>JAWDJE010000010.1:10090000-11552500 GCA_035047345.1 Bradypodion ventrale
CGGAGGACAGTGACGGCATCCGCAGCTGCTTCTCCTCAACCCCTGGTAGGTGCTGGGGCCCAGGGGGGTGGCGGCAAGTCCTCTTCCCCTGTGATACATGTTTCTGCAATCAGAAAACAATGGACACTAAATTTAGATAACCGATGCCTGGTTTATACTGCAGTTTGGCAGCATATTTAATTAATTGTCATGTTTCATGGTCTCAGCCGAGGTCTCCTCAAAAAAAAAATAAACTCTTGCTTATCTCCTAGTGTGATCAGTCACAAAATAAAGCATCTGAAGAAAATCGTATGACATGAGAAACAAGCATCGTATGACATGAGAAAATCATATGACATGAGAAACAAGCATCTTTCACTGCTGGAAAAAAGGAAGGGAGGTAGAAAGGAAGGAAGTGTCTTATTGTACTGTTATATTTTCAAATAAATAAATAAATAAAATAAAGGATTAGTAAGTAGGTAGTACAGGGTGGTTAAGATGCTGAACTTGACAACCAGAAGGTCAGCAGGTCAAGACCCAAGCACTGCACAATAGAGTGAGTTTCTGTCTCTGTCCCAGCTCCTGCCAACCTAGCAGTTTGAAAGCAAGAAATTGCAAGTAGATAAGTAGGGAGCACTTTGGTATGAAGGTAAACAGCCTTCCGTGCACTCCAGTGTCTAGCCATGCGTGCCACATGTCCATGGAAATGTCTGCAGATGCAAACAGCACTAGCTCTTTGGCTATAAACCTTTACTAGTTCAGGGTAGAATTCAGAATAGCACAATCCTAATATGCAGGGGTAGAATGGTTCCAAATAAATCCCCTGAGTATGTAAAGGCCTAGTTTTCTTTACTAGCGCATGAGCTAGAAGAAGAGTGTAAAGATAAATCCCATGTGTCTTATAACCCTAAATCATAACAGTCTAAACTAGTGGTCCACAGCCTTCTGGGATATGGGGGCTGCATTACAGTGCCTCAGTCCTAAAAAGGGCCACATCTTAACTCCAAATGTAACAAGGTGATTCACCTTCCAAAATATGAGTTGTTTGGCGGGGGAAGTCATTACTGTTTCTGCAAAGAGATGGTTTGGTTTATTGTTTATATTTATTTTTATATTGTTATTATAAAAATCTTTTAATTCGTTGTATGGCACCCAGAGTGGGTGACTATCCCAGATGGGCGAGATATTAATGAATGAATGAATGAAAGTAAACATTCAGAAGTCAATGGAGAAATGCTGATATTACTAGTACTTGAGCTTTTCTGGCTAGCAAAACACCCAGAATGGCCAAAATGTTAGTAAAAGGTAAAGGTTTCCCCTTGCTCGAAAGCCAGTCATATCCAACTATAGGGTTCAGTACTCATCTCTGTTTCAAAGCCAAAGAGCCAGTGCTGTCTGCTTCTGCAGACATTTCCATGGTCATGTGGCAGGCATGACTAGACACCGGAGTGCACAGAACGCTATCCCTATTCATCTACTTGCAATTTATTGCTATTGACCTGCTAGGTTGGCAGGAGCCTGGGTCAAAGACAGGCGCTCATTCCATCCTGCAGTACTCGGGAATCGAACTGCTGACCTCCCGCCTTCCAGTCAGCATCTTAGCCACTTGAACCACTGCAGTCCACACTGCTAGTATAGAAGATAAAATCAAGAAGAGGCTGACAGAAGGAACCATGGAGGCCAGAAGAAACAATGTTATTGTGTTGTTGTTGTTTTGTAGAGAAGGGGCTGAAAAACCACAGTAGATGGTACCACTTGAGGAAGGAAGAACAACATGGGTCTGAGGGGAAATGCCTTGAGAGTGATAAAAGTAAACAAGCATGTTGTTTTACTGAACAAGAAGACCTCGTGGTTGGCATGCAGCCCATGGACTGTAGGTTGGGAACTCTTGGGCTAAGCTATACAGATACTGTATAGACATGCAGAGCTTTTAGTGTGTAAACCTAATGCATTAGAATTGAGAGCATGATCTTGATTCTTCATCCAGATGTTCCTTTCTCAGTTTCATGAATGCATTCCTACTGTAGTTGGTACCATGTGTTTTAACCTCCCTGCCCACCTCTCTGCACCATTTCTCCAAACACTACCCATTTCTTTCTAAATTCTCTCCAAAACCTTATTACAATGTTGGATGGTGCGTAATAATCGCACAGCCGAGACCAATTGACTTCTTTGCTAGGTGGATTATCACCTTGTCTGTTGATCTGTCAAAGATTTGGGATAATATGTGCTTCATTACCTTTATTGATTCTTGTTAAGTATGCTAAGAAGGAAACCCTCCAGTGTTTGCAAGGTACAAAAAGAATTGTGTTTTTTCTAAAGGCACCATAAAAGAAAAGAGTTTCTCTGAGTTTCTGTGCAGGGACAATCACTCCCCTATCTTGATTCAATTTTCAAAGGAGCATTTAAGCTGTCTGATTTTAAACAATATCTATTTGTATTAAAGACTCTTGTTTACCCAGTTAACTATTGCATTTAGTTATAGCACCACTATAACACTATATGTGTATATATAGAAGCACCATAACTCAGAAAGAGCCTCCTCGAAGATTGTAGTATTTTTGGACCATGATCTGGCTAATCTCTCTCATACTAGGCTAGGTGAAAGGAAGTGCAAAATGAACTCACCAAAAGGTGCCTTCATTTTGGCAGTTTCATGTCTGACCTAGACACAGAAGAAGAAGAAGAAGAGGAGGAGGAAGAAGAAGAAGCACTATAACACAGAATGTTTCCAATAATACCCATTGTTAGAGAAAGTGCCTACAAGGTTGTTGATGTTCAGTTTCAGGTTTGTTTGGCTTTTGTGGAGTTGAGCTCGAGAAGTTCTGAGTACCTGAGGATGCAAACAAGGCCCCCAAGAACCTCATGAAGCTAATGAGCCAAAAGCCATGAATGCATTTTCATAAACAAATAAACTTACCTCTTCATAGGCATTGAGAGTTCTAATCACAGACCATTAAATGGCTGCTTTACCTCTACGAGATCAACTGTTACCAGTATCTAAGAGACCATGATAATTTACATATTCACTCTGGAAAAACAATACAGGTAGACATTATTTAAAATGAACTAATGATTTGTCAACCTAGCAGTTCGAAAACAAGAAATTGCAAGTAGATAAATAGGGACCACTTCAGTGGGAAGGTAACAGCATTCTGTGTGCTCCGATGTCTAGTCTTGCCTACCACATGACCACGGAAATGTCTGCAGAAGCAGACAGCGCTGGCTCTTCGGCTTAGAAACAGAGATGAGCACTGAACTCTAGAGTTGGATATAACTGGCTTCCGAGCAAGGGAAACCTTTGCATTTACCTAATGATTTGTCTATTTCAGAAAGCAAAGATCTCATGCTTTTATTTCTTTGAACATACATTGTTGTTGTTGTTCAGTCGCACAGTCGACTCCGACCCTTTGCGACCCCATGGACCATTTTCCTCCAGGCGCCTCTGTCCTCTACCATCCCCCTCAGCCCTCCCAGCTCTGTGCCCATTGTGTCTATAATACCATCTAGCCATCTCATCCTTGGCCTCCCCCTTCTTCTTTTGCCCTCCACCTTTCCCAACATCAATGCCTTCTCAAGTGAATCCTCCCTTCTCATTTGATGTCCAAAGTATTTTAGCTTCATCTTTACTATTTGACCTTCCAATGAGCAGTCAGGGTTAATTTCTTCTAAGATTGACCTATTTGTTCTCCTCGCTGTCCAGGGGACTCTCAAAACCCTCCTCCAACACCACATTTCAAAGGCATCTATTCTTCTGCGTTCAGCTTTCCTAATTGTCCAGCTCTCACATCCATACATTACTACTGGGAAAACCATTGCTTTGACTATTCTAATTTTTGTTTGCAATGTAATGTCTCTGCTTTTCACTATGTTCCCCAGGTTTCTCATCGCTTGTCTCCCAAGAATCAGTCGCCTTTTTATTTCATGGCTGCAATCCCCATCTGCAGTGATCTTTGATCCTAAGAAAGTAAAATCTGTCACTGCTTCTACTTCTTCCCCGTCTATTTTCCAGGAACTGATGGGGCCTGTTGCCATTATATTGGTTTTCTTGATATTGAGTCTCAAGCCAGCTTTTGCACTCTCCTCCTTCAGCCCAATCAAGAGATTCTTTAGGTCTTCCTCACTTTCTGCCATTAGGGTGGTATCGTCTGCATATCTCAGATTATTGATGTTTCTCCCAGCGATTGTTAGCTCTCTCTATTCTCTGTGTAGCATAAACATGCAAGAATAGGCATGTATAAACCACACATGGTACAATTGTGTCAGTTCAGGACAGGTTGTTGGTGTGGGTCACTCCAGATGTTATTATGCTTAGGATGATGAAGTAAAACATTTCCATTCAATAGGAGTTTTTATTGCTGGCATTTTTAATGTGTGGGTATTATCTTTGTACTTCCTGATATTTATAATTTATTCAATTTGTTTCATATTTTTATTGTAAAGATTTTTTAAATATGTTGTAAATCACCCAGAGTGGGGAAATATTCCAGATGGGTGGGATATAAATGTAATCAATAAAATTTAAATTTAAAAAATGAGAGGGCTTCTGTAACTTTAATAGTTGTATGGAGTTAGAGCCTGCAATAAAAGCTGTTTCTAATGAAAGGTCCTCTTCTACACAACTATCAAAGTTATGGAAACCCTCTCTCCTTTTTCATCTTATCTCCCTAATTCTATCCCCTCTCCCATCAACTCTAGCCAGCACAACTTCTTCTTCTTTCGAATCCTGATCAAACCCTGCACTGTCAAAATGAAGCCACTATCCTGGCTTTATCATTGGCCAAACTTAAGTCCACATCAGTGCATGTTTCTGTCAGTAATCAACAAACCAGTAGATGAGCTGGATTCTGAATCTCTCCACATTCACACTTCATGTTGTTGTCCACCAGCAGCCACCACTTGAGCATGTTGGTCTTGTATTTCGGGACTCCAACCCTCAACCTATTCAGGGTCCTCCAAATGACTTAGGAGAGATTGAGATCATCAGCTATATCCTCCTTTAATGATGTTCCTTTCCCAGTGAGCTCCTTCCTCTATCTTTTAATTTTGTTTTGCTCTTGTGTACCCTCAAGAATGTTTGTTCTTGCCATAAAGCTCTTCCTGGATCTGAGCCAGCAGACTTGAGGTTCATATCCATTCAGATGATGTCAAGAGACATTATCTTGCTTAGTTCTCTGGTGTCCACTGCTACTTCTCTCTGATCTTAGGTGGAGCGATACCAACAAGAGGGTATATTTTCTCAACTGGTGTACATTTGAGGCATCCTGTCACTATACGCATGGCTTCATTAACAGCGATGTCAACCTGTTTTGTGTGTGTGGATGCACTCCATACTGGAGCAGCATACTTTGCTGTAGAGATGCTCAGGGACAAAGCTAATGTATGCAGTGTAGATGGTTCAGTTAACATTGAGGAGTTGTGGAAGCTCTTAGCCAGACACATCTGGAACAGCAAAGAACTGCACTTTAAGCTACTTTTATGTTTTATGATGGGAGGGGCTTGAGCCAAAGTTTGGTATGCAAGATTTGTTTCTTTTTACAAACAATGAAAAACATTATTTGTAAACAGTTTGTAATAAAATGAAACACACTATTTCTAATGAAAATAAATGAAAGACACATCTGACAGTCATGCACATTGGTAGAAGACATTTCATTAAAAGATGCAAAGCCTCAGCCTTCCAAAGTTTGATGGTTTGATGTTTTTAATTTTAAAAAACTTTCAATTGATAGGACACTAGCTTACCCACACGTGTGAATGATATTCTACTGGCCCTCATGACCATATCTGTCAAGTTTTGGATTTGAAAATAAGGGAAACACTGTGGGTGGGGCTACCTCGGTGGGCATGGGCAAATCCATGGGAGTGGCCAAATCTGTGGGTGTGGCCAGATCTGACCATGTGACTTGCTGAGCTCTAGTCATGCCTGCCACATGACCATGAAAACATCTGCAAACACAGACAGCACTGGCTCTTTGGCTGTAAATGGAGATGAGCACTGCACCCTAGAGTTGGATACGACTGGCTTTTGAGCATGGAAGACCTTTACTAAGCACTTGCATAATCGGGGCCAAACTTCACAGCAAATTTTCTGTTATTAGGTAAAGGTAAAGGTCACCCTTGCTTGAAAGCCAGTCATATCCAACTCTAGTGTTCAGTGCTCATCTCTGTTTATAGCCAAAGAGCCAGTGCTGCTTTCTGTGGTCATGTGGCTGGCATGACTAGACACCGGAGTACATGGAATGCAGTTTACCTTCCCACCAAAGTGGTTCCTATTTATCTACTTGCAATTTCTTGCTTCTAAATTGCTAGGTTGGCAAGACCTGGGACTGAGATGGGAGCTCATTACACAGAGAGAGAGAGAGAGACACAGACACACACACACAATCTCCCTCAATCCTTCATACACAAACGCATGTCTACCCAGGAGACAGACAGACAGACACTCAAGCAATCTCCCCGGATCCATCACACACAAACGCATGGTGACCCATCTCTCTCTCACACACACACACATACACACCTGATTTGTGTAGTCATGTAAGCAAAACCCCTTCCTGCTCCTTTTCTGTCCCATCCAGCTTCCTTTTCCCCAGCAGCGCTACAGTCCCTCCCTCCCAAAGGGCTCTCATCTTCACCTCCAATCTCCTCCTCCTCCGTTTCCTCACACTGCCCAAAGGAAACCCAAAGGCCACTGGGAGGTGTAGTCCTTCCCCTCATGCATCTCATTGGGGCTGCCAACCCAAAGAACCTGCAGCTCCCAGGATGCACCGGGGCCGCTTTGCCCCCGAGTGCAAAGGGCACTGAGAGCTGTAGTCCCGCTCCCCATTCTTCTTAATGGGGGTCATCCACCCAAAGAACAAAAGTTCCCAGAATGCTTCG
Source organism: Bradypodion ventrale (assembly GCA_035047345.1). Lineage (NCBI taxonomy): Eukaryota > Metazoa > Chordata > Lepidosauria > Squamata > Chamaeleonidae > Bradypodion > Bradypodion ventrale. The sequence continues at coordinate 10,096,862 of JAWDJE010000010.1, forward strand.
CCACACTTTCCTGGCCAGGGGAAGTCTGTGTTGATCATGTGCCAGCAAAATCACCATCTTTTAACATGCCCCCCCCGCCTTATTCTTTAAAAAATAAGGGATAATATTTTTAAAAACGTGCGGCCGGGAAGTGGACTGAATTACGGGGAAATCCCGGCCAAAATGGGGTACTTGACAGGTGTGCTCATGACTGCTCATTTGAATGTAGGCATTAGACCAAGTGTAAATTCTTTGTAGACCAGTTCTGCTCCATGCTTGTCGTCAGTTGAATATTTCTGCCCTAATTAAAGTCGCAGTGTAAAATATTATTCTGGGTTCTGCATAGCAGTTGTAAATTATTTACTGCTAAAGCATGTTGACTTTTCTTGAATTGTTTGTATAGTAAACGCATTGCCACAAAACAACAGAGGGAGAACAAAATCAATCACTTGTAATAGTACCCAATGGAAGATTTACCACCTACATTATATCAATTTTTATGTTTGATACAAATAGCTGAAGCCATTACTACAGGTTTTTTTTATTATTTTAAGGAGAGGAATTAGACTCCATCTCTTTTCTACTTATCTTTTCCTGCTTTATGAACTAATACAGTTTAATATTTTAGTTCTTCGGAAGGTTAGTCACTAATTGTTTAGTAAAGTGTTGATAAAATACTGTTTTAACTCTTCACACATTAAGCACATGTTGCTATCAAATATGAAACTAATTCCAATTTAATGAATCCACTTTCCCCAAAAGAATAAGTTTGCTTCTTAATCAAGTGTAAATGTTTATCCTGAAACTTTATGCTCAGGATAACTTCTTCAGAGGTAGGTTATATCATCCATGTATTAGTTGTTTATTGTTATTTTATCCTAGCTCAAAGCATACCTGTCAACCTTCCCGATTTGGCCGGGATTACCCCGTAAATTGACGTCGATTGATGTCATAACCCGGCCCCCACTGCCAAAACCCCATAATTTGGCAGCGGGGAAAACGCTTTCCACGCATGCGCGGAAGTGCTACGTAGCTTGCGTAAGGGCTGCGCAAGCTGCGTAGCACTTCCGCGCATGCATGGAAGGGGTAAAACCTTTCCACGCATGCGTGGAACGCGACCTGCACACAAGCAATGTGCGCAGGTCCCGTTTTTCCGGAGCCACGGGTTGACAGGTATGGCTCAAAGATATGCCTTCTTGAGGAATAAACAGAAATCTAGGCTCATGCACCTCAATGGTTTGCTGGGAGGAAAGAGGGTTGGGCGCTCAAGAAGCTAAAGAGTCACAACCTAGAGGCATCGCTCCTTGGTATCATATTTAAAGAAGAATCTTGGTCTCACAGAGACCATCTTGACATCTCAACTCATGGCAATCTCATGTGAGTGGATGATCTCTTGAGCTTAGCCTTGTCCTGTAGAAGAGTTCTTCATCACTATTCCTTCAGGTCATTTCTCTTGGCCTTGGCCTTCTTCTTCTTCTTCTGTGTGCAAAAACATCTTATTGGATAATACAGCTTAGCCATAGTGAGTCTGTTATGAGCTAAAGATGAGTAGCTGCAGCCATGTTAATAAACCAGACAATTTTTACTACATTTGTGGCAAATATACCCCACATGAACAATGGAAGAACCTAACCAAGATGATGAGATTTTCTAACTTAGGATCCTGATGTCTTAGTCAGAATCGGACTTCTGGTTTGGATTCAGCACACTTGATTTAGTATAGGACACATGAATTAGCCCAAGTAGCAGACAATATTTTTTTGTGATGCAGTGTTACAGAAGGTTCTATTTTGAAGTATTGTAAACAAAGTAATATTTTAAAAAGATCTTGCTACAACTTAATATGTCTTTAAGTTGAGTATTTTCTTGGTATTGTACCATCTGATTGACAGAAGTCAGTTCCCTCACTTGTCTATGCATCAAGATACTTTACTGATCTGACATTAACCTTTGATTTCTTTGTCACCTATTTTACTATCAAATGGAGAGAAAAATAAATGAGTGTGTTTAAGACAAGAATCTTGAAATGTGACAGCTGCTGTTTCTTCACCTTTCTTTTTCTTAAAGATTGTACAGATTCTTTTGAAAATACTAAATAATGATAAAGAAAAGCAAACATATGGAAGTTTCTTGCTCTACATAGTTGCTTGTCAGAAATAAATACACTGTCAGAAGAGCAGAGGGCAACTTAGTTTCTTAATTTTATTAAAAAATAAAGAAATAAATAATTTGGTTTCAGCATAACCTAAACAATGAAGTGATCAACATTTTTTTAGTATTTGAAAACTTTAAAAAAGTAACCTTACCTGACATAAACAATATGACTTTTTAAACAACAAGCAAACAAGTATTTATATAGCAAACAAGTATTTCTATAGAACACTGAGTTTTAATTAAGGAAAACTTCTGAGGGCATGTAAAATGTTTTGTTAGGTTTTCTGACAATACTAAATGAAACATTCTGCAAGGAACTAAGATAGCAAAAGGAGTCACGGGTGTGGACAGATGGGAACTCCAAAACGGAGGCTTTGGTTCTGATGATGGGACATTTACAGGTTCATTTTCCACTGCCCTTCAGAAAACTGCATTGTAGTTCAATGTCTTCAGAGAGACCACATATTCTCCAGAAAAGCAATTAGAATATCCCAGCCACTGTGGCCAGTGGTTATGATGGTTCAAGGGTTTCTGGTCATTGTCCTTCAAAAAGTTCCCTTCCAGGTTCAGGATTGTCTTAAATGAGGGCTTACCAACCTTTTCCTGCTAGGGGTCTGACCACGCCTACTCAGTCAGCTGTGTCAGCAGAGCATGCATTTGCGCCATGTTTCGGTGTGTTTTCCACACCTCCGCTGCTTCCCTTAGAGGAGGGAGCAAGGGAGGAACATTTTTGAGCCATTTTTGATTTTTAAAAAAATTGTCACATTTTCATGGTGTTCCAGTGACATCAGGACACTTCCAGCATCAGCGGCAATTCGGCCCATGGGCCGTAGGTTGGGCACCCTGTCTTAAACCATTTTCATTTTCACTGGGTTTGGATAGCTAGTGATAAAAGGGAGATTTTAGTAGTCTCCATAAAAAGTAGGTAAAGGTAAAGGTCTCCCTTGCTTGAAAGCCAGTCGTATCCGACTCTATGGTATGGTACTCATCTCTATAGCCAAAAAGCTGGTGCTGCCTGCATCTGCAGATGTTTTCATGGTCATGTGGCAGGCATGACTGGACACAGGAATGCACCGAACACTGTTTACCTTCCCACCAAAGCAGTACCTATTTATCTACTTGCAATTTCTTGCTTTCAAACTGCTAGGTTGGCAGGAGCTGGGACAGAGGCGGGAGCTCAATCCGTCGTGCAGCACTCAGGTCTCAAACTGCTCACCTGCTGACTTTCAGTCATCAAGTTCAGCATTTTAACCACTAAAGCCACTGCAGTCCCTTTACCAAAAAAAGTAGGTTCATTTTAAATATGGTGCTGGAAGAGTTGATGAAAGATGGAAAAATGGGCCCTAAGAGCAAGTCAAGGCTGAACAATCTCTGGAGGCAAAAATGATGAAAATGAGCTTGTCCTACTTTGGGTGCATCTTGAGAAGGTAAGATTCTCTAGGAAAGATATTAATACTGGGAAATGTGGAAAGGCAGCAGCAAAAGAGGAAGGCCAAACATGAGATGGTTTGACTCTGTGAGGAAAGCTGCAGGCTTGAGTTTACAAGAGCTGAACAGAGTTGTTGAGGAGAGGACATTCCCTTACGACTCAATATCAAGAAAATCAAGATAATGGCAACAGGCCCTATCAGTCCCTGGAAAATAGATGGGGAAGAAGTAGAAGCAGTGACAGATTTTACTTTCTTAGGATCTAAGATCACTGAAGATGGTGACTGCAGCCATGAAATAGAAAGACGACATATTCTGGGGAGACAAGCTATGAGAAACCTGGGGAACATAAGGAAAAGTAGAGACATCACCTTGAAAACAAAAAATCGTATAGTCAAAGCAATGATACTCCCATTGGTAACGTATGGGTATGAGAGCTGGACCATTAAGAAAGCTGGACGCAGAAGAATAGATGCCTTTGAAATGTGGATGTTGGAGGAGAGTTTTGAGAGTCTCCTGGACAGCGAGGAGAACTAATAGGTCAATCTTTGAAGAAATCAACCCTGACTGATCATTGGAAGGTCAAATAGTAAATATGAAGCTGAAGTACTTTGGACATCAAATGAGAAGGAAGGATTCACTTGAACATAAGAACAGCCTTGCTGGAACAGGCCACAGGAGCCCATCCAGTCCAGCATTCTGTCTCACACAGTGGCTCACCATTTCCTTCAGGGTATTCCCAAGGAGATGCCTTCACCTGCTTAGGATTCCCTGGAAATGGCATTGAGAGATATCCTGCCTATCTCTCCAACCCTGAGGTTGTCCTTAAGTATCCATAATTATAGCCATTGATACCCTTGTCCTCCATGAACTTGTCTAATCCTTTCTTAAAGATGTCAAGACTGACAGCTGTCACCACTTCTTCTGGCCATAGACCAGTGATCCTCTGGGTGAAAAAGTACTTTCTCTTATTTGTTTGAGAACTAGTACCCAAAAGTTTCATGGAGTGTCCCCTAGTTCTAGTGTTATGCGATATTGAAAACAGATTTTCCTTATCTACTTTGTCCACACCGTGCATGATTTTATAAACTTCAATCAGGTCACCTCTTAGATGCCGTCGTTCAAGAGCGAAGAGGCCCAACCGTTGCAGCCTCAGATGGTAAGGAAGGTGTTCCAGTCCCCTAATCATTCTGGTTGCCCTCCTCTGCACTTTTTCCAGCTCCATAATATCCTTCTGGAGGTATGGCGACCAGAACTGTACACAGTATTCCAGATGGGGCCTCACCATAGATTTGTAAAGAGGCAAAATGACACTTGCTGACTTATTTTCTATACCCTTCCTAATGATCCCTAGCATTGAGTTTGCTTTTTTCACTGCTGAGGCACACTGGGTTGACACCTTCATTGAGCTCTTGTCCACCAGGACACCAAGGTCCCTTTCCTGGTTTGTCACAGAGAGTTCAGAACCCATCAGTTTATAAATGTAATTGGGGGGTTTTTTTGCCCCAACATGCATCACTCTGCACTTACTAATGTTGAAGCTTGATGTTGAAGGCCTTGATGCTGGGAAAGGTGGAGGGCAAAAGAAAAAGGGGGTGGCGAAAGATGAGATGGCTAGATGGCATTGTAGACACAATGGGCACAGAGCTGGGCGGTGGAGGATGGTGGAGGATAGAGGTGCCTAGAGGACAATGGTCCATAGGGTCACAAAGGATCAGAATCGACTGTGCGACTGAACAACAAAGGGTCGCCATAAGTCAGAGGTGACTCGACGGCTCATAGCAATAACAAAAGCATGATATATAATATTTAAAATCAAGTCCTATCACTTTGTGGCATTTATTACCAAAATCCTGTTGAAGCCAAAATATTGCATATGTAGCTTGGAATGAATCACCAATACACTGAGCCCTCTTCATCACGACAACTGTCTTCATAAAATATATAAGGAACAAAAGCTGGAAATTGGTGATTTAATCATAGATAGAACAATCAAATTAAGATGCAAGTCTTTTACTTTCTTGAAGCTTTTTAAAATACCCTTGGATCCATGCTATAAGTTAACCTATTTTTTCCCTGTCACGACCAGTATAAATTTAAAATAGCCACAAAATCTCGACTGAGGCTTAAAGAACTATTTGAACTAATTTTGCATGACATTTTGTCCTCGTCCTGGGCCAACCTAAATGGTTGTAGCGTAATTAGCATCAAATGCAACATTTTGTGTCTGATGAAAGACAGTTTCGATTTGGGGGCTTCAAAAGCTAAAGAGCACGATCTCTGCAATGGCACAATCCAAATTTCCAACAACCTCAGATGGTTATTTTCAGATTCCCATATAGCGCAATTGTACCGTCATCTAAATGACATGATAAATGATTCAGAAATCAATTTTAGCTGCAATATGTCCAGCTTATTGTTTATTTGCAAAAAACACTGCAAACACGGTAGCTTCCCCATCTAATTTATCACGAGAACAAAGTAATGTATTAACTGATAAAATGTCAAAGGTTTTTTTGATCTATTGTGGATATTAAGAGGTAATGACATGCTTGGGAATAATACACGGTTGAAACAAACAGAGAGAGAAAAAGGAAAACAGTGATTTCAATTTGCATGATAAGTAAATGTTATGTATAATGAAAATGGGGCTCCATAATTCCATGTAAAAGATGGGAACTGCTTCTCAGATATGAATAGATAGCGACAATTTATGCTTCCTTGAAAAATAAATAAAGACAACCTTACTAACTAACAACAATGCTGATGGGCTGGAATCAAACAGGCAGCTAAACACCACATGGAAGGAAGGATCGTTTCCAGTTAGCTCAGCCTGGGGTCGAAGTGACTGGTGAGGGGGAGGGTTGAGGAACAGATAAAACCCTTAACAACAATGAGCCAAACACACTTATAACTATCTCTTCCTACAATTATAATACTACTGGTCTATAAAGCAGACCTTGTTATCTCTTGAAACATCTCTCCCAAAGAAACTAACCCAATACTCTCAAACAATGCAACTCCAGGTGCGAACACCAAGGTTGGCTAGGAAGACCCTGATGAACAGCTGAGCCTTCTCAGTGGTGGCACCCAAATTGTGAAATGTCATGATCTTGCCTCTGCATAGCTTTAACTGTCAGTCAGATTCTTTCTGTGCAGCCTTCCTGCACAGGCAGATTCCTTATCTGTCACACAGACAGATGCCTTATCTGTCAGGCATTCTTCTGGGAGGAGGGAGGAGTTCCTGGGACAGGAATTACCCAGAACACTAACTGACTAGTTGCCCAGTAAAGGAGCAGTCCTTTCGTTCTAAAGGTGGGAGGGACATTCCAGTGACACTGACACATGCCAGAACAAGGACTTCCCCCTTTCCAATGGTGGGAGGGAATCAGCTCTTTTCTGCTATAAAAGAAGCAGCCTTTCTCTCAGTTCATCGGTCCTCTGACTCGATGGCAAGACCCTTGTCTCATCAGCTGAACTCATTACTTCCCCTCTGGGAGGACACATACCCAAGATACGCCTGCCAGGGCAAAGGGAACTTACTAACTAACCATTGCTATGTACTTTGTCTGTTTGTCTCTTCTTTTTCAGATACTTTGCTTTGCCTTAATGGAACATGTATTGGAAAATAAAGCTCTTTGTGAGTTTTACATCAACTGAGTGATGTCCGTTTATCAGGCAATTTCCAAGTACCATGCTTTCTGCTTACTTACGCTACCAAATGCTAAATAGCCACATACTCCCTGTAAGTGACAGGTGGAGTTCATTGGACTGATAGGTGCAGGGTGGAGAGGTGACAATTGGCTGTATTGGGAGTGTGCGGATGAAAGAGAAATATCACAGTTAAATTATCGCGACCTGCCTCCCGGACCTTTGGTGCCTGGTCACACCCATGACATGAAATACCTTGCCAGTGGAGCTGCACCAGGATCCATCTCTGGATGTATTTAAGAAATATCTTGTTATTGTTGTTCAGTTGCACAATCGATTCTGACCTTTTGCGTCCCCATGGATCATGACATGCCCGATACCCCTATCCTCCACCATCCTCCTCAGCCTGCCCAGCTTTGTACCAACAATGCCATCTAGCCATCTCATTCTCTGCTGCCCCCTCTTCTTTTGCTCTCAACCTTTCCCAGCATCAAGGCTTTCTCAAGGGAATCATCTCTTCTCATTTGATGTCCAAAATATTATAATTTCATCTTCAATATTTGACCTTCCAAGAAGGAGTTGGGATTGATTTCTTTTAAGATTGTTCTCTGTGCTGTCCAGGGTACTCTCAAAACTCTCCTCCAACACTACATCTCAAAGGCGTCTTACAACAATGCTTTTTAAAGAGGCCTTCAATAATGTTCTCCCCCTACCCCAGGCAATTAAGAAAATGTTTAGTTACATTTATTAGAATTTAAATTTGTATAATTCGTTATTTTGCCCCTCCTGCATTTATTAATTTATATGATCCTCTTTTTATTTGTGTGGTTGTGTGATGATATTGCTGTAGGCATCATGGATTTTTTGCTCTTTGGCTGTCCTTTTTAAAGATACAGACCATCCATAGTAGGATAAAATCCTAGAGGGTCAGTATATAAATTCAATCAATCAATCAATCAGTGAGTGAGTATAGTTACTCTCACAGCTTATTTCAAGAGCTAGAATATGGTCTGTCTGAAATTTATCATGGTGGTGAATAAGGGTGGAAAATTTGCTGTGGAATCAAATAGGATCCTTATAAGACTGTACTGAAGATAACAGAGGGACATGTCATTCTAGCAAGAAATGTGAAAGATGTACATGAGAGAGCAAGCAGTTTGTGTCACTACTGGCTTTATGTCATTGATGTCAAGAGAAACATAACCTCTCTTCTTAGTCCGTCTACAGACAGGCCATGTTTTAGCTCTTGAAATAGGCTATATATTTTAGGCACATATGCTGATAAAAACTTTAATACAGTGAGTGGAAAACCAGATCATGTTTAGAAAGACAGTATTGTGGGGAAATTTGAAAGAAAAGTTTGTTACAGACTGATATGCTGTGACATGGCAGCCTTTATTTGTTTCCAATTGAAATGACAACATTTTCATTGCTTTAGTTGTTTGGCACCAAGGAAAGAAATGTGGCCATTTATTAGGAAATGTTGATTCAATATGACAATTTTAATTGGATTTTGACTGAAAGTGTCAACACCAGCTCAATGCATTGATTTGCCGCAGTGACTATGAACTTTTCTTTCCTTGACATTTTACAAGCACAAATGCATATCTTCAGTGGAAACTGACAATGAAAAAAACAATATAAGCTAAATATGGTTTTGTGCCGCTGAAATTCCTTTATTTTTCTTCAGTGCTTCAGTGGGACTCAGCCCATAATAGTCTTGTAATGTTAGGAGAGTATATCAGGATTAGATTTCCTTTTAAAAAATAATCACAGCTATTGTGAGGGAGTGGCTGAATAAATCCATGGCAAAATGTTGCATCCTGCCCCACAAACATAAAAGACAGCTGGGAGGGTTGCTCTTCCCAGTTCTGAGCCAGAGCGATGGCCTGCCACATATGAAATAAGACATGCAGGATTCAACACCAGGACTGCAATGGACTGCCGCAGCCTTGAGGATATTATCAAGGTGTGCCTTCACAGCCAGTCCATCTGGCATGGCCTCTTCCGCTTGGGAATCAGAGTCCCTCCTCCGCTCATTTTGCCATTGGGCCTAATCCCATATTATTGTAGTAGTAGTAGTAGTAGTAGTAGTAGTAGTAGTAATGTTTTTATTTATATCCCGCTTCTCTCAATCCAATGGATGACTCAAAGCGGCTTGCATGACATTTAAAGATACAATAATAAGATACAAAATTCAGAAATACAGTATGACAATATAATCAAAACTATAACCTAAAGATACAAAATAACAAAACCAAAAATACATTATAACAAAAACTAGTAAAGCAATACAAAATTTCCAAAATATCACATCAGCATAACATCCCAATAGACAAAGTTCCCAGGTGATGGAGCTGTTGAAGCCACATTGGTCACCTCACCACAGTCTCCCCTCACCCGCCACCACTCTCACCCGGGGTCCAGTGAGTCTGACACATCCAGCCACAATGGAACAGTCCTCAGCCGTGTTCCCACATCCGTGGCAAAGCCACGGGAGGGAGCCAAAGGCATCTGGGGTGGTGGGGCGGCTTTTTCACATGATGGGAAACAGCTGGGCTTCGCTCCCACCTCCCATGACCAGCAAAGCCACGGGAGGGAGATATTAACATAAGCTCAACAGAACAGATTTATATGGATAAGATTTCCAGTTACACAGCATTTATGTTTTGCAGCTGGTCACCCTGACTTGTCTTTATGTCTTATTGACTTTTCCAGAGAGATGAAAGATTTCATTCCATCCACCTCCATCCACTCACAACACCTGTACAATTTCATAAACAACTCTGATTCAAGGACATAATAATGGCTTACATTCTGACTAGCAAGAACATTTCTTGCCTGGCAATCACCTCATTTCTCACACATATTCACATACACAGGCAGCATTTGAGTGCCACCCCCCCCCCCCCAATTTCTCTCTTTTCAACTACATTTTGGCTGACAATGAGATTTTAAAAGAACAAATTCTCTGCTATCACTGCATTACCCACCTTCTCTGTCCAAAATATAAAGAGATGGATGCGATCCTAAAATAGTCTTTAAAATAAACAATCCTACACAACATAATATCCATCCAATATAGTCATTTTTACTCCGCTATATACAGAGAAATAAATATCACAACGCCTTCATCATTGTGTGAAACATTTTCACATAGATCACTACCTGGCCACTCCAAATGATCCTGCCAGCATTTATGTTGCTCAAAACTGGCTTTCTCCCAAAGATGGTAAGAAAATTAACCCTGAGCCAAATGATTGCCTGTAATTGGTTGCATAACTGTAAAATATCAATTTATTTGGTACCTCTTCATGATCCACCTAATCTTATTAATGGAGTTTGCACAGGGAACGTGCGGGTGAAAGGAAGGTACATGGCCAACATACAATTTTTCCTTAGCAAGTGTCCTTGAATTATTTTGAATGCTGGCAGGTAATAAAAGTTTGAGAAAGATGGAATAATAAAAAGCAGTTAATAAAACTGAGCCTTCTTCAGAATACTGTTCCCAGAGAACTGAGCTATACTTCAGGAGATTTTTTTTTTTTTACAATGGAGGATGTACAACCTTCCATTAACGGCTGGGGTGGGTTAGTGATTAAGACTCTGAGCTTCAAAACTGGAAGGTCATCAAGGTCAGCAGTTTGAGACCTGAGCATTGCATGACGAAGTGAGCACCATTGTCTGCCCCAGCTCCTGCCAACCTAGAAGTTCAAAAGCAAGAAATTGCAAGTAGATCAACTGGTGCAACTTCAGCGGGAAAGGCAACAGCACTCTGTGTGCTCTGGTGTCTAGTCATGACTGCCACATGACCACAGAACTGTCTGCAGATGTTCAACTGGCTTTTGAACATGGGCAACCTTAGACTTCCAAATACAGTTGGGGGAAGAAATCTGCACCCAATTAGGAAAGATGGAATGGTTTTAAACAATCACAACCCTCACATGAAGCATCACCTGGAATCTTAAAACCAACCTTTTTGAGGATAGCTTAGTAGGTTAGGTATTTGGCTGTGGAAACAAACCTTGGAGGTTCAGCTACTCACTGTTCATCCCAAAAGAGCCAGCCTGTATTACCTTGGGCATGCTGCATGGTCCCAGAATACCCCCAGAAGAAGGGAATGGTAAACCACCTCTGTGTATTCTCCACCTAAAAACCCCTGAAAAGGGTCACCATAAGTCCAATTTGACTTGATCTCAAATAATTCTCATTACTAGAGATAAGAGAGAATAAGGTGATTGCCTCAGATATCAGAAACTAGATAACAGCATCAGCATCCCAGAGTTGGAGAATAAAGTAAACAAAACAAAACAGCACAAAAATATGGAAAATGTCATGGCACCTTAAAGACTATCTGCTGTATTGGAGTCGGAGAAGACAACTATGTCCAGCCAAGATCTAAAATAGTGTGTTGCCTTGAAGTGTAGTGGAGAATCCTGCCTTGTTTTGTTCTTTTCCTCAGGCAGCGACATAACTTTAGTGAGTTTCAGTGCAACATTGCTTGATACTATAGAAGAGAGACTCAATTGTGTAGGATTTATTTACACATAAATACTTAGAGGAGTATTAGAGAAAAATGGCGCAGACACCGGCAACCACGCCATAAATCTTGCCAAGAGAACCCTATTGACCAAAACAAAAGGCAAAACAAAAGGGCAGGCTAGGTGATACAGGATGCTTAACACCTCAGAGGGGAGAAAGGGGAGGGACAGGAAAGGGGGAGGGGAAATGCAATGTTGTAAGGAGCAATACTGCATAGGGACATGGAATGTGAGATCAATGAACCAAGGCAAACTGGAAGTGGTAAAAAATGAGATGGAAAGAATAAGCATTGACATCTTGGGCATCAGTGAGCTAAAATGGACAGGGATGGGTGAATTCAGCTCTGGAAACCATCATATCTACTATTGTGGACAAGAAAACCTTAGAAGGCATGGAGTAGCCATAATTGTCAATAAGAGAGTAAGAAAAGCAGTAATGGGATATAACCTCAAAAATGACAGAATGATGTCAGTCAGAATTCAAGGCAAACCTTTCAATATCACCGTAATCCAAGTCTATGCACCAACCACTAGTGCAGATGAAGCCACAGTGGACCAGTTCTATGAGGACCTAGAACACCTCATAGAACAGACACCAAGAAATGATGTCCAAATTATATTAGGAGACTGGAATGCCAAAGTAGGAAATCAAAAAGTGGAGGGAATAACAGGCAAGTTTGGTCTTGGAGTACAGAACGAAGCAGGGCAAAGATTGATAGAGTTCTGCCAAGAGAACGCACTGGTCATAGCAAACACTCTCTTCCAGCAACACAAGAGGCGACTTTACACATGGACATCACCAGATGGCCAACACCGAAACCAAATTGACTACATACTCTGCAGCCAAAGATGGAGAACCTCCATACAATCAGCAAAAACAAGACCTGGAGCAGACTGTGGCTCAGATCACAACCTACTGATCGCAAAATTCAGGTTAAGACTAAAGAAAATAGGGAAAACAAGAAGACCAGACAGATATCACCTAGACAGCATCCCTAAAGAATACACGGTGGAGGTGATGAACAGATATAATGGCCTGGACGCAATAGACAGAGTGCCAGAAGAATTATGGACAGAGATAAAGGACATCATGCAGGAAGCGGCAAAGAAAACCATACCAAAAGAAAAGAAGCGTAAGAAAGCAAAATGGTTGTCTGATGAGGCTCTTAAAATAGCAGAGGAAAGAAGGAAGGCAAAAGTCAAAAGAGAAAGGAAAAAATACAACCTTCTGAACACAGAATTTCAAAGAAAAGCAAGGAGAGATAAGGAAAACTACCTAAAAGAACAGTGCAAAGAAATGGAGGAAAACAACAAAAGAGGCAGGACTAGAGATCTCTTCAGAAAAATCGGGGAAATAAAGGGAACATTTAAAGCAAAAATGACCATGATAAGGGACAAAGACGGAAAAGAGCTAGCTGATGCAGAAGAGATTAAGAAAAGATGGAAAGAGTACACAGAGGAACTCTACAAAAAGGACCTCAACACTCCTGATAACCACAATGATGAAAAAACTGAACTCGAGCCAGACATCCTGGAGAGCGAAGTTATAAAGGCCCTAAAGAGCACTGCAAACAACAAAGCTAGTGGATATGATGGTATCCCAGTCGAATTTTTCAAAGCGCTAAAAGATGATGGCGTCAAATTACTACACTCAATATGCCAGCAAATCTGGAAAACAAAACAGTGGCCACAGGATTGGAAAAGATCAGTATACGTCCCAATCCCAAAAAAGGGCAACGCCAAAGAATGCTCAAATTACCGAACAATTGCACTCATCCCACACGCCAGCAAGGTGATCCTCAAGATAATACAGGACAGACTTCAGCAGCATGTGGAGAGAGAACTACCAGAGGTGCAGGCCGGTTTCAGAAGAGGCAGGGGGACTAGAGACCACATTGCCAACATACGTTGGATCATGGAGAAAACAAAGGAATACCAGAAACAAGTTTACTTTTGTTTCATTGATTACACTAAGGCATTTGACTGTGTGGACCACAACAAGATGTGGCAAGTAATTAAAGAGATGGGAATACCAGAGCACATCATATGCCTCCTGAGAAATCTGTACATGAGCCAAGAAGCAACAGTTAGGACAGAACATGGAATGACAGAGTGGTTTGGAATAGGAAAAGGAGTAAGACAAGGCTGCATTTTATCACCCTGCTTATTCAATCTATACACAGAGCACATAATGCGAAATGCAGGGATGGAGGAATCACAATATGGGATTAAAATTGCTGGGAGAAACATAAACAATCTGAGATATGCAGACGATACCACCCTAATGGCAGAAAGTGAGGAAGACCTAAAGAACCTCTTGATTGGGCTGAAGGAGGAGAGTGCAAAAGCTGGTTTGAGACTCAATATCAAGAAAACCAAGGTAATGGCAACAGGCCCAATCAGTTCCTGGAAAATAGATGGGGAAGAAGTAGAAGCAGTGACAGATTTTACTTTCCTGGGATCAAAGATCACGGCAGATGGGGATTGCAGCCATGAAATAAAAAGGCGACTGATTCTTGGGAGACAAGCCATGAGAAACCTGGGGAACATAGTGAAAAGCAGAGACATCACATTGCAAACAAAAATTAGAATAGTCAAAGCAATGGTATTCCCAGTGGTAATGTACGGATGTGAGAGCTGGACAATTAGGAAAGCTGAACGCAGAAGAATAGATGCCTTTGAAATGTGGTGTTGGAGGAGAGTTTTGAGAGTACCCTGGACAGCGAGGAGAACAAATAGGTCAATCTTAGAAGAAATCAACACTGACTGCTCATTGGAAGGGCTAATAGTAAAGACGAAGCTAAAGTATTTTGGACATCAAATGAGAAGGGAGGATTCACTTGAGAAGGCCCTGATGTTGGGAAAGGTGGAGGGCAAAAGAAGAAGGGGGAGGCCAAAGATGAGATGGCTAGATGGTATTGTAGACACAACGGGCACAGAACTGGGAGTGCTGAGGGGGATGGTGGAGGACAGAGGTGCCTGGAGAACAATGGTCCATAGGGTCGCAAAGGGTCGGAACCGACTGTGCGACTGAACAACAACAACAACAACTTAGAGCAAAGCCCTGCTAAAGCAATGTGTGGCTCAATGGTATCACTGTCGACATAGGACAACTGAACTCACATGGTACTTAGCTTAGATTTGTGAGCCACAAGCAAATATTTGGTTTGAAGTTGACTTGTATAGACTATGAATGCCTGGCTAAGTAGTAACTATATACCACTCCATAATTTTGCGTCTTGCCTTTTCTAGGAAGAGAATTATTTCTGACAAGACTATTTCCCCAATTAAGAAGCAAGGTCACTTCTGTTATGCGTATGAAAGTACAAGACATTTTTATAGCATGAGTATATTGTGAGGTTGAGTGTAAGAAAATCAGTCTTCATATAGACTTTATGTGAACAGATGAAATAATGAATTATTTCCTTTCTCCCAACAGGAAGCTTCGGAGATAGTTCATGTGGAAAAGCTGTGATGTTTGCTGAATTATTCAGATACTTTCTTACTGCCACTTGAAATCAGCCTCTCTTCTCCCACAAAAGATGCTCCATCTTACCAGTTTACTATGTGCCCTTGGCTCTGCTCACAGCAAATGAAACAGTGTTCCCAGATGGGTAGGAAAACCACAGACAGAACATGTGTGTCTTTTAGAGCATAAATGGGTCTTTCTACCATATTTCAGGAACACACACTTAGGAATATACTTTCTGTACCATGAATGAAAGAATGAAAGAGTGTCTGAAAGCCAAAGATCGGGGGCGTGGCCAGGATGTTGCCTGAGTAGCACGTATCACGATCAGCTCACGCCTGGAACGTGGTATTAAATGACAGAATTGGATTGTATAAATATGAATACAAATAATAAAGAATTGTTATCTATAATGTTAACGGCCTCAAGATTATGTATAGCAAGATAATGGAAAAGTGATTTAATATTAAAAATAGATGAATGGTATAAGGAAATGTGGGAAATTGCTTTGAATGATGAGTTGACATGTGAATTGAATGTGAAGAAAGGCATTTTGAAGGAAAACAAGTTTTGGGAAATTTGGAGACCATTTGTGGAATATGTTCTAATAAGTGATAAAGGTGACAAACCAGTACCCCAGCATATGAGTTTTTGGAAGGATTAGATTAGAATATTGATCCTCATGGCATGTATATAGCACTGGGTATTATTACTTTGTAATATAAAAGGTTGAATCTTATAAATTTCTGACATATTAAATACATAATTAAAAATATAAACAAAAAATATAGAAATAAGGTTTGGAATACATATTTTGTAAGGTGAATGATAAATATAAGGTTCAACAGTTGGCATTGTTTGCAATGCTATTATAATAGAGTTTAAGTAATTTAATGTATTAAATTGTTGTTGTTTTGTTTATGTATTTAATGTATTTATGTATTCTTTATATATTTTTTGTTTTTCAGTATATATATTTTGTATGTCTGTATAATTTTTGTTATTTTTAAAGTTAATAAAAACCAAATAAAAAACGAAAGCCAAAGATCGATCATAATCACAGCAAAGAGATTAACCCCTCCAAAATTTATACCTACTAGTACATGTCACTGGTGAACCTGTGCCGCCAAATGGCCACAAAATATGAATATGGAAAGTTGAATTGTCTGTGCTGTCATACCCGTTTTTGAATTTATTTACTGTTTTCTTCTATATATATTTTGGATTAGAGAGGCTTAAGGACCTCCAAAGCACAAAAACCACTGTTCCTAGAGACTCTCAAGACTAGAAGAAGATATAGGAGAGGTGTTGAAAGTGCAGTTCAGGATGTAGGATATGATCTGGAGTGAACCATGGAGCTTCAAAGACTATATTATTATTTTTTAGCTAACTAGCGAATTTTTGGGGGGAATAGTCTTTCTTCATTTGAAAATAGGGAAGCAGAGGTACTAGTTAGCATGTAGAAACCTCGAGTTTCATGAAGCCCTAACAACACAATGAATACCCATTGTGTCCAAAGCATCTGTGATAAAGGAGGTTGCATTATAAAAACAACCAGCTGAAGCAAAAATCTTTAAAAGCAAAGAGAAAGCTTTGAATTAGCTGGGAAGATGAGATTTTTTGGAACATTGACCTATCACTAAGTATTTGGATGTCACTGTGGATCAAACTCTGACCTACAAAAACATTGTCTAAACACCAAACAGAACATTGGTACTGGAAATAAAATACTTAGCAAACTGGCTGGGTAAGAATGGGGTGCACACCCATAAACAATAAGAACAGCAGCTTTGTCTCTATACAGGGTGGCCGATAAGTCCCTACCCGTCCATCTGTTATTATGTTATATTCAATTATGCATTTATTATTACATTTTTATTTTTATTTTCAGAGAAATATTTATTTTATTTATTTATAAGTCACATTTGTATATGCCGCCCACTCAGGCAGAACCCGACTCATGGCCAGTTTAAGCTATGTTGAGGGTAATGTCTCACAGAACATGGTGCCGCATAATATTATGCAATGAGAATGGATGGGTAGGGACTTATAAGCCACCCTGTACATCTGGAGAGGCAATACTAACCAGATTCTAGATATTTGGGGAGGGGGAGAGGGGGCAAAATTTTTCAGGAGGGGCAACAATGTCACACTCACATATATAACAGTGACATCCAGGGGTGGGGTGGGGGCGGGCTGTTAGCTCAGGATGCTATGGCCCTGTATCAACTTCCTGAATATACTGTACAGCACTAGAATATGCCCCTCAATCTTTACCTGTAAGAAGGGGGTTGCGTGGTACGTGTCCGGCATATGTGGCCACACCTGGCCCAACCATCCTGTACCGAGCCGGCCACACTTGCCTTAAGACCCTGCGAGCATCTCCACAAGGGTCCGGACACCGAGAGTGGGGCACCTGCCCCACAAACACGAACCTTCAGGCTGAGGGACGTGAGCACGGAGGAGGCCAGGAAAGCGGTGCATGTGTAAAAAAAAGGCCGCCGCACCATCCAATTCCCTTCATCTCCCAGAGGGAAGCCATCCGCAGCCCCGGCGATGAAGGCCAGCGCCAGCCTCGCCACGGCTTTGGTGGGGTAAAGAGAGGGAGCCCATCTTCTCCCCCACTCTGCTTCGGCAGGCTCAGGGAAACGCAGGCCAAGAATGGTGCTATGTTATCGGCCTTCATCTCCCAGAGGGAAGCCATCGGTTTCCACGGAGGGAGGAGGCCGAAAGCTTCGGCCCTCGCCCACCGAGGAAAATGAACCAATTCCCTGGGAAGCAAAGGCAGAAAACGGGGCTCCATTTTCTGCCTTCGCCTACCAGTGGGAAGCGGGCCCCTTCAACATTCATCCCTTGCTTGTCGGAGAAGGAGCTTGATTTCTCCAACAGGCAAGGGCCGAATGCGGAACTCCGTTTCGCCCATACCTGTTGGAGAAAACCCCCTCTTTCTCTGACAGACAAGTGCGACACAGAGCTCTGCATTCATCCCATTGCCTGTTGGAGAAGGGGTGGATTTCTCTGGGCTTCATTTCGCCCTTGCCTGCCAGAGAAATCCACCCCCTTCTCCAACAGGCAATGGGATGAATGCGGAGCTGCCCCCTCTCTCTCCCCCCTCTCTTCTCTCTCTCTCTCTCCTTTCTCTCTTACCCCCTCTCTCTCTTACCCCCTGTGTGTGTGTGTGTGTGTGTGTGTGTGTGTGTGTGTGTGTGTGTGTGTGTGTGTGTGTGTGTGTGTGTGTGTGTGTGCGCGTGCGTACCCCAAAACCACCCCAACCAAAAAATACAAATTAAACCTGCCCAGAAGAGCCGGGCAAAAATGCTAGTTTGAACTAAGGAAATAGACATCAAAAAGACTGAGTTGCTGGTACTAATGAGAAGATGAATAACAACTGAACCTCACCCCCTTCAAACAAAGACATAGTCTTTCCTGGATACTTCAACCACTCAGGCACTAGGGAGGGCTCAATCTACCAACTCTGAAGTGTAGTCCATACTTCTGATTTGCTTTTTGCCCATTTACTACAACATCTTGTAACACACACAAACATCTAGAAACACACATGAACCTGGACAAGGATCAGGTTAGAATGTCACCCAAAAACATCTATCTGTGTGCACAGATGGCATTGGCAGCTATACATACCTGCATCAATGACCAGTCTTTGACGCTGAACACACTGCACTACTAGAATTTAGTCCTTTAAATTAAAATGCATGACCCCAGGCATTTGGGGCATTTATTCAAAGTGATGGATTGAGCTTACTGTTCAGAAGAACACATAATTTTAAACAAGCCACCCCTCCCAAGTCATTCAAACTTATTTGTGCTTCTAGGAAGGCCTGGGGGAGACATTTGTGATAAGTGCCACCTTGCCAGTAATAGATCTAACAAGGAAAAAATATTCTAAAAAGAAGAACCCCACCCCACACCTTCAAGAATTTATTTTGTTAACACTAGCCAGAGCTGTATGGTCAAGCAAGCCATCATTCATTTGCATTAGCCGACATCAGACAGATTATATAAGTACAACATAGGACAGATCAGAACTGCAAAATGGATTTTCAGGCAAAGAGCACCTTCTAAACATTTGTCAGCCTCATTTCTCTACGCACATCCATAAATCTAGAGCTTCTGGGGAAATAAGTTACCTGGTCTCAATTCAGCTCCTGTTGGACAGATTCTATATCATACTTTGGACGTTTTTCATACAGAGGCTAGAAGACAAAGTGTGCAGTGAAAACTGGAAAATTGTGCTTGATTCAGCCTGCCCATGGTGGGAAAAAAACCTCTTGAAGATAGAAGGCTGCTTTGGAAACATACAGACTGACAACTAATCTGAAGTAATCATCAAGCCATTAGCTATGAGGCAAAGGTATGAGACAAAGCTCCTTCTCTGGAGATATTCCAGACCCAAGTGGGGAGAGAATGGAAATTTAAGAGGGGCGGGTTTGGAGTAGAAGTCAGCCAACAGGATTACTGGCCTTGCTGCATATGTGAACATGGGAGTTGTAGTTTTCTAAAGTAATACTCTAAAGTTCTAACTGTGTAGACCAGTGGTACCCAAACTATGGCCCATGGGCTGGATCTGGCCCATGGCACCAAAGCATCCAGCCTGCGCTGCCCTCGCCATTCCTGGAAGCAGAAGTAAAATGCACCTGCACTCACATGCACAAAACGCTGCCGTAAATGCACCTGTTACTGTCATAGATGTGGGTGCATTTATGGCAGAATTTTGCACATGTGCAAGTGCATTTTACTTCCACTTCCAGTGGGAAGAACCCATATGACCAGCCCACTGAACCACGTGACCAGCCCACAGGCCAAAAGGTTTGGGTACCCACCCTGGGTGTAGACAATATCTCTCTGGCTTAACTTCAAGTTTTGAGCCATGACGCACTCTAGATTACTCAACGGCTGATTTTATTTACTGATCTAATAAAAGTATTGCCCAACCGCAAACTTTATCCCTAAACTTTTTAAATGGAAAATCATCATCTGGACTAAGTGCTCAATGATTCCATGAAAGGGACTGAGACTGCAGGGCCATTTGCAGCCATTAAGAGATCTCCCTGAATTTAGAGAGTTTTCAGCTTTCAGGTGTCTTTCTCTCATAAGTTCTACCCATTATCTTTGAAGTGGCTTTTTCTTCTCTCTTTAAAAAAGGGAAAGCTTTAATAATCAGAACAGGATTTGACATGGGTCCAGCACTAATGCAATCATACAAGAACTGCACAATAGCATGACTAAGTTTATGCATTAAAATGTGTACAAGGGTGATGAGGAAGCAAAATTCTCCTAATGTGAATTCTAGAGGCTGTGGTGGCTCAGTAGTTAAGAAGCTTGGCTTGTTAGCTTGGAAGGCTGGCAAGTTGGCAGTTCAAGACCTGGGTACTGCATGAAGGATAGAGCACCCGTCTTTGTCCCAGCTCTTGGGGACATGAAAGGAGCCTCATTTGGACATTATCTGAGTGGAGTTTCTTCCACAAAAATCTTTTCAACCCACAAGAATTTCTGACACATAATAATAATAATAATAATAATAATAATAATAATAATAATAATAATAATAATAATTATTATTATTATTATTATTATTATTATTATTATTATTATTATTATTATTATTATTATTATTATTATTATATGAATTCTTGCTCATTCCATCTTGTGCCTCTTATCCAGATCCAGTAACAGAATGAAGTTAGAACAAACAGAATGAGTTTAACTATGAAAACAGAACAAATTGGCCTAAAAAAGAATTTGAAAGATTTGCACATCCCTAGAAAAACTAAGTTAAGTGCAAATGTTTAGTAGTGCATGCACTGAGTTTGGGCAAGTGTACAAAAATAGCTGTGATTTGGCAATTCCAGGGAGCTTATGCGCCTGGCCATCCATAAAGAGCATGTATTCACTTTTCTATGCTGCCATGATATGTGCACAGGATCCCAATGTCCATATAATACAAGTTTGAAACGAATGTTAACAGGGTCAAAGCAAGCAAGCAAAAAGAAAAGAAACAACCACAACTTTCTTTTTTATTTTGTTTTTATACCACCTCAAGGCAATCATGTAGTTTTAGTCTCCTTTGCTCTAATTTGCTCTAGTGCACAAGTCAATCATGTAGACCTCAGTACCAGATTGATGCATGTTGCTCCCTGCACATTCTGAGTGGATGTCATTTGATACTGGGTGGAATAGCTAATACCATGGAAGGCAGGATCAGAATTCAGAAAGATCTTGATAGGCTTGAATGCTGGGCTGAAACCTACAAGTGAGAAGGATCTTGGAATTATTGTAGATTGCAAACGATTGTAGATTACAAAGTATGAATCAACAGGGCTATGTGGCTGCAAAAAAAAAAACCAATGCTGTTTTAGGCTGCATTAACAGAAGTACAGTATAGTCTTCAAAACCCATGAGGTACTAATGAGATCCCCTCTGTTCAGCACTAGTTAGACCACATCTATAGTAATATGTCCAATTATGGAAACCACACCTTAAGAAAGATGTAAACAAACTAGAGAAGGGCAACAAGAATGATCAGGGGACTGGAAACCAAGCCACATGGAGAAAAACTGAAAGAACTAGGCATGTTTAGCCTTAAGAAAAGGAAACTGAGGGGGATATGATAGCACTCTTCAAATATCTGAAAGGTAATCATAACGCACAAGGGAAGGATGTGTTGTTAATTATCCTAGGGTGCAGGAAATGTAATATTGGGCTCAAACCAGTGGTGGGTATCAGCAGGTTCACACCAGTTCACCAGAACCAGTAGCAGAAATTCTGGCTGGCCCTGTTTTGAAATAAAGTAGTCCTAATTCGGGTGCAACACAGGGCTTTCACCCTGGCCACGCCCACCATACCACGCCCACAGTGTGGTAGTAAAAATTTCTGGAGCCTACCACTGGCTCCAGGGAATAGGCTGAATATCTGGAAAAACATCTAAACGGTTAGAGCAGTATGACAGTGGGACCAATGGCTTCAAGAAGTGTTGAGGTCTCCAATGCTGGAATCATTCAAGAGAAAGTTGGACAACCATCTGTCATAACTGTTTTGATTTGGATTTCTGCATTGAGTAGGGGGTTAGACATAATGGCCTAAAAGGCCCCTTCCATCTCAGTGATTCTGTGATTTTATGATAATATTAATTTGTGGATATGTTTCTGATGGTGAATTCAGTCATTCATGTGTTCATTCGTTCATTCATTCATTCCATTTCTATACTGCCCATCTGACTTAAATATCACTCTGGGCAGTGAATATATTGAATAAAACATACATAAAATATAAATCCTTCCTCCTAACTATAATCTTCAAAATATATTTATTATATCATCATCTCTCCATGCATTCCTGCTGTTCCTATTTAATTTTATTGGGGCATTTCCTGTTCCTCAACTGCAGAATCATTACTAATGCCTGATGCCTACATCTATTTGTAAAATCCATTACTTACCTCTCTACATAAGTACTCAGTGACATACAGAAAGAGTAAGGGACTAATAGTGAAAGACTCAAACAATTTACATCAAATGTGTGCAGAGTATTCAGCTACCATCCTGCACTTCGCAAATTAAAACCAAAGAAAGTTCCCCACCCGCACCCACACCCCGGGCAAACATTTCTGAATCTGGCCAGGACCATAATGTTAACAGATTTGCAGTATAGCACAAAAAGGAAAGGAAGGGAAAGTTAGCGAGTGAGCAAACAAATGAGCAAAAGAACGAATGAATGAGTTTTGCTGTGAAAATGTTAAGTTTTGAGAAAGATGAAAAGATGGTTGCAATACAGCAGTTTAACCACTGCGCCACCAGAAGCATAAAAGTGAGGAGATAATGGAGGAGACTGTCTGTAGTAGGAGCAAGACCTCAGGTAGCAATATTGGATATTCAGTATGTGGATAAGCACTACTAGAATAATGCAGGACATCCCAATATATCCATCAACAAAAACCTTACTCATATGTGAGCTTCGATGCCAGGATGATCTATTCATATTAAACTACTACAACAAATAGAAGAATGGCCCAAAACAACCATAAAGTAATCCAGGACAGCATCAGCATAGTCTGGATGATCCCCAAGAAGCTGAGCAAAGAGAGTTAAGTAACACCACAACAAATGTTTCATAAGTGCTTTAACATTTCTAGGGTCAAAACAGTGACCCAGTGATTTGAACTGAGAAAAGAGAAAAATTGAATGCAATATGGCAGATTGATTTTCTTGAGCTGAAGAAGGAGGTAAGTGTCAACTAAATCTGCAAGATCTTCTGGACTTCAATCACTGAAGGGCAATGCTGCACTCAATCTGAGGTCACAGGGGAACATATACTGTATATACTTCAATTACCAGAAGCCCAAGTCAGCACTCCTGCTGATGGCGGCTTCTAGGAATTTAAGTTCAACATCACCTGGAGTGCCATGGTTCATCATCACTGGTATACACTGTATATACTATATATGTTCCAGAACATTCCTCTTTTTATTTTTTTTCTTTCCAAGAATGTCACTTTACTGAAATATTAGTACACAATTATGATTCAATGTGTTGTCTAATTGTAGAAGAGTGATTGTTCCATGATAGTCACCTCACATCATAGCCATTTGTATCTCCTTCTGCATTCATGAGATTATTTGTTTAAAAAATCCGAGATCTGGAAATGCAAAGATAATGTTACAGACCCAGAGGACTCTATATACCCTTTGAATGTCTGTCCAGACATCCTGCTATGATAATAGAGTAGACTGTACAGCCAGTGACTCAATGCTGTGTGTTGGGTGGTGGTTAACTAACTTGACTCCCTCCCCCGCCCTGCCCAGTGGGGAAGGTGGGAACACAGCTGACTGGCATTGCCGTGGCAGGACATGGAAAAGCCACACCGCCAGCACCACCGGAGCATTGATTCCACCGTTGGCTCCCTCCCCCGCCCTGCCCAGCGGGGGAGGTGGGAGCGCAGCTGACCGGCATTGCCACGGCGGGACTTTTCCACCAAAGTCGTACCACCATTTCCTGGCCTTAAGGGCCGGGTCGTCCTCTTCTTTGGCTCTGTCAGGGACGTGCAAGCCATGGGGTTCTGTTTTGGGGATGTTGGTGGCCGAGGGATTGTGTAATTAAGTTTGCTATGTTAGAACTTAAATGTTGTTGTTTTTTTGAGACTGATATGTTTTCTTTTCTGATTTCATTAGTGTATTGTATTATTATTGTATTGTTGTTCGATTCATGAATTATGTATTCATGCTCTGATTATTGTATTTATGATGTATTTTTTGCCTGATTGCTTTATTTTTGTTACTGTGTTTATTATATTTTGTTTTGTTGTATCTTTAATTATGTTGGAAGCTGCCCTGAGTCGGCCTACAAGCTGAGTAGGGCGGGGTACAAATTAAAAATTGAAATTGAAATTGACTTCCTAAAGGGGCCGACAGCTACCAGTGGATGAGCCCCTTTAGGTGGGGTGATAGTCCCCCTCAGTGGAGGAAATACCACTGGAAACCATCATATTGGGCCCAACGGCACAATGAGCAGAGGAGGAACTCTGATTCCCAATGGTCATGGAGGTGGAAAACGCCATGCCAGATGGATTGGCTGTGAAGGCGCATCTCGATAATATCCTCAGGCTGTGGCAGTCCATTGCGATACCGTTTTTAAATCCTGCATGTCTCATTTCGTATGTGCCGCAGGAGGTGGCTCTGTGATCATAGTGTGTGGGTCTCTTCATGGAAAGCTGTAAAAGTAAAGGTAAAGGTTTCCCTTGCTCGAAAGCCAGTCATATCTGACTCTAGGGTTCAGTGCTCATCTCTGTTTCAAAGCTGGGCTCCACCTTAAACAAATTCATGTCAATGGCATTTTTCTGCTTCAGGAAAAAATGTATTCTTGGATACGAGTTGAAGCCAACGACGATATACCCTTTATTCAAGTGCAGAGTGAGTTGGAGGTTTCCACAACCCCTCCTTCCTAGCTATTGTTTTCCTGTTTTATCCTTTCTCTTGAATCAATCAATCAGTCTCCTGGGAAATGTAAGGCTCATTCAACACATATGTTTTCCACAAGACACACAAACAATGGATTCTTAGCTTCAGTAAGAAGATAATGTAGGTTGAACTTGACTTGCAGAAATAAGAATGCTTTGAAAAATGTGGGTGCACAGAAAGCATCTAATTGTAGATTTCCAAAAAGCACAGAGAGGACTCTGAGCCATTTGAAAATGGTAGAAATTGGAGTCCAAAAACTTAGAGAAGGCAAATTAAATGCACCATGCTAGTGACTTAAATAATGGAGAAATCATTCCATCCCTCCATTGCCAGTTTGGATCATCCTGGATTGGTCTAAAATACATCTTCTGAAGTAGTATGAAATACATGTTTTTATATATCCTCTTTAGCAAGCCTTTCCTTCCTATTCATTCTTTCTTCTTTCATTTCCATCTAGTGATTTTGTACTTATCCCAGACTTAGTTGAACTCAAAGTCTATCATAAAACAATAGTGGTATAGAATTATGGATTACAGGCTTCTGTTCCTGACTCACTTTCTTCTTTCCATAATGCAGTGAATGGACAAAACAGGGGTTATATAAAGAGAGACACCATTCACCTAATTTCTAAATAATTTTGACATTACTTTGGGTGAATCACATCCAGCTCCTGCCAACCTAGCAGTTCAAAAGCAAGAAATTGCAAGTAGATAAATAGGTACCACTTCAGTGGGAAAGTAAACAGTGTTCCATGCACTCTGGTGTCTAGGCATGCCTACCACATGTCCACGGAAACGTCTGCAAATGCTTTTTGGCTATAAACAGAGATGAGCAATGAACCCTAGAGTTGGATACGACTGGCTCTTGAGCAAGGGTGACCTTTACCTTTACCTAGGGAAGGGATATGTGGGGTAGTGATAAGAAGGTGCCCTGTGGTATGCAGCAATATTCTTCTCTTTGCCTAATGCTTAAGATGTTAGATGCCCAAATGGTTGCTGAATACTGACAAGACATTAGAAGTTACTAAATGTTACGTGGCGAAGCCTTAAAGTGCTGCAAGCTGGTACAGATCAGTCTTATCTGCCCAAGTTGTTTACTCCAGTACACTAGATGTGTTCTAACTAGTGCTGAATAGAGAGAGACTAGTACCTCATGTGTTTTTGGAGACTACAGGTATGCTTCTATTAATGAAGGAAGGAAACATTTCAGAATGTCATTATAGTTACATTTACCCGAAATTAAAGATGCTTTCTTTCTCTGGTGTGGCTTAAGACAGAAAGGTTTCACAGTACCTTGCTGCCAGAGGTGCCAGATGACATAGAGAATGGGATGTGGTTGAGCAGCTGTCACTAAACTAAGACGAGAGGTTAACCACGGCCATAGTTTTATTGCCTGCAGGTTACAACATTTGTTACAGAAATGAACCACAAATCTGTCAGTGGAAAACCGAAGTGCTTGCTGAACATTTTTTCTACAGTTATTTTGTGTGCATGTGTTTTCTCAAAAGCAGATTTTTTATGGTAGGTTTCCTATTATTGTTCTTTAGCATCTTGTGCTAGAAAAGCTGCTGCCAAATAAATGAAATGTAATTGGTGTGAAATAG
Source organism: Bradypodion ventrale (assembly GCA_035047345.1). Taxonomy (NCBI): domain Eukaryota; kingdom Metazoa; phylum Chordata; class Lepidosauria; order Squamata; family Chamaeleonidae; genus Bradypodion; species Bradypodion ventrale. The sequence continues at coordinate 10,123,657 of JAWDJE010000010.1, forward strand.
CCTTTAGCAATGTCTGAAATAGAGAGAGAGTGTGTGTCAGGAAGTAACCTTTAGTCTGAAAAGAGAGGTATCCATTATTCAAGAATTCGCACTCTATGAAATGCTGGATGATTCGGTTAAGACTGGGTACATAGAGGCATGGTAGCAAGGTATACCACTAGGCCAGTGAAAGTTTGGCCGCTTAGATAAAGGTAAAATCGCCCTTGCACGAAAGCCAGTCATATCCAACTCTAGGGTTCAGTGCTGATCTGTTTATAGCCAAAGAGCCAGAGCTGTCTGAATCTGCAGACATTTCCATGGACATGTGGCAGGCATGCCTAGACACTGGAGTGCACGGAACACTGTTTACCTTCCCACAGTAGTGGTCCCTATTTATCTATTTGTGATTTCTTGCTTTCGAACTGCTAGGTTGGCAGGAGCTGGGACAAAGACGGGAGCTCACTCCATCATGCAGTACTCGGGAATCAAACTCTGACCTTCCAGTCAGCGAGTTCATTGTCTTAACCCCTTGAGACACCGCAGCCACTTACACATCACCAAAAAGGAGAACACATACCACAAAGACAAAAATAATTATGTTGATTTGCACAAGATTCCATAGGTGCAAAAACAGATGAGAAAAAAAAGCAGAATTGTGGTGCATCTCACTCAAGTAGTTAAGAGGGTGATCAACTTACCTGTGTACCTGGTGAATCTGTGACCACGTACTGATAACTGTAAGTTGGTTCTACAACTTTGGACTGGACAGCTCTTCAAATGGAGGAAACTTTCAAATAGAGGATTGCTATCTGGCCCTACAGATCCTCAACTGTATTTGAGAACTAAACTGTAGAGGTCTCTGTAGTCTACAATAATTGTTGTGGTGCAGTCTTCACCAGTAGGATGAAGTTTCCACAGCTTCTTGAAGAACAACCTGACTGAGAATATAGTGACAATCTTTGTGGGTCTGCCCTTCAAGGCCATCTATAATTTCATTTGTTTCCCAAAGGAGAAACAATGCTATGACCTGGAACACAGTACTGGGAACGTATTGATCAAGTACAGAAAACTTGCACTTGTTATGACCTTATAACAAGTAAAAGAATCACATTTTTAATATAATGTTGCTAGCTTTGCTTTTATAAATGCTAAGCTCTTCAGGAGAAGTTTCCTTGAGCCTTCCTCAAGTTGGAATAGACAAGTGGGAGAGATTTCACTTGTGTTTCTTGTAGAGGGTACTTCCCCACCACAATTTGTGATCCTTTCTTACATTTAATACTTAGAGCAGGGGTTGGCAACATTTTTAAGTTGGGGGCTGGGTCACACTTCCTCAGACAGCTGAAGTGGCTGGACTAGTGGTCCCCCTGCCATTTACGGCTTCCATAAACATGTTTGTGGCTGTCATAAACACATTTACAACAGCCATAGATGAGTCTGCGGCTGGTTCCAGCGGTGGCGGCTGGAGCAAGGGCAGGGACTGGATTATTTGGTGCCATGGGCCAGATCCGTAGGTTGCCTACCTCTGATTTAGAGTAGGTAGTGGGAACCTTTCTGTTATATTAGGGCAAGTCAGCATAGAACAAAATCACCTCAGCTTTCCTCCTCCTGCCAGCCTCCTTACTATAGGTGAAATTTCTTTCTTTCTTTCTTTCTTTTTCTTTCTTTCTTTCTTTCTTTCTGTCTGTCTGTCTGTCTGTGCCTCTGTGTGTATGTGTGTGTGAGTGAGTGAGTGAGTGAGTGAGTGAGTGAATAACCTCCTGCCTGCCCCTGGCCACAACTGCACTTTCTTGGAAGGCTGGAAGTGACTGTAGCTGTTTTACATGTAGTTAAAAAGTGTGCCTTGGTGTGCCTTAAACTACACCAGTCCTTCATTCCCAGAGTTGTGGGGCTTCCCAGTTACCAACAATGTCTGGTAAGGGCTCGATGTGTTGTAAAACTGGAGCTACTTGAGCAGCCCCTCAGGCAAAAACAGCATAATGGCCAGGTTTCTGGATATTCTAGGGCTTCCAAAGTTGCTTAAATAGGTCACATTAGTATTTGTGGGTAGTGTTGGGTTAAGATGGTAGTGGTGAATCCCTCAGGGCATCATTGGATGAGGCGAAACTGGGTGCCAAGCATTATTCAGGTGTCAGTTGGGCACATAGAAGACACCATGAGCCAGCACTGTAGCACACATCCAACATCTGTTCATGTGAATAGTGCTGGAAACTTGAGGCTGGACCTATATGTAGGTCAAATATACTGGAAAGGTTGATAAAAGTATAATACAGAAATGAATATTAGGACTAGAAAGGGGGAAATTACTAGGTGTGCAGACTGTGGCCAGGATCCATGTCAAGTCAAATCACTCTCACAATGGATGTAGTGCAATCAGTTCAACGTTTTCAGTTTCTGCAAAGAGGTATCCATGACTTCCTTGCACAAGACAGCTTTTCTGCACAGGAATCTCCACTTACATGAGGAGACCCCATATTTCTGGTTTACATTCTAGCCACTATCTACTGCTAATCTGAACTGGAATAGTCAGATTGACTGAGTGCAAGCAGGGGCGTGCTGGCTACGCTAAAAGGGTGATGGACAGGGGGAGTGGGGGAGTCTATGGAGTTGAGTGTGGAGTATCCAAGGCCGTGGGGGGGGGGGCTGGTGCACAGCAATACCCACCCTACAGAAATAGCACTCTGCTGCCTCAAAGGTTCCAGTTTGGGCAGAACCCGACTTGCGGCATTGTGTAGTCACTCTGTGTCATACTTCTGCCCATCTCTGGGGGGCGCCAGACTCTGTGGCACACCAGGACTTGTCCCAGTATCCAAAATAGCCACCACAGGCCAGAGTGTGAGCTGTGTAAGTTTTGAACTGCCACTTTGGCAATTGATTCAATGGTTCTACTCTTAGTTGGAACTAGAAATGAGGCACTGGCTTTCATCTTTAGACTATGGCCTCGTATCAGCCATGAGTTACTCTGTAGCAGTTGATATCTCCTGCAGCTGATCCACCCAATTTCTGGAATAACTTTAAAATATTCCTTCCATGTATTTCTGTGAACATAAAAGGAAAGACAGGCAAGAAATAAATGCCACTGGCTACTTCCAGAAAATGATTTTTCCCTCCCCTCCTTTTGTTTTGGTTTTTAAAAATGTTAGAAGTTATGGATTAATATTAACACAGTGGGGAAAAACCTCTTTAAAGCCAAAGTGAAGTTGAAAATTACTTTTGCCTAGAGCCTGCATCTTATTGATATTTTAAAATGTCATTCAATATTGGAGAATACTTTGACTAGGAGAACTTCAAAAGTAGTTGAACAGCTACTTTACTAGATCAGAAAATATAACTATGTCTAGACTTCCTCTCTGATTTGCGTGTCTTTTCACACTAAAGTTAGAATAAACTCAAGTCAGTATCCTAATTTACTACTAAGAAGGATTCAAAGCATAATTCAGAAAGTTATGAATTCAAAATCCCCAATTCATGCATCAGTTGGATGTTGTTTCCTATTCTATTCTTCTTCTTTGAATCTCACACTGTTTCCATTTCAAATAAACAGACATTTATCAATTGTTGGTAAATTCTTAGGAAATAAATCAGCTGAAGCAAGATTCCTATCTATGGCTCCTGAGTGTCTCATCATTGAGTTCAAAATTGAGAGGACAGAATTTACGCTGGGAATGATGTATAGGGAGCTGCTGAAATTATTCAGTTCATTTTGAAGATGTTGCTAAAGAACCAGTAACAAAAAGAGATATATGCCGGGGAAGTGAGGTGAATCAGAGGGTTGCTGGCTTCTGTCATTCTATCAATATTGCGCTTGCTGCATGTTTCTGTACAAAGAAAAAAGACCTTCACATTTCAAAAATCACAAGGAATCTTCCTCTTACTTATGAAAAATCTTGTAAGTCTTGAAAATTCTTCACAACATTACCTTGGAATGTCAAAACAGCCTAAATCAATAAGAATAAGGAAATTATTGGGGTCGGGTTATTTAAAGTTTATTTTGCTTATATAGTAGTAGGAGATAGTCATGAAACAGATGTAGCCATGTTTGCCCAAAATAAGCACACACAAAATTCCAATAAAATCCATATTTTGGGAATATTTTGATTACTTTTGCTATGTTGTATCAAGATGGAACTGACTTTCAGTGACCCCAACAGGACTTTCAAAGTAAGTGAGATATTTGAGAAATGATTTTTATCCATTCCAGTTCCATTCCCAGTAGGTTTCCTTGAAACCATCATATTGGGCCCAAAGGCAAAATGAGCGGAGGAGGAACTCTGATTTCCAATGGTCATGGAGGTGGAAGAGGCCATGCCAGATGGACTTGCTGTGAAGGCACCTTGATAATATCCTCAAGGCTGCAGCAATCCATTTCAGTCCCGGTGTTAAATCCTGCATGTCTCATTTCATATGTGCTGCAGGAGATGGCTCTGTGATCACAGTGTGTGGGTCACTTCATGGCAAACTGGGATCCACCTTAAACAAATTCATGCCAATAGCATTTTTCCTGCTTCAGGAATGAATGCATTCTCGGATATGAGTTGCAACTGATGACGATGACGAGGTTTCCTCGGTTGAGTGGGGATTTGAACCCAGGTCTCTTGAATTTTAATTCATCACTCCATCCACTACACTACCCAAGTTATCAAACAGTCATAAGGTTAAGAAGAGGGGGAAAGAAATGAGCCATGTGTGATAAGAAATTGTAATGAATTAATCACTGCTGATGTCCCAGGTACCAGGTTATACCTAGAACTCTTGACAATTTTATTTATTTATAAATTTATTTATTTATGCAAGCAATGGCTGATTCTCTCTTTTTTAAGAAGCATAAAAGCTGTCCATAACCCAATATCACTAGGTCATAAGCAGAAATAACACAGAAACTGGTTGCTGATCTTAACCACTGTTTTCCTCCCTCAAACAACCAGTTATCCGAGTAAAGCATTATTCTGGAAGGAAATGCCAAGTTGACAAATTCAATGACCTTTTAAACTTGTTGTTTTTCCTAAGATTGATTTCTCTTCCCACAGGCAGTAAAAATATGTAAAAGAGAAAACAGGGTTTCTGAGAAGTCGAGTTTCTTGATTCTAAAGCAAATTGCACCTGATGACTGCAACTATCTGTGCACACACACACCCAAAATGTTGGAGAAATGTCAGCCAATTTCACATTTTGGGAATGGGGCTGTAGCATACATTTAGTAAGTCATCCTAGCCCAACGTTATGAATATTCTCCTCTAGAGGTGGTATCAACAGAAACAGGAAAAGTTGCTGTTTAGGATTAATGATCCTGGGATCCTACAAGTAATATGGCCATTGGAGCTGCTTGCTATGGGATTCTTGTTTGTGAAATCCAAAAAGTGGTCACTTCTGTCATCTCTGAGGCTGGACATCGAGAGCAGGAAGCCTAGCACACAATCTGTCTTGTGGCCAAAGTCATTTGTTAAGACCTCCAGGACAATTGAAGACAATATCCTGGTGGCTTTGTGCATTAATTGGTCCTTTCCCTCCCTCTCTCTTAAAATGATATTTCTAGAACAAAAGAAGCCCTGGAACACTCTCTTGTTGGTACAAGGGCTCCTGGCTGTGCTTCAATCACGGACAAATTCTCAGAAAAGCATCAATCTCTTCCTTGGATGTTTACTGCTACATTTATGATAGGTACAAGTTGCTATAGCAATGCAGATTTCCATGGCAATGCTGCACATATGAACATATCATAATGTCATTGTTGACAAGAGGTGTGGGATGGGAAGCCCAAAGGAATGGGTGAGCAGTCAGAAGAAGCATTGTTGTTGATGATGCTGATGCTGCTGTTGTTTTTAATCATTACTTTGTTCAGAAATGCATCACACATCTAACTGAACGTTGCCTTAGAAAGGAAAAAGTAGAGGAAAAGACCAGGTGTAAGAACAAAAGAGGCTTGAAAAGCACATGGCAGAGACACGACATGAACATTGAGTACCTTAAAGATCTGTGATTTCATTGATGCAGGCAATCTCTCCATTGACACAGACTGGAACCACAAAAGACCCACACAAGAATGGCTGATTAATTGTATGTGAGCTTCAGCTCATGTCTATGTCAAACATATAAATACTGTATGTCCTTGCAAGCGCACCCCCCCAAAGAAAGACTCAGACACCGGTATTGGATTGAAGGCATTGGGCCACTTTTATTGAATAATGCCCTAGTCCGAATTATCACTTTCAATTGGTGTATCATCCAATTGTAATTCTTTAAGGCAAGCAGGCCGCAGTAACATTGGTAAGGTTCCTCCCAAAATGCCAATGGAAATTGGCTACATGTATCTATTTGTATCAATTTGTTTGTTGACACAAACAAATTGTTGACCGGAGTCAATATATTATCTACTGACCCCACCCTATGATGTGTATCCGTTCAATATCAGGGTGATGCAGGCTGTGCAGCTCCTGCCATCAGCCCTTGCATGGTTCGCCCTTGACTGGCCAATCTTATTCCCCTGTACCTATCTACGTGTTGGCCAGTCAATTGCGAACCTGCCGGATACCTATGGGTCATAAACCTGTTACCTTACCAGTGCTACCCGCCACACGGGGAGGCGTCCGTGATGACTCACTGCCCCCCCAGACCGTCAGCTCGGTCACCAGGCCTGCTTGCACATCCTCCAGAAAGAGGTCCAAACCTCTGGCCGACAGATGGACCCCATCTCTTGCATATAGACCATAATCCTGCAAGCCTATCCTAGGATGTTGAATGGCTGTTCCAAAGCCATTGTCAAAAAGGAACCGGGCGACAGCCCTGTTCAGTGACCGTCGAGCACGATCCAAGCCACGGAGGTCAATGCCTCCCCTGTAACGGTGTCTCGGCACGATGTCAGACCATAGCAGCCACATGTACGGCCATAAGTGATGTAAAAAGGCCAGGTCACTGCACACCGACATTTTTAAAGAGAGGCCAGTGATCTGTCCGAGATCATTGCCACCGAGGTGCAGAATCAAAACATCAGGCGGTCCAGCATCCCTGATGGACATCAGGAATGGCAACAGTTCCCACCATCTCATGCCGCGCTTACCGTACCAACGCATACGTGCAGCTGCACGTAGCCCGAGATGGGGTCCCCAGTCTGTCGCCGCAGCATACTGCGCTGCCCAGTGCACAAAACTGTGGCCCACCAGCCATACTGCCACCGGTGTGCGTAAACACACAGGGTCTGTAAAAGAAGAAAAAAGGGGAATTAATGACATAACTGGCACTCATGCAGTAAGGGGGCGTACATATAAAGAAAAACACATGGACCCCCATCTGCCCATGCGACGTATATCAGCATCAGAGTACCCAAACGCAGCCGCAGTTAGAGCGGCGCCTATCCTAAATGAATGGGTGCCGTAACGAGCCCCAGGGAGGCCGACACTGTGAAGTGCCATACCGGTCACCTTCCAAAACTGGAATTTGGTAAGGTGAGACCCATCCTGGTGGCAGAAAAACGGGCCAGGGTGCGTGCCACGCACTGCAAAAAACTCATGTAGGGCACCAACCGGACAGATGTCAGCAATCGTACACCGTAGCAGTCTGACACCACTGCCTACTCCGTGCTGATCGGCCTTTGAGGAACGAATCCTCAACTGGGCCCACTCCTGGGTAAGAAAGACATCGTCGAGTTCCAGTGCCCTACGAGATGTTCCCCCTTTCACAATGGGACCAGCTCACTGATACGGAGTGCTCCAATACCTAAAAAGGTGAGAGTGGAGGCCGGTCCCTCAGTCTTTTCAGGTGCTAGGGGAACACCCAGTTCCCGCATAAGCGCCTGAAAAGTGGCGAGGAGACGAGCACACGTGTCTGTGCCATGTTCCTCTCCAAACAAAAAATCGCCGAGGTAGTGGGCTACAGACCAGGACTCTGATTTACAAACAAAAGCCCAGTGAAGGAAGGTGCTAAATCGTTCGAAAGCTGAACATGAGATAGAACAGCCAAAAGGCATGGCCTTATCTACATAAAAACTGCCCCGAAAACGGAAACCTAACAGCTCAAAGTTGTCCGGGTGCACTGGCAACAATCGGAATGCCGATTTGATATCACACTTTGCCAGTAGCGCCCCTGGGCCACACGAGCATACCATCTGCAAGGCCTGGTCAAAGGAAGTATACCTGACTGAGCAAAGGTCATCAGGTATTGCATCATTGACCGAAGAACCCGCAGGGTAAGAAAGGTGGTGAATTAACCGAAATTCACGCGGGGACTTCTTAGGGACAAAACCCAAAGGTGACACCTTTAAGTTCGGGAATGGTGGGTCAGCAAATGGCCCAGCAACCCTCAGTGCAGTGACCTCCTTAGCTATAGATTGGTCGGCGATATCCTCATTACCCCTGAGGGAAATTAAGATCGGGGTGTCTTGAGGCCTGCGTACCCCTTGAAATGGTATGTGGAAGCCGAATTGAAAACCCTCAAGTAGGTACTTCGCATCATCCCGTCTAGGATAAGCGGCAAGCCAATGTTCCAGCACCTGGACATCAATTGGGGAGGGGGCCTTTCTGATTGGTCACACCGTCAGAGGGAGCTCTGACCGCCCCCTGCCCACCCCTTCCTCTGCCTCGTGACCCACCAGCCCGCGGGCATGCGGAGGCGGCATGAGGGCCAGAGCAAGAGGGGCACTCGTGCCGGAACCGACACTGATGCTTGTTGCACACTCCGCTGGCGGAGAAGCTCCAACACAGCAGGCGGGGTGGAACCCCCTGCCCCGCTGTCTGGCAGGGAACCTGTGTAGCAGCCGCCCCCTGCAAGGCATGGCCACAATGGTACCGGTCACCAGGCGCCGGCCGCGTGGGGGTCATGTACAAGAGCCACAATTGTTGGCAGGGCTCATCCCACCTCATCTCAGGATGGAGGGCCACTCTCATCCTAAACTCCTTGTCATAGGCCAACCATGACGGTCCAGGGAAATCGACCACCGCCCGATAAATATTATCCGGGTATTGCACATTGGAATGGCCAAGTCAGGGCGGGCCCTCAGGTATACCGCCATATAAATGAGATAGGCCGGTAACCAATTGGCCCAGGTGCGCGGTGGCTTACGACGACGGGACAACTCCTTGTCCCTATCGTCCTGCCCTTCCCTCTCCTCCTTGGTGGGCTCACGGTTTAGGAGGGAGAAAATGTCCACATATTCCCCCCTCCAAATCTTCTCCTGGGAAAGATGGTTACCCAGGGGCAAGGAATAACTGGCCGTCGGTAGGGCCGCAGTTGGCACAGATTGAATCGAGGGTGTGCACAGTGGGCCCTGAACAACCCCTGAAACATTAGGCATACCCATAGGGGCGGTCACCCCTGTCATAACCGGGGGGTAATTGGGGAACCAGGAGTTAACGGGACAGTGCGGATACAACTGTCCACCCGTGGTAACCTGTCGTGGCCATGGCCACTGTAAACCCCCCCCCCCCCAGTGTTGCTAGGTAGTGTCACTGGTGTACTCAATTGACCAGGATACTCACCCGGTGCACCCCCGTGGGCTGCCCCCACTGGGGGTTCCGGCTCACGGCGGGCGTCGGAGCTCGCGATGGGGATCGAGCTCTGCATGCCATTACACCCTTGCCACGCAGGATCGGACCCCTGTGGCAAGCCCCGTTGTGATGATCTGGCGGGGAGCTGCAAGGTGCCAGCTTGGGCTGGCCTGATGGCCTCAAGCAGCTCGACCCTGGCAGCAGCCCACTGGACAGCGGTGGTCGACGTGTGGGTTGGAAATGCAGGATGTGCAAACCCACCTTCGGAAGGTGGCGGGGCAATGCCCATTGATGCCTCCAGCACCGAAATGCGTGCAAGGATGGCATCAACAGCCTCAGACCCACCTGTATAAGGTGGGCCGGGTGGGCCGGATGGCCCACCGGGCAATTGCAGAGGTACAAACCCAAGTGTGGATCCTGGGCCCGAATAGGGCCGTGACTAATAATCCGGCCCATGTGGGGCTGGGGGAATGGTGGGTCGGAAACCCGCACCAGGCCCAAGTGGGCTACTCTGCCCAGAACCGGGCAAAGACCCCATATGGGTAGTGATCCCAGAGGTGCCGGCCTGTGCTGCCCCTGCGTGAACCCCAGCATCGGGCGGGTAGGCAGCAGCCTGTCTGCCCACATTGGTGGTAGTGGCTAAACCGGCCCTACTACCCGGTTGCAGGGGCGCCGCCCGAGCCCTCCGGCCCAGGGGCGGCCCCCAAGATGTGGGGGGTGGGCAGAGCCCTCCCCCTTGGCCGCGGCTTAGGAGCCGTCACCTTTCGCTTGGGAGCCATGTCTCCCAAGCCGAAGAATAAAGAAGAAAGGAGGAAAATTCCCTTTTTAAAAGAGCAAGGCGAAAGCCGGGGAGAAAAGCGACGGAGAAAACTTCTCCGCTCCGTCGCTTCCAAAAAAATGGCAGCCGAGCTGCCTCGTGGCCACCCCTTTTAAAGAGGGTGGCCACACACCCCTAACTCACCCGGATGTCAGACTCCGGGTGGGGGGGCCCTGCAAAGAGCGCGGCAGCCATTTTGGCACCGCGCTTGCATACTGTCAGTGAAAAGGGATGTGGAATGAACAAGAAGCGAGTACTGTATTCAGGAAAATAATTGTTGCTGTTTAGATTTTCATTTTTTTAAAAAAAATTAGAAATACATATAATCCTTAGCTGAATTTACTTTCATGGAGAAATAGGAAGAGATTTTTAAAAATGAAAGAAATGAAATAAATCTTATAGAATGATAGAATCACTGAGTTGTAAGGGGTCATTTAGGCCATCTGGTCCAACCCCCAGTTCAATGCTGGAATCTGAACAAAGCAGATCTGCCAGAGGGTTGCCCAATTCTTTCTTGAATGCTTCCAGAGTTGAAGTGCTCAACACCTCTTATTATTTTGTGGTTTCTTGCACAGCCTCTGCCACTTCCCAGGGCAGTGAGAAGCTTTTTGGAGCATTTTCGCTCCACTTTGGGATTTTTTTCACCACTTCTCTGCTGCGTTTCGGCAGCCAAATTGCTGTGGTTGGGAAATTCCTGGTTCTGTGCTGGGTACCGGGACACTGATGTAAGCTCCACCCACCACTGAAAGTCCCCAACCGCTGTGGTTTAGGTGCCAAAAAACAGCAGAGAAGCAGCGAAAAAAATCCCAAAATTCTCCAAAAATTCTCCAAAACGCCTCCTGCCGCCTTGGGAAGCAGCAGAGGCTGTGCAAGAAGCCACACAAATGGCATAATTGCCGCTGCCACAGTAAGTGACATATTATGACTTCCAGTGGTGGTGGTAGCTTCTGGAGGTGCCGGGGTGGCCACTGCAGGCTGTATTAATGAGCTCCATGGGCCAGATTAAGCACTCGGGGCATAGGTTGGGAAACTCTGTATTAGAGACCATACTGCCAGTGCCTCAATACCAATTGTCAGGTGACAGTTAACTAATCCTGAGGACTAATTTGATGATGAAGTCCATAGGGAAGGGTGATGGTCCTCCAGTGGTTTAAATCCCACTTGAATCCATCTTGATGGATGGCAGCAGTCTGGGGTTGATGAGAACTTTGTGTGCCAAAAGGGCTCAGGACCAGAAAGTGACTTGCAGAACTGGATCAGTGGTACTTTTGCCTGGACTGAAACTGGATAGAACAACCCAATCACATTACTGGCCTCATTTTCAGAAGCTTACTAGTTTCTAAAGGTCATAATCAGAACCCAGGAATTAGAATGTTGGCAACTTCCCTATCTTAATTTACTGATATATCATTGAATCTTAAGCCATTGATACTTCAACAAATCAATTATGGAAGCCAAGTGCTAAGATTCTCAGTTCTCCCAGATTGGTAGGAACATGCCCTCTCCCACATAGTGTTCACTTTAACACAACCCTCAGTTTAAGATTTCAATAAACCTCAAGTTTTTACTCAGGATAATGAGATTTTTGCTGAAGGTGGATTCAAGTTCCTGAACCATTAACTTTATGGGATATGCAACATAACAGCAATGAAGGTGCCAGTTAGTGTCGTGTGACAGAAGTGCCTTTTGCATGGACAATGGTCCATTGGGAACATCTGGGACAGAAACCATGATGAGCATTAGCTAAAAATAGCCTTGTCACAGCAAACTTCATTAAAATGCATTCCTTGAGTGCAACCCAATTACCTTGGCAGTAAACAGTCCTAGCAGAAAGAATTTAAGATCCAATTTTATTTTTCACCAGCTGAACAAGGACAAAAACATAAATAATTGTTTGTGGAGAACAGGTTACATTAAGTGAAGCCAATGATATTTTACTGTTGGTTCACTTCACGTGAGACTGGGCTACAATCTCTGGGTGCCTTCTCCTGGCAATAGTTTAGACTGTTACTTTGAAGAGACAATCATGTTTTCCCTGTTTCCTTGGATATCTCATCCAAAGGCTTCATTCTTTTATTGTTGTCCTTATTGTGTGGATATATTGCCTTTGAAAGAAAGAGATTCAAAGGATTGGAAGAAAGCCAGTATGGAGAAGAACATCGAGATTTTCCCCACAGGGCTCTTCTGCCTGATTTGTAATTCCCTGGCCTCCTACACATGAAGTATTGTGGACAAATAAATACTGAAATGAGAGAACAGTTACAGTATCATCTTGCTCTCCCTGGTGCCAATTGGAAATTTAAGGCAACCAGTTTTATAAAGATTACCTTTTGTGGGGAAAACAAAAGATAAAACCATGATTTGCTACAGCACACTTTCCTCCTCCAGGTCATTCCAATGCTGTGATGCAAGAGAATTGCCTAATGGATTGCACCATGAATAATAAACAAAAGGATTTAACTATTACCATGGAAGAACTCATATGAAGATTGAATGGAGCTTGCAATGGAAAAAGTGATAACTTAGGTGCAACAAATGTACAATACAGCCAACAAAAGGAAGAATCTCAACAGAGCTTCATGGCCTCAATCCAGCTACTAATTCCAACTACAGAAAAGCCATTGTTGGTTGTTGGTTGTGAAATAAACACAGGTAAATCTGATTGGTTTCTTTGGTCTACTCTAGTTGGGAATAGCACATAATTTTAGGTTCAAGTTTGCAGCCAAAGCAATTTATGTTAGTGATTATGTTGAAGTTGAAAAACTATAAGTCATATGCCAGTATGTTTTAAGAAGAATATTTGAATTAGAATACTGATAAACTGGAAGAGAAAGAGGGCATGTGCTATGTTGAAGTTATCTTTACAAAAGTAAACATTTGGTCCAGATTCCTAATCATTTTAAGGAAGGAAATCTGTAAATTGGATAAAACATCATCTTCCTCATTTACCTTTATTCCCTTGTTTATAGCAAAATGGAGGGGGCATTCAGAAATTTTGGGATTAGTGAATATCATTATTATTATTTTAAGTGAAGAAGTATCACATCCCATATTCTCACAAGTATGTTCAACATTTCCTGAATGCAAGATCTGAGGGGAAAATACTATTCATTGAACATTAGGGATCAATGTTCCTTGGCCCATCATGTTGACTTTCTAAACTGGGTTGGGAAAACTGTTCATACAATGCTCATACAAGCATATGACACTGCCACAGTAAGCATGTGCACCTGAAAGTTTTTTAGCAGTTTTATAAACAAAGGCCTGATAGTATATCAGACACAAGTATTTACATCCTTCCTTTCTTATTTGTTCCATAGTTTTGCGTTGTGCTTTTCTTTCAATTTGCTCAGGATAATACATATCATTGCTCACCCTTCCCCATCACACTATTGGAGAATTTTAGTTTTTCCTCTTAGCAAATAATGAGTTAGGAAAAACCACAACAGCAGAGAAAACATGGAGAGATCAGCTCAGTCTCAGCCCTTGCCTGTCTCTTTGTTGGTTTCTTTTCTACAGAAAGTAGTACTTTTTATGATAAAAAAATCATTCTATAAGCATTTAAAGTAGAAAAAGGCTATCTTTACTTACAGCTACTATTTGTAATAATAATGAATGGAGAAAATAGGGAAAATAGTCTCTAGCATTTGGAAACAACCTGAATGCTTGTCCCATGGTTTGAGGTTACAGGGACTATTAACAAATAATGGAAGCAAGCAAACAAAAGGAAGACATTGTGTAGGGCTTTCCTCAAATGGTAGAGGTAGGGGGGAAATTACCAATCAATTTAGTGACAAAGGACAGTTACACTCATTTTTAAAGCCCTCTCTAACTGATGTCCAGTATTATTGTGTGTAAGACTGTTATTATCCCAATTGTTTAGTCACAAGTAGGGTTCTGCTTTGGTCAATGTTGCATCTTACTGAGTGCTTTTGACTAAGAATGCGAAAATCTCTCCATTTCATTTTCATGGCATTTCTCTGAAGCTAGTTTCCAGCATTCTCCACTTTAAATCACCATGGGAAAAAGGACTTTAGCCCTGCCCCTACCTTCTGAGTAGTGGTGGGCTCCAAAAATTTTTACTACTACACTGTGGGTATGTTATGGTCGCCATGGCCAGGGGAAAAGCCCTGTGTTGCACCCAAATTAGGACTACTTTATTTCAAAACTTGGATGGGCGAGGCCAGCCAGAATTTCTGCTACCAGTTCTGGTGAACTGGTGCAAACCTGCTGATGCCCACCACTGCTTCTGAGCAAAATAGGACAATGGGCAATATCAAGAATGGGAAAACTTAGCTCCCAGAATTCCTCACAATTGACTAAGTTAGAACTCATGGGTGTTGGTGAAGACATAAGTGTTCAAAGGTAATAATTACCTACACCTGGACAAGATGAGCATCAGTTCAGATCCAGCAAAGCTGTTTTTACATTGCCAGTTTCCAGCCTAGTTGTGTTGGTGGTTGCTCTATTTCTGGATACTGGCTGATTGGAAAACTTTCACAATAAATTGAGTCTGGAACAGAAGCACTAAAAATGGTATGAGCACTGAGAGATCAAATCTAATTTTTAATATCTACTGCAATCACTCCTTTGATACAACTTTTCGCATTATAACTTTTTTCTCTCTCCTTACCTTGTCAAATTTTTTAAGAAGTGGGACTGTATGCCCTGCAAATATATAACTGAAATATTCTTATAATAAAAAGCCATAAGCATTTGAGGGGAAAACTGAAATGGGGCCATCAAACAATTGTAACCCTGGCTGCTTTCTGCATCAAATGGAGTTTGATTGAATGTCACATATTTACAGGACATGCCAGACATGTATAATACTTCATCACTCTGCATCTGCCAGGTGCCACTTAGATCCTGTTGTGGATAACACATTTATTGCTGGCTTCTCGGCTTCATTTCCATAAGCCTTTTCAGTGGGCATAATTTATTACAAAATGTCAATAACAAAAATGTCAGCAACACAAATACAAATTACAGGGGGCAGCCTTAATATTTCTTCAACAACTATTTCCATGAGTTTTAGAGGAAGAGAAGAAAGTTATCAGTTACCAAACAAAAAAACAAAATAATCCTTTCTAGAGCTCAAATAAATTCATTACTCAAGAGGTTGGGCTTACATAAACATGACACTTATGCTGCCAGTTTTTAGTGAGGGTTTTATATTCCCCAATATTTATCAACCCTGAAGTGTCAGATGTTTACATTTATATGTGATATTACAAAACCAGCTGCTATCTTACAATCAAATGTGTCACAGCCATAGTTGGGAATGTTACCTGTTGTTATTCCTGCTTAATTTCTTCTTTTTCATTCTGTGAATCTTGCGGCCTCCCACTCACACCTCTTTACACAGAGACTATTCTGTGCATGCTTTTGCTTTGTTTTTAAAGAATATCTCAGATGTTTCGTCATTAATTTTTTTCTGGAAGAAACACCAGTCTGCACAGCATCAATAGAATTCTTGCACATCTTTCCTCCTGCAGAAAACTCCCCAGAATGAAAGCGCGGCGCCAAAATGGCCGCCGCGCTCTTTGCGGGGGGTCCCCCACCCGGACTCAGACATCCGGGTGAGTTAGGGGGCGTGGCCACCCCTCTATAAAAGGGGTGGCCACGAGGCAGCCGAGCTGCCATTTTAGAAATAGCGACGGAGAGGAGAAGTTTTTCCCTCCACCCCCTCCCTAGTGAACAGTGTGATATTTTGGTCGCTTCGGGGCCGGGTGGGAATTTTTGGCCTGAACCCACAATTGGCCCTTGGTTTCTGGCTTTTTTGCCCATCCCACACTGTTGCTAGTGTTTGAGCAAAGGGGTTTCTTTGACTTTGGACACTTTAGGCGGGTAGCACTGGTAAGGTAAAGATTGATGACCCATAGGTATCCGGCAGGTTCGCAATTGACTGGCTAACACTTAGACAGGTACAGGTGTAATAGCTTTGGCCGGTCAAAGATGAACCAGGCAAGGGGTGATGGCAGAAGCTTTACAGCATGCATCACTTCGTGATTTGACGGATACACGTCATAGGGTGGGGTCAGTAGATAGTTTATTGACTCCGGTCAACAATTTGTTTGTGTCAACAAACAAATTGATACAAATGGTTACATTGTAGCCAATTATCATTGGCATTTTTGGGAGGAACCTTACCAGTGTTACTGCGGCCTGCTTGCCTTAAGAATTACAATTGGATGAATACACCAATTGAAAGTTATAATTCAGACTAGGGCATTATTCAATAAAAGTGGCCCAATGCCTTTATCCATATACCGGTGTCTGAGTCTTTCTTTGGGGGGTGCGCCTGCAAAGGCTATTGTGCAGCATACATTTGATAGGTTCCTGTGCAAATGAAGAGACAAAAATTAAGGGAGGAAGTAAATATGTACCATCAAATCACTTCTGACTTATGGCAACCCTTTCC
The DNA here is from genome assembly GCA_035047345.1 of Bradypodion ventrale. Taxonomy (NCBI): domain Eukaryota; kingdom Metazoa; phylum Chordata; class Lepidosauria; order Squamata; family Chamaeleonidae; genus Bradypodion; species Bradypodion ventrale. Next base: position 10,140,350 of record JAWDJE010000010.1, read on the forward strand.
CAGGATTTTCTAAGTACAGGGTGGCCCAGACGAATTCTCACACGTAACTCCCCACCTGGCCCAAAAGATCCTACCCATCCTCCCTGTGGGCACGCGTGCTGTCTCCCCAGGATTCACCCTGTCCCTCTGCCCAGCAGCCCAATGGGAGCGTTTCCTCCCTCCTCCCAGCACACAGTTCCCCCCGCCTCTCTGCCCAGCAGCCCAATGGGAGTGCTTCCTCCCTCCCCCAGCATAGCCCTACTTGTATCTAAACAACGTTATAATTCTAATGATGAGTTGAAGGCAGCTGTTACTGTGGCATTTGGAACAATAACATGAACATGGCATCGTATAATATTATACAGTGAGAATGAAGGACAGCACACAGATACACTGGATACATAAGATATATGGATGGGTAAGGACTTGGTCGGGGTAGGGTCATACGAGCAACCCTGTAGAGAGGTGTTTTACTTTTCCCTTCTTCTAGGGGGCGCCCTGGGACTCTGCAGCTTGTCCCTGGCTACACAGGCTGGCTCTCCTCTCTCAAGAGGCACGATGGGGAATCAAACTTCCAACTGCTAGCTCCATAGTCAGGTACCTAAAACATTGTGCTATACAGCCAGATAAGTTTGTAAATAAATAGGAAAAAATGATTTGTCTACCAAAGGGCTGGGGCTTGCAGAGGGCAATGGGCCACTGGACTCCAGGGTTCTTCCTGACAACAACAACAACAACAATAATAATAATAATAATAACAACAATTTAGTATATGAGAACCAAGACACAGGAACAGCCGAAGGATTGGCTTAACACATCTTTATTGCATGGTGGTCCGGGGGAACATGTGGTAATGGTGGACGAACAGCTCAATATATACAGTGGCTATACATTTGAATGTGGCTCCACGATAGCCCATTGGCTACCGCCCGCGTGACGTCATCCCTGGTCACGCCCTTCTTGTCCAGGTGAGGTAGTGGCGGGAATCTTCCCGCGCTGCAGTTCTTGAGTAATTGGAACCATATGAGCTGGACGCTCGCTATTGCCACCTAGTGGTTACTAGCTCGCGTCCTATTACAGAGGGTTACAGTGTTACAGCTGATGGGTGTTACATTGTTGCAAAGGCATAGTATTAGGAACACAACATCCCTCCCCCCTAGGATGAGACGAAGTCTCTCATCCAAGATGGCTTATTGCAAACGCGTTTTGGGCGTGATTCTGGCTGGTTTGTCCCGGGGGCGCTACTGCTTCTCTGTCCCCTGGTCTCTTGTCCTGCAATGGGAGAGGGAGACTCGTTAGTGACTTGCCGCAGTTCTGCGGCTTTTGGGGAAGGGACAAACTCCATTGTGGAACAACCGGGGGCACTGGGGGCTAACGAAAAACCCCGCTTCTCGCTTGGATGGGTGGGGGACCACTCCGAAAAAACCCCCCGGTTTTGTAACTGAAACTCGAAATTATCTACTGGGACGTCATTGGGGGGATCCCTCAGGAAATCTATGAGGACAGACTCCTTCCCCTCCCCCCTAGGTGGGGACCACTGGCCCCCCTCTCCTCCCCCTTGGGCTGAACGGGTGGGGGAGAACCCTAACGTTGAATCCTTTTCCGCGCCGTCCGCGCTCTGGTTTCCTGGGACCCGGCGCCGGAGTTGGTCTGCGTGTCGTCTCCAGAGTAGACCCGCGCTGGTCTCTACGCAATACGACACGGGACCCGTCTGGCCAACGATGACGCCCGGGACCCAGGCTGGCCACGCGCTAGCATAGTTCCTGCAATGCACCGGGGCACCTACTTCGAAGCTTTTCGTGTCCGCTAATCCGATGTTCCTCCCTGCGTCCTCTACCCTATAAGAACATAAGAACATAAGAACAGCCTTGCTGGAACAGGCCACAGCCCATCCAGTCCAGCATTCTGTCTCACACAGTGGCTCACCATTTCCTTCAGGGTATTCCCAAGCAGATGCCTGTTTAGGATTCCCTGGAAATGATATTGAGAGATATCCTGCCTATCTCTCCAACCCGGAGGTTGTCCTTAAGTATCCATAATTATAGCCATTGATACTCTTGTCCTCCATGAACTTGTCTAATCCTTTCTTAAAGCTGTCAAGACTGACAGCTGTCACCACTTCTCCTGGCAGGGAGTTCCATAGACCAGTAATCCTCTGGGTGAAAAAGTACTTTCTCTTATTTGTTTGAGAACTAGTACCCAAAAGTTTCATGGAGTGTCCCCTAGTTCTAGTGTTATGCGATAGGGAAAACAGTTTTTCCTTATCTACTTTGTCCACACCGTGCATGATTTTATAAACTTCAATCAGGTCACCTCTTAGACGTCGTCGTTCAAGAGTGAAGAGGCCCAACCGTTGCAGCCTCAGATGGTAAGGAAGGTGTTCCAGTCCCCTAATCATTCTGATTGCCCTCCTCTGCACTTTTTCCAGCTCCATAATATCCTTCTGGAGGTATGGCGACCAGAACTGTACACAGTATTCCAGATGGGGCCTCACCATAGATTTATAAAGAGGCAAAATGACACTTGCTGACTTATTTTCTATACCCTTCCTAATGATCCCTAGCATTGAGTTTGCTTTTTTCACTGCTGAGGCACACTGGGTTGACACCTTCATTGAGCTGTCCACCAGGACACCAAGGTCCCTTTCCTGGTTTGTCGCAGAGAGTTCAGACCCCATCAGTTTATAAATGTAATTGGGGTTCTTTGCCCCAACATGCATCACTCTGCACTTACTAATGTTGAAACTCATTTGCCACTGTTTTGCCCACTCCCCCAGTGTCGAGAGATCCCTCTGGAGCTCCTCACAATCTCTCACCGTTTTCACTACCCTGTATAATTTAGTGTCGTCAGCAAATTTGGCTACCTTGCTTTTTACTCCTACCTCTAGATCATTTATGAAGAGGTTGAAAAGCAGGGGTCCCAGTACTGAACCTTGGGGGACCCCACTCTTTACTTCCCTCCACTTGGAGAAGTGTCCATTTAGTGCTACCCTCTGTTTCCTGTCCCTTAGCCAGTTGCTGATCCAGGACAAGACCTGTCCCTTTATTCCATGACTGGTAAGTTTATTCAAGAGCCTTTGGTGTGGGACCTTGTCAAAAGCCTTCTGAAAGTCCAGATAAACAATGTCAACTGGATCCCCCTTATCCACATGCTTGGTGACACTCTCAAAAAATTCCAACAGATTAGTGAGGCATGATTTGCCCTTGCAAAAGCCATGTTGGCTCTCCTTTAGCAGCGCCTTCTCTTCTATGTGCCTATTAATTCTATCTTTTAGGATGGTTTCCATCACTTTACCTGGGACACATGTCAAACTGACAGGTCGGTAATTCCCTGGATCACCCCTGGATCCTTTTTTGAAAATTGGTGTTACATTCGCTACCTTCCAGTCATCAGGCACAAAGCCTGATTTGAGGGAAAGATTATATATTTTGGCTAGGAGATCAGCAATTTCATCTTTAAGTTCCCTGAGAACTTGTGGATGGATGCCATCTGGTCCTGGTGATTTGTTAGTGTTTAGTTTAACAAGACATGCAAGGACCTCCTCCCTGGTTATTTCTATCTGGCTTAATTCTTCGGTTTCACTCCCTACGAAGATAGGCTCTGTTTTGGGCATGTGGCCTCTGTCTTCTTCAGTGAATACTGAAGCAAAGAATTCATTGAGTCTCTCTGCAATCTCTGTTTCCTCTTTAATAACCCCTTGCCTTCCATTGTCATCTAATGGTCCAATGGCCTTCCTAGTTGGGTTCTTACTTCTAATGTACTTAAAGAAGTCTTTGTTATTTCTCTGAGTATTTTTAGCTATACGCTCCTCAAAGTCTTGCTTTGCTTTCCTGATTGTTGCCTTGCATTTGTTCTGCCAGAATTTATGTTTTTGCCTGCTGTCCTCATTCGGACAAGCCTTCCATCTTCTAAATGAGCTTTTCTTGCTCTTGATCACTTCCCGAACAGCTCCTGTAAGCCACATTGGAGTCCTCTTGGACCTGGCAGTGCCCTTTTTCCTTTTGGGTATGCATTCCAATTGAGCCTCTGTTATTGTTTTTGTAAACAGCCTCCATGCCTCTTGGAGTGTTTGGACTCTCTCAATTTTCCCTTTCAGCTTTTTTTTTACTAGTTTCCTCAACTTTGGGAAATTTCCTTTTTGAAAATTTAAGGTCTCTGTGTTAGATTTTATCAGTGACTTGCGGTCTATGATCAAGTTAAACATAATTGAGTTGTGGTCACTGTTCCCTATTGGATCAGTCACATTAACATCTTGCACCAGATCCTGAGTATTACTCAGGATCAAGTCAAGGATTCTTGTACCTCTAGTTGGGTCTTCAACCATCTGTCCCAGGGAACAATCATTTAGCATATCTAGGAACTTTATCTCTTTATCATGTGCTGAACAACAGTTCACCCAGTCTATGTGAGGGTAATTGAAGTCCCCCATTATAACCAGGCTTCCCTTCCTGGATGCCTCCTTTACAACATTCTCCAACTGCCAGTCTCCCTCAAGAGTTTGGGTCGGAGGCCGATAGTATATGCCTACTGTTAGACCATCATTGTGGCCTGGTACTCTTACCCACAGAGCTTCTAATGGTGACTCCAAATCACCTAGATATTCCAATTCATACGATTTTATCACTTCTTTGACATACAAGGCCACACCACCTCCCATTTGCCCCTTCCTATCCTTCCTGTACAGTTTGTAGCCTGGGATAACTGTATCCCATTGGTTATCATCCGTCCACCAGGTTTCAGTGATACCAATAATATCAATATTCTTATCTATTGCTCCCCTATTTTGTTCCGGCTCCCCTATTTTGTTCCAGAGGCTTCTGGCATTTGTATACAAGCATTTATATATGCTTTTCTGACACAGTCTTTTGTGTCCAGTTGCATTGTTAGACTGCCTCTTGCATCCTTCTGCTAGAATGCTAGTGACTAGCTCCTCGCTCTGCTCAGTAAATTTTGCATCCTCCTCACTACTCAAGTACACACTTTTCCGAACCGGATGCTGCCCAGCTCCTGTCGGCTTTCCCCCAGTTATCAGTTTAAAAGCTGCTCTGCAGCCTTTTTGATGTTGAGTGCCAGCAATCTGGTCCCATCATGGTTCAAATGCAACCCATCCCTCCTGAACAGATTTGGCTTGTCCCAAAACGTTCTCCAGTTCCTGACAAATCTGAAACCCTCCTCTCGACACCACCACCTCATCCACGCATTGAGGCTTCTGAGCTCTGCCTGCCTGGTAGGTCCTGCGCGAGGGACAGGCAGCACTTCTGAAAATGCTACCTTGGAAGTCCGGGACTTCAATCTTCTTCCTAACAACCTGAATTTGGCTTCCAGGACAGACCGCTTGGCCTTCCCAACATCATTGGTACCAACGTGTACCATGACAACTGGCTCGTTCCCAGTTCTCTCTAACAATCTATCTAGATTTCTTGTGATGTCTGCAACTTTTGCACCTGGCAGGCAAGTCACCATACGGTTATCATGTGCATCACAAATCCATTTCTCTGTATTTCTAATTATTGAATCGCCTAGTACAAGGAGCCTCTCTCCTGCAATCTGTTCATCTACATGCACCTCATCAACCATATTAAGGGAGAGAAACTCAGTTTGTTCCTGTTGTTTATCTTCCTGGATCTCATCAAGTGTGATGAAGGAGAGATCATCAGGTGGAACCAGTTGTTCCTCTGTGTGTTCCTCATCAGGTGTGATGAGGGAAAGAGCCTCAAATTTATTCTGTAATTTCAGACTCTCAGAGTGATCCCCTACTCTTTTCCTCCTTTGAGTCACATTCCTCCAAACATCTCCCTCCTGAGTTAGTGAAGGGCCTTCTCCCTCAGAACTGTGCCCTGTCTCTACTTTGTCCCCCTCGTAGGGTCTAGCCTGGTCAGAATCGTGGTCAGCTTCCTACGCATTAAGAGCTCCGCGGGCGAGTACCCTGAAGCTAGGGGGGTCACCCTGTATCCCAGCAGGAACTGACACACTTGCAGGTTAAGATCCCCGGGGCCCATGCGCCTCAGCGCGTCTTTGGTGGTGCGCACGAGGCGCTCTACCTGGCCATTTGTCGCCGGGTGGAAAGGGGCGGAGGTGATGTGCCGAATGGCGTTGATCTCGGTGAATGCCCTGAACTCAGCGGACGTGAAACAACTAGCGTTATCGCTAATTAGGGTGTCGGGTATGCCGAACGTGCTAAAGACCCTACGCAAGTGCTTTACTGTCGTTGCTGAGGAGGTGTTCGTAACTGGGATTACCTCCAACCACTTGGAGTAAGCATCCACCACGAGGAGAAAAAGTGTCCCTCTAAATGGGCCCGCAAAATCAATGTGCACACGGGACCATGGCCCCTTTGCCGCGTCCCATTCCCTGTGCGGCAGGCGAGCCTCTTCGGGTCGGGAGCATTGGCAGCCCTCACAAGTGCCCACCATGTGCTTGATGTCGGCGTCTAACTGGGGCCACCAGAAGTAGCTCCTGGCCAGAGCCTTGGAGCGGACAATTCCAGGGTGGCTGATGTGCAGCAGTTTTAGCACCCTAGGTCTCAGGGATTCGGGGACTAGCACCCGCTGGCCCCACAGAAGGCACCCCCTCTCTAGGGACAGCTCTAGCTTCTTCCTGAAAAACGGGGCGAACTCTGCCGCCGGGTAGGATGCTGGCCACCCTTTCTGCACCCAGGAGCTGACTAGAGCTAGCGTCTTGTCCTTGCCGGTCGCTTTGGCGATGTCTGCGGGCACAATGGGGGGCGAATCTAAAACCTCTTTCAGGAGCACTGGGCGGTCCTGTTCTTCCTCGCCCACGAGGCTGCTTGTGTGAGGGAGGGGAGACCTCGACAGGGCGTCCGCGTGGCTTATTTCCTTTCCTGGGCGGTACACCAACGCGTGCTGATACGCGTTTAAGAAGATGGCCCACCTTAGCATCCTAGGGGACAGGATCTGCGGTGTGGGCTTGTCTGCAGTAAAAATGCCTAACAGGGGCTTGTGGTCGGTCACTATGGTGAAGGGGCGGCCATAGAGGAAGTCGTGGAACTTTTTCGTCCCCGCGATTATTGCTAGCACCTCCCTGTCTGTTTGGGCGTAGTTTCGCTCTGCCTGAGACAGGGATCTGGAGTAGAATGCTACCGGGGCCTCTCTCCCGTTTTCCAACACGTGGCACAGCACCGCCCCCACCCCCACTGGGGATGCATCACATATCAGAACCACAGGTCTCTTGGGGTCAAAGTGGGTTAGAATGGCATCAGACGCTAGGAGTTGTTTCAGTTCAATGAATGCCCTCTCCTGGCTCTCGCCCCACTTCCACGCCTCGTCCTTCTTGAGTAGCTTGTGAAGCGGCTCTGCTACCGATGCCTTCCAAGGCAGGAAGGAGTGGTAGAAGTTTAAGAGCCCTAGGAATGACTGCAATTCGGGCTTGGAGGTGGGGCGAGGGGCATTTTGAATGGCGGCTACCTTTGATTTGGAGGGTTTGATTCCCGCAGGGGTTACCCGGAAACCCAAGAACTCAACCTCTTTTTTGAAGAAAACGCATTTGTCTTTTTGCAACCTCAACCCCGCCTTTTCAAACACCGCCAGCACTTTGTCTAGCCTTTCAGCCAACTCTGCCTCACTCCCCCCCCCCCCGTTATCAATACGTCATCAAAGTATGGCAAGACCCCATCTAGCCCCTTTAAGAGGCGTTCCACGAGCGACTGGAAAATGCCCGGCGCCGAGTTCACGCCGAACTGTAGGCGCGTCACCTGGAACGCCCCCTTATGAGTGACTATCGTTTGCGCAGCAGCTGCGGCTGGGGTTACTGAGAGTTGTTGATAGGCTTGCGCCAGGTCAAGTTTTGCGAAACACTTCCCCCCATGGAACCTGGCCAACAGGTGGCTGACTACCGGCACCGGATACGCATTTGGGCGGATCGCCTTATTAATGGTGCACTTATAATCAGCGCATATGCGAACCTCCCCGTTGGCCTTTAGCGCAGTTACAATCGGAGTTTCCCACTCCGCGGAATCAACAGGAACAAGAATCCCCTGGCCCACCAATTTGTCCAGTTCCGCCTCTATCTTGTCCTTTAGTGCGAAAGGCACTCTGCGTGGCTTGAGTCTTATTGGGCGGACCTCCGGGTCCAGGTCGAACGCTACTGGGGGTCCCTTGAATTTTCCGAGTCCTTTCTTGAAGACTTCGGGGTGCGCGTCACACACCTCCTGTATTGGGTCAGTCCCAACGGCATGCACCCCCCCCAATGAACAAACCCAGGGGCTTAAACCATTGAGTCCCGAGGAGGCTGCAACTTCCCCCCTTGAGAACAACCAGGGGAAGTTCCGTGGCGTGTTGCTTGTATTGGACCTTGAATTTTCCAACCCCCAACACCAGAATGCTATTTCCCTGCACGTCCCGCAGCGTGGACCTCAACGCTTTGAGCTTAGGGCGCACGTGGGGGGAAATTCCCAAGAACTCCCACTGGGACATGATTGAATAGGAGGAACCCGAGTCTATCTCCATCCTAACAGGGGCCCCTTGCACCAGTACCTCAACAAAGTAACGGGGGTGTCCCAAGGACACGCTGTAAACTGGGGCGTCATCGCTGCTGTCGTCGGAGATGCGGCCCACGCCGTCCTGCTTCCTCGCGGGCCGGGCGCCCTCCTTGGTCCTCGGCGAGCAGTCTGACGAGCTTTTCTGGTCCTTGCGCCGCCGTCTGCAGACCTTGGCGATGTGCCCCCGGCGTCCGCAGTTGTGGCACTCGGCCTTCCGGAACGGGCACTTGATGCGGTCGTGGGCCGCTCCACAGCCGTCACAGCATTGGCCGTCCTTCCGAACCCTCCGGACGTCCTCGTCGTCGCTGCTCTCGGTGGAGGATTTCGGCGTTCGTCTGGCCGCATGCACCGAGCCCGCTGCCTTGTCGGACTGTGGGGGCCTTTCTCTGAACCCCTTGACTCCGGCCCTCGTGGCTTCCGCGGCCTGCACCGCCTACACGACCTCGCGCAGCGTCGGGGGTGGCTCCTGGTTCATCAACTTTCACTGAACCTCCTCGTCCCACAGGCCACACAGCATGCGGTCCCTGAGGGCGATTTCCAGATTTTCCCACTTGCATGAGCCGGCGGCCAACCGCAGGGCCGCTGCAAAGGCGGCGATGGACTCACCATGTGCTTGAACTCTCTTCCAGAACGCGTCTCGAGCCGAAAACATCGAAACAGGGGGCTGGAAATGGTCGTGCATCGCTTTCAGGAGCTGTTTGACCGACAACTCGCTCACCTTCTTCGGTGATACCAGGTCCACCAATACTCTTTTGGCAGAATTCCCAAGCATCCTGGTGATGATGGCCCTCTTCTTTCCCTCGTCCGTAATGTCGGACACCACCAGCGCGTCTTGGAAGTCCATTTCGAAGAGCTCCCAATCTTCCAGCTTGTTGATGTCGAAACCGGCATGTGTCTTGATCTCGTGGGGATCCATTATCCCACCTTCGTCGCCAATTTAGTATATGAGAACCAAGACACAGGAACAGCCGAAGGATTGGCTTAACACATCTTTATTGCATGGTGGTCCGGGGGAACATGTGGTAATGGTGGACGAACAGCTCAATATATACAGTGGCTATACATTTGAATGTGGCTCCACGATAGCCCATTGGCTACCGCCCGCGTGACGTCATCCCTGGTCACGCCCTTGTTGTCCAGGTGAGGCAGTGGCAGGAATCTTCCCGCGCTGCAGTTCTTGAGTAATTGGAACCATATGAGCTGGATGCTCGCTATTGCCACCTAGTGGTTACTAGCTCGCGTCCTATTACAGAGGGTTACAGTGTTACAGCTGATGGGTGTTACATTGTTGCAAAGGCATAGTATTAGGAACACAACAAACAACAACAACAACAACAAAGCCACTGCAGTAGCTTAGTCGTTAAGATGCTGAGCTTGGAGACCTAGAAGTTCAGGGTTCGGTACCCGAGTGCTGCATGATGGATCTTGGGGACATAAAAGGAGCCTCATTTGGGTGTCCCCTGAGCATTGCTTCTCCAGCAAAAATCCTTTCAACACAGAATAATTTCTGGCACAAAAATTATTTATTTTATCATGCAATATGCACCAAGGTTCAGTTGTGATGGCTCCAGTGAGAAATCTGCTTCGGCCCACGAAATACCACAACTTGTCTTCTAAAGCACCCAGTATGTTGGGGGCAAAATGTTAATTACCTTGTGAACCACCCAGAGAGTGCCTGCCATATGTCCACAGAAACGTCTGTGAATGCAGACAGTGCTGGCTCTTTGGCTATAAACAGAGATAAGCACTGAACCCTAGAGTCAGATATGACTGGCTTTCGAGCAAGGGTGACCTTTATCTTTACCTTGACAGAGATTTACGCTCATCAGAAGGCACACATGGGTTTTCTATTATGGAAATGAACGCCTTTATATCAAATAGGAAGCTTTCTGAAGTGTCCATCTCCCACATCTGGTGAGCTGAGAGGACTTGTGGAGCAGCCTGAATATTCTGAAGGATGAAAGGGTAGAGAAGAAATATGGCAGCGTTCAAAAAGGAAAGCACAGAAGTAAAGAGCATGGGAGAAGGGGGGGAATACAACAGAAATAGAACTGCAGGGCTGTGCCAGAAAGAAATAAAGGACTTGTCAAAAACATTTCCCCCGACTGAAATTGAGAATGCCCTGATGAAGGGTGGTTGTGTCAATCTGGTAGAGCCTTTATTAATGCCGCCAGGAAGGACAAAGGATTTCACATCCATTCCCTTGTGGAATATCTTAGTCCTTAAACAAGCCATGCTTAGGTATGTGTAAATGGTAAGTACATCCTGCTGTGAGATGGAAGTTGAAGATGTGCTGGAGGAATATAGGGTGAAAACATGAATGTTTTGGATATGATCCTGCCAACCTAGCAGTTCGAAAGCAAGAAATTGCAAGTAGATAAATAGGGACCACTTCGGTGGGAAGGTAACAGCGTTCCGTGCACTCCGGTGTCTAGTCATGCCTGCCACATGACCACGGAAACGTCTGCAGAAGCAGACAGCGCTGGCTCTTCGACTTAGAAACAGAGATGAGCACTGCACCCTAGAGTCAGATACGACTGGCTTTCGAGCAAGGGAAACCTTTACCTTTACCTTTGGATATGAATTGCTATCTGAAAAGTGCTAAAGGGAAAACTGAAAAGAACAACCAGAAGAATCTGGTGAGAAAAGGGAATCTGGAAAATGAAAGAGGAGAACGAGATGGTAGTAGTGTGTATTTGATTTCTTCAGTTGCTGTCATTCCTTGGCGATCCCGTCAAAAGTAACCATGACCTTAGATGTCCATCAGACTGGAAATCATGCAGACAAGGCTACTTTAGCTCCTATTACTTAGCTGAGCAATTTTTAGTTTATTTTTAAAGGCTTTTTCCTGTCTCTTCATTTACATTATCTAGGGGCCAAAATAGACAATGTACACAGCATCAGAGCTGTGTCATTGTGTTCAGCCAAATGTCTACACAGAAATTGAATTAGGATGATTTATGCATTTCTATAGTGACCATGAGTGAGAGCGAAAAGCCCAGAGTTTCTCACAGGTAGGAGCAGCATAACCCCCTTTATGTCACACCTGTCATTTCTGGATTTTAAAATGTTAAAACAAAAAAAGGCACAGCCACTAATACTACTGAGTAGCTGGAAAGGGTCTCTGAGTGAAATAAATGTTAGTGTAGCATATTTTCCCTCTGCTTCTTATTTCTCATACTACTAAGACTCAGTATGCATATGTATTCTATGCATTTACAGTATATAGGACTGAATGGGGGCTGCAGTGGCTCAGTAGTTAAGAAGCTCACCTTGTTAGCTGGAAGGCCAGCAAGTTGGCAGTTCATGACGGATTGAGCGCCTGTCTCTGCCCCAGCTCTTGGGTACAAGAAAGGAGCTTAATTCAGGCATCCCCTAAGCGGAGTTTCTCCCACAAAAATCCTTTCAACTCAGAATAATTTCTGACATGAAAGTATTATTATTATTATAGGCCTGGACTGTAAGTTTTCCTTTTCCTCTTGGCACTGCCAAACTTTGTAATAGCTATCTCCCATTTCTATCCTTTTTTTCTGGGCTGATATATATATATATAGACACACACACACACACACAGCCTCTTTGTGATTGTTTCATACACCCACCGCTGGAGTACTGGGCTATTGTCCATTCTTTTTATACCCACGCTGCAGTCAATTCAGGTGGAAGAGAAGCATGGGACTACCATGTCATTTAGTTCACTGTTGAACTCCTATTGTGCATGAGGGATCATGTTGAGTCAGAGCAGACCTGGCAGTCTTAACATATAAGTCATTATTAATAATGCAAGTCAGGAGAGAGGTGATCTCTTCAGGTTGTTGTAAAGTTCAGTCTGTTTAAACTACACTTTTGCATCTCTTCCCATGCCAAATGTACAGGACATGTTGTTCTTATATTCAGCATGACTGCGGTTTTAAGCATTCAGAAGCTAAGCCAGCTGAATATTTGTGTATGAAGGCTTAGGTTAGAGCAAGTAATCTGGTGCTAACATTTGTTTTCCAGTTTCACCCACTAAAAGCTCAAGAGGGGGATTGCAGTGGCTCAGTGGTTAAGAAGCTTGCCTTGTTAGCTGGAAGGTCGGCAAGTCAGCAGCTCAAGACCCAAGTACTGCATGATGGACTGAGCTTCTGTCCTTGTCCCAGACCCCATCAACCTAGTAGTTCAAAGGCAAGAAATTGCAAGTTTATAAATAGGGACCACTTCGGAGGGAAAAAAATCTTGGGGACATGCCTCATTTGGGTGTCCCTTGAGCAAGTTTCTCCAACAAACATCCTTTCAACTCAGAAAGCACCTTTGTGTGCTTCTGACATGATAAAAAAAGTTCATATTGAAACTGAGATTTTTACAATGGGAATATGAGAGAAATTGAATTGGACAGATCCAGCTCTTCCTGGCACAGGGTTCAGGAGTCTCTATTCTTAAATCTGGGCTTCACAATCCTTATGTAAATGTGAAGACATACAGAATCCAGCTCATTTACTGGTCTGCCGATTACTGCCAGAAGTATGGACCAATGAGGACTTAAGTTTGGCCAACAAAAAAAAACAAGAATGTGGCTTCATTTTGGCAGTCCAGGGTTTGATCAGGAGTTGGGACATGAAAAATAAGAAATCCCTATGTTGCAATCAATCATATTAATATGATGTGTATCCAAGTTTACTCTAAAACTTGGAATAACCTCTCCTAGTGTCTTTGTGTAAATATTAAATTACATAGGAGACAGGATAGAACATCACTTGACATCATATGTCAAAGGTGTGTAATTATACAACATATAATTACAGTTTTACCTACACTAATCCTATATATTATAATCTAGCCGTTGGCCCCTTTAGGGAGTCAGGTTATTTACTATCGCCCAACACTCAGCATTGAGCCCCTCTGGGTAGGGTGATGGTCCCCTCAGTGGAGGAAATGCCACTGGAAACCATCAATGGCAAAATGAGCAGATGAGGAACACTGATTCTCAATGGTCATGGAGGCAGAAGAGGCCTCAGCCTTGAGGATATTGGCTGTGAATGCGCTCCTTGTCAATATCCTCAAGGCTGCGGCAGTCCTTTTCAGTCCCGGTGTTAAATCCTGCATGTCTCATTTCATATGTGCCACAGGAGATGGCTTTGTGACCATAATGTGTGCAGGGCCGCTGTAGCCAGGGGGTGGCCAGGGTGGGTGTTGCCCACCCTGAGTTAGCAGTTTGCCCACCTTCTAGAATCCTGGCTATGGCCCTGTATGTGTGAGTCACTTCATGGCAAGCTGGGATCCACCTTAAATAAATCCACACCAATGGCATTTTTCCTGCTTCAGAAAAAAAATGCATTCTCAGATACGAGTTGCAGCCAACGATGATCCAATCCATTTAGATTATCACAGCCATTTTTCTGAGAGATTTCTAGAGGGTAACTCCAGTACAGCAAATAGGCACAACATAATCCTCTTCACTGTGAAGAACTGTGATAATGATAATTGATAATGACATGCGCCAATGGGAAGCGCATGCAAATTTTCTCAAGTCTCACATTTATTAACATTCAGAACTTTCTCCATATTTTGAAGAGGAAGACAGTGACTTTGTAAAAGTTCTAAATGTGGAAGAAACTGAAACTGACAGATAGCTACACAAGCACACCAGTGCAATATTTTATTGCAGATTCTCTCCTGCAAACACTATTTTACAATCATGTGTAATTTTAACCTGGCTTTCTTGTACTCTGCTGACATTCAGGGCTTAGATGGCAGAATGCAGGAGGCAGCAGAATCATTGTTTCCTCTCTTGCTCAGAACAGTTGCTATTGATAGCCCTCCTGAGTTGTCCATCTAAAGCAGGGGTTCCCAACCTAAGGTCCGTGGGTCAGATCCAGCCTCCAGCACCATTTCATGTGGCCCCTCCATCCCTCCAAGGGTATTCAAGAAACAAAATGGCTACCCCTTTGAAGCTGTTGGGACAAAATGGCTTCCCCATCATGCTGGCAGTGCAAAATGGCCATCTGGCCCTTGAAGGTGACTGAGATAGCATGACCAGGCCCTAGCTTGAAAAGGTTGGGAACCCCTGATCTAAGGAAAGTCTTCCACTGAGGTCTCCTCTTTCAAGAAAGCCAGAAATCAAATCAATCTTTATTATGGCCCAAGACCAGCATAACACAGCAAAAGAGAAGTTAAGATGAGAGTATTTACAATATAATTTTAAGAGGTGCATGTCTGCTTAGAGTTAAGAGGATTAATAAAATTGGTATTTAAAAGTAATATTGCTTCAACTATTACTGCGTCTATGGTATAGCCTTGGTAGTTTATTAGCAGAAGGACTCTCCAGGATTGTTCTTCTGCTTCTACACACTGTGGCACATAACCTTGTAGTGTCATGGGTGAAGGTGGGAAGTTTGTCTGATAGCAGCCAGTGGGTGTATTTGCTGTTTGACCAGCCAGAATATTAGCAGGGTAGCGGAGATATGAACTTGATATGAACCTACTTGACAGGGGAGATACCTTGACCTGAGAAATCACCTGTGTCGTGGCATACATAATTTTGTTCCACATCTTTCCCATTGTGTCTTCATTTTGAATATCTCTCAGAGCAAAGGAGCTCACTGGACAAGGAGTAACATTAAAGGAGGATATGGCTGAGAAACTCAACATCTCCTTATGTCACTTGGAGGACACTAAATAGACTGAGGGTCGGAGTCCCTAAATGCAAGATCAACATGCTCAAGTGGGGGCTGCTGGCAGACAACAACACACTGTGTGAATGTGAAGAGATACAGCATCCAGCTCATTTACTGGTCTGCTGATTATTCCCAGAAACATCTACCAAGGAGAATATAATTTCAGCGAATGACAAAGCCAAATAGGTTATTTCCGTTTGGCACTCTAAAGTTTGAGCAGGACACAAAAGAATATTAATCACACTGAAAAGTAATGGAGACCAGATTGTGGCCAGCAGCTTTCCCTTCTCTCGTCAGTGAGCATATCACATTTTTTCTTCTCTCCCCCATTTTTTTAAATAAATGATGGGGGAACAGAGATCATCTCAGCCCCACTGGCTTGGTCTCCAAAACAGTGTGGCTGGATGTGTGCATATTCTAAAGCAGGGATTCCTAACCTTTCCAAGCCAGGGGCCTGGGTCATGCTCTCTCAGTCAGCTTCGAGGGCCGGATAGCCATTTTGCCCTGCCTGCACATTGGGGTGGCCATTTGTCCCAACGGCTTCAAAGAGTGTGGCCATTTTGTCTTTTGGAGGGGTGGAGGCCACATGAAATGGCACTGTGGGCCAGATCTGGCCCACAGGCCTTAGGTTGGGAACCCCTGTTCTAATGTGAGATGCAGGCAGCTATGGAAATGGTGTTAATACACTCACTATTCAGCTTCCCATCTCAAGCAAATAGGAATGCTTAACTTCTCACCTTGGGCAGCGTGCTCTGATGTCATACAAACAGTCCAAGCTAGAAATCAATAAACTCAAAAGTAAATCACCAACAGACCTGGTAAATGACTGTACTTTACAAACACACTCCATTATTTGCTTGGAGAATGGCATGTTTCTCTGTTCCAGTGTGTAGTAAAATATCAGAGAAATCCCTAGTGCATTTGTGTGTGCAAGGAACATAGTGTACCTGCCAAGGAAAATATTTGTATCTTATATCAAAAGATATTTTCTTAATTGCACTGTTTTTGACACCAATTAGTCTTTTATTGCATTTTCCAAAATTTATTTTGTGCAGTGCGTTCACATACTTGACAAACACACTGAAATCATCATCTTTTTGAATAAGGAGGCAAGTGGGGACAACATCAAAGAAAGATGGGAGAAGAGACAGAGTGGGGCCAGTGAACCTGTCAGTGGGGAAAGAGGTGTGCAGCAGTGGAAGTAAGGAGAGGAAATTTCCTAGGTAATTTGTGTGAAGGAAAAATCTTTTAAAAGAGAGAAACTCTGGAGGGAGATTCGGCACCAGGAGCCGATGACGACGCTCCTTCAGTTGTCACGTTTCGGCTCTCCTTGTGGACCGGTCGGCTGTGGGAGGTAGTGGCATGGCTGGTGGTCACTTTGGAGGGTTAATTGTTATTGTTATTGTAGCTTTAATTTAATATTTTATATTGTGATTAATTTTATGTTTATTATTGAGAATTGATTATTGTACTGAATCTATTTTTGTGCTTCTTTATTATTGTGTTATTATATTGTATGGTGTTGACATGTTGTAATTGCTGCCCTGAGTCAGCTTCGGTCGAGAAGAGCGGGATATAAATTAAAATTGTATTGTATTGTATAAACCTGTCTGTTATGCTAGCCAAACATTGTGTGTGTCTGTACCTGATGTGTATAAATTGATGCCATGAAGCCTTACTCTTATGCCTGACAAAGTGGACTTGATCTAGGAAGCTAACATTAAAATACAGCAGTTAGTCTCTAAGGTGCCGAAATGCTTTTGTATTTTTGTTTTGTTTTGTTTCTAATATCCTTAAGCAGGTAATCCCATTTTGTGCTTAAACTACTCTCTCCCTACTTCTGATTGGTTTTTGCTTGACCGTCTGCTTTTCCAATGAAGCTTTTTTATTACTGTAATTTTTTCTGACTAGAAAACACCTTTTTACATAGTACTCATTACTACATCAGTATTCATTAGAATTCCTTCTTTTAAAAAAAATACAAGAGAAAAAAATAAAACTGCACTGACACATTAATTGTGAGTGGGTTTTTAAAAGGACTTTAATTACAGTTGTAGACAATGCACATCAAATTAATTTGGAACACAAATACCAACTGAAGTTGTAGCAAGCCAAAGAGATCAAAACATTGAAGCAGAGCAATGTTGTCTCAAGGTGAGCTTGATGAAAGTTCACACAAACAGCTGAGCCAAAAATTTTGCTGAAATCATTTGTCCTCTGAGCGATTTAGATTGGTTCCCTCTTCTGCAATGTTTACTGTCAGAGATTAAAGTTATACTTTTCTCAGTCCTGCCAAGTGTTGTGTATTATAATGCAACCCCAGCATCCAGTGACCAGAGACACAGGAAAGATTTGCCTGACATAAAGGAAGTTGTTTTGCATTGTTTGCCTTTAATTACAATTTGAAAGGTTCTTTCCTGCCTCAGGGATCGCCTGACCCTATTTAAGGCCTTGGTTTGCTCTGGATTTCTCTCTCTTGCTCTCTGCTTTGGAAGAGGAAATATTTCCTTATAAACTTCTGTATCTTTGAGGCCACATAACTGGAAGAAAGAACCAGCACTGTCCGTGTCTACAGACATTTCCGTGGCCGTGTAGCAAACATGACTTAGATGCTGGAGCACATGGAATGCTGACCTTTCAGTCATCCATCTCAGCATCTTAACCACTAAGCCATTGTGGCCTGATTTCAGAGGTGCCTCTTACAAATACACAAAGCTGTTTGCCAATTCAGTTTAACATTATAAAACCAACATGGAAACAGTTCCCCAGGGTTTACAAACTGGATCTTTTCCCAGCCATGCCTTGAGGTTCCTTGTCAGAAGGTAGGTGCTTGGTGCATACCTGTCAAGTATCCTGGATTGGCCAGGAAATCCAGTAATCTAGCGCTTCTTCCCCCTCCTTCCCGCCATCATCCCATAATTTGACTGGGTTGCTGCGCATGTGCGCAGGGGTTACTGGGTTACTGCGCATGTGCAGTAACCCAGTAACCCCTGCACGCATGCATAGTAACTCTTTCCTGCCCGGCTCCTGGAAATTTACTGCACATGCAAGCCCAGCTCCCTGATTTTGAAAACTGCAGCTTGACAGGTATGGTTTGGTGTGTATCCCATCCGTTCCTCAGACCTGGGACCCAAAATAGATGATGTTCCCTGGTAGTTTTCTCTTCAAGCACAAACAACACCTTATCCTTCACAGCTCCAGAAATCAAATAAAATCAAGTATATTCAGGATGATAGAAATGACACAAACCATTCAATTTACTGTTATTATTTTCTTAATCAAATTAGTACCTTCCAACAATTTATCATCTCCTCCCTGCCGCACCCAGTTTGGGGTTGGATGGACAATTTTGAATGCATACAAAGTAGGAAAGGCCAGAGTGAAGTAATTTCCTCTGCTCCTCTGTTTCTGATTTCTTCCTATTTTCTTTTATGTTATTTTCTTTTTGCATCAAAAAGAGGAATCAAAGACCTACTTATCCTCTGCACCTCTAAATCATGTATTTTCAGCTATAGGCACTATTTTAAAACATTATTCACACATATTTCATTTCATTTCATTTTTAAAGGAAACAAAAGCTAGTTTGTCCTCCTCTGCTACAGAATAAAGAAAAGCAAGATCATGTCCACAGCTCTGGTTATGAAATACATTTTTAAAGGAAAGATTTATTCTTTCATCTGTTTTCCACACCACCACCCTTGGTCTATTTTTAGGCAGGTCTTTTTGTAGGTCTAAACTCATACATTGATTGCATTCATCATCTTTTTTTCTTGCAACCTATATCACCACCACAAACACAATTCACCTCTTGTCATCCATCCTCTTGTTTTAGAGAAAACAGTTAAAACACTCATTTCCCCATCTCCATTCTTCTCCCACTGTCTTCTTTGACAGGTCTGCAAATAGGTCTCCATAAAACAAAAGCATCGCTCTCTCCTCCTCCTCCTCTTCATTGTATTATCCCCACCCTAAAATTAGCAGCTCTCCCATTTTAGTGGTTAAGGCGCTGACCTGGAGACTGGAAGGTTGGATTTCGATACCCATGATCTGCACTTGGGAACATGAAAAGAGCCTCATTCAGGCATTCCCTAAAAATACTTTCAACCCAGAGTAATCTCTGACATGAAATTATTATTACCCTGAAATTGATTTTAAATGAATCCAGCCACTATTAATTAATTGGGAACAGATTAATTAATAGATCCATCAGTTCCCCTCTGCCCCAGGCTTTTTTTAAAAAAAAAAATCGCATTATCTTACTAGTTGTAAAATATGACAAATTCTTATTAAGAAAAAGGGCCAGACAGAACCTTGGCATGTAGATCCCAGATATTCATAGGGGGTCCCAATAAAACCATCACAGTTGCCCTGAGTTGGTGGCATAGAAATTTGAATTATAAATTTTAAAAAAAAAGTTGCACTGATTTTTGCTTGTTACACAACAACAATATTTCCCATAAAAAGAGGGTTGACCGTATGAACTATGTAAGCATGAACTTTGATGTAATAGGTCTTTATTCATAATCACACTCTCCCTTGAACTATCCTTTCCCTCCTTTGTTTTATTATTAGATGAGGACTTGCATTTGGGCAATGACAAAGTGACAAAAGTGGTTTCATTTTGGCAGTCCAGGGTCTGATTTGGACACAAAAAAGAAAGAAAAGAAAGATGGCCCTTGGAGGCAGATAAGAATTAGAATACCCTAACTTTGTGCATCTCAATTAGCCATCCATCAGGACAGGCAAATTAAATCAAGAGAGAAACAGATGTTTAAAGCATGAATAAATGCACAACAAGGAATCAACCTGTGGTCCTAAAATCAGGAATGATAAAACACTGAGCATCACTTGCCTGATGCCATCTGTGTAATGGACCTTGTTGGTAACATTGACTGTGCTAAGGCACAGAACATCTACATTTTGAGCATATGATATAACCTTCATTGTTTCACCAAGCTAAGTTCAACTGCACAAAAGATACAAATACTGCTAAAGACTTCAAGAGTGGGCTTAACTGGGGAACAAGCTTATTTGAAAGTCTAATTTTCTAGTCTGCAGTTTCGGAATATTGTGCATGATATTGTGAGAGGAAAAATCAAGCTAATCCCAGGTAATACACATTTTATCTAACATTTTGCATTAGGATCTAAAGCTAATTGGTAGTTTAGAGTCAACCCACTGAATGAATGGCGGCCAACAATTAAGCAACACTCATATAAGTCCCATTGGTTCTATAGATCTATCTGATTTGAGAATTACGTCTCTTGAATGGAGTCACACTATAATTTGAGGAAGCTTTGGCTACAAAGGGACCGTGACAAAGACCATTTCCCCATTATATATCTCCTACAGGGATGCAAACTGTCTGGCTGGACATCCCGCTACAGTAATGGAACAGACCTTACAGCCAGCAACTCAATGACTAAAGGAGCCAATGGCTACGGGCAGATGAGCCCCTTTAGGTGGGTTGATGGCCCCCTCAGTGGAGAAAATGCAACTGGAAACCATCATTTTTGGCCCAATGGCAAAAATGAGTGGCAGAGGAACCACTTCACTATTCTGATTCCCAACAGTCATGGAGGCAGAAGAGGCCATGCCAGATGGACTGGCTGTGAAGGCACACCTTGTTAATATCCTCAAGGCTGTGGCAGTCCATTGTAGTCCTGGTGTCAAATCCTGCATGTTTCATTTCATACATCCCGCAGGAGATGGTTCCATGATCACAGCGTGTGGATCACTTCATGACAAGCTGAGATCCACCTTAAACAAATTCGTGTCAATGGCATTTTTCCTGTTTAGAAAATGATTTCTGGGGGGGGGGGGGGGGAATTATAGTCGGATACGAATAACAACTGACAATGACATCAAGGATGCAAATACAATAATGACTGTCCTCATTCAGCTGGGATCACTGAGCTGCTAAGCCTTATGTGAATCACATCATCTTTCAGGTACTATCAAAAGGCATTTCTAAAAGGCCCGCAGAACATGTCCTCATCAGTCACTGACTCATAGCTTCTCTGTATTCATTGAACATTTATTCTCTTCTTTGAAACCTGTGGAGGTATCATTTACACAAAGGGTTTTCCCTTTAGCTTAAAGGTGGGCTGAAATTTGCCTTTTTTTTAAATGGAGGAGCAAGTACACTCCTGCCAGACAGCAAACTGCTTCCCCTTGGCTTGTTTATGGCCTTGACACTGTTTCCATGCTGGGCTCATAACAAGTGGAAAGCTACACCAGAATTAGCTGCCAGAATCTGAAATGGCACCATGTTTAGGAGTCAGATGAATTGTTGGAGGCATGAGATAACATTCACAGAAGAATTGTTCTCTCTCATCCAAATGAGAGTTGTTTTTGGTAACGATGGTGCAAATGTGACGGTTGACCTAAGACTTCGATATTTTATACTGCTAAAGTAGGAAATGGTGCAGGAGGGAAGTAGAGAAAAACCTGCGCCAGTTGGGGCTCCATTGAAAGCAAAGGAGAGGAAGTGCAATATTAGACCACACACAAGCTAGGCACTTAGTTTTGTGGCAGAACATATGCTCTGCACTAAGAAGTCCTCATGTTCAGACGCAGATGGCTATAAAAGCACCCAGCAGAAAGCTTGTCTGTCTGAGATTGTGGAGCTCTGTTGTCAGTCATAGCCAACAATATAACGCTAGATAGGAGGCTTGCAACCTATGGCTCGTGGGCCGGATCCAGCCCATGGCACCAAATAATCCACCTCCCCCCCACCTCACTCCAGCCTCCACAATTTATGACAGCCATCAATGATTCCACGGCAGTTGTAAATGCATTTACAACAGCCGCAGACGCGTTTTACGGCAGCATTTACAGTGGAGGGAACCACCAGCCTGGCCCACTCAGCTGTCTGAGGTGGTGTGGTCTGTCTGAGGCGGTGTGGTCATAGAGAACCCCTGTGCTAGAAGGACAAGGAGCGTGTATCTACACAACTGGTATCAGCTAGAGATAACTTGTATGGCTGGTGCTCCATTTTAGGAAATTCTCAGATGTGTAATTTAATGAGGTACAGTAAAACCCCGAATTATGTTTTTTTAAAATTCTGTTCCATAGTTTTTTAAGTAAATCAGTTTCTTCCACAATAATCCTTTCAACCCAGAATAACTTCTGACACAAAATTATTATTATACTGGAACTGTCAGATTGCGGCTGGCACGATTCCATGATCACCAGCTTGATCACCGCTTAATCTGACAATTGATTGGCTGGAGCAGTTTGCACAGGATCCGACCTGGCTTCAGGTCTCAGCTGCTCCTCTTGGTCGGAGCTCTCTGAATCGGGGTGGGTGGCAGGACAACTGCCACAAAGAGTGTTCTCAGTGCTATGAGGTGGTATATAAGGATAATTGCTGTTGCTATTGCTAATGCTACCTTTAGGAGTTGCAGACATTGTTGGGGCTCTCATTCCATTTATCTCAATTTGAAGAAGATGCAAGTATGGAAAGCTTGGACAGAGCTTGGAGGTAAGAATAGCTGGCCTTCTGGTTTGGGTCTTCATTCTTGATTACAACCTGGGGGGGGGGGTGGTTCTGTGTGAATTCCTCAAGTGAATGTCCTCAAAATATGAACGTCCCTTTTCTCACATTTTGCTTAAAATGTTAACTAGAGCAGACACATGACATTCACAGTTTTTATGTCAACAGCAGGGAAGGTTTTCAATCAATAATGTAGTAGTGTGCATTTTTTTCCAGGCCATTCTGGTATCTGCTATGAAAGGGGGTAACAAAAATTACTAATTGTAGAGTGGGAGATTTTACATTCCACTGTTTGATGATGATGATGACGATGATGATGGGTAGAAAGGATTTTTGTGGGAGAAACTCTGCTCAGGGAACACCCAAATTAGGCTCTTTCCATGTCCCCAAGACTTGGGACAGAGATGGGTGCTCAATCCATCATGTAGCACCAGGGTCTTGAACTGCTAAATTGCCAGCCTTCCAGCTAACAAGGCGAGCTTCTTAACCACTGCGTCACCACAGCTCCTCTGACTGATGATAAGATCCCATTATATCTTATTTCTGAGGGGAGGTCATAGGAAAGGACAATATAGCAATCTATTCCTCTTACTTATGTCCCTAAGGCCTTCAGCAAATCAGAAACACCCCAATCCAAAGAGTTTTTCAGTGATTCTTATTGAACATAGTATTCTCTGAAGCTTCTTAACTAATGATTATTTTTATCCCCTGATAAATAATGGAAATGTACAAAGCATGTCAGTCATTGAGAAACTACTTTTGGCAACAAGCTAATGATGCACCACTCCATCCATCAAAAGAACAATGGCACATCAGTGATATATGATAGCCATGGATTATTCAAATGACAGGAGACTCATAATAAAGTGTCATGAAGAGCCGCAGTGACCCAAATGCCATACAAATTTCTGGTTGGCATTTTCAAGAAAGGTTTTTCTGGAAGGGTTTTTGCAGTAGATGAAGGGAGAATAGGCAGCACTGGTTATATTAAATCAAATAATGAGCCACAGTTTCATCCTAATAGGAGAGTGATTTCACAGGAGCCAATAGTTAATACTAAGTAATTACTATCCCAAATGCTGTTGGTGGAGATGCTCAGTTCTTACCACCAACGCTCCACAATTTTCACTAGCAACAACAGATAGAGGATTAAACTTGAAGAATTATCACAATTTTTATCCGAAACGTTTCAAAAATAGAATACCAGGTCAGTGGAAAATTAATATACATGGCTGGTTGACCATATGGAGGATATCTTTGAATGCCTCCCTTATTTATTTTTATTTAATATTATCTGTTGCTGCTTCACAGTTTATCCATGTTTAGCTGTTGGTCTAGTAAAACCTCTGCATCCTTTTCACTTGTACTGCTCTCTATCCAGGTGTCAAACATGCTATATCAGTGCATCTATTTATATCACATCTACAGTGTGCTGTTGTGGCTACAGTGACAAACTAGGACTGAGGAGGTCTAGGTCTGACTCCCTACCTAACCATGGAAATTCATTGAGGGAGGGGAATGGTTAGACCACCCATTAAATATTTCATTTACCTCAAAAGCGCTATTAGGTCCACTATAGTTGGTTCTGATTCGATGAGACAAATCTAATTGCCACTCCATTCCCCTACGAATGAGACAGGTGACAACCTCCTTGGTGAAACAATCGGGCCAATTTATTCCAAAACTTTAACTGTATAACAAACTGTTAATTGACCTGCATTGGAGCAAAGTAGTGGGTAAATGGCCAGTTATTATGGGTAAGCCTACCCATCTCTTCATAACTAGTTCTTCAATCTGGAAGGGCATACCCCCCCCCCTTCCACGATTAACACTTATGACCAAAAGAATCATGTGATACCAAGCTGCCAAGCTGGTTATCACAATTTTTAATGGCTGATGGTTCAAGAGAGGTCCAGTAGATGCTACCAGTGCCTTTGTCTTTCTGGCTGCTGAATGCACCGCCACCCGTAATGATCAAATTCAGATTAATTTCAATTTCCATTTACCACACTACCACTATAGTGACAGGTTTGTAGTGGCAATCCTCGATCTCCAACATGTAAGTATAGGGTGGGCAAAAAAACCACTGGTACAGTTGCCAGTCAGTGGCAATGAAAAAAATCCCACCTGGCCCTGGAGCGACCAATAAATCATACTTAGATGAAAGGGTGGGAGGGACAATTGTTCATATGAGTTGCAGAAGAAGAGAGAGAGAGAGGTAGGAAGGAGCTACTCTTATATATGGTGCCTGGCTCATCCCCACCGCACCAGTGGCCTGTAAGATGGCACCACCTGTCCCCAGGGGAGGGAACAGCAAATTGCATCCACACATTATGCCCATGCAGTGCAGCCATTATTTTTAAAACCTGCATATGAAACCTGGTTATTTTCACTTGTTTTCTTCTGTTGAAACATATTTTGTTTATCTGTTCAGGTTATCTTGAATCCTGATTCTGTTTTCTGGAGCATTCTTATCTGTGTTTCTTGCTCTGTGTTTCTTGTTCTGAACTTCCAGAGCTCTGCTGGACCAGTTGAGATCTAACTCATTGGTTATTTCAGTCAGGACTTAAGTGGTATCCATGCAAAATTTCATGTTTCTTCTCTTACGATTTTGAAGATCTTCCAAGAGAAATGCACAAATAACCTTCTATTGTATTTATAAGGTTTTAGCTAGCAAAAGCAAGAAGAACAAGGACCCAGCTGGAAATCAAACGCTACTGATATGGTGATTTACTACTTAAACACACACAGGATCTTGGAAAAGGTACAGAAGCTGGAAAACCTCTTCCAAAGCTTATCTTAATTTGCAGCGTAAAACTTGATACAGTAACCAGTTTGGAAAAGTTATGGTTTTGAATAGAATTATCCAATTCCCCAATTGGAGTGGCCAGAAGAGGATCCTACCCTCTCAATTCCTATGCATGATTAAGATAGGTTCATAGAGTCCATGGCCCACTACCTTGTTCAAAGTCCAAAAATGATTATGTAAAGCAGGGGTTCCTAGAAAGGAATGAGCAAATACCATTTGTAAAAGTTATTTCTTTACTGATTCACACACTGTAAATGTTCAGCGTTGTAATGGATATGTGAGAATATTTAGCAGAAGCTAACAGACAGCTTACTAATACTATGTTTTACAGAAAGCTTTTACAGGACCCTACCAACATGGTCCCTAACATCATCAGAACAGTTCTGTTTGATGGTTTTTCTCTTGGGTATATTTCAGAAAACACATTTAAATACCTATAGAATGAGTATCCTAGAATACCATTGTTTCATCTCATTCCAAAAATTCATAAAAGTAGACCCATAGGAGCACCCACCCCTGGCAGACCCATAATAGCAGGCAATAATTCTTTATTTGAACCATTAGCGAAATATTTAGACTCTCACATAAACAGTTTTGCTAAAATTACTCCATCGTATATAAAGGACTCAACCCAGTTTGTGTCCGAACTTGAAGGCGTACATATACCTCTGGGTGCAATCATTTTAACTATGGATGTAGAAGCCCTGTATACTAACATCCCCACTGGCACAGCTAGACAAGTAATTCATGATGTATTAGATTCCAGAGAAATACTTGAACCACCGACACATTTTCTTATCGATTTATTAGACACAGTCCTTGAAAATAACTACTTCCGATTTGGGGATTCATTTTATTTGCAGACAAAAGGAGTAGCAATGGGCACGGCTCTCGCCCAAGCCTTGCTAATATTTTCATGATCAGTTTCGAAAAAAAGTATATTTACAATCATGAGCACAATCTGTATTTGCAGCACATTCTAATATATAAAAGATACATCAATGAACTTATTTTCATTATTGATCATCAGAATCATGCTAATGAATTTGCATCTTGGCTTAATCAACAAGATGAGAATCTTAGATTTACCTATTAGCTCTCCCTTTCCTGGACGTTAATGTGTATATTTCTAGCAAAAGAGAATTGAGCTTTACAAGTCTTTACAAAAAACCTACCGACAGAAGTGCTTACTTAAACTAGACCTCACATCACCCACCGTATGTTAAGAATTGTATTCCATTTGGATTATTCGCACGAGCAAAAAGAAATTGCACCTCTAATGAGGACTTTATTGCCACTGCCAACAGGATTAGTTCCACTTTAATACAAAGAGGGTTTCTAAAACACATTGTTACAAATAACTTTGATAAAATCAGAAAGACACCCAGGCAAAACCTTTTTAAATGAGTAAGGGAAGGTTTTATGTATACCTCCCTCGAATTCTTGCCTGTAGCACAAAAAATCAAACGTACCATCTTTACATTTTGGCATATAGCCAAATTTTTGGCATAAACCTCCTGGATGGAAAGAAAAACCAATTATTAGTTTTAGAAAGACCAAATTTTTTAGTAACATTCTTTAAAAATCTGATCATACTGCCCGCAGCTTTAAGGAGCAACCCCTAGCAATAGGACATTTTCATTGCCACAGCTGCATTCAATGCAGATACTGTTGGGAAACTAAAGAGGTGGATATTCCCGGCAGGGACTACATGTTTAAAATTAGACATTTTAGCAATTGTAACAGCTCTAATGTAGTATATATGATAGAATGTCCTTGTCACAAAAGCTCTCATTTTATAAAAACCAGAATATCGGAATACCGGTCGAAAATTCAATTAAATGACCATCTAGCACCTCTCACTTCACATTTTGTTGATATCAAATTTTTTTGTTCTAGAACAGGTTCACCCTTCTAAATATGAAAAAATTAATATAAGCAAAAGACTTTTTCAGCGCGAAGCTTTTTACATTCATTTTTTTAACACCTTACCTCCGCAAGAACTCAACTCAGAAAGTGAACTCTCCTCCTTTCTGTAGGTACATCACTATTATATATTACATAGGTCTGTAAGTATTGACAGTTCCTCTAGCCATTTCTAAACAGGTGTTTCTCATTCAATACCTGAAAAAATACTTCTATATAAATCCTCGAGACCATAGACCCATTTGACGTCCCAACACACATAGTGAGGTAATGGATGCAGGGTATACTTTGACTTAAGAAATGGTAAGCCATTATCAACATTTAGCTACTTTTTCTACTTTTTAATATAAGATTATTTTCTGTACAAGCGATATTTCCTGTATTTGTGTGAGTTGGCAACTTGTACCCCATGTGCATTTAAACATGTTGTAATTACAAATATAAAAATTTGTAGCACTAACCTTTCTAAGATTCCTTGATAAAAGACAGTTTGAAAAGCTAATATACCGGATAGCTTCGGAAAATTTTATTTCTACAAATCTAGTAAAAAAGCTGAACATTTTAGACATTCATGAATTTACTTTTGGCAACTGAACGAATTTAGTTTTGGCAATTGAACCTTTTCTTCTGAGTGTTACAGTTTGTGCATTTTTTGTGAATTTGAATACCTGAATATAAGGAATTTTATTTTTACTATTTACATCTATATGGACGTTGAACATTTACAGTGTGTGAATCAGAAAAGAAATAACTTTTACAAATGGTTTTTGCTCCTTCCTTTCAAGTTACAACGTTTGGCCCCATTCTTTTCAAGCAGGGGTTCCTAACCTAAGGCCTGCAGGCTGGATCCAGCCTATGACACCACTTCATGTGACCCCCTACCCCTCCAATGGTATTTGAGAAACTAAATGGCTGCCCCTTTGAAGCTGTTGGGACAAAATGGCCACACCCATCGTGCAGGCAGGACAAAATGGCCATCTGGTTCTCGAAGCTGACTGAGAGAACATGACCTGGCCCCCAGCTTGAAAAGTTTGGAAACCCCTGATGTAAAGGGTAGATGAATGCTTTTGCTGCTGTGATTAGATATAAATTTGCAAATCAAAGGAGGCACAACTGTAGTTAAACATACATGGAACATGTTGTAACAAGTCAGATTAGTTACACAAGAGATCACTTCTTCTGGCTCGAAAGCCAGTCATATCTGACTCTAGGGTTCAGTGCTCATCTCTGTTTATAGCGAAAGAGCCAGTGCTGTCTGTGTCTGCAGATGTTTGTGTGGACATGTGGCAAGCATGCCCCAACACCAGAGTGCACAGAATGCTGTTTACCTTCCCACCAAAGTGGTCCCTATTTAGTAAAGGTAAAGGTTTCCCTTGCTCGAAAGTCAGTCATATCCGACTCTAGGGTTCAGTGCTCATCTCTGTTTCAAAGCCAAAAAGCCAGCGCTACCTGCTTCTGCAGACATTTCCGTGGTCATGTGGCAGGCATGACTAGACACCGGAGCGCACGGAATGCTGTTTACCTTCCCACCAAAGAGGTCCCTATTTATTTACTTGCAATTTCTTGCTTTCGAACCGCTAGGTTGGCAGGAGCTGAGACAGAGACAGGCGCTCACCGCTCACTTCGTCATGCAGTACCTGAGAATCCAATTCTGACCTTCCAGTCAGCGAGTTCAGCGTCTTACACACTCGAGCCACTGCAGTCCTTTGCTCTTTCCCTGGTATAAATAATCAATAGCTCATTATTTACTTCAGAAGAAAGAATGGAAGGCTGAAGGAAGCTGTGGGCACAGGTTACAATAATAATGACCTCTAGTGAATTGATTTGCAAGCACCTCAACCTTCTATGTGCAAAAAGAAAACTTTTTAAAAGCCTATGAATTTCAGACATACACATCTGTCTTGATCGATGCATTCCAAATATTATTTCAGCTGTTGTTATGCTTTAAGACAGGGGTTCCCAAACTTTTCAAGCTGGGAGGCCAGGTTATGCTCTCTCAGGCAGTTTTGAGGGCCAGTCGGCCATTTTGCCCTGCCTCCATAGTGGGGTTGTGCCCATTTTGTCCCAACAGCTTCAAAGGGGTGGCAATTTTGTTTCTCGAATACTCTTGGGGGGGGGGGATATGAAATGGTGCCATGGGCCAGATCCAGCCCACCTGCCTTAGGTTGGGAACCCCTGCTTGAAGTACTATATATTTCTCTACTTTGTTTCCGCTAGTGTGTATTCTAGATGGAGAATTGAAGCTTTGCCTAAAGCTATAGAGCTGACTTCTTGCCCTCCATCTGGCCCCTGCTGAAAATATTGATGTTTAAGTAACCCACCTCCATTTATCTTGTCAGGGGCACATATGACTTCAGATCATTATGATTTTTTTTTAAAATGAAAAAGCAATATTTACACAATCTATTTTCAGATGTATGAGATGAAGATGCTTTGTGTTCATGCTAGTCCCTGGTCACCCTCACTCAATGTTTTTTTTTTCCTTTCTCTTAGCAATTTTTTTAAAAAAATAACTGGGAGGAAAACCTCCAGTTTTGTATTCAGTCCACAGTGCTCCTGTAAAATGATGTACAGCAAATTGTTTCTTTCATCTCTAAGCAAGGTACAGCTGGTGATCTATTTTTGAAATGTGATCATTTAATCGCAGAGCCGGCCCAAGACATGTTGCTGCCTGAAGCAAAAGACAGAATGATTTCCCAGCCTCAGCCCATTTGCAGAAGCTGATCGGACCAACTCCATAAACTTTGTTTAGTTTTGGCAATATGTCGTGGTCGGCTGCAACTCGTATCCAAGAATGCATTTTTTTTCCTGAAGCAGGAAAAATGCCATTGGTGTGAATTTGTTTAAGGTGGATCCCAGCTTGCCATGAAGTGACCCACACACTATGATCACAGAGCCATCTCCTGTGGCATGTATGAAATGAGACAGGCAGGGTTTAACACCAAGACTGCAATGAACTGCCATAGCCTTGAGGATATGGACGAGGTGTGCCTTCACAACCAGTCCATCTGGCATGGCCTCTTCTGCCTCCATAAACATTGGGAATGAGAATAGTGAAATGGTTCCTCTTCCACTCATTTTGCCATTGGGCCCAATATGATGGTTTCCAGTGACATTTCCTTCACTGAAGAGACCATCACCCCACCCAAAAGGGTTCATCCGCCTGTAGCCATTGGCCCTTTTAGGGAGTTAGATTATTTACCGCAGCCCATCACTCAACGTTGGCAATATGTAATTGTCTTACATAATACCTAAGGGAGCAGGCTGGTTTAGAAGGGGCCTGGACAGGTTATGTGGTATGTGTATAGTTCTGTCTTTCAACACTGAAGACTAGTCAAAGAGTTCAGTAGAGAAAGCCAAGCACCACCTCCCAAAAGTCACACAACCTAAAGTCAGTTGCCTCACTTTAAGTCAAGAGTTCTCAGCCTTTTTAAGTCATGCTGCCTGAGACAGCTTTGGGGGCTGGATGGCTATTTTGCCCTTCCTCCACCACATGGCACTTCCTGGTGTGGTGGAGGCAGTGGAGGGCCACATGAAATGGTACCATGGGCCGCATCTGGCCCACAGGCCACAGGTTGAGAATCCCTGCTTTAAGTAATGGTAGGGCTTTATTTATCCAAGCCTGAAGCACAAAACTATTATTATTATTATTATTATTATTATTATTATTATTATTATTATTATTATTATTATTATTATTATTATTATTATTATTATTATTATTATTATTATTATATACCCTGGTCCAAATGGTGTGGGCACCACTCTGAATGGCTTACACTGATAAAAGAAAAGACCATAATACATTAATATGAAAAACAGAACAATCTAAATTAAAAAATGATGATCATTATAATAACAATAATCTCATGTCAAAGATTACTCTGGGTTGAAAGAATAAGGCTCCTTTCATGTTCCCAAGTGCAGCTCTTGGGTATCGAAACCCAACCTTCCAGTCTCCATTTCAGCTCCTTAACCACTAAGCCACAGGGGAGCTAATAAATATTAATAACACATTAATAAAACACCTACCTAGATGGCATTAATAAATTTAGAATCTTGCAGTAATTAATAACTTAATTTCCTATTCGCACCCACAAATAACTCAATTTTAAAGTTTAAAACCAACATAGTTTTAAAAATACTAATCACCTGAAATATACACATTCACAAACTACATATTTACACTCTATTTTTTCAGTATTCAGCAGTTTAAAAAGGCCTGTCATTTGCTTCAACAGATCCTCAATATCACATGGTTCAAGTAAGTTGTCAAAAGATTTTTGTTGTTGTTCAGTCACATAGTCAAGTCTGACCCTTTGTGACCCCATGGAACATTCTGCTTGTATTAAAGCTGTGCCTAGGTGTTTGTTTCATAGTTCAATTTGGAGAAAAGAAAAGAATTGAGGGTTTGAATTTCAATTCAAAGTTTTCAGCCTTAATCTTTGGCTACATGCTAGATCAGGGGTTCCCAACCTATGGCCTGTGGGCTGGTCCCAGCCCCCAATTCCATTCTATCCAGCCCACAGCAACGACTGTGGAAACGGACCTGCTTACGACAACATGTGCAAACATGCCTGCCATGGTTAATGGCAGCATTTGCGGCAGGGGTTAACCACCTTTTCAACCCGCTTAGCTGTCTGAGGGGAAGTTGTCCGGCCCGTGGCACGAAAACCTTGAGAACCCCTGTGCTAGATGTACCATTCTCCAGAGGTTATTCAATAAGAAAGAGTGGATAATGAATACCATTTAATAGGAGGATCAAACCTGCCAGTAGCTTCTGGAGTTGTTCTCCTTTTTTCCCCTTGATTTTTTCCCCAGTGATGGGGCAATTTTTGATCACTGGCCACACAAATATCCCTGCTGAGCCACATGCAGCACCCAAATCACACAAATCCTGCCCTTGCCAAACACATTGACATTCAACATTGAAACTAAAGGCATAAAAACTCTGCTTATTGAAACGGCTGCTGCTTCCATAGTCATAGACTCAAGGGATATTATCTGTATCAATTTAGCCCCTCCTTAATTGCTGTTTGTTAAAAACTGCAAAGGCAATGATGCTATCATGCACATTTCACAGTTCTGTATAAGACACACAGTAAGTTGGTTTGGTTACATGTTTTGAAGCTTTGTATTATTTAGTGGCTTAATACTTCTTCACAGTACTACTGTATGTACACAAGATTTAAGGGGGAAACACACTACATCATTTATGGAATGCCTGAAGAAACAAAACACACTGTGGTGGTATTTAGCAACAACTAGATGAAGTGTGCTTCTTTGGGACATTGGTGTTTCGCAGATTTTTCATAGCCTTCGTGATGACAACATATAAAAGTGGTAGGAGCTTAGCAAGTTTCCATCAGTGTATTGAGTGAACTACTTGCATTAAGAGGGTCCCTTATGTATTACAAGAAAATACTCAAAAGAGGACATTGATTTCTAAAATATTATATAGCAACCCTAGCAGGACTTTCAAGGTGACATTTTTAAGACACGGTTTTACATTTCCACACCATCCCCCATGACTTTCCATGGCAGAGTTGGAATTTAACCCATCTTCTAGGTCCATGTTCTTTGTTCTGTTCACTGCATCACACTGGGCACATATATGTACATATGTTGTTGCATGCCATTCAGTTTTAATTCATCTGGGTGTCTGAGAATGAGGTTGTTCCATGCGACACTAATGCAAGTCAATCCAGTTTGACTGTCCTACAAGTTTTATTTTTCTACATTGCTTTTAAAGTACAGTACTGTACTTCAAAGTTGTTGAAAACATAAAACATGTAGTTCAAAAGTTTTTACTATATCCTGTACTTTCTGACGTAAGTATAAAAAATGAATCATTAATGCAGAAGCACAAAAATAAAGAACTCAAAAATGCTCTAGATAAAAATCCAGCATGTAAAGTACTTCACAAGTATAGCAAGCATGTAAAAAGCATGAACTGAACCTGCATTTCAGTTAAATACTTTAAAATATAAAAGCTAAAAACAGGAACATAAATAGACCGAAAAGGCGTGATAAACTGTGGAAAACATCTCTTAACACATTAAAAGCATCCTTTAAAATATTAAAAGATTTAAAAAGAAATAAAGTAAAAATGTTAAAATACAAGCATTTCTTAGCCTTTAATGCACTCTACGTAGGGTTGCCCTTGTTGACCATTCGGTTGCTGCCAGAGACATGAGGACTTGCTTTTGGGCAATGACAGAGTGAAGAAAGTGGCTTCATTTTGGCAGTCCAGGGTCTGATCAGGACACAAAAAAAGAAGAAAGCTAAACTAGCTATCCAGCCAGCAAGATGAGAGGATGAATTAGTCACCAAGGATGAAAAGTCTTCTTAAGGCAGGTTCTTTGAAACACACCCTCTACAAGTGCTTCAATTCTAGGGAGTTTTTTCTCCTTATAACAAAAAGAATTTAATGTCCAGGACTGCATCTTCATCATGAGAAAATGTGAGTTAATTCCCATTTCCCTTGTTTTGTACTCACACTCTAAGTGATCCTTTTTAACTTTACTTTAATGTTCAACATTAACAATTTGTGGGATCCCAATCTAGCAGTTCGAAAGCAAGAAATTGCAAGTAGATAAATAGGTGGGAAGGTAACAGGATTTTGTGAACTCCAGTGTCTAGTTATGCCTGCTACATGATCACAGAAACATCTGAAGATGAGGACACTGCTGGCTCTTTGGCTGTAAGCAGAGATGAGTTCTACACCCTAGAGCCAGATGTGACTGGTTTGTGAGCAAGGGTGACCTTTATTAATCTGATCCTGGACTTGGTTTGGCAGAGACAATATATTTTGATTACTTTGTGGCTCCAAGCAATAAATACCTGCAGAACATAGTGAAAAACAGTCCTGACAACTTCTTCGTCCTTGGATGAGAAGTGGTTAGTGGATGAATAAAGATACAAGGTTCTGAGCTTTTCCCTTGCTTATGAATGGTAGTGAGCAGAAGTAGACTATCTTGACTGCCAACATTGGTGTCATCAACAGTCATGGAATACCAGAAACAAGTCTACTTTTGTTTTATTGACTACACCAAGGCTTTTGACTGTGTGGACCACAACAAAATGTGGCAAGTAATTAAAGAGATGGAAATACTAGAACAACTCATATGTCTCATGAGAAATCTGTACATGAGTCAAGAAGCAACAGTTAGGACAGAACACGGAATGACGGAGTGGTTTGGAATAGGAAAAGGAGTAAGACAAGGCTGCATTTTATCACCCTGCTTATTCAATCTATACACAGAGCACATAATGCGCAATGTAGGGATGGAGGAATCACAATATGGGATCAAAATTGCTGGGAGAAACATCAACAATTTGAGATATGCAGATGATACATTACTACCCTAATGGCAGAAAGCGAGAAAGACCTAAAGAACCTCTTGATTGGATTGAAGGAGGAGAGTGCAAAAGCTGGCTTGAGACTTAATGTCAAGAAAACCAAGATAATGGCAACACGTCCGATCAGTCCCTGGAAAATAGATGGGGAAGAAGTAGAAGCAGTGACAGATTTTACTTTCCTAGGATCTAAGATCTGCAGATGGTGACTGTAGCCATGAAACAAACAGTGAAGATGAAGCTAAAGTACTTTGGACATCAAATGAGAAGGGAGGATGCAATGGGCACAGAGCTGGGTGGGCTGAGGAGGATGGTGGAGGACAGAGGTGCCTGGAGGAAAATGGTCCATGGGGTTGCAAAGGGTCGGAATCGACTGTGCAACTAAACAACAAAACCAGTCTTGCTGCCAGTTGCTATGTAAAGTTTGACATCCTTTTTCCTGCTCGCAATACAGGCATATATTGATTGTTTGGGTTGCCTCATTGATATATTTTAGCCATGTAGAGGTGAATGCAGGGCTTTCAGGCATTTGGGCAGATCCAATATGGTTCTTCTCTTGTTCCATACTGTTACTGTGTCCCATTATTCCTAGGTATCATACCATGATGTTTTACACTCTGACACTAAGGAAAAAAAAGACAAATGACTTTTAAATAGAATATTCTCTTCTTTCATGGTTTTGCATTGCATCCCTTGGGAATGGGGAAAGAGAAAATATGACAAATTTCCCTGCAAATCACATATTTGCAGAAGAAAAGAGAACTACTGTAGTACACTATGTGAATATTGACCTCCTTTGGTTTTAACTACTGTGTTTGGCACTCTGCCAGTGGAAAGGATAAAGCTTTAGTAACTAAAAAGCTCAAGTCCGTCTTACAATTCTGTACAGCCCTAAAGAAATAAAATTTTTTAAAAAAATTCTTATTTGCAAAATTACACACAATGGCTGTTAATAGTGTCTGGGGAACGTCAAGAGGTTGCAGGTTTAGAAGTGAGATTTCCAAATCAAGAGCATTTGAGCTAATCAAAATAATATTCCATTAATCTTCTTTCTAAGGAGAGGACCACATTCTTAACATTAGAGGAATACAAACCCAAACAGTAAACAGAATGGACTAAAATCTACAATTTGATCATTCATGTCATGAGAAATATTTACTATAGACAGCAAAGCATTTCAGCTTCTCACAGCCCAAGCTGTATTTACTGTAGGATGGGGGGGGAGGGGGAGAGAAACTGCCATTTTTAAAAATTATTTTATTGTCTTTCTCATCATCCAGCCAACGTTGTTGTTCCATCCAAATCCCATACTAAGTTGCAAAATGGCTTTTTCTCCTTTCCACATAGAAACTCACAACATGGCTTATATTCATCTTTTGTTATTGGTATATATTGATTATTATCTGTTTGGCTGGACATCCAGGTATGATAATGGAGTAGACCGTACAGCCAGTGACTCAATGTCAAGTGTTGAGCAGCAGTAAACATCCTGACTCCAAAGGGGCCAATGGCTATGGGCAGATGAGCCCCTTTAGGTGGGGTGATGGTCCCCTCAGTGGAGGAAATGCCACTGGAAACCATCATATTTGGCTCAACAGCAAAATGAGTGGAGGAGGAACTCTGATTTGCAATGGTCATGGAGGTAGAAGAGGCCATGCCAGATGGACTGTCTGTGAAGGTGCACCATGTCCATATCCTCAAGGCTGTGACAGTCCATTGCAATCCTGGTGTTAAATCCTGCATGTTTCATTTCATACATGCCGCAGGAGATGGCTCTATGATCATAGTGTGTGGTTCACTTCATGGCATGCTGGGATCCACCTTAAACAAATTCATAGCAAAGGCATTTTTCCTGCTTGTCCTAGGAAAAAAATGCATTCTTGGATATGAGTAACAGCTGCCGCCACAATTGATTATTACAATTTTAATAGTTTTTCCTTTCTTAAAATGTGTGTACATTTTTGTCACCCTTTGAATTCAGTGAGAAGGTAAACAGTGTTCCGTGCACTCAGATGTCTAGTCACACTTGTCACATGGCCACTGAAACATCTGCAGAAGCAGACAGCGCTGGCTCTTCAGGTATGAAACAGAGATGAACACTGAACCCTAGAGTCAGATATGACTGGCTTTCGAGCAAGAGTGACCTTTACCTTTGCCTTTGCCTTTGTATAAATATATCACCTAATGTGCAAATAATAAAGCCATGCACAATATGGCACAGTTGAAAGGAGACAAACTCTTAGTGGTCTTTTGAAATACAATCTTCTCAAGCTGGTGCTGAACATTCAGCTTTGTCCTAATTACATGATTACAACATGTAGCTGCTTCCTTTTCTCCCACAGACTTTAATGTACTGCATTAAGCATGACCTCTTTAAAATGGTTTGCAAGCCCAACATGGTTTATCATCACTGGAAAGATTCTGTTCCATGGAATGTAAGTTCTCTCTGCTTGCAAGAACACAGCAGGCAAATTTGGGCTCAGGGAGACATGTTGTGCTAGGGAGGAGAGCGCGGTTGCTGCAGGCTTTCTTCCTATCTGGAATGCTTAATTAAAACATGAAATGTCAAAAAGCTGGTATGAAATACAATATCCCTATGGCACCCAGCAAATTAAGCATATCAGCCACAAAAGGCGTAGGAAGCACAGTTATATTTGTAAGAAATGAATAAATTGGTTAGGTTTAAAGCAGCATCTAGCTGCATTGCACCCGAATTAGGACTACTTTATTTCAAAATTTGGATAAGCGGGGCCAGCTAGAATTTCTGCTACTGGTTCTCGTGAACTGGTATGAACCTGCTGATGCCCACCACTGTACAGTATAGACATCTTCAGACACCTAAAATGCTACTGCATTGAAGGTAAAGTAAGTTTCCTCCCCACTGCTGTTGCAGAATGTAGGACCCAAACAAACATTAGAAAACACTGGTATTTCATGTTTCCATCAAGTGAGGATCGCCCTATTTATGCAAACCCTTCTAGAACATGTTTGT
Source organism: Bradypodion ventrale (assembly GCA_035047345.1). Classification (NCBI taxonomy): domain Eukaryota; kingdom Metazoa; phylum Chordata; class Lepidosauria; order Squamata; family Chamaeleonidae; genus Bradypodion; species Bradypodion ventrale. Next base: position 10,178,063 of record JAWDJE010000010.1, read on the forward strand.
GTTAGGTCAAGGATGTAGTCTTTGTTGTTTAAGAGTTTTTCCTCTATCACTCAGGCAAGGCTGAAGGACAGATTTTTATTTTTAAAATTATTTGACTTTTATGCTGCCCTACTCGCAGAGCGACTCTAGGTGGCTAACAAAGAGCAAAATAATTACAATCACAACTGCAAAGCATCAAATCACAAAAACATTTCAAAAACATTTCCCAAAAAATGTATACATCCTAACCACAGTAACAAGAAACGTCCAGCTTCAGCGGCGGTTTTATGGCCAGGCCCGCTACGCAGCTGCTGCTTCTTGTCGCTCCTTCGTTCTGGTTGGGGCCGGCTGAGGGCAACTGGTGGTGGCAGCAGCAATTTTATGGCCAGGCCCTCCACACAGCTGCTGCTCCTCACTGCTCCTCCCTCCAGGCTGGTGCCGGCTGAGGGTGTCCGGTGGCGGCAGGGCATCCAGTGGCAGCAGCAGCAGTTTTTTGGCCAGGCCCGCCACGTAGCTGCTGCTCCTAGCCATTCCTCACCGCTCCTCCCTCCAGATACTCAATGAAGATACATACAGCTCACCCAATCATTCTGTTGTTCCTTTTCCCTGCTGGGTCTATTCATCATGACAAAATCACATATTATATTTATCTAGATGACTTTCTTATCCTGTGCCAGGCATTAAGTACTGTGGTACCTCGCTTAAAGAGCATAATGCACTCCATGGGATTGCTCTTTGAGCGAGTTTGCTCTTTAAGTGAAACACCATTGTAAGTGACCAATTGTAACTTCTGGTGGGGGTGGGATTGTGAACCCTGATTTAGTTGTTAAGCGAGTTTTTGGTTGGTTTTAGTTGTTAAGTGCAGCAACCATTCAGAGAAAATTCTGCTCTTTAGGCAAGTTAGTCTCTAAGCGAGATGCTCTTTATGCGAGGTTTTACTGTATATTATAGTTTCAAACAATTAAACTGCATGTTTTGCTCTAGTTATATATAAACCCTGATTCTTCCCAATTCACTCTCTCCTTTTTCATCTCATTCTCTAATTATCATAACTATCTGGACTAGGTGAAAATATATTGCTGGTGAAAGACAAGATGACAACATTTCACCCCCTACCACCACATATCGGATATTATCCTCAGCATACATAAGAGCAACAAGCTAGATGGAGGAAATCACATGAGCAATTTTACACACAAAACTCCATGATCATAATGGTCCATCAGACTGACTATTTAAATGCTCAAATGGAAATATACATATACTTTCATGCGCATTTCCCCTAATATATAGATAGCTCCTCCAGCAATTTCCCCAAGTACGAGGCATTTTAATAAATGTTCTATATACACATTTTAGTATTCAGCCTAATCCTCTTCCCAAATTATATATATATATATATATGTATGTATACTGACATAAACAGCTTTACTAAACAATATAATCTTTAATGGTGGAAATAAAACAAGAGAAGACTAAAATGCTTTAAGATGCTGTCTGGAATTTAACTTATAGGAACAGAGAAAGCTTTTTTATACCAAGGGTGTAGTTACACTGTCACAAAACTCTGCCAAAATCAGGTTTTTTAGAACCTTGATTTCAGATCACGTGTTGTTTGAGTTGGTGTGCACATGTATAATAGTTTGGGGCCACTTTCTGCTGATCAGCTGGATTGCTTCTCTGCTGATTAATTGGAGTGATCTGAGGTAGCAGAGAAGACTAATCTCAGCTACAGTGTAAACAGGCTCCAACTGATTGTTTATCACTGAGGAACTCAACCTCTTCACTTGGAGGACCTTGAGGGTCTGAGTCCCTAAATGCAAGTCCAATATGCTCAAGTGGGGACTGCCGCAGACAACAACACTTGGTGTGAATGTGGAGAGATACAGAATCCAGCTCATTTACTGGTCTGCCAATTACTGCCAGAAACATGCACCGATGAGGACTTATGTTTGGCCAATGACAAAGCCCAGAAAATAGCTTCATTTTGGCAGTCCAGGGGTTGATTGGGATATGAAAGAAGAAGAAGAAGAGTGATTGGTAGTGGAGGTCTGCAGTGGAGATGCCATCAATCAGTGAGCTCATCTCCACCAATCGACTGGAACCTCTCTGTTGTCACAAGTTTATCTTGTGATGCACACAGGCACACAGCCCAAATCAAACCCCAGACAGTGGTATAAAATAAACCAATTGGTGGCCAAAATACTGTGTTTTGTGTAAATGATGATCTTTAAATCTATGTCAACTTGAAAGATAGGAGTTTTTCATGATGCAGACACATCCAGATAGCATATCCAGTGTTCTTCAAGTTTGAGGTAAGATTGTCACCTGGTCCTACCTAGAGAACTCTGGAATTCTGATAGTCTCCTATCTAAGTACAAATCTTGTTTGAGACTAGCAATTAGATTTAGATGAAATAAACTGAAGCTCCAATAAAAACAATTTATTTTTAAGCAAATGTGTGGGGGGGAGGGGAGAATCCTCCAAATTGTGTTATTACACACAATGAGATCTAGAATTTTCAGGGAGAGAGCATCCATTATTATGTTTTATTATCATGAAAGGTTGGTCCATACTTCCAGCACTAAGCTGAATATCAATATTAACGGTTGCTTTACAGAATTTATAGACAACAAATCCAGTTCGCCTATTGATAAAACTGTCTTGTCTAACCGCAGCTTTCATAATCCACGACTTCAGGAACAAAGTAAAGAGGGGATTTACACAAATCCCCTCAGCAGTATCTTGTAATAAGAAATGGTTGGGTATCATTATGGATATTGTGGTCTCAGCAGGAGGGCAGTTCTGTCCCTTTTTCCGGAGATCCAAAGCTCCGAATTTAGAACAGCCAATTAAACTTCCCCCTCTGCCCTAGAACAAACAATGATACATCGCGAGTTACTGTCTCAAATGTTATATAGAGAATAAAATTGTAACTCGAAGCTGCATACTACCAGGTAAGCCTAATAACTAGGGATGGGGATTTTCAGAATTAAAGGACATTTCTTCTTCTTCAAGTGCCGCATCCGATTCCAAATATTGGCTGTCACTATGGGAATCATCCATAAAGATTGTCCTGGGAGCCATATAATTCTTTCATTATCCTTCCACATCGCAGTATGACACCCATACCACTGATCCAGTTCTGCGAGTCACTTTCTGATCCTGAGCCATTTTAGCACACAAAGTTGTCATCAGGCCCAGGCCCAAATCACTGAAGCTGCTGCCCTCCATCAAGATGGATTCAAGTGGCATTTAATCCACTTGGGGATCATCACCCTTCCCTGTGGATTTCACCACCCAAGCCTGTTAGTCATCAGGGTTGTCAGGTTAGTTAACTGCTGCCAGACGATAAGCGCTGAGTTGCTGGCAGTATGGTTACTCTATTAGCATAGCAGGATAACCTGACCAGACAGGCAAAAGACATTTATTCCATTAATTAACAAGAACACCCAGGTCAAATAATGGGAGTGATGTTCCTTAAACCAGCAGGAGTCTATAGAGGCTGGCTCCACCAGAATCCCTTCTTTCATGTACCTTTACAAGTTTCAGAAACTCTCATGGTTCTTATAGGACAACTTACTTACCAAGATGAAGAAGGCACAAGAACTGCACAGAGATATAGATGCTGTCTCCCACATTCCAGGTTGAGTGCCTTCACTTTCATAATTTGGCAAGGAAGGTTCTCAACAAATTATCGGAGTAGAAATCCTTTAATTCTGAAAATCCCATTTCTATTGATAACTTTCAGGGCTACTAAGGTCAGACTGATGAAGAAGTAAGGCTTACAATCTGTTGAGACCGGGAGCTGGCTCTGCTTCCTCTCCTCTTCTTTGACACAACTGCTATTTAACATTTACATTGGATTCTTCAAGCCATAGAGATGCGAGGTTGCTTCTGGGGTGGAGGAGCAAACGTTGCCATGTTCCATAGGCTTTAATGACAATGATAATTGTCTGCCATCAAGTCAGTTCTGACTTGTGGTAACTTCAGGGTTTTCCAAGTAGAGAATAGACAGAAGTGCCACACCATTCTCTTCTTCTGGAGGTGCCTTGGGATTGTGCGGCTTGCTATTTTTCTCCTCAAAGAAATCTAAACTTCTACTTCTGCAGCCAGATACCTGAGCCACTGAGCTATCCAGGCTGTCCTGTGGACTATAGATAAAGGTTGTCCTTGCTTGAAAGCCAGTCTTATCTGACTCTAGGCTTGGGTGCTCATCTCGGTTAATAGGCAAAAAGCCATCACTGTCTGAAGACATTTCCATGGACATGTGGCAGGCATTATAAGACACCAAAGTGTATGGAGTGCTTTTTACCTTCCCACCAAAGTGGTCCCTGTTTATCTACTTCCAATTTCTTGCTTTCGAACTGCTAGGTTGGCAGGAGCTGGGACAGAGACGGGAACTTGCCCTTGACAACCATTCGGAGGCTGCAGCTGCCCAGGTGTTTGCCCCAGCCCTGTGGAACCTCTTACCATCAGAATTGCGCCTCCAGACTGAGCTGCTCCCCTTTAGGAAGGCCCTTAAGACCTGACTGTGCCAGCGGGTGTGGGGCCCGTCAGTTGTAATGCTCCAGTCCGGCTGGCTGGTTTGATGGCCTGCTGTAGCACACCTGTCTGTTTTTTATCGTTCCCCTTGTCCCTTCCCCTCCCTCTTTTAGCGTATTTTAACTTTTCAATATTTTTGGCGTTGTTTAATTCTCTTTTAACAGTTTTACATTTTGTCTATGTATCTTTTTCTTAAGAGGTTAGGGAGGTTGGAGTGGATATTGTTGTTTTAGCCTGTATGTATTTTAACTGCCATGTAAGCCGCCTTGGGTCATCCATGGATGAGGAAGGCGGGGTAGAATTTTTTAAATAAATAATAATAATAACTCACTCCGTCATGCCGCACTCAGGTCTCAAACTGCTGACCTGCTGACTTTCCAATCATCAAGTTCAGTGTCTTAACCACTAAGCCACCAGAGTATATTCTGTGGGCTATACTAGCATCCTAAAACAAAACTGGAAATGACAAGAAGTTCACTTGAAGTTTTGTGGGCAGGGGGGGAATTCTCACTCTTTCTTTTGTTGAAATAAGGTACAGCAAGGGCTCACATCTTGTTAAAGAAAGATTGCTATTTCTGTAGATAAACTTTTCTACCTTTTTGGTCGGGTGTGTGCGCTCCCCTCCCCTCAATGAATAGGAGTCCAGGAAGGAGTCCAGGAAGTGGTGCATTGCACTAGGAGGGCAGGGTAGAAATAAATAAAATAAATAAATAAGGTTGTGAGGGGACTTACAAAGGGACTGGAGAATGACGTTCAAGAGATGATGTGAACATCTCAATAAATACTGAATAACATCTTTCTGTTGAGAGTAGATGTTGGGCTAATATCCAAAATGTTTGTTTGGGAAGCATGGGAGATCCTTGTTTCAGAGATTATTATACAACAACAAAGCTATGATAGCATTCTCGATTCCTTCTTGCCTCTACATTTGTGCAACTGTTCTATATAATTATTTTTCCCCATAAAAAAATAAATTCTATCCCTTAATATGTTGGCCTCCGATGTTGTTCTGTTTCAAAATAACTTATGGGAACGATATTTCCCAGTCGCAATATTAGTCCATAGCAGTAATAAAGTTGTCATGCAGAGTATGTGATGGACCACTTTACATTGTAGTAACTGCCTTTGTGCATTATAACTGTTTATAAGTTTATGTCATCTTCATAAATCTGATCAATGGCAATAGTAAAATCTAAGACAAGTGTGACAGCTTATTTTCCACCGGCAAACCCAACTGTTAAAGTTGAAGACAGAGATAACTTCTTCACTACTTTCCCCTTCAATCTGTTGGTAAACTTCCCACAGGCTTCTCCACACATAACATTTTAACAATGAGGACAGCATAGTGGTAGGGTCAGATAGAGATTGGTAGACCCACACCACCATTTCTCATTTCCTCCACTATAGTTAAGATACAGCTTAAAAAATGGAAGCATCATGACTGGCAGGGAGAATGACATAACTAGATATTCTTCTCAGGCTTCGATGTCCACTTTGACCATAGTTACATTCCTCAAAGTACTAGGGGTGTAACAGATTTTCCAAGCTACCAAACATTGTTAAGTGCTCCCTGCAGTAAATGCAGCACGTTGGAGGATTTCAATGGTCTTCAATACACAGCTAATGTAAGCGCGGCGCCAAAATGGCCGCTGCGCTCTTTGCGGCCCCCCCCCCCACCCGGACGCAGACATCCGGGTGAGTTAGAGGGCGTGGCCACCCCGTTATAAAAGGGGTGGCCACGAGGCAGACGAGCTGCCATTTTAGAAGAAGCGACGGAGAGGAGAAGTTTTCTCCGTCGCTCTTCGTTTCCCAGTCTTCGGCTGTTTAGCCATTTCGGCGCTTCGATCCCCGGAAAGGGATCGTCTTCTTTTAACTATGCCTCCCAAGAGGAAGGCCACGGCGACCAAGCCGCGGCCAAGAGGGAGGAACTTGCCTGCCCCTGCCATTGCTAGGGGACAGCATTCGGGTCGGAGGACCGCGACTGCGCCCCCGCAACAGGGCCCCGCATTGATTGCACCCACCGTTACCGGTGGGATGGGGCAGATTAGGGCATGGCCCTCGGCTCTCCAGCCTCAGGATGGCCCTGCAGGGGCTTCGGCCCCAGCCCGCAATTGCCGGCCATGGGTCCAGACAACGGGGGAGGGCCTGGTGCGGTCACCCAGCAGGGCTTGCCTCCGGCCCCTCATGGGCCGGAGTTTTGGGCATGGCCCTATTCAGGACCTGGCTCCCAAATGGGGGTCCCCAGTGTATCAGCCAGTGGGCCGTGTGGCCCACCTTGCCCGCCTTATACTGGGGGTTCTGCGACTGTTGATGCATTGCTGGCACGTTTAGTCGTGCTGGAAGCATCCTTGGGGGTCACTAACAACCCCTCAGGGGGGGGACTTCACTGCCGACTGGGGCCCCATTTTGCCTGCCTGCCACATCGACGGCCGCCACTCTGCAGCAGGCGGCCAGTAGGGTTGAGCTGCTGGGGACGCTCCGGCCTGCGCCGGCCGCAATCTCACAGCTCCCCGTTCGTCCTGAACTACAGCCGGGGAGTGGCCAGATGTGGCCCCAGAGCTCGATTGCGGTCGCGAGCTCCGACGCCCGCCATGGGCCAGAACCCCCAGTGGGGGCAGCTAACGGGGGTGCACCCAGTGAGTATCAGGTTCAAGCTAATGTCCCCACATCACAGTCCACTTCAGGTGTTAGTTTTCAGTGGCCATGGCCTCGTCACGTCGAGGCAGGTGGGTATCAGTTCCCAGCTTACCCTGGTGCCATTGGGTCCCATACTGGCACAACATTGGCTGGGGGGGTTCCCGCCCCCAGGACTGTACCGGGCATCGCAGGGACTGTGCAGGCACTGCTGCCGATGCCCCATGTGAATACCGTGCCGGTGTCGGCATTGCCGACGGCAGGGTATTCCTTGCCCCTCGGGGATCATTTGTCCCAGGCCATGAGGGAAAAGATTTGGCGGGGGGAGTATGTCGATATTTTCTCCCTATTGAACCGTGAGCCCACCAAGGAAGAGAAAGAGGGGCAGGATGACAGAGACAAAGAGCTGTCTCGTCGTCGCAAGCCACCGCGCACTTGGGCCAACTGGTTACCCGCATATCTCATTTATATGGCGCTGTACCTCAGGGCCCGGCCCGATTTGGCCATTCCTATGGTCCAATATTTGGACAATGGTGGATTTTCCTGGCCCATCGTGGTTGGCTTACGATGAGGAATTCAGGATGAGGGTGCCCTTACACCCGGAGATGAGATGGGATGAGCCATGCCAGAAGTTGTGGCTTTTATACATGACCCCCACGCGCCCGGCGCCTGGGGAGAGGTACCATTGCGGACATGCCGTCCAGCGAGCTACTCCAACGCAGGCTCCCCGCCAAGTGGCGGGGCAGGGGGTTCCAGCCCGCTTGCTGTGTTGGAGTTTCTCGGCCAATGGCGTATGCAATAGAAAACAGTGCCGATACAAACACGAGTGTCCCTCTTGTGCTGGCCCCCACGCTGCCGCTGCGTGTCCGCGAGCCGGTGGGTCACGGGGCAGAGGTAGAGGTGGACAGGGAGCGGGCAGAACTGCCGCTGAAGGAGCTGGTCAGTCAAAAGGCCCCCTCCCCGGTTAACATATTTATGTTAGAGAGGTGGCTCTCGACTTACCCGAGGAGGGACGAGGCGAGGTACCTACTCGAGGGTTTCCAGTGTGGTTTTCGTATCCCATTCAAGGGGGTGCGGGGACCCCAAGATGCTCCTAATTTGCTTTCCCTGAAGGGTAGGGAGGAGGTGGCCGCCCTAAGTATTGCCAAGGAGGTAAGTGCAGGGAGGGTAGCGGGCCCCTTTTCTAGGCCTCCCTTTCCCAATCTTAAGGTTTCCCCTTTAGGTTTGGTTCCCAAAAAGGCCCCTGGTGAATTTCTTCTAATTCACCATTTATCTTACCCGGCGGGTCATTCAGTCAATGACGCCATTCCTGATGACCTTTGTTCAGTCAGGTATACGTCATTTGACCAGGTCCTGCGCATGGTGCGCGCTTGTGGCCCGGGTGCACTTCTGGCGAAATGTGACATTAAATCGGCATTCCGGTTGTTGCCAGTGCACCCGGGTGACTTTGAGTTATTGGGTTTTAAATTCCAGGGGAAATTTTATGTAGATAAAGCCATGCCTTTTGGCTGCTCTATTTCCTGTTCAGCATTTGAATGTTTTAGCACTTTTCTCCAGTGGGCCTTTGTTCGCAGGTCTGGGTCCCGGTCTGTAGCCCATTACCTCGATGACTTTTTGTTCGGGGGTGAACGGGGCTTGGACACATGCACGCATCTCCTCACTACATTTCAGATGCTAATGCAGGAACTCAGTGTCCCTTTAGCGCCCGAAAAGACCGAGGGCCCATCAACTACGCTCACATTTCTGGGTATTGAAATTGACACGGTCGCGCAGACATCCAGGTTGCCTATGGACAAGGTCACACGGATCTCTGCGATGATTTTGGCCTTGCTGGCCAAACGTAAAGTGTCACTTCGTGAGCTCCAAGTTCTACACGGTCATCTTAATTTTGCCTGCAGGGTGGTCACGCCTGGCCGAACTTTTGCTCGACGCCTATGTGATGCCATGATTGGGCTATCGAGGTGCCACCACAGGGTCCGACTGACCAGGGGCATGAGGGCTGACCTGTTGGTTTGGCTTAAGTTCCTGCGGGAATTCAATGGGGTATCGTTTTGGAGATCTGACCTATTGGTCTCCCCTAGGTTTCAGGTTCAGTCGGATGCCTCTGGGTCCCTCGGATATGGGATTTATTTTGAGGGGAGGTGGGCATGCGGCTAATGGCCTACAACATGGCGGGGCACGGATCGTCTACGCGATCTTACATTCCTCGAGTTCTTCCCGATACTGGGAGCTTTGATGCTATGGGGTGAGGAGTGGGCCAATTCAGTAGTCCATTTTTGGTGCGACAATGCTGCGGTAGTCAATTCTCAGACATCTAAATCGCCCAGGGTCATGGAGTTAGTTCGCCAGTTTGTGTTACGCAGCCTGCGCCTCAATGTGCTCTTTAGGGCCAGACATGTACCAGGCATTAATAATGATATTGCTGATGCTTTATCCCGCCTGCAGATCCCCCGGTTCCGCGCCTTGGCTCCGGAAGCAGAGGAATTCCCCTCGCCACTTCCTGACGAGATTTGGACATTTGGCAAGGAGAGGTGAACCGGGCGATCGGCATGTCACTTGCGCCCCGCACGCGTAAGGCGTATCAACACGCATTTCATCATTTTAAACGATTTTGTGTGCAACTCCGGTTGCCCGAAGTGTGGCCCATTCCAGTTGAACAAGTTCTTCAATTTATGGTTTACCTACACAGTCTGGGCCTAGCTCCCCGCACCATAGCATCCAGGCTGTCAGCACTGGCATTCATGGCCGAGGTGAGGGGTTTTGCTGACAACATAACTGATTTCCGTATACGACATGTTTTGGAGGGGTGGACACGGGAATGTGGACGCCGCCCGGACACTCGCCACCCAATTTCTCCGGGGGTCCTTACCCACCTTGCACGAGGCTGGCATGACCTGTGTTTTGACAGGTATGAGGCAGCTCTTTTTCTTGCGGCTACCACGGTGGCCTTTTTTGGAGTGCTCCACATCAGTGAGTTGGTACTACTGTCTCAGGCAGATTCGGCTCGTAGGGCACTGGAACTCGAAGATGTCTATGTCTCTAAGGAGTGGGCTCAGTTGAGGATACGGTCCTCAAAAGTCGATCAGCACAGTGTAGGCAGTGGTGTTAGACTGCTACGATGTTCCATTGCAGACATCTGTCCGGTTGGTGCCCTACAGGAGTTCATTGCAGTGCGTGGCACTTAACCTGGCCCGTTTTTCTGCCACCAGGATGGGTCTCCCCTGACTAAATTTCAATTTTGGAAGGTGACCGGTAAGGCACTGTCCAGTGTTGGCCTCCCTGGGGCTCATTACGGCACCCATTCTTTTAGAATAGGGGCTGCTTCTACTGCGGCTGCTTTTGGGTACTCTGAGGCTGATATACGCCGTATGGGGAGATGGGGATCTAAATGTTTTGCATTATATGTTCGCCCTCTTCAGGTATGAGTACCAGATAAGTCATTGTTCTCTCCGTTTTATTTTACAGACCCTGTGTGTCCCCGCACACCGGTGGCAGTATGGCTGGTGGGCCATAGCTATGTGCACTGGGCAGCGCAGTATGCTGCGGCGACAGAGTGGGGACCCCAGCTTGGACTGCATGCCACCGCATGTATCAGGTGGTATGGTAAGCGTGGAATGAGATGGCGGGAACTGTTGCCATTCCTTTTCTCCATCAGGGATGCTGAACCGCCTGATGTCCTGGTGCTGCACCTCAGGGGCAATGACCTAGGCCAGGTCACTGGCCTTTCTTTAAAATATGCGATTTGCAGCGACCTAGCTTATTTGCATTATGTGTGGCCTTCCACAACGCTGCTATGGTCGAACATCATACCGCGTCACGCTTACAGGGGGGGGTATTAACCTCCATGCCCTTGACCGTGCTCGCCGCTCGGTGAACAGGGCAGTTGCCCGGTTCTTCGCAGACAAGGGTTTGGGGCGGGTCATCCGACACCCCACCATTAGTTTACAAAATTATGATCTTTATACAGGGGATGGGGTCCATCTGTCGGCCAGAGGAATGAACCTCTTTTTGGAAGATCTCCAAGCAGGCCTGTTGACCGAGCTGACGGTCTGGGGGGGGGCGGTGAGTCTTTATTGAAGCCTCCCCGTGTGGCGGGTAGCACTGGTAAGGTAAATATTTATGACCCATAGGTATCCGGCAGGTTCGCAATTGACTGGCCAACACTTAGACATGTACAAGTTTAATAACGTTGACCGGTCAACGACGAACCAGGCAATGGGGTGATGGCAGGAGCTCTTCAGCATGCATCACCCCGTGATTTGACGGATACACATCAGAGGGTGGGGTCAGTAGTTAGTTTATTGACTACGGTCAACAATTTGTTTGTCCTAACAAACAAATTGATACAAATGGATACATTGTAGCCAATTGCCGTTGGCAATTTGGGAGGAACCTTACCAGTCTTACTGCGGCCTGCTTGCCTTAAGAATTATAATTGGCTGAGTACCAATTGAAATTTATAATTCGGACTAGGGCATGATTCAATAAATGTGGCCCAATGCCGTTATCCATATACCGGTGTCTGAGTCTTTCTTTGGGGGATGCGCCTGCAATGTAAGCGCGGCGCCAAAATGGCTGCCACGCTCTTTGCGGGGGGCCCCCACCCGGACGCAGACATCCGGGTGAGTTAGGGGGCGTGGCCACCCCGTTATAAAAGGGGTGGCCACGAGGCAGACGAGCTGCCATTTTAGAAGAAGCGATGGAGAGGAGAAGTTTTTCCCTCCACCCCCTCCCTAGTGAACAGTGTGATATTTTGGTCGCTTCGGGGCCGGGTGGGAATTTTTGGCTTGAACCTACAATTGGCCTCTTGGTTCTGGCTTTTTTGCCCATCCCACACTGTTGCTGAGGTTTGATACAGGGGTTTTTGCTCTTGACTTTGGTCACATGGGCGGGTAGCACTGGTAAGGTAAATATTTATGACCCATAGGTATCCGGTAGGTTCGCAATTGACTGGCCAACACTTAGACAGGTACAAGTTTAATAACGTTGACCGGTCAACGACGAACCAGGCAATGGGGTGATGGCATGAGCTCTTCAGCATGCATCACCCCGTGATTTGACGGATACACATCAGAGGGTGGGGTCAGTAGATAGTTTATTGACTAAGGTCAACAATTTGTTTGTCCTAACAAACAAATTGATACAAATGGATACATTGTAGCCAATTGCCGTTGGCAATTTGGGAGGAAACCTACCAGTGTTACTGCGGCCTGCTTGCCTTAAGAATTATAATTGGCTGAGTACCAATTGAAATTTATAATTCGGACTAGGGCATGATTCAATAAATGTGGCCCAATGCCGTTATCCATATACCGGTGTCTGAGTCTTTCTTTGGGGGGTGCGCCTGCAAAGTGCATTTGTTCAGCAAAAGCTCTGCTCTCAGCAGTGGTTCCCATTGCAGGCCCCAGGCCCCACAGGGGGCTTCAATTCCCACCCAAGCCCATTAGTCCTCAGGGTTGTCAGCCCAAGTCTTAAGATGTTAGCCTAAGTCAGTGCATTGACTGATCAGGGCTTTGGGGAATTGACTTAGGCCTCTGGGGAGTGAATTCCAAAAACCAAAGATTGGGAAACAGTGGAGTAGACCATACTGCCAGAAACATAACACCAATTGTCAGACAGCAGTTAACTAACCTGACAACCCTGAGGACTAACGGGCTTGTGTGTTGAGGTCCACAGGGAAGGGTGATGGTCCCCAAGTGGATTAAATGCCACTTGAATTCTTCTTGATGGAGAATAGCAGCTTCATCAATCCTGGCTTGGCCTGGGGCTGATGAGGACTTTGTGTGCCAAAAGAGCTCAGGACCAGAAAGTGACTCACAGAACTAGATCAGTGGTACTAGTGTCACCATGCAATGCAGAAGTCAAAGGGAAGCCACTGTATTATATTCTCAGGACAATCTTCATGGCTGATTGCCATGGTGATTACCAATATTCAGAATTAGATATGGCACAAGAAGAAAAAAAACAATATTTTGCGGAGTGCTGCCTGCCTCTGTATAGGGCCGTTCTAGTAAGTGTGGTAATGTTTATGTGTGTCATTTTGTTCAGTTTTAATGCAATGGCAATCTTCTAACCTCTAACATGAACTGAGACATGGGAGAAATGATTTAAATTCTCTGTAAGAAATCTAGTACAAGGAAAGCCAGTGGCTTGACAGAACATTTAGCAGCAGTTAAGGCATCCTATCTTCTGATGAGAAATCTCCAGCAATTTATCTCAAGGTCAAAACATGGACATTGGAAACTGTGGCTTTTGTGTAATAAAATGTCTCCCCGATAATTTATGTTAGCATCTGAAGTTACAATTCAGAATTGCATTTGTCCTTAAAATTGGTTTTACGTCCACAGTTCACTGAGTAAAAAACAAGTTTACTTTGAAAGAGTGTTTTCCCCTTATATACTCGCAGGCCAAGTATCACACAACGCGTTCTCAGTCAAAGAATACTGAAGAATCTTGCTGACTCCAAACCTTGCTGGGAAAGGTTACTGCATTAAAAGTTTCATTTGTGGGAAGAAACCATGGTCTTATCTTCCATCGATAAAAGCATTATACATTAAATATAATCATTATAACATTACAAATGGTTTCTGGAACAAAAACCCTGTTTGGTTGTTTCCTTTACTCACTAACTTAAAGACATGGATGGGGATAGACCACACTGCTAACTTTGGGACTTTGGATGGGAATACATTGCAGAATTCTACCCTGACATCACATGCAACATGGAATCTCATACTGTGCATTTTTACTCTGTAACTATTTATATAAAGAGGAATGTTGTTGTGTAAAGGAAACGGCATGCAGACTTCCATGGCAGGGGAGTAGCAATGCTTTGCTATTGGAAGTTAAAAAAGGAAAATGTAATCAGGGTGGCCCTCAAGCATTGTCATGGCTGCCAGGTTTTTTCCACTGAGATTTCAGTGCTGAAAACAAATGGTGAACCTTCCTGATGTTACGGAAGGTCTTTGGGAAGCAATTATGCCTGTGCTACCAATAGAGAGGCGGGAGAAGCATGGATCTCTTCCATTACATCCTAAAATACTATGTATGCAACTCAGTTCCTGGCATAAGTGAGTAGCAGAAAGAACATGGGTATCTAGGCATTGAAGCATAAAAGAGAATAAAGTTATTTTTTCACCACTTCTAGAACTATTAACCCTTAGTTTCACCTCCTTACCTGGGGACCTGGGCAGCTTCCTAGATTTTAGCAATGCCTGGAGATCTTCAGGTGTAATTGGACTTCAATTGCCAGAAGCCCAAGTCAGCACTCCTGCTGATCAAGGCTTCTGGGAATTGAAGTTCAAGAATACCTGGAGTACCAATGTTAGCCATTACCCCAAACAATTGGAGAGGCTGATGATCAGCCCTTGGATCTGATCCCTTTTACATTTTTGCAGGAGTCACTTATCAGTTACTCTGGCATAAAAAAATAGCCCTGATGTTGGGGAAGAGCATAAGTTTAATGGACTTTTAGGGACTGCAGTGGCTCAAATGACTAATAAGCTGCTGACTGGAAGGCAGGGGGTCAGCAGTTTGATTCCCGAGTACTGCATGACGGAACGAGCTCCCATCTTTGACCCAGCTCCTGCTAACCTAGCAGTTCAAAAGCAAGAAATTGCAAGTAGATAAATAGGGACCACTTCAACGAGAAGGTAAACAACGTTCCATGTGCTCTGGTGTCTAGTCATTCCTGCCACATGACCACAGAAACATCTGTAGAAGCAGACAGTGCTGGCTCTTTGGCGTTAAAACAGAGATGAGCACTGAACCCTAGAGTCTGATACAACTGGCTTTCGAGCAAGGGAAACCTTAGCCAGAATGCAAGAAGGTGGTAGCAAAAAGAAAATGAGGGGACAGAATCTGAAGGAAGAAGAGTGACATGTGCCCATTTCTATCAGAAATACGTTTGATGGGACACAAGAGATCTTCTCTATGGCAGTTCGTAAGTTGTGCAATGCTCTATCTCAGGAGGTAAGTTGGGTCCATTCCTTGTATACTTTTGCCAACAGCTGAAGACCCATTTCTCCAGGCAAGCTTTAAATAATCATAACTGAGTCCCTGAGCACTGTTTTTCACCCAAGTCAAGTTTGTTTTTAAATGTTTTCATGTTTTAGTCATGTTTTTATCAACTTAATGTATTTTAATTATTGCTATAGTCTAACTGTTTTAATGTATAATTCATTGTGTTTTAATTTGGTCTTTTTAACATTGTGAAATGCAACAAATAAAATAAATAGTTCCTCTGTGCCAAAATATTTTTAACAACTACTTTGAACTTAATGAAACGGGAAGGCAAAGATGTGAGTAAATGCAGGACATACCAATAGGAAAGCTATGCTCTAATCACCAAGACTTTTCCTTGGGTTGAGTGACCTGAGGAAGAAAGCTACATTGGACCAAAGGTCTACAAACATGTTGTGTTCAAAGACACATCCCCTCACCATTTGAAACTTTTTTTAAAAAAAAATTGAAAACCTGGGAGTTAGCAAAGAGACCAAGGTCGAGTAAGACAGGGAAGAAAGGCATAGGGGGAAATCAAATGATTTGAAATGATAGGCAGAAAGGCAGAAAAATGGGTGCTCAATCAAGTCAAATTGAGGCTATCTTAGGTCGCCCTTGCTTGAAAGCCAGTCGTATCCTACTCTAGGGGTCAGTGCTCATCTCTGTTTCAAAGCCAAAGAGCCAGTGCTGTCTGCTTCTGCAGACATTTCCATGGCCATGTGACAGGCATGACTAGACACCGAAGTGGTTCCTATTTATCTACTTGCAATTTCTTGCTTTCGAACAGCTAAGTTGGAAGTTATATAATTCACATATAATGAAAATGCAAGCGCGGCGCCAAAATGGCCGCCGCGCCCTTTGCGGGCCCCCCCCCACAGGACAGAGAATCCGGGTAGTTAGGGGCGTGGCCAGCTCCCTTATAAAAGGGGTGGCCATGAGGCAGCCGAGCTGCCATTTTACCTCAGCGACGGAGCGGAGAAGTTTTTTCCCCTGTGTCTCCGTCGCTCGTTAGCTTACCGGGAAGCCTTTTGGTAGCGATTCTGCCTTGCCGGCTTCCCTTTTCTGCTTCGGAGGAGATGCCTTCGAAGAAGAAGGCAGCTTCGAGTTCAGCTCGCGCTGTTAGGAGGCGCAACCCAGGTCGGAGGACCGCGGTGCCGCCTCCTCAGCAGCCACCTTTGCCGGCCCCGGCCGGGGCCAGCGGAATGGGGTCTGCGGAAGGGGTTCCGGCCCGCGGCCCACGGGCGGTGGACACCGCTCCTGCTCCTGCCCACTCTGTCGGGCCTACTCCTCTTGGGCCGCAGCCTCTCCCTGGGCCCTCTAGCCTTGGGGGGTGGTGCGGCCCCCTGCCTTGGCAAGTTTCTCCACCAACCCTGCCGGGCTTTGGTGCTGGCCAATGGCCATATGTGGGTCCCGGGGTACAGGGACCTGTACCCATGCCTGGACCAGGCGGGCCGGCCGGCCCTTTGCCCATGGTCAACGTGGACACCTTGCTGGCCCGCATTGCGGCCCTGGAGGCCTCATTGGCTCGGGCCAGTCAGGCGGGCGCCCCCTTCGGGGTTCCTCTTGAGGCGCTGTCGGCAGGAGGACAACAGCCGGCGGGGAGGGTCGAGCTGCTGCAGGCGGGTGGCGCGGCTTCGGCCACTGCCTCGCAGCTCCCCAGCCAGCAACCTGGTGCGGGTCAAGCCCCGGTGATGAGCTCTAGGTCGGTCGTGAGCTCCGACGCCCCCAGTGGGCCGGAACCCCCGGTGGGGGCGGCCCGCGGGGGTGCAGCATGTGAGTATACGGTGCAAGCGAGTACATCCACACACATTCCCAATCAAGGGGGGGCCTTTCAATGGCCTTGGCCTCGCGCGGGTGGTGCGGGGGCCACGCTGTCGGCGACCCACCCGGCGACGACGACTGCCACCTTGGGCACTGGGGTGGGCATTGGTACTTACACTGCAGGGAATGTTCTGGGGGTGGCTGGGTTAGCTCATGCCCCTTTTACCAGGCCGGCTGTCCCCTTTTCGGCTTTGCCGACGGCAGGGTATTCCTTGCCATTGGGTGATCACCTGGCACAGGCTACTAGGGAAAAGATATGGCGAGGGGAGTACGTAGATATCTTCTCACTCCTCAACAGAGAGCCCACCAAGGAGGAAAGGGAGGGTCAGGATGAGAAGGACAAGGAGCAGGCACGCCGCCGTAAGCCGCCGCGTACCTGGGCCAACTGGCTCCCCGCTTATTTAATATACATGGCGGTATATTTGAGGGCGCGGCCGGATTTAGCTATTCCCATGGTCCAATATTTGGACAACATATATAGGGCGATGGTCGATTTCCCGGGCTCCTCATGGCTAGCATATGATGAGGAATTCCGTATGAGGATTCCCCTCCACCCCGAGATGAGATGGGAGGAGCCGTGCCAGAGGCTGTGGCTTTTGTATATGACACCCACACGCCCTGCCCCGGGGGATAGATACCATTGCGGACATGCGGTCCAGCGAGCGGCTCCGGCGCAGGCTACCCGCCAGGCGGCGGGGCAGGGGGTTCCAGCCCGCCTGCTGTGCTGGACTTTCTCGTCAAATGGTTCCTGCAATCGAAAGAACTGCAGGTATAAGCATGAGTGTCCCACATGTTCTGGCCCCCACGCAGCCTCTGCTTGTCCCAGGCCTGGGGGGGCGCGAGGCAGAGGGAGGGGTGGACAGTGGGCTGGCAAGGCTGCCACGGATGGACCTAGTTCTCCAAAAGGCCCCCTCCCCAATTAAGGTGGACATGCTGGAGCGCTGGCTCGCATCGTACCCGAAGGGGGAGGACGGGGAGTATCTCCTTCAAGGTTTTAAGCAGGGATTTCGTATCCCTTTTATGGGTGATAGGTCCCCTCAGGATGCTCCCAACCTTTTATCCCTCAGAGGAAGGGAGGAGGTGGCTGCGGCCAGCATTAAAAAGGAGTTAGACGCGGGCAGGGTCGCTGGACCTTTCCCCGCACCCCCGTTTCCCAATCTTAAGGTCTCGCCACTGGGTTTGGTCCCCAAAAAGTCCCTAGGTGAGTTTCGCCTTATTCATCATTTGTCCTACCCAGCCGGCCGATCGGTCAATGATGCTATCCCTGATGACCTTTGTTCAGTCAGGTATACATCGTTTGACCATGCGCTGCGCATGGTGCGCTCGTGTGGCCCGGGTGCCCTGCTGGCCAAGTGTGACATTAAGTCGGCTTTTCGCCTCTTGCCAGTGCACCCGGGCGACTTTGAATTGCTGGGTTTTAAATTTAAGGGGGAATATTATTTTGATAAGGCCATGCCTTTTGGCTGCTCCATATCATGCTCGGCTTTTGAGCGTTTTAGTACCTTCCTAGAGTGGGCTTTCGTCCGCAGGTCAGGGTCCCGGTCTGTAGCCCATTACCTGGATGACTTTTTATTCGGGGGTGAACGGGGCTGGGACACGTGCGCACGTCTCCTCAACACATTTCAGACGCTAATGAAGGAACTTGGTGTCCCTTTAGCGCCCGAAAAGACTGAGGGCCCATCGACCAAGCTAGTATTCCTGGGGGTTGAGATTGACACGGTAGTGCAGGCTTCTAGGTTGCCGGGTGATAAGGTGTCCAGGATAGTGGCCCTTATCTCGGAATTGCTGGCCAAGCGTAAGGCATCCCTGAGGGAACTGCAGGTGCTACATGGGCACCTTAATTTTGCTTGCAGGGTGGTCGCACCGGGCAGGGCTTTTGCCCGGCGCTTATGCGACGCCATGGCAGGGTTATCCAGGCCCCACCACAGAGTCAGGCTCACCCGGGGTATCAAGGCAGACATGTTCGTCTGGTTGCAATTCCTGAGGGAGTTTAATGGGGTCTCATTTTGGAGGTCTGACCTCCTGGCATCCCCCAATTTCCAGATCCAGTCTGATGCCTCAGGATCCCTGGGTTATGGGATGTACTTCAATGGGAAGTGGGCCTATGGTGGGTGGCCACCGGCATGGGCAGGCACAGGTCGCCTGCGAGATCTCACATACCTGGAATTTTTTCCCATTCTGGGGGCTTTGATGCTATGGGGCGACCAGTGGGCTAATTCGGTGGTGCATTTCTGGTGTGACAATGCGGCTGTTGTACACATTGTCAATGCACAGACTTCCAAATCGCCCAGGGTCATGGATCTAGTGCGCCATTTTGTGCTGCGCTGCCTGCGCCTCAACATCTTGTTCAGGGCCAGGCATGTCCCAGGGATTAATAATGATATTGCTGACGCTTTGTCCCGCCTGCAGATCTCCCGGTTCCGCGCCTTGGCCCCGGATGCGGAGGAATTTCCCTCACCACTCCCGGACGAGATGTGGATTATTGGCAAGGAGAGGTGAACCGGGCGATTGGCCTGTCACTAGCGCCACGCACGCGTAAGGCGTATCAACAAGCATTCAATTCGTACAGGGCATTTGCTACTCAATTTCTCTTGCCAGAGACCTGGCCTATCCCGGTGGACCATGTTCTGCGGTTCATGGTTCACCTGCATGCACAGGGCCTCGCACCTCGCACTATAGCATCCAAGCTCTCGGCGTTGGCTTTTATGGCCAAAGTGGGGGGTCATGTGGATACCACCTCTGACTTCCGGGTGAGACATGTTTTGGAGGGGTGGGTGCGCGAGCGCGGGCGTTGCCCGGATGACCGGCACCCTATTTCCCCAGGGGTTCTTACCCAGTTGGCCCGGGGCTGGCCAGGCCTCTGTTTTGATCGTTATGAGGCAGCCCTTTTTCATGCAGCCACAACGGTGGCATTTTTTGGAGCGCTCCGCGTCAGCGAACTCGTGATGCTGTCTAAGGCGGATGCAAGTGGTAGGGCACTGGAACTCGAAGATGTCTATGTTGCCAAAGACTGGGCCCAGTTGAGGATACGCTCCTCTAAAACAGATCAGCATGGCGTAGGCAGTCGTGTAAGACTGCTACGGTGTTCTTTGGCAGACATCTGTCCGGTTGGTGCCCTACAGGAATTCCTGGCACTGCGTGGCATGCACCACGGCCCGTTTTTCTGTCACCAAGATGGGTCTCCCCTTACTAAATTTCAGTTTTGGAAGGTGACAGCCAGAGCCCTCACCAGGGTGGGCCTACCAGGTGCCCGTTATGGCACACATTCGTTCCGCATTGGTGCAGCCTCTACAGCAGCTGCTTTTGGGTACTCTGGGGCTGACATACGCAGCATGGGGAGGTGGGGCTCGCAATGTTTTCAGTTTTATGTGCGCCCACTCCCGCCATGAGTACCAATCCAGTCACCTTACCGCCTTTTTCTCAATTTTCTTACAGACCCTGGGTGTCGTATTACACCGGTGACAGTATGGCTGGTGGGCCACAGCTATGTGCACAGGGCAGCGCGTTACGCTGCGGCGACAGAGTGGGGACCCCGACTGGGACTGGGTGACCACGCCAGTCTCGCATGGCATGGTAAGCCTGGGATGTTATGGCGGGAGCTGCGGCCTTTCCTTTTTTCTGGCCTGGGTGCTGACCCGCCTGACATTCTAATCATCCACCTGGGGGGCAATGATTTGGGCCAGGTCACCGGCTTATCGCTCAAGCATGCGATTTGCGAGGAACTCGCCTACTTGCATTATGTCTGGCCTGCCACAACCCTGGTTTGGTCAGACATTGTTCCGCGCCATTCTTACAGAGGGGGCGTTAACCTCCTGGCCCTTGACCGCGCTAGGCGCGCGGTCAATAAGGCAGTGGCGCGGTTTCTTGCCACCAGGGCTTGGGGACGGGTTAGTCATCACCCCGATATTAGTCTACAAAATTATGACTTGTACGCAGGGGATGGGGTCCATCTGTCGCGAGGAGGTATGGACCTCCTGTTGGGTGATTGGCGAGCAGGCCTGTTGACCGAGCTGACGGTCTGGGGGGGGGCGTCAGGTCTTCTTTGAAGCCCCTCCGTGTGGCGGGTAGCACTGGTAAGGTAAACAGTATGACCCACAAGTATCCGGCAGGTTCGCAATTGACTGGACAACACTAGACAGGAATAAATTAGTTAAACGTTGTCCGGTCAACGACGAACCAGGCGATGGGGTGATGATGATTGCTAACCAGCATGCATCACCCCTGTGATTTCACGGATACGCGTCAGAGGGTGGGGTCATAAGTTAGTT
The DNA here is from genome assembly GCA_035047345.1 of Bradypodion ventrale. Lineage (NCBI taxonomy): Eukaryota > Metazoa > Chordata > Lepidosauria > Squamata > Chamaeleonidae > Bradypodion > Bradypodion ventrale. The sequence continues at coordinate 10,199,311 of JAWDJE010000010.1, forward strand.
ATTGACTACGGTCAACAATTTGTTTGTTGTCAACAAACAAATTGATACAAATTGATACATTGTAACCAATTGCCGTTGGCAATTTTGGGGTGGTACCTTACCAGTGTTACTTCGGCCTGCTTGCCTTAGGAATTATGATTGGTCGTTTTACCAATACAAATTTATAATTCGGACTAGGGCATTGAATCAATAAATGTGGCCCTATGCTGTTATCCACTTTCAATGTTGTCTGTGTCCGTTATTGGGGGGGTGCGCCTGCAATGCAAGCGCGGCGCCAAAATGGCCGCCGCGCCCTTTGCGGCCCCCCCCACAGGACAGAGAATCTGGGTAGTTAGGGGCGTGGCCAGCTCCCTTATAAAAGGGGTGGCCACGAGGCAGCCGAGCTGCCATTTTACCTCAGCGACGGAGCGGAGAAGTTTTTTCCCCTCCACCCCCTCCCTAGTTAACAGTGTGATATTATGGTCGCTTCGGGGCCGGGTGGGAATTTTTGGTTGGGACCCATATTGGCTCCGGGTCCTGGCTTTTTTGCCCATCCCACACTGTTGCTATGGTTTGATATAGGGGGCTTTCTGTGTTCCTACTGTTGACTTTGGTCACATTGGCGGGTAGCACTGGTAAGGTAAACAGTATGACCCACAAGTATCCGGCAGGTTCGCAATTGACTGGACAACACTAGACAGGAATAAATTAGTTAAACGTTGTCCGGTCAACGACGAACCAGGCGATGGGGTGATGATGATTGCTAACCAGCATGCATCACCCCTGTGATTTCACGGATACGCGTCAGAGGGTGGGGTCATAAGTTAGTTATTGACTACGGTCAACAATTTGTTTGTTGTCAACAAACAAATTGATACAAATTGATACATTGTAACCAATTGCCGTTGGCAATTTTGGGGTGGTACCTTACCAGTGTTACTTCGGCCTGCTTGCCTTAGGAATTATGATTGGTCGTTTTACCAATACAAATTTATAATTCGGACTAGGGCATTGAATCAATAAATGTGGCCCTATGCTGTTATCCACTTTCAATGTTGTCTGTGTCCGTTATTGGGGGGGGTGCGCCTGCAATAGAAAACTGGCCAGAAAAGACAATATTGCTTGGGGAAAAGAGGGGAGATAGAAGGTGTTATGTATGCATGTACAATGTTACTTTAAATATATGAATGTAACCAGTCCACAATCACAATGTATCTCAGCTGTTAAGGAACGCGAGCAAGCCGCCCATAGAGGGCAGCTGCGAGCGTTCAACCTCACATGGTTCACATTCCCCAAATCACGAACAGCCGCGGGAACTTCCCCGCATGATCAAGAACTACAGAAGAAGAACTACAGAAGAAGAACTACAGAAGAGAGGCGTGACCTGGGCGATGTCACGCCGGTAGCGGCCAATGAGCTACCGTGCAGCAAGATTCAAATGTATTGTGCTACTGTATATAATGAGATGTACCTCCGCCATTGCCACATGTTCATGCTGACCATCAATGAATAAACCTGTGTTAGTCCTTCCTGCGACTCCTTCTTTGTCTTCCGTGCAAGACACTAAATTGGAGACGAAGGTGGGATAGATGGCGAATCCCAAGATCAAGCCGTACCAGTTCGATGTCAGCGAGCCTGAGCAATGGGAGCTCTACGAGTGCCAGTTTCGGCATGCCATGGAAGCTGCAGGCGTCGACGACGACGCGAAGGTGCGCTCCCACTTCCTGGCCCAGGTGGGGCCGGCCACGCTGCGGATCCTGATGACCCTGGTGGCCCCCCGGAAGGTGGACGAGGTGCCCATCGACCGTATCCTGGAGAGACTGCGTGAGCATTTCCAGCCGCCCGTCTCAATCTTCCCAGCCCGGATCGCGTTCCACAGGCGAGACCAGCGACTGGGCGAATCTGTGTCCGCCTACGCGGCGGCCCTCAGGCTTGCAGCGGTGCATTGCCAGTGGGACGACCTAGACCAGGCCCTCCGTGACTGCATGCTGTGTGATTTGAGGGACGAGGAGCTTCAGAGGAGGCTCATGACCCGCGACCATCGCCTCACGTTCAACGAGGTACTGCGGGAGGCCCAAGCAGCCGAGGAGGCCAGGAGCGGAGTACGGCTGTTCAAGTCCCGAGGGGCCACGTCCGAGAGGGCCAAGTCACCAGTACAGGCGGCCCGGCGGACACCAGCGAAGACGGCCTGGCAGGCCCCCAAGCCGCCGCTGGCGCACCAACGTCGTCCGAGGAGTCGTCCACTACCGCGGACCCCTACTCCAGTGAAGACGACGACGTCCAGAGGATCAAGAAGCGAGGTGAGAAGCGGCAGACCCGTGAGCGGCAGGGCCACCGATGCGACGGTTGTGGGGCGGCCCACGACCGCACGAGGTGCCCGTTCCGAAAGGCCGAGTGCCACAACTGCGGCCGAAAAGGACACATCGCCCGAGTATGCAGGCGTGGGCGAGTCGAGGACAAGGGCAGTTCCAGCCATCCCCAGACGCACCAACGAAAGGCGGCCGGCACCAGGAAAGTCTCAGCCGGCTACAGCGAGGAAGGTGTGTACCGCGTGGGCCTGGAGCACCGGCGGTTTTTCATAGAGGTACTGTTGCAGGGGGTCCCAGTGAGGATGGAGATAGACTCGGGGTCATCTTATTCCATCCTGTCCCAAAAAGAGTTTATGCGCATTCGCCCAGAGAAGCGGCCCAAACTGCGGGCCATGAGATCCAATCTACAGGACGTGCAGGGAAATGGGATCCCGGTGTTGGGGGTGGGGAACTTCAAGGTGAAGTTCAAGAACTACTCCGAGAAACTGCCCCTAGTGTTCCTCAAAGGGGGGAGGTGCTGCCTTTTGGGAACGCAGTGGTTTGCTCCCCTGGGAATCGAACTGTCCGGCATTAACGCCATCGAAACTGACCCAATGCGGGACGTGTGCGACGCACACCCAGACGTTTTCAAAAAGGGGCTCGGGAAATACAAAGGGCCCCCGGTTTCCTTTGAGCTGGACCCAGAAATCCGGCCTATCCGCCTCAAACCAAGGAGAGTGCCCTTCGCCCTCAAGGACAAGATCGAGGCGGAACTGGACAAATTGGTGGGGCAGGGGATTTTGGTTCCAGTTCACTCGGCGGAGTGGGAAACGCCGATTGTTACAGCCCTCAAGTCAAATGGGGAGGTCAGGATTTGCGCGGACTATATAAATGTACGATAAATAAGGCCATTCGGCCAAATGCATACCCGGTGCCCGTGGTCAACCACTTGCTGGCCACATTACATGGGGGGAGGTGTTTCGCCAAGCTAGATCTGGCCCAGGCGTACCAGCAGCTCTCTGTAACCCCGGCCGCTGCCGCCGCGCAAACGATCATAACGCACAAGGGGGCGTTTAAGGTAACGCGCCTTCAGTTTGGCGTGAATTCGGCCCCCGGAATCTTCCAGTCCCTCGTGGAACGCCTTTTAAAGGGGCTTCCAGGTGTCCTCCCATACTTCGATGACGTGTTGATAACAGCAGGGAGCGAATCAGAGTTAGCCAAGAGGCTAGATGGGGTTCTCTCAGTGTTCGAGAGGGCAGGACTTCGATTGAGGAGGAACAAGTGCGTATTCTTCGTGAGGGAGGTTGAGTTTCTAGGGTTTAGGGTAACCCCGGATGGAATCAAACCCTCCGAGTCCAAGGTTGCAGCCGTGAGAGACGCCCCTCGCCCCACCGCGAAACCGGAGCTGCAGTCATTTCTAGGGCTCCTAAATTTCTATCACTCCTTCCTGCCTCAGAAGGCATCAGTCGCGGAGCCACTGCACGCGTTACTTAAGAAGGATGCGGTTTGGCGGTGGGGGGACAAGCAGGAGAGAGCATTCAAAGAGCTCAAATCACTCCTGTCTTCGGATGCTGTCCTGACCCACTTCGATCCGAAAAAACCAGTGGTGCTAGTCTGTGATGCGTCCCCGGTGGGGGTGGGGGCGGTCCTGTGCCACGTGTTGGAAAGCGGGAGGGAAGCCCCGGTAGCGTACTACTCAAGGTCCCTCTTGAAGGCAGAGCGCAATTACGCGCAAACAGATAGGGAGGCCCTAGCCATAATCGCGGGAACAAAGAAGTTCCACGATTTCCTATACGGCCGCAAGTTTACGGTGGTGACGGATCACAAGCCGCTTTTGGGGATCTTCACTACCGGCAAACCCACCCCGCAAATATTATCTCCCAGGATGCTGCGTTGGGCCATTTTCCTCAACGCCTACCAGTATGAGCTGGTCTATCGCCCAGGGAAGGAGATCTCCCATGCGGACACCCTGTCCCGATCCCCCCCTCCCTAGTTTAGGAGACCCTGCATGCGAGGTGGAGCAGGAACACCAAGTCCTGCTGATTGAGTCTCTCGACTCACCCCCAATTGTCCCGGCCGACCTCGCCAAGGCCACGGCGGCCGACAAGATGCTGGCCCAAGTTAGTTCCTGGGTTAGGAAAGGGTGGCCCACTTCTCCCCCTGAGGAACAGTTCAAGCCATTTTTCAGGCGCAGAGTAGAGCTTTCCCTGGAAAGGGGCTGCTTACTCTGGGGCCAGCGGGTAGTTATCCCAGAGAAGCTGAGGGCCAAGGTGCTGAGGCTACTGCATACCAGCCACCCCGGGATCGTGCGTTCCAAGGCTCTGGCCAGGAGTTTCTTTTGGTGGCCCCAGATAGATGGGGACATAGAACGCTTAGTGGGCACGTGTGAGAGCTGCCAGAGCTCTCGGCCCGAGGAGTCCCGGTTACCCCATAGGGAATGGGATACGGCCCGCGGGCCATGGTCCCGGATTCATGTTGACTTCGCTGGCCCTTTTCGCGGGTCCATGTTCCTACTGGTAGTCGACTCCTACTCCAAGTGGTTGGAGGTAATCCCCATGAACAGCACTTCCTCTGCCGCAACCATTAAACAGTTGCACAAGCTTTTTGCCTGCTTCGGCCTGCCAGACGTCCTTGTTAGCGATAATGCGAGTACCTTCACGTCGGCAGAGTTCAAGACTTTTATGGAGAGAAACGCCATCAGGCACATTACCGCTGCCCCGTTTCACCCCGCCACAAACGGTCAGGTAGAGCGCCAAGTGCGCACTACGAAAGACGCACTGCGGCGCATGGATCCCGGTGAGTTGAACCTGCATCTGTGCCAGTTCCTCATCTGCTACAGGACAACCCCCTTAGCATCAGGTTTTTCCCCAGCCGAACTCCTCATGAGGAGGCGTCCGGTAACACTTTTTGACCGGATGGATCCGTCCAGGGTGGAGGATGAAGGGAGAAATATAAGCATAGGGGGAGAGAGCTCTAAAAGTTTTGCGGTAGGGGACCCGGTTCACTGCAGGAACTACGCGGCCTCGGGGCCAGCGTGGGTACCAGGGACAATTGTTGAGCAAACGGGGCCGGTATCCTACAGGGTCGAGACTAGTTCAGGTCTACTCTGGAGAAGGCACGCCGACCAACTCAGAAGGCGAGTCACCGATGAGGGGGAATCAGCGTTAGGGTCCTCCCCCACCCGCATTACCCAAGGGGGAGACACAGAGGAGGATACTTTGAAAGAGAGGGATCAGTTTGACAATGATTTTGAGTTGCAGTACCAGGGGGGTGTAGCGGAGTGGTCCCCCACCTGTCCTAGCGAGAAGAGGGGTTTCAGTTCAGCCCCTGGTACCTCCAGTCCCCCTAGCCCGTTTGTTTTAGAGTATACCATAGCTCCAGCTCCCCGGAGACCAACACCCCCAAGACAGGCAACAGGGGCGAGTCCGCCCACCACAGTCTCTGGAACTCCCGGACAGACAGCGGGGGATAGCGAGGCCACGAGGGCCTCTTCGTCGGTCCCGAGATTCGTACTGGGGGGGTCCCCAAACTCCTCAAACGGTAGGCAGGGATTCACTTCCCAACTATTCATTCCATTCCCGTCCCCCAATGCAAGGTTACCACAGACGCCATACCGAGCCGCTAATGAGTCCCCCCTTTCAATTGCAGGACAGGACTCCACGGAACCAGGAGCCGCCGGCTCCCCTGTGTTAAGTCAAGCGGCCGCACGCCCAAGGCGCACATGCGGCAAGCCACAATGGTTGAGGGACTTCGTCCCATCCTAGGGGGGAGGGGTGTTATGTATGCATGTACAATGTTACTTTAAATATATGAATGTAACCAGTCCACAATCACAATGTATCTCAGCTGTTAAGGAACGCGAGCAAGCCGCCCATAGAGGGCAGCTGCGAGCGTTCAACCTCACATGGTTCACATTCCCCAAATCACGAACAGCCGCGGGAACTTCCCCGCATGATCAAGAACTACAGAAGAAGAACTACAGAAGAAGAACTACAGAAGAGAGGCGTGACCTGGGCGATGTCACGCCGGTAGCGGCCAATGAGCTACCGTGCAGCAAGATTCAAATGTATTGTGCTACTGTATATAATGAGATGTACCTCCGCCATTTCCACATGTTCATGCTGACCATCAATGAATAAACCTGTGTTAGTCCTTCCTGCGACTCCTTCTTTGTCTTCCGTGCAAGACACTAAAGAAGGGAAAGACAAAGACCTAACATCAGATGGGTTGACCCAATAGGGGGAGACACAGCCATAGTTTGTAAATCCTGAACAAAACATACTGGAAAAGGTAATATTGTTAGGAAGTTGGGGAAACTGGAAAAGACAACAACCTAGCATGAGCTACTGTTGGTTGCAAGTCTGAGCAGAGCTGTTAGAAATACAACATTTTCGAGTTAATTAAATCATGTAATCACCATACAGCATAAGTGACTTGATGTCACACAATATCGTTGGAGGTTTTTTCTTTAACTACCAAGCAATTGCTAACACCAAATAAAACCATCCTTAGCCACAAAACAAAAAACAGCAATTTCACAGCTTAAGCCAGTGTGCTTCTAACATTTGTTGTCTATACTTTTTTATATAAAATCTATTTAAATATTTTTCTCAACCAGAAACAGAATATCTTTTAATACCAGTGTTTCTAGGAAGAAGTTTTAAAGTTCTCTTCCCAAGTGTCCATTCTTTAAGTCCTCAATGGAAGGGTCAAAAGATCAGATTTTCTCAGAGCAGACCCCAGGACTGCAAGGAGACCAAATCAGTCCTAAAAGAAATTAACCTTGACTGCTACTTGGAAGGACAAATACTACACCTGAAGCTCAAGGACTTTGGCCACCAAATGAGAAGAAAGAAATCACTGGAGAAGGCCCTGATGCTAGGAAAAATCAAAGGCAAAAGGAGAAGGAGGCGGCAGAGGATGAGATGGTTACACAGCATTGTTGACGCAGTGGGCATAGATCAGTGTGGACTAGGAAGGATGACTAGGAAGGAGGGCAGATGACAGAGGAGCCTGGCATGCTGTGGTCCATGGGGTCACAAAGGGTTGGACTCAACTGTGCGACTGAACAACAAGAAACCCTGCCAGCAATAAACAATGGCTTGCCTTCATAGAAAAATATTAATCTATCATGTAGTTATCATGATGAGCACAAAGGTTTGGGTGTTTATTGCTGAGGGATGAAATAAATAAATTCAAATGAACAGGGGGGGGATTATCTGTTACATCTTTTAAAGCACATTATACAAGCTCCCCCTCCCACACACAAATCTTTTTCTCAATTTCTTGATGGCAAAGGACAAAGTAGTCTAGGGAAGCAAGGACACTGCTGTGTACAACACCGCTTTCTGACTGTGTCCACCTGGTTTGTAACCCATGACTAATCTCTGACTTTATTTTCAATTTATGCAGCTCAAGAGGAGTCCATTGGAGCAGAAAAATCAATGCAGAAACCAATTAAAAAGGCTTTCCACAATTAGTTTCCAGTTCTCCAATTAGTCCTTTAAACTGGAACCACTGAACAGTTTCCCTTTGATTCTCTAGCAGGAAGGAAAATCTAAGCATCAAGAGCAGGATTAAAAGAAAGAACCTTCATGGAGGATTTAACATACTATAAAGTATTTATTTTATCTCTGCTGTCCTCTAAATTTCAAATTTGAAACTGTTCGTCTTTCAAAAGAAATCTGAAATGCAGCATCAAATGGAATCACGTGGTCTCACTATTGGTGTAATTTTTACAATGCTAGCGAAGTAGATCAGTTCACTAAGAATCTGTACACAAGTGAAAGACTGTAGCCAGAAGTATTGTCAATAATCCTGAAGAGTTCTGACAACAGGTCGAAACAATTCAACGTAACAAGTTTCATTTATCCATGAAGAACACTAAGGTTGACCATTTCTGACAAAGTTCTAGAAATATGAATGGTTGGAGACTGGTTTTCATAGCTGATGCAGATTTCTGGTATTCTTGCTGACATTCCCAACCTAATATATGTCAGCAGAAAATCCCTTTATGCCAAGGGTTCCCAACCTTTGAAGCCAGGGGCAAGGTCACACTCTCTCAGTGAGTTTCATGGGCCGGATGGCCATTTTGCCCTGTCTGCACAGTGGGAGTGGCCATTTTGTCCCAACAGCTTCAAAGGGGTGTCCATTTTGTTTCTCTAATGCCCTTGGAGGAGTGGGAGCCACATGAAATAGCACCGGGGGCCAGATCTGGCCTGTGGGCCTTAGGTTGGGAACCCCTGTAACTCTGTACCTGATGTGTATAAATTGATGCCAAGAAGTCTCACTCCTATGTCTGATGAAGTGGACATGATCCATGAACCCTAACATTAAATACAGCAGTTAGTCTTTGAAGTACTTCAATGTTTTTTGTCTTTATGTTTTATTTAATCTTTGATATACTTAAACCATATATTAACAGGGCTACTGTTTCCAAAAAAATTGTACAGAAAGAAAGGCAGGTAGGTACCGCAGGCCTTAGGTTGAGAACTCTTGCTTTATGTCTTTACATTAAGATGATTAGAAGAAATTGCTTGAAAATTTAAACAGGTTTCACATATGTTGTGGTTCCTATTTCAGCAGTGCGTCTGTGGTATGAAAAACAGTGACTGCCAAGAGAATGAAAGCGCGGCGCCAAAATGGCCACCGCGCTCTTTGCGGGGGGGCCCCACCCGGACTCAGACATCCGGGTGAGTTGGGGGGCGTGGCCACCCCTCTATAAAAGGGGTGGCCACGAGGCAGACAAGCTTCCATTTTAGAAATAGCGACGGAGAGGAGAAGTTTTCTCCGTCGCTGTTTGTCTGTAGTCTTCGGCTGTTTAGCCCTTGATCCCTTCCCGGCTGGGAAGGGGGGATTAGCGCACGCAGAGCCTTTGGCTTGCTGGCTACTGTGTGCTTTTGGCGCTAGGTTTTTGATCCCTGGAAAGGGATCCTGCTCTTTCTTTTATGAAGATATGCCTCCCAAACGGAAGGCCCCGGTGATGAAGCCACGGCCAAAGGGGAGGACTTTTTCGGGCCCTGCGCAGGATGGGGGGAAGCCATCAGGTCGGAGGACCAGGGCTGCACCCCCGCGGCAGGGCACCATCCCAGCCTTGCCCACCGATACCGGCTGGCACTTGGCAGCCGGCTGGCACTTGGCAGCCGGGCTTGGCTAGCCAGCCTCAGGCCGGCCCCTCAGGGGCTTCGGCCCTCGGCCCGCAGTTGCCGGCCATGGGTCAGGACAGCGGGGGAGGGCCTGGTGCGGGTGCGCAACCCGTTCCTCCTCTGGCCCCTCATGGGCCGGAGTTTTGGGCATGGCCCTATTCTGGCCCAGGCTCTCACTTCGGTGTCCCTTTCCAAATGCCTAGTGGGCCTTCCGGCCAACCTGGCCCGCCTTATGCTGGGGGCTCTGTGGCAGTGGATGCTTTACTAGCACGTTTAGCAGTGCTGGAGGCATCCTTGGGGATTGCACAGCCTCCTATGGGAGGGGGCGCTTCTCTCTCTGCCGGGGCCCCTTCGTGTCCACCGGCTACCTCGACGGCTGCCACACTGCAACAGGCGGCCAGCCGGGTTGAGCTGCTTGAGACGCTCTGGCCTGTGCCTGCCGGTGTCTCGCAGCTCCCTGTTCATCCAGAGCTGCAGACAGGGAGCAGTCAGGTGTGGCCCCAGAGCTCAATTCCGGTCTCGAGCTCCAACACCCACCGTGGGCCGGAACCCCCAGTGGGGGCGGCTCACGGGGGTGCACCTAGTGAGTATCAGGTTCAAATTAGTGCACCTACATCACAGCCCACTTCCAGTGGTGGGGTTCAGTGGCCCTGGCCTCGTCAAGTTGAGGCGAGTGGGCATCAGTTACCAGTATATCCCAGTGCCCCTTGGTTTCAAAATGGCACCTCATTGAGGGCGGGGGTTTCCGCCCCCGGGGCAGTCCCGGGCATCGCAGGGGCTGTCCAGGTCCCACTGCGTATGCCCCATATACCTAATGTGCCGGTGACGGCCTTGCCGACGGCTGGTTATTCCTTGCCCCTTGGTGATCATTTGTCCCAGGTCACGAGGGAGAAGATTTGGCGGGGGGAGTACGTGGATATATTCTCCCTATTGAACCGTGAGCCCACTAAGGAGGAGAGAGAGGGACAGGACGACAGAGACAAAGAGCTGTCCCGGCGTCGTAAGCCACCGCGCACCTGGGCCAACTGGTTGCCGGCATATCTTATTTATATGGCGGTATACCTTAGGGCCCGGCCTGATCTGGCCATTCCTATGGTCCAATACTTGGAAAATATTTACAGGGCGATGGTGGATTTCCCTGGCCCATCGTGGTTGGCTTACGATGAGGAATTTAGAATGAGGGTGCCCCTACACCCGGAGATGAGATGGGATGAGCCCTGTCAAAAATTGTGGCTTTTGTAAATGACCCCCACGCGTCCGGCGCCTGGGGACAGGTACCATTGTGGCCATGCCGTGCAGCAAGCTGCTCCAACACAGGCTCCTCGCCAGCCAGTGGGGCAGGGGGTTCCAGCCCGCTTGCTGTGTTGGAGCTTCTCGGCCAATGGCGTGTGCAATAAATGACAGTGCCGATATAAACACGAGTGTCCCTCTTGTGCTGGCCCCCACGCCGCCGCCGCGTGCCCGCAGGCCGGTGGGTCACCGGGCAGAGGTAGAGGTGGACAGGGAGCGGGCAGAACTTCTGCTGATGGAGCTAGCCAGTCAAAAGGCCCCCTCCCCAGTTAATGTGTATATGTTGGAGCGATGGCTCTCAACTTATCCAAGGAGGGAGGACGCGAGGTACCTCCTGGAGGGTTTCCAGGTGGGCTTCCATATCCCATTCAAAGGGGTGCGGGGACCCCAAGATGCCCCCAATTTACTTTCCCTGAAGGGTAAGGAGGAGGTAGCTGCCCTGAGTATTGCCAAAGAAGTAGAGGCCAAGAGGGTGGCGGGCCCCTTTTCTGAACCACCCTTCCCTAACCTGAAGGTCTCCCCTCTGGGGTTAGTACCTAAAAAGGCCCCGGGGGAATTTCGTTTAATCCACCATCTATCTTACCCGGCGGGTTACTCTGTCAATGATGCTATTCTTGATGACCTTTGTTCGGTCAGGTATACGTCATTTGACCAAGCCCTATGGATGGTGCACTCTTGTGGTCCTGGTGCCCTCCTGGCAAAATGCGACATTAAATCGGCATTCCGATTGTTGCCAGTGCACCCAGGGGACTTTGAGCTATTGGGTTTTAGATTCCAAGGGAAGTTCTATGTAGACAAGGCCATGCCTTTTGGCTGCTCTATTTCGTGTTCAGCATTCGAACGTTTTAGCACTTTCCTTCTGTGGGCCTTTGTTCGCAGGTCCGGGTCTCGGTCTGTAGCCCATTACCTCTATGACTTTTTGTTCGGGGGTGAACGGGGCTCGGACACGTGCACGCGTCTCCTCACTACATTTCAGACGCTAATGCGGGAACTGGGTGTCCCTTTAGCACCCGAAAAGACCGAGGGCCCATCCACTACGCTCACATTTCTGGGTATTGAAATTGACACAGTCGCACAGGCATCCCGGTTACCCATTGACAAGGTCACCCGGATCTCCGCGATGATTTTGGCCTTGCTGGCCAAATGTAAAGTGTCACTTCGTGAGCTTCAGGTACTTTATGGCCATCTTAACTTTGCCTGCAGGGTGGTTAAGCCCGGCAGAGCATTTGTGCGGCGCCTATGTGACGCCATGTCTGGCCTGTCAAAGCGCCATCACAGGGTCCGACTGACCAGGGGCATGCGAGCTGACCTTTTGGTTTGGCTTAAATTCCTGCGGGAATTTCATGGGGTCGATTTTTGGAGATCTGACCTTTTGGTTTCCCCCAGATTCCAAGTACAGTTGGATGCCTCCGGTTCCCTGGGATATGGGATTTACTTTGAGGGGAGGTGGGCTTATGGCCAATGGCCTCCAGCATGGCGGGGCACGGATCGCCTCCGCGATCTTACATTCCTTGAGTTCTTTCCAATCCTGGGAGCTTTGATGCTATGGGGCGAGGAGTGGGCCGACTCAGTGGTCCATTTTTGGTGTGACAATGCGGCGGTAGTGCACATTGTCAATGCTCAGACATCCAAGTCACCTAGGGTGATGGCGTTGGTCCGTCAGTTTGTGTTACGTAGCCTACGCCTGCATGTGCTTTTTAAGGCCAGACATGTACCAGGTATTAATAATGATATTGCTGATGCTTTATCCCGCCTGCAGATCCCCCGGTTCCGTGCCTTGGCTCCGGAAGCAGAGGAATTCCCCTCGCCACTCCCGGCCAAGATTTGGACATTTGGCAAGGAGAGGTGAACCGGGCAATCGGCATGTCTTTGGCACCTCGCACACGTAAGGCGTATCACAATGCTTTCGTTCAATTTAGAACCTTTTGTGTGCAACTTCAGTTGCCCAAAGTGTGGCCCATTCCAGTCAAACAAGTTTTACAATTTATGGTTTATTTACACAGTCAGGGTTTGGCCCCTCGCACTATAGCATCCAGGCTGTCGGCACTGGCATTTATGGCCAAAGTGAGGGCTTTTGCTGACTGCGTGAATGATTTCCGCATATGACATGTTTTGGAGGGGTGGACACGGGAACGTGGCCGCCGCCCGGACACTTGCCACCCAATTTCACCAGGGGTACTGACCCACCTTGCACGAGGCTGGCATAATCTGTGTTTTGATAAGTATGAGGTGGCTCTTTTTCACGCGGCTACCACGGTGGCCTTCTTTGGAGCGCTCCGCATCAGTGAGTTGGTACTACTGTCTAAGGCGGATGCGACTCGTAGGGCACTGGAACTTGACGATGTCTATGTCTCAAATGAGTGGGCTCAGTTGAGGATACGGTCCTCAAAAGTTGATCAGCACGGCGTAGGCAGTGGAGTTAGACTGCTACGATGTTCCATTGCAGACATCTGTCCGGTTGGTGCCCTACAGGAGTTCTTGGCAGTGCGTGGCACGCACCCTGGCCCGTTTTTCTGCCACCAGGATGGGTCTCCCCTTACTAAATTTCAATTTTGGAAGGTGACCGGTATGGCACTATCCAGTGTTGGCCTCCCCGGGGCTCGTTACGGCACCCATTCATTCAGGATAGGTGCTGCATCCACTGCGGCTGCATTTGGGTACTCTGAGGCTGATATATGCCGTATGGGAAGATGGGGATCTATGCGTTTTGAATTATATGTTCGCCCTCTCCAGGTATGAGTACCAGTTAAGTCATTGTTCTCTTTTCTTCTTTTACAGACCCTGTGTGTCCCTGCACACCGGTGGCAGTATGGCTGGTGGGCCACAGTTATGTGCACTGGGCAGCGCAGTATGCGACGGTGACAGAGTGGGGACCCCAGCTTGGACTGCGTGCGACCGCACGCATACGTTGGTACTGTAAGCACGGAATGAGATGGCGGGAACTGTTGCCATTCCTGTTTTCCATCAGGGATGCTGAACCGCCCGATGTCCTTGTACTGCACCTCGGGGGCAATGACCTCGCCCAGGTCACTGGCCTTTCTTTAAAATTCACGATTTGCAGTGACCTAGCTTATTTGCATTATGTGTGGCCATCCACAAGGCTGCTATGGTCGGACATCATACCACGTCATTCTTACAGAGGAGGTATTGACCTCCGTGCCCTTGACCGCCCTCGCCGCTCGGTGAACAGGGCAGTTGCCCGGTTCTTGGCAGACAAGGGTTTGGGGATGGTCATCCGACACCCCACCATTAGTTTACAAAATTATGATCTTTATGCAGGGGATGGGGTCTACCTGTCGGCGAGAGGTATGAACCTCTTTTTGGAAGATTTGCAAGCAGGCCTGTTGACCGAGCTGACGGTCTGGGGGGGGGCGGTGAGTCTTCATTGAAGCCTCCCCGTGTGGCGGGTAGCACTGGTAAGGTAAAGATTTATGACCGATAGGTATCCGGCAGGTTCGCAATTGACTGGCCAACACTTAGACAGGTACAGGTGTAATAGCTTTGACCGGTCAACGACGAACCAGGCAAGGGGTGATGGCAGGAGCTTGTCAGCATGCATCACCCCATGATTTGACGGATACACGTCATAGGGTGGGGTCAGTAGATAGTTTATTGACTCCGGTCAACAATTTGTTTGTGTCAACAAACAAATTGATACAAATGGATACATTGTAGCCAATTGCCATTGGCAATTTTGGGAGGAACCTTACCAGTGTTACTGCGGCCTGCTTGCCTTAAGAATTACAATTGGATGAATACACCAATTGAAAGTTATAATTCGGACTAGGGCATTATTCAATAAAAGTGGCCCAATGCCTTTATCCATATACCGGTGTCTGAGTCTTTCTTTGGGGGGTGCGCCTGCAAAGCTGTTTAGCAATGAAACAGTCCTGTAAGACAACAACTGCTACTTTAAATGAAGTGCTGATGTTCCTTACTCTGATTAATGTCCATTAATTCCTTTGCTCAGAGATTGTCCAATTCATTCAATCTAGAGTGAAGAGGGACATCAAGAGATGGCATAGATTACATTGGCAGAGGAGCAAATAAAAGTGCCCTTGATTTTACGTGTAACAATGTTGGGGCCTATAAATGTGTTGCCATGGGGGCAGAGCTGGGATCTGGGTTTCCGGAACGATTTAGTATCTCTACATAGGAAAACTGGTACAATCTCTGCACAGAAGAATTAATTGACAAAAATCAGACACCAGGAACGGTGATAAACAGAAACCTGTTTCAAATCATCTCAGTCTACCAGGACACTCTGCACAAGACTTGAAAGTTGCCATTCTGGAACAGAAAAATTACAAGACAAGGATCCAGAGAGAGACAGCAGAGATAAAATATATACACATGCAAAATATATATCTTAGTGGTTTGACTATTGGTCAAGGGTTTTTGGAACTTTACCAAATTTAAAATATTACAATTATTAAGTTGTTACCTGTTGTGATTTTCTATACCCAAATTCCTTCATAACCAAATTTACAGAACAAACTTCAGACGTAAGATCAGTGATTCTTACTCATTACCAGATGTTATCTTGAACTGCAGACTTGCCTACCTTACAGCTAACAAGGTGAGCTACATTGGTTAAGAAGATCGCCTAGTTAGCTGGAAGGTCAGCAAGTCAACAGTTCAAGACCCGAGTACTGCATGACAGAATGAGCACCCATCTCTGCCCTAGCTCCTACCAACCTAGCAGTTTGAAACCAAGAAATTGCAAGTAGATAAAGAGGGACCACTTCAGTGTGGGAAAAGATCTTGGGGACATGAAAGGAGCCTCATTCAGGTATCCCCTGAGTGGAGTTCCTCCAGCAAAAATCCTTTCAACACAGAATGCCCCTTTGTGTGCTTCTGACACAATTTTTAAAAAATCTATGTTCTGAAGTCATTTCATTCACTACCATTGTCAAAGCATCAAATGCAAATAATTATGTTATTGTATGCTGTTGTTTCCCATAGCCTAGGTGAACTCATCGACAGAGTATTGTCACTTTTCACCGAATATAATACAAAATGCAAGAACTGAAAGGTAAACTCATTAACAATTGTGTCATGCCACAATGATTATGTTGCATCAATCTACCAGACATTTGCCACTTTACAGAATAATATTTCACAGGAATAAATCAGAATATCTATCAAGGATTTTGGTCATTCCCAAATGAGAATAACTACAGTAACTCAGATGATTTGAAACCATCATAACTACTCTATAAACCTACTATTGTCCTTCTCTATCCCCACATGGGACTGTGAAGGGTCACTCCTGTGGCTGAAGAAGTGGACTTGATCCATAAAAGTTGACATTAAAATACAGCAGTTAGTCTTTGAAGTGCCACAACGTTTTGGTATTTCTTTTCTTTGTTTTGTTTCTTGTCTGATATGCTTGCACAGACTAACATGGTAATCATGTTGAGAACTTGAGTTCTATATACTGTAGTTATATTTCTGTTACCTGGAAATGGAAGAACCCAAGCAACTAGTTTTGTGCCACAAGTTACTTCCAGTTTCTCAATTTCTTTATGCTAACAAACACCAATGCAAGCGCGGCGCCAAAATGGCCGCCGCGCTCTTTGCGGCCCCCCCCACAGGACGAAGAATCCGGGTAGTTTAGGGCGTGGCCAGCTCCCTTATAAAAGGGGTGGCCACGAGGCAGCCGCGCTGCCATTTTACCTAAGCGACGGAGCGGAGAAGTTTTTCCCCTGTGTCTCCGTCGCTCCTTACCTTGCGGGAAGCCTTTTGGCGGCGAATCTTCTTTTCGGCTTCCCTCTCCTGCGGTTGAGATGCCTTCGAAGAAGAAGGCACCTTCGAGTGCGGCTCGAGCTGTGAGGAGGCGCAACCCGGGTCGGAGGACCACAGCTGCGTCTCCCCAGCAGCCGCCTGTCCAGGCCCCTGCACGGCCCGGCGGAATGGGGTCTATCGCCCCTTGGCCGGACGCGGGGGATCGGAATGCGGGCGCGGCAGGGGCTTCGGCCCGCGGCCCGCGAGCGGTGGACACTGCTACTCTCCCTGCCCATCCTGTTGGGCCTGCCTCTATTCCTCCTGGGCCTTCTAGCCTGGGCGGGTGGTGTGGTCCCCTACCTTGGCAGGTTCCTGCACCGACCCTACCGGGCTTCGGTGTTGGGCAATGGCCCTATTCGGGTCCTGGGGTACAGGGACCTGTACCCGCGCCTGGACTTGGCGGGCCGGCCGGCCCTTGGCCCCAGATCGACGTGCAGGCCTTACTGGCCCGCCTTGCGGCCCTCGAAGCGTCTTTAGCTCGGGCCAGCCAGGCTGGGGCTCCCTTTGGCGTCCCTTTTGCGGCGCCGTCGGCGGGAGGACAACAGGCGGCAGGCAGGGTTGAGCTGCCTCAGGCGGGTGGCGTGGCTTCGGCCACTGCCCCGCAGCTCCCCAGCCAGCATACGAGTGCAGGTCAGGCCCCGATGACGAGCTCTACGTCGGTCGTGAGCTCCGACGCCCCCAGTGGGCCGGAACCCCCGGTGGGGGCGGCCCACGGGGGTGCAGCATGTGAGTATGCGGTCCAAGCCAGTACACCTACACACATTCCTTCTATGGGGGGAGCTTTTCAATGGCCTTGGCCTCGCTCGGGTGGTGCGGTGGCACAGCAGCTGGCACTCCATTCAGCGACGGTAACTGCCACCCAGGGCACCGGGGTGGGTAGTTTTTCTCACAATGCGGGGAATGTACTGGGGGTGGCTGGGTTAGCTCAGGCCCCTTTCCCGGTGTCTGTGGTGCCTTTTTCGGCCTTACCAACTGCGGGGTACTCCTTGCCACTGGGTGACCACTTGGCACAGGCAACCAAAGAAAAGATTTGGCGGGGGGAGTATGTAGATATCTTCTCACTCCTGAACAGAGAGCCCACCAAGGAAGAAAGGGAGGGACAGGATGAGAAGGATAAGGAGCAGGCGCGTCGTCGTAAGCCGCCACATACCTGGGCCAACTGGCTGCCGGCTTATTTAATTTACATGGCAGTGTATCTGAGGGCGCGGCCGGAGTTGGCTATTCCGATGGTCCAATATTTGGACAACATATCCAGGGCAATGGTTGATTTCCCGGGCCCTTCGTGGCTTGCTTATGACGAGGAATTCCGTATGCGGATTCCCCTCCACCCGGAGATGAGGTGGGACGAGCCGTGCCAGAGGCTTTGGCTTCTGTACATGACACCCACGCGCCCCGTGCCAGGGGACAGATACCATTGCGGACATGCGGTCCAGCGAGCTGTCCCAGCACAGGTTACCCGCCAAGCGGCGGGGCAGGGGGTTCCAGCCCGCCTGCTGTGCTGGGCTTTCTCGTCCAATGGTTCCTGCAATAAGAAGAATTGCAAATACAGGCATGAGTGTCCCACATGTTCGGGCCCCCACGCAGCCTCCGCCTGTCCCAGGCCTGGGGGGACACGGGGCAGAGGAAGGGGCGGACAGTGGGCTGGCAAGGCTGCCACAGATGGAGCTGGTTCACAGAAAGGCCCCCTCCCCAATTAAGGTGGACATGTTGGAGCGTTGGCTCACAGTGTACCCGAAGGGAGAGGATGGGGAGTATCTCCTTCAAGGCTTTAAGTACGGGTTCCGCATCCCTTTCATGGGTGATAGGTCCCCTCAGGATGCCCCCAATCTTTTGTCCCTCAAGGGGAGGGAGGAGGTGGCTGCTGCCAGTATCAGGAAGGAGTTAGATGCGGGCAGGGTCGCCGGCCCTTTCCCTTCACCCCCGTTTCCCAACCTTAAGGTGTCGCCCCTAGGCTTGGTTCCCAAAAAGTCTCAAGGCGAGTTTCGCCTTATTCATCATTTATCCTACCCAGCCGGCCGGTCGGTCAATGACGCTATCCCTGATGACCTTTGTTCAGTCAGATATACGTCTTTTGACCACGCGCTGCGCATGGTGCGCTCGTGTGGCCCGGGTGCCCTGCTGGCCAAGTGCGACATTAAGTCGGCCTTTCGCCTCCTGCCGGTGCACCCGGGTGACTTTGAGTTGCTGGGTTTCAAATTTCGGGGCGAATATTATTTTGCTAAGGCCATGCCTTTTGGCTGTTCCATATCATGCTCGGCCTTTGAGCGTTTTAGTACCTTCTTAGAGTGGGCTTTCGTCCGCAGGTCAGGGTCCCGGTCTGTAGCCCATTACCTGGATGACTTTTTATTCGGGGGTGAACGGGGCTGGGACACGTGCGCACGTCTCCTTAACACATTTCAGACGCTAATGGAGGAACTCGGTGTCCCTTTAGCGCCCGAAAAGACCGAGGGCCCATCTACCAAGTTAGTATTCCTGGGGGTGGAGATTGACACGTTAGCGCAGGCTTCTAGGTTACCGGAGGATAAGGTGTCCAGGATAGTGGCCCTTATCTCGGAGTTGATGGCCAAGCGCAAGGCATCACTGAGGGAACTGCAGGTGCTACATGGTCACCTGAATTTCGCCTGCAGGGTGGTCGCTCCGGGCAGGGCTTTTGCTCGACGCTTATGCGACGCCATGGCAGGGTTATCCAGGCCTCACCACAGAGTTAGACTTACCCGGGGTACCAGGGCAGACATGTTTGTCTGGTTACAGTTCCTGAGGGAGTTCAATGGGGTCACATTTTGGAGGTCTGACCTCCTGGCATCCCCCAATTTTCAGATCCAGTCTGATGCCTCAGGATCCCTGGGTTATGGGATGTACTTCAATGGGAAGTGGGCCTATGGTGGGTGGCCACCGGCCTGGGCAGGCACGGATCGCCTGCGTGATCTCACATACCTTGAATTTTTTCCTATACTAGGGGCTTTGATGCTATGGGGCGAGGAATGGGCTAACTCGGTCGTGCATTTCTGGTGTGACAACACTGCTGTTGTCCACATTGTCCAAATCGCCCAGGGTTATGGACCTAGTGCGCCATTTTGTGCTGCGCTGCCTGCGCCTCAACGTTTTGTTCAGAGCCAGGCATGTCCCAGGGATTAATAATGATATTGCTGACGCTTTGTCCCGCCTGCAGATCTCCCGGTTCCGTGCCTTGGCCCCGGATGCGGAGGAATTTCCCAAGCCACTCCCGGACGAGATATGGACCATTGGCAAGGAGAGGTGAACCGGGCGATTGGCCTGTCACTAGCGCCACGCACGCGTAAGGCGTATCAACAAGCATTTAATTCTTTCAGGGCATTTGCTGCTCAATTTCACCTGCCAGAGACCTGGCCTATCCCGGTTGACCATGTTCTGCGGTTCATGGTCCACCTGCATGCTCTCGGCCTCGCACCTCGCACCATAGCATCCAAGCTCTCGGCGCTGGCTTTTATGGCCAAAGTAGGGGGTCATGTGGACAGCACCTCTGACTTCCGTGTGAGACATGTTTTGGAGGGGTGGGTGCGCGAGCGCGGGCGTTGCCCGGACGATCGGCACCCTATTTCCCCAGGGGTTCTTACCCAGTTGGCCCGGGGCTGGCCAAGCCTCTGTTTTGATCATTATGAGACAGCCCTTTTTCATGCAGCCACAACGGTGGCATTTTTTGGAGCGCTCCGCATCAGCGAACTTGTGATGCTGTCTAAGGCGGATGCAAGTTGTAGGGCACTGGAACTCGGAGATGTATATGTTGCCAAAGACTGGGCCCAGTTGAGGATACGTTCCTCCAAGTCAGATCAGCATGGCGTAGGCAGTGGTGTAAGACTGCTACGGTGTTCTTTGGCAGACATCTGTCCGGTTGGTGCCCTACAGGAGTTCCTGGCACTGCGTGGCATGCACCATGGCCCGTTTTTCTGTCACCAAGATGGGTCTCCCCTTACTAAATTTCAGTTTTGGAAGGTGACAGGCAGAGCCCTCGCCAGGGTGGGCCTACCAGGTGCCCGTTATGGCACACATTCATTTCGTATTGGGGCAGCCTCTACAGCAGCTGCTTTTGGGTACTCCGGGGCTGACATACGCAGCATGGGGAGGTGGGGGCTCGCAATGTTTTCAGTTTTATGTGCGCCCACTTCCACCGTGAGTACCAATCCTATCACCTTACCTTCCTTTTTTCTTAATTTTTCTTACAGACCCTGGGTGTCGTGTTACACCGGTGACAGTATGGCTGGTGGGCCACAGCTATGTGCACAGGGCAGCGCGTTACGCTGCGGCGACAGAGTGGGGACCCCGACTGGGACTGGGTGAACACGCCAGTCTCACATGGCATGGTAAGCCTGGGATGTTGTGGCGGGAGCTGCTGCCTTTCCTGTTTTCCAGCAGGAGTGCTGACCCGCCTGACATTCTCATCATACACCTTGGGGGCAATGATTTGGGTCAGGTCACCGGCTTATCGCTCAAGCATGCGATTTGCGGGGACCTTGCTTACTTGCACTACGTCTGGCCTGCCACAACCCTGGTTTGGTCGGACATGATCCCGCGCCATTCTTATAGAGGGGGCATTGACCTCCTGGCCCTTGACCGCGCTAGGCGCGCGGTCAACGGGGCGGTGGCGCGGTTCCTTGCCGACAAGGCTTGGGGACGGGTCAGTCGTCACCCCGCTATTAGCCTACGAAATTATGACTTGTATGCAGGGGATGTGGTCCATCTGTCGCGAGGAGGTATGGACCTCCTGTTGGGTGATTGGCGAGCAGGCCTGTTGACCGAGCTGACGGTCTGGGGGGGGCGTCAGGCCTTCTTTGAAGCCCCTCCGTGTGGCGGGTAGCACTGGTAAGGTAAACAGTATGACCCACAGGTATCCGGCAGGTTCGCAATTGACTGGACAACACTAGACAGGAACAAATTAGTTAAACGTTGTCCGGTCAACGACGAACCAGGCGACGGGGTGATGGCGATAGCTAGCCAGCATGCATCACCCCGTGATTTTACGGATACGAGTCAGAGGGTGGGGTCATGAGTTAGATATTGACTACGGTCAACAATTTGTTTGTTGTCAACAAACAAATTGATACAAATTGATACATTGTAACCAATTGCCGTTGGCAATTTTGGGGTGGTACCTTACCAGTGTTACTTCGGCCTGCTTGCCTTAAGAATTATGATTGGTCGTTTTACCAATACAAATTTATAATTCGGATTAGGGCATTGAATCAATAAATGTGGCCCTATGCTGTTATCCACTTTCAATGTTGTCTGAGTCCGTTATTGGGGGGGTGCGCCTGCAATGCAAGCGCGGCGCCAAAATGGCCGCCGCGCTCTTTGCGGCCCCCCCCCACAGGACGAAGAATCCGGGTAGTTTAGGGCGTGGCCAGCTCCCTTATAAAAGGGGTGGCCACGAGGCAGCCGCGCTGCCATTTTACCTAAGCGACGGAGCGGAGAAGTTTTTCCCCTCCACCCCCTCCCTAGTTAACAGTGTGATATTTTGGTCGCTTCGGGGCCGGGTGGGAATTTTTGGTTGGGACCCACATTGGCTTTCGGGTCCTGGCTTTTTTGCCCATCCCACACTGTTGCTATGGTTTGATCTAGGGGTTCCTTTCATTTCTACTGTTGACTCTGGTCACATTGGCGGGTAGCACTGGTAAGGTAAACAGTATGACCCACAGGTATCCGGCAGGTTCGCAATTGACTGGACAACACTAGACAGGAACAAATTAGTTAAACGTTGTCCGGTCAACGACGAACCAGGCGACGGGGTGATGGCGATAGCTAGCCAGCATGCATCACCCCGTGATTTTACGGATACGAGTCAGAGGGTGGGGTCATGAGTTAGATATTGACTACGGTCAACAATTTGTTTGTTGTCAACAAACAAATTGATACAAATTGATACATTGTAACCAATTGCCGTTGGCAATTTTGGGGTGGTACCTTACCAGTGTTACTTCGGCCTGCTTGCCTTAAGAATTATGATTGGTCGTTTTACCAATACAAATTTATAATTCGGATTAGGGCATTGAATCAATAAATGTGGCCCTATGCTGTTATCCACTTTCAATGTTGTCTGAGTCCGTTATTGGGGGGGTGCGCCTGCAAAGAATACGCTGATTAAAATGTCGATTCCAACAAGTTAAAAGACAAATTGATTTAATACAGTTCATGTAATCAGGCTCAAAACAATATTGCCAGGGTTAGTTTTACAAAGAGGAAAAGAGAGAGACTAAAGACATGAAGTACATCTTCATGAAGGGTATTCCTCTTAAAATCTATTAGGTGGGAGTAAGAAACTCAAAGGAATCAATAATAAACACATTCCTAATTATTTTGCCAAGGTGGCTCTTACTATCAGCCAATAGCATGTCAAGTTTATTGCCATAAGTGTTAGCTGTCGCCTAGACAATGTTATTCAAAATAGAACAAATAGATTTTCTGTATTTATTTATTAATTTATTAATTAGGCAGGCAAAAGGAAAATACGTTTTATTTAATATATTTGGGATAGTGCTGAAACATTTTTGTGAATATTTTAGTGTATGTAAAACAGTCCTTTTTTCTCCTTCTTTTTCTTTTCTTGTTTAGATTTTTCCTCGAGAACATACGCAAAAAAACCTCTACAGTATACATTTGTATAAATACATAGAAACAATGCATAACAAATGATAACATGCATACTTCAGATGGAACTGAATATTAATCACAACCAAAGAAAGAATATTTAACATGTGTAATACCTATGAACACATACAAGACATGGTTGTTCCAGATGTTTGGTTTTTTGTTGCAGTGCTTCCCCTTTTTAACAAGTACTCCTTGCAGTTGTTTATTGGATGCTTCCACATTGCCAAGGACTACAACTACATTGTTTTATCACAAATATGCAGCACAGTCGGACATGTGATATGTTAATGTATTGTATCGACAACTTTACTCGCCTGTTGGCACACCTGACTTATGCTCCTAACACATATCTGTCAAGCGTGGGTCTGGACAATATGGGACCTGCGCATCCCCTTCTGCGCAGGTCCCTTCCGTACATGCGTAGAAGCCTTCTACACATGTGAAGGGACCTGCGCAGAAGGTTTCTGCGCAGAACCCTTCTACGCATGCGTTGAAGCCTTCTACACATACGAAGAAGGGACCTGCACAGGTTTCTGCGCAGAACCCTTCTACACATGCGTAGAAGCCTTCTGCACTTCCCCTTCTGTGCAGAACCCTTCTGCGCATGCGTAGAAGGGTTCTGTGCATGTGTAGAAGGGTTCTGTGCATCTGTAGAAGGGTTCTATGCATGCGTAGAAGGGTTCTGTGCAGAAAGGGATGTGCAGTAACTACTTTCCGCTGCTGTCAAATTACGGGATGGCGGTGGCTCCAGGTGGGAAAGTAGGAAAAGTGGTGCTGAATTACGGGAAATCCCGGCCAATACGGGATACTTGGCAGGTATGTCCTAACAGGGGCTGTGGGTCGCAGCACAGGATGAGAAGCCTTGATGGCTAGTGGGCTGAAAGGGTGGTTCTCTCGAGGTTAGGCAGAGAGAGACTTGTCCAGCTAGCCTGGCTCATAGGTTCACAGAGAAATGGCGATCGGGTACCTGCTACATAGGATAAATTAACTGCAAGGACCCCTGGGACAGAATTTCCCTCTTTCTCATGCAAAAGTCACCCTTATCTTGCTTCTGGAGGAACTAAAGGCCTTGATGGTGTAGCAAGGTGCATGGGGGTTAAACATCTGTTACCTTCTTTCCAGCAGCAACTCACTGTCTCCGGAATGCTGAGCAAAGTTATTCCTTTTGGGTAACAGAGCCCACGAAGTTGATACAAATTAGTCTCAGTCCTCTTTGTAAAAGAAATCAGGCCTTTTGGTATTTAGCTCCCCCTCCCCAAAGTTGCAAAAGGAGCAAAATGAGTGTGCATGACAAACCAAGTCCTTTTATAGTTTTTATTGGAAAAATAGCAGAGTCCAGTAAAGGCAGAATATAGAAAAATGACTAACTAAACTAAGAATAAAGCAGAAACATTTGTAAAATAAAAGAAATGAAATAAAAAGCTATAAGCTACTACTTGCCTACGGTAAAGTACGGCGGTCTCTGCCGCCTCGTGTGAGATGGTATGGATCGGGACCCATTAAGATGACAAGAGATACGGGTCCTCGTAGCATTGGAGAATGGACTCTTCTCTTAAGAAATTGGGTTGGTTTTTATACCTTTTTTCTATGAGAAAATGTCCCAGAGAAGACCTAATTGACCACTCAAAGTGACAGTTCCATGCGTACTTCAAAGATAGCATGTGGTTGGCTATCAGTGTTCTCATCTCAATCCATGAGATTGGACCTTCTTTTGGTACTGTTCCCAGAGCTTGGCCTTGGGAAAAGTACAAGAGGTGCTTTCCCAGTGACTGGGTAAAATGGTGGAGTGTGCTTTTCTAAAATGGCTTCACTTAGGCTAAGTGGAATAAATGATAGAGAGAAAATAAAAACAGTACTAGCATTTCTAGGTAAAATCCTATTAAACTAACAAGTGATTAACATAAACTGACATCATCCCATAGGGAATCTCGATGTACTGTACTTCGTTTTGCTTTACTGCTGGTGAAATCTTTTTGCTTGGTGTAGTAAATAGCACCAGAATAGGGCCATTGAGGATATCCTGTATAATATAGTGGACAGTGTGACAGAGTAGGATCTGTGTTAGAATTTTCACTTAGTCATAGAAACTCGCTAGAGAAGTAGGACTGGGAAAATCATTCCTTAAATATCTCACCTACCTCTTCCCCCATTTAAAGACATGCATCTTCTTGTGTGTACCTGAGTTGCACCCAGTCACATCAACGCTCACTGACATCAAGATAGACTTAAAGTAAACCTAAAGGTATCTCTTGCTCAAAAGCCAGTCATCTCCATTTCTAGAGTTTGGTGCTCATCCCAGTTTATAGCCAAAGAGTCAGGGGCTGCAGATGTTTCTGAGGTCATGTGGCAGCCATGACTAGATGCAGGAGCACACAGAACACTGTTTCTTTTCCCGCTGGACCTATTTATCTACTTGCAATTTCTTGTTTCAAACTACAGTACTAGGTTGGCAGGAGCTGGGACAGATGACTGGCCCTCATGCCATTATGCAGCACTCAGGTCTCGAATTGCTGACCTGCTGACCATAGGTCGTCAAGATCAGCATCTTAGCAACTAAGCCAAAATGGCCACTCAAGGCAGACTTACCAGTGTCCATTAATGGATCCCCTTTCTTATTATGTTTATATCCCACCCATCCTCCCAAACTGTGTTCAAAGCACTTAACGATAAAGAATGAATTGAAAATAAAATTACAATTAAAGAATTTATTAAAGCAACACTAAAACAAATTAAAATGATTTAAAGCATGAAAAGAGAATGCTTGTTTCTACAGTATATTCCACAATCCCATCTGACTTCTCCTTCAGTTTGTCTTTCATATCAGGCTGCAAGACTTTGTGCCTTGTTTTTAAATAAGAAATTTGGATGTATTTTCCAAGCATGCTTGCCCTGATGTGTCATCTCACTAAGACTCAGAAGAGGTTGTTTTTGATCAAGAGAGAATGAACACACCAATGAAGAAAAGGTAGAAAACTTAATTAATGAGAGAGTAGAATCCAAAACATAAGCAATAAAGCAGCAAAGTCAAAGAAAGCAGGAAAGCAGATAGAAAGATTAATTTCACACCTGTCCTACTTACCAGAGTCCTCAGAGGCTTCCCTTGGAACCAGCATTTGTGGAACAACTCCTGGGATCTCTAGTTCTATGCTGAGGCACTCTGAACAAAGCCAGCCAGCCTTTAGATATCGTTTGATGGCATCTGTTCTATTTTTACATTTCACTAATTGGCAAAATGATAACAGGGCATCTCATTAATGAGCAAAATGATAACAGAACCAGACTTCTAATATAAACACTATCTAGCTTGAATAATCTTATCACCAGATGGTCAGCCTTGAGCATCTGATCAGAACATTTGGGATAAATAAGTTGTATTTCCCCAAGTTACCTCTGATCAGACAGATAAATGCAGCCAACAGAAGCTGCTTTCTACCAGTATCGAGCTATAATCATATCACGGATGCATATAATTTAACCTCCTTGCTATGACATAAGACTCCCCCAATGACACTAGAAGTTTACATTTATATATGCATTTTAGCAAATTCATGTTTTTCCCCCCTCATGGCTATCAGTGTTTGAGTTGGTTATCAAGCCTTTCTAGAGACCTTTTGGAGGTCATTAATTCATTTGGAAAAGGCACATAGCACACCCTCAAGCCCTTCTGAACTCGATTAAACTTATTTCCAAGGAAACAGGTATAGCAGTAGTTCCAAAACATTTAGACCCAGATGTTTGTGGATTAAAACTCTCTGAAGTCTTGAGCATCTGGTATGCCAAGGTTGAGAATACCGTGGTACCTCAGATAAAGTCCAATTTGGATAAAGTCCAATTTGGATAAAGTCCAATTTGGATAAAGTCATAGTTTTCATGCACACGTGATGCATCGCATAAAGTCCAAAACCGCTAAAAATTGACATTATCCAATGTATTTGGTATAGGAACCCCAGATAAAGTCCATTTTTGGACATTATCTGATGCATCGCCCATTTGATTTGGATAAAGTCCAAAATCGGATAAAGTCCAAACTTGTGGAACGGAGTTTGGACTTTTTCCGAGGTTCTACTGTATAAGATTTAGAATGTTGCTGCAGTTTGTGTCTGTTTTTCAGTCAGAACTTCCCAAATTTTTCACTTTCTTCTTAGTCAGAAAGGAAAGAATTTGAAAGGTTTTTTTAATAAAAAGAATGAGAAAAACTAAAATTGATAAATTAAAGCTTGGAAAGCTCCAGGTTTTTTAGATCTTAACTCTAAAAGCCTGAGTTTGAATCAATACATATTCCATCGTTTGAGCAGTGAATTATGGATGACATTTTATCTTAAAATCCTGTCCAAGCTTGGAATATATGCATATATTCAATTTTTCCACTACAAATAACATGGATTTTTTATTTCAATTTGTTTTTTTAAGCATTCACCATCAAAATGAACCAAAACCAAATTCTTGAATATTTGAGATGAAAAGAGCTTGACATTCAAACAGTTAAAACACAGGAGAAATCAAAAGTGATTTCCATCCTTTTCCATCCTCTGTAACAGGATTGCTGAGTAAATCTGTATGGAAGAGGGAAATAATATGGGTGAATAAACTATTTCTAATTCTTAGTATACCAGTGTTTTTTGATAATACATTCTTTCCACATTCGTCTTGCTTGGCGCTCTGGAGAAATGGTTGGTTAGCTCAACACTATTTATGCACCAAAAAGGGATTTTGTTGTTTCACCTTGCAATTAGCAGAAAAGTATCATGAAATTTAATTATAATAGATAATAGATATTACAAGCCAGTGAGAAACAATATGTTACACATAAAGTGTAATTGAACGCAACAGATTTGTTATTCAGAAATAATAATCAGATACTGAAGATAGAATAACACAAAATTGTACTCCAAAACCTCTTCCACCTAATAAGGAAGTAATGCAGCATGATTTATTTAGTGGATCACCTTATAGCTGATGAAATGAAGTACATCTTTTTATAGAGATCATTTCCAATGTTAGGACAAGTTTAATGAATCAGTGATTCTTGATCATTTTCCCCTGAGATGCTGTTGGAATAGTTTAGGTTTTATTCCAAAAGGACAATTTCACTTGTATTACCCTCTTTAGCAATCCTGTACAAATCCCAGTTTGCAAAGCGGTCAAACAAGGTGATACAATATCACCTAAGCTGTTCTCTTCTTGCCTCAAAGTGGTGATGCAAAAGTTAAACTGGAGTTGAGGGTATTACAATACATGGTGAGAAATTAAACCATTTGAGGTTTGCTGATGACATTGTCCGGATAAGTAGTAGAACAGAAGACCTGCAACAAATGCTTATAGAGCTGGACAAAGAAGATGCAAAAATAGGTCTTAAGGTCAACAAAACTAAAACCGAGTTTATGAAAATGAAAGAGCTGCCTTGTGGTGAAATAAAACTTGGGGAAGAACAAATTGAAGAAGTGGAAAGCTATGCTTATTTGGCTCAAGCAGTCAGGATGGACAATAATTTTAAAGAAGAAATCTCTAAAAGACAGAGAGCCCCGTGGGGTAAATTCAGAGAAATGTCAGCCATCTTGAAGTCAAAAGCTAAACTAGAAACAAAGGCAAATTTGTTCAATTCTATGGTCTTGAAAGCAATGACATATGGCAGAGAAACATGGGCTTTAACACCTGCGCAAGAAAAACGGCTGCAAGTAACACAACAAGCAATGGAAAGATCAATGCTCAGAATCTCACTTCACAATAAAATAAAAAATTATAAACACATATAAACACATAATAAAAACAGTGTTGCTGCTGCCACTGGACTCCCACCCATTGAACGCCCAGCAGAGGAAGATGACAGCTGTTGGTGAGCAATAAGAACAGAACTATGTTGCTACCGCTGTATAATGCTCTATTGTATTGTTGCATTTTATTGTTATATTTTACTGTATGAAATTCTATTCCATTACATTGTTATATTTTATTGTTATATTTTATTGTACTGTATTGTTGATGTGTTGAGATTTCTGTGAGCCGCCCTGAGTCGCGTATGCTAAATGGGTGGCATACAAATCCAATAAATCAAATCAAATCAAAAATATGAGTATATCAGGTGAAGATCACTGCTAAAAGACGTAGTAGCAGAATGGGTGTGTGATGGCAGGGAATCTTGCCAGCGCACGCTTTGCTGGCCCCCCACCCTTGGAGATGAAAACCAAGGCTGAGCAGAATGGGCGGACCGAGATGCCCTTAAAGGGAGCTCCACACACCCCTGCCGGCCTCTGCAAGTTCGGCTGGGCCAGGGCACATTTGGCTCCTCTCACCCAGCCGATCTCCCGGTGCACGAGCGGCCTTCGTTGCAACGCTTGGCTGCTGCTCGAGCTGTCATTTAGCCATGGCGCTTGGCCGTGGCTCTGCAGAGACTCTTTAGGGGGCCTGGCTCTATTGTCCATGCACCGCGGCCTTGGCTATTGGCCGTTTGGGGCAATGGACTGCCAGCCCCGTGGGTGGTTTGCCCCTTGCTTCTTCGGGGCTTTATAATTTGTGCCAGAATGGCAGCCAAGAAGAGGGCCTGCCCCACTCCGAGAAGGCCCTCAGGGGCTCGCTGCTTGAGGCCTTCCAGGCCTGCAGCATCAAGCAGCAGGGCCTCTGCTGGGCCTAGGACTGCCCGTGGCCTGGTACACTCAGCAGGGCCTTTGCTTGGCACAGTTCCTGCTGGGCATGGGGTATCTTCTGGCCCTCCGACAGCAGTTGGGCCTCTTGGGTATGGGACTCAACCCACTCAGGAGACCTTACCTCTGGACCCCAAGGCCTTGGTGGCTTGCATCACCGCTCTCGAGCGTGCTGCAGGCCCGACAAGTAGCTGACCTATTTGCCACGGATTGGCCCCAGCTGACTTCACTCCTCACTCAGAGGGTAGAACAATTTGAGGCTGCCCGGCCCCCTCCGGTATCTGATGCGGCGGGGGCCATGTCGGCCTGCCTGTCTGCCTTTCCTCTGGCCAACTGCTCTGACCTTGATAGGTCATTGCCACCTTTTTCCAGCCCGGTGGGCTCTAATTCGGTCTTGAGCCCCAATGCTCTGCGGCAGCTAGAACCCCTGGTAGGGGGTGGTTGCTGTGAGCACATCCAGTAAGTATGGCAGTCAAGTAAGCTCACAATACAAAGGTTTTTGGCCTCCGTCCCCCGCGGCCCAATGGCCCTGGCTGCAGCAGATGGCCCCGGCTCTTGCAGCCCATGGCCCCCTGCTCCTGGCCTCCCATGTCACTCCCTGGCAGGCACCTTATCCCCCAGTACTGCCCGGTGTTACACCCACAGGGCTTAATGTCCTGTATCCGATCTGGCCTTATGGCACTCTGGTGAATCCAGCCTACCATTCTGTTCCACGGTCGTCTATCCCAACCATTGGCCTTTCATTGCCATTGGGGAACCACCTCCTGCCGGCCACCAGGGATAAGATCTGGCGCCATGAATATGTGGATTTGTTTAGTTTATTGAATCAAGAAATGACTAGGGGGGTCAAGGAGAAGGAGGATGACTGTGATAAGGAATTGGCTCGTCGTTGGAAGCCTCCCTGCACATAGGCTAACTGGCTTCCGGCCTACTTGATTTATGCCGCAGTTTCCATTCGAGCTCGTCCAGACCTAGCGATCCCAATGATCCAGTACATGGATATAATTTACAAGGCATATGTTGATTTCCCAGGGCAATCATGGCTGGCTTATGGTGAAGAATTTCATATGCATGCGGCCCTGCACCCAGAGATGCCTTGGGACGAGCCTAACCAGTTGCTTTGGCTGCTGTATATGACACTGTCCTGCCCTGCATCTGGTGACCACTATCATTGTGGCCATGTGATTCAACGCCCCGGCCCATCACAGTTTCCCTGCCAGCCGGTGGGGCAGGGCATTCCAGCCCACCTGTTGTGCTGGGATTTTTCTTCCATGGGCCGTTGCGGATGGAAGCAGTGCAAGTTCAAGCACGAATGCTCCATTTGTGCAGGGCTTCATTCTGCAAGCACCTGTCAGAAGCTGGAGTTAACAAGTATCATTTCTGACTGGGGTCAATAATTTGTTTAATGAAGTAAACAAATTGATACAATGTAGCAAATTAAGTTCAGGAAATGACAACTAGTCCTTACCAGTGCTATTCCGGCCCATTTGCCTTAACACAGTTAATTAATGTTACAAGTTAATAAAGTGGCCCAATTTTTAAATCAATACAAGTGTCCGTCTCTTTATTTGGGGGATGGGTCCAACTATACCAGACGAACAAATTAAGGTGGACTGGCCATGTTATTTGCACAAGTGACAATAGATGGAGTGCCAGAATAATGAATTAGTATCCGAGAGATCTCAAAAGACCCAAGGGAAGACCACCTCACAGATGGGAAGATTTTCTCAAAAAGAATGTTGGACTAATATGGAGAAGAACTGCCAGTGACAGATCTTTGTAGACGGAAGTTGTGCATTACGTTGTCACAGAGATTTCTACTCATGCAGGGACTCCTCACTGAAAAATGACTCCAAGGTATCCTAATGCTACTGTGACTTAGCCCAATGAAATTTCACACAGGAAACTCAGGTCATTCGTCGTATGTTTACACACACCAGTACTCAATCACTTGGAGTTGGAAGTGTAATGCAAAGTGAGATCTAGTAAATGTAAAGGTCACCCTTGCTCGAAAGCCAAATCATATCCAACTCTATGGTTTGGTGCTCATCTTGATTTTTATCCAAAGAGCCAGTGCTGTCTGTATAGACATTTTCCATCGGCATCTGGCAGCAAAGACTAGACACCAGAGTGCCACAGAATGCTATTACTTTTCCTGCTAAAGTGGTACCTGATTATCTAATTTCAATTTATTGCTTTCAAACTGCTAGGATGGCAGGAGCTGGGACAGAGATGGGGTCTCACTCCATTATTCAGTACTTGAGTCTCAAACTGCTGACCTGCCAACCGTCCAGTCATGAAGTTCAGCATCATAACCACTAAGCCTCTGCAGAGCCAAGAAAGATCTACAACTGCCTTTTAAAAAGAAAAGAAAAATCCAACACAAAAATATATTGCTGAAAATGAAAGGAACGGGCAGGACAGGCTTCACCACTGGGGTACGAGGAGAGTTTGAGGGTTTCCCTTGTGTTCCAGGTGTCAATCTCCATCAGCTTTGGGGGGTGTTGGTTTATTTAGAGTATTGCCTTGTTGGTACCAAGGGTTTTTGTTTAAAGATAAAGGTTTCCCTTGATCAAAAGCTAGTGGTCTAGGGAATGGTCTCATCTCCATTTACAGCCAAAGAGCCAGCGCTATCTGTGTCCGCAGGCATTTCCGTGGTCGTGTGGCAAGCATGAGTAGATGCTGGAACACATGGGACATTTCTTTTGAAAATATCTCATTTTTATTTAGATCTCTATATACTGCTATCCTATGAGTGATTATTTAGTAGGAGCCTGCAATGAAACTCTAATGACCTCTCTTCTAAACACATGTGCATTAGAATCCTATAGTCACAAGACATGTCTCTCTTGTTTCATCTAAAGAAGTCATCAGGGTTGCTAAATCTCGCAGTTACATTGCAGGCGCACCCCCCAATAACGGACACAGACAACATTGAAAGTGGATAACAGCATCGGGCCACATTTATTGATTCAATGCCCTAGTCCGAATTATAAATTTGTATTGGTAAAACGACCAATCATAATTCTTAAGGCAAGCAGGCCGAAGTAACACTGGTAAGGTACCACCCAAAATTGCCAACGGCAATTGGTTACAATGTATCAATTTGTATCAATTCGTTTGTTGACAACAAACAAATTGTTGACCGTAGTCAATATCTAACTCATGACCCCACCCTCTGACGTGTATCCGTGAAATCACGGGGTGATGCATGCTGGTTAGCTATCGCCATCACCCCGTCGCCTGGTTCGTCGTTGACCGGACAACGTTTAACTAATTTATTCCTGTCTAGTGTTGTCCAGTCAATTGCGAACCTGCCGGATACCTGTGGGTCATACTGTTTACCTTACCAGTGCTACCCGCCACACGGAGGGGCTTCAAAGAAGGCCTGACGCCCCCCCCAGACCGTCAGCTCGGTCAACAGGCCTGCTCGCCAATCACCCAACAGGAGGTCCATACCTCCTCGCGACAGATGGACCCCATCCCCTGCGTACAAGTCGTAATTTTGTAGGCTAATAGCGGGGTGATGACTGACCCGTCCCCAAGCCCTGTCGGCAAGAAACCGCGCCACCGCCCTGTTGACCGTGCGCCTAGCGGGTCAAGGGCCAGGAGGTGAACGCCCCCTCTATAAGAAAGGTGCGGGATAATGTCCGACCAAACCAGGGTTGTGGCAGGCCAGACATAATGCAAGTAGGCGAGGTCCTCGCAAATCACATGCTTGAACGATAAGCCGGTGACCTGGCCCAAATCATTGCCCCCCAGGTGGATGATGAGAATGTCAGGCGGGTCAGCACTCAGGCCAGAAAAAAGGAAAGGCCGCAGCTCCCGCCATAACATCCCAGGCCTACCATGCCATGTGAGACTGGCGTGTTCACCCAGTCCCAGTCGGGGTCCCCACTCTGTCGCCGCAGCGTAACGCGCTGCCCTGTGCACATAGCTGTGGCCCACCAGCCATACTGTCACCGGTGTAATACAACACCCAGGGTCTGTAAGAAAATTGAGAAAATTGAGAAAAAGACGGTAAAGTGACTGGATTGGTACTCATGGCGGAAGTGGGCGCACATAAAACTGAAAACATTGCGAGCCCCACCTCCCCATGCTGCGTATGTCAGCCCCAGAGTACCCAAAAGCAGCTGCTGTAGAGGCTGCACCAGTACGGAATGAATGTGTGCCATAACGGGCACCTGGTAGGCCCACCCTGGTGAGGGCTCTGCCTGTCACCTTCCAAAACTGAAATTTAGTAAGGGGAGACCCATCTTGGTGACAGAAAAACGGGCCGTGGTGCATGCCACGCAGTGCCAGGAACTCCTGTAGGGCACCAACCGGAAAGATGTCTGCCAAAGAACACCGTAGCAGTCTTACACCACTGCCTACGCCATGCTGATCTGTCTTAGAGGAGCGTATCCTCAACTGGGCCCAGTCTTTGGCAACATAGACATCCTCGAGTTCCAGTGCCCTACAACTTGCATCCGCCTTATACAGCATCTCAAGCTCGCTGGTGCGGAGCGCTCCAAAAAGGCCACCGTTGTAGCCGCATGAAGTGGGCTGCCTCATTTCCAAAACAGAGGCCAGGCCAGCCCCGGGCCAATTGGGTAAAAAACCCTGGGGAAATCTTGCATCCGCCTTACTCAGCATCTCAAGCTCGCCGATGCGGAGGGCTCCAAAAAGGCCACCGTTGTAGCCGCATGAAGTGGGCTGCCTCATTTATCAAAACTGAGGCCAGGCCAGCCCCGGGCCAATTGGGTAAAAACCCTGGGAAAATCCTGCATCCGCCTTACTCAGCATCTCAAGCTCGCCGATGCGGAGGGCTCCAAAAAGGCCACCGTTGTAGCCGCATGAAGTGGGCTGCCTCATCTATCAAAACAGAGGCCAGGCCAGCCCCGGGCCAACTGGGTAAAAAACCCCTGGGTAAATGGGGTGGCGGTCGCCCAGGAAACGCCCGCGCCCGCGCACCCACCCCTCCCAAACATGTCTCACCCGGAAGTCATTGGTGCTGTCCACACGACCTCCCCCTTTGGCCATAAAAGCCAACCCTACAGCTGAGATGCTATGGTGCGTGGTGTAAGGCCCTGGGCATACAGGTAAACCATGAACCGCAGAACATGGGCTACTAGGATCGGCCAGGTTCCTGGCAGTCGGAATCGGGTACATAATACTCTGAAGGAACTAAATGCGTGGTGATACGCCTTACTCATGGATGGCGCTAGTGACAGGCCAACCGCCCGGTTCACCTCTCCTTGCCAACGTTCCATCTCTCGTCCGGGAGTGGCGAGGGAAATTCCTCCGCATCCGGGGGCCGAGGCACGGAACCGGGAGATCTGCAGGCGGGACAAAGCAGCAGCAATATCATTATCAACCCTTGGGACATGCCTGGCCCTGAAGGGAACGTTGAGGCACAGGTTGCATAACACAAACCAACGCACTAGCTCCATAACCCCGGGCGATTTGGAAATCTGTGCAGTGACGATGCGGACAACAGCCGCGTTGCCATGCCAAAATCGCACGACCGAGTTGGCCCACTCCTTGCCCCATAGCATCAAAGCACCCAGGATAGGGAAACATTCCAGATACGTGAGACCATGCAGGCGACCCTTGCCTGCCCAGGATGGTGGCCACCCACCATAGGCCCCCTTCCAATTGAAGTACATCCCATAAACCCAGGAATCCTGAGGCATCGGACTGCATCTGAAAGCAAGGGGGAGCCAGGAGATCAGACCCCAAAATGACACCCCGTTGAACTACCTCTGGATCTATGGCCAGACAAGCACGTCTGCCCCGATACCCCGGGTAAATCGGAGCCTGTGGTGGGGCCTGTAGAATCCCGCCATGGCGTCGCACCAGCGCAGAGCAAATGCCCTGCCCGGTGCGACGACCCTGCCAGCGAAACTGGGGTGACCATGTAGCACCAGAAATTCCCTCAGTGATGCCATGCGCTCGGCCAGCAAGACCGAGACAAGGGCCACTAGCCTTGACACCTTATCCCGCTGCAACCTAGAATCCTGCGCTACCGTGTTACTCTCCACCCCAGGAATACTAGCTGTGGAGATGGGCCCTCGGTCTTTTCGGGCGCTAAAGGGACACCAAGTTCCTCCATTAGCGTCTGAAATGTGTTGAGGAGACGTGTGTACGTGTCCCAGCCCCGTTCAGCCCCGAATAAAACCATCCAGGGAATGGGCTACAGACCGGGACCCTGACCTGCGGACAAAAGCGCAATCTAGGAAAGTGGTGAAACGCTCGAATACCGAGCCCCAATGGAATAGCCAAAAGTCATGGCATCATTGAAATAATATGCTCCCCGGGACGGGGGTGCAGGGACAGGGCCAACGACCCTGCCCGCATAGACCCTATTGTCAAAGCTGGCAGCAGCCACCTCCTCCCTCCTCTTAAGGGATAAAAGATTGGGGGCATCCTGAGGGGACCTATTACCCATGAAAGGGATCCGGAACCCCTGCCTAGAACCCTGAAGGAGAGAACTCGCATCCTCTCCCTTCGGGTACCATGTGAGCCAACGCTCCAACATGTCCCCCTTGACTGGGGAGGGAGCCCTTCGGCGAACTAGATCCATCTGCAGCAGTCTTGCCAGCCCCCTGTCTGCCCCACCCTCTGCCCCGCATCCTTCTAGGCCTGGGACAGGCAGAGGCCGCATGGGGGCCAACACAGGTGGGACACTCCTGTCTGTATTTGCAAGTCTTCCCATTAGAGGAGCCATTGGACAAGAAAGTCCAGCACAGCAGGCGGGCTGGAACCCCCCGCCCCGCCCCCTGGCAGGTGACCTATGCTGGGGCCGCCTGCTGAACCGCATGCCCACAATGGCATATCTCCCCGGGCGCAGGGCGCGTGGGCGTCACGTACGAAAGCCGCAGCCTCTGGCCTGGCTCATCCCGCCTAATCTCGGGGTGCGGGGAAATCCGCCTACGGCATTCCTCGTCACAAGCCAACCACGCTGGGCCCGGAAAATAAACCATCGCCCGGTAGACGTTGTCCAAATACTGGACCATCAGAATTGCCAGATCCGGCCGGGCCCTAAGGTACACCGCCATGCATATGATGCAGGCCGGCAACCATTTGGCCCACATACTTGGTGGCTTTCGACAACATGCCTGCCACTATCCTTCTCATTCTGCCCCTCCCTCTCTCCTTGGTGGGCACCCTGTTTAGAAGTGAGAAGATATCCAGGTACTCCCCCCGCCACATTTACTCTCTGGCGGCCTGTACCAAGTGGTCACCCAGCGGTAAGGAATAGGGGCTTGGACCAACCCAACCCAAAACATTCCCCTCAGGGTAGGGAACACCCCCCACCGCGGGGCCCTGGGTGTTAACTGTCATCGCCGGGTGAGGCATCAGCGGGTGCACCGCCGCACCACCCGCGCGAGGCCAAGGCCATTGAAAAGCCCCCCCCATATTGGGAATGTGTGTGGATGTACTCGCTTACACCGTATACTCACATGCTGCACCCCCGCGGGCCGCCCCCACCGGGAGTTCCGGCCCACTGGGGGCGTCGGAGCTCACGAGCGACGTAGAGCTCATCACCGGGGCCTGACCTGCACCTGGCTGCTGGCTGGGGAGCTGCGAGGCAGTGGCCGAAACCGCGCCACGCGCCTGCAGCAGCTCAACCCTCCCTGTCGGCTGTTGTCCTCCTGCTGACAGCGCCGCAAAAGGAACCCCAAAGGGGGGCCCCCGCCTGACTGGCCCGAGCCAACGACGCTTCAAGGGCCGCAAGGCGGGCCAGTAAGGCTTCCACGTTGACCTGGGGCCAAGGGCCGGCCGGCCCGCACGGTCCAGGCGTGGGTACAGGTCCCTGTACCCCAGGACCCGAATATGGCCATTGGCCAACACCGAAGCCCGGCAGGGTCGGTGGAGAAACCTGCCAAGGCAGGGGGCCGCACCACCCCCCAAGGCTAGAGGGCCCCGGGGGAGGCTGCGACCCAAGAGCAGCAGGCCCAACCTGGTGGGCAGATGCAGGAGCGGTGACTACCGCTCGCGGGCCGCGGGCCGGAGCCCCTACCGCGACCGCACTCTGTTCACCCGCTCCGGGCCAAGGGGCGATAGACCCCATTCCGCCGGTCCCGGCAGGGGCCTGCAAAGGCGGCTGCTGGGGAGGCGGCACCGCGGTCCTCTGACCCGGGTTGCGCCTCCTAACAGCGCGAGCCGCACTCGAAGCTGCCTTCTTCTTCGAAGGCGTCTCCACCGGAGTGAAGGGAAGCCAAAAGGAA
This sequence comes from Bradypodion ventrale, assembly GCA_035047345.1. NCBI lineage: Eukaryota > Metazoa > Chordata > Lepidosauria > Squamata > Chamaeleonidae > Bradypodion > Bradypodion ventrale. Next base: position 10,237,272 of record JAWDJE010000010.1, read on the forward strand.
AATCGCCGCCAAAAGGCTTCCCGGTAAGTTAATGAGCGACGGAGACACAGGGGAAAAGACTTCTCCGCTCCGTCGCTGAGGTAAAATGGCAGCTCGGCTGCTTCGTGGCCACCCTTTTTATAAGGGAGCTGGCCACGCCCCTAACTACCCGGATTCTCTGTCCTGTGGGGGGGGGCCGCAAAGAGCGCGGCGGCCATTTTGGCGCCGCGCTTGCATTTGTTTCACTCTTTGGCAGGGGTTTTTCTCAGTCTCCTTAGTACTATGTCTTTTTATTTCAGCATATATATCTTAGAATGTACAGTGCATAGCATTGCTGATTTGTGGTAGCGATAAAGACCACTACGAATATACAAAATGAAATCTCATCTCCCCATGCTTGAAAAACTTATTATTTCAATTATTGTATTTTAAATAATGTAAAGGAAACCATACAATGAATGAATGCTAAAATTTATTCCAAATATGAGTCCATTATGTTTCAATCATAGTCTTTCTCCCATTATTTCCCCCCTTTATTCATATAGCTTGCCTTTTATTTGCTCTAATAAAAATAATAATTGGATATTTTATGGTCTTGTTTTGTGCTTCTTTATGTTAGCCTTTCAAAACTGAGTTACCTTAATCTTTCTTCCTGATGTCTTAACCGAACACACAAATTAGCTCCCACTTGAAAATACTCAAGTAACAGAGGCCTTGCAGTTGATTAAAAGTCTTAACAGAAACATCAAAGCTAATACCATGTTGAGAAAGACAGATGAAGCACACTTGTCTTTTGAAACCAGCTGTTAACTTGCAGATATTCCAACAGCAAACATGCACGTGATTGTTCATGGTTAAAGAAACCACTTCTACTACCAGACATTCCACATCTGAATTAACAACAACAAATTTTTATTTATTTCTATTTATTTATTTACATCATTTTTACCCCGCCTTCCTCATTTTTGGATGACCCAAGGTGGCCAAATACAGGTGAAACTCAGAAAATTAGAATATCGTGGAAATGTCCATTCATTTCACTTAAAAGGTGAAACAAATATATGAGATAGACTCACTGCATGCAAAGTGAGAAATGTCATGCCTTAATTCGTTATAATTGGGATGATCATGGCGTACAGCATACATGAGATTATGTGATGATTATGGGGTACATGAGATTGGGGAGGGTTGGGGTTTTCATAAGGTGTAAGCCATAAGCATCAATATTATAACAAAGTAAGGCTTGAACTATCTCGCTTTGTATGCAATGAGTCTATCTCATATATTTGTTTCACCTTTTAAGTTGCATTACTTAACTGAAGGAACATTTGTATATTGCAACCTCTGTACATCCAGCTCCCTTGCCATTAATGAAGAGCAGGCTTAAGTTGTGAATGCTCTAGCATCCCCACTCAGAAGCCTGGGGAACGAGGTGATGGGCTAGCTTATAAGCCTATCTCATCATACCTCAGGCCTTTCTTGCGGTTTGCTACAGCTCTCCTGTCCATCCTGTGACTAGAATATTCATGTTGCTTTCAGGGACCAGATAGGAATTTTTTAGCCTATCTTCCCGATTAGCATTTCATGAAGATGGATAGTTTTTTACCTATCCCATTCTGGCACAGGGTAATTTGCAGTTTCATGATAAAGGTAAAGGTAAAGGTCACCATTGCTCAAAAGCCAGTCGTATCTGACTCTAGGGTTCAGTGCTCATCTCTGTTTATAGCCAAAGAGCTATATCTGAGTCTGCAGATATTTCTGTGGGCCCATGGAAAGCATGCCTCAACACAGGAGTGCGCGGAACGCTGTTTAACTTCCCACCTAAGTGGTCCCTATTTATCTACTTGCAATTTCTTGCTTTCGAACTGCTAGGTTGGCAGGACCTGGGACAGAGATGAGAGCTTACTCAATGGTACAGTTGTTTAAATATGTCACATTTAGTAGCAGGAGAGCTAGTTCAGCGTGTCATCAGATGAGGTGAAACCTAGCTGCCTTGCATGATTCAGGCGAATCAGCTGACCACCTGCGGGAGACATCATGAGCCATCTCTAAGGTATGTCCAACATTTATTCACATGAACAGAGCTGGAAATGCCCATGAAGATGCCTCCCCAATTCAGCTGGCCTGGGTAGTAGCTGTTGGAAGTATGACGCTGCCCAGAGGCAATGGATTTGCCTGTCTGGTCTGAAGAGAGGACAATGTGTCTCCTGCTCCAGTATCAGAGAGTGCAATACCAGCCTCTCCACAGGTCAAGGGTTTCAATTTAATTAATAAATGTGGCCCATTGTGTTTCACCACAAACCTGTGTTCTGCCTCTTTACTTGACTATTTGGGGAGTAAATATGCTATATCCTCTGACTAACATCTTCCCCATATTTTATACGATATGTTTCTCCTCACAGGGGATGCAAGATGTCTACATAACAACAATAACAATGCAAGCGCGGCGCCAAAATGGCCGCCGCGCCCTTTGCGGGCCCCCCCCACAGGACAGAGAATCCGGGTAGTTAGGGGCGTGGCCAGCTCCCTTATAAAAAGGCTGGCCACGAGGCAGCCGAGCTGCCATTTTACCTCAGCGACGGAGCGGAGAAGTTTTTTCCCCTGTGTCTCCGTCGCTCGTTAGCTTACCGGGAAGCCTTTTGGTAGCGATTCTGCCTTGCCGGCTTCCCTTTTTTGCTTCGGTGGAGATGCCTTCGAAGAAGAAGGCAGCTTCGAGTTCAGCTCGCGCTGTTAGGAGGCGCAACCCAGGTCGGAGGACCGTGGTGCCGCCTCCTCAGCAGCCACCTTTGCCAGCCCCGACCGGGGCCGGCGGAATGGGGTCTATTGCCCCTTGGCCCGCTGTGGGCGAGCAGAGTGTGGGCGCGGATGGCGCTCCGGCCCGCGGCCCACGAGCGGTGGACACCGCTCCTCCTCCTGCCCGCTCCGTCGGGCCTATTCCTTTTGGGCCGCAGCCTCTCCCTGGGCCCTCTAGCCTTGGGGGGTGGGGCGGCCCCCTGCCTTGGCAGGTTTCTCCACCAGCTCTGCCGGGCTTCGGTGCTGGCCAATGGCCATATGCGGGCCCCGGGGTGCAGGGACCTGTACCCGTGCCTGGCTCAGGCGGACCGGCCGGCCCTTTGCCCATGGTCAACGTCGACACCTTACTGGCCCGCATTGCGGCCCTGGAGGCGTCTTTGGCCCGGGCCAGTCAGGCGGGAGCCCCCTTCGGGGTTCCTTTTGAGGTGCTGTCGGCAGCAGGACAACAGCCGGCGGGGAGGGTCGAGCTGCTGCAGGCGGGTGGCGCGGCTTCGGCCACTGCCTCGCAGCTCCCCAGCCAGCAACCTGGTGCGGGTCAAGCCCCGGTGATGAGCTCTAGGTCGGTCGTGAGCTCCGACGCCCCCAGTGGGCCGGAACCCCCGGTGGGGGCGGCCCGCGGGGGTGCAGCATGTGAGTATACGGTGCAAGCAAGTACATCCTCACACATTCCCAATATAGGGGGGCCTTTCAATGGCCTTGGCCTCGCGCGGGTGGTGCGGGGGCCACGCTGTCTACGACCCACCCGGCGACAACAACTGCCACCTTGGGCAATGGGGTGGGCATTGGTCCTTACACTGCGGGGAATGTTCTGGGGGTGGCTGGGTTAGCTCAGGCCCCTTTTACTAGGCCGGCTGTCCCCTTTTCGGCTTTGCCGACATCAGGGTATTCCTTGCCATTGGGTGATCACTTGGCACAGGCTACTAGAGAAAAGATATGGCGAGGGGAGTACGTAGATATCTTCTCACTCCTGAACAGAGAGCCCACCAAGGAGGAAAGGGAGGGTCAGGATGAGAAGGATAAGGAGCAGGCACGCCGCCGTAAGCCGCCGCGTACCTGGGCCAACTGGCTTCCCGCTTATTTAATATACATGGCGGTATATTTGAGGGCGCGGCCGGACTTAGCTATCCCCATGGTCCAATATTTGGACAACATATATAGGGCAATGGTTGATTTCCCGGGCCCCTCATGGCTAGCATATGATGAGGAATTCCGTATGAGGATTCCTCTCCACCCAGAGATGAGATGGGATGAGCCGTGCCAGAGGCTGTGGCTCTTGTACATGACACCCACACGCCCTGCCCCGGGGGATAGATACCATTGTGGACATGCGGTCCAGCGAGCGGCTCCAGCGCAGGTTACCCGCCAACCGGCGGGGCAGGGGGTTCCAGCCCGCGTGCTGTGCTGGACTTTCTCATCAACTGGTTCCTGCAATCGAAAGAATTGCAGGTATAAGCATGAGTGTCCCACATGTTCTGGCCCCCACGCAGCCTCTGCTTGTCCCAGGCCTGGGGGGGCACGAGGCAGAGGGAGGGGTGGACAGTGGGCTGGCAAAGCTGCCACGGATGGAGCTAGTCCTCCAAAAGGCCCCCTCCCCAATTAAGGTGGACATGCTGGAGCGCTGGCTCGCATCGTACCCAAAGAGGGAGGACGGGGAGTATCTACTTCAAGGTTTTAAGCAGGGATTTCGTATCCCTTTTATGGGTGATAGGTCCCCTCAGGATGCTCCCAACCTTTTATCCCTCAGAGGAAGGGAGGAGGTGGCTGCGGCCAGCATTAAAAGGAGTTAGACGCGGGCAGGGTCGCTGGACCTTTCCCCGCACCCCCGTTTCCCAATCTTAAGGTTTCACCACTGGGTTTGGTGCCCAAAAAGTCCCCTGGTGAGTTTCGTCTTATTCATCATTTGTCCTACCCAGCCGGCCGATCGGTCAACGATGCTATCCCTGATGACCTTTGTTCAGTCAGGTATACATCGTTTGACCAGGCGCTGCGCATGGTGCGCGCGTGTGGCCCGGGTGCCCTGCTGGCCAAGTGTGACATTAAGTCGGCTTTTCGCCTTTTGCCGGTGCACCCGGGCGACTTTGAATTGCTGGGTTTTAAATTTAAGGGGGAATATTATTTCGATAAGGCCATGCCTTTTGGCTGCTCCATATCATGCTCGGCTTTCGAGCGTTTTAGTACCTTCCTAGAGTGGGCCTTCGTCCGCAGGTCAGGGTCCCGGTCTGTAGCCCATTACCTGGATGACTTTTTATTCGGGGGTGAACGGGGCTGGGACACGTGTGCACGTCTCCTTAACACATTTCAGACGCTAATGCAGGAACTTGGTGTCCCTTTAGCGCCCGAAAAGACCGAGGGCCCATCGACCAAGCTAGTATTCCTGGGGGTTGAGATTGACACAGTAGTGCAGGCTTCTAGGTTGCCGGGTGATAAGGTGTCCAGGATAGTGACCCTTATCTCGGAATTGCTGGCCAAGCGTAAGGCATCCCTGAGGGAACTGCAGGTGCTCCATGGGCACCTTAATTTTGCCTGCAGGGTGGTCACTCCGGGCAGGGCTTTTGCCCGGGGCTTATGTGACGCCATGGCAGGGTTATCCAGGCCCCACCACAGAGTCAGGCTTACCCGGGGTATCAGGGCAGACATGTTCGTCTGGTTGCAATTCCTGAGGGAGTTTAATGGGGTCTCATTTTGGAGGTCTGACCTCCTGGCATCCCCCAATTTCCAGATCCAGTCTGATGCCTCAGGATCCCTGGGTTATGGGATGTACTTCAATGGGAAGTGGGCCTATGGTGGGTGGCCACCGGCATGGGCAGGCACAGGTCGCCTGCGGGATCTCACATACCTGGAATTTTTTCCCATCCTGGGGGCTTTGATACTATGGGGCGAACAGTGGGCAAATTCGGTGGTGCATTTCTGGTGTGACAATGCTGCCGTTGTACACATTGTCAATGCACAGACTTCCAAATCGCCCAGGGTTATGGATCTAGTGCGCCATTTTGTGCTGCGCTGCCTGCGCCTCAACATCTTGTTCAGGGCCAGGCATGTCCCAGGGATTAATAATGATATTGCTGACGCTTTGTCCCGCCTGCAGATCTCCCGGTTCCGCGCCTTGGCCCCCGATGCGGAGGAATTTCCCTCGCCACTCCCGGACGAGATGTGGACTATTGGCAAGGAGAGGTGAACCGGGCGATTGGCCTGTCACTAGCGCCACGCACGCGTAAGGCGTATCAACAAGCATTCTATTCATATAGGGCATTTGCTACTCAATTTCACTTGCCAGAGACCTGGCCGATTCCGGTGGACCATGTTCTGCGGTTCATGGTTCACCTGCATGCACAGGGCCTCGCACCTCGCACCATAGCATCCAAGCTTTCGGCGTTGGCTTTTATGGCCAAAGTAGGGGGTCATGTGGATACCACCTCTGACTTCCGTGTGAGACATGTTTTGGAGGGGTGGGTGCGCGAGCGCGGGCGTTGCCCGGACGACCGGCACCCTATTTCCCCAGGGGTTCTTACCCAGTTGGCCCGGGGCTGGCCAGGCCTCTGTTTTGATCATTATGAGGCACCCCTTTTTCATGCAGCCACAACGGTGGCATTTTTTGGAGCGCTCCGCGTCAGCGAACTCGTGATGCTGTCTAAGGCGGATGCAAGTGGTAGGGCACTGGAACTCGAAGATGTCTATGTTGCCAAAGACTGGGCCCAGTTGAGGATACGCTCCTCTAAAACAGATCAGCATGGCGTAGGCAGTGGAGTAAGACTGCTACGGTGTTCTTTGGCAGACATCTGTCCGGTTGGTGCCCTACAGGAATTCCTGGCACTGCGTGGCATGCACCACGGCCCGTTTTTCTGTCACCAAGATGGGTCTCCCCTTACTAAATTTCAGTTTTGGAAGGTGACAGCCAGAGCCCTCACCAGGGTGGGCCTACCAGGCGCCCGTTATGGCACACATTCATTCCGTATTGGTGCAGCCTCTACAGCAGCTGCTTTTGGGTACTCTGGGGCTGACATACGCAGCATGGGGAGGTGGGGCTCGCAATGTTTTCAGTTTTATGTGTGCCCACTCCTGCCATGAGTACCAATCCAGTCACCTTACCGCCTTTTTTTCTCAATTTTCTTACAGACCCTGGGTGTCGTATTACACCGGTGACAGTATGGCTGGTGGGCCACAGCTATGTGCACAGGGCAGCGCGTTACGCTGCGGCGACAGAGTGGGGACCCCGACTGGGACTGGGTGACCACGCCAGTCTCGCATGGCATGGTAAGCCTGGGATGTTATGGCGGGAGCTGCGGCCTTTCCTTTTTTCTGGCCTGGGTGCTGACCCGCCTGACATTCTAATCATCCACCTGGGGGGCAATGATTTGGGCCAGGTCACCGGCTTATCGCTCAAACATGCGATTTGCGAGGAGCTCGCCTACTTGCATTATGTCTGGCCTGCCACAACCCTGGTTTGGTCGGACATTGTTCCGCGCCATTCTTACAGAGGGGGTGTTAACCTCCTGGCTCTTGACCGCGCTAGGCGCGCGGTCAATAAGGCAGTGGCGTGGTTTCTTGCCACCAGGGCTTGTGGACGGGTTAGTCATCACCCCGATATTAGCCTACAAAATTATGACCTGTATGCAGGGGATGGGGTCCACCTGTCGCGAGGAGGTATGGACCTCCTGTTGGGTGACTGGCGAGCAGGCCTGTTGACCGAGCTGACGGTCTGGGGGGGGGGGCGTCAGGTCTTCTTTGAAGCCCCTCCGTGTGGCGGGTAGCACTGGTAAGGTAAACAGTATGACCCACAAGTATCCGGCAGGTTCGCAATTGACTGGACAACACTAGACAGGAATAAATTAGTTAAACGTTGTCCGGTCAACGACGAACCAGGCGATGGGGTGATGACGATTGCTAACCAGCATGCATCACCCCTGTGATTTCACGGATACGCGTCAGAGGGTGGGGTCATGAGTTAGTTATTGACTACGGTCAACAATTTGTTTGTTGTCAACAAACAAATTGATACAAATTGATACATTGTAACCAATTGCCGTTGGCAATTTTGGGGTGGTACCTTACCAGTGTTACTTCGGCCTGCTTGCCTTAGGAATTATGATTGGTCGTTTTACCAATACAAATTTATAATTCGGACTAGGGCATTGAATCAATAAATGTGGCCCTATGCTGTTATCCACTTTCAATGTTGTCTGTGTCCGTTATTGGGGGGGTGCGCCTGCAATGCAAGCGCGGCGCCAAAATGGCCGCCGCGCCCTTTGCGGGCCCCCCCCCACAGGACAGAGAATCCGGGTAGTTAGGGGCGTGGCCAGCTCCCTTATAAAAAGGCTGGCCACGAGGCAGCCGAGCTGCCATTTTACCTCAGCGACGGAGCGGAGAAGTTTTTTCCCCTCCACCCCCTCCCTAGTTAACAGTGTGATATTATGGTCGCTTCGGGGCCGGGTGGGAATTTTTGGTTGGGACCCATATTGGCTCCGGGTCCTGGCTTTTTTGCCCATCCCACACTGTTGCTATGGTTTGATACAGGGGTCTTTCTGTGTTCCTACTGTTGACTTTGGTCACATTGGCGGGTAGCACTGGTAAGGTAAACAGTATGACCCACAAGTATCCGGCAGGTTCGCAATTGACTGGACAACACTAGACAGGAATAAATTAGTTAAACGTTGTCCGGTCAACGACGAACCAGGCGATGGGGTGATGACGATTGCTAACCAGCATGCATCACCCCTGTGATTTCACGGATACGCGTCAGAGGGTGGGGTCATGAGTTAGTTATTGACTACGGTCAACAATTTGTTTGTTGTCAACAAACAAATTGATACAAATTGATACATTGTAACCAATTGCCGTTGGCAATTTTGGGGTGGTACCTTACCAGTGTTACTTCGGCCTGCTTGCCTTAGGAATTATGATTGGTCGTTTTACCAATACAAATTTATAATTCGGACTAGGGCATTGAATCAATAAATGTGGCCCTATGCTGTTATCCACTTTCAATGTTGTCTGTGTCCGTTATTGGGGGGGTGCGCCTGCAATAACAAGTTTTAAATACTATGCAATGTTAATAGCAATAGTGATTACACATATTCCATCCCATAGAACTTAAGAGCACTCTCTCGGTGGTTCACAAAGTAATTAATATTTTTGCTTCCAACATGCTGGGTACACATTTTACCTCAGAAGGCTGGAGGCGTATGTCAACCTTGACTCCATAAGGATCAAACTCACAATGTGAGTAGTTTTGTCTGAAGTACTGCAACTAAACCACTGCACCACAAGGGGTCTTGTTAAAAACAATTAAATATAAATCATCAACAACAAAAAACAATTCTGAAACATTTAAAAACATTTTTAAAATATCTAAATTTCATAAAAGGAGCACTACATAAACCAGGGGTTCCCAACCTACAGCCCATGGGCTGGATCCAGCCTGCGGCACCATTTCATGTCGCCTTGTGCCACACCTGGGAGTGGAAGCGGACGTGTTTACATCAGCCATAAAAATGCACCCACGCATGCGTAAACACAGCTACATCGGCCATAAATGCGCCCATGGCAGTCATAAACATGGAAGCGGGTACATTTACTTTCGCTTCCGAGGGCATGGTCTGACCTGCTCAGTTGTCCGGGGGACATGGTCAGGCCACAGCATAAAAAGTTTAGGAACCCCTGCCATAGACGCTCACTCATTGCTTAAAACACTGCCTGAAAAGGCAGGTCTTTGCTTCATAATGGAAGAACAACATGGCAACTCATGTAGTAGCTCCCAAGGCCTTTTTGCACTCCTTCAAGACAACTCCAGAGCTTCACTGCTGCGATTCCATGGTAAATTGTGTTGCTCATTTTTAGTGGCAACTGAGGGAAAAATCAATTCAAGATTTTACTGAGTTTGTAGTGGTTTGCCACTGAACATTGACAGCAAACAGTGACAAAATGTGACAGAAGCAAAGTGTTTGCTTGAGAGATTATATTTCTGTTGCAGTAGCAGTTTGCTGCAAAATTATTTCTGGGGCTTTAGCGGTTTGCTGCAATGTTGGAGGTAGAAAGTATTATCTCATTTCTTCCCCAGCATCTAATGCTACTGACATATTTGTAACATAGAAATGGTACCAACATTCATCAAATACTATTCATAGGGAGACACCAAACAAGGGAGACATTGCAGAAGCTGACTCCTTTCTTCATCAGTTAATCACTCCTCACCCAAACTACAAAGCAATTGTCGTAGCTGGTTTTTTGGCAAATGTGAATGGTACTGAGCACGAGAAGGTACCCTATAGACCAGGGTGGCTAACCTTAGTGCTCCAGCGGTTCTTGGACTTCAGTTCCCATGAACTTTGATCAGCAGGTATGCTGACTTGGGCTTCTGATAATTGAAGTCCAAGAATAGCTGGTGCACCAAGGTTGGCCATCCCTGCTGTAGACCATCTTGACTGCTGATGTTGATGTCAATATTCAAGCTGCCCTTTGCTATGTAACGCTTCTTCTTTTTTCATGCTGGCAACACAGGCATGAAATTGTGTGGAAAAATTACCACCATAATACAGTGGAACCTCATACAACAATCACCCCGCATAGCAACGAAATTGCATAACAGTTAGGTTTTGGGGGGGAAATGATGTCCCACATAACAATTTTCCCTATGGAAAAACCTGTACAACAATTTTTCAATGGGAAAAACTACTTAACAAAAAAAATCATTGTACAATGCATCCCATAGGGGAAATGGCTATACAATGCATGCATCGTATATCATTTGTTTCATACAACAACGAGCCCCATGGAACGGATTAAAATCATTGTATGAGGTACCACTGTATCCCACATTCATAAACTGGAGATCTTTTTAAAAAATGAAAATGTGCTATCTAGTCATTCCTAATGGTTGCAGGATTTTTATGAAATGTTCAACATATTTTCAATGTATATGAAATGTTTACTCCTGCCACTCTCCAAGGAAGTTTCCTGGCCAATTTAAGTGCAGGTCTCACACTTTATCCATTTTATTACATCCATTGGTCAGTACATAGCATCTACATCTTACGAACAATAATGTTCTGTATTTCACTGCACACAGTAAGGACCAGAAATACCTGCCATTTAGAGAAACGGACATGTGGATAAAGTGATTTGTTTTATAGCTGAATAATGAGATTCTACCACGAAGTGGAATTACCAGAAGTCATTAACAAATCCTAAGGAAAGGTCAGCCCTACAAAGACAGGAAGCAATGACATCTGTAAAATTAAAAGCTTCATGAAGAGTTATTTGCTTGACTGAACTGTCCCTTCAAACCCTGCATCTCAATAAAATGTTACATATCGCCTTTTTTTCAGTTGCACACATCCTAGTCCAGTGATGGCAAATCTTTTGTTGGCAATGTGGTCTCTAGTCCCCCTGCCTCTTCTGAAACCGGCCTGCACCTCTGGTAGTTCTCTCTCCACATGCTGCTGAAGTCTGTCCTGTATTATCTTGAGCATCACCTTGCTGGCGTGTGGGATGAGTGCAATTGTTCGGTAATTTGAGCATTCTTTGGCGTTGCCCTTTTTTGGGATTGGGACGTATACTGATCTTTTCCAATCCTGTGGCCACTGTTTTGTTTTCCAGATTTGCTGGCATATTGAGTGTAGTAATTTGACGCCATCATCTTTTAGCGCTTTGAAAAATTCGACTGGGATACCATCATATCCACTAGCTTTGTTGTTTGCAGTGCTCTTTAGGGCCTTTATAACTTCGCTCTCCAGGATGTCTGGCTCGAGTTCAGTTTTTTCATCATTGTGGTTATCAGGAGTGTTGAGGTCCTTTTTGTAGAGTTCCTCTGTGTACTCTTTCCATCTTTTCTTAATCTCTTCTGCATCAGCTAGCTCTTTTCCGTCTTTGTCCCTTATCATGGTCATTTTTGCTTTAAATGTTCCCTTTATTTCCCCGATTTTTCTGAAGAGATCTCTAGTCCTGCCTCTTTTGTTGTTTTCCTCCATTTCTTTGCACTGTTCTTTTAGGTAGTTTTCCTTATCTCTCCTTGCTTTTCTTTGAAATTCTGTGTTCAGAAGGTTGTATTTTTTCCTTTCTCTTTTGACTTTTGCCTTCCTTCTTTCCTCTGCTATTTTGAGAGCCTCATCAGACAACCATTTTGCTTTCTTACGCTTCTTTTCTTTTGGTATGGTTTTCTTTGCCGCTTCCTGCATGATGTCCTTTATCTCTGTCCATAATTCTTCTGGCACTCTGTCTATTGCGTCCAGGCCATTATATCTGTTCATCACCTCCACCGTGTATTCTTTAGGGATGCTGTCTAGGTGATATCTGTCTGGTCTTCTTGTTTTCCCTATTTTCTTTAGTCTTAACCTGAATTTTGCGATCAGTAGGTTGTGATCTGAGCCACAGTCTGCTCCAGGTCTTGTTTTTGCTGATTGTATGGAGGTTCTCCATCTTTGGCTGCAGAGTATGTAGTCAATTTGGTTTCGGTGTTGGCCATCTGGTGATGTCCATGTGTAAAGTCGCCTCTTGTGTTGCTGGAAGAGAGTGTTTGCTATGACCAGTGCGTTCTCTTGTCAGAACTCTATCAATCTTTGCCCTGCTTCGTTCTGTACTCCAAGACCAAACTTGCCTGTTATTCCCTCCACTTTTTGATTTCCTACTTTGGCATTCCAGTCTCCTAATATAATTTGGACATCATTTCTTGGTGTCTGTTCTATGAGGTGTTCTAGGTCCTCATAGAACTGGTCCACTGTGGCTTCATCTGCACTAGTGGTTGGTGCATAGACTTGGATTACGGTGATATTGAAAGGTTTGCCTTGAATTCTGACTGACATCATTCTGTCATTTTTGAGGTTATATCCCATTACTGCTTTTCTTACTCTCTTATTGACAATTATGGCTACTCCATGCCTTCTAAGGTTTTCTTGTCCACAATAGTAGATATGATGGTTTCCAGAGCTGAATTCACCCATCCCTGTCCATTTGAGCTCACTGATGCCCAAGATGTCAATGCTTATTCTTTCCATCTCATTTTTTACCACTTCCAGTTTGCCTTGGTTCATTGATCTCACATTCCATGTCCCTATGCAGTATTGCTCCTTACAACATTGCATTTCCCCTCCCCCTTTCCTGTCCCTCCCCTTTCTCCCCTCTGAGGTGTTAAGCATCCTGTATCACCTAGCCTGCCCCTTTGTTTTGCCTTTTGTTTTGGTCCATAGGGTTCTCTTGGCAAGATTTATGGCGTGGTTGCCGGTGTCTGCGCCATTTTTCTCTCCTCATACATTTTATCACAGTTTTTAAAAGTTTAAAAACATTTAAGACAACATATTATCATGCATATTATCACACTTTAAAGCACAGTCTCTATGTCAGTTGCTATATTAAGTCATTTTAAAGTCTTTATGTGAGTTACTATATTAAGTCATCAACATTTCTGCATATTTAACTACTTATCCTTTGTATGGGGCTCTGAGTCTCACCCCCTGGTTTAACTCCTTTGCCTTCTTCCCTTCTGCCAATTGGACCTCTCCTTCGGCGCTTGGTTGTTTTCAGGGCTTGGAAAAGGCTCTCGTCGGGGCGACTGGCTGGCCTCTCCCCGCCCGGCTGGTCTTCCTCCTCCCTCACCGGCCCGGCTGGAGATGGTGGGGACCGGCTCGGAAGGGCTCGCGTTGGGGCGGCTGGCTGGCCTCTCCCCGCCCGGCTGGTCTTCCTCCTCCCTTGCCTGCCCAGCTGGAGATGGTGGGGACCGGCTCGGAAGGGCTCGCGTTGGGGCGGCTGGCTGGCCTCTCCCCGCCCGGCTGGTCTTCCTCCTCCCTTGCCTGCCCAGCTGGAGATGGTGGGGACCGGCTCGGAAGGGCTCGCGTTGGGGCGGCTGGCTGGCCTCTCCCCGCCCGGCTGGTCTTCCTCCTCCCTTGCCTGCCCTGCTGGAGATGGTGGGGACCGGCTCGGAAGGGCTCGCGTTGGGGCGGCTGGCTGGCCTCTCCCCGCCCGGCTGGTCTTCCTCCTCCCTCACCTGCCCTGCTGGAAATGGTGGGGACCGGCTTAGGAGGGCTCGCGTTGGGGCGGCTGGCTGGGCTCGCGTTGGGGCGGCTGGCTGGCCTCTCCCCGCCCGGCTGGTCTTCCTCCTCCCTTGCCTGCAAGTATAGAACCCGGCATAACGAAAAAAACTCTGTTCCACGGAGCTCTTCGCTATGCGTTTTTTTTCATTATGCGGTTCCCTATGGGAGATACCCCGCATAACGGGGGAAAATGTTTGCTAACCGTTGTCCCCATTGAGCGGGTATATCCCGGTTACCAAAAACCTAGCATAATGAACTTTTTTGTGTTATGCGGGGTATCGCCCTTGCATAACAAACGCTTCGTTATGCGCATTTTTCGCTATGTAATGCGTTTGTTATGCGAGGTACCACTGTATTTCTAATCCTTAATTTTTTGGATTGAAAATAATGTTGGACACTGCAATACTAAACACTGTTAAGAGGGGAAAACGTCCTTATGTGTTTAAAATACAGTTCTTTTAAGTCTATGTATCATTACTATAATAATAGAGAACAGTGAGTTGAAAATAATTTAAAGGAAATTTCTGAATTTCAATGTAGTAACTTTTGTTGTTGTTTGAAAGGATTTTGTACTTAAAAACAAACCCCAGGTTCCACTATATTTCTGTATCATTTTCTACAGAAAGCGCAATTGTCAGAAGGTTGTTTCAAGAAATGCAGTGTATCATATCTGCAGGAAGTTTTGTGCTTTTTAAAATTAGCCCTTTTTCATAAAATAATTTGTCTTTTCTTTTGTGGGCTAAACTAGTGGGGCACTGAATACTGTTTGTTTAAAATGCAAGCCATTTTGTGGCAGGATTTCCACAAAAGTGAAATTCAGTATCTTTGCTTAAGTATATGTTGAAACCTCATATTCTCCAATTCGCAGCAGCTATAATATTTTCAAAACTTTTTTAAAAAAGAATTTTAGCTTAAAAGTGCCTGTGTAAGCAGCATTGAGAGCAGTATACAAAACAAATGTTCTTGATAATCTCCCCAACCTTCCAACAAACAATATTTGTCTTTAGTCAACACTTATTTTAAAAATAATTGTGGTGCTAAAACTTGTTTAGACCCATGTTATCTTCCAGATAATCTAACTACAGCTGCAGCTTATTTTTCCTATACTTGGTCTGTTTCTCTCATGTCCTTTTGTCATTGCCTCTTAAAATTGAGGAAGCAAGCTACAGTTCGAGATTTTAACATAACAAGAAACCAGAGTTCATAAACCTGCAAAAGAACATGGTTTCTTGTTGTTGAGGCGCAGTTAATAAACCACAGTTTGCTTATGGCAGCAGGTTTGGATACAAGAAACAACCAAATTTAACAAACAAGCTGACTTGTTTGTGCAAACTAAGCCAATGAATTTGAGAATAAAAAGGTGGATTCATAGATTTACCTATTCTGGTTGCTCCTTGATTTCTCAAGTCATCTAATATTCTATGTACAAATGTATTTTATAACAGATTGTATCATCTGAAAGGGAGGGTCTCTTTGCCTGTTTAACAGCATAGGATGGTGGCAGTTTTTTCTCTCCACGTGCAGTTTTTAAAAAAAAAAACTTCAGCATAATTCTCTCTCTAAATGTGTATGCTAGGGCCCTTCTTTCCTGAAAAAGTGCTCTCCTCTGACTCACCTTGAAGCATCCAAGTGCTTCAAGATAATACAGGACAGACTTCAGCAGCATGTGGAGAGAGAACTACCAGAGGTGCAGGCCGGTTTCAGAAGAGGCAGGGGGACTAGAGACCACATTGCCAACATACGTTGGATCATGGAGAAAACAAAGGAATACCAGAAACAAGTTTACTTTTGTTTCATTGATTACACTAAGGCATTTGACTGTGTGGACCACAACAAGATGTGGCAAGTAATTAAAGAGATGGGAATACCAGAGCACATCATATGCCTCCTGAGAAATCTGTACATGAACCAAGAAGCAACAGTTAGGACAGAACATGGAATGACAGAGTGGTTTGGAATAGGAAAAGGAGTAAGACAAGGCTGCATTTTATCACCCTGCTTATTCAATCTATACACAGAGCACATAATGCGAAATGCAGGGATGGAGGAATCACAATATGGGATTAAAATCGCTGGGAGAAACATCAATAATCTGAGATATGCAGACGATACCACCCTAATGGCAGAAAGTGAGGAAGACCTAAAGAATCTCTTGATTGGGCTGAAGGAGGAGAGTGCAAAAGCTGGTTTGAGACTCAATATCAAGAAAACCAAGGTAATGGCAACAGGCCCAATCAGTTCCTGGAAAATAGATGGAGAAGAAGTAGAAGCAGTGACAGATTTTACTTTCCTGGGATCAAAGATCACGGCAGATGGGGATTGCAGCCATGAAATAAAAAGGCGACTGATTCTTGGGAGACAAGCCATGAGAAACCTGGGGAACATAGTGAAAAGCAGAGACATCACATTGCAAACAAAAATTAGAATAGTCAAAGCAATGGTATTCCCAGTGGTAATGTACGGATGTGAGAGCTGGACAATTAGGAAAGCTGAACGCAGAAGAATAGATGCCTTTGAAATGTGGTGTTGGAGGAGAATTTTGAGAGTACCCTGGACAGCGAGGAGAACAAATAGGTCAATCTTAGAAGAAATCAACACTGACTGCTCATTGGAAGGGCTAATAGTAAAGACGAAGCTAAAGTATTTTGGACATCAAATGAGAAGGGAGGATTCACTTGAGAAGGCCCTGATGTTGGGAAAGGTGGAGGGCAAAAGAAGAAGGGGGAGGCCAAAGATGAGATGGCTAGATGGTATTGTGGACGCAACGGGCACAGAGCTGGGAGTGCTGAGGGGGATGGTGGAGGACAGAGGTGCCTGGAGAACAATGGTCCATAGGGTCGCAAAGGGTCGGAACCGACTGTGCGACTGAACAACAACAAGTGCCCAAACTCAATAGGCTGCTGTCCGCACCACAGAGGGGAGGGGCAAACCCAGTGCTGGGGGAAAGAGGAAGGTCTTTCATTGGGCTGCTGGGCAGAGGGGCGGGGTGAACCCTGTGCTGGGGCAACAGCACACATGCCCACAGAGAGGGCTCTGAGTGCTCCCTCTGGCATAAGAACAAAAGAACAGCCTTGCTGGAACAGGCCACAAGAGCCCATCCAGTCCAGCATTCTGTCTCACACAGTGGCTCAGCATTTCCTTCAGGGTATTCCCAAGGAGATGCCTTCACCTGCTTAGGATTCCCTGGAAATGGCATTGAGAGATATCCTGCCTATCTCTCCAACCCCGAGGTTGTCCTTAAGTATCCATAATTATAGCCATTGATACCCTTGTCCTCCATGAACTTGTCTAATCCTTTCTTAAAGCTGTCAAGACTGACAGCTGTCACCACTTCTTCTGGCAGGGAGTTCCATAGACCAGTAATCCTCTGGGTGAAAAAGTACTTTCTCTTATTTGTTTGAGAACTAGTACCCAAAAGTTTCATCGAGTGTCCCCTAGTTCTAGTGTTGTGCGATAGGGAAAACAGTTTTTCCTTATCTACTTTGTCCACACCGTGCATGATTTTATAAACTTCAATCAGGTCACCTCTTAGACGTCGTCGTTCAAGAGTGAAAAGGCCCGACCGTTGCAGCCTCAGATGGTAAGAAAGGTGTTCCAGTCCCCTAATCATTCTGGTTGCCCTCCTCTGCATTTTCTCCAACTCCATAATATCCTTCTGGAGGTAAGGCGACCAGAACTGTACACAGTCCAGATGGGGCCTCATCATAGATTTATAAAGAGGCAAAATGCAAGCGCGGCGCCAAAATGGCCGCCGCGCTCATTGCGGGGCCCCCCCACCGGACGAAGGCATCCGGGTAGTTAGGGGGCATGGCCAGCACCCTTATAAAAGGGGCGGCCACGAGGCAGCCAAGCTGCCATTTTGCGAAGCGAATGGAGACGAGAAGTTTTTTCCCTTAGCTCCGTCGCTCTTACCTATCGCCGGGAAGCCTCTTTGGCGCAGCGGTTTTTCTTCCTTCTTCTTCGGCTTCCCAGCAAATTGAATCAATGCCCTCTAAGAAGAAGGCAATCGCGAACGCAGTTCGCCCTGCTCGAAGGCGGCAGCCGGGTCGGAGGACCACGACTGCGCCTCCCCAGCAGCCTCCCTTGCCGGGAGAGCCCATCGGGACCAGTGGGATGGGGTCGATTGCCCCTTGGCCCGAGCCGGGATGGCCGCGTACTGGCCCGGCAGGAGCCACGGCCCCCGGCCCGCAATCAATGGCCGCTGCCCCTGGCCTGGTTCATACTACGGGGCCTTCGCCCCTTGGTCCGCAGCTTCCTGCGGTGGGCTTCAGCCATGGGGGGTGGTTGGGTCCTCTTCCCTGGCAGGGCATGCCTCCAGCCCCCCAGGGGCCGGGACTGGGCTCGTGGCCGTATTCGGGCCCCGCGGCCCAGAGACCTGGACCGGCGCCTGCCACCAGTGGGCCGGCTGGCCCTTTGCCCCCCCCCCTTAGCGTTGGGGGCTATGTGAATGTGGATGCCCTTCTGGCCCGCGTAGCGGCCCTCGAGGCATCGCTCGGGTTGGTCAACCCCTCAGGGGCGCCTTTTGGATCCCAGGTCGACGCATCGTCTGCCGGGCAGCGGCAGGCGGCAGGACGGGTCGAGCTGCCCGAGGCGCGTGGGCCGGCGTCGGCCCCTGCCTCGCAGCTCCCCATACAACAGGCGCCGCAGCCGGGTGCTGACCAGGCCCCATCGATGAGCTCAGTTCCGATCGTGAGCTCCGACGGCCATAGTGGGCCGGAACCACCGGTGGGGGCGGCCCATGGGGGTGCAGCGCGTGAGTATACGGTTCAATTTAGTGCACCCACACCATTAACTACATTGGGGGGAGCATTCCAGTGGCCGTGGCCTCGCACGGGTGGCGTGGCATTTCAGATGCCGCCGGCCCACCCGGCGACTGCACCTCTAACCCAGGGCCCTACTTGGGGTGGGGCCTCCTCTTCTGTTGGGAACTTGCTAGGGGTTACGGGGTTGGTTCAGGCTCCTTTTACTATGCCCACCGTTCCCACCGTGCCGGTGTCGGCATTGCTGACAGCAGGGTATTCTTTGCCCCTTGGGGATCATTTGGCCCAGTCTACCAAAGAGAAGATCTGGCGGGGGGAGTATGTGGACATCTTCTCCCTTCTGAACAGGGAGCCTACCAAGGAGGAGAGGGAGGGGCAGGACGAGAAGGATAAGGAACAGGCACGTCGTCGTAAGCCGCCACGCACGTGGGCCAACTGGTTGCCAGCGTACCTCATATACATGGCGGTTTACCTCAGGGCCCGGCTGGATCTGGCCATCCCGATGGTCCAGTATTTGGACAACATCTACCGGGCAATGGTTGACTTCCCGGGCCCGTCGTGGTTGGCTTACGATGAAGAATTCCGTATGCGAGTGCCCCTGCACCCAGAGATGAGGTGGGATGAGCCCTGCCAGAAGCTGTGGCTTCTGTACATGACCCCCACGCGCCACGCGCCTGGGGAGAGATACCATTGTGGACATGCAGTCCAACAAGCGGCTCCAGCACAGGCACCCCGCCAGGTGGCGGGGCAGGGGGTTCCAGCCCGCCTGCTGTGCTGGACCTTCTCATCCAATGGTTCCTGCAGTAGGAAGAATTGCCGGTACAAGCACGAGTGTCCCTCTTGCGCTGGCCCCCATGCCGCCTCCGCCTGTCCCAGGCCGGGGGGAATGCGGGGCCGAGGTAGGGGTGGACAAGGGGCCGGCAAGACTGCCGCAGAGGGAGCTGGTCCAGCAAAAGGCCCCCTCCCCAATTAACTTGGACATGTTGGAGCGTTGGCTCACATTGTACCCGAGGAGGGCAGACGCAGCTTACCTGCTTCAAGGTTTTCAAATGGGTTTTCGCATTCCTTTCACGGGGGACAGGTCTCCCCAAGATGCACCCAACCTTTTGTCACTCAGGGGACGGGAGGAGGTGGCTGCCGTGAGCATTACTAAGGAGGTTGATGCGGGCAGGGACGCCGGCCCTTTCCCTGCACCCCCGTTCCCCAATCTTAAAGTTTCCCCCTTGGGCTTAGTGCCCAAGAAGTCACCGGGCGAGTTTCGCCTAATACATCACTTGTCCTACCCAGCCGGCTGATCGGTCAATGATGCTATCCCTGATGACCTTTGCTCGGTCAGGTATACGTCTTTTGACCAGGCGCTGCGCATGGTGCGCTCATGTGGCCCGGGTGCGCTGTTAGCTAAGTGCGACATTAAGTCCGCCTTCCGTCTCCTGCCGGTGCACCCGGGCGACTTTGAGTTGCTGGGTTTCAAGTTCCGGGGTGCATATTATTTCGATAAAGCCATGCCTTTTGGTTGTTCCATCTCATGCTTGGCCTTCGAGCGTTTCAGTACCTTCCTGCAGTGGGCTTTTGTTCGCAGGTCAGGCTCTCGGTCTGTAGCCCATTACCTGGATGATTTCTTATTCGGGGGTGAACGGGGCTGGGACACGTGCACACGTCTCCTCCGCACATTTCAGACGCTAATGGAGGAACTTGGTGTCCCTTTAGCGCCCGAAAAGACCGAGGGCCCATCTACTAAGCTCACATTCTTGGGGGTGGAGATTGACACGGTAGCGCAAGCATCTAGGTTGCTGGGGGATAAGGTGTCGCGGATCGTGGCCCTCATATCGGACTTGCTTGCTAAACGCAAGACGTCCCGTCGTGAGCTGCAGGTGCTGCATGGTCACCTCAATTTCGCTTGCAGGGTGGTCGCACCTGGCAGGGCATTTGCTCGGCGCTTGTGCGACGCCATGACAGGCTTGTCCAGACCCCACCATAGGGTAAGACTCACCGGGGGCATTAGGGCAGATATGCTTATCTGGCTCCAGTTCCTGAGAGAGTTCAATGGGGTATCATTTTGGAGGTCCGACCTTCTGTCTTCTCCACGTTTCCAGATGCAGTCTGATGCATCTTGGTCCCTGGGTTATGGGATGTACTTCAATGGGAAGTGGGCCTACGGTGGGTGGCCGCCAGCCTGGTCGGGCACAGGTCGCCTGCGCGATCTCATGTATCTGGAATTTTTTCCCATTCTGGGGGCTTTGATGCTATGGGGTGAGGAGTGGGCCAATTCGGTGGTACATTTCTGGTGTGACAATGCGGCTGTTGTCCACATTGTCAACTCACAGACTTCTAAATCTCCCAGGGTCATGGACCTGGTGCGCCAGTTCGTTTTGCGCAGCCTGTGCCTCAATGTGCTATTCAGGGCCAGGCATGTTCCAGGTATCAATAATGATATTGCTGACGCTTTGTCCCGCCTGCAGATCTCCCGGTTCCGTGCCTTGGCCCCGGATGCGGAGGAATTTCCCTCGCCACTCCCGGACGAGATATGGACGCTTGGCGAGGAGAGGTGAACCGGGCGATCGGCATGTCGCTGGCGCCGCGCACTCGTAAGGCGTATCACCACGCATTCATTTCCTTCCAGGCCTTCTGTGCCCAATTTCGGCTACCCAAGACTTGGCCTATCCCAGTTGCCCACGTCCTCCGATTCATGGTTTACCTGCATGCACAGGGCCTTGCACCTCGCACCATAGCATCCAGGCTGTCAGCGCTGGCATTTATGGCCAAAGTGGGCGGTTATGCGGACAGTACTACTGATTTCCGTGTGAGACATGTTTTGGAAGGGTGGGTGCGGGACGACCGCCACCCAATTTCCCCAGGGGTACTCACCCAACTGGCACGGGGCTGGCATGACCTCTGTTTTGACAGGTATGAGGCAGCCCTGTTTCATGCGGCTACCACGGTGGCCTTTTTTGGAGCACTCCGCATCAGCGAGCTTGTGATGCTGTCTAAGGCGGATGCAAGTCGTAGGGCACCGGAACTCAACGATGTCTATGTCTGCAATGATTGGGCTCAGTTGAGGATTCGCTCCTCTAAAACGGATCAGCATGGCGTAGGCAGTGGAGTAAGACTGCTACGATGTTCCTTGGCAGACATATGTCCGGTTGGTGCCCTACAGGAATTCCTTGCACTGCGTGGCACGCACCATGGCCCGTTTTTCTGCCACCAAGATGGGTCTCCCCTTACTAAGTTTCAATTTTGGAAGGTGACCGGTAAGGCATTGGCCAGTGTTGGCCTCCCTGGGGCCCGTTACGGCACCCATTCCTTCAGGACAGGGGCGGCTTCTACTGCGGCTGCCTTTGGGTACTCCGGGGCTGAAATACGCCGTATAGGGAGGTGGAGATCACAATGTTTTCAGTTTTATGTCCGCCCTCTTCCGCCGTGAGTACCAGTTTAGTCACCGCACCTTTTCTCCCCTTTTTCCTTGACAGAGACAGACCCTGGGTGTCGTTTCACACCAGTGGCAGTATGGCTGGTGGGCCATAGCTACGTGCACAGGGCAGCGCGTTACGCTGCGGCGACAGAGTGGGGACCCCGACTGGGACTGGGTGCATACGCAAGTCTCACATAGTATGGTAAGCCCGGTATGTTATGGCGGGAACTGTTGCCGTTCCTTTTCTCAGGCAGGAATGCCGACCCGCCTGATATTCTGATCATACACCTTGGGGGCAATGATTTAGGACAGGTCACTGGCCTTTCGCTGAAGCACGCGATTTGCGGTGACCTCGCCTACTTACATTATGTGTGGCCTGCCACGACCCTCGTTTGGTCAGACATGGTACCGTGGCACGCTTACAGGGGGGGGTTCGACCTCCAGGCCCTTGACCGTGCTCGGCGCATGGTGAACAGGGCTGTTGCCCGGTTCCTTATCGACAAGGGCTGGGGGCGCGTCATTCGGCACCCCACCATCAGTTTCCAAAATTATGAGCTTTATTCAGGGGATGGGGTCCATCTGTCGCAGGGAGGTATGGACCTCCTGTTAGGTGATTGGCGAGCAGGCCTGTTGACTGAGCTGACGGTCTGGGGGGGGCGTCGAGCCTTTATTGAAGCCTCTCCGTGTGGCGGGTAGCACTGGTAAGGTAAACATTTATGACCCACAGGTATCCGGCAGGTTCGCAATTGACTGGACAACACTAGACAGGCATAAGATGGTTAAACGTTGTCCGGTCAACGACGAACCAGGCGACGGGGTGATGGCAAGAGCTAGACAGCATGCATCACCCCGTGATTTTACGGATACGCGTCAGAGGGTGGGGTCATTAGTTAGATATTGACTACGGTCAACAATTTGTTTGTTGTCAACAAACAAATTGATACAAATAGATACATTGTAACAATTGCCGTTGGCAATTTTGGGTGGTACCTTACCAGTGTTACTTCGGCCTGCTTGCCTTAAGAATTATAATTGGTCAAATACCAATAGAAATTTAAAATTCGGACTAGGGCATGAATCAATAAATGTGGCCCAATGCAGTTATCCACTTTCATCAGTGTCTGAGTCCTTTATTGGGGGGTGCGCCTGCAATGCAAGCGCGGCGCCAAAATGGCCACCGCGCTCTTTGCGCCCCCCCCCCACCGGACGAAGGCATCCAGGTAGTTAGGGGGCGTGGCCAGCACCCTTATAAAAGGGGCGGCCACGAGGCAGCCGAGCTGCCATTTTGCGAAGCGAACGGAGATGAGAAGTTTTTTCCCCTCCACCCCCTCCCTAGTTAACAGTGTGATATTTGGTCGCTTCGGGGCCGGGTGGGAATTTTTGGTTGGGACTCACAATTGGCTCTTGGGTCCTGGCTTTTTTGCCCATCCCACACTGTTGCTATGGTTTGATATAGGGGTTCTTTCTGCTGCTGTTGACTTTGGTCACATGGGCGGGTAGCACTGGTAAGGTAAACATTTATGACCCACAGGTATCCGGCAGGTTCGCAATTGACTGGACAACACTAGACAGGCATAAGTTGGTTAAACGTTGTCCGGTCAACGACGAACCAGGCGACGGGGTGATGGCAAGAGCTAGACAGCATGCATCACCCCGTGATTTTACGGATACGCGTCAGAGGGTGGGGTCATTAGTTAGATATTGACTACGGTCAACAATTTGTTTGTTGTCAACAAACAAATTGATACAAATAGATACATTGTAACAATTGCCATTGGCAATTTTGGGTGGTACCTTACCAGTGTTACTTCGGCCTGCTTGCCTTAAGAATTATAATTGGTCAAATACCAATAGAAATTTATAATTCGGACTAGGGCATGAATCAATAAATGTGGCCCAATGCCGTTATCCACTTTTACCAGTGTCTGAGTCCTTTATTGGGGGGTGCGCCTGCAATTACACTTGCTGACTTATTTTCTATACCCTTCCTAATGATTCCTAGCATTGAATTTGCTTTTTTCACTGCTGAGGCACACTGGGTTAACACCTTCAGTGAGTTGTCCACCAGAACACCAAGGTCCCTTTCCTGGTTTGTCACAGAGAGTTCAGACCCCATCAGTTTATAAATTTAATTTATAGGTTCACCACCACTCTTAGTCTATTTTCCAGAAGCAGTAGTCAGTTTAAGAAGTGAAGACAATCACACGGCTGGGAGGAGGGACTGATATTTTCAAATTCACATTTCAGAATGTCATCTCCATCCCATAGATGTGTCACTAGAACCCATGCCATTTTTTCATCCTTCACTCCCATAGCAGAAGCCATTCATCATGTTGAAGAGTTATGCTTTTTCACCCCCACAAATATGCCCTAATGTGTATGGCATAGGTGCCTGAACTTTTTGGGCCATGGGCCGGTCACATGGTTCAGGCAGGCCAGTCAAGTGGTTGAGGGGGGCGGTCACGTGGTTCCTCCCACCGGAAGCAGAAGTAAAACATGCCTTGCTTTTTGTTTTGCAACAGGATGAGATAGACTTTAGGCTGCCATTTTCTCTGCTTAATCCAGGGGTGCCCAGATCTGGCCCCGAACACCAATTCATCCAGCCTGCACCACCCTTGGTGTGCATTTTACTTCCACTTTCGGGAGGGGCGAGAGCTTGATGAATTGGTATCAGGGGCAAGATCCGGCCCACAGGCCATAATTTGGGCACTCCTAGTGTAATGGGTTGCAGGATACTATTTAATGGGCTTGATTTCCCTCCTCCAAAATATGTTTCACTTCTCAAAGGGTGAATAGTTTTCTCCCCTTCCACTCAATCTCTTCCCTTTTGGACTACAGCACCAAGGCCATTATAGAGAGGGTAATTCCATGAAGAAACTATTGAACCTTGCAATTGAGGAACATACAGAACCACCACTACTACCCTAGGTCCTGGACCCTCAGAGCTATAAATGGCTGTTACCTCTGGGAATTTAGCTTCTTAGTCTCAAGTGGTGGCCTTCTCAGCCCTCAGGAGTGGCAATACATTAAGGAGAATTCTGCCATACAAAGTACGTGACTACAATATAGGACACTGTAGGAGCACGGATTTCCCTAGGAGTAAGAGGTTTCCTGAGGAAATACGGCTGCTTCCATGGACATGAAATGCTATGTGATGGAACATCTTCAGTGATATTGCTAAGGACAATGTTCTTTAAAAGGCCTAATCAACCACTTCTTACAAACTATGCCTTTTGTCATGATTACTTATCTTGTGCCTGGACTATGATTTACTGTGGAAATATTGTTGCTCATTACCTGCACTTTGCTGTGCATGTCCTTTGACTTTGGAGTTGTGTGGCCTTGCCTGGGTAATTACTGCTGCTTGTACTGATTTGCTGTCTGGTAAGATGAGGTTATTTGATCTCACCTTGAACACTAACCCTGCTGTCAGTTACCTCTGTCTGGATTTCTGTTGATGTGTTTCTTCCATAGAATTGACCTTAGACATGACTCCTAGACCTTATTACTAGAGACTACATGATTGTGGAACAGAACAAACACTTGCAGTCCAAATCCTTTTGGAGTGCCGTGTAATTCTGATTCATGGCCAATACAGGTGTGAGATAGATAATTTTTGCAGATTAAAAACCATGAAAATAACATGAATTGCCTGACTGATAATAGTTGGGACTGCCACTGATATAGCAGCAATTTAATAAATTTATTCCATCTTTAGTGCTAGGGCAAGTTTAAAAGACAAGAAGAAAGAAAGAAAAACAAATGTTTTCTGTCTAGATGTTTAATTCTTTGTAAACATTTCAAATGTGTGAAAGAAGCCCCTTGTTCAATCTTAGTCCATGAATGGTGGAAAATTATAAAACAAAAGCAATTGAATATGCAAAGCATGATTTAAATGAAGTTTCTATTTAACAGAAGTAGAGTTGTTCAAGAATGCTATGCTTCAAATGGTGTGCTAGTTTAGCCCTCTAACACCTAAAGCTCTCTGAATCTCTACCCACCATCCTAGGGATGTTAGAAGTTACTTAGGATTGGCCTTGCCCTAGACTAACTATGTGTCCGCATTTTGACTTTGTTTCTGGGGTGGAGAAGGTTCAGATGTGGAGTAACTTGGCTCCTCCATGACCCCCATCCTTTTTTACCTCTTTCCCTAGCAGATCATGGCTAGGATCATGGCTAGTAATTCTATGAAAATTACTGGAAGGGCATTCTGCCAACAGAATAGACTTATGACTAACCCTTAACACCTACAGCTCTCATGTTTTCCAATTAGGATTGCACTGTTGCATAGTATGAATATTTTCAAAAAATATACTGTGTTTTATTTCACTTTCTGGAAGAGAAGGAGCAAGTCAGGCAGATTTTAAGGAATTTTATCCTTAGTAAAAAGGCTCTGACTGTAAATATTGACAGAATCATCTGATTGCATAGAGAAGATATATATGTAGCGGCTGCCTTTGAAGCACCAAATGATCTTAGAGCTAGTTTCCAGCATTCTGGACTGCAAAGATTCTGGTCTGTAAAATGTGCAGCGTAAGATTTTCAGCCTATACAGGCAACACTACAAACTGTAAAAAATAAAAAAAACTGGGTGTTTGTTGTGGATTTAACTAGTCAGTGAGAGAAAATCCCACTGTACCAATGCCTATGTATTTTTCTACTCCTGTTCCATCAAGCAAGCATCGAGTAACAAGTAGCACACTTTTCATTAAATGAATGCCTTTTAGTGAGCTCCTGGCTGCTCTCTGCTTAATAGAACCTCGTTGTAACTGTCAAAGACCACATCTTCTTGACGGATTGCTCCCTCATGCCTATGTTCCGAATTCACATTACCAAGGTCACCAAATATAGTGGATCCTTGGGGCTTTCCGATTGCTCTGGCCAACATTTGGCCATCTATCAACAGTCAGGATCTTCCCTTGAGTGTAACAGATGGAGGGAAGTGTACAGTACATTGGTCATCAGTATATCAGCCTGTAACAACTTTGTTCCAGCTCTCAAACTACCATTCATCTCAAGCAAATTATGAATCTGACATCAAGTCTTGCTGAAATAGCAGTTAAAAGTCTTCACTTTCATGCTGTTTTTTGAAACTTACCATTTGGTTCCACAAGATGTTATACCAGCTATCACCAATTGATTGTCCTTAGTTTTTTCCATTTGATTTGCATGCGAGTTAAGAAAAGGAAGTCAAGTACCTTGAAGTGGAATCCACACCACTATTTTCTAATTCTCCCAACTGATCTTCTTCTTCTTCTTTACTTTCTCTTTTACCCCTGTGGGTGTTGAGGGAGATACAATTGATCAAGGATACTTTTTTTTGCTTTTTTGCAAAGATCTAACTACTGTATATACTCGAGTATAAGTCTAGTTTTTTAGCCCCCAAAATGAGGTCCAAAAGGGGGATCAACTTATACTTAGATCCCAAAGCCGCAGTGGTGCAAATTTAAACATACAGTAGCAAAAGTATGGACACTACTGTAAAAACTATAAAACATACCCACATAAAAGTTTAAATTAATAAATTTTACCATATTTCATGTATTTTAATTACTGAAATTCAGTAGCTGCTGCTGCATTTCCAACCCCTAATTTATACTTGGATCAATCTATTTTCCTAGTTTTAGAGGTCCAAATTAGGTAGCTTGACATATTCAGGATGACGTATAGTTAAGTATATATGGTATTCACTTTAGGGAACCTGCCCCTAAATGAGGCTATTCCTTGCAAACTAACACTGTGGGTGTCAAAGGAGAAGTTCTTTGCCATTTCCTATAAATTGCTAGTTATGCTTTGTTTGTAACTGGTCTTCATCCCACAATTTCTGTGTAAGTTTCACTTATCAGACATGAAAGGCCAATCATGTCTTCTGAACATGATTTTACTAGAGCAAGAATAGTTACTTTCTCAGATCTGGGGCCCAAATCTCTGTCCCTGACACTCTCTAGAAATAGTATAGATTGCTCCAAACAGCAAATATAAACTGACTTCTTTTTCTCCTTCCATATCTAAATCCAAATATTGGTGATCATCATGGCAAACAGCCATGAAGACTGTCCTGAGAATATAATGCAATGGCCTTTCATCTGCCTTCCACATCGCAGCATGACACCCGTACAACTAATCCATTTCCGTGAGTCACTTTATGGTCCTGAGTTCTTTTGGCACAAAATGTCCTCATCAGTCACAGGCCAGTATTGATGATGCTGCTGCCCTCCTTCAAGATGGATTTGAGTGGGATTTAATACACTTGGGGACTATCACCCATCTGTGTGGACTTTGGCACCCAAGCCATTAGTCCTCAGGGTTGTCAGGTTAGTTAACCGCTGCCTGACACTTGGTGTTGAGTCACTGACAGTATGGTCTACTCTGTTACCATAGTAGGATAACCAGGCCAGACTGGTTAAAAAAAGACAAATAATAAAAATAGAAATGGCTAAAAGTCCATGTCCGTTTTTCATTATTCTGATATTAAATGGTGGAAAGTTATATGATCTACTTAAACAACAAATTTCACTCATGACCTTGAAAGAAAAACTATACTAGTAGTACGTCTACATCCAGTGTAACACAGAAATAGTCTAGGTGGACTGTAAAGTTTTCTTAATCATTCCTGTTCTTCTGCAAATGTATCATGCCATTAGGTTAATGGTTTACCATTGCAAAAGCATTACTACTGTTTTCAACTACAGGTATAATTATTTATTTTCTTTTTATTTACTGCCAATACTACTACTGCAATTTCAAAGCCCTTCAGATGGATCATAAATGATAAATATAATAGCAGAATGCCTGTAAATGTATGTCTTTCTTCCATGGGGAAAGGGTTTTTGAAAGAAAAATAGTCATGGTAGGAACCAAAGTTTTGATAAAGTGATAGGAACAATGTTCAATGTGAAATATTAAGAATCACTGGTGAAAACATTCACTCTGTTCAGCTTTTCAGATCTCATGTGAAGTCAAGAAATATAGGGAGGAATTCTAGACCCAACCCTTCACTGTCACTTTCATTGGGTTACCTCTACTTCAGATGGAGGTTAGGGATGGTACAGAGCCCTCATAGTGTCTAGGCCAGTGATGGTGAACCTTTTACATAGCAAGTGACCAAACAGAAACCCAAAACCCACTTCTTTATTGCAAAGTGCCAACATAGCAACAGGGGAAGAAGGAAACACTCCCACTGGGCTGCTGGGCAGAGGGGTGGGGCAAACTCTGTGCTGGGCTGACTGTATGGGTGCCCACAGAGAGGGCTCCTAAAGCCACCTCTGGCATGCATGCCATAGGTTTACCATCACTGATCTAGGCTCCACATGCAGTGTGACTAGCTGAATAGAGCCCATCTGTCATTTTGTCAACGTGGCTGACAGGTGAAGCAATTATTATGATGATTTTCCTCATGACTGCAAAATCTATTCCTTTTTAATAAATCATTAAGGGTGAGTATGCAGTGCCAGTGCATTCCGAAATGGTGTTAATGATTCAGCAACAGCAGCTGAATTCTTGATGGCCATGAGGGGGAGAAGAAAGGAAAAGACAGTCCTAATGTAACATTTTCATTTTCTGTTAGGTTCTACAAGGGGAAGGAGTAGCTGCTGTGTACAGCAATGACATGAGTTAATTGCATCATTAAGGAGAGAAGCAGTAGGAACCCTTTGGAGTGAGGACTTAAGAGGTTACTGAGTCACCCATTATCTCTTTCTCTTCTCTTGTTTCTGTTTTGGTTTGTTTTGTAAGAAGAAAAACACTATAGAATACAAAATGAGCCAAGACTTTCAGAACCCAAACCACTGCTGTCACTGTAATTAATCAAGATAATGACCAAACTCAACGTGTTAAAAATATTTTTTACATTAATGGGACTTAATGCTGACACAAGAATTTTCTTTCCTTGGATCACAACTCTACATGCTGATGGACAGGATAAAATTACCGCATAAATCGAGCTCCCCACCTCCTTCACATTGGCCAGAATCCTATTTCCCTACAGCAGGGGTGGCCAAACATTTCAGGCCATGGGCCAGTCGCATGGTTGAGTGTGCTGGTCATGTGGTTCCTCCCACCTGGAAGTGGAAGTAAAATGTGCATACGTGGGCACAGAACGCACCCATGGATGCACAGAACGCTTCCTCAAATGACCCACTGCTGTTGTAAACATGTTTATGACAGCCACGGATCATTTACTGTAGCATTCTGTGCCTGTGCAGGTGCATTCTGCACATGCATGGGCACGTTCTGTGCATGCATGGGCACACTCTGCACCCACACATTCACGTTTTATTTCCGCTTCCTGGAGCAGCGAGGGCAGCATGGGCAGGATTAATTGGTGTTGCAGGCAGGATCTGGCCCACGGGCCATAGTTTGAACATGCTTGTGCTAGAGAATTGTACAACCCATTTGAGCTTTTACTCTAATGTCTATCACATTCTCCTGCATCCACTGTTCACATAAGAAATCACATAGTCAGTCACAAATATTGCAAATATTGCAGTGCTAGGAAAGGCAAGTTAGAGGAGAAAGCCACTTTCCATGAAATGTGGTAGCCGTGTTAGTCTGTGCAAACATATCTGAGAGTTAATAAAACAGAACAGCAAAAAAAAAGGCAAAAAATGTTGTGGCACCTTAAAGACTAACTCCTGTATTTAACTGTGAGCTTTCGTGGACCAAGTCCACTTTCGTGATTATATTTCATGGAAGGAGAGAAGCTGAGAAAAGCCAGGAGCATCATGAAAATGTTAAGGAATTTTTGGATTTTCCCTGTAAGTTTCTCTTGCTCTCATATCAACTCTCCTGTTTGGGAAATCAGGTCAATACAATATTAATTCAAGGAAACACAATGGCACAGATAGTATATTGCAACAGATAAGGAGTCAAATAACCTCCAAAAGCCAAGCAAGTATTGTCACTTTCTAGGAAGCATTTCTTTTAGCAAATTCAGCCATTTAAAACTCAATGCATTTTGAAAATCCACAATATTATTCAAATTATATATATTTATTCACACAGTTTAGGACACCCTTTCCAAAGAAAAATATAAAAGAAATCAAAATGTTAATCTTAGCAGCAGGACAAAATAATATAAACTAAACCAAACTGCATAAAATTTAGAGGCTAACTATGTTCTCAGGGGTGATGTGGGGAATCATTGTTGAATTCTAACCTGACTCTAAGGAGATTATTTAGTTCTGACAAATCACTCCAACAATTCCTTTAGGCTGTAAGGTGGTGATTGCCCCATGGTCAACACTGAGCTTCATCACTGAGTTGAGATTCGAATCTGGGTCTCTTTAACATTATTCCAACATTTGAACCTCTACAATATGCTGATCCTAAGTTCAATAAAAGTTTCAACAGCCCATCTTAATGTCTCAACCTCTCAGATCAGACAGATCTCAAAAGAAAAGTTCATAAACACAGAGGGATAACAGAACTTATATGGGAAATTTCAGATTTTGGTACCAGTTTCTTCCTTCCTGAGATTTCAATATGACTGTATGTAACCATGATCAGTTCTCTTGGATTTCATCATTTCCCAACTTTGGGATAAGTTTCTTTTCCTTCCTCTTTTCTAAAAAGTTGACACTATTAAGGTTCAGAGCAGGGGTTCCCAACCTAAGGCCTGAGGGCCAGATCTGGCCCCTGGCACCATTTCATGTGGCCTCCCACTCCTCCAAGGTCATTTGAGAAATAAAATGGCTGCCCCCTTTGAAGCTGCTGGGACAATATGGCCACACCTATCATGCAAGCAGGGCAAAATGGCCATCTGGCCCTCAAAGCTGATTGAGAGAGTGTGACCTGGCCCCGGCTTGAAAAGGTTGGGAACCCCTGGTTTAGAGCTTGACAGGAAGACATTGAAGATAAACTATATTGTTAAATTTAATCTCACTCTTTTCCTTTTGGCCTCACCTAACATTAGAATGTGGGCCCCAGAAGTTATCTGAAATTGAATTCAGCCATTAGGATAAAACAACTTCCCCAGCCTTGATACAGAGAATGATTTATTGAATTGTTGACAAAAAGTGAGCCTATGAAGGAGGCAGCACCACAAATAAAGGAAATTATCAGTGAAACCAGGTAGGTACATATCAATGGCAGTGAAGATCTGAGGTGACTGACCCAACAACCCTTAAACCCAAAGGGGTATATTATTTTCTTGCTTTAAGATAATTGTCTATCTGTGTGGCCATCCTAGAAGAGATCGTGCTATGATGAAAGGCCACAGGAGAGAAGGTGAAGGGGACATAAATTTAATGGAGATGTGTTTGTCTGTAACTTTTTCCAGTGCCGAAGTCCTGCGTATGTTCACGCTGAAGCCTTTGTGTTGTGCTTTCTAAAATCAATACAAGCACAGTTTGTGAATCAGGAAAATGCTAAAGTTGCAATGCTGAAACACCAGGAGGACATCTTTGAAAAGAGAGGTGGCATTTGGTGGGAGAAATAAGCTGTTGTTTTAGAGCACAGTAAACTAAAGACTTTGGTAGCTTACTGGTTAAGATGCTGAACTTGATGACTGGAAAGTCGACTGGTCAGAAGTTTGAGCCCCGAGTGCTGCATGACAGAGTGAGCTCCTGTCTCTGTCTTAGTTCCCGACAACCTAGCAGTTCGAAAGCAAGAAATTGCAAGTAGACAAATATGGTAGGAAGATAACAATGTTTGTGCACCCCGGTGTCTAGTCATGCCTGCCACATGATCACAGAAACATTTGCAGACACAGACCATATAGCTCTTTTGCTGTAAACAGAGAAGAGCACCGACCCCTAGAGTCAGATATGACTGGCTTTTGAGCAAGGGCAAACTTTACCTTTACCTAAATATATATTTTAAGACATTCATTCAAGGAGGACAATGCCCTTATAAAGCCATATACATCTTTTGACTGGTGACTAATGTTCCTTTCTGCCACCTCCAGCTCCTCAAGAGGAACCCCAAGATGGAGAAAAGGTTAGCACAAAAGCTTCATAATATTGCCTCACACTATGCCTATATTGATTTCTTATGTCCTCTGACACACAGGCTGCTGGATTCAGTTGACCAAGTGGAAAGGGATTCAATCTCCAATTACTTGAAACGACAATATCATCAAAAAGTTATCTACATCAGCAGTTTGAAAGGGAAAATTGTGTGACCTGATCTTTCCCTTTTCTATGCACCAAAGCTGGATGGGGGAAAAGGAATAAATATAACACTTAAGGAATTTGCTGCTGGGGAGAAATGAATTTACTCTAGCATTGCATCAGCTAAACAGAGAGAGCAAAACTTCCAGCTAGCCTATATTTTGGGTTTTCAGTGGCTACCACTAGCACGTTTGTCATGTTAGCAGTAGCCCATTCCTAAAGATTTCAGGGCCACCGATTAGATTAATGAATGGACACTTGTGATGTCCATTCATTAATCGCACCGTATTTAAGACTCAAACTGCTGACCTACTGACTTCTGGTCATCAAGCTCAGCATCTTAACCACCTTCAAACTGATTACATTTCTGTATAAGTCAAAGACAACTTCATGGCATATAACAACAACTGCTGACAACATCAGGAGATTCCCAGGAGAATGAAGGACTGTGTCCTAAAGATCAAGTTCCATGAATTAAACATTCTGAACAACTAGCTTACTAGTTCATTGGCCCTGTGCTGTACTGTGACAATTTAGACCAGGGGTGGCCAAACTTTTCAGACCACGGGCCAGTCACGTGGTTGAGTGGGCCAGCCACATGGTTCCTCCCACCATAAAATGCACCCATGGCTGTCATAAACGCATTTACGACAGCTGCAGGTGTATTTACGGCAGCGTTTTTTGTACATTCACACTTTACTTCCATGTTTTGCACATGCATATTTTACTTCCACTTCAGGGAGTGGTGAGGGCAGCAAGGGCTGGATGATGCTCACAGGCGGTAGTTTGGCCACCCCTGATTTAGAGCATGTATCTAGATTGCACTTTAAAGGAAACAGTATATTATAGAGCAAATTATCCTGAACCTGAACCTTGCCTTGAATCAGTGGCAACATTTGCTCTTTTGTGCTTTGAATGTGAGCTTTAAAAGTGTAGGGCACCATATCAGCATGCACACAGTCGTGCCTGAAGCATTTCAATACACAAACTTCAAGAAGCTCAGCAAATATCATTTCCTTTTTTTTTCCTTCAAAAACTTTACTCAGGTTTAAGCAAAAGCAAGAAAATATTTTGTCAAACAGATGCATCAAGCTGATAAATGTGTTATATCAGCAGAATTGATTATGTGGTTTCTGTTTTGGAAGCAGAACTTTCAATTCATCCTGCCTAGAAGACGTGTTTCATCACAGACCAAGTCCACTGGGCTGACAGAATGTGTTCTGTCAACAACCTAAATCCATCCTGTCAACAAAATCAGTTCAGTAGGGAAATAATTCAATCTTTTCTGTCAACAGACAGAGCAAAACTGCATTGTTAGTGGTATTTTTAAAAAACACACAACAGCGATTAAATATTTGAAACCTGAGAATAGGTCAGAAAGCAGGGGTTTGTTAGCTTATCTGTCGACTGAGGTATTTCATGTGTAACCTACTATCCCAGCATTTAACTTCTGAGGAATCCCAAGAGTTTAGCAGAAACATCTGTTAAAATCAATATTCATTTTTTTATTTAAAAAATGCATCAAGTTGGTTCCATCCCAATGTAAGACATTCATGAATTTCAGTGGATTGTTTTTTCCCCCAAATGGAAACAATTTTCTCTTCATTTTGCATCCCCAAATTCAGTCATATGTTGGCCTTGTCTCCCACCTCATTATATGAAGATGGTCATGGGTGGATAAAAATATGCTTTCTTCATCAAGACAAAGTTAGCAAAATCTAAGAGATAAAATGTCTTCAGCATCATAAGGAAGAGCTGTCCCAGACTATAATTTCAATGTTTGAGCTTCGCTGTCAAGGATGTCGATACAATGGCAATGTCATGTTAATTAAATGTTCCTTAGCACTATCTCTTCAAAAATAAGTGTCTGCTGTGTAACATTTGCTAAAAAGAAGCAATGTGAAAACATGTGAGAGGACAAATGGAAGTAAAAATAGATTTACTTTCCATTTAGTAACATAACCTTTCTAACCTTCTTCCCAAATGCCAAGTGTTATTTGAAAACTTCTATCAAGCCTTTTTCCCCCACTTTCCTTGATATTGTTAAGTAGTGCAGAAAGGATTTTCTCCCATAGTGGGTTTATTTTCCAAATAAATAGAAGGTTTCAGAGGCAAGTCTCTGCATGCTTAAGTGAGAGATACTCACAATAATGACAAAATAAGGATTAAAAATACAGGCTAAACTGCTGTCAAGACACAATCTTGCAAAGGCTGTGCAGCATCTTGGCAAAAGCTTCAGGGATAAATGAATGCATGTCTAGACTGGAGAGCGACGGTATCTATGGTGTAACGGAGAAAGACCTACATTGTAAAAGCACCAGTCTTCACAGTAGAGGCAAAGAGGGCAGAGTTAACCAGCAACAATACATTGTTTTGACCTATCTCTGTTCCAAACAAAAAATATTGCAGGTCCTCTTGGGTTTGGATGGATAATCAAGAGCCATTAGCTTGATCAAAGATTTGGTCCTAGTGGAGCCAAAAAGGGCTGGAACTGTTGTGGATCAACACAGCTGCGTTCCTTTATGTACATATTTTTAAAATGGTAGCCCTGTTAGCATGTGTTTCAAGTATATCAAAGATTAAATAAAACAAAAAGACAAAAAACGCTGTGGTTCTTTAAAGACTAAATGCTGTATTTTAATGTTAACATTCATGGATCAAGTCCACTTCATAAGACATAAGAGTGAGACTTCATGGCATCAATTTATGCACATCAGGTACAGAGTTACAGAATGGTTGGCATAACACAGGGGTTCCCAACCTAAGGTCCATGGGCCAGATCCAGCCCCTGGTGCCATTTCATCTGGCCCCCCCACCCCCTCCAATAGCATTCGAGAAATAAAATTGCCACCCCTTTGAAGCTGTTGGGACAAAATGGCCACCCCCATCTTTCAGGCAGGGCAAAATGGCCATCCAGCCATTGAAGCTGGCTGAGAGAGCATGACCCAGCCCCCGGCTTGAAAAGGTTGGAACCTCTGGCATAGCAGAAAAGTATACAAATCAATGTGGTTGTTTACAACTTGTAGTACCTGTTATTCAGATTAGCTGTGAAGCTCTGCCCTTTTGAATTGCAAATGGTTAGTAGATAGATGTAGGGAGTGGGCAAAACAGTGGCAAATGAGCTTCAACATCAGTAAGTGCAGAGTGATGCATGTTGGGGCAAAAAACCCCAATTACATTTATAAACTGATGGGGTCTGAACTCTCTGCGACAAACCAGGAAAGGGACCTTGGTGTCCTGGTGGACAACTCAATGAAGGTGTCAACCCAGTGTGCCTCAGCAGTGAAAAAAGCAAACTCAATGTTAGGGATCATTAGGAAGGGTATAGAAAATAAGTCAGCAAGTGTCATTTTGCCTCTTTATAAATCTATGGTGAGGCCCCATCTGGAATATTGTGTACAGTTCTGGTCGCCATACCTCCAGAAGGATATTATGGAGTTGGAGAAAGTACAGAGGAGGGCAACCAGAATGATTAGGGGACTGGAACACCTTCCTTACCATCTGAGGCTGCAACGGTTGGGCCTTTTCACTCTTGAACGACGGCGTCTAAGAGGTGACCTGAGTGAAGTTTATAAAATCATGCATGGTGTGGACAAAGTAGATAAGGAAAAACTGTTTTCCCTATCGCACAACACTAGAACTAGGGGACACTCCATGAAACTTTTGGGTACTAGTTCTCAAACAAATAAGATAAAGTACTTTTTCACCCAGAGGATTACTGGTCTATGGAACTCCCTGCCAGAAGAAGTGGTGACAGCTGTCAGACTTGACAGCTTTAAGAAAGGATTAGACAAGTTCATGGAGGACAAGGGTATCAATGGCTATAATTATGGCTACCTAAGGACAACCTCCGGGTTGGAGAGATAGGCAGGATATCTCTCAATGCCATTTCCAGGGAATCCTAAGCAGGTGAAGGCATCTCCTTGGGAATACCCTGAAGGAAATGGTGAGCCACTGTGTGAGACAGAATGCTGGACTGGATGGGCTGTGGCCTGTTCCAGCAAGGCTGTTCTTATGTTCTTATGTTCTTAAGACAAACTTTGTGGCATTAAACATTTGCTAATGAGTTTACTCGTCAAGCCTAGCATCTATTGTGTGAGTGGTCCAGTTCCAAGCACCAAGTTCTTCTTTTGTTCTGAAAAGTAGCATTGGGCTGTGGATAAGAATTCTATCTAAGTAGTTTCTGTAAAGATGGTATAATACCTTTACAACGTTTATTTATTTATTAGACTTATATCGGTGCCCACTCGCCACAGCGGCTCAGGATGACTTTTAGTCAACATAAAATACAGCTTAATTAAAAACATCTTAGGCAGACCCCAGTCAGTCCCCAGACGACGGGTATTTTAGAGTAGTCATATGAGCCAGCAGGAGGGGCGGAGCTCCCGTCATAGTAAAGAACTTATATGGCATCATATAACAACCTTTTAGTTGTGTTGTATCAAATTTGATAATGTCCCAGAAACCCTTGACTAATATTCAAGCCTTTAAGATGGGTGTCCAGCATATGTATGTACTTTATCTTCGCTGTCTCTCTCTGGATTCTTGTCATGTAATTTTTCTATCCTTGTCATGTAATTTTTCTGTTCCAGAATGGCAACTTTCTGTAGTTTCATTGGAATAAATGCTTCCTTCCATATCACTGGATGAATATTAAGAGTATTATTATTATTATTTTGGTATTAAGAAAATATAGCTCGGAAGTAAGAATGTGAAGACATCTCACCAATGTTTTGGTTTCGTTCTACAAAGACTGACTCAGGAGTGGCAAGATAGCCTTCTCGATTTATTCCAACTGTCAAGGGAGTTTTCACCTCCAGTACAAGAGAGAAACTCCATGGCCTTCCCACCTCCATCCTTATTTGCACAATTTGCACAATTTGCACAAAATGTTTTTCCCCCCCAATAAAGATGGATATAACTCATCTAATGTAGGTGTATAAACCCTTCATCCTGCGATTAAGAATAGGAAATCACACCATGCTTCTCACTGGCAAAGCCTACCCAAGGTTTTAACGTGAGCTTGAATTGTTACTCTCATTGGTAAGGAGGATTTATCTCTCCTTGGTAAACAAAGCAATAAAGTGTCAGAGGAATATAAAAATCATGCAACCAGTCTGGCTGTTGTTCTCCTTCATTGATACTTCCTTTGGAAATATTGCTTTCATCTTTTCTACAATCAAGTAGTCCTTCACACTAAGCACTATGGGGCAGTAGAAAAGTGTGATTGCTTTGTGCTTTCTCTAAGTTCTAGCAGAGACATTGAGAAGACCCCAATGCCATGCTGTTCCATGGCCCCTATGGCCATAAAACAACCGCTAATGCCGATGCTGATGCGCTGGACTCCTTTCCTCGACCCAGCCGGCCAGAGGGAAGTGGGAGCAGCTGTTCTGTGGCCCCCGTGGCCATAAAACCACCACCGACGCCAATGTTCTGGACTCCTTTCCTCAGCCCGGCTGGCCAGAGGGAAGTGGGAGCAGCCATTCCGTGGCCCCTGTGGCCATAAAACCACTGCTGCTGCTGCCACCGCTGCTCCAGACTCTTTTCTTTGGCCTGGCTGGCCAGAGAAAGTGGGAGCAGCTGTTCTGCAGCCCCTGTGGCCATAAAAACACCAACGCCAATGCTCCAGATTCCTCCCTCGGCCTGTCTGGCCTGGAGGGAAGTGAACTTAGAGTTAGGGGGTTGGGATTTTGACTTTTTGTAAAATTATATAAATTGTTTCTGATATTATTATTTTTTACTATTATATTATTGTAAGGTAGTTTGGTTTTTTGTGATTTTTTGTCAGTCGCCCAGAGTTGCTATGCAAGTGGGGTGGCATACAAGTTGAACAATTAAATTAAATTAAATTAAATGCTTTCAGAAAGAGACAAGGAACTGATTAAGTCCTCATTAAGGTGCTGAGATGACGACAACTGACAAGGATGAGGAGTTCAGCAAGTATTCTTCTTATTCCTAAACTAATTTTTAATTCAGTGAAACCAAAAGACAGCAGTTATCTTTCTTTCTCTTCCTTTAGACAGCTTAACATTTCTGCTATTTTCCCAGTTGTTGCTTCTTTCATCCTCTCAGACATGTATGTCCTAGCCCAGAGGTGCCCAAACCTTTCAAGCCACGGGCCAGTCAAGTGGTTGAGTGGGCCAATCATGTGGTTCTTCCCATCAGAAACAGAAGTAAAATGCATCTGCACATGTGCAAAACACTGCCGTAAATGCACCCATGGCTGTTGTAAACATGTTTATGACAGCCGCAGGTGCTTTATGGCAGCGTTTTAAACATGTGCTGGTGAATTTAAGTTCTGCTTCCAGGAGCGGCATGGGCCAGATTATTAGGCACTATGGACCATAGTTTGGGCACTTGCCCCTTTCCCACTATCTATATTCCTAACTTGGGGGTGAGAAATGTGCTTTTTTATTATTACTCATTGCTGTTTCACAAATCTGCTCACGTTCTGGGAGTCATATCCAAAAAGTTAAGTACCCAAGCTCTTAGCAGTCAGCTAACTTTCTCAAAACCCTGATTAATATTTTTTTTCCAACTAAGCCAACTTAGTGTAATATCTATTCCACAAAATTCGCCTACTTGTGTCCTTGTGTTGAATCAGATCCTCACAGAACTATTTATCTTGAGACAAGTATCTCAGCTCCAGGAAGGACTCTTTTTACTGATTAAGTTTTAATGCCATGGCCTTTGCTTTTCTAGATGGCTGTTTGTAAGACCTTCCCCTCTCCTCATGGAAGTCTTTTTTGTAAAAATAGTGTAAAGAATGATGCTGACTATCTGATCCATTCTCCTTTACTTGAAGAGCCTTGTGCAGAATGTCTGTCTGAGTTGGCTGCAAAAAGTAATTTTTGTTACACCAACTGTGTTTCCTTGCTTTTTTGTGAGAAAGAAATAATGGTGACTCTATACTGTTTTCCCTATTTGTATTAGTGGCTAGAAAGATAAGAGAAAAAACTGTATGGTCATCATTAAGGCATTTTCCATCAGACTCATACTGTTCTTCTTCAGACAGCACCATCAAAAATGATCTTCATGGTGTCTCCTGTCTTCCCCTTCTTGGTTTTATCCTCCATTCAAGTATTTTGGTCATTCTAGATGCTTTGATAGCCAAGGGGCCTAGGACCCATAACATTGACATTGATCCCTGAATAATTACTTTTGATCTAAAGCTGTAAGTTAATCTTTTCTTACATATTGATTTAAGTTGTGGCTCTCTTTAGACATTGGACACTATAATATAGTTTCCATGTCCCTGAAGGTCGGGGAACACTGGTGTAGTGTATCAAGTTGGACTAAGACTCAGAAGACCTTGGTTTGAATTCCACTCATGGCATGGAGAATCATTGGAGGGTTGTATAAGCAAATCCTTTGTTGAACAGTACACACATTCAAAAATGATTAGGTCACCATAACTTGGAAGCAGCCTGAAGGCACATAGCAACATTTCTGTTAAAGTAACATAGAAATGCAGTTACCCCAGGTCAACTACTGTTGATACATTCTCATTAATGAAATGATTAAGCAATTGTGGATGATTAAGTAATTGTGCACCTATTTAATGAAACTACCAGGACAATTAAGGAATGGTCCACCTATTGCTGACACCACCATTGGAAGCAGAATAGAACAATATACAACTAGCCACAAGAACAACAACAATTAGTGGAATGGATACTAAATTCAGTTCTGATGAACAAGACTCTAAAAATCTAGAAGGAGACTCTGAAAATAATTAGGCTAGACAGATGCAAGGCACACTAATTAAAGTCCAATGGTGACTTATTGTTCTATCTCTTGGGCAAGAGATTGCATGTATATCTGCAAAAACTAATGAGAAAAATAAACATTCTAGGTGCCCTTGTAGTTTATCTCTATGAAAGAGATTGGAATCTGTTTTCATTTATCTGACTTACTAGTTTCAATGTACCACTAAAGCCATTGTCCATAAAAGAGCAAACAAGTCCAGCAGCAATGTGAAAAGACTAATCTCTGGCTAGATGACAACACGTAAAGCTCTTGGTTCACAGCCAGAATGAGAGGAGCTGAGAATAAAGAAGCAGTCCAAGCAGAAGGGATCAAAAATCAAACACACAAAACACAACTGTGATCCAGCTTGGAAATAACTACTTTGCAAATAATTTAACATGTTGAACTATGCTATCCTGAACACACATAATTATATTTCCTTATTATAGAAGCTAAGGAGGATCAGTCCTAGTTAGAATGAGGATGGGAGACCACCAAGAACACTATGGACAGCGCTGTAGCTACAATAAGGCAAACAGGATATGTTGGATGGGAAATTTATAAAACATATTCGATTTCACAAGAAACCTCTGATTTATCAATGTGCGATGTTGCACTTCTGTATCCAAATTTAAAACCACCAGAAAATGGCCTGATATTACTGCACAATATGGGCCCCACTTTAGATTAAGCCATTCTGATTTTTCATAAAATATGAAACTTTGAACCAGGGGCTGAAATTTAGAGAATGCAAAATACAATAAAACTTTGACTTACATATGCCTTGAGTTACATAAAATTTGACTTACATAATGATTTTGTGCTAAATCCACGATTTCCTATGGGGTTGCTTCGAGTTACATAAAAAAACGATTTAAGCAAAAGCCTATGGAATGGACTTTTTTCGTAAGTAGATGTTTTATTGTACTGCTGCTAGAATGGTAAGAACCCAATCATTTCCAGCATGTATGATGCCTCCTGCCATTATTTTGCAGGTATCCCTCCACTTTCCTCTCTCTTCTTTCCACACAGGCCACTCTGACATAACCCAGGCTTAACCAACAGGTGAGCATACCTATAAAAGCCAACATTGCTCGATAGGGTCTGAGCAGAGCTCTCCAGGCATAGCAGGGATATGCTTGGAGAGCCAATACTGACAGTCAAGTTGAGAAAATACCACAGGAAGATGCTATCTAATTCAGTGCAAGGCAGGTTCATAATACCTGCAACCCATTACTTACTACAATTTGTTCCTTTTCCCCACTACTAAGGTACAGTAACTTGTATCTGATCAACTTAGACTATCTTCAATTCAAATTCAAGGATGTCTCAAGAAAAATATAATCATATTTCATATGACATTAGCTTTACTGAAAACAATAATAGTAATTGGACACAACAAATTTTACATTTTATGATCAAAAAAAAAACAAACAAACACACTTTTTTGGGGAATGAAATGTCCTGGGAGCTGCAAAATCCAATTCCCATGTCACTGTTCCTATTTACTTAACCACCTTGTTGACTTAAGAGGAAAGGCAAAAGTCAAGTGGCTTAGCAGAGAACTTTGTAGACCTGGTCTAAATACGAATATGTAGGAGGTAACAAGTGAACTCATTCTTCCAGAGAAATATATATATAGGATTTTCTTCAATAATCCACTTAACAATACATAGAGAAGCATGTTGAAACAAGCAAGCATAAAGGGTCTTGATCTTTAGTAAGTATTTAATGTATACCAACGTGGAACTGCAACATTTAAATGCTTTGAAGGATTACCTAAGAATAATCCTTCTCATATGAAAGAAGTAATGTTAAAACTCCTAAAGGTAAAAGTAAAGGTTTCCCTTGCTCGAAAGCCAGTCATATCAGGCTCTAGGGTTCAGTGCTCATCTCTGTTTCAAAGCTGAAGAGCCAGCCCTGTCTGCTTCTGCAGACGTTTCTGTGGTCATGTGGCAGGCATGACGAGGCACACGGAATGCTGTTACCTTTCTACTGAAGTGGTCCCTATTTATCTACTTACAATTTCTTCTCTGGTAAATGGTCTTGTGCATGTGTTCACACACACACAATACTAAAAGAATTTGGTGACCATTCCTGTTTAGGACCATGTATATCTATGGTCCATGTACATATATGGTACTATAAAGTTGTACTATACAGTACAAGGACTGGATTGCTAAATGAAAACACCTCATACTAAAAGAATTTGGTGACCATTCCTGTTTAGGACCCTCTCTCTCTCTCTCTCTCTCTCTCTCTCTCTCTCTCTCTCTCTCTCTCTCTCTCTCTCTCTCTCTGTGTGTGTGTGTGTGTGTGTGTGTGTGTACATGGTCCTAAACAGGAATGGTCACCGAATTCTTTTAGTATGAGGTGTTTTCATTTACCAATCCACTCCTTGTGTTAAAATTTGAAAACAAGGTCTTGATCAAAGGATAAAAGTCTCACTTGTTCAAAAGACAGTCATATCTAACTCTAGGGTTCAGTACTCATCTCCATTATAGGCAAAGAGCCAGTGTTTTCTGTGTCTGCAGGCATTTCCGTTGTACGTGGCAGATATTGCCAGGTGCCAGAGTGCATAGAAGGCTATTACCTTTTCCACTGAAGTGGTACCTATTTATCTACTTGCAATTTCTTGCTTTTGAACTGCAAGGTTGGCAGGAGCTGGGACAGAGACAGGAGCTCATGCCATTGTGCAGCACTCAGGTCTTGAACTGCTGATGCACCAACCTTCCAGTAGTCATGTTCAGCATCTTAACCACTAAGCCACCACAGTCCGTGATTGAAGCATGCATAAAAGCATAACTGAAAAGATATAGATAGCACCCAACTTGACAGGCTTTTAGAGGAGCAGATTTACTATCATGACAAATGCTGATCTGGATTAAAGATCTAGGGTACCTGCTGATGCATGACTTGGCA
Organism: Bradypodion ventrale; assembly: GCA_035047345.1. NCBI lineage: Eukaryota > Metazoa > Chordata > Lepidosauria > Squamata > Chamaeleonidae > Bradypodion > Bradypodion ventrale. The sequence goes on from JAWDJE010000010.1 coordinate 10,281,013, forward strand.
AATCAGGCTCCCTTGACAGGTATTTCCAGAATCCAGAAACAGCTACTATGACTTTTCTGTCTTGCCTCTTTATATGATATGCCTCCGATAATAGCAGAACTGGGAGAAAGACCTCCCCCATAGACCTTCAAGCAGAGACAAATGACTAGAAGTGTATGAAATCTTTTCAGTTGGCTGGTCTTAGTTTAGGCCTCAGAGCTCATGCAAGGCTAATGCACTATATTTTTAAAATACCAAAAATAAATTATGCCCTTTAAGGGTTTTTTTCCCAGAGGCTGACGTCTAGAGAGTGACCATAAGAGCTACATCATGTTCAACAAAATGTCCCCTCCCTCTTTCCTTCCCATTATTATGCCCTGCTTTGGTAGGTATCAAATGATTTATTTATTTATTGCTATGATTCCTCTACCCCATTCCTGCCATCCTGGACAAAGCAGTAAAAATCCCTAAACACTATATAGTACAATTAAATTTAGCTAGTAGAGAATTACATCACTCCATAAGCTACATCAAATATGAGCTGTTATTAGTTTATCCACAGCTTGACACGACTAATGAATTTTGCTTGTACCAAATGCTTTGGAAGCATGCCAGTTGATGGCCACTGTTGCACATGGTTAAAGAACAAGGGTAAACACACACACACACACACGTGAAAATACTGTTTCAGCTTGTTGGTTTTTGTAAGAAAGATCAGGCATGGTCTGGGCCACCGGGACAGGGGGATTCACCTGGGGTGTAAATAATAGTTTTATTATTATTTTATCCGCACGGCAAGCTGCTCTTTAGATTAAGCCATTGCTCCAAGCTCCCTCCTTACCTTGGCACAATGGTTTATTCTAAAGTGCCTAGCGCCTGGTGGAGCAAGCAAGGGGCGGTGACCAAGTGGTTCCCAGAGGCATCCTTCTCCCCCATCCTTTGGTGGCCGCCCCTCGCCCCTGTCCAGCACCCTCCCATGGTGCCCAGCACACCCCTGATAACGATAGCAGCATTTGTTGGGGGAGAAAGTTAGTGCTGGGCATGTTTTCACTTGTTTTTGTAAAGTTCATCAAAATTTGATACTCTCTTGATTGAAAGGCTGGCAGAAACACCTGAGGTTTGCAGAACTTTAATGCAGGAAAAACCAAAACTGGCAACATTTTCTGTCCCTAATATATATTGCCCGAAAGTTATGTCTCTGGAAAAGTAACAGCTAGGGATGCTCATGGCAAACTTCTTTTATTTCTTTCAGGGATTGCATCTTTTATTTTCTTTCATATTTGTATTTTGTTTCATGTCTCCTCCCTTCATATTGGCAGAAGAGTAGCAAAATTCAGAAAGTAGCTAGACTGCATCACACATGCCAAAACTGAGGTGGGGTGGATAAAGGTCTCCCCAAGCCAGGAAAGTTATAATATGGGGACATTTCACTCTGACAACTTAATGTCTTTTCTTATCTTACTCTAACCCAGCAGGCAACAGCAGATGGGCTTCCATGGCAGCAGTTAAAATAAGCCCAAAAAAAGGGACAAAAGAAGAAAACATGAAGTGGGGATTACCTAAAGAATAATCCCAAGGAGGCACGAAATCCCAGGCAATCTGTCTGACAGCAGCAAAAAAAACCCAGAGATGGAGAAAAAAATATCCCCTCCCGAATCAAGAAAAACTGCAGTGGTTAAGATGATGCTGAACTTGATGACTGGAAGGTCAGCAGGTAAGCAGTTTGAGACCCGAGTGCTGCACAATGGAGTGAGCTCCCATCTCTGTCCTACTGCCAACCTAGCAGTTTGAAAGCAAGAAATTGCAAGCTGATAAATAGGTACCACATTGATGGAAGGTAAACAACGTTCATGTCTACACAGGATTTATGGGGACAGATTCGTAACTTAAATGTCATGACAGCTAGGTGGTCAGAAGGGGTGAGCAAGAAACAAGATGGAGGTATCAGCATACCTCGGAGATCCTCCAGATTTGCAGAAGAGCACACATTCTTTAGGGGCACGACCTCTCAGGGACAATACCTATCTACTATGAGCTCAACAAGAACTGATCATATAAAGGTAGTCATACAGGTAGTCATATCTGCTCACATAAAGTTTGAAGAGGAAGCTCTGGGAAAAGAAATCCAATGGATCTTTCTGGAAGAAGACATGGACGGCTGTTTTCCTGGGTGCAATATTGGACAGTTGTTTGCCCCAATGCAATATTTTGCTGATGATTCCAAATGTTTGTATCTACCTGGAAATTGATTCGGATATAAAATAAAATCTAGCTCAGGGATTATCAACCTGTGGCCCATGGGCCACCTGCAGCCATTTCATGTGCCCCCACATTGCCTCCACCACACCAGGAAGTGCCATGTGGTAGAGAAAGGGCAAAATGGTCGTCTGGCCCCCGAAGTTATCTGAAGGAGCATGACCCGGCCCATGGATTTAAAAGGTTGAAACTCCTGATCTAGCTGTTAACAAATGCAAACATTGTGCAGTAATCACAGATGAATTTTAGATGTCTGGCTTACTGTTACAAGTAACACTAGACCAATGGTACATGGAAATGATGTTCCCAGGAAAGATTATATCACTAGTTTAGCTATCAGAATAATTATTGTTGATTTTTTTCCCCACACTTCTTGAACAATTGCTTTTCCTTTCGCTAATATTTCTAAAACATAGATTTCTCTATTTTCCCATCAATCCATGTATTGAATCTCTGCATTATTGCTTTTTCATTTTTTTTCTTCCTTAATGGTTCTGTATTAACTGTTTAGAAATTGTGCAGATACGAAGTGTTTCTGAAATAGCACTCCTGCTGCTGGTGTTCAACAATAACAGATGTCCCTTGTATGCATCTTACATAAATGACAAAAAGTGTCAGCACTGAAACTGAAAATACACATAGAATTATCAATTATGCATTTCCCATCACAGTTAAATTATAGTTCATTGCTACATTCATACTCAGCTTATAATCATCTAGCAACATGCAGACTGGAGGGGGAAAATCACATTGTTCTACTCAAACTTCATTTGGTATCCATCCTTTCTGCCAATGCATTTTAGCGCAGGTCTTTTAGATTTGCATTTTTATTAAATCCTTATCAATTCTAATGTTTCCATTTGTCACAGTGCAATTATATGCCAATAGAGATTAGACTGAATCTCCACACATTTTGTTGTCAAGTGACCTTTTCCTGTGACATTCAATATGAGGGGCTGTACTCAAATTTTACATGAATAATTTGTTAGATTGGTGGGGAGGAGAAGACGGTGCCCCAAAATAAACAGCAAACCAATATTCTATATCAAGTCAAATTTTGTACTTTTAGTTAAAAGATACTTGAGCAGATCAATTGAAAGACATTGAATGATTTGATTTCCACGTATTGGTTTGAACATACCATGTTTTCTTTTTCTTTTTTCTGTAAATTGATAGATTTTTAAAGAAATTTGCTGAGGAATAGTACAGCCATAAGATTTTATAGTGACAAAAGATGAGCATCCTTTCTATACATGATTTTTTTAAAAATAGTAGCTGTCTTAGTCTATGTTTCAAGCATATCACAGAGGAAACACACAAAAAACATATTGTGGCACCTTAAAGACTAACTGCTGTATTTTAATGTTAGCTATATTTTTTGGAAAGCTCTAGAGGTTGGCTTGGCATGATCCTATTAATTCATGCCCCCATCACACCCTTGACCTTCATCCTTACACTACTCAGTTATAATATTTTGATTTCATGGTTAACTTTCATTGTTTGACATCATGCTTTGATAAGAAGGTTAACTACCATGGTGCCATCCAATAGCGTCCTGGAAGTTGTAACTTTGTTAAACTGTGTAGTATTCTGTACTGGAGTTTAGGTGAATATTACAAAGGTATCTTACCAAACGTAGGCAGGATGGCTTGCCTATAATACATTGAGAAAGAAGAAGTTGTCTAAGCTAGGCTAGCTTGAGAGACACAGAGCAGTGTGTGGTATAAAATGTCTCCCATCAATTCTCACACATTTAGTCTGGCCATTGCCAATTCAATAAGTTTTCCGTCTTGCCACTGCTACTGCCGCCGCCAGCTGCAACTTGTATCTGACAATGCATATTTTTTTTCTGAATCAGGAAAAATGCCATTGGCATGAATTTGTTTAAGGTGGATCCCAGCGTGCCATGAAGTGACCCACACACTGTGTTCATTGAGCCATCTCCTGCAGCACATATGAAATGAGACATGCAGGGTTTAACATCAGGACAGCAATGGACTGCCACAGCCTTAAGGATATTATCGGGGGGCGTGGCTAAGATGGCCAATGAGTAACATCTCAATTTGGATGCTCGCGCTTATCAAGGTGGTAATTAATGTAAACGAGCAAAAAGGGAAAATTTCAAAGTGGTATTTTTTGCTGATAAGACTCCTGCTTGCCTACTTGGAAAGTTTGAAGCTGGGCGGTCGAAGTTTAGGAGGTATCCTGGGTGGGAGAGCGGCTTCTCCTGTCAAGGAGCTGAAAACGGGACCAGCGAGACGGTGGAGATTCGAAGGTGGCAGTAAAATCGGCAAGAAAGTGAGTTTATGAAAGTTTATGCTGAAAGCTAAAGGTAACTGGGGATCTTGTTCTGAAGAGCCTGGACTTGGAAGTGTGTGTGGAAGTGGATAAAAGCGGGTTGTCGATCTGTTAATGGCGGCGGTCCTGGAAAACGAAAGTGGCTGTGTTTTGGTCAATGGCTTCCTTGCGCTCCAGGAGAACCGCGGCGTGGTTTGGTGACAGTAAAGTGGTTAAAGAAGACTTTGTCTGGGCTTCAGTCTCCGATGGTTCCAGTGCTTTTTGAGGTTAAAATTAAGCAAATTGGGGAGATAAACTTAGAGTAATGGCTTTTTTGAAACAAGCTGGTTCTGGCGCCCTGAAATTTGATGATTCTGATGTGGAAGTATATAATGATATCTCAATGAAGGAAATAATTTGGAGATATAAGATGAGACCTGTAACCAAACTGTTGATGAGTAAAGGTATAAGGTATAATTGGAGATTTCCACAGCAATTGCATTTTTTATGAGAAAAGAATGTAAGTAATTGATGAAGGGACTGATCCACTGGAGTATCTGAGTCAGTTGGAGCTGGTGAAAGCAGGTTCAGAAGAGTGGGTAACTCTTAAGAAAGATTTGCTGGAATCGGGTGCTATAGGAAGGGAGTATGAGGGGGCAGAGGCTGGTGGTGTTACAGGTAGAACACCGCAGGGAAGAGAAGAAGAGGAGTTGTCATTGACCATGGTGGAGGAGGAGGCAAGTAAGGAGCAATGAGAAATAGATTAATAAAAAAACTATCTAAGCATTATACAAGGGAGGGTAGCTCATAGCACTAATCTGTAGGCACATTTTGCATGTCCCCCCTCTCCCCGCTTTGGTTATCGAAGGTGTCTTTTTTTTTCCGAAGAAAGCGGGGAGAGAGACATTGTGTGTTTTATGTAGAATTTTGTGTCTTTGGGGGAAGGGGTTGGTGGTGGCACGCCCAATGGAGAGTTTAGAAGCTAGAAAGGAAATAGATTATGGGAAATATTAAAATATTATCCTGGAATGTAAACGGTACATGTTCTGTTCTTAAGAGGCGGAGGTTGGAATTGGCTTTGAAGAAAGATAGACCCGATATAGTGTTCTTACAGGAAACGCACCAAAAGTCAAAAGATACAAACAAACTTTTCTTGGGATGGATACAACACTATGAGATGGCGTTTGGTACTTCAAAAGCAAGAGGAGTGGCAATTATGATTTCTAAAAGATTAGGATTTGAGATAATAAAAGGTGTTGCCGATCAAGAAGATAGATATCTGATCGTAAGAGGAAAAATAGAAGATGAGGAAATAATGTTGGTAAATATTAATGCTCCAAATGAACATCAAGCGGATTTTTTAGAAAAGGTTCGGAAAGTTGTGGAGCTAGAAAATGTTGCAAAAATCATTGTGGCTGGAGATTTTAACTTGATAAGGTCAAATTTAGATTGTACGAACTTAGCAAGATATGGAACTGGTTTGAAAGGGAAGGTTTTAGACAAATGGATGGTTGCGATGGGTTTGAAGGATTCTTGGAGAGAGATCAAGGGCTCGGAAAGGGCATATTATTATTTTTCACACGTCCATGGGACCTACTCTAGAATAGACTATGTTCTGCTCACAGAAAATTTGATTAAAAACATTGAGGGAATGGAAATAGGGATTTTTTAAGGAATCAGATCATGCTAAAGTACTTTTGGAATTGAGACTACAAAAAGATAATCGAAGAGGAAGAAGTTGGAGGTATGATCCTAATTTATTCAAAGAGCAAAAATGTAAAGAACAAATTATGGAAAGTTGGAGGGAAAGTTGGCAGTGGAACAATAATAATGAAGTAAATTTTAATGTTGTTTGGGATGCCATGAAGTCGGTTTTTAGAGGGGAAAGCATAAGGTTGGCGAGTATAAAGTATAGAAGGTATAAGGCAGACCAGGTGGAAAAAGAAAAAGAAATAAAGCAATTACAGGAAGACCACTCAAAAAGCAAGGATAATTTTTTTTTTGCTAAATTACAAAGACTTAAGGCAGAATTAATGGGTAAGGATATAGATAAAGTTAAAAGAGATTTGATATATCTAAATAGAGAGTATTTTGAATTTAGCAATAGAAATTCAAGATTACTAGCAAGAGCGGCTAAGGCTAAAAAGGAAAAAAGAGAAATTGGGGTGTTGGTCAACAAACAAGGGTTAAGGTGTAATAAGAATAGGGACAAATGTAAAATCGTGAAGGAATTCTATCAAGCATTATATGCAAAAAAAGAGATAGATGTTGAGAGGCTTAAAGGGATCCTGGAGAGGCAGTTAGGGAATGGAGTAAAACAGGAACATCGAGAAAAAATGGAGGAACGGGTTATTGATAAAGAGGTAAAAGAGGTAATTAGTGGTCTGAAGATGGGGAAAGCTCCAGGAGACGATGGATTATCGACAGAGTTTTATAAGGAATTTAAAGATGTTGTGGTTCCAAAGTTAGTGAAGTTATATAATCATATTTTAGATGGAGGACAAATTCCGACTTCATGGTACAGTACCATAATCGTTCTGCTGCCAAAACCGGGAAAGAATTTGGAAAAGGTGGAATCATACAGACCAATTTCTCTTATAAATCAGGATGCCAAGATCTTCACAGCAATACTGGCTAATCGCTTAAACAGTTTTATGGGGGAATATATAAATGCTGACCAAGTTGGTTTTCTAAAAGGTAGGCACATGGCTGATTTGACTAGAAGGATATTAGATCTAATTGATAATGTCAATCAAACAAAGGAAAAAGTGGGCTTATTATCTTTAGATATTTTTAAGGCATTTGATTCACTACAATGGTCCTCGATTAAGGAAATAGTCAGAAATTATGGATTCAGGGATAGCTTTAGAAGGGTAATTGATCTATTATACCAAAAAGGGAGTGCTAGGATTAGAGTAAATGAAGAGGTTACGGATGAGGTAAAGCTCGAGGCAGGCACCAGGCAGGGTTGTCCACTATCTCCTATCCTGTTTATCATGGCAATGGAAATTTTAGCTAAAAATATAAGGGAGGATACAAGTATAGAAGGGATATTGGGTAATAAAGTGAGTATGTATGCAGATGACACGCTGATAATGGTGAAACACCCAGAGGCGGTAATGGATAGGATCAAAGACCAATTAGAAGAATTTGAGGCTATAACTGGATTGATGATAAATTGGGATAAATCAGAAATGATGTTGTGTAATATGGGGGGAAAGGAGATGGGAAAGATAGTGGGAATATCAAATATACAAATCAAAGAAAAGTTGAAATATTTGGGGATAACTATTTCAAACAAATTGGAAGAACTTAAAAGACTGAACTATGACAGCTTGAAAGCAGAATTTAAGAATAAAATACAAAGTTTTCAGTGGCTGAAACTGTCATGGTTTGGAAGGATTGCAATTTGCAAAATGACGTTGCTGCCAAAGATTAATTTTTTATTTGATGCACTTGCAATCCATTTGAAGGAAAAGGAGATTAATGAGTTTCAAAAGATGTTTAATAATTTTTGTAATGGAGGCAAAAAATCTAGACTTCTAAAGAAACTCTGGTACCTGCCTCAGAAAGATGGGGGTTTGGGTATGCCAAATTTGTTAGCATACTATCGAGCATTTCAAATTAAGAATGTTGTGAAGATCTTGGCAAGAGAAAAGGCAATGTGGGAGGAATTGTAGATGAAAGATTATAGGAATATTGGTAAAATGATCTTTTTGGGAATTAAGGATAAAACGATTAATACAAGCAATACTATGATGAGAGGACTCATGAGGGTGTGGAAAAGATTAAAGAAAGACCAGGTCCCAGATCCCTCTCCAATCTTGGAATTGGCTGATATGGTGTGTTTTCCGATAAAATAGACAAGGAAAAAAAGGAAATTTTGGATAAAAACGAAGTGTTGGTTAAGAGGGAATGGTTAAGAGTTTGCGAAGACGAAACCAAGAGGAAAAAAATATTTGAAAAGTTAAAATTGGACTGGTTTCAGAAATTGAAGGTTGATAATTGGAACAAAAAATATAGAAGAGAACTAGGTATAGTTAGAGCAAAGACTGAATTTGAAGAATTGGTTTTAAAGACTAGAAAAGGTGAGAAAAATATTAAGGGTCTAGTAAGCAAACTCTATACCCTATTAAATAAGGGTAGTGATCCACAGGAAGACTTGAAATTTAAGTGGGAACAAAATTTGAATATAAAAAAAGGAAACGATGAATGGAGAAACAAGTGGAAAAAGAGGATAATGAGAACAATGTCAGTAAGAATCAAGGAACATAATTATAAAATGTTGTGGCAATGGTACTTGACACCACTGAGGTTGCATCAGATGGATAATAAAAGGGATAATTTATGTTGGAGATGCAAAGAAACGGTTGGAACTTATGAACATATGTGGTGGAGTTGCAAAAATATAAATGAATTTTGGAGAAAAATAGAAGGAGAGATCGGGGAAATAATGGGTAAAAAAATTAAGTTGGCGTCAGGTACCATTTTGCTAACAGATGTGGAAGGTATAGGTTTGAACAAGGTGGAAAAGGAATTATTGGAAATTATGTTAACTACAGGTAGACAATGTATCGCCAGAAATTGGAAAAATGATGTAACTATACAGACTGGAGAGTGGTATAAGGAAATGTGGAGTTTAGCACTGAATGATAAATTGACATGGGAGATAAAAGTAAAAAGGGATAAATTGAAGGAAAACAGGTTTTGGAATATTTGGAAGCCATTTGTGGATCATTCTCTTATGGCTAGGGATAGTTCTGGACCTGTACCATCTCAAAGTGGGTTTTGGAGATGATACAGATACTAAACTCTCCGGGCATTGTAAATATTCACTGGGTGATGTGTAATTAGTAAAGAAGTAATAAACAACTGTAATATTGATAGCTTTCATGAATGTTATGGTTATAGTAATAACTTACAATGTGGGTATTTAACAGTGTGTGTTCCATGACAAATAATTAGTCTAACTACTATGTATGTGTTATCTTTCATGAGCTTTATGTAATATTGCAATATATTGTTATTGTTTTTTTGTATGTTTGTTATTTTTATTTTTTCTTCTGAAAATAAATAAAAACTTTATTTAAAAAAAAGGATATTATCAAGGTGCACTTTCACAGCCAGTCCATCAGGCATGGCCTCTTCTGCCTTCATGAGTTCCTCCTCCACTCATTTTGCCATTGGGCCCAATATAAGGGTTTCCTGTGGCCTTTCCTCCACAGTGAGGGGTCTATTACCCCACCTAAAGGGGTTCACTTGCCCATAGTCATTGGCCCCTTTAGGGAGTCAGGTTATTTACCACAACCCAACATTTGGTGTTGAGCTGCTGGCTGTACAGTCTACTCCATTGCAGTAGCGGGATGTAAAAAAACATTTCCCCTACTTGCCATCTGACGATTAAGGTTGACTGGATGCTGGTGACAAGAAAAAAAATTCCATCACACCTGAAGGCAGCAAGCTGGCCAGGAAGGTATAGAGCAGGCTGTGTAATATGCAACTCTTTCCCTCTTCTGCAAAGCTTCCCAGCATCTGTCAGCTGAGGCAGTCATCTCACTCTACCTAAGGGTAGGGCCAGCCCTGCCCATTGCATCTCTTAATATCATACATTAAATCAAATGTGCATGTACATCATTTAAACAAAGATAGCTGCATATTTTTAAACAATACAAATGAGGGAGTAAGGCCATACCTTTTTTTAGACCAGTAAAAAAATCAAATACTGTACATGCTTTTGTGAGTCAAGATCATCTCTTCAGGAATGCACCAATTTTTGGAAGGTAATGCAGTACCAAGCCCAGACATCTGCCATGAATTTTGGGGACCCTCATTTACAATTCTCCTGCACTGTCCATAAGAAATTGCTGCATGCATGAAGATGTGATCTTGGATCATGAGAGCTCACAGATTATTTGATTTTGTTCTGTCTAACAATGATATATGCTTTTATATTTCACTCAATACACCTCCTTTTTAATTTATAACAACTAAGGAAAACTACACCTCCTTTGGGTGAGAGAAAGCAAAGTTCAGCCTTTGCCTAAATTTATCTGAAAGTCAAATAGCTATATGTTATTTAAAATTCCCTTTAGCTACCCATCCCTTTCTGGGCACAGTTCAAATTACTGGTTATGAATTATGAAGCCTCCTATAGCTGAGGTCTAAGCTACAATATTCACCAGCACAAGACTGCTTAGGCTTTGATGAGGAGACAAATTAGGTCTTTGTTGGGGCTGCTCCCAGGCTATGGGACTCTTGTCAAGAGGGACTGGTTTTCCCTCAATTGCTGTCTTTCTCTTCATAGGCTAAGATCTTTTCATTCAGGCAAAGTTTTGACAAACGGATGGCAAAGGGTGTGGGTGTGCTGAGTTTCTAGCAGCTTTAATGTCAATTACATCTTCTGATTATTATTTTACTTTTTGTACATTTGAAACTGTACAATAATATTGTGATGGGGTTGATTATGCTTTAATATTTTGATTTATTGTTTTTGAGCTACAGAAAGTTTCTTTTTCTGCTTCTGCTTCTTCTGCTGCTGCTCCTTCTGCTTGTGCCGTATCCGATTCAGAACATAGGCTATCCTCATGGCACTCAACCCACAGGGCTAACATTGTTTACATTCCAATCCTGGTATGAAGGGACTCCTACACACCAAATTCTCCATCTTAGCCGAAGCTAAAGCAAAGGGTATATTCTGGTTTTGTTACACTTTCAACCAAAAAGAGATTGAACTGAATTGAGCGAGCCGGTCCGGGATTTGTGAACAAATGATGTCCAATTTTAAGGACCTTATGACTGAACTGGGGGTACCTTTAGCCCCAGAGAAGACAGAGGGCCCGGCCATGGCCCTGACTTTCCTGGGCATCGAAATTGACACTGTTGAACAAACTTCCAAACTTCCCATTGATAAGGTCACCCGCATATCGGAGGCGATTTTGGTCATGTTAACTAGGCGCAAAGTCTCCCTTCATGACCTACAGGTGCTTCATGGATACCTCAACTTCGCATGCAGGGTGATAGCACCCGGCAGGGACTTTGCTAGGTGCCTGTGCGACTCCATGATTGGCCTATCCAGGAAGCACCATAGGGTACGGATCATGGGCGGATTGCGGGCCGACCTTCAGGTGTTGCTCGCATTTTTGGCCAATTTTAATGGGGTTTCCTTCTGGTACCAAGAGCTTGCTGTTGTCCCTATATTTCAGGTTCATTCTGATGCCTCGGGCGCCATGGGTTATGGCATCTACTTTGATGGGCATTGAGGCTGCGGCCGCTGGCCCGAGGCTTGGCAGGGTACCGAGATTGAACTGTGAGTTTTCTGTTGTTTATGTAGTAAATTATAATTCATGTATTATTTCCAGATTCTCCTTTTTTTCAGTTTAGCACTAAAATATGAAACCAGAACCAATATAATAGAATTGGCTGAGGAGACATTGCTTAAGGATTTACCCACAGACCTTATTTTTGTATGTGCAGAGGTTTTTCCACCCTTTTTCCTTCTCCATGAATTTATCAGTAAAGAGGCTAATGATATCTATTCTAGACTACATTTTAGGAAAGAAACACAAATACACAGCAGGAGAGAGAGAGAAAGAGAGAATGATTTTGCACTGAAGTGCCAGGAGAATATAAACTTCTATTTTAAATTCAATGTTAATTAGGGGTATTTTTTTTAAAAAATGTAATGTTTATTAAAGGGAATTTTACCTGAGAACTAAGTAGCTGAAACATCTAAATTACATTATTTAAAGGATGAGAGATGAGTGGCTTAACATATGCACCTGAGTTCCACAGAAGAGGAGTAATAGTTGAATCAAATCTAATATAGGCCTTCATTGATTTAAGAATTATTTCTACATTAAATTACTTAGACATCTTATTAAAAGCTGGAAGCATTATCAAGAGCCCCAGTTTGCAAAAAAAAAAAAAAAACAGTAAGTGTTCATGGAATTAAGGCATCCAATAAAAGCTTATTTTGTTGTTCAGTCGAACAGTCAATTCTGATCCTTTGCGACCCTTATGGACCATTGCCCTCCAGGCACCTCTATCCTCCACCATCCTCCTCAATCTGCCCTGCTTATAGCAGTCTATATAAGAACCATCATTACGAGGAAGAAAATAACTATGTTTCTTCTCAGACCCTTGCTTGGAAAATTGTAGACGTTGATGATAAGGAACACACAGCAACAAGATACGGCTGCCACGTGCTTTGCCGGCCCCGCCCCCAGGAGAGACAGCACAGGGCCAGCAGAGGGGTGGGGGTTGGGCCCTCCTTTAAAAGGAGAGGCATGGACGACCCCAACGGCAGTTGAGTCAACTGGGCCTGGAAACGTTTGGTGTCCTGACCCAGCCAACCAGCGTCCACGCAGCCTACTAGAGTTTTTACCCGCAGCCGTGTGGCTCCTCTTTGTGGTGTTTAGCTGCGGCTTTTCTCGCTTGATTACCCGGGCTCCATGGCGCTGGGTAGAAAGACCGCCAGGGCCTCCGGGGTGCATGGGGCTCGGCCACCGGGCACAGCGCCCCCCCCCGGGTGGTACTCCATGCGAGGGTAGGGCCCACCCCAGGCCTGGAGCCTCAACTCCCCCCCCGGGCCCGCCTCCGAGCCGCAGGCCCCACATGAGGGCCACGGCAGCAGCCCAACCTGGGGCTGCTGCAGTAGCTCGGGCGCAGGCCCGGCCTAGGCAAACATTGCCTGTGGCCCGGCATGCAGCCCTCGAGGGCCGGGCTCATGATGCGGCATTGCTAGCCAGGATTGAGGCCCTAGAAAGGGCCGCAGGCCTGGGGCCAGCATTGCCTGTATCTGGGCCAACCAGGGGCCCTTTAACTGGAGGCATGTGCAGGACGGAGGCTCTGGGGCCTCAGTCTTTGGCCCTGCTGGATGGCAGGGTTGAGCAGCTTGAGACTGCCCTCGTTTCGGGCATTGAGCGGGCGGATGATCGGGAGGCAGATGGATCTTCGACGGCTGGCATGGCGGGCTCAGATTCGGTCGGGAGCCCTGATGCCCAACAGCAGCTGGAACCCCTAGTGGGGGCGGCAGCCACGAGCGCACCTCGTGAGTATTCAGGTCAAGTTAACACACTTGCCTCCGGGCCCTTGCCCCTGGCTGTAACTGGGCAATGGCCCTGGGCTCATCAGCTCAATATGGGTGGTCAAGTCCAACAGCCGCCTGCAGTGGGTTCGGGGGTTGCACAAGTGCCTATTGCCCCTCAGAACACTGCATGGCGTGCGCCTTACCCTCCTATACCACCCAGTGTTCCACAGGAGGGACCCAATGTGCCATACCCGATATGGCCATATGGTCTGCCTGCAAACACAGCATACCATACTGTCCCGCTTTCAGCCATTCTGACTGCCAGTAGGTCCCTTCCATTAGGTGATCACTTGTTACCGGCTACTAGGGACAAAATCTGGCAGAGGGAATATGTCGATATCTTTAGCTTCCTGAATAGGGAAGCCACCAAGGACGAGAAGGAGAAGGAGGACGAATGGGACAAGGAGTTGGCCCGGCGTCGCAAACCTCCCAGGACCTGGGCCAATTGGTTACTGGCTTACTTAATCTATGCGGCAGTAACCATTAGGGCCCATCCAGATCTTGCGATCCCTTTGATCCAATATCTGGACCTGATTTATGTACGTGGATTTCCAGGGCCAATCTTAGTTGGCTTACGATGAGGAATTCCGTACGTGTGCCGCTTTACACCCTGCGATGCCATGGGACCAGCCTGACCAGTTATTGTGGCTGCTCCACATGACGCCCTCTTGCCCAGCTTCTGATGATCGCTATCACTGCGGTCATGTAATGCAGTGTCCTGGCACAACGCAGTCTCTCCACCAACTGGTGGGGCAGGGGGTTCCAGCCCGCCTGCTGTATTGGAGTTTCTCGTCGCCGGGGGGCTGCACTCGAAAATCATGCAAGTACAGGCATGAGTGCTCCATCTGCGGTGGACCTCATTCTGGATCTACCTGTACCCGGCCGGGTGGGTTGCAAGGGCGGGGCCGCAGACAGCAAGCCCCGGGCCGTGCATCTGGCGACCAATCTTCACCTGCCAATACTCGAACGCTGGCTCCGGGTTTACCCCAGGCAGGTGGATGCCAATTATCTTTTAGTGGGTTTCTCAGCAGGATTTCGCATCCCATTTGTTGGTGCACGTGCACCACAGGATGCACATAATTTACTGTCACTGAGGGGCAGGGAGGATTTGGCTAGGGAGAAGATATTTAAGGAGGTCCACGAGGGGTGGGTAGCTGGCCCCTTCGATGAGCCTCCCTATGCAAACTTGCACCTTGGCCTGGTGCCGAAGAACGCCTCGGGTGAGTTCTGCCTGATACACCATTTGTCGTATCCAGCGGGCTGATCGGTCAATGATGCGATACCGGATGACCTCTGTTCTGTCTGATACACGTCCTTCGACCAGGCTGTGCGGATGGTACGTTCATGCGGTCCTGGAGCGTTAATTGCCAAATGAGATATTAAATCAGCATTTCAGCTGCTCCCGGTGCACCCAGATGATTTTAAGATGTTGGTTTTAGTTTTGGAGGTCAATACTTTGTAGATAAGGCTATGCCCTTTGGCTGCTCGATATCGTGTTCGGCATTCGAACACTTCAGTTCCTTTTTGCATTGGGCATTTGTTCGCAGATCTGGCTTTGACATGGTGGCCCATTACCTGGACGATTTTTTGTTTGGCGGAGCAAGCCAGTCCGGGATTTGTGAACAAATGATATCCAATTTTAAGGACCTTATGACTGAACTGGGGGTACCTTTAGCCCCAGAGAAGACAGAGGACCCGGTCACGGCCCTGACTTTCCTGGGCATCGAAATTGACACTGTTGAACAAACTTCCAAACTTCCCATTGATAAGGTCACCTGCATATCGGAGGCGATTTTGGTCATGTTAACTAGGCGCAAAGTCTCCCTTCATGACCTACAGGTGCTTCATGGATACCTCAACTTCGCATGCAGGGTGATAGCACCCGGCAGGGACTTTGCTAGGTGCCTGTGCGACTCCATGATTGGCCTATCCAGGAAGCACCATAGGGTACGGATCATGGGCGGATTGCGGGCTGACCTTCAGGCCAATTTTAATGGGGTTTCCTTCTGGTACCAAGAGCTCGCTGTTGTCCCTACATTTCAGGTTCATTCTGATGCCTCGGGGGCCATGGGTTATGGCATCTACTTTGATGGGCATTGGTGCTGCGGCCGCTGGCCCAAGGCTTGGCAGGGTACCAAGATTCTATGGGACTTGACCTTTTTGGAGTTCTTTCACATTTTCGGGGCTCTCATGCTATGGGGGCATATGTGGAGGGATTCCGTTGCCCATTTTTGGTGTGACAACACGGCCGTCGTGCATATTGTTAACGTGCAGACGTCTCACTTGCCCAGGGTAATGTCACTTATGCACCACTTTGTGTTGCACTCTTACGCGATAACATTCTCTTCAGGGCCAGGCATATCCCAGGTATTGACAACAGTATCGCTGATGCCTTGTCCCACCTACAGATACCCCGTTTTCAGGCACTGGCACCAGGGGCCGACAAACTTCCCTCTCCGCTGCCCGGTGAGGTGTGGACGCTTGGCCACGCGAAGTGTGCTGGGTGATAGGCATGTCCCTCGCCGGCCGTACACTTCCAGGCCTTTCGCATGACCGTGTCACTTCCTGACCAGTGGCCTGTGCCAGTGGATCATCTTCTACGATATATGGTTCATCTCCACGATAGTCGGTTGGTGCCTCGTACTATAGTCAGGTGCCTGTCTGCCTTGGCGTTCATGGCCAAGGCGGGGGGTTTCAAGGACAACATGGGCGATTTCAGGGTGCGTAGGGTACTTGAGGGTTGGACCAGGGAGCGCGGCTCTTGCCCCAATACTCATCAGCCAATTTCCCCAGCCCTCCTTTCCAGTTTGGCACAGGCTTGATCATCTCTTTGTCACGACCGGTATGAAGCACTCCTGTTCCATGTGGCTACCACCGTGGCCTTCTTTGGGGCATTGCGGGTCAGCGAGTTAGTTCCCCTTTCCTGGAATGATAGGTCCCACAGGTGTCTTGAGTTGGCAGATGTTGCCATAACACAAAGCTCTGTGCAGTTGCACATTCGTTGTTCCAAGTCGGACCAGCAGGGCAGGGGTTGCGTTGTGTCCCTCCTTAGCTGCAGTTTCCCTTCAATTTGCCCAGTTGTCACCTTAACGGCATTCATGGCTATCCGGGGCACGGCCCCTGGCCCTCTCTTTTGTCACCAGGACGGGAGGCCACTTACAAAGTACCAATTATGGAAGGTGACAGGGGCAGCCCTTGCGGACCTCGGTCTCCCCGGGGCAGGGTATGGCACGCAATCTTTCTGGATTGGTGCCGCATCAACTGCCACCCTTTTTGGATATTCAGATGATGATATTCAGTGGATGGGTTGGTGTGTTCTGCCCGTTTTAGACTGTATGTTTGCCCCATGTTGCATTGAACACTCCGCTGGCGCAATTTTCTCTTTCTTTTCTTTCAGCTCCAGTACCATTGCATGCTGTGGCACGTGTGTGGCTCGTGGGCCACAGCTACATGTTTTGGCCAGCCCGACACGCGTCGACATCCTGTTGGGGTACTTATCTTGGGTTGCAGGACGTGGCACACCTTGAATGGCATGGCGTTCGTAGGATGCGTTGGCACCAGTTCCTACCTTTTCTTTTTTTCCATAGGGGATGTTTCCCCTCCTGATGTTATATTGGTGCATTTTGGGCAGAAATGTTTTGGGCCAGATTACTGGTTTGGGCCTTATCAATGCTATAAGGAGGGATTTGGATCTTGTAAGGCACCGATGGCCACAGGTGCGATTGGTCTGGTCCTGCATTATCCCACGATCCTTTTTCCGGGGGGGGGACCCACACTGCATTGACCGGGCCTGGCAGTCTGTCAATCGGGCTGTAGCTTGATTTTTTTGGTGAACACGGCTTGGGCACCATGGTAGAACACCCTGCGATACGGGTACAGGATCCCAGTTTATATTGCAGGGATGGAGTCCATCTCTCTGCGAGAGGGATGGACAGGTTTTTTGCATCCTTGCAGGTGGGCCTGGTGACCGAGTTGGCGGTCGGGGGGGCAGTGAGTCGTGATAGACTCCTCCCCGTGTGGTGACTAGCACTGGTAAGTAGGTACTGGATGACCCCTACGAGTCCAGCAGGTACGCACTTGGTTGGCCACATGAAGGATAAGATAGAGGGAAACTCGGGGTGGCCAATCAAGTGTCGAGCAGGAACAAGGTGATGCTATGCTATACACAGCTTGCAAAACCTTACAGTTCACCGGACATGCATCAGAAGCAGAGGTTAACCATTTGCGCTTCTGTTTGGGGTCAATCATAATTTGTTGACTAAATAAACAAATTAGATACATTGTATTTGATTAATATTCAAAAGAACCATTAATCCTTACCAGTGCTATTTCGGCCCACTTGCATTATTAAGTTATGATTCAATAAAGTGGCCCAGTTTAAAATCCAGCACAGTTGTCCATCTCTTTATTGGGGAGTGGGTACGGCAAATTTTGAACAATACCAGAAAAAAAATCTCTTGAAATCAAATGACTAAAAATATTGTCTTAAAAATAAAGTGAATTTGTATGTAAGTTTGGATTTTGTGTCCTCAAAGAATCTGTAGCTTCTTTTAAGAAATGGATTTATCCTAGGTAGCCCAGCTTTACCATAATAAATCACTTTGACAATAATGCACAGATGTTTTACTTAATGCAGCTAAAACTCTATGATACTAGCATAGGTTGCCCGGTGTTGCCGGGCTGTTATAAACTGTATTTAGATGTTTTGGGGGTTTTTTTAGTAAAAAATAAACAGAGGATGCTACAAATGTTTATTATTTTTTATTTAACATATTTTTTAATTCTGTAAACTTTTGATTTATTCTTTTTTAGTTGTTTTTACTCTAGTGGCCTGTAGGTGGGGCTGTTAGCAAGAGGGCTGCTTTGATCTTTTTGACTTGTTTTTAATCTTCTGGCCTGCAGGTGGATCTGTTAGTAATAGTGTTGGATTCTTTTTTCGT
This sequence comes from Bradypodion ventrale, assembly GCA_035047345.1. Lineage (NCBI taxonomy): Eukaryota > Metazoa > Chordata > Lepidosauria > Squamata > Chamaeleonidae > Bradypodion > Bradypodion ventrale. The sequence continues at coordinate 10,299,553 of JAWDJE010000010.1, forward strand.
TTCACTTGTATTTTCTCTCCTGTCCTCTAGGTGGGGCTTCTTCCGGTAAGTATTCTTTGTTTCTTCATTTCTGTTCTGATCTCGTGGAGGGAGGATGTGTTGGCGAGTTCTCTGGTTTTCTTTCTTCTGGGTTTTTTCTTTGTGGTGTGGTTGGGTTTAAGATTTGTTTAATTGGTTTGTTTATTTCTGGTTTGTTTCATTTTTGTGATTTCTTTGGTGTTTATTTGTGTAATTTGTGTTAGTGTGTTGTTAGAGTTAGGTATTCTCGTGTTGTAGTTAGGTGTTTTTTCTGTGCTTTTCTCGTATTGTGGATGTTTTTGTTTGTGGATTTTGTTGCTTAATTTTTTTGTTTATTAATGCATTTTAATTATTTATTTGTGTTTTATTAATTTTGGTGTTTGGTATCAGGGATGTAGGGGGAGGAAAATGCCTCACAAAGGCTAGGTTGGGCACCTCTGTCTGTGACAGTCGCTCGGTCTGCAGATGCACCCTCGCTCACCTTCTTCCATCTGGCTGGCTCTGGACATCTTTGCTGTCATCTGGTACATGGGACCTGGAGTCACTTCGGTGAACGATGGGTTCCAGGATCCTTTTTAGCTGCCACCATATCAGGGACGTAGGGGGAGGAAAATTCCTCACAAAGGCTAGGTTGGGCACCCAGAACTTTTTTCGGGAACACCCCACAGGGCTGACCTAAGATCCAGTGACCTGCTTGCCTTTCATGAGCACTCTTCCCCCTAGCCCGATTCGCTGGGGGACAGGGTCAGAGAAGCCTTCTGCATTATGGTAGGTAATATTTTATTTCCTTGGCAGAAGCTAGGCTTCTAAGTGCTACTTTCTCTCTCGACTACTCTGCCCCCCCCCCCCCCCATACAGAGAATTCCCCTCTCACCTCCTTCTTCTGGAAATGCAATGAGGACTTCTTCGGCTCTGCTTGGTTTCCTTCTGCTCCTTTACAAAGGCAGGCACACAAACTACTGTCTTTTTGTAGTTTTATTGTTGGAAACACAAATACTGGATACAAATATTGCTTACTCTACACTTACATAAAAACACAGTGAATAAAACATAAAAGAAAATAAAATCTTACTAGCTTTTCCTAGCAGGTTCAATCTTAATGGTTTGGGGCACCATAGCCCCTCATGGCTTTCACCCCCGAAGAGTCATTTTGGGGAGCTCACCGACAAGAGCTTCCACGGAAATCAAGATTAAGATAATGATAGGCCAGAGTTTCATCCTGGCCATGGAGTGTCTGAGTTTAGAACTCAAAATGGACCCCTTTTTATAGAGAAAAAGGAGCTCAGGAATGTGGTGATCTCATGGTGATATCATGGGAGTGCACCTGCATTCCCATGAGAAAGGGAATATTATCTAGGCATCAGTTTGTCCTGTTGGCTAACAGACTGGCATTTCAATGTGCTTTAGAATGAAATCTGGCTTTCTAAGCCTGAGAAAACTACATGAATCAAATATCATCTACAAATTAAGACAAAGTCGTATGTGAAGGCCACGACATTTGGCATTTTTGGTAATTGTTTGCTTTTGTTGCTGCTGTATACTTTTGCGTGAAGAACGGGCTGCCTGTCAGTTCCTCTTTTCCCCATTGCTGCTTGGAATTTTGGTTACGATGCAGCAATGGGGAAAAGGAGGAGCTGGCAGTCAGCTGGCTCTTCCCCCGGTAAAGTTCGTTAGGTAGGTCGGGGAAGAAGGAGGCAGAGAAGAGCTATCTCCCTAACAATGGTTCTCTTTTCTCCATCTCCTTTTTCTCCTGGCTTTCCTAACCAGAGCGGCAGGCAGCGATCCGTAAGGGGTGGTGCTCTTCCTTGCAGATTGCTGTCTGCTGCTTTTCTATTACCTCCACTGCTGTCTCATGTTAGTTCTCAAAACAGTGGTGTTGAAAGTACAAAGGCAGCAGCCAGTCATTCGTCAGGGAGTGTGCTTCCTCTGACAAACTGCTGCCTGCTGGTGGTATTATTTTCCACCCCGGCTCAACTGACCTTGAGGACAGCGGTGGTCTCACCGTGTCTTTGGCAGGTAGCGTGGAGGAGAGGGAGTCCCTCTTCTCCCCATTGCTCTGAGAAAGAAGGCCGGTGGGTGTCTTGATGTGTTTTTGGGGGGGTTTGTTTTGCGAGGCCATGAGGTACTGCATCCGCCTGCGGCGGACTTGCACTCCCATTGCGGGAGGCTGGCGTGTTTTTATTTTATTTTTCACGTGCCAGCTTATTCAACATTCTGCATGCTCGCGCCCTTCAGCCTGATTGGTTGAAGTGCTCACGGCGCGTAGGATGCTGGGACTTGGAGTTTCGTTTGTTTTGTTTGCATTCATGCAGCAGTTTTTTTTTTCTGCAGCTCAATTTCAATTGGGCGCACTGTGTTTCCCAATGTTCTTTTTGCTCACACCTCTCAGCCTGATTGGCTGAGGCGCGGTGCGGTGCAGAAGACATTGGGAATTGAAGTTGTTTCCCTTTGTTCACGTTTGTGGGGCTGTTGTCCCACTGCCAGCTTTGGCAACCCTGCAGTACTTTGTGGGCCGGGTTCGGGCGAGTGCAGGAGGCTCGGTACGGGATAGTGTGGACGGTTGCGGAAGCATATGCTGAATTCCAACAATTAACGTCTGGATTTATAGGTATAGATTTCCCAAGACTTCTGGTATCCGGTTTAGAAACAACATGTTACCCGTTCTTTGATTCCTAACAGTTCTTGATTATAAACTGGAGACTTAATAGGACCAAGAAACATCTGCTAGAAGGGAAAATTGTAGATATCCGATTCATTTAGAGATAAGATCAGTCTCTTTAAAGGCAGTTTACAGCTTCAGTTAAACAGAGGAAAGTTAAGAGTTAGGAAATCTAGCGAAGGCCAGCTTCATTAGGCTTTTTGTAGGGAGGAACAGAGATAGAGAAATAAAGAGGAAACAGACACACGACTGCTCTCTTAGCTGAACAAAGGCATAATAATGGCTTCTCTTTATTCAAGCAGAGTATAGCAGAAACGAAACTTAAGCTACATAATCAATCAGAAAGTCAGAACCCAAATAAGGAGAGATAAGGAGAATAGCAAGCAAAGAGGCTTTTGTTTACAAAATGTGTCAGAGGCAGCCTGACAGAATCCAGATGCATTCCCACATGTCCTCCTTTTTCATTTAAATTTGAGAGAGAGAGAGAGACGGCTAATCATACCCCTGCATGTCATCATATACATCATCACTGTCCTCCTGGACATCGTACCCCTCCTGACTCCTGGTACTTTGTTCCGGAGGGTGATACCTCATTGAGTACAATTGCCGTCGTGCAAAACCCGATGTCTCCCTTCTACGCAGTGGACATGTGTTACACATGAAAATAAAATTAGGAATACAATAAATGAAAAAACACAACGATATAAGGCAGATAATAATAATGAACCCATAAAAGAAAACTATTCTAAGGACAGATAAATCAGGCAACCAAGAAGTCACCCAATCAAAGAGATTAACATCAGTGCGTACATTGTTAGTAATGCTCTCCTGTAAATTCTGTAGTTCTTTCTCAATAGTATTATTCAGATCCTGGAATTTTACCCGACATCCCTGGTTCCCGACCAGTTTACAAAATCCTCCGGATTTTGCTAACAGGTAATCTATGACCAGTCTGTAAGGTAAAATAACCCATGCTGCACATTGATATTGTCCTGGATGGAAATTCGTGGCAACTCCATTAAAAAAGAACCACATGTTGGGATCCTTAATTTGCCATCCATTGCAAATTGAACCACTATCTATAGCAGAATAATCAGGAGTAAACATAGGAAATACATCATATATATCTTCAATAGTAGTGTTAAACAAGGTATAATTAAGCTTATAAGAACTGTTATAACTACCCCATAACCAAAAATAATCATCACAACCCGTATAATTGCCTACATTCCGCAAAACCCTTTTTGCTTGAGTCCAGTGCTTCCATTTACTATTCCAGACTCCAGAACTATGACAGCAGAAACAAAGTCCTTTAGTGTACTTCTTGAATGTCATGCTTCGCCAGCGGGTGTTGTTAAATTGTTCTGGAGGATTAGAGAAGAGTGTAGACCTATCAATATGTTGCAAATGTCCAATAACCAACTCAGGCGTGTTGAACAATGCCGGAAGAAAGGCCATTTGAGACACTGCCAGTGGATGCTCATAGTATAACGTTGCATTCTTACCATGAACTTCAAACATATAGTTAGCATGACGAATCCAAAAGTTGGGGTTGCCCCCATGAGGCATTGTTCTTACAGCTGGAAGCACAGTAAGAAAGAAAAGAACAAATGTCAACACATTTAGTTTACTGGTGAACCACCATCCTGGAGCTGAGCAACCCTCTTCTCTCTCCATGGGCGGATTGCTCGAGCAGAAATCCTTCCACTCAGGATCCCCTTGTTGCCAATAAACGACCAATGGCTTAAGAAGACACTCCCCTAAGAAACAGGAGCATGCCCTGTTATTACTAGTACCATGTAACTAAACGTGAAACATGAGTGACATATAACACAAATGCAATATCACAAACCCATTTACATGTGTAGGGTACTCTTCCATGTACTTCTGAAGATACCTTGAGATATGCAGTTTCATAAGACAATACATAACATAAGCAAAGACAGCTCTTTCTCCTGCACGAGAATAAGCAAACACTTAAGCATAAACAAGACATGAACATTTCTTTTCTTCCTTACATGAAGGAGGTCTGGTTGCATTTTAGAAGGCATTTCTCACTTCCCCAATTACATGAGTAAGGCATTAAATTTCTTCTTCTCCCACTGGTGTGAGTGAAAGAAGCATTCAATAACTTAAAATCAGCATAGCATGGTAACTCAAATACAGTACAAATCTCATTAGCATGAGCAGGTAGACAATTTCTTAAAAAGGCTGTCAGGTTTTATAATGCAAACAATGCCAATTCTTCTTTAAAGTCCACACAAACTTTTTTTTTCTTTTTAGTCCAATTAAAATGTCCAAATTAAAAGTCCAAATGTTGATTAAGCTTTCTTCTTAAACATTTAAACAAACACTATCTTCTCTCCAGCACAGTTCTTGGCATGGCAAGTTGAAATTAAGCCATAAATTAAGTCTCACTGACTTCACAAGACAATCCCACACAACCCCCCTTTTTTCAGCTTTTCAGGCAAACACACATTCCTTCATGCTCCAGCCACACCCATCTGCATTAAGGCAGGCCGATGAGGTGTGAAGGCACAAAGAACAAATTCTCCAGAAGATGCAAGTAATTTCACACAGAAGAAAATCACAGGGAAGTCCAAGTTGCTTTCCCTGCAATCCTGATGCTTGAAACTTGGGACAGCTCACTCTAGATCTCTTTGTTTGAGGGTTGGGCAGTTCAAAATCAGCCAAAAACTGTATGTCTTCTCCCTCCTTGTATTTTTGCAACAACCTGCTGTCCATCGAGGAAAGATTCACCCCCCTCTTCCTCTGTATTTCTTTCATTTCCAGCATCTGATTCTCAACCTTATGACAAACTGCATCTGTTAGTTTGTACTTGCACCCCTTTCTGGTCTTGGGTTTTGGGCCATCCTTCCATTTCTGCAGGATCTTCCTGCCCAAACGTGAGGTATCAAGTTTACTACTCAGCTTCTCCTGCTTTTGTGATGAGGGTTGATTCACGGGGGGGCTGAGATACCCTAAGCTGCTCTTTGAAACACAGTCCTTGCTTCCTGCCACTCTGCATGCATTAACAGCTTCAATCTGTGATGAGGTCCCCACCATTTGTTCCCCATCAGCTGGCACTAGTTGTTTTTTAGACTCGGCAGGCAGTATTGCAGCAGTGAACAGGTCTTTTGTAGGGCTAAAAGTGCTTGATTGCTGCAAGGCAGGATATAATGTCCCATCTCCATTTCCACCTCCACCCCCATCAGGAGGCTTAAGCTGTTGTTGCTCATATGATGGAGTGGCAGTTGCCATAGCCCCTCCCTCGGCTGGAGGCAAAAGCTGTGTGAGGGGGCCATCAAGCCTCTGAGAGAATAACATTTTCTTTGGAGTGAGTCTCTGAAGGCAGTCTCTAACTTCCTCCCATGTAAATAATACTGATACAGAAATTCCATTATGCTTCTGCATTTCTCTCCCAATCTGTTTCCACTGTTTTAAGTCCAGACATTCATCAAATTTAACCCAAGGACTGATTTTTTTCTATAGCTTTAACCAGCTGCTGTATCTTCTTCTCATCAGCCTTTCGCCCATTGTTAATCAAAAGATCTGAGATATCTTTACAAAGTTCATGCATTTGCGAAGTAAGCACACATCCCATAATTAAAAAAAATATTTTTATTTTTATTTTTTCACTCACCCTGTGTGGGACCCAATGTAGAATTGGATTAATTTCGAGCGCTCGAATGACCTTTCCTCTGGTCGCGAGTGAGTGAAGACCTTGTCCGGTCGCAATTATGAGGTGCTAATTAGATGCTAATTGCTGTTCGCTGAAGCAGATCTCTTCAAAGCATTCCTTTGAATTTCATTCAATCGCCTCACCACGGAGCACCACTTGTTGAAATCCGATTCATTTAGAGATAAGATCAGTCTCTTTAAAGGCACTTTACAGCTTCAGTTAAACAGAGGAAAGTTAAGAGTTAGGAAATCTAGCGAAGGCCAGCTTCATTAGGCTTTTTGTAGGGAGGAACAGAGATAGAGAAATAAAGAGGAAACAGACACACGACTGCTCTCTTAGCTGAACAAAGGCATAATAATGGCTTCTCTTTATTCAAGCAGAGTATAGCAGAAACGAAACTTAAGCTACATAATCAATCAGAAAGTCAGAACCCAAATAAGGAGAGATAAGGAGAATAGCAAGCAAAGAGGCTTTTGTTTACAAAATGTGTCAGAGGCAGCCTGACAGAATCCAGATGCATTCCCACAGAAAATTCACAGGTTGGAAAGCATTCGAACATCTCCTGGGTAAGAGGAAATAATAATTATGAATAGGTAAAGGTCACCCTTGCTCAAAAGCCAGTCATATCTGACTCTAGGGTTCAGTCCTCATCTCTGTTTTTGCAGACATTTCCATTGACATATGGCAGGCTTGACTAGACACCAGAGTGCACTGAACACTGTTTACCTTCCCACTGAAATGGTACTTATTTATTTACTTGCAATTTGTTGCTTTCAAACTGCTAGGTTGGCAGGAGCTGGGACAGAGACAGAAGCTCACTCCGTCATGCAGCACTCAGGTCTTGAACTGCTGACCTGCTGACTTTCCAGTCATCAAGTTCAGTGTCTTAACCACTAAGCCAAGGCAGTCCCTTGAGAGTGATATAATAAAGTGATAAAGTAGGTCTGCTGTTAACATTAAGAAGACAAAAAGCATGGTGACAGAATTATACAACTTTAATGTTGACAATCAAGAACCTGAAATGGTGAAACATTTTTATACCTTGGTTTAATCATTAATCCAAATGGGGCCTTCAGCCAAAAGATCAGAAGATGGAGACTCAAAATAGCAGCAATGAAGGAATTTAAAAAGATCATCAAGTGTAAGGATGTGTTACTAGTCACCAAGGAAAAGATTATCCACACCCTTGTTTCTTTCTCCCAATGTATGGTCATGAAAGTTGACAGTAAAGAAAGGTGACAAGAAAAAAATGGTTCATATGAAATATATTGCTGAAGGAAAACTGTGCAGGTACCCAGGACTGCCAGAATGATGAACAAATGGGTTGTATATCAAGTCAAGCCTGATCTTTTTCTGGAAGCAAAAATGATGAATCTCTGGTTGTCATACTTTGGGCACACAGAATCATAGAATTAACGAATAATGGAGTTGAAAGAGGCCTCTAAGGCCACTGAGTCCAACCCCCTACTCAATGCAGGAATCCAATTTTAAATGTATCTGACAGATGCCTGGCTAACATTCTTTTCAATGCCTCCAATGGTGGAGAGCTCAGTACCTCACAAAATAATTGGTTCCATTGTTATACTGCTCAGACAATTAGGAAGATTTCCTAATATTGAGCCTAAACCTGTCTCTTGTGCCCATCAGTACCTGTCCTACATTCACGAATTATTGAGAAAAGATCCTGACCCTCATCTGTAAAATATTCTTTCAAGTATGTGAAGATTGCCACCATATCTCCTATCAGTTTTCTTTTCTCAACACTATACATGTCAAAAATCCTTCTCACATGTAGTATTACTGAGCCAAGTATCTCCATCCTCTAACTTTGCATTTGTTTTGTTTCCTAAGTGTAGAACTTTGTTTTTATCTCTGTTAAATTTCATTTTGTTATTTTTATCTCAGTGGTTGAGCCTTTCAAAACTTTTTTGAATTTTGTTTCTGTTTATTCCACCCAATTTTGTGTCATCCACAGATTTGATAAGCATTTCTTGTAATTCCTTAACCCAAATGGTTAATAAAAATGTTGAAAAGCTCTGAGTTGAGCAAACTACACAGGGTTAGACAGGACTCAAGGTGGAGGGCAAAAGCAAACTCAATGCTAGGGATCATTAGGAAGGGTATAGAAAATAAGTCAGCAAGTGTCATTTTGCCTCTTTATAAATCTATGGTGAGGCCCCATCTGGAATACTGTGTACAGTTCTGGTCGCCATACCTCCAGAAGGATATTATGGAGCTGGAAAAAGTGCAGAGGAGGGCAACCAGAATGATTAGGGGACTGGAACACCTTCCTTACCATCTGAGGCTGCAACGGTTGGGCCTCTTCACTCTTGAACGACGACGTCTAAGAGGTGACCTGATTGAAGTTTATAAAATCATGCACGGTGTGGACAAAGTAGATAAGGAAAAACTGTTTTCCCTATCGCATAACACTAGAACTAGGGGACACTCCATGAAACTTTTGGGTACTAGTTCTCAAACAAATAAGAGAAAGTACTTTTTCACCCAGAGGATTATTGGTCTATGGAACTCCCTGCCAGAAGAAGTGGTGACAGCTGTCAGTCTTGACAGCTTTAAGAAAGGATTAGACAAGTTCTTGGAGGACAAGGGTATCAATGGCTATAATTATGGATACCTAAGGACAACCTCCAGGTTGGAGAGATAGGCAGGATATCTCTCAATATCATTTCCAGGGAATCCTAAGCAGGCATCTGCTTGGGAATACCCTGAAGGAAATGGTGAGCCACTGTGTGAGACAGAATGCTGGACTGGATGGGCTGTGGCCTGTTCCAGCAAGGCTGTTCTTATGTTCTTATGTTCCCTCTTCCCAGTTTGAGAAGAAGACCTTGATAAGTACTTGCTGACTACAATTCTGTGACCAACTTAATCCACTTGATAGTTTTTTCATCCAACCCACACTTAGTTTGCTGATCAGAATATCATGGGGCTCTTTGTCAAAAGTTTTGCTGAAGTCAAGATAGATTATATCCATCGCATTTCCACCATCTACCAGGATGTTACCTGATCAAAAATGGAAATAAGATTAATCTGGCAGGATTTGCTCTTGAAAAATCTATGGTGATGTCTAGTTATTACTGCATTGTTTTTAAGGTGCTTGCAGACTAAGCACTTAAATTTTTTCTCTAGAATTTTCAGACAAATTGGTTTGTAATTTCTTCTTGATCTTTTTTGAAAATAGGTACAATATTAGCCCTCCTTCAGTCATCTCACACTTTTCCCATCCTCCATGATTTCAAGAAAATAATAAAGATTGGTTTGAGAGTTCTTCAGCCCATTCCTTCTGTACTCTTGGATGCAGTTCTCAGCCCTGGAATTTTAATTTGCTCAAGGCAATGAAGGTTTTTTTAGTATGTCTATCAATCTCAAGCTACAATTCTGTCTTTTTTAATTAATATTTGCCAGGAAAAATGTAGGCCCTCTTTTGGGGAGAACCAAGCTAAGCAGGAATTGAGAATTTATTACTTTTCTCTGTCATCTTTTATTTATTTATTTTCATCTCCAGTGAGTGGCTGAACTACTACTGCTTGCTCTGTTTTAAGCTACAAATGCAGAAAAAGAATGATTTTGTTGTTGTTGCTTTTAGGATCACTTGCTAACTTCTTCTTCCTTTTCTTCTTCTTCTTCTTCTTCTTCATCTTCTCCTACTTCTGTTATATCCCAATCCGAATATTGGCTATCCTCATGGCTAATAGCCATGAAGATTGTCCAATCTGAATATTGGCTATCCTCATGGTTAATAGCCATGAAGATTGTCCTGAGAATATCATGCAGTGGCCTTCCATTTGCCGTCTGCATCGCAGCGTGGCCCCTGTACCACTGATCCAGTTCTGCCAGTCACTTTCTGGTCCTGAGCCTTTTGGGCATGCGGAATCCTTATCGGCACCAGGCCAGTATTGATGAAGCTCCTGCCCTCCATCAAGATGGATTCAAGTGGAATTTAATCCACTTGGGGACCATTACTCAGCAATGGCATTCCCAGTGGTAATGTATGGTTGTGAGAGCTGGACCATTAGGAAAGCTGAGTGCAGAAGAATAGACGCCTTTGAAATGTGGTGTTGGAGGAGAGTTTTCAGCATACCCTGGACAGCGAGGAGAACAAATAGGTCAATCTTAGAAGAAATCAACCCTGACTGCTCCTTAGAAGGTAAAATAGTAAAGATGAAGCTAAAGTACTTTGGACATCAAATGAGAAGAGAGGATTCACTTGAGAAGGCCTTGATGCTGGGAAAGGTGGAGGGCAAAAGAAGAAGGGGTGGCCAAAGATGAGATGGCTAGATGTATTGTGGACACAGTGGGCACAGAGCTGGGCAAACTGAAGAGGATGGTGGACATCAGGGGTGCCTGGAGGTCAATGGTCCACAGGGTCACGAAGGGTCAGAATCGACTGTGCGACTGAACAACAGTGCCTGACACTCAGCATTGGGTCCCTGGCAGTATGGCCTGCTCTATTATCATAGCATGATTACCTGGCCAGATTTTTTTATCCTTAACTTTTGCTTTCCTATCACTATCCACGTAAATCTTTGCTACTTATCTACAGACTTCCTTTGTGGACTGGCCTTTCTTTTTCCCCCTTTTTTGCTTTCATCATGAGAAGATCACCAACTGTGGCTGCAACTCGAATCCAAGAATGCATTTTTTTCCCCTGAAGCAGGAAAAATGTCATTGGTGTGAATTTGTTTAAGATGGATCCCAGTTTGCCATGAAGTGACCCACACACTATGATCACAGAGCCATCTCCTGCAGCACATATGAAATGAGACAGTGGTGGGCTCCAAAAAAAATTACTACCATACCACACTGTGGGCATGGTATGGTGGGCATGACTAGGGGGAAAGCCCTGCGTTGCACCCGAATTAGGACTACTTTATTTCAAAACTTGGATGGGCGGGGCCAGCCAGAATTTCTGTTACCGGTTCTGGTGAACTGGTGCAAACCTGCTGATGCCCACCACTGAAATAACATAAGACATGCAGGATTTAACACCGGGACTGCAATGGACTGCCACAGTCTTGAGGTTATGGACAAGGTGCACCTTCACAGCCAGTCCATCTGGAATGGCCTCTTCCACCTCTATGACTGTTGGGAATCAGAGTTCCTCCTCCGCTCATTTTGCTGTCGGGCCATGAGAAGCTAAGGCTTACTGGAAAAGACAAAAATATAGGAAAAGTTAAAAACAGCAAGAAAAGAGAAAGACTAAATATGAGACAAGCTGACTTCATAAAGGAAGCCACAGCTTTGAATTTTAAGGACAGGACATACGGGAGCCACCCTAATCTGGAGGTGACCTGATAGCAAGTAATAACAACAATAACCCTCATGCAGTCAATATTTTTCTTCCAGAAAGATTTTTGTTGTTGTTGTTCAACAAGACCCCAAAATGCATTGCACCTTAAGAAATTATCTTCTAAATATCTTCATGATTTCTCCATAAAATCCATCTAATTTCATGGCAGGAAAATAAATTGAGGATAAGTCAAGCTGATATTACTGTGTTCTCTTTTATTGAGCTAACTTATATTTGATATATAAAAATGTGAATATTAGAAAGGGATAAATTATTATTGTTATACCAAAGATATGTAGTAACAAAACTTTTAGCACAATATAAAAAGTATATTTATTCTTTATGACTCATAAGATGAGTTTTAAAATATAAAGAAATATAAAGAGATAATAAAGAGATAATAAAGAGATACCAATACATTTATCTTACAAAAAGATGAAATATATTCCCCAGCCAGCATTTAAAGTAGATATTAGTTACCAACATTCATTCATTCTTTTTTCTATGTTTCTACAAAATTTTACTGGTATTTATTCTACTTCTTGACACAATTAGCAATAAGCAGTTAGCAATATTAATGAGATACCTCCCTGTTTTTGTCTACTGATTTAAGTGTATATCTATGTGTTCTATTTAAAGATATGCTGTTACTTTCAGCATGTCCTTATCAAATTAACTCCTAATTATTCCATTGGTAGATATTCACAGTGGTGTCATGTTTCAAATATATCTAGCATGTGACATCCATTTTCTCTAATTTAAATAGTCCTGAATATAAACTTAATCAGTGTTTGCAGGCTAAATAGCAATTGATTCTCCTTTTTATTTTGGCTGGCACTATTTTCTTCTTTTTGCTGCAGAATATCATGGTCAAGAGTGTGACATCCAAATAAGGCCTCAAATCACTACCAAGCTTTATAACCCGTCTTGGTAGTTTGAGTCTGTGATGGTCTGTCACAACTGAACATTTACCCCTGAGAGGGATAAAAACCAGTGTGAGCCAGATAATCATGAAAATTATATCAAGGCTCTTCTGGATATCAAGGTACTAGCTGAATACTCGGCTTCACCCGGGGTCATATTTTCCTTCTGTGGTCCACACGGGGGTCCCCATCCGGTGTTTGGGTCTCACATGGCTCCCCTCCCCCACCGCCCTTGTGTACCTGCTTGCCCTGCCATGGTTTTTTATGGCTGCCCACTCCAGCACGTTGTCCATGCGGGCCCTGCCAGGGTGATTCCACCTGCCTATGGCCCATTTTCTGGGCCATTGGGCAGGGTTATCTGCCCGGTATCCAGGCCTCATTGGCCCGTCCACCCCGCCAGTGTCCTTTACCTTTCAGGCCCCTCCATGGCATGCCCCGGCAGTCTTCTCTGGCTCTCCGTCCAGGCGTCCCCCACACGGGCGATAGTAGGTGCCCTGTAGATCTTGCATGGGCTGTCTTAGCTTTTGGTCTGGAGACTGCTGAAGGATGCTGTGGCCACTAATCACAGCCACAGCCCACTATTTGGCTGAAGAGGCGGCGGTGGTGGCACTACCATTGCCTTCCACAACCATTGTCTGTTGCCCCCCTCCTCACATGCATACCCTCTCACACCACTCCTGTGAGTGGCTGTGCCATGGGCGGGCAGTGCAGTAGCTCCCGTGCCAGTGCGCACACACAATATGGTGGTTTTTCTTTTGCGCCCAAGGCAGTATGGGGGTTGCACCCAAGGCACCATTGGGGTTGTAGTTTCTGCTCCTTTTCCAAGATTTTGGGGTGCACACCCCAGGACAGGCCGCCAGAACCCCGCAGTGCCAATCTCTGACATGCAAGGAACATGTGCACCAAGTTTCAGTGAGATTGGTACAGTACTGTATCTTCCAGATTTGCTTGTTCTCTCTTCAAAGGATGAGGGGGGAAATCATTGTTTTAATTCATGTTAATATAAACAGAGAAAAATAAGTTTAGGTGACATTCGTGTATCTATTTTTTCAAGTTTATTCATCCATGTTGCATCTATGAATAAATATCCAATACTTATTGGGGGGGGGGGGGAGAATGTAACTTTTTGAGAAGTCAAAAGTATTACCAAAAAATTATTCTTACAACTATGGACAAATGCCATTGGTGTGAATTTGTTTAAGCTTGCCATGAAGTGACCCCCATACTATGATCATGGAGCCACCTCCTGCAGCAGATATGAAATGAGACATGCAGGATTTGATGCCGGGACTGCAATGGACTGCCACAGCCTTGAGGATATTGACAAGGTGCACCTTCACAGCCAGTCCATCTGGCATGGCCTCTTCCACCTCCAAGACCATTGGGAATCAGAATACTGAAGTGGTTCCTCCACTCATTTTGCCATTGGGCCCAATATGATGGTTTCCAGTGGCATTTCCTCCACTGAGGAAACCATCAACCTACCTAAAGGGGCTCATCCGCCCATAGCCATTGGCCCCTTTATGGAATCTGGTTATTTACCACTGACCAACACTTGGCATTGAGTCACTGGCTGTACGGTCTACTTCATTACCATAGTGGGATGTCCGGCCAGACAGTCAATCAACAGGCTATTTATGTGGTAATGGCAACAGTCTATCAAATCCTATTACTTGCACATGGCTTACATAACTTGCCACAGCTAATTGCTGCTCCTTAACAATCTGCCAGGTCCCAACTCAAGCATAGACCTCATTATATGCTTATTTATTATATGCACCTCAGCACCTCACCAGTAGCAACCATTAGCCTACACCTGCTTTACTCAATACCAAAAGGATTGTTTTCAAAGATTGCCAACCTTGAGACTTTGTGAATGTCCTGGACCAGAAAACAATTCATATGGGCAAGCCTGGAGTAGCTAATATAAACAATGTTCCACTTACCTTAAGAAGGTAAAAATGGGCAATAGTGAAGATTCCCCGTGCCCGGTTGGGCATCAGTGGTCTCTGGCAGAGGTTAAACCAGCGAGCAAACTCCTGGCCTCTGGCCCTTGTCAGGGCATAAGGGGGGTGAATTAATGATAGGGATTAATTCGGCTGCTTCCAGCCTGACCGACGACTCTGCCAGGTAAGCAGATCACTATCTCCTGGACATAATTAGGCAAACATTCATCTCCTTGGTTTAGCGTAAATCCCTGGCGCAAATAGTGACCATATTTACCCAGCCTCTAAGCCCAAAACAATAGGGCTTCCTCTGTCAATGTTTGCCCGCACTAATTAACTTCCCTTTGAGAGGTTCCCCAATTAACCTGAGTAAATAGGTGATGTGATTGGCTTTCGGGTGATGGTTTTTTCTACCTGCCTTCTGATCTATAAAAGGTGTATGTATTTTCCCAATAAACCACTGATCTGATCTCGCTCCTGTTGCCTCGTGTTGTCATTGATCAGTCTCCTCCGGGACCTAACGCCGCCCTAGCGGCCATCCATCGCTACATCTGGTGACCCCGACGTGATTCTATTCGTGAGTAAGAGACCCCGGAGAGGTCTACTCGTGAGTAGCGATCCACGCGGTCCGGTTCTGCGCTCGAACCGCGACCCGTCACCCCGGAGGACAGCGCGGCACTCCGACCGGCAGCCAGCCGATCGGAGAAGTGGCCTGCGGCGAGGCATTCCAGAGAGATATTCCTACAGCTTGCTCCCCGCTTTCGAGGAGGTTGCCATAGAGGGAAACGCGTTCCGCTCAGGGCAAGCTGTGAGCCCCTGACATCGCAGAGGCCGTCGAAGGGCCCGTGGCAGAAGGTCCACACTCCGAGGTCTACCCCAGACACCCGACGCCCGAACCTGTTGCCTGCAAAGATGCGTCGAACTCGTCCCGAGGAGGAATCTTCAGAGGACCCATCGCAGGTAATATGGGGACTTGTTCTCATAGACCAAGTCCGTCCGCTAGCCAAAGAACTCGTGAGGAGGAGTTCAGAATCCTGGCCAGGGTTTTTAATTTACGCTTTCACAGCAGGGAATTAGCGAGACTTTTGGCGTATCTCAGGGAACACTGCCTACTTTACCCAGAAGTAGGTACGTTAACCCTGCAGCTCTGGGATCAGATAGGAGACTGCATACAGCAACCCCCGAAAGCTCCAGGAGGGATAGTTCGTACTTGGAGGAAGTGTAGGAGACTCTTGGCTGAGATCGAGCCAGTCCGGGTAGAGGCCAAAGAACCCCCGTTAGTCGAGCCATCAGGCAAGTCAGTCGAACCGACTGCGCCCACGGCACTCTATCCGTCAATTAGCTATCGGCAGAGTAGCGCAGGGAGCCTTCCCGCGGTGACAGCTGCAGACGTCACCGAAGGAACGCAAGGAATGAGAAGCGCAGGCGCTTCTCTGACAGCTCCAGGTTCCCTAGTCGTGAAGAGTGCCCTTCAGCGCACAGCTGAGATAGAACTCAAGAAGGGGGAATTGTCAGTTGAACAGCTAGCTGAACTTAGACAGATTTGTCCAATCCGCATGGAGATGGACGCGCTCACGGGCGCACAGCAGATAGTACACTCCCCAGTTCCGTACAAGCTTCTCATGGCTTTACGGAAAGCAATTTCAGAGACAGGGCTCCAAAGTCGTTTTACTAGGGGCACGCTTCAGCAAGTGTGCGAAACCACCATGTGGATTCCTCACGATTGGAAAGCCGTCATGAGGATGATGCTAACCCCTAGCCAGTACATGATCTGGGACAGCGAGTTTCGGCTCGAAGCTCAGACCCGAGCTGCCAGGATGGGAGGCGCGGTAATTCCTGACCAGCTGTATGGTTCAGGTGCCTTTGAGCCCATCAACGCTCAAATCAATTTGCCTCTCGCCACTTTAGAAATGTCAGCCGAAGCTGCCTATAGGGCATACTTCAAGGTCCCAGCGTCTGGCAAAACGGCCAAAAATTACACCGCTATTAAGCAGGGAGCCCAGGAGCCCTACATGGACTTCATCAATCGCCTGGAGGAAGCAATTAGCAGGCAGATTGATAATGAGCAAGCCCAACAAGAGCTCATGATTAAGCTAGCAAAGGACAACGCCAACTTGGACTGCCGTAAAATCTTGCAGTCCCTGGGCAATCGCCCTGACTTGACCTTAACGGACATGATCAGAGCATGCTCCGACGTTGGCACAGACTCCTACAAGATGGGTCTGCTAGCGGCAGCGGTGCAGGGGGGGAAAAGACATCAGGGCAATGGCAAGACCAAGGGAGCATGCCACGCTTGTGGCAAGGTCGGACACTTCGCTAGGGAGTGCCGATCCAAGGGAGGCGGACAAAAGTCCGGCCGTCCCAAGGCTCCGAACACCCCCTGCCCGAAGTGCAAGAAAGGCTATCATTGGGCCAGGTATTGTCCGAGTTCGGGAAACCGGAATCCGGGCACGTCTCAGGCCCCAGTCCAAACAGAGGCTTCCTTCACCCAGATCCAGAACTCCCCAGAACTAGACTAGGTTCCAGGCACATTCCAGGCACCGCGAGGGCACAGGCCAGCCCCAAGGGTAGCACAGGGCTAGAATTGGCTTGCCAGGCGGACGTCACATGCGATCTGCCGGGCACAGTCTATCTAGTCGATTCTCAGTACATGGGACCCCTACCCAGAGGCTTTATAGGTTTAGTTTTGCCCCGTAGTGTAGCTGGAGCACGTGGAATTTTTATAATTCCAGGAGTCATTGACTCGAATTTTTCAGGCGTTCTCCAGGTCCAGCTTTGGACACACCTGCCCCAAACAATCCACAAAGGAGACACCCTAGCGCAACTGATCATGGTTCCTTGTCACTCGCCAGCAGGCAGCCAGGGAAGGCTCAGTGACAGCTCAGAGTCCGGTTCAGCAGACCACTTGAGCGCGAGTGAGGCAGTGCAAGGATACCAGGTCTTAGCGACAATGGAGACCAACATTGAGTGGAAGCATCGCCCCGTTATCGAGGTATTTCTGAACAAAAGAGTGTTCTCAGGGTTACTCGATACCGGAGCGGATGTGACCGTGATAAGTAGAAGCCAGTGGCCAAGGGAGTGGGCCATTGAACCGGTCTCCGATGTGTGGGGGGTAGGCGGAGTTCAGGAAGCGTTCAGAAGCCGAGAGTGGGTAGAAGTCACAATCCCAAGGGCTGACGGCACGGCGGTGATTCGGCCGCACATTCTTGATGTGCACATCAATCTTTGGGGGCGAGACATCCTACAGCAGTACGGTGCCACCCTTACCTTCGGGTAATGGCGTTGCCACTTAAATGGCTCACCGATACTCCGGTCTGGGTAGAACAATGGCCGGTAGTGGGAGAGAAATTGGTTGCTCTCAAGCAGCTAGTTAAGGAACAGCTAGACGCAGGACACATAGAACAGTCCACGAGTCCTTGGAATTCGCCAATTTTTGTTATTAAGAAGAAGTCGGGGAAGTGGCGACTCCTCCACGATCTCAGAGAGATCAATAAATGCATTCAGCCAATGGGTCCGCTTCAATGCGGCATCCCGAATCCTAACATGATTCCCGAGGGGTGGGAGATTCTAGTCGTAGATCTCAAGGATTGCTTTTATACAATCCCCTTAGACCCCAGGGACCGGGAAAGGTTCGCCTTTACAGTGCCGGTTGTGAACCACAGTGAGCCCACGCAGCGTTACGCGTGGAAATATTTGCCACAGGGCATGCTCAATTCGCCCACTTTGTGCCAAATTTATGTTCACGACGCACTGGCAAAGTTCCGAAGCCTTTACCCTAAAGCTATTGTTTGTCACTTCATGGATGATATTTTAGTAGCGTTGCCGCAACTTGGCAGCGAAGTGTTTTCTGACCTCCAGGCCAGCCTGGGGGACAAGGGTTTACTCATTGCCCCGGAAAAGGTGCAGAGAACCGAGCCCTTCTCATACTTGGGTCATCAGCTTCTCCGCTCTTTTGCAGCGCCAGTTTTGCCTCAGATAAATTTACAGGATTCAGTCACCCTCATAGAGTTGCAGCAAGTTTTAGGGAATATCAATTGGGCCAGACCGTACTTCCGATTAGATACGGATCTTCTAAAACCGCTCTTCTCGCTGCTAACCTTAGGTAAGCAGCCGGCAGACCGGATAAAGATTTCTCGAGACGCGTGCTTGGCGCTCGAGAAAGTGAACCAAGTTCTCAGCCAGAGGTGGGTGGATAGAATCGCCCAGGGGCCATATGCCCCGATCCTGAATTTGTACATCGTGCGGTCAGGATCCATGTTCACTGGGGCGCTAGGAGTAGACTCAGAGAAGGGAGCGAAAATTGTGGAGTGGGTGTACTTGCCTAACACTTCTTCACGGAACATCGTTCCGCCCCAGGAATTGGTCTCCGCGGTGATTTACCGCAGGAGGCTGAGAGCCAGGGACATTTCTGGGCACGATTTAGCTAAGATCATAGTCCCGTTCACCAAGGAACAAATTCATCAGTTAATGCAGCTAGGTGACTCGCTTCCAATAGCTTTGGAAGGTTTCACTGGAAGTTTAGCGTACCACTTGCCCAAAGACCCCAGACTTGTCTCATTCCAGACAGGAACAGACAGCCTGTTCGAATTGCTTTCGCTGGTCCCACTTCAGGGGGCCAAGACAGTTTTTACTGATGGAGGTCGCACGTATGGTGTCTTGACCTGGCAGGAGGGCGAAGCTTGGCGCACGCTGTTAACTCTTCCACAGAAGTCCGCGCAGCGGGCAGAGTTGGCAGCCGTGAACCTTGCCTTGCGCACCTTCGCCCGGGAACATTTAAATATCATAACTGACAGCCTGTATGTTAGGAATTTACTTCACAGTCTACCGGGAGCTTACATCACTCCCGCGATAGACAAAAACTTGCTTAGTCTGTTTCTCACTGCTCAATTTCATTTGCGAAACCGCACAGAGCCGCTCTATATTGCCCACATCCGAAGTCATCAAGACCTGCCGGGTCCGATTTCCGCGGGCAATAGCAGAGCGGACGCGGCCGCAAAGGAAATTCAGCAACGTTCAGTTTTGGGAGTTTTTACTACTCCAATCCAAAGTCATGCCTTCTTTCACCAGAATGCCAAAGCTCTCGCAAGACAGTTCAATCTGCCACTCTCTCAAGCCCAAGGAATAGTCCGCTCTTGCCAGCATTGTGCAGGGGCACCGGGGGGGGCCCTTGTGGGGGGTCAACCCACGGGGGACAGAGGCTAATCAGGTGTGGCAGATGGATGTCACGCATGTGCCGCAGTTTGGTAGATGGCAATACATGCATGTGTGCATTGACACTTTTTCCCAGTTCGTTTGGGCCACGGCGCAGAAAGGGGAAACTGCCTCCCACGTGGAGCAGCACCTCCTTTCCTGCATCGCGGCGATGGGCAAGCCGCGGCACGTGAAAACGGATAACGCCCCGTCCTACTGCTCCAGGCAGTTGGCCGCCTTCATGGCCACATGGGACATCAAGCATACATTTGGCATTCCCTACAATCCGCAAGGGCAAGCGATTGTGGAGCGGGTCAATCGGACGCTAAAGTCCTATATTGACAAACAAACAGAAAGGGGGGAGCCACCAGCCCTCCCCAAATCACAGGGACAGGCACAGTTTTGTCTGAATAAGGTATTGTTCACATACAATCACCTTAATGTTTTTTCGGATTGTACGCCGCAGGAGAAGCACTTCCGCCGCTCGGAAGCTCTCCCGCGACCTATGGTCCGGTACCGAGTGCCACCAGACCCTTCTTGGAGGGGCCCGGTGCCGCTCATAACCTGGGGAAGAGGGTATGCTGCAGTTATGTCTCCTACAGGTGTCGTTTGGATTCCGGCTCGGTGCGTCAAGCCTCATTTGGAACCTCATGGCGTGGACCCAGACCGACCCGAGTCCGATCCCGGAGATGGAGGACCTCACTCTGACCGAGGAGACCTACCGGGAGAAGCGGCGGCTGCGGACCCAAGCACAGAGGATAACCTGGGGGATGGTCAAGACCCTTTGCAGTGAGGCCCAGGACGCCCTCCAACGCGAGGAGAAGGAGCCAACACCGGAGAACTTCATTGCAGCAGTCTTTGCCCAGATTAATGTCAATTCTGCGATCTTCACCATCATCCTGGCCCTCTCCCTGCTTTTAGGGGGAGGCGTTCAGGCCGCCTCACTGGAGGCCAGCGATTTAATGCCAGGCGGAGACCTCTCTGCCCGGATGCAGTACAACATTTGGGAAAGGTTGGCTACCCTTGTCAACCAGTCCGATTTTTGCCTCAGGCAGGACGTCGGCTCTGCCTCAATCCTCAGCACCTGCCTTGTCCCGGTGTGCCACTCTCCAGGCGCACACCCCCGGGACGGGGACTGGCTGGTGAGGCAACTCTTCAGCCCATACATCCCATCAGCTTCCTCGGAATATGCTCGTTGGGAGATGCGGCTGACCATGACTTTGCCGGCTGATGCAGCCACTCTTCACACCCCTCGAGTGGCGGTCAGCCCGAACTCTACCTGTGGCCGAATACACGGTTGCTCTGGACCCGGCCGAACCCGGCGCCGCTGCCTCGATGTAGGCAGCGGCAATTGGACTTGCAATAACCCAGTGTCACTTGGCTCAAAGTATGCACATATCACCCTACCATCTGGATGGTTCTTTACGTGTAACCAGTATACGTTTAACTACATTCCTGCTAATATTACAGACTCTACATGTTGTATCAGTCGTTTGACACTCTTGCTCCCCACTAAGGATATGATTGCCCCTAGCCCTAATGTTCCCACTGTTTCCAATGTATCCCATGTTCCTTCTCTCATACGACACACTCGCACCACCCTGTTAGACAGCTCATGTGAAAGCAGCTTTAGAGTAATGAGACCTGCCGAGTATCTCTCCTTGGCAGTCAGCATCTTTGGCGTGCCAGGCTTAGCCGTCGGCAACGCAAAAAGGACTGGTCGCTTGGCTTGCGGTCTAGCAAAGGCCATCAACCATACCTCCTCAGCGATAGCGCTCCTCAATCAGGAGCAGGCGGAACTTCGCCATGCCATTCTCGATAATCGAGCGGCTATCGACTACCTCCTATTGTTGCACCACTTGGGCTGCGAATCTTTTCACGGTATGTGCTGCTTCAATCTTACGGACAACTCTCGTAAGATTCAAAGCCAGCTCACGGATCTTCACACCATAGTGGCTGGCATCACAGAAGGCTCTGCATGGGGGGCTTGGTGGAGCTCACTGTGGAAATGGATGTGGTCGTGGATTCCATGGGGGTGGCTTCAAACGGTAATCAAGGTAGTGGTGGGGATAGTCATACTAGGCATTGCAGTCTGCTGTTTTGCTCAATGTGTCCCCTCACTGATTTCGAGATGCCGCAGAAGAAGGAAACCCCGTGACGTCATTCCCGATCAACAGCTGGTGCCGCTCCTGCGCAGAGTCGCCAGTCAGGCTCTTAATATAAAAAAGTAAGGGGAGGTGAAGATTCCCCGTGCCCGGTTGGGCATCAGTGGTCTCTGGCAGAGGTTAAACCAGCGAGCAAACTCCTGGCCTCTGGCCCTTGTCAGGGCATAAGGGGGGTGAATTAATGATAGGGATTAATTCGGCTGCTTCCAGCCTGACCGACGACTCTGCCAGGTAAGCAGATCACTATCTCCTGGACATAATTAGGCAAACATTCATCTCCTTGGTTTAGCGTAAATCCCTGGCGCAAATAGTGACCATATTTACCCAGCCTCTAAGCCCAAAACAATAGGGCTTCCTCTGTCAATGTTTGCCCGCACTAATTAACTTCCCTTTGAGAGGTTCCCCAATTAACCTGAGTAAATAGGTGATGTGATTGGCTTTCGGGTGATGGTTTTTTCTACCTGCCTTCTGATCTATAAAAGGTGTATGTATTTTCCCAATAAACCACTGATCTGATCTCGCTCCTGTTGCCTCGTGTTGTCATTGATCAGTCTCCTCCGGGACCTAACGCCGCCCTAGCGGCCATCCATCGCTACACAATAGTCTTATGTATTCCTGTCTGAGAAGTAAATTAAATAAGAAGCCATAAGGAGCATGAGATGGTAGGGAATGTATATATTTGAGTGAGTGGAGTGTAATTTGAATTAGCTTTGTACTGAACAAGACATTTTATGCTAGTGAATAATCGCTTCATTTTCAAAGCTTTAATGGATCAAATGCAAGAAAACAGTAAGCCAGTGTTCTGTCATTCTACCAAAGATAGAAAAGTAAAATTAGCTGCCCAGTTGAATTGCCTAATGAGCCATGCAATATTATTATTTAGGTCTATCTTTGTGGGGAACTCTTTCTAATTTGGGTTCTATATACTGGGTCAAGCACTGTTTGTAGTTAGTGCTTGTCATGCTTCTAAGCAATTTAAATTCCAGCTCAGTTAAAAGGATATCAGACAGTGGATACAAAGTCAAGAATTCTCCTACTTCTTTATACTGTACATAAAAGATCTCCATTTTAGTTATAAAAGTACTGCCTTTATAGTGGCTGGGGAGCAAGAACTTGTTAATATTGAATCATATTATAGATGGAGATTATTTGGTGATGGGATGTGGACGTTATGCCCGTGCCTCCCCACTACTCCGGGAGCTGCACTGGCTACCAGTTTGCCTCCGGGTGCAATTCAAGGTGCTGGTTTTGTCCTTTAAAGCCCTATATGGCAGTGGGCCAGGATACCTGAGAAGACCACATCATCCCGAGAGTGTCTGCCCGTCCAACCAGAGCAGACCGGAGGGGCTCCCTAGTTGTGCCTTCAGCTAGAGGGGCCCTGCTCTCCAGCACACAAAGAAGGGCTTTCTCCGTGTCCGCACCAGCCCTCTGGAACCTCCTTCCAACAGAATTGAGGCTACAGACGGAACTGTTGCCCTTCAGGAAAAGTCTGAAAACCTGGCTGGCAGGGCAAGTGTGGGACCTTAATGGGAATACGGCTCCAGCCTGTTGGCTCATCCCCAGTTAGTGCTTAGTTAATATCCCTCCCTTTGTGTTGTTGTATTCTCTCCCCCCCCCATTCCATTTTATTTTATTTTAATTCTTTTAATTGGGGTGGGGGGGTAGTAGGGTGGAGAAGTGAGTGGGCGATTTGGGGTTTTAAAATCTGTTTTTATACATTTTTAACTGTTGTATGCCACCCTGAGTCGGGTTCCCCTGATTGGGCGGCATATAAATTTAAAAATTAAATTAAATTAAAATGGAGAATGCACCCAGTTCTTCTTCTTCCTTATCTAGGCCAAATGTGAAACTGCCAAAATGAAGGTCCCTTTTGGAAAATTCATTCTACAATTCATTTCACCTGACCTAGTGTGAGAATGATTAGCCGGCAACCTGAGGTTGCCGATAGATACCAGGGTACATCCGATTGTGGTTCAAAAATACCACAATCTTCTTTGGCTCAAGTGCCAAAGAAAAGCTCAGTCTCTCCTGGTAAAAGTAAAACCCCGCATAAAGAGTGCCTCGCTTAGAGACTAACTTGCATAAAGAGCAGAATTTTCTCTGAATGGTCACCTCGCTTAACAACTAAAGCCAACCAAAAACTCGCTTAACAATGAAATCAGGGTTCACAATTCTCCCCCCGCCCGCAGAAGTCACAATTCGTCACTTACAATGTTGTTTCACTTAAAGAGCAAACTCGCTTAAAAAGCAATCCCATGGAATGCATTATGTTCTTTAAGCGAGGTACCACTATATACTGGTCATAGATTTCCTAGGTGGGCTCAGTTTGACCAGCAAACAATCCCCCTTTCCCTGTGATCAGCAATCATTTCAGGTCTTTAATTTTCTTTTCTTTTTGACAGCTGCAAATCTCATGTTGTATAACACTTTAGAATCCGTTCAAATGAGCACTTCAGAGTGTGGCCGTGTCATGGATGTATGTAGGATTTTACTGAGGTGGGCCACAGTAGCGTTAAAAACAGAATTTCAAAAATAAAAAGACAAATGTATTAAATGGTCTTCAACTAACAGCCAACTGAGTAAGTATGGGAATCATTTTTCAAGATTAGGAATCGGGGTAAACCAAAAGGAATATATTATGAGAAAAGATTTACAAAGCATTTATTTTTTCCATGTAAATGATTATAATCATATACTGTCAGTAGTTCAAACCCATAAAACCAAGCTCTGTTACTCTATGGGATTTCAGTCTGGACTATTTCCAACTGTAGCACATTAGAAACTGTATACTCAACATTTCTTTGGTAAATTATCTGCTGCACATTATGTTCCAGTGCCTATTCCATTTTTAAGGCACAGGAGGCATGGATCAATGGTCCATCTTTACAGCTGTGAAAGTCCTCTAGAAGATGAAACAGAGTTGAGATTCCAAAGCCATGGCTATAATCATGACCATGACTATGTTCATGGTGGTTGATTCAGAGGTTTTGGGTGAATGATGTCATAACAGTCGTGTCTTGGATTATACTAACTTTATATTTTTATGAGCACATGTACTCCTTGATTACTTTAAATGATCAGCAATACCTCAAATGGTTTCTAACCATGACATGGTTAGAAAAATCAATTGAAAATAATAAATAAACCATGTGCTTTATTGTCATAACAGGACCTGCAACTGCAGTGAACAAATTCAGTCCCCTGCAACCTTCGAGCGACAAAACGCTTTCAGCAGCTCAGTTGATGCATTTTACACCTTCTCATAAAACTTCTGTCAATTGTCCATTATGTATCAATTAGTAGCTTAAACAGGTTATTAAATTAACAACACTGTTGTTAGGCACTAACATACTGATTAATTAAAATTGTGACTTTTTAAATACTTAAATATTTTATAACCTGCATATTTTATAACTTGGTTGCTTCTTCTCCTCTTAAGAGGATGCTTCTGTAACTATAGGCTCAGGAGACTGTGAAATCAAAATTACAACTTATCTTTGTTAAAAGACAGATTTATATTTACTTACATTTGCATGTGTTACCCGTGAATACAGCATTTATTTGGCATCTTTTCTTTCCTCTTACTGAAATCATTGACCTAGTTATCATGTTTTTTAAAAGCATGGCAGTAAATAGGAATGGCTGAAGTTATCAGTTATGCTTTCTCAAACATTTTATGTCTTTTTTTCAAAAAATCCAGTTCTTTCCACCCTGTACATTAAGAAATGTGTAGACTTTGGTGATCTCTACCAAAAAGGCAGTGATTGGGTCTGTCAATGTATACAATTCCCAGCATGGAGATATACATGTTTTTCAAAATATTACCAATGAAGACAGTAAAAGAGACAGTAAAAATGCAAAATCTAACCACAAGTAGAAAGCCTAATTCAGCATGATGAAGTTAAGCAAGGTTTGTTAGTAACTTTTGGGATAAATCACTAGATTTTTAACGAGATTTTTAATTGGTGCAGGTGGGAGGTAGTTTTTCAGTGTTTTTAGGAATGTTAAGGGTTTCTATAGTTTAAACGTTGGGGATTATATGTACACGGCTTTAGTGTTCAAGAACCAAGACAATAGAAACAGCCGAAGTCTGGTTTAACTCATCTTTATTGCATGATGGTCAGGGGGAACATGTGGCAATGGCGGACGAACAGCTCATTATATACGGTGGCTATACATTTGAATGTGGCTCCTTGGTAGCTCATTGGCTACTGTCTACCTGATATCACCCCAAGTCACACCCCTCTTGTCCAGGTGAGGCAGTGGCGGGAATCTTCCCGCGGCTGTAGGCATTTGGAGAATTTGTACCATGTGAGCTGGACGCTCGCTACTGCCCCCAGTGGCCACTAGCTCGCGTCCTCATACAGAAGGTTACAATGTTACTTTAGAGATTGTTACATTCACTCATTCGTGTGGTTGCATTTACTTTAAAGGCACAAAGGCACATTACACTCCATACACAACACCCCTCCCCCCTAGGATGAGACGAAGTCTCTCATCCAATGTGGTTTTTCACATGAGTGTTTTGGGCGTATGGTTGGTTGGCTTGTCCCGGGGGAGATATCGCTTCTCCGTTCCCTGAGCTCTTGTCCTGCAACAGGAGAGGGAGACTCTTTAGCAACTTGCTGCGGATCTGCAGCTTCTGGGGTAGGGGTAAACTCCAATGTGGGAAAACCGGGGGCATTGGGGACTAACGAAAAACCCCGCTCCTTGCTTGGATGGGTGGGGGACCACTCCGAACCCAACCCCCCAACCCCGGTTTTGTAACTCAAAGTCAAAATCATATTCTGGGATGTCTATGGGGGCATCCTCCAGGATATCTGTGGGGACAAACTCATTCCCTTCCCCCCTTGGTGGGGATTGCCAGTTCGGGGCATCCTCCAGGATATCTGCGGGGACAAACTTATTCCCTTCCCCCCTTGGTGGGGATCGCCGGTTCCCCTCTTCTCCCCCTTGGGCTAAACGGGTGGGGGAGGACCCTAACGCTGAGTTCTGATGCGCGGTTTCTGTGCCCTGACTACCGGGAACCCATTGCCGGAGTTGGTCTGCATCTCGCCTCCAGAGTAGACCCATGCTGCTCTCGACGCAGTACGACACCGGCCCAGTTTGGCCAATGACTACCCCCGGGACCCAGGCTAGTCCTGCAGTTGCATAATTTCTGCAATGGACTGGGGCGCCTATTTCAAAACTCTTGGTGCCCACTATCCCTATGTTCCTCCCAGTATCCTCCACCCTTGTGGGGTCCAGCCTAGTCAGCATTGTGGTCAGCTTCCTGCGCATGAGGAATTCTGCGGGTGAGTAACCTGATGCTAGCGGTGTCACCCTATAACCCAGCAGGAATTGGCATAACTGTAAATTCAGGTCCCCGGGGCCCATGCATCTCAGCTTTTCCTTTGTTGTATGCATGAGGCGTTCTACCTGTCCATTTGTTGCTGGGTGAAAAGGTGCAGAGGTGATGTGCCGGATGGCGTTTATTCCCATGAATGCCTGGAATTCGGCAGACGTGAAACTACTCGCGTTATCACTCACAAGCACATCGGGTATACCAAATGAGCTGAACACCTTGCACAATTGTTTAATGGTTGCGGCTGATTAGATGTTAGCCATTGGGATAACTTCTAGCCACTTGGAATAAGCGTCCACTATGAGGAGGAAAAAGGAACCTCTGAAGGGACCTGCGAAATCTATGTGCAGGCGAGACCATGGCCCCTTGGCTGCGTCCCATTCTCTGTGCGGGAGTCGGGACTCTTCGGGCCGAGAGCTTTGGAAACTCTCGCAAGTGCTCACCATGTGTTCTATGTCAGCATCTAATTGGGGCCACCAGAAATAGCTCCTGGCCAAAGCCTGGGAGCGGACAATCCCCGGATGGCTGACGTGCAGCAGCTTGAGCACCCTTGCTCTCAACGACTCAGGGACGACCACCCGCTGACACCAAAGGAGGCAACCCCTCTCCGTGGACAGTTCTAACCTCTTCCTAAAAATGGGGCAAATTCTACCGCCGGGGACGTCGTTGGCCACCCCTTCTGCACCCATGAGCTCACTAGAGCCAACATTTTATCTGTTGCCTTGGCGATTTCGGCGGGTACTATTGGGGTGAATCCAGAGCCTCTATCAGGAGCACTTGGTGATCTTGTTCCACTGCACACGTGGGGTCGCCCACATGAGGCAGAGGTGACCTCGAGAGTGCGTCCGCATGGCTTATGTCCTTTCCAGGGCGATAAACCAGCGTGGTCAGGTATGCATTCAGAAAAATGGCCCATCTCAGCATCCTAGGGGACAGGATCTGCGGTGTAGGCTTGTCCGTGGTAAAAATGCCTAGCAGGGGCTTGTGGTCAGTCACGATGGTGAACGGGCGACCATATAGAAAGTCGTGAAACTTCTTTGTTACAGCGATTATTGCAAGTGCCTCCATGTCTGTGCATAGTTACACTCTGCCTTTGACAGGGATCTGGAATAGAAGGCCACTGGGGCTTCCGGCCCGCTCTCCAACACGTGGCACAGGACCGCCCCCACCCCCACTGGTGAGGGCAACGCATACCAGAACCACTGGCTTCTTGGGATTGAAATGGGTCAGAATGGCCTCTGAGGATAAAAGTTGTTTTAGCTCATTGAACGCTCTCTCTTGACTCTCGCCCCATCGCCAAACCCCATCTTTCTTTAATAATCTGTGAAGTGGCTCTACCACCGATGCCTTCCTAGGCAGGAAGGAATGGTAAAAGTTCAGGAGCCCCAGGAAGGATTGCAACTCGGTTTTTGTGGTGGGGCGAGGGTCACTTTGAACAGCGGACACCTTTGACTCAGAGGGTTTTATGCCACTTGGGGTTACCCTGAAACCTAGGAACTCTACCTCCTTTGCGAAGAACACACATTTGTCTTTCCATAACTTCAAACCCGCTTTCTCAAATATAGTCAGTACTCTGTCGAGCCTTTCGGCTAGTTCTGATTCACTCCCCCTTGTGATCAAAACATCGTCAAAATATGGCAAGACCCCCTCCAAACCCTTCAAGAGTCGTTCCACTAATGATTGGAAGATGCCTGGAGCCGAATTTACACCAAACTGTAGGCGCGTTACCTTAAAAGCCCCTTTGTGGGTGACTATTGTCTGTGCAGCGGCTGCAGCTGGAGTTACTGTTAGCTGCTGGTATGCCTGCGCCAGGTGTAGCTTCGCAAAACACTTCCCCCCATGTAACCTGGCCAAAAAATGGCTGACTACTGGCACCGTATATGCATTTGGGCATATTGCCTTGTTGATGGTGCATTTCTAATCAGTGCAAATTCGAACCTCCCCATTAGCCTTTAACGCTGTTACAATAGGAGTTTCGCACTCCGCAGAATCGACTGGGACTAGAATTCCCTGGCCCACCAATTTGTCCAGTTCCACCTCTACTTTGTCCTTTAGTGCAAAAGGCACCCTTCGCGGTTTGAGCCGTATCGGCCAGATCTCCGGGTCCAGGTTGAACGTAACTGGGGGCCCCTTGAATTTTCCGAGTCCCTTCTTGAATACCTCCGGATGTGCGTTACACACTTCCTGTATTGGATCAGTTCCAACGGTATGCACGCCCCCTATGAACAAACCCAGGGGCTTAAACCATTGTGTCCCCAGGAGGCAGCAAGCCCCCTCCTTAAGAACGACCAGAGGGAGTTCCTGGGTGTGTTGTTTGTATTGCACCTTGAACTTTCCCACCCCCAACACCGGAATGCTATTTCCCTGCATGTCTCACAAATTAGACTTCAGTGCTTTGAGTTTGGGCCACACATTGGGGGAAATTCGCAAAAACTCCCTCTGGAGTTTGAGGAACCCGAGTCTATCTCCATCTTAATGGGGACCCCTTGCAACAGTACCTCAGCAAAGTAACGTGGGTGTCCCAAGGACACGCTATGGACCGCCGCGTTGTTGTCGCAGAGTACTCGCCAGTACACTCCAGGTACCTCGACGTCGCTGTCTTCGGAGACTCGGCCCTCGCCGTCCTGTTTCCTCGAGGGCTGGATGCCATCCTGCTTCCTTGGGGGACAGTCTGCTGAGCTCTTGTGCTCTCCGTGCCATTGCCTGCAAACCTTGGCGATGTGGCCCTGCTGTCCATAGTTGTGGCACTCGGCCTTCCGGAACGGGCACTTGCTATGGTCGTGGGATGCCCCGCAGCCATCGCAACGTCAGCCGTCCTTCCGCACCTTCCAGACGTCCTCGTCCTCGCTGCTCTCTGTAGAGGAGTGTGGCCCCCGCCTGGCCGCTTGTACTGAGGCTGCTGCCCTGTCGGGTTGTGGGGGCCTTGTTCTGAACCCCTTAACCCCAGTCCTTCAGGACCTCGTGTAACGTTGGGGGCGGCTCTTTGTTCATCAGCTTCCGCTGGGTCTCCTCGTCCCACAGGCTGCACAGCATGTGGTCCCTGAAGGCGATTTCTAAGTTCTCCCACTTGCAAGGGCTGGCAGCCAAACGAAGGGCTACTGCAAAGGCAGCCACGGACTCACCAGGGGACTGCACCCTCTTCCAGAACACGTCCCGAGCCGAGAACATTGAGACTGTGGGCTGGAAATGGTCCCGCAGGGCTTTCAGGAGCTGTTTGACCCGGACCTCATCTACTTTTCTTGGAGACACCAGGTCCACCAAAATCTTCATGGCCGGAAAACTGAGCATCCTGATGAGGGTGGTTCTCCTCTTCCCCTCGTCTGAAATGTCGGACACCATCAATGCGCTTTTGAAATCCATCTCAAACAGTTCCCATTCTTCCGGTTTGTTGATGTCGAAACCGGTCTGTGTTGTCTTGATTCCGTGGGAAGCCATATCCCATCCCAATTTAGTGTTCAAGAACCAAGACAATAGAAACAGCCGAAGTCTGGCTTAACTGTCTACGTGACGTCACCCCAAGTCACACCCCTCTTGTCCAGGTGAGGCAGTGGTGGGAATCTTCCCGCGGCTGTAGGCATTTGGAGAATTTGTACCATGTGAGCTGGACGCTCACTGCCCTCAGTGGCCACTAGCTTGCGTCCTCATACAGAAGGTTACAATGTTACTTTAGAGATTGTTACATTCACTCATTTGTGTTGTTGCATTTACTTTAAAGGCACAAAGGCACATTACACTCCATACACAACAGCGGCCCAGAGTCGCATGTCGATTGAGGCGGCTATACAAATTGAATAAATAAATAAATTTTTGTTGGGTGGATCCATGACACTTAAAATACTACAACTGCACAGAGCAGAGGCACTATAACTTCCAATACCAGTTATAAATGCAGACAATATCCAATAACTATAAAAATGACAAGCGGATGGTACATCAGCAAACACTGAACACAATGTAAATCTCCCATTGGATTGCAGAGGCATGGTTTTCTATTAAAAAGAATGGCAACATGAACTTGTCCTGGCACATATATGATTCAAAATGGGCTTTCATTAAAAATCCAAGGGGGCTGCAGTGGATCAGTCGTTAAGAAGCTTGCCTTGTTAGCTGAAAGACTGGCAAGTTGACAGTTTGAGACTCGGGCACTGCATGACGGATTGAGCACCCATCTCTGTCCCTGCTCTTGGGGACATGAAAGGAGTCACATTTGGGTATTCCCTGAGTGGAGTTTCTTCCACAAAAATCCTTTCATCCCAGAATAATTTCTGACACGAAATTGTTGTTGTTGTTAAAAATCCACAAGACAATCATGAGATTGGCATGAGAAATTGAAACAATGCTATAACACAAAGGTAAAGGTCACCCTTGGTCGAAAGCCAGTTATATCCAACTCTAGGGTTCAGTGCTTGTTGTGTTTGTAACTGGATTATTGCTTTAAACAGTTTGTAATTATTATCGCGGGATTGGGGTGATCCTCCATTTTGTCTTCTTCATGGTACTAAGCTATCACGGGACTTGCTTTCCCGCCCTTCCTAATGAGATGCGCTAAGTCTCCCCAGTCTCCGGTCACCCCACGATCACCCCACTTCTCTCCCAAACAATCCTGTTGTTTCCTGTCTGAATGTATCCATTGTATATTGTATATAAAGTGCTGCTGTGCCATTGCTGTTCATGTTCTGTTTGCTTACAATAAAGTTGTATTTGGCTCTGTTATGCTGGCTGCTTCCCTTCAATTCCCGAACATCAAAGTGCTCATCTCAGTTTACAGCCAAAGAGCCAGCATTGTCTCTGACTGCAGATGTTTCTGTGGACATGTGGCAGGCAGGCCTAGACACCAAAGTGCACGGAATGCTGTTTACCTTCCCACCGAAGTAGCACCTATTTATCTACTTGGAATTTCTTGCTTTCAAACTGCTAGGTTGGCAGGACCTGTGACAGATGGGAACTCACTCCATCATTTAATTTAATTTAATTTAATTTAATTTAATTTAATTTAATTTAATTTAATTTAATTCTTAGATTTCTATGCCACCCACTTGGGTAAACCCAACTCAGGGTGGAGTACAGCAATCACAGCAAATAACAATACAGATAAATATAAATAAAACATATTAAAACCTCAAATCAACCACCCAACAACCCACCCGCCTACCCCCACCCCATTTAAAAGACTAAAAGGGAATAGGCTAAAAGGGGAAACAGGAGGTATAGGAGGAGGATAGCAATACAAAATACAAAAAAGTCAAGGCCACCATGTTAAAGGTTTTTTTAAAAAAAATATTGTTACTTTTTTTAAGCGTGGTGCACGGTGCCACTGCACATGCCCCGCTACCGCCAGAGGGCTCCGCCTCGACCCAGAGCAGCGTGGCTAGGGAAAACTTGCTGGGTGTGCCTCTTCCTTAGGCTCATCTGTACTTCCTGCACATGGACTTCAGCAATGCACCCCACACATGCCTCACCCAGGGCCAAAGCCTGAAGGTGTGCAGGAAGCAGCCCTGGTGTGCATTCTCTTCCGGACCAGGACCGGCGCACCTTGGGGGCTGAAGCCTTGACCATGAGACACACCGGGCCCGGTCCAGAAGAGACCGCGCACTGGGGCTGCTTCCTGTGCACCTTCGGGCTTCGGCCCTGGGCAAGGCACATGTGGGGGGCATTGCCAAAGGCAGTGTGCAGGAAGTACAGATGAGCCTAAGGATTCAGGAAGAAGCGCACCCGGCAAGTTCCCCCTAGCCATGCTGCTCTGGGCAAGCGGTGGTGGCAGGGCAGTGGGTGGGCAAAGCGGTGGCTCCCCCTCCCCCTCCCCAGCACAGGAAGGCCGGAGGCCGGCAGTGACTTCAGCTCCTCTCTTACTCTTTCTCTCTCTGTGGGTGCGGGGGATGGAGGGGGGAGGTAGGGTGTGTGTGTGTGTGTGTAAAATGGGGAAATGGAGGGGGAAGGTGTGTGTGTGTGTGTGTGTGTGTGTGTGAAATGGGGGGAATGGAGGGGAAGGGAGTGCGTGTGCAAAATGGGGGAATGGAGGGGGAGGGGTGTGTGTAAAATGGGTGTGAATGGAAGGGGAGGGGAGTGTGTGTAAAATGGGGGATGGAGGGGGAGGGTGTGCATATGTAAAATGGGGGAATGGAGGGGCAGTGTGTGTGTGTGTGTGTGTGTGTGTGTGTGTGTGTGTGTGTGTGTGTGTGTAATGATGAACTCCCATCTCAGTCCCAGCTCTTGCCAACTTAGCAGTTTGAAAGCAAGAAATTTATCTACTTGCAATTTCTTGCTTTCGAACTGCTAGGTTGGCAAGAGCTGGGACAGATGACGGGAGCTCATCATTAGGAACATAAATAGCGTTCTGTGCACTCTAGTATCTAGTCATGTCTGCCACATGTCCATGGAAACATCTGCGAATGCAGACAGTGCTGGCTCTTTGGCTGTAATCAGAGATGAGCACTGAACTCCAAAGTTGGATACAACTGGCTTTCAAGCAAGGCTTAAAGACTAACTGCTGTATTTTAATGTGAGCTTTTGTGGATCAAGTCCACTGGCTCTTTGGATGTAATCAGATGAGCACTGAACTCTAAAGTTGGATACAACTGCCCATTGATTTCTTTTGGGAAATTGTGTATTCCACCCACCCCCGCCGCCCCAAAGCGAGGAAAGAGAAAGGGGGGGGGCAATAGGATTGCTCATTACGGGCCCCAGAAATTTCTGATGGTGGCCTTGCATGCAGTACTCAAGTTTTGAACTGCTGACCTTCCACCTCCCAGTCAGTGTCTTAGCCACTTGAGCCACTGCAGTCCTGATGAAACAGAAGCAAATAGCAAACTGATGTAGACCTAAGGGAAACAAAGTTAAGGTTGGGAAAATGACAAACTAAGCCAAACCCAAAGTGACAGGTTATTCCAACCTTGGTAGGTCTCTAGCCAAATTAACTTTGCATGTAAGCCTGTTGAAGTTCACAAAGTAGCACCAGCAGGGAAGTGAATGCATGCTTTGGTAGCCTGTATATCTGGATGAACTCAGTGACATACATGACATGTTTATGAGAGAGACCAAAACTCTGTTTTCCTCTAGGAGTTTTTGTTCGCACCACAGTGACACAACAGACATATTTACAATGGGCCCTTTATATTTTATGGATGGAACCCTTCAGACAAGGCATTCAAAAGCCTGGGTTCAATGCCAAAGGGAGACAGCACTTTCTGGCTGGCAAACAACGCTCTCAAATTTAGTGCCCTCTTCTCATTATCTGGGCTCGAGAACCAGATCCATCAATTTTGCATTCCTAGATGAAAACTGTGTGAGTATTTTCAGTCCAGGTTCTTTGAACCAAGTGTAAGAAAAGGCAAGGGGGCAGAGTCCGCAGCAGATCTAACTATTTGCCCATTTAGTTCTATGTCTAGTATTGTGTGCATTTGGGGGAGAGTGTGCATAAAGAAGTAAGCATAGGTATACAACATACACTCTATGTATTCTCCAAAAGACCTTGAAAAAGACCTGTTGTATATCCTGACCATACCTGTCAACCTTCCCAGATTGGCCGGGATTTCCCGATTTTTGGCGCCGATTTGCGCCATTTCCCGCCCGCAACTGCCAAAACCCCAGAATTGGCAGCAGGGGGAAAGAGGTACTGCGCATCCCTTCTGCGCAAGACGCGTTCTACATATGCGTAGAAGGCTTTTACGCTTGCATAGAACCCTTCTATGCTTGCGTAAAAGCCTCTCTACACTTGCGTAGAAGGCTACGCAAGCGTAAAAGGGTTCTACGCAAGCGTAAAAGCCTTCTACGCATACGTAGAACATGACTTGCGCATAACCGTTTTGCGCAGGTCCCGGATTGTCCGGAGCCGCGGTTGACAGGTATGCACCTGACACATGTGCTATTCAGGCCATTTTGTCTTCTTCTTTTGCATTTGGCCTGTCATGCTATCACATTTATTGGATTGCTCACTTCCTCTGTACACACACACACACACACCCCTGAGAAAACTCACTTTTCTACACAACAACTCCCAGTTGCAAGCTGTAGGGGACAAATTCCAAATAATAACATTTCCAGCTTGCAGACTGTCTCTACCCAATTGTTTTTGCTATTCACACACACACACATTCCCTCAACAAATGGCAAGCTGCTAAAGGGTTTTCCATGCAGCTCAGAGTGTCTGCGAAAGAAGCCACAGTGCGATTCTGGTCTTTCAAGAGACCATGTGAAATCAAAAGGAAGATAATTTGTGGCAATTTCTGATGAGGGCTCCTTCTATGTCAGGCAGCAATTCCAAAAGAGCCTTAACATCAGAGGGAGAGAGAGAGATTATAGTGTGGGTGGAAAATAGCATTTGTATCAAATTGTACTACTGGGGGAAAGAAGATACCTCTGAAAGAAGCCTGAAGGGATTTTCAGCTGGAATGAAAGGTGCAAAGCCTCGAGCCTTGATGCTGGCAAAGCTCCTACTGAGTTCTGTGGAAGTTTCTCTTTGAAAAGATCACACACGGGTGGCCTTTTTATGCTCTAAATACAATTTCACAGTTTATTGCTTCTGGTAATGGATTCTTCTGGCATGAACATGTAGATGGCTAAGCAGAAAGGCAGGCTGAGCCAACTGATACAACACAGAGAGAGGAGAGGCTGAGTAAAGTCAACAGCAAGAATACACACAGAGGCCAGAATTCTCTTGGCATCCTGTTGATGTGGCTGTGAGTTTAGGACATTAAAGGCTCCCTAACGCCATCCTGAAACACCCCAAAGTCTACTTTGCAGGCGCACCCCCCCAATAACGGACACAGACAACATTGAAAGTGGATAACAGCAAAGGGCCACATTTATTGATTCAATGCCCTAGTCCGAATTATAAATTTGTATTGGTAAAACGACCAATCATAATTCCTAAGGCAAGCAGGCCGAAGTAACACTGGTAAGGTACCACCCCAAAATTGCCAACGGCAATTGGTTACAATGTATCAATTTGTATCAATTTGTTTGTCAACAACAAACAAATTGTTGACCGTAATCAATAACTAACTCATGACCCCACCCTCTGACGCGTATCCGTGAAATCACAGGGGTGATGCATGCTGGTTAGCAATCACCATCACCCCATCGCCTGGTTCGTCGTTGACCGGACAACGTTTAACTAATTTATTCCTGTCTAGTGTTGTCCAGTCAATTGCGAACCTGCCGGATACTTGTGGGTCATACTGTTTACCTTACCAGTGCTACCCGCCCATGTGACCAAAGTCAACAGTAGTAATGGAGAAAGACCCCTATATCAAACCATAGCCACAGTGTGGGGTGGGCAAAAAAGCTAGGACCCGAAGCCAATATGGGTCCCAACCAAAAATTCCCACCCGGCCCCGAAGCGACCATAATCACACTGTTAACTAGGGAGGGGGTGGAGGGGAAAAACTTCTCCGCTCCGTCGCTGAGGCAAAATGGCAGCACGGCTGCCTCGTGGCCACCCCTTTTATCAAGGCGGTGGCCACGCCCCTAACTACCCGGATTCTCTGTCCTGTGGGGGGGGGCCCGCAAAGGGCGCGGCGGCCATTTTGGCGCCGCGCTTGCATTGCAGGCGCACCCCCCCAATAACGGACACAGACAACATTGAAAGTGGATAACAGCAAAGGGCCACATTTATTGATTCAATGCCCTAGTCCGAATTATAAATTTGTATTGGTAAAACGACCAATCATAATTCCTAAGGCAAGCAGGCCGAAGTAACACTGGTAAGGTACCACCCCAAAATTGCCAACGGCAATTGGTTACAATGTATCAATTTGTATCAATTTGTTTGTCAACAACAAACAAATTGTTGACCGTAATCAATAACTAACTCATGACCCCACCCTCTGACGCGTATCCGTGAAATCACAGGGGTGATGCATGCTGGTTAGCAATCACCATCACCCCATCGCCTGGTTCGTCGTTGACCGGACAACGTTTAACTAATTTATTCCTGTCTAGTGTTGTCCAGTCAATTGCGAACCTGCCGGATACTTGTGGGTCATACTGTTTACCTTACCAGTGCTACCCGCCACACGGAGGGGCTTCACAGAAGACCTGACGCCCCCCCCAGACCGTCAGCTCGGTCAACAGGCCTGCTCGCCAGTCACCCAACAGGAGGTCCATACCTCCTCGCGACAGATGGACCCCATCCCCTGCATAGAGGTCATAATTTTGCAGACTAATATCGGGGTGATGACTAACCCGTCCCCAAGCCCTGGTGGTAAGAAACCGCGCCACCGCCTTGTTGACCGCGCGCCTCGCGCGGTCAAGCGCAAGGAGGTTAACGCCCCCTCTGTAAGAGTGGCGCGGAACAATGTCCGACCAAACCAGGGTTGTGGCAGGCCAGACATAGTGCAAGTAGGCGAGTTCCTCGCAAATCGCATGCTTGAGCGATAAGCCGGTGACCTGGCCCAAATCATTGCCCCCCAGGTGGATAATTAGAATGTCAGGCGGGTCAGCCCCCAGGCCAGAAAAAAGGAAAGGCCTCAGCTCCTGCCATAACATCCCAGGCTTACCATGCCATGCGAGACTGGCGTGGTCACCCAGTCCCAGTCGGGGTCCCCACTCTGTCGCCGCAGCGTAACGCGCTGCCCTGTGCACATAGCTGTGGCCCACCAGCCATACTGTCACCGGTGTAATACGACACCTAGGGTCTGCAATAAAATTGAGAAAAAAGGAAGGTAAGGTGACTGAATTGGTACTCATGGCGGGAGTGGGCGCACATAAAACTGAAAACACTGTGAGCCCCACCTCCCCATGCTGCGTATGTCAGCCCCCGAGTACCCAAAAGCAGCTGCTGTAGAGGCTGCACCAATACGGAACGAATGTGTGCCATAACGGGCACCTGAAAAACCCACCCTGGTGAGGGCTATGGCTGTCACCTTCCAAAACTGAAATTTAGTAAGGGGAGACCCATCTTGGTGACAGAAAAACGGGCCGTGGTGCCTGCCACGCAGTGCCAGGTACTCCTGTAGGGCACCAACCGGACAGATGTCTGCCAAAGAACACCGTAGCAGTCTTACTCCACTGCCTACGCCGTGCTGATCTGTTTTTGAGGAGCGAATCCTCAACTGGGCCCAGTCTTTGGCAACGTAGACATCTCCGAGTTCCAGTGCCCTACCACTTGCATCCGCCTTAGACAGCATCACGAGTTCGCTGACGCGGAGCGCTCCAAAAAATGCCACCGTTGTGGCTGCATGGAAAAGGGCTGCCTCATAATGATCAAAACAGAGGCCTGGCCAGCCCCGGGCCAACTGGGTAAGAACCCCTGGGGAAATAGGGTGCCGGTCGTCCGGGCAACGCCCGCGCTCGCGCACCCACCCCTCCAAAACGTGTCTCACACGGAAGTCAGAGGTGGTATCCACATGACCCCCTACTTTGGCCATAAAAGCCAACGCCGAGAGCTTGGATGCTATGGTGCGAGGTGCAAGGCCCTGTGCATGGAGGTGGACCATGAACCGCAGTACATGGTCCACCGGAATAGGCCAGGTCTCTGGCAAGTGAAATTGAGTGGCAAAAGCCCTATATGAACTGAGTGCTTGTTGATACGCCTTACGCGTGCGTGGCGCTAGTGAAAGGCCAATCGCCCGGTTCACCTCTCCTTGCCAATAGTCCACATCTCGTCCGGGAGTGGCGAGGGAAATTCCTCCGCATCCGGGGCCAAGGCGCGGAACCGGGAGATCTGCAGGCGGGACAAAGCATCAGCAATATCATTATTAACCCCTGGGACATGCCTGGCCCTGAACAAGACATTGAGGCGCAGGCAGCGCAGCACAAAATGGCGCACTAGATCCATAACCCTGGGCGATTTAGAAGTCTGTGCATTGACAATGTGTACCACAGCAGCATTGTCGCACCAAAAATGCACTACCGAATTAGCCCACTGTTCGCCCCATAGCATCAAAGCCCCCAGAATGGGAAAAAATTCCAGGTATGTGAGATCCCGCAGGCAACCTGTGCCTGCCCATGCCGGTGGCCACCCACCATAGGCCCACTTCCCATTGAAGTACATCCCATAACCCAGGGATCCTGAGGCATCAGACTGGATCTGGAAATTGGGGGAAGCCAGGAGGTCCGACCTCCAAAATGAGACCCCGTTAAACTCCCTCAGGAATTGCAACCAGACGAACATGTCTGCCCTGATACCCCGGGTGAGCCTAACTCTGTGGTGGGGCCTGGATAACCCTGCCATGGCGTCGCATAAGCGCCGGGCAAAAGCCCTGCCTGGTGCGACCACCCTGCAGGCAAAATTAAGGTGCCCATGTAGCACCTGGAGTTCCCTCAGGGATGCCTTACGCTTGGCCAGCAATTCCGAGATAAGGGTCACTATCCTGGACACCTTATCGCCCGGCAACCTAGAAGCCTGCTCTACTGTGTCAATCTCAACCCCCAGGAATACTAACTTGGTCGATGGGCCCTCGGTCTTTTCGGGCGCTAAAGGGACACCAAGTTCCTGCATTAGCGTCTGAAATGTATTGAGGAGACGTGCACACGTGTCCCAGCCCCGTTCACCCCCGAATAAAAAGTCATCCAGGTAATGGGCTACAGACCGGGACCCTGACCTGCGGACAAAAGCCCACTCTAGGAAAGTACTAAAACGCTCGAAGGCCGAGCATGATATGGAGCAGCCAAAAGGCATGGCCTTATCAAAATAATATTCCCCTTTAAATTTAAAACCCAGCAATTCAAAGTCACCCGGGTGCACTGGCAAGAGGCGAAAAGCTGACTTAATGTCGCACTTGGCCAGCAAGGCACCCGGGCCACACGAGCGCACCATGCGCAGCGCATGGTCGAACGATGTATACCTGACCGAACAAAGGTCATCAGGTATAGCATCGTTGACCGATCTGCCGGCTGGGTAGGACAAATGATGAATAAGGCGAAACTCACCTAGGGACTTTTTGGGAACCAAACCCAATGGTGAAACCTTAAGGTTGGGAAAAGGGGGTGCAGGAAAAGGTCCAGCGACCCTGCCCGCGTCTAATTCCTTTTTAATGCTGGCCGCAGCCACCTCCTCCCTTCCTCTGAGGGATAACAGGTTGGGAGCATCCTGAGGTGATCTAACACCCATAAAAGGGATACGAAATCCCTGCTTAAAACCGTGAATGAGATACTCTCTGTCCTCCCCCTTTGGGTACGATGCGAGCCAGCGCTCCAGCATGTCCACCTTAATTGGGGAGGGTGCCTTTTGGAGAACTAGTTCTCTCCGTGGCAGCCTTGCCAGCCCACTGTCCACCCCTCCCTCTGCCTGGCGCCCCCCCAGGCTTGGGACAAGCCGAGGCTGCGTGGGGACCAGAACACGTGGGACACTCATGCTTATACCTGCAGTTCTTTCGATTGCAGGAACCATTTGACGAGAAAGTCCAGCACAGCAGGCGGGCTGGAACCCCCTGCCCCGCCGGTTGGCGGGTAACCTGCGCTGGAGCTGCTCGCTGGACCGCATGTCCACAATGGTATCTATCCCCCGGGGCAGGGCGTGTGGGTGTCATATACAAAAGCCACAGTCTCTGGCAGGGCTCATCCCATCTCATCTCGGGATGGAGGGGAATCCTCATACGGAATTCCTCATCATATGCTAGCCATGAGGGGCCCGGGAAATCTACCATCGCCCTATATATGTTGTCCAAATATTGGACCATGGGAATAGCCAGATCAGGCCGCGCCCTCAAATATACCGCCATATATATCAAATAAGCGGGGAGCCAGTTAGCCCAGGTACGCGGCGGCTTACGGCGGCGTGCCTGCTCCTTGTCCTTCTCATCCTGACCCTCCCTTTCTTCCTTGGTGGGCTCTCTGTTCAGGAGTGAGAAGATATCTACATACTCCCCCCACCAAATCTTTTCTCTGGTAGCCTGTGCCAAGTGATCGCCTAGTGGCAAGGAATACCCTGCCGTCGGCAAAGCCGAAAAGGGGACAACAGGCCTGGTAAAGGGAGCCGGAGCTAACCCTGCCACCCCCAAGACATTACCAGCAGTGTAAGAGCCTAGGCCCACCCCCGTGGGCATGGTGGCAGTCGTTGTCGCCGGGTGGGGCACCAGAGGGGTAGTCCCCGCACCACCCGAGCGAGGCCAAGGCCACTGAAAGGCCCCCCCTATATTGGGAATATGTGTAGATGTACTCGTTTGCACCGTATACTCACATGCTGCACCCCCGCGGGCCGCCCCCACCGGGGGTTCTGGCCCACTGGGGGCGTCGGAGCTCACGACCGATGTAGAGCTCATCACCGGGGCTTGACCCGCACCAGGTTGCTGGCTGGGGAGCTGCGAGGCAGTGGCCGTAGCCGCGCCACCCGCCTGCAGCAGCTCAACCCTCCCCGCCGGCTGTTGTCCTGCTGCCGTTAGCGCCTCCAAAGGTACCCCAAAAGGGGCACCTGCCTGACTGGCCCGGGCCAAAGACGCCTCGAGGGCCGCAATACGGGCCAGTAAGGAGTCCACATTAACCATGGGTAAAGAGCCGGCCGGCCCACCTGATCCTTGCATGGGGACAGGTCCCTGCACCCCAGGGGCCGTATATTGCCATTGACTACCGCCGAAGCCCGGGAGGGCTGGTGGATTAACCTGCCAAGGCAGGGAGCCGGGCCACCCCCCAAAGCTAGAGGGCCCCGGGAGAGGCTGCGGCCCAACAGGAATAGGCCCAACCGATTGAGCAGGAGGATGAGCGGTGCCCACCGCTCGCGGGCCGCGGGCCGGAGCTCCCTCCGCGCCCGCACTTTGATCGGGCCAAGGGGCGATAGCCCCCATGCCACTAGCCCCGGCCGGGGATGGCAAAGGTGGCTGCTGGGGAGGCGGCACCGCGGTCCTCCGACCCGGATTACGCCTCCGAACCACCCGAGCTGCATTCGCAGCAGCCTTCTTTTTGGAAGGCATCTCACCGCAGCAGAAAGGGAAGCTAGCTAGTAAACGGAACTAAAAGGCTTTCCGGTAGCACCAACGAGCGACGGAGACGCAGGGGGAAAAACTTCTCCGCTCCGTCGCTGAGGCAAAATGGCAGCACGGCTGCCTCGTGGCCACCCCTTTTATCAAGGCGGTGGCCACGCCCCTAACTACCCGGATTCTCTGTCCTGTGGGGGGGGGGCCCGCAAAGGGCGCGGCGGCCATTTTGGCGCCGCGCTTGCATTATGTCAAAAGGAATATCTATGGAGTCTCTAGAGCTTCTTCTTCTTCCAAGTCTAGGCCAGATGCAAAACTGCCAAAATAAAGGCACCTTTTTGTGAGTTCATTCTGCAGTTCCTTTTGCCTAACTTATTGTGAGAAAGATTAGCTGGCAACACAAGATGGCTGCTCCCCGGGTTACGACCAATTATGGTTCAAAAATACCACAATCTTTGAGGAACCTCTTTCTGTGTAACCCAGCTTTTGCACTGTTATTATTGAGCTGTTTTGTTTGTTATGTTGTTTAGGGTAATCTGATATTGTATTGCTTATGCTCTTGACATTTTGTATCTTACTTGCATATTGCTTTGTACTATTTGTATCGTATTTTGTATTGTTTAGCATTATTATTGTAAACCGCTTCGAGTTCCCTTTACGGGGAGTAAAGCGGTATAGAAATCTAAACAATAAATAAATAAATAAATAAAGGGGACTTTTAATTTGAGATGAAAGATTGCAGCTGATGACATTGCAA
Organism: Bradypodion ventrale; assembly: GCA_035047345.1. Taxonomy (NCBI): domain Eukaryota; kingdom Metazoa; phylum Chordata; class Lepidosauria; order Squamata; family Chamaeleonidae; genus Bradypodion; species Bradypodion ventrale. Next base: position 10,342,394 of record JAWDJE010000010.1, read on the forward strand.
GACATAGGCTCCAAACATAGTATTCGATAATGGAATCCAAAGCTGCAGAAACAATGTTTGCATGACTACTGAATATGGCCCTTAACATACTTGGCCAAGATCTTCAGTATTCAACAAAAAGATAATTAGTAATAGTTTCTTTCCCCCTTCTAAATACTACTCTCAGTGAAATCAAAAATTTGTTCCAGAGTAGGCTTTTGAGGTGCATGGAGAGTGCAGCAGGGTTCACTAGATCTGGTGGACCATTGTCCTTAGGTTATAGGCCAAAATTATCATGAATGCTCCTGAACATTGCTGCAAATTGCAGAGAAGAAGCTATTTATACAACAAACATAATTTCAGGTTAATGAGCATACTTTTTTGTTTTCTCACACTGAGTAAATAAAGGGGGCAGGAATTTATTAGGAAACTTCATAGGAAATAAGAGGCAACCCCCAAACACCATCCTCTCCTCAAATTCCATCCCACAGACTAAGTCTGGTTCCATAAGATTTCATATACAGTATCTTCTTAGTTTATTAGTTAATTAGTCATCATACAAATGTCTGACCAGACATTCTGCTATGGTAATGGAGTAGACTGTACAGCTAGTGACTCAATGCTGAGTGTTGGGCAGCAGTAAATAACCTGACTCCCTAAAGGGGCCAACAACTATTGGCGGATGAGCCCATTTAGGTGGGGTGATGGCCCCCTCAGTGGAGGAAATGCCACTGGAAGCCATCATATTGGGCTCAATGGGAAAATGGGTGGAGGAGGAACTCTGATTTCCAATGGTCATGGAGGTGAAAGAAGCCATGCCAGATGGACTGGTTGTGAAAGCGCACCATGTCCATATCCTCAAGGCTGCAGCAGTCCACTGCAGTCCTGGTGTTAAATCCTGCATGTCTCATTTCATATGTGCCATAGGAGATGGCTCCATGATCATAGTGTGTGGGTCACTTCATGGCAAGCTGGGATGCACCTTAAACAAATGCACACCAATGGCATTTTTCCTGCTTCCGGAAAAAATGCATTCTCAGATATGAGTTGCAGCCAAATAAAGATGAGTCATTATACTTACAGGTAAATCCCACCTTCCCTCCAATGAGCTCATGGCAAAATGCATATCTTTCCTCCCCAATTTACTTGTGAGGAAAATTGGACTGAGAAAGTGTGGCTGGACTAAGGTCACTCAATGAATTTCAAATTGTGTGGGGCACACAGTTGAGAATTGATCTTCCAATCTCTAGATCTGCAAGCCTAACTCAAGATTTATCTAGATGGGATTATACCCTTTGGAGCATTTTTGGGCTGAGTTGGTCCACTCTTGTTTATAGCATCCCCATGCATGTCTTTTAAACCCCCATCAGGGGGCTTCTAATGTTTCAGTGTACTACTATACATACTTTGGTAACAGGATACATAACAGCCTTGCAGCTGTCAAACCTGCTTCCACTATCAACATCTGGTATCCTGAAGCCCACAGCAGTTTCTCAATTGACCATACACAGGCAAAGAAGCAAAGGCTGCTTCCCTTTCGAATTGTGGGTGTTGTAAAGTGGTAAATGGGCCACTTCACAATACCAGCAAATTGAACACTTCCCCAAAACCATCTGCATATGGTCCGAGAAAATGAATGTGGTTTATTTTACATTCAATATATGATTGCTGTTGCAACACATCATAGATAGTCAGGAGAAGTGTTCATTTTTGCCAATATGTCAGCCACTTCATGATACCAGCAAACAGGTTACTAATGTTGTTTGGGCAGGATCAACTGACTTCAGGATCCCAATCCAGCCTGTGTCACAAGGACCAGCAAGCTCACTGGTTCATATTTTCTGTGTAAAAAAAACCAAAAGGTTTTTCTCTTTGCTTCACATTCAGCCATGTAAAGTTTGCCCTTGCTCGAAAGCCAGTCATATCTGACTCTAGGGTTCAATGCTCATCTCTGTTTACAGCCAAAAAGCATGTAGCAGGCATGCCTAGACATGAGAGTGCACAGAATGCTGTTTACCTTCCCACCAAAGTGGTCCCTATTTATCTACTTGCAATTTCTTGCTTTCAAATTGCTAGGTTGACAGGAGCTGGGGCAGAGACAGGAGCTCACTCTGTCATGTAGTACCCAGGAATTGAATCCACTTGAGCCACTGCAGCCATGTACCAGAACACTAAACCAATCTGTACTATTTCTGCAGTAACCATAGGGCAGATCAAAGAGCCCAGGGATGATCAAGAGAAAAATAGTGCAATTGAACATGAGAAAGGAAAACTGAAAATATCAATACTTCCTAATTCTTATATGCACTCTGTTTAGAACTTCCCACTTCATCATGGCTAAGTTGATTAATGAAAGTCAATGCTTCAGGGATACTCTCTCTCTTTCCTGTCCTGATCAGACCCTGAACTACCAAAATGAAGCCAAATGCAAGCCCTCATCGGTGTATGTCTCTGGCAGCAAATGGACCAAACTCTGTGTCTCTCCACATTTACACCATGTGTTGTTGTCCACCAGAAGTCCCCACTTGAGCATGTTGGTCTTGCATTTAGGGGCTCCAACCCTTTGCCTATTCAGGGTCCTCCAAGTGATGTTGGGGAGATTGAGATCTTCAGCTGTATCCACCTCTAATGATGTTCCTTGTCCAGTGAGCTCCTTCCTCCATCTTCTAATTTGGTTTTGTTCTTGTGTACCCTCAAGAATGTTTGTTCTTACCATGAAACTCTTCCTGGATCTGAGCCAGCAGACTTGACGCTCATATCCATTCAGAGGATGTCGATGATCATTCTCTTGCTTTCAGGGATACTGAACTGTGAGCAAATGTCCCTCCTTTTAATGTGAATAGAGCCAGAATTTTGACCAGGATCGCCAACATGCAGAAGACCAATAAGAGCTGTCATTGCACCAGAAGTTCTGCAAAACAATCTCTTCTCCCAATGGGGAGTGCTAAAGGTTGCCATATCCTAAAATAAACTGATGGGGAGGGAACACACAGTGGTGGGATTCAACAGGTTTCCCCCAGTTTGCCAGAACCGGTAGCAGAAATTCCAACTGGCCCCACCCATCCAAATTTTGAAATAAAGTAGTCCTAATTCCGGTGCAACACAGGGCTTTCCTCCTGGCCACGCCCACCATACCATGCCCACAGAGTAGGTAGTAAAAAAAATTGAACCCTACCACTGGGAGCACAGGAAAGAAAAGGCAACATGTGTGGATCTCAGGAGGAGTCAAGCACAGGTCTGTTCATTCTTCTACTCATCTCAAGTTTCCCCCCCAAAAAAATGATCATGCCTGCAGTTGCGCTTGATCTTACCATATCAAATATATCTTGCTTTATTGTGCCCTTCACATAATCTAACACTGCACCTTCAATAAGCCACAAGATGGAGGGGAATTGTGAAGGTAGATGTAGGTTGCAAACCAATAATACCTGGAGGGCCATAAGTTGCCCAACTCTAGATGCAGCAAGTACTAGTGTTGGGGAGTATACAGGTATCATATAAATGCCCTATGATATACATAATGGCTGTTCAAGCAGTTATTAGACTTCAGCTTCTGTTATCCTTCATCCCCGGTTCCTCTGGTTAGTGATGATCAGATGAGTGGTTCAACAACACATGAACAACCATGTTTTCCCCTCCTCTGAGATGCACAATGCCCACAAACATAAACATTGCATGTCACTTTCAAAACCTGAAGTCTTAATTGTTAGCATCAGTTCCTTTCTGAGGAACCTTCAGTCCTCTGTCATTAGCAAAATACTTTAGGCCTGTTATAGTCACTAGTCAGATTCTTATTGCTGATTTTTACTCTCACAACAAAAGTCACAAGGGTCATGGAAGCAAACTGCCACTCATTAAAGAGGTGCTGGTGGTGATCTTAGGAACAAGACAGGCCATGTAATTTGGCAAATTACCAGGGACACAACTAGAACTTCATTAATAAGTGCCAATTTGCTACCAGGGCATACATGATTCTGCAATCAGCAGTTGGATTCTGGCCAGTAATTTTTTTTAAAGGGACAAAAAATGCTGAAACTGAATCAATTACAAGAATTTAAAGGATTTATTTTCTTTGAAAAGAAAGGGGGAATCTCTTGCCCTTTCTTTACAGTCAACAGGTTCTATTTCCAAGGGGAACAATTACAATTACGATTGTTGCAGTTGCCAACTATTTAACATCACTCATCTCAATTAAATATTAAACAGGTGAGTGAAAATGAAACTCTGTTCCCAGTTAATGTCTTTCACAAGCTGCATGTAAGAGTCAGAGGCTTTCTGGGTGTTTTTATTAATGTGCCACAGTTTATACAAGATTAATTGATTTTGAATGGGTATTTGATCTTTTTTATTATCACACCACCATTTCTTCCCCTTGCAAAGAAAGATTAGACAGCATCAGTAATGAGCAATGTGAAGGCATCTTTTAAAAAAATATTGAAATACATCATTAATTCCCCCAGTTTGAATACATTAATATTTTCAGAACACTGAATTTGAATGTTGTGCATGCATGGGATATAAAATAGAAGGGATGGTTTCCTAGCACACATTTGCCTAAATTGAAGGGGGGGGAGGGGACAAGTCGGCGAGGGTAAAGTGAAGAAGGACCACTCTGTTGAATGCCTAAGAGGTAAAAATGACAATGTGCAAAAATTTAGCAATATCAAGTATTCCATTTATTTCAGTTGCACAAACTTCTTCTTTTTTAAAATTAACCATTTAACACAAGGTTGGGCAACTCTGGTCTTCCAGGTGTTTTACAGTACAACTCCCATTTCCTCTAGCCAGAACAGCCCATCATATTTATCTACAGAAATCAAAAGATGGCTGAGATTCAGGAGGGCAGCAATGAAGGAATTTAAAAAGATCATCAACTGTAAGGAGACCAAGACCAAGCTGATTCACACTGTTGTGTTCTCAGTCACCATGTATAGATGTGACAGCTACAGCTCTCCCAGTGACTTAATGGTCAAGGCACTAGGCTTGGAGATGGGAAAGACGGGTTCAATTCCCGAGAGCTACACGATGGGGGACACGAAAGGAGCCTCATTGGGGCGTCCCCTGCAAAAATCCTTTCAACCCAGAGTAACCTCTGACATGAAAACAAACGAATGATGTGACAGCTGGACAAGAAAAACATTCATTTGAGATATGGTGCTCTCTAGATACAGCAGTGGTTAAACTGCTATACTGCAACCAAAAGGTTGTATGTTCTAGCCTGACCAGGGCTCAAAGTTGAGCCAGCCTTCCATCCTTCCGAAGTTGGTAAAATTAGTACCCAGAATGTTAGGGGCAAAATGCTAATTAACTTTTGAACCACCCAGAGAGTACACTAAGTTTTGCTTTGGTTTAGACTGTCATAAACACGAATAAGTAGGTCCTAGAATAAATCAAGTCTGAACAATTTCTAGAGTAAAAACTGAATAAACTGAAGCTGTCCTATTTTAGGCACATTGTTAGAAGGCAGAATTCTCTGGGAAAGACAATAATGCTGGGAAAAGGAAAAGGCAGCAGAAAAAAAGTAACACGAAACATGAGATGGATTGACTGTGAGGGAATCCATAGGCTGGAGCTTGCAAGAACCGAACAGGGTTGTTGACAACAGGACATTTCGGAGGTCTCATTTGTAGGGTCTCCATAAGTCAGAGAGAACTTGATGGTAGATAACAACAACCTCTAAATGTTGTAACTCTCTATTAAGGATTAAGAGTCTGGCAGCTGCGATTCAAAAACTTCTGGAAGGTTCTATCATGTACCTAGGTTTTTTTAACAGTTTATAATTTATTTTTCAATGTCTTCATGCTCAGGCTTCATTCCATGCAGCTGATGAAGTGGACTGCAACTCACTAACATTTATGCCAAATAAAACTTCAAGGTACTATAAGCATTTGTGATTTGTTTTTTAAAGATGAGATTTGGTTCTTTCTTTTGGGCAGAACAAGACATACACTTCAGGCAGCAGATGCTGAGAGGTGGCACCAAAATGCTCAAGAAGATAAGTATTTGCCACACAGCCTGCCCTTCCCCTGCTAATCTGTAAAGATAAACTACTGAGTTATGTGCAACGAGAAACTTTGTCCATTGCCCATGTTAAAAGAAAGATTCAGTGGCCCATCCAGCCTCTATTCCAAAAAGGGGAGGAGAAATCTGAAATTCTCACAATAGCCACCTCTACCTCCACCTCTCCACCTTACAAACAACTGAACCCTTTATAAATGAGGCAAGGGATCATTGGTCCCCAAAGGTCACTGCCATGAGTAACTCATTCAAACCAGTAGGGTACCATAATATGATGTCATTGGTTGTCCTGACATGGTTAATCAGAAAATACTACAAGGCCATTCCCATAATATGATCTTAATCCATATCTGGGGTGGCCAAAATTTTCCCAACATGGGCCAGACCACGCCCACTCAGACAGCTGTATGGGTCAAAGACATAGTTCCTCTCGCTGCTTCCACCACTTCTGTTGATGGTGGTGGTGGTGGGTGCATTCACAGCTGTTTTCACCACTTCCGCAGCTTCCCGTGGTGGGAACCCCTGGTCTATATCCTGTTATATGCTACCTTCTGGATATCCTTCACTTTCAGGAAATCATCTGGGGTCCAATATTCGGTTAATTTCAGCATTATACATTAAATTTTAGACTAGGGCATAAGGGTTCTTCTGTCGTGTGTGATGTGTGTGGCTGTGGTGGGTGTGGGTTGTGTGTCAAGTGTGTGTTATGTGTGGGAGTTGTGTATTGTGTGGGGGTGTCGTGTGTGATGTGTGTGGCTGTGGTGGGTGTGGGTTGTGAATCATGTGTGTGTGCTGTGGTGGGTGTGGGTTGTGAATCATGTGTGTGTGCATCGTGTGTGCATGTTGCATTTGTGTGTGTTGGGGGGGGAGAGCGCCTTCCCTGACAGATCCCTGCCACCAACACAAAATCCATACCTACCCAGCAAGGCCGGGCAAAATAGCTTGTTCATAATAAGACAGGATTTACTCTTTGCTTTCACTGTTAATGAAGCCAGGCGTATAGGGACAGGATGCCTCAAACTTACCCCCATTGAGAAAAGATACCCTCTTGTTGCCAAAAAAGGCAATGCCAAAGAATGCTCAAATTACCAAACAATTACGCTCATCCCACATGCCAGCAAGGTGATGCTCAAGATAATACAGGATAGACTTCAACAACGTGTGGAGAGAGAACTACCAGAGGTGCAGGCCAGTTTCAGAAGAGGCAGGGGGACTAGAGACCACATTGCCAACATATGTTGGATCATGGTGAAAACAAAAGAATACCAGAAACAAGTCTACTTTTGTTTTATTGACTATACCAAGGCTTTTGACTGTGTGGACCACAACAAAATGTGGCAAGTAATTAAAGAGATGGGAATACCAGAACACCTCATATGCCTCATGAGAAATCTGTACACGAACCAAGAAGCAACAGTTAGGACAGAACACGGAATGACAGAATGGTTTGGAATAGGAAAAGGAGTAAGACAAGGCTGCATTTTATCACCCTGCTTATTCAATCTATACACAGAGCACATAATGCGCAATGCAGGGATGGAGGAATCACAATATGGGATAAAAATTGCTGGGAGAAACATCAACAATTTGAGATATGCAGATGATGCCACCCTAATGGAAGAAAGTGAGGAAGACCTAAAGAACCTCTTGATTGGATTGAAGGTGGAGAGTGCAAAAGCTGGCTTGAGACTCAATATCAAGAAAACCAAGATAATGGCAACAGGCCCGATCAGTCCCTGGAAAATAGATGGGGAAGAAGTAGAAGCAGTGACAGATTTTACTTTCCTGGGATCTAAGATCACTGCAGATGGCAACTGTAGCCATGAAATAAAAAGACGACTGATTCTGGGGAGACAAGCAATGAGAAACCTGGGGAATATAGTGAAAAGCAGAGACATCACCTTGAAAACAAAAATTCACATAGTCAAAGCAATGGTATTCCCAGTGGTAATGTATGGGTGTGAGACCTGGACCATTAGGAAGGCTGAGCGCAGAAGAATAGATGCCTTTGAGATGTGGTGTTGGAGGAGAGTCCTGAGAGTCCCTTGGACAGCAAAGAGAACAAACAGGTCAATACTGGAAGAAATCAATCCTGACTGTTCATTAGAGGGACAAATAGTGAAGATGAAGCTAAAGTACTTTGGACATCAAATGAGAAGGGAGGACTCACTTGAGAAGGCCTTGATGCTGGGAAAGGTGGAGGGAAAGAGAAGAAGGGGGTGTCCAAAGATGAGATGGATAGATGGTATTGTGGACACAATAGGCACAGAGCTGGGTCGGCTGAGGAAGATGGTGGAGGATAGAGGTGCCTGGAGGAAAATGGTCCATGGGGTCGCAAAGGGTCGGAATCGACTGTGAGGCTGAACAACAACAACAACAACCCTCTTGTTGGTATTGCTCCACCTAAGATAAGGAGAGAAGTAGCAGCAGATGCTGAGAGAACTAAGCAAGAGAATGACCCTCAACATCCTCTGAATGGATTTGCGCCTCATGTCCACCAGCTTTATGGCATGAACAAACATTCTTGGGGGTACACAAGATCAAAATCAAATTAGAAGATGGAGGAATGAGCTCATTGGACAAAGATCAACATTAAAGGAGGATATGGCTGAGGAACTCAACCACCCCTATGTCACTTAGAGGACCCTGAATAGCCTAAGGGTTGGAGTCCCTAAATGTATGGGCAACATACTCAATGGGAGCTGCTGGCAGATAATAACACACTGCGTGAATGTGGAGAAATACAGAATCCGGCTCATTTACTGGTCTCCCGATTACTGCCAGAAACATGTAAAGATGAGGACTTAAGTTTGGCCAATGACAATGTCAAGAAAATGGCTCCATTTTGGCAGTCCAGCGTTTGATCAGGACATGAAAGAAGAAGACTCATTGATTGTCAGCCTACACATTCAGGCTTCTGACACTTGAGTCCTTCTGTATTTTTATGCATTCATCTACAGAGTGGTAAACATGATAGCATCTCTCTTTTTCAACAAAACAGTCATTATTCCAAAGTGACTCTGTTATTGTGCACCTAATCCTCTATTTAAAAGGCAATAGAAATGGTTACGGGGTGATAAAAGGGAATGTAATTTAATGATAATACAGGGTGCAAGGAGGATCTTTAATGCAGATTACAGCTTTTGCACTTGAGTGGGTTCCCCCCTCCTCTCTTCTTTTAGTTTGATATGCTAAAACAGGATTTGGCGGGGGTGGGGGGGTCAACATAATTGGAATCTCACTGGCACTTGAAACAGTTACAAGAGCCTTCCAGAGAGAGTGCAAGGCCGTGTCTGTTCAGTTCCTATTGTTTAGATTACATCTATGAATAATTCACTGAGATTACGTGGGCTGCACCTGATTCCACAACAAAAATGAAAAGTGCTTAAATTTTTTTTAAGGGGGGAAAAGGAAACTAAAAAAAATTCATATTTACAAGATAGAGCAAAACAGGATATATGCTTGAGTAAGACAGGAGATGTTACATGGTCAGCTGTTTGTATCCATCACATCGAGAACCAATTTGTGGCAGGGAGAAAAGAAAAGGGGTAGAATTTGCATCGCTATCATTCATTTTGCACAGTTCGGTGGTTTCCGACGTGCTCACTTAAGATTTTGTTCAACTACATCTGGGGTTTTACCCAGTGATGGATTGAGCTGGGAGATGTAAGGAGGCATTTAATAGTGAGCATGTTGATGGGGTTAGCTTGCGCACTGAAATGAAGGCATACTCCTCTTGCAAGATAATGCAGTAATAGATGTAGGGAACAGGGCATAGTTACATATATGTTTGTGCCATCAACCAAGGGGCTGCGGCGGCTTTGTGGTTAAGACGATGAACTTGATGACTGGATGGTTGGCAGATCAGCAGTTCGGGACCCGAGTGCTGCATGATGGAGTGAGCTCCCAGCTCTGTCCCAGCTCCTACCAAGGTAGCACTTCAAAAGCAAAAAATTGCAAGTAGATAAATAGTTACCACTTTGGTGAGAAGGTAAACAGCATTCCATGCACTCTGGTGTCAAGTCATGTTTGCCACATGTCCACGGAAACGTCTGCAGATGCAGACAGCGATGGCTCTTTGGCTGTAAACAAAGATGAGTACCAAACCCTACAGTTGGATACGACTGGTTTTCGAGCAAGGGCAAACTTTTTTTACCATCAGCCCAGTGCCTCCTAAGTAGATTTTTTTTAAAAAAAATATTCTTATATTTTGTGGAAGGAAACAGGAACTGCCTTATGGGAGAGCAGTTTAGAGAGATGTCCTTAAAATGAGTCTTTTATTCTTTTTTTAAAAAAAATGGAGAGAGGAGAAATCTATTAGCTAGGAAAGCTGTTCCTGACTACAAAAAAAATGGCATTTCAATCTGATGCTTGTGAAGATGGGGAAACCTTTGCATTTTTAATGGGCATTATAAAGTGGATGATAATATCAAATGAGAATGAGTAAGTATGTGCAGAAGATATATCACCTGGAAAGACATGCATAGGGTTTTTTTCGAGAAAAAAAATCTCTCTTGGTACAGTTGGCCAAGGAAAGGTACCATGAGCATACCAAAGATCCTAAAAGAAGAGTAACTGACAGTGTAAAGGGGAGGGACAGCAGTAAAAAAATTGTTTATATCGTTGCTTATGATGATGATGATAATAATTTTGTGTCAGAAATTATTCTGGGTTGAAAGGATTTTTGCGGGAGAAACTCCGCTAAGGGGATGCCCAAATGAGGTTTCTTTCATGTCCCCAAATTTTTTTCCCATCGAAGTGGTCCATATTTATCTACTTGCAATTTCTTGCTTCTGATCTGCTAGGTTGGCAGGAGCTGGCACAAAGACCAGTGCTCACTCCATCATGCAGTACCCAGGTCTTGAACTGCCAATTTGCCGATCTTTCAGCTAACAAGGCAAGCTTCTTAACCACTGGGATACCACAGTAGATATCATAAATAAGGAAAATTGTAAAGCCACATGCCTTTCCACAAGTTACTATGAGATTAAGGAGGACAAATCATGACCGAACTGTTAGTAAACATATGAAAAAAGACACACCAGCTTGCTTTGATGAGCTTGATTCATCCTTGTCATTCTCCACTGCTGTGCAAAGTTTTTTTAGTGCCAATGCCAAACTCTGTTCTTCCAGTTGGCAATGGAGAGTCATTGGCCATTTTTCCAGCATGGGCTATTTTTAATTTGGCTGCCAACCCAAGAAATGCTTTATGCTTCAGTGATTTATTCTTGCCTAGGGGCAGAAACTCATTGTGAGATGAAGGGGATAAAGAAAGGTGGACAATCTTACTGCTCATCTATATTATAAAAGAGGAAACAAAAAGTGTCTGAGTAAATAAATAAGCTTTATGCTTGTCTTGGGCCGTAATACAGATTGATTGATTGATTGATTGATTAAATAAAAAGATATGAAAAGAAGTATGGATGAGGAGAACTTCAAATGTTTCTATACTTTCTGGATCCAAATACCTTATTTGCTGGCATATAAGACCCACCCACCCACCCCTAAAATACACTGGAAAAATAGAGTGCATCGTATACTGTATATAGCAGCCTATTTTGGTAATAATGGGGTGTGTCTTATACTCTGATGCATCTTAAACGCCGGCAAGTACAGTATACTCCTGAGCTCACTAAACGGACAACTAGGAAAATATGTTTGTTTGTTTTTTACATGACCACTATTTAGGCAATTGTCATCATCTGCATTTTTTTTTATTTCTATCTCTTTATTCCTTCTGATTATTACCACCCATCCAGATGCCAAAAATTGTTTTTAGAATAGAAGAATCAGTCAACATTGTGATGTTGTCCAGAGAACACCCAAGTATGTTTGTATTCTTCAGGGAAGTGTGTTCTCTGCTCCCCATGTTTGGGTTAAATTTAGGATTTCCATCCTCATAAAGGTCTCCCTTGCTTGAAAGTCCACCGTGTCCAACTCTAGGGGGTGGTGTTCATCTCTGTTTACATCCAAAGAACCAGCATTATCTGCATCTGCAGACATTCTGTGGTCAAGTGACAGGCATGACTAGTTGCTGGAGAGGACAAAACATGGTTACCTTTCCCAACAAAGAGGTACCTATTTATCTACTTGCAATATCTTGCTCTCTCTCTCTCTCTCTCTCTCTCTCTCTCTCTCTCTCTCTCTCTCTCATATAGTGATCAAGCAACATCTCCCCCTCCCAAGTTAACTCTAGAGCAGAAACAAAAGCCTCTGGGAGGCAGGGCGGAAACAGCTCAATAAACCATGAGAGAGAGAGAGAAGTCTCTACCCCAAACCAAGAGCTGATTTGCCCCTGCATATATGAAATATCGCTCACCTAGAGTAGACTCCCGTCCCATAGTGGCTACGACCAGCAGCAGCAAAAATGAAGCCTCTATGACCATGTGGCAGGGAAATGAAAGAGAAGGCCACCACCACCACCTTCTCTCCCCTTCCACAAGCGAAAATCCACAGCGACCTCTGGTGGCAGGAAAAACATAATGCAGCTTCGCCTGTGAGGGCTCTGGTCAGGATTTTTTAAATAAAATAATAAGGGATATTATGGGGAAATTAATAAAACAGGAGGGGAGCAGGAAAAGGGGTAAAAATAAGGGGTTTTCCTGGGTAAAATGGGATACTTGACAGGTATGCTTCAGACCTACATGAAACTATTGAAAACTCATCTTGGCCACTGTAGGAATCTATGACAGTGATGGCGAACCTTGGCACTCTACATATGTTTGGCTTTCGAGCAAGGGAAACCTTTACCTTTAGCATATAGTGATCAAGCACCATCACCCCCCCACCCCACCCCACCCCACCCCACCCCTCCCAAGTTAACTCTAGAACAGAAATGGAACCCCCCCTCTCTCTCATATAGTGATCAAGCACCATCCCCCACCCCCACCCACCCCAAGTTAACTCTAGAATAGAAATGGAACCCCCCCCCTCTGTCTCATATAGTGATCAAGCACCATCCCCTATTTGCAAGCAACCCCTTGATGTCAAAATTAAATATCGGACAGATTTTATTGAATCTAAAGGTATATGCCATGAAGTCTGTGTTTAGAGGGGAATGTATTAAAATTGCTAGTATAAAATACAAACAAGCTAAAGCAAAATAGGAAGACATTGAAAAGGAAATTAAACAATTACAAGAGGAACATGTAAGGACCAAGAGTAGGGAAGTATATGATAATTGGCAGAAATTGAAAATGGAATTAGTGTGGAAAGAGATCAAAAAAGTAAAGAGAAATTTGATATATTTAAAGAGAGATTACTTTGAATATAGTAATAAAATTCAAAGTTATTAGCAAGGGCAGTTAAGGAAAAGAGAGATAAAAGACATATTGGATTTCTACAGTCTAAAACAGGGATAAGATGTAATAAGACCAACGATAAAATGAAAATAGTTAAGGAATTTTATCAGGAGTTATATTCAGAGAAGGAAGTTAATTTAGATAAATTAAGGGAATTTTTGGGAAAATATATTGGATTAAAAGTGAGTAAAGAACATAAGGAGAAAATGGAAAATAAAATAACAGGGAAAGAAGTAAGAGATGTTATTTCTAAATTTAAAAACAATAAATCGCCAGGAGAAGACGGCTTGTCAGCAGAATTTTATAAGGAATTTTTAGATAATGTGATTCTGAGACTGGTAAAGTTGTTTAACTATTTGTTAGATGGTGGACAAATTCCAAATTCATGGTACAGATCAATAATAGTGTTAATTCCTAAGTCTGGGAAAGATTTAGAAAAAATAGAATCATATAGACCCATATCTTTAATTAATCAAGATGCAAAATTTTTCACATGCATGTTGGCAAATAGGTTGAATAGTTTCATGGGAAATTATATAGGTACGGATCAGGCTGGCTTTTTAAAGGGGAGACATATGGCAGATTTAACGAGGAGAGTAGTGGATTTAGTTGATAACTCTGTTCAAAATAAGAACAAGGCTGGATTACTGTCACTAGATATATTTAAGGCATTTGATTCGCTTCAATGGGTAACAATTAATGAAATTATATCTGGGTATTGATTTGGAGAAAAGTTTTAAAAAATTATAGAACAATTATATCAACAGGGAAGTGCAATCGTTAAAGTGAATAATGTATATACAGAAGAAATTAAGTTGGAAGCTGGTACTAGACAAGGTTGTCCGTTATCTCCAATATTATTTATAATGTCAATGGAGTTATTAGCAAATACCATTAGAAATGATAGTAGTATTGAGGGAATTTTAGGTAACAAAATATGCTTATATGCAGATGATACATTGGTAATCATGAAGAACCCAATGAAGGCATTAGATAGAATTCAGGTGCATTTGAATGACTTTGAGGAAATTACAGGATTAAGGTTAAATTGGGGGAAATCAGAAATGATTATGTATAATATAGATAAAATAGAACAACAAAGAATATCACATAAATGTAAAATTAAAATTTAAAAAAGTTTGAAATATCTGGGTGTTAATATTAGAGGCAAATGGGAAAATATTAAGAAATTAAATTATGATAAACAAAAAACATGGATTAAAGAAAAAAATTGCAATATAAGAAATTGAATTTGTCATGGTTTGGCAGGGTAGCTTTATGTAAAATGTTGCTGCCAAAATTAATTTTTTATTTGATGCCCTACCAATCCAATTTATGGATAAAGAGATTAAGGAAGTGCAGAGTCTGTTGAATAATTATTGTAATGGAGGCATTAGATCTAGAATTGCAAAAAGTTTGTGGCATCTTCCTCAAAGCCAGGGTGGATTAGAAATACCTTAAAAACTATTATAAGGCATTTCAGATTAAAAATATTGTTCAGTTTTTGATGAAGGAGAAGGTAATTTGGGAGGATATAGAGATAGAGGAATTAGTCCAAATAGGTAAGGCAGTTTTTCATGATAAGGAGGTAGGGGAAATTAATATTAGAAATAAAATGTTAAAATCAATGTGGGAAGTTTTGAAAAAGATGAAAATAATATTAGCCCCCGACACATCCCCAATTATTGAAATAGAGGAGATAACAAAATTCCCAATTAAAATTGACAAGATAGTGAGAGAGGTGTTAAATAGAAAAGGTTTGTTTTTGTTGAGGGATTGGATGAGGGTCTGTACTGATGAATTTAAAAAGAAGGAATTATTCACAGAATTGAGACTGAATTGGTTGCAAATTGCAATGGCGAATAAATGGAATGGAAAATATTTGATGGACTCTGGTCTGGAAAGGAATAGGACAGCATTTGAAGAATTGTTATGGAAAGTTAGAAAAATAGAAATAGGAGTGAAGGGTATGGTGAGTAAGATTTATAAAATATTAAACTTGGAATGTGTGTCACAAAATAGATTAAGGCTAAAATGGGAGAAAGATTTAAATACGAAAATCTTGGACACAAACTGGCAATTAATATGGAAGAGAAGGATTATGAAAACAATGTCTGTTAGAATTAAGGAGCATAATTATAAGGTGTTGTGGAGGTGGTACCTGACCCCGGTGAGATTGAAGCAAATTGATAATACTAAGAATAATTTATGTTGGAGGTGTAAGAAAAGTGTAGGGACTTATTTACATATGTGGTGGTATTGTGAGGTAATAAAGGAGTTTGGGGAAGATATTGAAAAAGAAACAGCTGGAATAATTGGAGAGGAAATTAAGTTGAGACCGGGTACCATCATGCTGATAAGTTTGGAGCAAACTAACTTAAAGATAAAAAGGATTTGTTATCAAATGTGATGACATTAGGGAGATTATGTATTGCGAGGAAATGGAAAAATGATGAGAGTATTACACCGGAGGAATGGTATAAGGAAATGTGGCAACTGGCTTTGAATGATAAATTAACATGGGAATTGAAGGAAAAGAAAGGGCTTATTTTTATTTTATTTTATTTTTAATAATTTTTATAAAAATTTACAAAAAATAAACATAGAAAACAATACACACAGCAAAAGTATAAAATAAAAAATACAGAAAGAAAACAAAAAAGTATAAAAGACATATAACCTCATTCAAACAATTATTATCCACGTTAAAATATTACTATATTCTTTCTCATTAGGGAAGGAAAGTAAAAAAAAAGTAGAAAAAATAATACATTCAACCTTACTATATTAACTTCCCCATTTTTAAAATAATATTTTCTAAACTTTGCAATATATCTATGATACCTGAAGTATACATATTTTATAACAAACCATATCATCACAATTACAATTAACTCCACCCTGTGATATGTACAAAGCCCTAGGGGGATACAGCAAATCGCAGACCTACTTTATTGCATCCAAAACTTCCTTTGATCTGGTACTGGATGGTTACCACCTCCTTTTCTAAGCACATACTCCACAAACAGTTTCCAAATTTTCAAAATCTATTCTCTTTAATTAACCCTTTCTTCTCCTTCATTTCCCATGTCAATTTATCATTGAGGGCTAATTGCCACATTTCCTTGTACCATCCCTCCAACTTGATGCTCTCATCATTTTTCCACTTCCTTGCAATACACAACCTCCCTATTGTCATCATATTTGATAACAAATCCTTTTTATCTTTATCCAAATTAACTTCCTCCATATTTATTAACATAATGGTACTCGGCCCCAACTTGATCTCCTCTTCAATTATTCCGGCCAATTCTTTTTCAATATCTTCCCAAAACCCCTTTATTACCTCGCAATACCACCACATATGTAAATAAGTCCCTACACTTTTCTTACATCTCCAACATAAATTATTCTTAGTTCCATCAATTTGATTCAATCTCACCAGAGTCAAATACCACCTCCACAACACCTTATAATTATGTTCCTTAATTCTAATGGACATTGTTTTCATGATTCTTTTCTTTCATATTGATTTCCAATTTATACCTAGAATTTTTATATTTAAATCTTGCTCCCACTTTATCCTTAATTTATCCTGTGCATCGCATTCGGTGTTTAATAATTTATAAATCTTACTTACCAAGCCCTTCACCCCGAAAGGGCTTATTAAAGAGAATAGATTCTGGAAAATTTGGAAACCGTTTGGGGAGTATGCGTTGAGAAAAGGAGGAGGTAGCGGTCCAGTACCAGATCAAAGGAAGTTTTGGATGCAATAAAGCATTGTTGAGATATGCCGTATCCCCCTAGGGCTTTGTATATAACACAGGGTGGAGTTAATTGTTATGTTATGTTATAAAAGAGGTATATTTCAAATATTTTAGACATATTGCCATAAGATGGAGAAAATACTATTTTAAAATGAGAAAGTTCATAGAGAGATAGAATGAGGTTGAGTAGTAAAATTTTTATTTTTTCTTTCCTAATAAGAATAAATATAGCAATATTATAAGTGGTTAACAATTGCTTGGAGGTTATATGTCTTTTATATGCTTTTTCTTTTTGTATTTTGTTTGTAATGTTTTATATGTTTGTTTTTGCAAAATTTAATAAAAAAAATAATAAAAAAAGAATCTAAAGGTATGTGACAATTCTAACCATCTTAAAAGCATGAATCTGGTATAAATGATATAATCCTCCTAGACTGAAACAAAGAGACATTGAGAAGTAGTATCCAGGTATAGTAATACCTCGGATAACGTTTGCATCAGGTAACGTTAAAACCATATAATGTTAAGCAATCTGGAAAAAAATTGCATTGCATAATGTTAAAATCCTATGGGATGCATCGGATAACATTCGCTAAAGTGAATGTTACAATGTATCTCTATGGAGTTTTAACCTTATCCGATGCATCCATAGGATTTTAATGTTATCTGATGCATGGATCAGATAACGTTAAAAATCGGATAACACTAAGACTTGTGGAACCAAGTTTTAGCGTTATCTGATGTTTTACTGTATTAGGAGGAAGGTGTGTAAATTAGCTTGGCCAAAACTACACACGTCTTAAAATCCAGGTGGAATTTGAAGCAAATTCTCTCTCCTCACAGGAAACAATCCCTACTGCCATTTAAAATGAAGTTAAATGTGCACTATTATAAACTGCAGTAGAGCTTCCTCAGTAGTTGGTTGGGGTGAGAGATTCCTTCTTCCTCTATCAGGGTTGGCCAAACTTGGAGCTCCAGATGTGCATGGACTTCAATTACCAGAAGCCCGAGTCAGCATACCTGCTGATCAGGGCTTCTGGGATTTGAAGTTAAAGAACATCTGGAGGACCAAGGTTGGCCAACTCTCTTCTACTGAGTTTACTAGCTTGTGGGGAGCTGGGAGTCAGTGGCCAGGGAGCATTATGGCAGGAGCAGTGATGCCTGAAGAACATTTTTGATGCCTGTGGAGACCTGCCTACTGCCACCACCAATGCATTCCACTACCACTCATTGGTCAGGCTAGCCTTGTGAAGGAGGAAAAGTACTTTTGCATTGGCCAACTGCAGAAGTGACCCTATGGCTGGTACCCCCAAATAGAAGGTCTCTTAGCCTTACCTTCAACCTTTAAATGCAAAAAATTGCATTAAAACACCTGATGTGTGTATTTGTGCCCATCTGCTCATCATTCATAAAAGTTCACTGCAATTGAAAATCACTGTTCTAATGAGACATTTATTCTGATTTACCCCTTCCAAGGGCTTAGAAATTCTAATAAGTTAGAGATGAATAAAACTATTAGTTTCATTCTCACTTGATCTCTCATCCTTTCTATTGACTGCATCTTATTTTTATTTTTGGTTGCTTTCTAGTTACACTTTCTGCACTTTTCTGCAAAATTTTACATAAAGTGCAGTAAACATTAATAAGATGTGAATTTTAAAAAACTGTATTCCCAAATTTTATGGTTTGTTATGCTTAAACTGGATGTCTTGTTTTAGCATCCAGAAGCTTATCTGAGTTCATGTATTGGTTCATCAAGGCCAAATTAGGAAAATCCCTATTAGAATGAATACAAAAATATCTTTGCCCCATTCCTCTTTCTAGTTGAATTACTGGGTGAGTGGGAAATCTATAGGCAAAAAATGGGAATGCCTTGCTTTATTATAGTGCAGATATTGGCATTGCCACTTTTAAAAGCAACAAACCAGTGAATTTCAGTCTCTCGGTAGCAGCAGTGAGAGATGAAGGCTGTGTTCATAATCGATTTGTGAGCTTTCCAAAAGCATCTGGCTGCACAAGTTCAGAGGAAAGCAACTTGGCAAGGCTGCCCTGTGCTCTAACCCAAAAGGGCTCTTTTTATGTTTTTATCATTTCCTCATTTATAAGATTTTAAACCCCACCTTTTTGATGCAAATGCCCTTCAGGTGGCTTATGACAATCAATAAAACTAATCTACAAAACCAATACAGCACAAATAGCTCCTTCCCAAACCCTTTTAAGACTAACATTTATAAAAATCACTGGGGTGATAACAGCAGGTCCAGCAGATTAAAAATATCAGCTAAAAATCATTAGCAGAGTCTTAAATACCTTTGTAAGCACACAAGAACATCTTGAAGACTAATATTCTTCTTGGAAGCTTCAAGCCGTTGAAATACTTACTGAAAGTAATTTCAATCAATCATCATGAGCCTTACTTCTGGCTAAACATACAAAAGCATCACTTTGTCCGACTTATTTTATTCTGGATGAGATGTGGCCTAAAAAGTTGATAGGCATGTTATGCTTTTCTTCAGAGCTGGAAAAAGCCATTTTACCCCCACAGAATTAAAACAAAAATAGGGCACAGTGTGTAAAAATAGAAATGTTGCTCTAGCAACAGGTTTTCTGCAAGTTCTTTACCACCATATACTACAGAATGCCATTAAGTGAGGATGTTGTGAAGACAATATGTGACATGTTTCCTTAAAAAAAGAAACCTTTCCTATTCAGATGCAGAAATACTTCTCTAGGGTTGACTTTTTCCGGTTTTATTCCATGTTGGCTAATGAATCAAGATAACATCTCTAGCAGTAAAACCACATCAGCTGATGTTACTTCTTCTTTCGTGTCCTGATCAGACCCAACGGTGCTGTGGTGGCTCAGTGGTTAAGAAGCTCGCCTTGTTAGCTGGAAGACTTGCAAGTCGGCAGTTTGAGACCCAGATACTACACGACGGATTGAGCGCCCATCTCTGTCCCAGCTCTTGGGGACATGAAAGGATCCCCATTTAGGTGTTCCCTGAGCGGAGTTTCTTCCGCAAAAAATCCTTTCAACCCAGAATAATTTCTGACATGAAATTATTATTATCAGACCTTGGACTGCCAAAATTAAGCCACTTTCTCCACTTTGTCTTTGCCCAAATGCAAGTCCTCCTCATCAGTGCTGATGTTACAAAGCTTTGAGATCAAAACCAAACAATTAAGAGTGGTTTTCTACTGATTATAAAAAAAATCTTAGTCAAGCACACATTGGGAAAAAGATTACCCTTCTCCAGGTTGATTTCTGACAATCCCTCTTTTGCTTTGTGGCAAATTTTACAAAAATCAAACCTCTTCATATTTTGATTCAAAGGAATAAAAACGTTGAAGAAAAGCAATAGGATCATCTATCTGAGAAGAGTCTTATTTTTTTTCCTTTCCAATTCCATTGTCAAATTGTCATTTGTTGCATTTTCACTTGTCTGAAATGCCACTTTTCAATATTCATTCATTTTCAGTTGCATTCTTTTTTGTTGCTCATCTCTGTACTCCTTTCGTTCTACCTTTCTCTCAATTTGCCTTTCCTTGTCATTTCCTTCTGAGTTATTCTGTATCACAAAGGCTCAGTTGTGTATGGATTCTCCCAGAATACCCCCAATATTGCATAATTCAAACATATTCCAGGGTGGGGGATCCAGCCACTAACAAATGACCTAGTGGAAGAGTGAGTTGAGATCAAGCTGAAGAGATCAATGTTTTACAGTGTTGAGCTGCTCCCAGTGCCCACAGGTGCCCGGGCACCAGTAGCGGAAATTCCCCAGGCCATGCCCACTTGGCCAGCCACACCCACCTCACTACCCCAGACCATGGCATAGGGAGGCCAAGTGGGTGTGGCCCACAGAATTAACCACACCCACAGAGTTAGCCACACCCATGGTGGGGGTAGTAATTTTTTTTGCAGAGCATCACTTATCCTAACCCTAGACAGCCAAATATCAAGAAACTAGCAGATATCTTTATATAATGCCATCTTCTGAGCCTCCATAATGGCTGTTTCCAGCAGTCACCATCAGAAAGGCAATGCCAAGTCCATCAGATTTAGAAAATTAGAAGTTTCAAATATATATTTTGTCTCCTTCTGGTGGACTCCTAGGATTTTTAGTTTGATAATATTTAGAATTCCGTGCTAGAAAATGCTCTTATATAAGTGTGGTATGAAACTGAGATAACTGTGCAGTACAGATAACACTTTACAAGTGATTCAAAAACAACATAAATCTAGTCCTGCATACCAATATATTCCATTAGTATTTCCATATAGGGCATTATCACCAGAATTTTAATTGCTGCTGGTTGTGTACCTTATAACAACACTAGGGAAATGTCAAACCCAATTAAAGCATCTACTACTGCCTACTAGCTACCAGAAATATCTCTCAATGGCCAAAATCATGATAGCTTGGGTGGTTAGGGGTGGTTTTTCTGCTATTAATTGCAATTGCCTTTTTTTTTTAACTCACAAGAGACATTTCTAAGACAATAATGGCTAACATTTTATATCCAGAAACATAATTTAAAGACTGGCTCTTTTGTTCAAATAATGTCTATATTTAAAATGACCCTTAATGTTTTGTAAAAAACTGCTCTGAACACTTGTTCCAAGAATTGTTTTGCATTGGATATTTTACAGAGTCACTACACCACCTAATGTCCAAAAGAAGAAAGCATCATTTTATCACCCAAATATTGCACATTCCACTTCCATCCTGTGCCCATATCCTTTGCTACTCCACCAACACCAAAACATACAGCAAACGATGCATGGTAATATATATCAATCTGAAATCCCATTGATTTCAAGCTACCTACCAACCTCCTATTTATAAAGAAAAGATGGATACAAAAGTTGGAACAAGAGTAATTAAGTTGCAATGCATCATATTTATGTCCAGTTAATCATTAAATATAGGGTGGTCATTCATGGGTCACTAGAAGAGGAAATATATCACCAAAAATCTGCAAGTGGGATAGAGATTAGCTTTAAACCCATTAATAGCTTTTGATGTGAAGAGGCAAATTTAGAAAGAGTTGTTATTATTTCAGTGTAAACAGCAATAAGCTAAATTGAGTTGTCAGTCTGAGCAGAAAATCTTAATGGGATTTGTAGAATATTTTACGAGGATCTGAACAATTATTGATTCAATATGTCTACTCTACTCTAGTAAAGACTAATAACTGGACTTAGCCCTATACATCTCACTGCAGAAAGAGAAGACTATTACTAGTCATTAATAGCTGCAAACTAATCCGCAATGGCAATTCTCTTGCTCTCTCTTGTTATGATGCTTTTTAATCTTCACATCTGACATGGACTGGATGTTCTATCAAATAGAGGATGTCCAGTGATGTGCTGCAAAAAAAATTACTACACCCACCATGGGCGTGGCTAACTCTGTGGGCATAGCTAACTCTGTGGGCCATAACCACTTGACCTCCCTATGCCATGGTGTGGGGTAGGGAGGAGGGTGTGGGCAGCCAAGTGGGTGTGGCCTATGGAAATTTCCACTACCGGTGCCCAGGCACCTGTGGGCACCTGTAGCAGCTCCACACTGAGGATGTCCTCAAATAGAAGACTGTTCTCTGTAAAATAAGGCATAGCCATCCTACTGAAACAACATGGGAAATTCTTTCTTTTGTTGTGATTTGTTCCTGGTTTGATATTTACTCCCATGTAGTGGCCCTGCTGCATAGTTTACAAAGGGCTAGGGTTTTTTTTTTAAAGTATTCAAGATCACATCAAAAGAACAAACTGATATGTTTTGTATTAGATTTTTTTAAAGTCATTGAGGAAACCATCTTAAGCCTCTTAGATCAGTTGACCATGGAAGGCAGCTGGAGCTTGGGGAATCAGACTAAAGTGGTATTATGTAAAGCATGCAATTCTGGTATAGAACATAGCCTTTTGCTATATATTGTAGCATGCTGGAAAGTGGGCAATTATGAGTTATGGCAAACCTCCCAGGATTTTCTAGGCACAAAGTACTCAGAAGCAGTTTGACTCTTTCTGATGGCAATCTGAGACTAGCTGGTTCAAGGTTCCTCAGAGAGCAAGCTGAGTAATCCCACATCTTCAATACAGTCTGGGTGGTGACACCTAAATTATCTCCCAGGAGGCACACTGAAAATTCTAATTTTCAGCTTTGGCTTTGCTGCCCAGTGTTCCAACCCACTGTCAAATCTGCTTTGACTTGAATTTCTGCATTGATCAGGGACTTGGACTTGGACTCAATGGCCTCATAGGTCCCTTCCAACTCAGTTATTCTATGATCCTATAACCTATGGGTTGACCATGTGACTAATGTAGAAGTGTTGTGCTGGATGGATAAAGAACAAGAACTCTTTAAGCAAAGAATGCTCCAATACCTTGGCCATATCATGAGGAACAACATAAAGTATAGAATACTCCAACTCACTCTGTAAGGAAAGATCCCTGGGAAGAGAGGCCCTGGACATAGACTGACTTCGTGGTTGAAGAACCTGAGAGACTGGTGTATCATGTCCTCAGAAGAACTGCTCTGAGGAGTTAAGAACAGGAAGATTATTGCCATGATGTTAGCCAATATTTTGAATGGATATGGCACCAGTAGAAGAAGAAGAAAAATGTACATCATGTATACTGACCTAAACATGAAATGTTACCTTTAAAACGTAATTAATTCCTTAATACATTACTACTCATCTGTTACTATTATTTTGTTGTTGTTCAGTTGCAGTTGATTTTACTTTGATAGTTGTTTTTTTAAAAAATAATTTTTATTGACATAGAAAAAAATTGCAAAACTGTGGGTTCCCCACAATAATTTGCATAAAACCTCTCCTGAGGGGTGCACCTGGTGTCCACAGACACGCACGAGAGTCCCCAGACTTAACTGGGGCTGTGCTCTGCTGGAGGGGAAATTGGGAGATAAGCAGGTAGGTTAGGAATTAACAATGCCCCAGGCTGACAGGGGCAAAACAAGGGACAAAGCTAGATGCACGGGGTCAATCTCCATAGGCTCCGAGATTAGGGCAGGAACAATGGGTTTCCTCAACCCAAGGCAATTAAGTGTAGGTTGTCAATTAACCTCGGGGTGGTTTCCAAAGCCACCATTGTAGCCACACCACTGGAAAATACTATGCATGCAAGTCTTCTGTACAGGGGATGGCGTGATTATCTTACGTACGCGTCTTCGCCCCTAGGCAGGGAATAAATACTTGCTCCCAACTCTGGTTGGGGCGGGACTTGGCACAAAACATAAATTTGAAAATACAAAAGAAAAAAAACATGTAAAAACATATAGCATCATCTAATCAATTATTAGCCTCTTATAGTACTGTTATATTTATATTTGTTAAGAAGTAAGGGAGAGAAAAAAGATTACATCATACCAAACAACCTCACTATAATTACTTCTCCCCTTTTTAAATGATATACTGTACTCTAAAACTTGTAACAGTATATCTAAAATACTTAAAATACATCTTTACATCTATACATCTATAGTTGTTTTTAAAGAAGAACTCAACTTCTTTAAAGAAATTCATTCATTGCATTTACCTAGTAATTAAAGTTATTTTAGCTAGTTTTAAAATAAAATGCCTGAAGAGCACAAGTCACTGTCTTGTGGTACAAAACACACTCTTCTCACATTTACCTTGTCATCACCTTAACTTTCACAACAAGGACAAAGCCACAACACAAGCCAGTATTGGCCCACATGATAGTTCTTCTCCATCAATTAATAAATTCATACTCAGATAACTGTAAAAGTAGTTTACATGTTACATGTGCATCTCAAAAGGATCAATTGTCCACTGCTAAATTTCAATTGTCAAGTCACATATTTATACATTTTCCACTTGGGGGAAAATGTATAGAGTGCAAGTAACTAGCTATATGTGACAGATTACATTCATGTTCTTATGTTAATGTCCCAAGACAGAGCAGAATCAGTTCAGTCATCATTACTTTAACCAGAATTTGCTGCCTTGAGATCTCTGGTATTCAGAAATCTTCTGTCTGAAGTGGTACTTTTTATTTATTTTTTTCCCTCATCTCCTTATGCTGCAACCATCTGTAGGTCAAGACTCAGTGCCATCCCAGTCTCAAAACTGCTTTTGCAGGAAAGAAATGCAAAAGGGGATCGAACAGCAAAGATAATTCTGAGTGCCTCCAAAACAACAGAAATGCTACATTTAATTTAATTTAATTTTCGCATTTGTATGCCACCTAATCAGGAAGCCCAACTTAGGGCGGCTCACACAATAATCATACAATATATATATACAACAATACTAATATACAATATACTCAATACACAATACTCAATAATTATACAGTATTCAATACAAACAATATACAGTATTCAATACTAACAACAACACCTCACAAAACTGCAGTGGCCTCACTGCCCCAGCTGCAAGTAAGTGGGGGTGGATGGTGGTGAAGTCCTACTGCCCGCCCACTGCCACATCAACCTTTTGAGCCCCGGCCAGAGGTGGGTCCCAGGCCGCTGGTGGTGGAGAGGTCCTGGCGCCCATTGACGCGGCAGCCTCTCTGCCCCAGCCGCAGAAGTCTAAGGGCGGCAGCAAAGTCCTGCTGCCGCAGCAGCCTTTTGAGCCCTGTTCTACATAAAGCACCAGCCAGCATAGCCAATAAGGAGGGATGATAGAAAGTGGAGTCCAGCAGCATCTTCGGGGCCACTGGTCACCCATTCCGGCTTTATCACCTGAATGTACTTTCAATGACTGTGTCTCCTATCCTTTCTAAAATATTTTGCCTGCATTTGCCAAGGCTATATGACCACAGCTGTGTTTGTTGTTCTGGCTGCCTGATGTTAATCCTTTCTGCAGGTGTGTATCTGAATAAACATGCTTAGAAAAAGGATCAGGAGCCCATCAGATATTTGGCACTGGCTGTGCGTCTAGAAGCTTTAACAAAATATAACAGTTTAGGAATAATAGTGTAGTGATGGGAAATTCCTTTTGAATGTTACATTCTTTGGTTCGAATGAGGAAATATGGATGCAGGAGGTTTGACAGTACAGAGCACTTAATAACTCTCACATATGACAAATGCCTGCACATGTTCTGCCTCTTTACCACCCTTTTGCAAGATGTCCTCAAGGAGACATTTTGATCACAACAAACACAAGTAGGGATTGGATGAATCTGAAAGCAAATGGTGAGATTAATTAATTTGGCCCATGTTGCCGAACAAGATAAGCAGAACTCAGTGCAGTCATGTCCTAACTATCAAAGATTAGGTGGGTTATTTTTTCAAAATAAGAAATGGAGTTAGGTTTATATTTGCAACTGAATCATCTCTTCCCTGTGCTTTCAGGTAGTAGCTTATATAGATTAAATGAGGAGTTCTCAGCCTTTTTAAACCGGGATCCGGGTCACGCTCCCTCAGACAGCTTCAGGGGCCGGATGACCATTTTGCCCTTCCTCCATCACATGGCACTTCCTGATGTGGTGGAGGTGGTGGTGGGCACATGAAATGGTGCCATGGGCCGCACCCGGCCCACAGACCACATGTCAAGAATCCCTGATTATGCAATAATTATCTTCAAGTTATGTTCAGCTTTCTTTCCTTTTTTCTTCCTTTTGTTTAAGACCAAGGATTGACAAGGATTCCTGACCAATCCAGAAGTCAGTGACAATGTTTTTGCAGACTGTAGATTCTGTTGATCACTTATTTTTTCCTTGTATAATTGCTTTCTTTATATCACTGTACCCTGGAAAGTTAATGCTGCAAACTTGTCTCCTCCCTTCACCCTTTTCATCTCCACCAAATACACTGTCCATTATTTAGACCAGGGGTTCTCGACCTATGGCCCACAGCACCAAATAATTCAGCCCCTGCCCTTGATCCAGCCACTGCTACTGCCGCCACCAGAATCAGCCACAGATTCATTTACAGCATACCTGTCAACCATCCCGTTTTACCCAGGAAAACCCCTTATTTTTACCCCTCTTCCCGCCCCCCCTCCCAGTTTATTAATTTCCCCGTATTTTCCCTTATTTTTAAAACAAATATCCTGACTTCACAGGTGAAGCTGCAGTATTTTTTCTGGCCACCAGAGGTCGCTGTGTGGCAGGCTCTTTGCTTTTGGAAGGGGAGAGAGAGAAGGGGGGTGTTCTGTAGGTTTCTCTTTCATTTTTCTCCTGCCAGCCACATGTCCAAGATGGCGGCTGGTCAGAGGCACCATGCTGGGAGGAGGGACGGGAGTCAGAGGTGAGCGATATTTCATTTATGCAGGGGCAAATCAGCTCTTGGTCTGGGGGCAGAGACTTCTCTCTCACTCTCATGCTTTATTGAGTTGTTTCTGCCCTGCCTTCCTATTCTAGAGTTCTAGAGTTAACTTGGGAGGGGTGGGGTGGGGTGGGGGGGATGTGCTTAATCACTATATGAGAAAGAGAGAGGGGGTGGAGTTCCGTTTCTGATCTAGAGTTAACTTGGGAGGGGTAGGGGGATGTGCTTGATCACTAAGTGCTAAAGGTAAAGATTTCCCTTGCTTGAAAGGAAGTCGTATCTAGAGTGCCAAGGTTCGCCATCACAGTCATAGATTCCTACAGTGGCCAATTTTTAGAGCAAGAAGCTGCTTTTTATACGAGAGAGCAGATCCAAAATACACGGGGAGAATTATCAGATCCAGTGTGCTTGCACGGTTGTGTAAGGGGATCTGAGTTAGGTAAAGGGTCACCCTTGCTCAAAAGCCAATCGTATCCGACTCTAGGGTTCAGTGCTCATCTCTGTTTCAAAGCCAAAGAGCCAGCGTTGTCTGCATCTGCAGACATTTCCGTGGTCATGTGGCAGGCATGACTAGACACCAGAGTGCACGGAACGCTGTTACCTTCCCACCAAAGTGGTCCCTATTTATCTACTTGCAATTTCTTGCTTTCAAACTGCTAGGATGGCAGGAGCTGGGACAGAGACAGGAGCTCATTCTGTCCTGCAGTACTTGGAAATCGAACTGCTGACCTTCTGCCTCCCAGTCAGCATTTTAGTCACTTAAGCCACTGAGCAAACAAGAAAGAAAAGAAAACAAAAGTCCCCCAAGAAGATGGGAAAAGGGTTCTTTGGCCCACACAGCTTTGTGCCCATTGCATCTACAATACCATCTAGCCATCTTATTTTAGCCACCCCCTTCTTTTGTCCTCCACCTTTCCCAGCATCAAGGCTTTCTCAAGTCAATCCTCTCTTCTCATTTGATGTCCAAAGTACTTTAGCGTCATCTTTACTATTTGACCTTTAATGAGCAGTCAGGGTTGATTTCTTCTAGGATCGACCTATTTCTAACACTACATTTCAAAGACATCTATTTTTCTGCGCTCATCTTTCCTAATGGTTCATCTCTCACACCCATACATTACCACCGGGAATACCATTGCTTTGACTATGCAATTTTTTTGTTTGCAAGGTGATGCCTCTACTTTTAACTATGTTCCCCAGGTTTCTCATAGCTTGTTTCCTAAGCATCAGTTGCCTTTTTATTTCACGGCTCCAATCACCATCTGCAGAGATCTTTGATCCTAAGAAAGTAAAATCTGCCAGTCGTATCCAACTCTAGGGTGCAGTGCTCATCTCCATTTACAGCCAAAGAGCCAGTGCTGTCTGTGTTTGCAGACATTTTCATGTCCATGTGGCAGGCATGACTAGAGCCCAACAAGTCACATGGCTATATTTGGCCACACCCACAGATTTGGCCACACCCACAGAGAGGTGTGGCCAAAATTTCCCTTAGTTTCAAATCCAAAAGTTGACAAGTATGATTTACAGCCATTGTAAACACTTGTGTCATCTGCTGAAATATTGGTCCACATCAGATCGCCTGGATCTGCTGTTTCCTTTGGGAAAACAGTTTCCCATCCAGACAGCCGCAATGCTCAAAAAATCACAGTTGTAGGTAACTGGATCTTCCTCATCCAGCTTAAGTTCACATAATTAAATGAAGACCTAAATTTATCCCATTCACCATAATTATGATGTGACCCAAAATCCTCTCCTCTGGACAGTTATCAGGGTTCAATCACTGACAACATTTATTTATTTATTTATTATTTAATTTAAATTTGTATGGCCGCCCCCTCACCGAAAAGACTCCAGGTGGCTCACAATGCAATTGCACTTCACCTTACATAAAATACCTAACACGGCAGTGGACCAGATTACTTAAAAGACTGCGTCACCCCAAGGTTTTCAGCCCATCCTACGAAGGCAGACCAGAGGGGCTCTGTGGTCGTCCCATCAGTCAAAGAAGCACATCTAACTGGGACCAGGAGTAGAGCCTTCTTGGTGTCTGCCCTGGCCCTTTGGAACCTCTTGCCACCTGAACTGCGCCTCCAGACAGAGTTGCTCCCCTTCAGAAAAGCATTAAAAACATGGCTATGCCAGTGGGTGTGGGGTATGACTGGCGCCACTACCCAACCCTGCTGGCTTGTTTAGCCCACTTGGGGCAGGTTACTTGTCTGGCTGTCCTTTTAAGTGGGTTGGGGAGGGTTGGGTGGTTTTATTAGACAGTTTTTATTTGGTCATAAATAGTTTTAGATAGGGATTTATCTGATGTTTTTAGCTGATGCTGATGTTTCATCTGATGCTTTTATTTGATTTGTGAACCGCTTTGGGTCACCCAGGGTGAGGTAGGCGGTATATAAGCATTGTAAATAAATAAATAAGTACCATTAAAAACCTTACATAAAACATATAATTAGAACAAGGACTTCCTTAAAGTGCTGAAAATGTCTGATAATTTTTCTCACAGAAACTATTTTTCACACATTTTATATTCTGCAATTAGTTTGTTTTCTTTTGTAATTGGCCATAACAGGATTCATTTGAAAGCATAATTGGCTCAGTCATGAAAGCCTATCAGAATCACATCTCTGGAATACTGATGGATTTCTGCTCCTAACTGCGCACTGTTCATAAGAGTTAGGCCCTCAGTCGAAGAATAAATCACTACATTGATAGTCACCTCAGGCTTCACTCAAAGGAAAGGGAATGTTTCAGCTTTTTCTCATTGTTTCCTGTCAAAGTATTCCGTTCCCTAACTTCTTGTCTTCTGTTACCAGGTGAGTTTTCTGCTACCTATGTAAAGGTGAAACATAAGTAACAGAGCTATGTTCATATTCAAAGATACATGCAAACTTTTTGGGTAGAAGGAAAAACAATAAAAGAAGGTCTGTTATACCTCCACAGCATATATTTTTTGCCAGTTTTTGAGATATTTTTTAAAGATGAGCTTTGCTTCATAAATATGCAGCTCATTTCCTCCCTCTACCTGGCTTCACAGAGTGCCTTGCTCCATCGAGGTCTACAAAGAGAATGGGAACTCACCCTTACCCTTAAACTGGCACCTCCACTCTCAACTCATGCAGGGAATTTTGCAGAGCTTACTTCTCAATGAGGTCAAAGGAGAGGTCAGGCTTGTGGACACTTGAAAGAGTCAGGCCTATGGCTCTGCAAAAACCAGCCTTTTTCTTTCTTTGCATTCTGTGCAAAGGTTTATACACACTAGTTGAAACTGTTTATAGTCATCCCAATAAAGCTTCATTCACTGTAATGTGTTTGCACTGCTAAAGAAGACCCCAGAATCACAGCTACTGTAGAACTGTGGTAAATCCTCAATTTTATTTTCCCCACAAAGAGATGTTCTGGTTTTTGTTTTTTTGAAGTACAGGGTTTGAGAGCATCTTTATCAATAGCAAGAATTATTTTTGCCTCACGGAAAGTTAAGGTGTGGTTTTTGGGGCATAGTTATTGTTTATTGTTTTGCCCACAATTCATTCTGGTCGGTTTGTCGTTTATGGTTGGGGTTTTTTTCCCGTTCTTTTTTTTAATTGGGTTTTCAAAGTTACAAAATGAATGTTTGAAATAAAAAAGACACATGAGAAGTTACATAAAATGGAAAATCAGAAAAGAAAGAGAAAATTGCATTGACTTAAACATATAAAGAAAAAATAATATGAGTACTAAAATACAAATGCAAAAACACATGGTTATGTTAAACTACTATAGAATCCTTAATTATTCATTATCAACAAAGTAATAAGTTGTATTAATCAGTCTGGCTCTTATCTACCGTGTCTTTCTTATCTATTTATTAAATTTCCATTCTAAATTGCAAGACTAGTCTTAACTTTAACTATATATTACTGTTCTTAGTTACCCTGTTACCTATTACTTTACCAAGATAATACAATAATAGAAAAGATGATTACTTATTCACGACATGTGACTGTATAATGTCCTGGAGGATGCGGTAGACACATCATTTCGCTATTTCCAAAATTTGTGATGTTCCAGTACTGGACTGCTCCCATCTCCTCTAATACATGTAGAATTGACAAACAGTTGCCAAATTTGCCAAAATCTGTTCTTTTTTATTATGCCTTTTTTCTTGTTCAGCTCCCATGGTTTGTCGTTTATGTTTAAGTTTATATTGTTCCTGTAAAAATCTTTTTAATTTGTTGAACGCTACCCAGAGTGGGAGAATATCCCATATGTGTGGGAAAGAAATGTAATAAATAAAATAAATAAATATAAATAAGTTCAAAAGCAAGAAATTGCAAGTATACAAAAAGGGACC
This sequence comes from Bradypodion ventrale, assembly GCA_035047345.1. Taxonomy (NCBI): domain Eukaryota; kingdom Metazoa; phylum Chordata; class Lepidosauria; order Squamata; family Chamaeleonidae; genus Bradypodion; species Bradypodion ventrale. The sequence goes on from JAWDJE010000010.1 coordinate 10,374,052, forward strand.
ACTTCGGAGTGGAAAATTCTTGAGGACATGAAAGGAGGCTCATTTAGCTGTCCCCTAAATGGAGTTCCTCCAGCAAAAATCAATTAAACCCAGAAAGCACCTTTGTGAGGTATTTTTATGTGGAATAAAGGCAGATAAGACACCTGGGGTGTGTAATGAGCAGGAAGTCCCAGAATAAACAAGGAGGAAATAAGGCAGGTCACTCTGTACTTATTGGTTGCCTTTCTCATTTACCCAAAGTAGCTAGTTGCACCTTTCTATGTGTGCTGACCTCACAGTCACCTCACAGCAGCACTACACAGAGAGTCTGTTCAAGGAGAGTCTGGATATCAAAGTCCAAAAGGCAAGCCAAGGTCTGATTACCAGTCTTCCGAGCAAGCGTCTAATCCAAAAGGTGTCCAGGGGTATCATCAGGGTTGGCAGAGAAGTCCAGGTCTAGGCAGGCAGTCTGGAGTTGAGCAGGGTCTCAGTCTTTGCATAAGAGTTGTACCAATGCTGGAAGGCTGCAACAAGCTTGCTTATAAGCCTCCCAGCTAATTGGTATCAGCTGGGAGCAATCGTTGGTACTTCACCCTAGCTTGCCTGCGTCTCAGGTGTAGCTCCTTTCTGGACCTTTCCCTGACTGAGTGCTGATCACTGTCAGAGCCAGACTCCTGATCTGACAGATCAGCTGCTGGAGGAAACAGACTTAGGCCAGGCGCAGGCTGAGATCCCTGGCTCAGGACATCCTAATGTTCGGGTGCAGGCAGAACTGGGCTGGGCACAGGGAGTGCCCTGTGATCCAGGCCATCCTCAGAGTCTGACAGGGACTGGATCACAACACTATGTTACATTTAACAAGTTACTGCTCCATGTTGTGGAAATATTTGGGACAGGTGCATACAGCTACAAATAGATGGTGGTGAAGTTGTCCCAAATGAGAAAGGTCCTTTATAAAGCAAATCTAAACTGAGAGACAGTCTCGGCCAGTCCCTGGATGCATCTTTGTTGCAATCCAAGGTAGAGCAAACATCTGGGCATCCCTACATAGTATAGTAGAGTGATTTTGGTGAACAATTGGGAGGGAGGGGCTCTTCTCCTTACAGTTCTCTGTGCCACTTTCCCACTTTCACCCCAAAGAAATCTGGCAACAGCTTATAAGAAAGAACATTGAGCTTCATAGTCTTGGTAGTGCCTTGTGCAAACAAACAAGGGAGAAGGGATAATAATTAATTGGGGAAAATAACCCTGGGATCTTGTTTTCATAAGGAGCGGAGAAATCTTGATGTTGCAGGGAAATCTCAGTACAACAAGACTTAGTAAATTGCTGCAAATGAGGAAGTATGACTACTCTTCTCATCCCTCCTATTTTGGGCTATGAGTGCCATCTTTTCAGCCTTAGCAAAAGAATGGGCACCAGAATAATCCTTCTGGGTCAAGAGGACCCCAACAGCTTCCATAACTGCTTTTACAACCCCTTGCATAGTGTACAATCCAGTACTAATTATGGTAGTAGAAATTTTCACTCCACTAATGCAGATGTTGGTTTCAGTCCTACACTGTTTTGCTAAAATAGTCTAAGCGCACGGAGGTGAACCTTGGCACTCCAGATGTTCTTGGACTTCAATTCCCAGAAGCCCTGATAAGCAGGTCTACTGACTTGGGCTTCTGGTAAATGAAGTCCAAGAACAGCTGGATTGCCAAGGTTCGCCACCACTGGTCTAAGCCAACTCTCTGCAATCCTTTAAATCAGCTTCTGTGTAATTTAATATCTCTCATCCCCATTTGTTGCAATGGATTAATCCACACCACCACCATTTTAAAAAACTTGCAGTCCTTTATATCTGTTACCATGTAATGTAATGAAGCAATCTAATTTTAGTTTGAAAGGCAACATTTCAGAGTTGGGTGTGAGCTTAGCAGTATAAGATCCCTCAAATGCTTTCATATGTAAAACATTTTTCCATGTGTCATTTGATAAATTATTTAAATAGTGCTCAGGGGCAAAGGCCTTCTCCCAGAAAGGTGCCCTAAACAACCAACAGAGTAGAAGAAAGACAAAAGAAGTTCTGCTAAGTCTGCAAAAATCAGAGTAAAAATTGTCCCCTTTAACCTTCACTATCCTACCATTCTCATGCCATGTAATCTTCTTTTTTTCCATCTCTCAAAAATTATGATAGCAATAACCTGCCCTTGGAATACTTGGCTCCTTCTAAAACGTCCATCCACCTCACATTTGCAGAATTTTCCTATTGAATTTCTGCCATTCAAATGTATTATTATTCAGCAAGGAACACTTTTGCCTCAGCTGCATGTGACATCCACGTTTGGGAATTTGCAATATTACAGAGGCATCACATCCACTTTAAACTGGCAGGGTTCCATAATGCGACCTTGGGCTTCGCACAGAGGCTATGGCCCATTATGTTTCCGGGAAGATGGTACGCATTTCCATTGATTCTGTCAGGTTAATTGCTGTGTGTTATAAGCAGTGAAAAATAAAATGGTGTGCACCAAGCTTGGGGCATTTGGAGCCGAAACCCATTTGTACAAATTTGGTTCTGCATCAGCAACAGAAGTCAAAGCCTATTCACACTATTAGCTCCTTGTCACGCAGCCAACAGATTTTCTATCACCTCCAATGTGAAACTTTGGGTTTATAAAAAAAACCATTCTGGATTTTCACTTCTAATAACTGAGGCTCACAACCTACAGTAGGAAGAATGGTTTGCATAAAACTTACAGTAATGGAGTAGACTGTGCAGCCTGCGACTCAACGCTGTGTTGGGCAGCAGTAAATAATCTGACTCCATAAAGGGGCCAATGGCTATGGTGGATGAGCTCCTTTTGGTGGGGTGATAGCCAGTGGTGGCCATCAAAAAAAATTCCTACCACACTGTGGGCATAGCCATGTGACTGCTCTTCGCTATAGAGCTATGAAAATAGAAGCCTCTTCTATTTTCATCACTCTATATCTAACCTCTGAAGCCATTTTCCCCTTTGTCCAAGGCTTTTCCAGGGCTCCATTTCCCCCTGAAGCACCTCCCCAGCCATTCTGGAGTGGCTGGGGATGTGCTTTGGGGTGTAACTGAGCCCAGGAAAAGCCTTGGACAAAGGGGAAATGGCTTCAGAGGTTCACTATAGTGATGAAAATAGGCTTCTATTTTCATAGCTCTATAGTGAAGAGCCCCCTCCGAAGCCATTTTCCCCTTCGTCCAAGGCTTTTTCAGGGCTCTGTTTCACCCCAAAGTGCCTCCTCAACTACTCGGAGTGGCTGGGGATGCACTTTGGGGCAAAATAGAGCCCAGGAAAACCCTTTAATGAAGGGGGAATGGAGCCAGCCCCCTCCGAAGCCTCTTCTAGAAGGAGGAGCAGGTGGGCGGGGCAGGGAGGTGGGTGTGACCAGCCACTTTTACTACCGGTACGTGCGTACTGGTGTGAACCTGCTGATGCCCACCACTGGTGATGGCCCCTCAGTGGAGGAAATGCCACTGGAAACCATCATATTGGGCTCAATAGCAAAATGAACAGAGAAGATGCTGTGCCAGTTTGTCTGGCTGTGAAGGTGCACATTGTCCATATCCTCAAGGCTGTGGCAGTCCATTGCAGTCCTGGTGTTAAATCCTGCATGTCTCATTTCATGCATGCCACAGGAGATGGCTCCATGATCATAGTGTGTGGGGCACTTCATGGCAAGCTGTGATCCACCTGAAAGTCAGATATGTCTGGCTTTTGAGAAAGGGACACCTTTACCTTAGTCACAGGACAGCAGAAATAGGATTTCAGCCAAATACTGAAACACTGGTTTTTCTTGCAATTCAGGACAGTTCAATGAGCCTGCTGCTCTCCTACCTCACTTGCTACTAGAAGAAATCTTGAATGTCGGAAGGTCAGCAGTTCGATTCCCGAGTACTGCAGGACGGAAATGAGCTCCCGTCTTCATCCCAGCTCCTGCCAACCTAGCAGTTCAAAAGCAAGAAATTGCAAGTAGATAAGTAGGGACCACTTTGGTGGGAAGGTAACAGCGTTCCGTACACTCCGGTGTCTAGTCATGCCTGCCACATGACCACGGAAACGTCTGCAGAAGCAGACAGCGCTGGCTCTTCGGCTTAGAAACAGAGATGAGCACTGCACCCTAGAGTCGGATACGACTGGCTTTCGAGCAAGGGAAACCTTTACCTTTACCTATTTCGTTAACAGCCTGAATCCTAATCAAAGAGGAAATGTCCTGCTGGACTTAAAATGGGTCTTTGTAATGCTAAATATCCTTGTGATCTCCTGTTTACTCTCAGCAGCTCAAAAATTTGCTGCCAAGGGTCTCGCAGCTAGAAGAAAAATAATTTGTGCTTACAAATTGGGTTCAAAAATAATAATTGCTTTCAGATTTTCTAGAAGCCAAACTTCTTGAGAACCCCCCCCCCTCCATGTTTCATCAGTCATGTTGTTTTGTGCTCATGTCATTCAACCCACCCCATAGCAATGTGGTAGGATCAGACTGAACATTCAGGGCAAGCTCACAGACAGTTCATATAATAAAGCAATCTTATATTGAAAGCTTTTTGTTTTCCCCTGACCACAAACACTGTTTAATTATTGTCCTGGCTGGTGATTAAATAGCAAAACTGTGAGACTTTCACTCTTGCCAAGAGCAAATTGCAAGGTGGCTGAATACAATGGCTCAGTGATGAGATAAAGGTTCATGACCAGAAGACTTCACTTTCCAACTAACGCATTAGCTTATCCACCAGAAGTACATTCAGCTGGGACTTTATGAACATAATGACACAGTTGTTCATAGGCCAGCCATATCATTAGATAAAGTGAGTTAAGTGTCCCAGGCAGAAGATCTGAAGTATCGTGGAGGGGGCCAAAGTGTAGTTATCTTTTATTTCTGTATATTTAATTGCCACCTACGGAAATAAATGTTGGTGATATTTCATGCAGCTCGGCTTGAGTGGATATTGGGTGCTATTTGTTGTTCTGCCTTTGACGGTTGAATGGGTTAGGCCAACCTTGGAGCAGATTCATAAAATGAGACAGTGAATACAGTGGAACCTCATACAATGATTGCCCCGTATAGCAACAAAATTGCATTACAATTAGGTTTTGGGGAGAAATGGCATCCCGCGTTACAATTTTCCCTATGGAAAAAAATCATACAATAGAAAAACCACTTAGCAAAAAAAAATCATTGTACGAATCATTGCATAGGGAAAGTCGCTATACGATGCATGTATCATATAGCAGTTGTTTTGTATAACAATGAGCCCAGTGGAATGGATTAAAATTGTTGTATGAGGTACCACTGTACTCTGGAGTTTGCCAAACTACATAGCCAATGGAGAGGGCTGATGAGAGATGTAATGCAACAACAGGGAGGGCCACAGAGAGTGTATCCCAATATGAGGTAGGCTTGCAACTCTGTGGTGGCTTAGTGGTTAAGACACTGAACTTGAAGACTGGAAGGTGAGGGTTCGATACCCGAATGCTGCACAATGGAGCTTAGAGACATGATAGGAGCCTCATTCAGAAGTCCCCTGAGTGGAGTTTCTCCAGCAAAAATCCTTTCAACCCGTAGTAATCTCTGACAGGGGGAAGCTTTGTGTGCAAACATTTTATGTACATACACATGATGCTGAAATGTTTTATGTAAAAAAGTATAGCATCTGTTTCTGTGGCCAATGAACAAAGCTGGCTAGTGTGGTAAAGTAGTGAAGTAGACTGTGAGTGTAACTACTACTTCTTCATCAAGTGCTGTATCTGATTCTGAATATTGGCAATCATCATGGTGATTAGCCATGAAGATTGCCCTGGGAACAATATAATGCAGCAGTCTTCCATTTGCCTTCCACTTTGTATCATGACAGCCGTACCACTGATCCAATTCTGTGAGTCACTTTCTGGTCTTGAGCCCTTTTGGAACACCAAAGTCCTCACCAGCACCAGGCCAGGATTGATGAAGCTGCTGCCCTCCATCAAGATGGCTTCAAGTGGGACTTTATCTACTTGGGGACCATCACCTTTCCGTGTGGACTTTGCCACCCAAGGCCATTAGTCCTCAGGGTTGTCAGGTTAGTTAACCACTGCCTGACTATTGGCATTGAGTCGCTGGCAGTATGGTCTACTCTATGACTACACAGCAAGAAAAATGCAAATAAAGTTAGACTCAAAAAAATCAGGTGTCTCCAGCTGAATTTGCCTTTTGCTGACTACAAACGTGTCATTAAAGCAAGAAAAGGAAATTGGCACTCATTTTTGTTTGCAGCTTAAGATAGACAGCCATCCAAATTCAGAGGAGGCATGGTGTGACTTCACCAAGCTACAAACAAAGCTGGTTGATACTTTCTTCTCCTCTTTCTGATGACTCCTTGCTCTCCCCCAACCCTTTGGTCATCTAAGTGACCTATTATAGTAGCACCAGACCTATTTTTAAAGGAATAGGTAGTAAAGGGAACAGAAGAGGAAAACAAGCACATCCAGGCTCTTGGTATGGAGCAGAGAGGATGCAAACATCAGCCAGCTTTCCCCCCTCCCCTCCCCTCCTCTAACTCTCTCAATGCTTGTAGCCATCTGGAATGGCTTGAAATAGAATGCTACCAATTCCTTCATGTTGACTCAAGCAATAATCTTGCCTGGACTGATGAAAGTACATTTACTAACAAAAAGAGCAAGTGAGACAAATCAGAATGCACAGAAAAATGCTGGGCTCAATCATATAGTTACTGGGAAATAATGTGAAACTGACAGTCCCTATCTTGGAGCATTTATTTATTTATTTATTTAGATTTCTATACTGCCTATCTGGGATATTTTCCCACTCTGGGCAGTTTATAATAGTTAAAACCAGAAATATACATACAGCAACAATAGATGGAATCAGAGGGATGGTATAATCCAATTATACACTTAATCATTGGCTATAGGGAGAATGCTCTTACAATTATAATACTCTTAAAGCAGAGCTGAAAGACATTTCTTGAATGCATCCAACGATGGATCCTGGCGTAACTCCACCAATAGAGCATTCCATAATGTTCACAGTTCTTGTATCATCTGCCCATTTAGATTTGTATTATGTGATGTCAAGTTATTGCCAACCTATGGTGGCCCTATGAATGAGAGTTCTCCTAAATGTCCGGTCCTCAATAACCTTGCTCAGCTCCTGTTGTAGTTATCATCTGTGGTTTCCCCACACAGAGTCAATCCATCGTGCATTTTGGCCTTGCTTGTTTCCTTTGCCTTCTACCTTTTCCAGTACTATCATCTTTTTCAGAGAACCTGCCTTCTCGTGAAGTGCCCAAAGTAGGACAGTTTCATTTTCATTGTTTTTTCTTCCAGAGATAGTTCAAGCTTGACTTGTTCTAGGACCAACTTTTTGTCTTTTTAGCAGTCCAGAAAGCTGTTCTCCAGCACCTAATTTCAAATGAATCAATTTTATTCCCCAATCAGCTTTCTTTATTGTCCAGCTTTCACGCCAGTTCATGGCAATTGGTCTTCAGTGATACTTCCTTACATTTGATGATCCTTTCTAATTCTTTCATTGCTGCCCTTCTGAGTCTTCCAGGTCATTGCTAACTTATAGGTAAAGGTCTCCCTTGCTTGAAAGCTAGGGCAGTGGTGGTGAACCTTGGCACTCCAGGTGTTCTTGGACTTCGATTACCAGAAGCCCAAGTCAGCACTCCTGCTGATCAGGGCTTCTAGAAATTGAAGTTTATGAACCCCTGGGGTGCTAAGGTTCACCAGCAGTGCTCTAGGGGGGTGGTGTTCATCTCTGTTTACAACCCAAAAGCTAGTGTTGTCTTCAGTCAGTGTCTGCAGATGTTTCTGTGGTCATGTGTCAGGCATGACCAGATGCTGAAGCACACAGAATGCTGTTTCCTATCCCAGTGAAGCAATACCTATTTATCTACTTGTAATTTCTTGCTTTCAAACTGCTAGGTTGGCAGGAGCTGGGGCAAACAATGAGTGCTCACTTTGTCATGCAACACTGAGGTCTCAGACTGTTGACCTGAGGACCTTCTGGCCATCAAGCTCAGCATCTTAACTACTAAGGCACCACGAATTTGGCTAACCCACATACCCCATTACATATTTCCCAACCATGAGTGATGTAGTTTGAATTCTGCTGTAGAAATTTTTAAATAAGCATTTCAGATGAAGCTGAAGACATCAAGAGTTCAAGGATTTTAATGCAATAGTTGCCACTGGTATATACCAATAGTTCAGCATTCCTTACTATTCTTACTTTGCTTTAACATTGTCAGGTGCAGACAAATGGACTGTTGTATCCTCAACCTCATTAACTTCACCCAAAGTGCCATTTCTTCCAAACATTAAAAGTGTAAGAATTCGTCATCATTATGTTAGCTGACTGTAGCAAGCTAGTAAAGTGGGCTTATAGCTTTGATTTAGGAGTAATTACTCAGGATGCTCAAGGTAAGACCAAAGGGGAAACACACGTTTAATGTTCAAAGAGATCTAGAGCTGGCTTATGTGTGTACAAGTTGTATAATAGAGTAAGGTTTGTCTTTCATTACACAGAGAGGAGAACAAAGGCCAGTTGTTACCTTGATGATGGGGAAATAATCTAGGACAGGGGTGCCCAAATTATGGCCCTGGCACCAGATCCAGCCCTCGACGCCAATTCATCCGACTTGCAGCGCCCTCATAGCTCCATATGGGCACATTTTACCTCCGCTTCCGGGAGCGACGAGGACACCGTGAGCCATATAAATTGGTGTCAGGGGCAGGATCTGGCCCCCAGGCTTTAATCACCAACCCCCTGAACCACATGACCAGCCTGCAGCCAAAAGGTTTGGGCACACCTGATTTAGGAGGAAGTGCCCTAACAGAAACAATCTACAAGGCGTGACCCCGCCTGGAGTTCTATTTTTCTGTTGTTTCCCCCAAATGGATTACTTGCAATTACTTGAACCAAAAGGAACTGTTTTCCAAACATCTCAACTGACTTGCAAACACTTGATTGCCAGAACTATATTCCAATGACTTAACTGGCTTAACTCTGGTATTTACTGCTATTTTACTCAAGTGTCATTTCTTTTGAAAGCCAAGCCTTTGAGATCAAAACTGAAACTCCCCAATAAACTAAAGATGTATATCATACAACCTGACTTCCAGTAAGAATGTACATGTCCAGGTTTGTGTGTGTTTTAAATGCCGACCCACACAATGATGGTATACACTGTTGCCATAGGAATCTCGGTAACACTGACTTATTATTAGAAATAATCTTTCAAGAACATCCTACACAATCCTTTCATGATGGAATTAAAAACTAAATGCACACACACACACACACACACACACATGGATGTGTGACAAAAATATTTCTAAATTGAGATTAAAAGTGATTTATCATTCCTTTCTTCTAGGGGTGCCCTGAGTCTGTGTAATTTGCCCATGACTATTCAAACGGGTTCGTCTACTGGAGCCAGCTTCTGCTTCCAGGGTGTGGTCTGGCCCACTCAACTGTTCGTGTGGCATGGTCAGGCCCATGAGAAGGAGATCTCTTTATCTCCCTTCTGTCCAAGAAATCATCCTTGGTTTTAATTACAGCTAGAGATAGATTAATGGATGACACTTGTGCTACTTACTTAGATTTACAGTAAATCCTCCTATGCTATGTAGCATATCAGGCACAAGGGATCTCCAACAGTTTTGGTCTTGGGCAAGTATTTCAGGCATCCTCCCATATCATTTTCAGGGTCTTTAAATCTGTCATGAAAGTTCTTTGTAATGTATTTTGAGGTCGTCCTCATTGTCATTTGGCCTTATGAGGAGTACAACTTATTGCCACCTTTGCGATCCAGTTTTTCTCCATATGAACATTTTGATCTGCCATTTGGAGTTTGCAACAATGTTATGTAATTTGCACAAGCCACTCATTTGAATCACCTCTTCAAAATATTGCATCTTTAAAATTTGGTGGAGGCACCTCTACTGGAAGAGGTCAGGTCTCTTGATGATACTTGCTGATTCTTTCCATATCTCACAGCATAGGTGGCTATCAGGATCACTATGGAAGCAAACAAATGGAGGTTAATTTTCAGTTATATAGGTGGCAAGAACCAGATCTTATTCATTCTAGGGAAGAAAGCTGTTGCTTTTCCAAGACGGCATTTATTTGTTTGTTTGTTTGTTTCAATCTCTATACCGCCCACTTGGCCAAGGCCAATTCAGCACCTCTGCATCTCCATTTTGGGCAATCACACTGCCCAAGTAAGTTAACCTCTTTGACACCTTTGCTAGGATGAGCTTAATTTTGGGCGGGCTGCCTAAGGAAAAAATTAGCCCTGTGACCCTAGCACCCCAAATTCCCATTGGCTGGGAGATGGGACAAGGAGTATAACCGTCCCCTAGAATAGCATGAAGTTTGATTAGGATTTGGCTTTCCTGTGCAGATCACTGAATGGATTAGGTTGACTGTCTGACCCAAGTTATAGGGAGCTTCCGGAAAGAGATACATCATGGAGTGCAGGTAAAACTAGTAGTTTAGAGCAGGGATTCCCAACCTTTTCAAGCCAGGGGCCAGGTCATGCTCTCTCAGTCAGCTTTAAGGGACGGATGGTCATTTTGTCCAGCCTGCATAATGGGGGTGGCCATTTTGTCCTAACAGCTTTAAAGGGGCAACCATTTTGTTTCTTGAATGCCCATGGAGGGGGTGGGGGCCCCATATGAAATGGTGCTGCAGGCCAGATTCGGCCCACAGGCCTTAGGTTGGGAACCCCTGGTTTAGAAGAAAGATTGATGTGCCAGCCTTGCCTAACTGCTACAAGGCAGTTCAAGGTTCAAGTCTTTTGCTCCTTTCAAAGTGGTAAAGTTTTTATGTGGACAGAAAAGCTTGTACCAGCTTTTATTTGGCTTGTGGTTCAGTAGTTTTATTTCTGTGTGTGGATGAAAGTCATTTTCTTTTGGATGTACTGTGCATGCGTCATTTGGTCAAGCCTTGTCCTTTCCGCCCTGTTCTGTTTTTGTTTTAATAACAAAGTTTTGTTTATTCAATCCAACTTTGGTGCTTAGACATTCACTGGGGTGTTTTGGGCTGCTAAATTCCAATACTTGGTTCTCAGCCATATGGTTGCAGACAGATAAAAGAAACTACTTGGGTCAGTGTTGAGTTCGGCACATAAGAAGTATTCTGACTAGCAGGATTAAGAACAAAAGAACAGCCTTGCTGGAACAGGCCACAGCCCATCCAGTCCAGCATTCTGTCTCACACAGTGGCTCACCATTTCCTTCAGGGTATTCCCAAGGAGATGCCTTCACCTGCTTAGGATTCCCTGGAAATGGCATTGAGAGATATCCTGCCTATCTCTCCAACCCCGAGGTTGTCCTTAAGTATCCATAATTATAGCCATTGATACCCTTGTCCTCCATGAACTTGTCTAATCCTTTCTTAAAGCTGTCAAGACTGACAGCTGCCACCACTTCTTCTGGCAGGGAGTTCAATAGACCAGTAATCCTCTGGGTGAAAAAGTACTTTCTCTTATTTGTTTAAGAACTAGTACCCAAAAGATTCATGGAGTGTCCCCTAGTTATAGTGTTATGCGATAGAGAAAACAGTTTTTAATTATCTACTTTGTCCACACCGTGCATGATTTTATAAACTTCAATCAGGTCACCTCTTAGACGCCGTCGTTCAAGAGTGAAAAGGCCCAACCGTTGCAGCCTCGGATGGTAAGGAAGGTGTTCCAGTCCCCTAATCATTTTGGTTGCCCTCCTCTGCACTTTTTCCAACTCCATAATATCCTTCTGGAGGTATGGCGACCAGAACTGTACACAGTATTCCAGATGGGGCCTCACCATAGATTTGTAAAGAGGCAAAATGACACGTGCTGACTTACTTTCTATACCCTTCCTGATGATCCCTAGCATTGAGTTTGCTTTTTTCACTGCTGAGGCCCACTGGGTTGACACCTTCATTGAGCTGTCCACCAGGACACCAAGGTCCCTTTCCTGGTTTGTCGCAGAGAGTTCAGAACCCATCAGTTTATAAATGTAATTCGGGTTTTTTGCCCCAACATGCATCACTCTGCACTTACTAATGTTGAAGCTCATTTGCCACTGTTTTGCCCACTCCCCCAGTGTCAAGAGATCCCTCTGGAGCTCCTCACAATCTCTCACAGTTTTTACTACCCTGTATAATTTAGTGTCGTCAGCAAATTTGGCTACCTTGCTTTTTACTCCTACTTCTAGATCATTTATGAAGAGGTTGAAAAGCAGTACTGAACCTTGGGGGACCCCACTCTTTACTTCCCTTCACTTGGAGAAGTGTCCATTTAGTGCTACCCTCTGTTTCCTGTTCCTTTCACCAGTTGCTGACCCAGGACAAGACCTGTCCCTTTATTCCATGACTGGCAAGTTTATTCAAGAGCCTTTGGAGTGGGACCTTGTCAAAAGCCTTCTGAAAGTCCAGATAAACAATGTCAACTGGATCCCCCTTATCCACATGCTTGTTGACACTCTCAAAAAAATTCCAACAGATTAGTGAGGCATGATTTGCCCTTGCAAAAGCCATGTTGGCTCTCCTTTAGCAGCGCCTTCTCTTCTATGTGCCTATTAATTCTATCTTTTTAGGATGGTTTCCATCACTTTACCTGGGACACATGTCAAACTGACAGGTCAGTAATTTCCTGGATCACCCCTGGATCCCTTTTTGAAAATTGGTGTTACATTCACTACCTTCCAGTCATCAGGCACAAAGCCTGATTTGAGGGAAAGATTATATATTTTGGCTAGGAGATCAGCAATTTCATCTTTAAGTTCCCTGAGAACTCGTGGATGGATGCCATCTGGTCCTGGTGATTTGTTAGTGTTTAGTTTAACAAGACATGCAAGGACCTCCTCCCTGGTTATTTCTGTCTGGCTTAATTCTTCAGTTTCCCTCCCTACGAAGATACGCTCTGTTTTGGGCATGTGGTCTCTGTCTTCTTCAGTGAATACTGAAGCAAAGAATTCATTGAGTCTCTCTGCAATCTCTGTTTCCTCTTTTATAACCCCTTGCCTTCCATTGTCATCTAATGGTCCAATGGCCTTCCTAGTTGGGTTCTTACTTCTAATGTACTTAAAGAAGTCTTTGTTATTTCTCTGAGTATTTTTAGCTAAACGCTCCTCAAAGTCTTGCTTTGCTTTCCTGATTGTTGCCTTGCATTTGTTCTGCCAGAATTTATGTTTCTGCCTGCTGTCCTCATTCAGACAAGCCTTCCATCTTCTAAATGAGCTTTTCTTGCTTTTGATCACTTCCCGAACAGCTCCTGTAAACCACATCGGAGTCCTCTTGGACCTGGAAGTGACCTTTTTTCTTTTGGGTATGCATTCCAATTGGGCCTCTGTTATTGTTTTTGTAAACAGCCTCCATGCCTCTTGGAGTGTTTGGACTCTCTCAATTTTCCCTTTCAGCTTCTTTTTTACTAGTTTCCTCATCTTTGGGAAATTTCCTTTTTGAAAATTTAAGGTCTCTGTGTTAGATTTTTTCAGTGACTTGCGGTCTATGATCAAGTTAAACATAATTGAGTTGTGGTCACTATTCCCTATTGGATCAGTCACATTAACATCTTGCACCAGATCCTGAGTATTACTCAGGATCAAGTCAAGGATTCTTGTACCTCTAGTTGAGTCTTCAACCATCTGTCCCAGGGAACAATCATTTAGCAAATCTAGGAACTTTATCGCTTTATCATGTGCTGAACAACAGTTCACCCAGTCTATGTGAGGGTAATTGAAGTCCCCCATTATAACCAGGCTTCCCTTCTTGGATGCCTCCTTTACAACATTCTCCAACTGCCAGTCTCCCTCAAGAGTTTGGGTCAGAGGCTGATAGTATATGCCTACTATTAGACCATCCTTGTGGCCTGGTACTTTTATCCACAGAGCTTCTAATGGTGACTCCAAATCACCTAGATATTCCAATTCATACGATTTTATCACTTCTTTGACATACAAGGCTACACCACCTCCCGTTTACCCCTTCCTATCCTTCCTGTACAGTTTGTAGCCTGGGATAACTGTATCCCATTGGTTATCATCCATCCACCAGGTTTCAGTGATACCAATAATATCAATATTGTTATCTATTGCTAAGTATTCCAGATCCCCTATTTTGTTCTGGAGGCTTCTGGCATTTGTATACAAGCATTTATATATGCTTTCCTGATAACAGTCTTTTGAGTCTAGTTGCATTGTTAGACTGCCTCTTGCATCCTTCTGCTAGAGTGCTGGTGACTAGCTCCTTGCTCTGGTCAGTAATTTTTGCATCCTCCTCACTATTCAAGTACACACTTTCCCGAACCGGATGCTGCCCAGCTCCTGTCGGCTTTCCCCCTTTTGATTGGGTCAAACAGTTACACAAGTGATTTATTATTCAGCTCAAGAATCCGGGCTGGGGAACATGAACAAGGTGGCCAGCTTATATACAGTGAGAATGGCAGTTACACAGGTGGATACATTTTGGCGGGCTTCCGGGAAAGTTTGCACTGATGAATCAGCTCTTTTAGACAGTAGTTTGAAATTGGTGCCTTTGGAAAAGGTGCGCCATTCCACCGTAGACTTTACGGCACTCATAGCGTCTTTTAGAAATAACACTTGGACACAACAGTCAGCTACCAAAAGGAGCCTTTCCTTTTGGAAGCCATGCTCTGGACTTGAAGTCGAAAGAGCAGGAGAGGTAGAGAGATTGTCCTCTATGGAGGAAGCTCTGAGAGCCAGTGTGAATCCTCCACACTTACCCTGGGGTCCATCTCTTCACAGGTACAGCCATACATGTTACCTCTTTTAAATGCGCTTTTAAGTTGTTTTATAGTGTTGTACTTGCCCAGGAAAGTGATGTGGTGGCTTAATAGTTAAGATGCTGAACTCGACAACTGGAAGGTCCATTGGTCAGCAGTTTGAGACCCGAGTGCCACATGACAGAGTGCACCCCTGTCTCTGTCCTGGCTCCTGTCAACCTAGCAGTTTGAAAGCATGAAATTGCGAGTAGGTACCCCTTCAGCAGGAAAGATAAATAGTGTTCCATGTGCTCTGGCATCTGGTGATCCCTGCCACATGTCCACAGAAACATCTGCAGATACAGACAGCTCTGGCTCTTTGGCTATGAATGCAGATGAGCACTGAAACCTAGAGTCAGATACGACTTGCCTTTCAAGCAAGGGCAACCTTCACTTTTTACCTTACCCGAGACCAAAACTGTTGGAGATCCCTATGCTACATAGCACGGAAGGATCTAAGTCTATGTAAATACAGGTTTTATTCAACAGTCTTAATAAGTAGCAACTTCAATTCTTTGTCACATTTGTAATTTAATTGCATTTTTAACTTTTAACATTTACCTTTTAAAATACTGTGTATGCCTCCTTGGGTAGCTTCACTTGGGAGAAAACAAGGGCTAAATAAAGAGAAGGAAGGTAGGATTTGCGGTGGGGGGGGGATATGGACCTACCACCCTCCCCAGTTGACCTGTCTGTTGCAATCAATAAATGTGGTAATTTGTAGCTTACTTCACGATCTTAAGAGTCTCTTTCTATATAACTTTGCACATTTACTTTTTCTTTAATGGCTCCTCTCTCTTGACACACAGTAAACATTCACCTGCCCTTCTGACTGCCATCCTTCCACCCGTTTTCAAACACTTTAATAGTTTTTCCCACTGAACCATAAAAATTATTTATAAATTCATTTTCCAGAGCATTTGTACGAGGAGAAAGTCACAACATGATGTGCAACACAAATTATGATTACTGGAGCATAAAAGGTTCATTGGTCACGTGTATATGTAATGAAGCCAGAAGCAACTGTGGCTGTAAAGTGGACTCTTATTATAGAGCAGATATTAAACGTAACGTAGTGGGATAATGAATTATTTGTACGAGGGTCATTTTGAAAATAAACTTAACAGGAAAAAGTCATAACTTCCACACTCTAATTTGTGCTAAGCATATTTTGTGCCATTCCCAAGATATTTCTCTCCGTTTCATCCCCAAGAGCCGCTTTCCAATGTCTAGAGAGGTTATTCATTCTTTTTACCTTCACAAATACACAGCTGAAGAATAATAAACATAATGGCCAAAATCCTGTTGCTCCGATATGTAAACTGTCACTAATTAATAAGTACCTACTTAGATCTCTGGGAATTCACCACCTCGCATGGTTAAATACTTGATTGCCACAAATTTACCAGTGCAGTTACACTATTCACAGAGAGAGAGAGAGAGACACACACACAGAGAGAGTGAGTTATGCCATTTTCTTCCTTCAGTCTAATGGCACAATAACAATTATGCTTATATACCACCCCATAGCACTTAGATCACTCTCTGAGTGGTTCACAAGGTATTTAGCATTTTGCCCTCAACATACATGGGACTGCAGTGGCTCAAGTGACTAAGACACTGACAGGAAGTCAGCAATTCTATTCCTGAGTACTACAGGACAGAATGAGCTTCCGTCTTTGTCCCAGCTCCTGCTAACCTAGCAGTTCGAAAACAAGAAATTGCAAGTAGATAAATAGGGACCACTTCAGTGGGAAAGTAAACAGCATTCCATGTGCTCCAGTGTCTAGTTATGCCTGCCACATGACTATGGAAACTTCTGCAGAAGCAGACAGTGCTGGCTCTTCGGCTTTGAAACAGATGAGCACTGAACTCTAGAGTCAGATACGACTGGCTTTTGAGCAAGAGAAACCTTACCTCAACATACTGGATGCTTCTTTTACTGATCTTGGAAGGATGGAAGGCTGAGTCAACCTTGAGCACTAGTCAGGATCCAACTCACAATGTAAGCAGCTGTATTACAATCAGGGCTCTTCAAAACAGTCATTTGGTCACTGATAGTCGAATTGTATTTTACAGATACAATTCCAAGTGTTGTTTATTAATAATCTTCTTCTTTAAGTCCCATATCTGGCTTTGCTTTCAGAAGGCCAGCTTGAATTATATCAAAAGGAGTTGCCTCTGACCACAGATTGAAGTACTGATGATCTAAACCAACCATTACTACTCTATAACATGAAAAATAGCAAAACAGACCTCAGATTAGTCCATGGGGATCACACATTTCTAATGCACTCTTGGAGAAGAAAAGCTATCAGTGTAAACAAATTGTTTATGGTCTGTTAAAGGAAAGCTGAACCAATGGTCTGAAGCAGAAGTAATTCCAGTCTAGCTCTCAGTCTTGCAAAGAAACACGTCTAGGTTTGATGCACTAACACTCATCAATGATTTATCCCACTGAAGGTTAGTCATACTGAAGAGTGATATAGCTCATCTGAACTCACAGTTGTCTAAGAATTTCACTTGGAGATCAAAGAACAACACAACAGAACATATGTTTCTCGAATGAATGTCTGAATTTGTAGGTGCTCCTTCTGAAGAGCTTGACTTCAACTAGACCAGGGTTCTTCAAACTTGGATCTCTGGGTGTTCTTGGACTTCAGTTACCAGAAGCCCAAGTCAGCACACCTGTGGATCAGGGCTTCTGGGAATTGAAGTCTAGGAATATCTGGAGAGCCAAATTTTCTAACTCCTAAATTAGACGATTCACTGTCAGCAATCAATCAAGGCAAAATCAAAAAAAGACATAGTTATGATAATCCCATTTTGCCTTATCATTCTGAAGACTATTGATATCAGGCTGGTGCTTAGGGCCAACAATCAAACTACCATGTTGGCTTTGTTTTCATCAAACCTTAGAAATGGAGATTTTGGGAAGTTAAGTCTAAAAACATGTCCACTATCTGAATTTGGTTGATTGAAGACAACCATGAGCCACATTTTTAACAATGGAAAAGTTGTACTAGAAGCAGTGCTGCCATCGGAATATGCTTTGGAGACAAGAAAAAGGAAAGAATAAGATAACAGATTATATTGCAAAGTTTTGCAAAGAATAAGGTAACATATATAAATATATAGGCAACTATGACAGAAGAAATGAAACTAAAAATTCAAAATAATAAGTATATCCATCAGGAATAAATACTAAGTGACTTCATCTGGATATGAACTTCTCTCAAGTTCTAACAAAAGTGAAGTTTTTGTGGTCATGCTCTGAGCAAAATGTCTTGCTAAACTGGTTGCAATTCAAACTAGTTCACTGGAAGCAGTGACATGCACTAATATTGTGACTTTGGGTATTGCAATTGAGTTGACCTCAAATAACTGAACCATACTGTGTGGTAGCATCAATGTGAATGTAGATTTAGCCAACCAAGGAGGAATTCTCAAATACTTTCCATTTTAAACCACCCAAGTAGTCAAACAAGAAAGGTCATGTGGAAGGGACCCTGATTTATGAAATGCAAAGTACCTGAACAGAATCATGGAAATGGAAGAAAACATCAGCAATTTTGTCTGAAAATGGAGATAAGGGAACTTGCCAAAGCTCTTTCCAGGTGAACTAAGAAATAATCCACATGATTCCAAAAATGAAAATGTTTGCTCTTCCTTCCATCCTAGTTGACTTCCCATCTCCAGTAACACTTCACCAAAATACAGCAGTGAAGAATCATGAGCTATTCTCACCAGCAGATGAGGAGAAGTAAGGTGTATGTTGGCAAATAATATCTTTAGGAAGGACTTCTGGGAAACCAGTGGTGAGCAGAAGAAGATGGTGTTGGATCCAACTTTGGATCCAACTTTGAGCCATAGCCAGAGAACACCTAGGGGACAAAAACAGATACATAGTTACAATATGGGGAATACCTAGCTCTGTACTACTACAACTGAGAAGGATCTTGGAATTGTTGCTAATCACAGACTAAATATGAGTCAACAGTGCGATGTTGCTGCAAAAAAAAACCCTCCAATGCTGTTTTAGACTGCATTAACATAAATATAGTATCCAAAACTATGAGGTACTAGTCCCCCTCTTTTCAGCACTAGCTAGACCACATGTAGAGTACAACAATGGAACCAACTGTCTGGAGAGATGGTGAGTGCTCCAATACTGGAAGCATTCAAGAGAGAACTGGACCAGCTATTTAAACAAAATAAATAGTCCACTCTTTGAAATGCCCCCACCTAATAATATGAGGCCCTTATCTTACTTATCCAGCTTAAGTAACCCAGAGCATAGGAGATCGTACACTCTGTTGCATTTTAACATTTTACCAGTAGTATTCAGAGAGGGGTTATTTAAGAAAATTCCTGTTCAGGAGCGCTTATGTATCTGTCAGGCTGGGAAGGTGGAGACATCTGCACATGTACTTCTAAAATGCCAGTTTTATGCTAAATTTAGATGTGACCTTATTGCTGCCTTCCCTCAAATTGAGCTGAATAATCATATGTTTGGAACCATGCTCTCAGATAGAATCAATGACCTGATGGCCGCTATTGCCAGATTTGCCTGGAGGGCGACCAGGGTATGAAGCACTAGAGAGAACCAGCTACAACAGGGACCGGTTAAAAACCAACTATAATGATTTTTATTTTGCACTTGTAATCCTATTTTATATCCTACTGATGTATACTGTATCCATTATGTCCATTTGTATACAGACATTTTAATCCTTATTTTATAACTATAACTTTTAAACTGTTTTATGTGCTGTTTTATTCTATTTAAATCAGATACCTGTCCCAAATGTAGCATAGATTTTAAGAACTGATTTTTTTCTATTTTGTTTTAACTCAAACAAATGTGTTTGTGGTGGTGCATTTTGACTATATTTCATGCACTTAAACCCTTTTTATTGCACTGGTCATCAACCGTAATAAAGTTCGAATTGAATTGAGAGAACTGGGCCACCATCTGTGTCATATCTGCTTTGATTCGTATTCCTGCATTGAGCAGGAGAGTTGGACTCGATGGCCCAAAAGGGTCCTCTAAACTCAGTTGTTCTATGATTCTAAGAATGTGTGGCCTACAGGAACAAACAACTAGTTTAGCACCTCATTTGATTCTACTTCACTGCAACCAAAAATTCAAAGCCTAAAGTAGACTAACTGTGACCATACTGCAGAAGGAAAGAACTGAAGAGCCCGTCCATTCACTGGCTGGGATGGTATTGGATAAACAGGAAGCTTCTGAGTATAAGTAAAACCAAGCCACAAAGCAGTGGCTGAGATTTATTTTTACCTTTCAAGGCTGGTGCTGTAATTGTTTTTCTCATATTACTTTCCTGTGCTTGCCTGGGATTTTAATGATAATGGCCTTTTCCACAATATCAAGGGTGGAAATCACAAAGCAAACGATTCATACATTCATTCATTCATGCAAGCACTCAGGGTAACATACATAAATCCAAAACAAAACACAAGAAAATTAATAAAATGCAGTTTGATAAAATACAATTAAAAAAACAGAGCAGCAAATACAATTCCACACAATGAAGTCTAAAGTACCAAAGTACTTTATAACTGTGATAAATGGGATATAGCAGGGGTTCCCAACCTAAGGCCCGTGGGCCAGATCCAGCCCAAGGTACCATTTCATGTGGTCACCACCCCTTCATGGGCATTTGAGAAACAAAATGGCCACCCCTTTGAAGCTGTTGGGACAAAATGGCCACCCCCATCATGCAGGCAGGGCAAAATGGCCATCCAGCCCTTGAAGCTGACTGAGAAAGCGTGACCCAGCCCCCAGCTTGAAAAGGTTGGGAACCCCTGGGATAGAGTGTCAGAATAGGATTCAGGAGACATAGCCCCGCTCAACCAATGGAAGCTCACTGGGAGACTGATAACATTGGTTACTTATTGGAACTTCACATATTGAACTCAAAAAAGTCAGGGGTGAGGTGAGCACATAACAGCAAAATATCAATACAATAAAATTGAAAACTGTTTATAAATAGTCCATAGAGATTAGAAACAGTTCTAAAACTAGGAATGGATGTAGATTTCATTTGGTTATTTTTCTTTTGAGAACTTTTGAAACTCAGCCAATTTCTTCACAAACTGCACAGAAAAATGACATATATACAGTAACCTTCCCTATTTGAGGCAAGCCTTTAAGATACATCTGGGCAGCATAGTGATTAACAAATTAAAAGACCAAACAGGAGGAAATCTAAAAAAAGGCTATCTACCACTAAAAGGACTGCTTATGAGTAACAAAACCTCAGTATGTAGGGAGAGATGCAGAGAATACCTATTAAATTCTTTACTGCCCTCAGTTTGGGCTGTTCTGCCTTGACATAGCATCAGGAGGAGAAAGGACATGTCTGAATAAAGAAGAAAAAGAAGAAGAAGGATTTCCATCTGTCTGCAGTTTGCTACACCTCAGCCCCCAAAACTTGCAGTCCTATAGAGTTTGGGCAGAAATCAGGGTCAAGCAGGAACATAATTCCCTGTGTTCATTAGGAAATAGATTGCATTAAACCACTCCAAGTGGTCCAAAATACAATCTAATTCCCTTTCTGGCTACATCTTGACTCAAGATCTCGACTGTTTGTCTCCTCGAGCGCAGTATGACTGCAAGTGAAGTGTTAATTCAAAAGTGTGAATAGGAAGGGGTCTAACCTTATCTCCTTGCCCGTTGTTACCTCTGTCTGAAGATGAAAGCTTCTGGTACATGGTGGAGTCTCTCTAAATGACTGGGGACCTCAAATATCGAATTGCCAAATCATATGGAGAGTCTCCCCTGTTTCTTTTCCAGGCTGCCCTTTTCCAGAGAGAATGGAAGCGTGGCGCCAAAATGGCCGCCGCGCTCTTTGCGGGGGCCCCCCACCGGACGAAGCCATCCGGGTAGTTAGGGGCGTGGCCAGAACCCTAATAAAAGGGCTGGCCACGAGGCAGCTGTGCTGCCATTTTGGCGAAGCGACGGAGCGGAGAAGTTTTTCCCTCTTACCTCCGTCGCTCGTATCCTTCCAGGGGAAGCCTTTTGGGCAGCTTTTTCTCTTCTTAGGCTTCCTACCTAACTCAGCTATGCCCTCCAAGAAGAAGGCAGCTGCTAACGTGGCTCGATCGGCACGGAGACGCCAGCCGGGTCGGAGGACCGCGACTGCGCCCACGCAACAGCCACCTTTAACGGAGCCCACCGGGACCAGTGGGATGGGATCCGTGGCTCCTTGGCCCGATGCGTGGTGCGCGCAGGCTGCCCCGGACAGGGCCTCGGCCCTTGGCGTGGCTGGGCTCGCTTGCCCGGGCGCGCAGTTTCCCATGGGGGGAGCGGGCCACGGGGGGTGGTTGGGTTCCCTGCCTTTGCAGGGCGTGCCCACGGCTCCTCAAGGGCAGAGCATGGGCTCTTGGCCTTATCTGGCCCCTGGGACTCAGGGGCCTGGACAGGTACCCGGGATCTATGGGCCGGCTGCCCATTTGCCCCCT
This sequence comes from Bradypodion ventrale, assembly GCA_035047345.1. NCBI lineage: Eukaryota > Metazoa > Chordata > Lepidosauria > Squamata > Chamaeleonidae > Bradypodion > Bradypodion ventrale. The sequence goes on from JAWDJE010000010.1 coordinate 10,396,302, forward strand.
ATTGGGGCTGGGGTCTCTGTCAACGTAGAGGCCCTTCTGGCCCGTGTAGCGGCCCTTGAAGCGTCCTTGGTGAGGGCCAATCAGACAGGGGTGCCTCTGGGATTCCAGGTGCCCCCTTTGGCTGCCGAACAGCGGATGGCGACGGGTCGGGTTGAGCCGCCTGAGGCGCGCGGGCCGGTGGCGGCCACTGCCTCGCAGCTCCCCACTCAACAGGTGCAGCAGTCTGGTGCTGGTCTGGCCCCGTCGACGAGCTCAGCTTCGGTCGTGAGCTCCGACGCCCCCAGCGGGCCGGAACCCCCGGTGGGGGCAGCCCGTGGGGGTGCATCGGGTGAGTATGCAGTTCAAGCTAGTGCACCCACACAACTGACTTCCACGGGGGGGGGGCTTTCCAATGGCCATGGCCTCGCACGGGTGGCCCGGCGGTCCAATTGCCCTCGGCCCCCCCCGGCGACTTCATCCCTGACACAAGGCCCGGGGCAGGGTGGCGCCCCCTATGTGGTGGGGAATGTGTTGGGGATCCCCGGGCTGGTACAGGCTCCCTTTGCTTTGCCCGCAGTTCCCTCTGTGACGGTGTCGGCATTGCCAACGGCAGGGTATTCCTTGCCCCTGGGGGACCATCTGGCCCAGCCCACCAAGGAAAAGATTTGGAGGGGCGAGTATGTAGATATCTTCTCCCTGCTTAATAGGGAGCCGACCAAGGAAGAGAGGGAGGGGCTGGACGAGAAGGATAAGGAGCAGGCACGTCGTCGTAAGCCGCCACACACGTGGGCAAATTGGTTGCCAGCGTACCTAATTTACATGGCTGTTTACCTCAGGGCTAGGCCGGATTTGGCCATCCCTATGGTCCAGTATCTGGACAACATTTACCGGGCTATGGTGGACTTCCCGGGTCCGTCGTGGCTGGCTTATGATGAAGAATTCCGCATGAGGATTCCACTGCACCCAGAGATGAGGTGGGATGAGCCCTGCCAGAAGCTGTGGCTTCTGTATATGACCCCCACACACCCGGCGCCTGGGGAGAGATATCATTGTGGGCATGCGGTCCAACGAGCGGCTCCGGTACAGGTTCCCCGCCAAGTCGCGGGGCAGGGGGTTCCAGCCCGCCTGCTGTGCTGGACCTTCTCGTCCAATGGTTCTTGCAACAGGAAAAATTGCAAGTACAAGCACGAGTGCCCCTCTTGTTCTGGCCCCCATGCTGCCTCCGCCTGTCCCAGGCCGGGGGGATACAGGGGCAGGGATAGGGGCGGACAAGGGGCAGCTAGGACTGCCACGGAGGGAGCAGGTTCACCGAAAGGCCCCCTCCCCAATTAATGTCGACATGCTGGAGCGTTGGCTCGCATTGTACCCGAAGAAAGCAGACTCTGTGTACCTCCTTCAGGGTTTTCAACTGGGTTTCCGTATTCCTTTCAAGGGGGATAGGTCACCACAAGACGCACCCAACCTTTTGTCACTTAGAGGTAGGGAGGAGGTGGCTGCCGCCAGCATTAATAAGGAGATTGCTGCGGGCAGGGTCGCTGGCCCTTTCCCCGTACCCCCTTTCCCCAATCTTAAAGTCTCTCCTCTAGGGCTAGTGCCCAAGAAGTCCCCGGGCGAATTCCGCCTGATTCATCATTTGTCCTACCCAGCCGGTCATTCGGTCAATGATGCTATACCTGATGACCTTTGTTCTGTCAGGTATGCATCCTTTGACCAGGCATTGCGCATGGTGTGCTCATGTGGCCCGGGTGCACTGTTAGCTAGGTGTGACATTAAGTCGGCTTTTCGTCTCCTGCCAGTGCACCCGGGTGACTTTGAGTTGCTGGGTTTCAAATTCCGGGGTGAATATTATTTTGACAAAGCCATGCCATTTGGCTGTTCCATATCCTGCTCGGCTTTCGAGCGTTTCGGTACATTCCTGCAGTGGGCATTTGTCAGTAGGTCAGGGTCTCGGTCTGTAGCCCATTACCTGGATGACTTTTTGTTCGGGGATGAACGGGGCTGGGACACGTGCACACATCTCCTCAACACATTTCAGACGCTACTGGAGGAACTTGGTGTCCCTTTAGCGCCCGAAAAGACCGAAGGCCCATCTAATAAGTTAGTATTCCTGGGAGTGGAGATTGACACGGTAGCGTAGGCGTCTAGGTTGCTGGGAGACAAGGTGTCAAGGATAGTGGCCCTTATATCGGACTTGCTGGCTAAGCACAAGGCATCCCTTCGGGAACTGCAGGTGCTACATGGATACCTTAATTTCGCTTGCAGGGTGGTCGCACCTGGCAGGGCATTTGCTCGGCGCTTGTGCGACGCCATGGCAGGCTTATCCAGGCCCCATCATAGGGCGAGATTGACACGGGGCATCAGGACAGATGTGCACATATGGCTCCAGTTCCTGAGGGAGTTCAATGGGGTCTCATTTTGGAGGTCTGACCTCCTGGCTTCACCTCAATTTCAGATTCTGTCTGATGCCTCGGGATCCCTTGGTTATGGGATGTACTTCAATGGGAAGTGGGTTTATGGTGGATGGCCACCAGCCTGGTCAGGCACGGGTCGCCTGAGGGATCTCACATATTTGGGATTTTTTCCCATACCGGGGGCTTTGATGCTATGGGGTGAGGAGTGGGCCAACTCTGTGGTGCATTTCTGGTGTGACAATGCGGCCGTTGTCCACATTGTCAACTCACAGACCTCTATATCTCCCAGGGTCATGGTCCTCGTGCGCCAGTTTGTATTGCGCAGCCTGCGCCTCAATGTACTGTTCAGGGCCAGGCATGTCCCGGGGGTGAATAATGATATTGCTGACGCTTTGTCCCGCCTGCAGATCTCCCGGTTCCGTGCCTTGGCCCCGGATGCGGAGGAATTTCCCTCGCCACTCCCGGAAGAGATATGGACCTTTAGCAAGGAGAGGTGAACCGGGCGATCGGCATGTCGCTGGCGCCACGTACGCGTAAGGCGTATCACCATGCATTAGTTTCTTGTCAGACATGTTGTACACAATTTCAGCTGCCAGATACCTGGCCGATCCCGGTGGCCCACATCCTCCGTTTTATGGTTTACCTGCATGCCCAGGGCCTTGCACCCCGCACCATAGCATCCAGGCTGTCAGCGCTGGCTTTTATGGCCAAGGTGGGAGGTCATGCGGATAGTACCGCTGATTTCCGTGTGAGACACGTTTTGGAGGGGTGGGTGCGGGAACGTGGGCGTAGCCTGGACGACCGCCACCCAATTTCCCCTGGGGTTCTTACCCAACTGGCACGGGGCTGGCATGACCTATGTTTCGATAGGTATGAGGCACCCCTGTTTCATGTGGCTACAATGGTGGCCTTTTTTGGAGCGCTCCGCATCAGCGAGCTTGTGATGCTGACTAAGGCGGATGCAAGTCGTAGGGCACTGGAACTCGAAGATGTCTATGTTCACAATGATTGGGCTCAGTTGAGGATACGCTCCTCTAAAACAGATCAGCACGGCGTAGGCAGTTGAGTAATACTGCTACGATGTTCCTTGGAAGACATCTGTCCGGTTGGTGCCCTACAGGAGTTTCTTGAACTGTGTGGCACGCACCATGCCCCGTTTTTCTGTCACCAGGGTGGGTCTCCCCTCACTCAACCGTTCCTGCAGGATGGGGGCGGTTACTATTGCAGCTGCTTTTGGGTACTCTGGGGCTGAAATATGCCGCATGGGAAGGTGGGGATCACATTGTTTTCAATTTTGTGTTCACCCTCTTCAATCGTGAGTGCCAGTTTAGTCACTGCAATGTTTCTCACCCCCCCCTTTTTTCCTTGACAGACCCTGGGTGTCGTTTTACACCGGTGACAGTATGGCTGGTGGGCCGTTGCCACGTGCACAGGGCAGCGCGTTACGCTGCACAGGGCAGCGCGTTACGCTGCACAGGGCAGCGCGTTACGCTGCGGCGACAGAGTGGGACCCCGACTGGGACTGGGTGCACCCGCACATCTCAGGTGGTGTGGTAAGCGCGGCATGTTATGGCGGAAACTGTTGCCATTCCTTTTCTACATCAGGGATGCTGACTCGCCTGATGTCCTGGTTATTCACCTTGGGGGCAATGGTTTCGGACAGGTCATTGGCCTATCGCGGAAGCTTGCGATTTGCAGACACCTGGCCTACTCACATTATGTGTGGCCTGCCACACCCCTCATTTGGTCGGACATGATACCGCAGTACGCTTACAGGGGAGCGTTTGGCCTCCAGGCGCTTGACCGGCCTCGTCACTCCAGGGCTATTGCCCGGTTCCTTTTTGACAAGGGTTGGGGACGCGTCATTCGCCTCCCCGCCATCAGTCTGCAAAATTATGAGCTTTATTCAGGGGAGGGGGCCCATCTGTCGCAGGGAGGTATGGACCTCTTGTTAGTAGACTGGCGAGCAGGCCTGTTGACCGAGCTGACGGTCTGGGGGGGCGGTGAGCCTTTTGGGAAGCCTCCCCGGGTGGCGGGTAGCACTGGTAAGGTAAACATTTATGACCCACAGGTATCCGGCAGGTTCGCAATTGACTGGACAACACTAGATAGGCATAAGTTGTTTAAACGTTGTCCGGTCAACGACGAACCAGGCGAGGGGGTGATGGTTACCACTAGACAGCTGGAATCACCCCCTGATTTTACGGATACACGTCAGAGGGTGGGGTCATTAGTTAGATATTGACTACGGTCAACAATTTGTTTGTTGTCAACAAACAAATTGATACAAATAGATACATTGTAACAATTGCCGTTGGCAATTTTGGGTGGTACCTTACCAGTGTTACTTCGGCCTGCTTGCCTTAAGAATTATGATTGGTCGTTTTACCAATAGAAATTTATAATTCGGACTAGGGCATGAATCAATAAATGTGGCCCAATGCCGTTATCCACTTTCATGTGTGTCTGAGTCCATTATTGGGGGGGTGCGCCTGCAATGGAAGCGTGGTGCCAAAATGGCCGCCGCGCTCTTTGCGGGGGCCCCCCCACCGGACAAAGCCATCCGGGTAGTTAGGGGCGTGGCCAGCACCCTAATAAAAGGGCTGGTCACGAGGCAGCCGTGCTGCCATTTTGGCGAAGCGACGGAGCGGAGAAGTTTTTCCCCTCCACCCCCTCCCTAGTTAACAGTGTGATTTCTTGGTCGCTTCGGGGCCGGGTGGGAATTTTTGGCTGGGACTCGCAATTGGCCCTTGAGTCCTGGCTTTTTTGCCCATCCCACACTGTTGCTATGGTTTGATATAGGGGTTTGTTTTGTGCTGCTGTTGACTTTGGTCACATGGGCGGGTAGCACTGGTAAGGTAAACATTTATGACCCACAGGTATCCGGCAGGTTCGCAATTGACTGGACAACACTAGATAGGCATAAGTTGTTTAAACGTTGTCCGGTCAACGACGAACCAGGCGAGGGGGTGATGGTTACCACTAGACAGCTGGAATCACCCCCTGATTTTACGGATACACGTCAGAGGGTGGGGTCATTAGTTAGATATTGACTACGGTCAACAATTTGTTTGTTGTCAACAAACAAATTGATACAAATAGATACATTGTAACAATTGCCGTTGGCAATTTTGGGTGGTACCTTACCAGTGTTACTTCGGCCTGCTTGCCTTAAGAATTATGATTGGTCGTTTTACCAATAGAAATTTATAATTCGGACTAGGGCATGAATCAATAAATGTGGCCCAATGCCGTTATCCACTTTCATTTGTGTCTGAGTCCATTATTGGGGGGGGGGGGGGGTGCGCCTGCAAAGAGCATCAGGCAAGGGTAAGATTAGAACTTTCTTCTTGATCCTGCTTTCAAATTAACACTTTGGGGAACTCATTAATAGGACTACGGACTCCATAATTTGCCTCTACAGTTCAGCTATCCCCTTTGAGAAACAAAGCACGGACAGATAATTAAGCAAGCTCAGAATTACTGTGCAAAATTCCCCCCCCCCCCCCCCGCCGGTGCTTTTAATGCCTAAAAGTCCATACAGCAAAGCAGCAACTATGACCATTTCGTAGCATTTGCATTATTTGCCTTGAGGCATTGCTTGCATTAAAGGATTATTTCTACAATTCTGGCTTAATTTGTGAAAAACCAGTACTCATTCCCTTCTCTTGCCAAGAGCTCTAGAAAACACACACACACACACACACACACACACACACACACACACACACACACACACACACACACAGGGAATGCAGGATCATTTTGAAGTCCATCACCAAGAGGAGACAAGCAAGAAATTACATCCCTCAAGCAGAGCGTATTCTGCTAATTTTGGGGATAATTGCAAACTAGCATGTACTAGCATTGGGTTTATCAGCTAAAATTATTGTTTTTGCTACTGATATAATTGGTAAAGTTTCTTCTAGCATTTACAGAAACCCAGCCTTCTTGTTTATTTTAGTTTATTTTATTACATTTATATCCCACCCATCTGGGATATTTCCCATTCTTGTTTGCATGGTTTTGTTGATTGTTCTTCATCTGAGCGTCCTTCAACTAGCGTACATGTAAGACAGGGATTCCCAACCAAAGGCTCACAGGCCAGATCTGGCCCATGTGCCATTTCATGTGGGACCCCAAACCTCCAAGGGCACTTGAGAAACAAAACGGCCACCCCTTTGAAGCTGTTGGGACAAAATGGCCACCCTCATCATGCAGGCAGGGCAAAATGGTTGTCTGGTCCTCAAAGCTGAAGGAGAGAGTGTGGCCTGGCCCCTGGCTTGAAAAGGTTGGGAACCCCTGATGTAAGGGTTCCTGCATGATGGAGACTTCTCCTCCTCTTTTTTTCTAACTCTAAGTCTACATAGTAACTCCTAGAGTGATTTTTTTTACCATAGGTGGTGATCGTTTTTGTGTAACTAGGAAAGGGTTGTTGAGACTGGCTCTCCACACTTCTTTGGAATTTTTGTTCTGCCTTATACTTACAGTATATTAATTAAAGGAACAACCAAATATCTAGAAACCATTTCTTTTTCATTAAAAAAATCCACAACACTAATGTCCTTGCCATAGAAAATATTTGCTATCTTATTCGTCTCCTGAATATCCATGCAGTAGCATGCCTTTCTTGTTCCCAAGGCACCTGTTCTGATGGAGAGCATCTTATTTCTTCTGTACCATCTCAAGCATATTGCTCCTGCCTCAACCCAAAACATGTGTCTAGCTGTCTACATCTTGTCTTTTCCCTGTCTTGCAAAGCATACATTTCCCTCCAGCTCTCAGTGGGTGACAGAAACCCAGTGACAAGTTCTTTTTGCTTCTAAAAGAGTCCTCGCTGTTTCCCCAGCCCATTTTGTTAGCCCTGGAACAAGCTTCTGTCTTGGCACTGCATGAGACGAATGAAAGGAGAAGTGATTAGCTGAAATCTAGTAACAGCAAGACCTATCACTGTATGGGATGAGTGCCTTCTCCTCTTTTTATGAAGTACAGGGTGATAAACTGCAAATGTTGCTGCTACATAGAGCCCAATTGTTTGGTTGAGCTTTACAGAGGATTGCAGAAAAGGCTTATTACAATGAATGCAGCTTGTATAACCCCCATTAAGGATGGTATTGTTTATGTAAATGGTTAGCAGAGTGGTATGCAGTGGCCAGCAAGAGGTTTGCACCTGGCAAGGTGGTTCCTTGTGAGAAAAATCTTGGTGCAGAAGAAAACTCAAAGTAGGTTTACTCAGGAAGTAAAAAGGTACAAGTATATACACTGCAACAACTGTAACACAAAACGAATATATTTTCTTGGGCTGCTCAGTTGACCTCACTGAGACAGTTCAGTTTTGCTATCTAAAAGTCCATACAGTTCAGTAGCAGTCCAGTCCAGCAGGGTAAATGCAAGCTGTAATGACAGACAAAGCCAAAGAGTTCTACAGCTTCCTGGTTGAGGCTTACCCCAAGTAAGCACAGATGTCATATCAGGCAAAAGCCATCATCAGGATCAGTGCAAAGATTCAGTCCTCGTAGCAGGTTCTGGAAGATGCAGGAATCTTTGTCCAGACTGTCATTAGAGGAAGGTGAGCATTGAAGCTCAGGCAAGTTGAGCATTGTAGCTGGAAGTCTGCAATCCTGCTCTGACTTAAATACACTGGCCCATGGAGCACATCAGGGAAAGTCCCAGCACCTGTGTGCCCCTGCAGTAGGGTCTTAAAGACAACACAGACTGGGGAGACTTTGCGCGTCTCGTTAGAAGGAGCGGGAATGCACAGACATAGCCAAAGAGTTGTACAGAAATCACCTCGATCCCACAATAATAATTACAAACTGTTTAAAGCAATATTTAAGTTACATACACAACAGACTCTTAACAGCATTCTCATCTCATCTGCTCTGCATTCATTTGTAAGACCCTTTCTTCATCATCCCAGTTGGACATTTGCACATATTTTTGTACATACTTTAAGAAAAAAGACCTCTCACAGGCTAAAGCCTATCTGTCTGCATTTTTATAAGTCATTGTCGACTGCAACTTGTATGAGAATGCATTTTTTTCCTGAAGCAGGAAAAATGTCATTGACGTGAATTTGTTTGTGGTGGATCCCAGCTTACCATGAAGTGACCCACACACTATGATCACAGAGCCATCTCCTGCGGCACACATGAAATGAGACATGCAGTATTTAACACCAGGACTGCAATGGACTGCCAAAGCCTTGAGGATATTATCAAGGTACGCCCTCACAGCCAGTCCATCTGGTATGGCCTCTTTTGCTTCCATGACTGTTGGGAATCAGAAGTTGTTCCTCTTCCACTCATTTTGCCATTGCACCCAATATGATGGCTTCTAGTAGCATTTCTTCCACTGAGGGGACCATCACCCCACCTAAAGGTGCTCATCCGCCTGTAGCCGTTGGCGCCTTTAGGGAGTCAGATTAGTTAACCACCACCTGACACTCGGCATTGAGTTGCTGGCTGTACGGTCTACTCCATTACCATAGCAGGATGTCCGGGCAGACATGCTATAAGAAGTATATAAATCCTAAAATAGCATTATTAATGAATTTTTTGGAAATATGCAGATAGAATGGAATAAGAAAGTGAGGGTTGTTATATTTGTTACAGCTTTGAGATTGAATATTGCTTAAGATTCTAGACATTTAAAAGCCTTCCATGATTGGGAATACATTGACATGTACTTCTTGGCTGGCATTTTTTTTTCAATTGCCCCATATAGAATGCTCATAAAAAAGAAAAATTACACTGCAATGTGAACTCTATGTGGTGTTCATAAAGAAGATTTGATAGGCAGGACAGGCAGGAATCTTCTCCTTGTAGGTATTTATTACTGGAGAGGATGTTCTAGATTAGATCTTCCCTAACCAGTATTCCACTAAACAATCACTTCCCTCTTATGGCATTTTGTGGTTTTAACATGACTGGTTGCCAATGTCCTTGAGTTAAATCCAGGTGAATCCAGGGATGGGAAACTTTATTTTTTTCAGATGACAACTTCTAGTGGGGCCAGTTGCTCCACAGTTACTCTTTCATTTAGTAACTAAAAACTGCATCTTCCTTTTCCTTTGCTCTCCTTTAAAGAAAATTGGAGTGCTGCATTTTCAATTAAGTCTTATGCACAACCACTTGGGTGCCCAATTGAACCAGAGGGGTAATTATACAGCCAACCAATCTGCCTGTGTCAAGTTGTTGGATGATACACACTTTTACAAATCTTTAATTAATCCGCTCTCACCATGGAAAACAAATCTTCCCACAAGTGCTTAGCAGAGGAAAAATATCTTATTCTGCAATATGACTTTGCAATGCTTCAACACAGGCACCTTCTTGCTGTGGTTAATGATAGTCTATAGATTTCTGTACCTGTCTGGCTCTACACCATTTAGATAGATTGAATATCTTTAAATCACAAACACTCAGTGAGAAACAGAAGCAACAAAGTAATAGGATACTGTGAAGATCTCAGGGTCCCTCATGTATCTTCAATCTGTGGAAGGAAAAAACCACTGAAATGCTTGAGTCCTCCTCTGGCTCTTGCCTTCGCTCTGTGATTACCAGACAGCACCCCTGGAAACAGCGAGCAAGTCCCTCAGAGCCAAACCCCAGGCAATGTGGGGTAGAACAAAACCAATTACTGTACCTCCATAGCAGACTGTGAGCACCATAGTGCCAGTGTGCTAGGGAAAGTTTATTCACTCAAGATCCATGGAACTGCTCAAACTTGATTTTATTGGGGTTGTAGAGTGTAGAAACAACAGTCCCCTTCCAACTTGCTAGTCCTTCAGAGAGATTAGTTCCCATCACTTGCCCACCCACCCCCTTCAGCTGCTTAGTGGTAGGGGCTGCTATGAGCCAAAACCTTCTAGAATCAGGGTTCTGGGTTATATGTAGGGGCTATCCAAACACAAAAGTTTTTCCATGTTTAGACATTTGTGTTTCCATGATCCTGTGATGATAAAGGAAGCAAAACATGTGAGTTCCCCTCAACACATGTGAGCTCCGTACCCTCTCTACATAAACAAATACACATGAGAGATCAGCCTTCCATTCTAGCTTCGAAACTCTGTGATTTCTCTTTTTCAGAAATTAAGAATTCTGACAATTAATTTGTGAGGTACCATAGCTACAGTGACCTCAAACTTCAGTGATTACTTTATTAATAGTACAGGATTCTGGCTATTCAGGAACACTTAACTGAAGAGAATAAAGGAATCATAAGGGCTGTGGTGATTCAGAGGTTAAGAAGCTCACCTTGTGGCCAGCAAGTTGGCAGTTCGAGACCCAGGTACTGCATTATGGTGTGAGCTCCCGTCTCTGTCCCAGATACTGCCAACCTAGCAGTTTGAAAGCAAGAAACTGCAAGTAGATAAATAGGGACCACTTTGTCATGGGAACGTGTAAAGCGAACTACTTTTTCTTAAAAAGTTACTATTTGTTAAGTTAGATCACTTTGTAATCTGAATGTATTCATTTTTCACTCTCTGTGTTCTAAGCCTCTTAGGCTCTGCTATGCACTCTCACTGCCAGCACAGAGCCATCCATTAGCACATACTTAACATAACAATGGCTTGCCGGCCTGCTCAAAGGAACTTGGGTAGGAATCTGACAGGAAAGAGCCATCTCATACTGATGATGCCACTGATGAGAGCAACTGCAAATCTGCAGGTGCATCGAAACTGTGTTATCTACAGATTCCTTGATATCTAAGTTTTGGAATAACTTGAGTTCCAACGGGAGGTGTCAGGAGGCCAGAAAACTGTATAAAAACCCTTGCTTTCTGGACCTCAGAAGGCACTTTCCCCAATGCAATTCAAGGTGCTGGTTTTGACCTTTAAAGCCCTGTATGGTGGTGGGCCAGGTTAGCTTAGAGACCGCATCGCCCTAAGGACGTCTGTCCGTCCAACCAGAGCGGACGGACCGGAGGGGCTCTCTAATAGTGCCATCGGCCAGGGGGGCTCGCCTCTCTGGCACAAGGAGGAGAGCCTTCTCTGTGTCCGCACCGGCCCTTTGGAACCTCCTGCCAGTAGAACTGCGTCTCCAGACGGAGTTGTTGCCCTTTAGAAAAGAACTAAAAACCTGGCTGGCGGGCCAAGTTTGGGGTGCAGGTGGAGGGGTGGCTTCCGTTGGGTGGTTAATATAGGGGAGGATGCCTTCCCCACAGTTTCTTCAGTCCCTGCACCCCTCTCTTTTTAGGGGTGGGTTCCTATTGCTGGTTTTTATCTGTTTTTATTTGTTTTATCTATTTTTACCCACTGTGTGAACTGCCCGGAGTCGGCTTTGGCTGAGTGGGCGGTATAGAAATTTAACAATAAAATAAAATAAAATAAATGCTGCCCAATCCTCTCATGATGCCAGAAGAGCTACGGACTTAGTCTTTTTCAGAGCATGGGGGCAGAACATGCCCCTAGATTAGGCTTTTATTTTAAAGTGCTAATTTCTTTACTTTATTTCTGTATTCAATATTTTACGCTATGCAATTTAACTAGCTTTTTAGAAGAAATATACCGCATACTCTTTTTTGTACTTTTTACTCAATTATACACTGCTAACGAAGATCCGTGTAGTGTCTCTTCCTTCCATGGGAGAAGGGAAGCTGCAGGGACTAGATAAGAACTTTATAAAGCAGCCTTTTTCTCAAGTTCAACTTGCTGGGGATGCAGCCAGAGGTGTGAGGAAGAGTTTCAAGGTTTCACTTCCAGAGGTTGGAGCATTATCTAGACCACCTTAGGTTTTGTTTCTGCAGCATCACGTAAGACTCCCAAAGGCCAACCAGCCCTTGCTAAGTAATAATATTGGGGGAGGTGTCTTAGGAAGGGTCCTTGCCCAGTTGACACCTGTAAATTGGGGTGTTGCCATTTTATGAACTATTATACAGTGATACCTCATACAATGTCCAAACTTGGTTCCACAAGTTTGAACTTTATACGGATTTGGACTTTGTATGAGGCATGCAAAATCCTAGCCGCGATGCCTCATACAACACCCAAATCCTTGCCGCGATGCCTCGTACAACGTCGTTTCCATAGAGATACATTGTACTGTAACAGCACAGACTTCAGGGCAAAGTCAAGGAAACAGACAGGAAACTGACAGAACTTTAAGAAATTATTGTCTAAAGGCTAAATACATTACAAAAACATGTCAAACAACCCTGATTTTAGGGGACAAACCATACAACAAGTTTTTAACTTTTGAAAACTTTATGAAGTGCAGGTTTAAAAGTTAACATGTCCCATCATGCAGCACAGTGTTAATCTGCAGCCATGCGGCCAATCATCCATTTTGTACCAGCTTGTTGTTGTTGTTGTTGTTGTTCAGTCGCACAGTCGATTCCGACTCTTTGCGACCCTATGGACCATCGCTCTCCAGGCACCTCTGTCCTCCACCATCCTCCTTAGTCCACACAGCCCCGTGCCCATTGTGTCTACAATACCATCTAGCCATCTCATCTTTGGCCGTCCCCTTCTTCTTTTGCCCTCCACCTTCCCCAGCATCAAGGCCTTCTCAAGTGAATCCTCTCTTCTCATTTGATGTCCAAAATACTTCAACTTCATCTTTGTTATTTGTCCTTCTAAGGAGCACTCAGGGCTAATCTCTTCTAATATTGACCTATTTGTTCTCCTCGCTGTCCAGGGGACTCTCAAAACTCTCCTCCAGCACCACATCTCAAAGGCATCTATTTTTCTTCGCTCAGCCTTTCTAATGGTCCAGCTCTCACAGCCATACATTACCACCGGAAATACCATTGCTTTGACTATGCGGACCTTTGTTTGCAGTGAGATATCTCTACTTTTCACTATGTTCCCCAGGTTTTTCATAGCTTGTCTCCCAAGAATCAGTCGCCTTTTTATTTCATGGCTGCAATCCCCATCTGCAGAGATCTTGGATCCTAAGAAAGTAAAATCTGTTACTGCTTCTACTTCTTCCCCATCTATTTTCCAGGGACTTATAGCGCCTGTTGCCATTATCTTGGTTTTCTTGATATTGAGTCTCAGGCCAGCTTTTGCACTCTCTTCTTTCAACCTAATCAGGAGCTTCTTAAGGTCTTCTTCACTTTCTGCCATTAGGGTGGTATCATCTGCATATCTCAAATTGTTGATGTTTCTCCCAGCAATTTTGATCCCATATGGTGATTCCTCCATCCCTGCATTGCGCATTATGTGCTCTGTGTATAAGTTGAATAAGCAGGGTGACAGAATGCAGCCTTGTCTTACTCCTTTTCCTATTCCAAACCACTCCGTCATTCCATACTCTGTCCTAACTGTTGCTTCTTGACTCATGTACAGATTTCTCATGAGACATATGAGGTGTCCTGGTATTCCCATCTCTTTAATTACTTGCCACATTTTGTTGTGGTCCACACAATCAAAGGCCTTGGTGTAGTCAATGAAACAGAAGTAAGCTTGTTTCTGGTATTCCTTTGTTTTCTCCATGATCCAACGTATGTTGGCAATGTGATCTGTGGTCCCCCTGCCTCTTCTGAATCCAGCCTGCACCTCTGGTAGTTCTCTTTCTACATGCTGCTGTAGTCTATCCTGCATTATCTTGAGCATCACTTTGCTGGCTTGTGGGATGAGCGCAATTGTTCGATAATTTGAACATTCTTTGGCATTGCCCTTTTTTGGGATTGGGACATATACTGATCTTTTCCAATCCTGTGGCCACTGTTTCGTTTTCCAAATCTGCTGGCATAAAGCATGTAGTAGCTTGATTCCATCATCTTTTAGGGCTTTGAAGAATTCAACTGGGATACCATCATATCCACTGGCTTTGTTATTTGCCGTGCTTTTTAGGGCCTTTCTGACTTCACTCTCTAGGATGTCTGGTTCAAATTCAATTTCCCCCTCATTGTTATTATCCGCGGTGTTTAGGTCTTTTTTGTAAAGTTCCTCTGTGTACTCTTTCCATCTTTTCTTTATCTCTTCTGCATCTGCTAACTCTTTGCCATCTTTGTCTTTTATCGTGATCATTTTTGCTTTGAACGTTCCCTTGACTTCCCCAATTTTTTTAAAGAGATCTCTAGTCCTGCCTCTTGTGTTGTTTTCCTCTATTTCTTTGCACTGTTCATTTAGGTAGCTTTCCTTATCTCTCCTTGCTTTTCTTTGAAATTCTTTATTTAAGTGATTGTATTTTTTCCTTTCTCCTTTGCCTTTTGCGTTCCTTCTTTCCTCTGCTATTTTAAGAGCCTCATCCGACAACCACTTTGCTTTCTTGCGCTTCTTTTCTTTTGGTATAGTTTTCCTTGCTGCCTCCTGCATAATGTCTCTCATCTCTGTCCATAATTCCTCTGGTACTCTGTCTGTCTGGTCCAGACCATTGAATCTGTTCCTCACCTCCACCGTGTATTCCTTGGGTATGTTGTCTAGATCATATCTATCCGGCCTATTAGTTTTCCCTATTTTCTTCAGTCTGAGCCTGAATTTTGCAATCAGTAGATTGTGATCTGAGCCACAGTCCGCTCCAGGTCTTGTTTTTGCTGACTGTATGGATGTCCTCCATCTTTGGCTGCAGAGTATGTAGTCAATTTGGTTTCGATGTTGGCCATCTGGTGATGTCCATGTGTAGAGTCTCCTCTTGTGTTGCTGGAAAAGGGTGTTTGCTATGACTAGTGTGTTATCTTGGCAGAACTCTATCAGTCTTTGCCCTGCTTCGTTTTGTGTTCCCAGACCAAACTTGCCTGTTATTCCGTCCACTTTTTGATTTCCTACTTTTGCATTCCAGTCTCCTAAGATAATGTGGACATCATTTCTTGGTGTCTGTTCTATAAGATGTTGTAGGTCCTCATAGAACTGGTCTACTGTGGCTTGATCTGCACTGGTAGTTGGTGCATATATTTGGATTATAGTGATATTAAATGGTTTGCCTTGTAGTCTGACTGACATCATTCTATCATTTTTGAGATTGTATCCCATTACTGCTTTTCTCACTCTTTTATTTACAATTATGGCCACTCCATTTCTTCTGAGGTTTTCTTGTCCACAGTAGTAGACATGATGGTTTCCAGAGCTGAATTCGCCCATACCTGTCCATTTTAGCTCACTGATTCCCAAGATGTCAATACTTATTCTTTCCATTTCCTTTTTTACCACTTCCAGCTTTCCTTGGTTCATAGATCTTACATTCCATGTCCCTATGCAATATTGTTCCTTACAACACTGTATTTCTCCTCCCCCTTTCCTGTCCATCCCTTTCTGTCCATCTAATGTGCTGAGCATCCTTCCTGTTTCCTCTGATTTGTCCCTTTGTTTTGCCTTTGCTTTGGTCAATAGGGTTTTCTTGGCAAACTCCCTGGCGTGCTTTGCCGGTTTCTACGCCATTCCCCCTCCCCATCATACATATTATCACAGTTTAAAACAAGGTAACATCATCATGCATATTATCACAGTTTAGAACACAGTATCAGTTTAGAACTGATGTCAGCCAGCTCTAAACTGACACAGTGACACAGTCACTCTGTCAGTTGCTATAAGTCATCTATGTTCAGTCAACTATATTATTTCAGTTCAATTACTGATCCCTTGCATGCATGCAGCAGCTCTCGCCTCCCTTTGGCTGCGAAAAGTTGGTTACAGGCTCCAACTCAGGCCTCACTGTGATGGTGGCTACAGTTGGTGTCTTCTGGGGGTGGTCGAGGGTCTCCTGTGTCTGCAGTGTCTGTAGTGTCAGCGCGGCCCTTCCTCTTTGCTCAGGCTATACTTTCCAATGATTTTTCCAAAGACCTGTCAGGAGACCAGTGCCGAGAACGTTCAGGCGATGATGACCTTATCGTAGAAGTTAAGTGATATGATGCTGTAAGACTTTGGAGGCGAAGTTCTTGAACAGCACGCTCTCTTTCAAAATGTTCTGTGCTCAGCTGTCTTTTGGTGATTTCTAACTCAGATTCCAGTTGAGTTATTGTATTTTTGAGATGTGAATAATCTCGACTCTGGATGGCACTTTGTACCTTGCTCCATGTGGCGAAAATGGAGGGGGAAAGCCATGCTTCCTTTGGAGGGGGAAAGCCATGCTGTACCAGCTACTGTAAACAATTACTGGATGGAAGCAAGGACAAAATGGATTCCAACATGTCCCATCATCCACTGTGCCAAAGAATGGTCCAAGAACCTAAAGAATGCTGCAAAAATCCCAGGAATGCTTCCAAAAATTCTGATGAAAAAATTCGAAAAAATCCAAAATCGTGCTCAAAACCACTCCTAAACACTCTTTGCCTCATGCAAAACCCACAAGAGCAATGCATGCATGCGTCCTGCCTTTTATACTGCCCAGGCACAATGCAACCTGGGAAAAACCCTAATGCCTCATACAAAGTCCCAGCGACTTGGAAGAGGCAACTTTTTTCAAGGAATTAGGCAATGTTGTATGAATTTGATGTTGTACAAAACGGACTTTGTATGAGGTATTACTGTAGTTTGTTCTGGGCATCCGGAGGTCTGTTAAGGGAGAGACACAGTTTGCCGCCTCTCAAAGCCTCTGTAGTCACTCTTACCACCTTAGGTTTAGCTTCTGCAGCATCACGTAAGACCCCCGAAGGCCAACCAGCCCTTGCCAAGTAATAAGATTGGGGGAGGTGGCAGTTGACACCTGTAGATTGCCCAGTTGACACCTGTAGATTCCAGGCCCCCCAGGTACTCCTGAGGGCCAGGTAAAAGACCCTCCTTTGTCCATGCTCGGCCCAAGACACACCTCAATGGGAAAAGATCTTGGGGACATGAAAGGAGCCTCATTCAGGCATCCCCTGAGGCAAAATATCAATCTTATCAGAAATACAGTACTCTTGTGCTATCCTGTAAACTTTACAGTGTTTCCCAAACTTTAGTTTGTGGACTTCAATTCCCAGAAGCCTAAGTCTATTCCCCAAAGCACTGGTCAGCCAGTGTACTGACTTAGGCTTCTGGGAACTGAAGTCCTTCATGGGGCGTATGCCCCACTTTGGGAACCACTGCTTTAGAACTATTTCAAGATATGAACTTCCTTTCCTTTCCTTACTGCCCATCTGAGAGATCATCCCATTCTAAGCGGTTTACAAGATTAAAACATAACGAGAATCATCATTAACCAAATTAAACAAAAATTAAGTATTACAAGTATTTCTACATTCTCTTAACATAACAGTCTTTTAAAATTACTGCTCAGTTTTTTTAAAAAATTGCTTATAGCTAGAGTTCAGTCTGAATGGGTGTCTCTGCAACAATAATATTGTTAAATTAAATCCACTCAGACAGTGTGACATTAAAATATTCTCCCAGAGTGATAAAGCCAGTCCCAGTGAAAGCCATAATCCATTGTGTTGAGAAATTTGCCGGCTACAGCTAATTAAGAGGCAGAGCAGCTAATTTTAATAGTTCGGGCTTTGGTTTCTGGGAGGGGTGGACATTAGTTGCTGAATGCAGAAGAATTTCCATAATGCCTTCCAGTGGTTCATAGACCCATTTTAATAGGCTTTTAATTGCTCCTACTCTCTTTACATTCCATGCTGGAATATAGCCTCAGACCTCACAGTTGCCAGTCACGCTGGAACCAAGCATGAAGACTCACGCGCAGAACCCAGTTACAAACAGATGGTTGAGATGTTTTCTTTATTTGCTACACTGCTGAACTCATTTCCAAATGAGGCAGATTTTATGCTTACAGGTTAACCAGTTTGCTGCTTCTCTGTCTCCTTCTGTCTCTTCCTCTTTGTGTCCCTTCTGCTACACAAAACAAATTTGCAAATAGAGATCCAAGACCACTGATATGAGTTAAATCTGAGGCACCAAATAAGAACAATGGGGGGGGGGCACAAGATATTTCTTCCAGATTTCCCCATTCAGCATGTTCCAGCATTGTCAGTTCAATAGATTGCTTTGTATACACCTGGAAAAAGTGTACATGTCTGAATCTTAGTCAAATCTGCCATGAAAGTTCTCCATGTAATTCAAGGATGTCCTCATTGTCATTTGGCATTGTGTGTGTGTGTGTGGGGGGGGGGGGGGTTTCAACTTATTGCCACCTTAGGGATCCTGTTTTTCTCAATACGAAAATTGTGGCCTGTCATTTGGAGTCGCCTTCGTACAAAAATGTTATGTTATTTGCATGAGCCATTCCTTTGAAGCACCTCCTAATTGGTAATGTATGCAAAATAGCGGACACAACTGTGTGACTAAACAACAACAAATTCAGCAGAGGCACTTCTGCTGGAAGATGTCAAGTCTCTTGATGATACTTGCTGATGCCTTCCATAGTTGTCGGGATCATTATGGAGGCAAACAAATGGAATTTAATTTTCAGTGATATAGATAGCAAAGGACCAAATCTTATTCATTCTACAGAAGAAAACTGTTGTTTTTCCAAGATGACATTTGACGTCCACCTCTGCATCAAGGATGCTGTTATGGGATGTTATTTTAGAAAGTAAGTGAAAGCTTGCATTCCCATGGTCCCACGTTTACTTTTTATTAACCTTCCATCTAACTGTATTTAAGTATTTTTCTTTGCTGGTTCTGGTTTCAAAATCCCCAGGAGATTTATTGAAGCTTAGTCCTTCTATTTTATTCACCACATCTCTCCAGCCCTCATTTCTACACTCATCTCATTCATCCTCATCTGTGGCAGTTAAAAGAAGAACAACACTGCTCATTGAAGGCCACCCAATTTGTCCCCTTTAGCAAACAGCTGCTTTCAAAGTCAGCCGTTCATCCAAGTAGAAAACGGCTGGATGTGATTCCAAGCACTTGGCATGGAACAGGTTCCATGACATGATGTTGAAATCCATTATTCAGCAGGCTACCAAGGAAGCGACAGGCCAAAGTGACAATTTATACTGTATTTACCTTCAGCTGGTGAAGCTGCTATTAATACAGTCTTGTCAGATTAAGAAATATAGCATGGCAGGGAACAAAGTACTGAGGTGAAATTGCTGAACTATTCAATCCACTGTCACCACCAACCCTGTTAGTTATCACAAGCAGCTACGCAAAGAATTGGGTTAATATTTTTACTAGTCTTCTACAGATTCGCATGGTGATGTGTGGCTAATTTGTTACTGCTGTGAATTTAAGAACTTCATCGTGACTTTTTAGAGTTATTTCATCCACATTTAGAGTCAGAACAGCAACTTCTGGATAGCTCAGTGGTTTAAGGAACTGGCCGCTCAAACAGAAGCTGAAAGCTACAAATATGAAGCAGCAGGCAATCACATCCCAGAACTTTGACATTTAAGCCTATCATTTAAGCATATAATTTCCAAAGGATGGGCACAGATCATAGGTCAATCCATTAGTACATTAGTCCAGTCCTATAAATCCACTAGCTTCACAACAGGAAGCAGTTAGAAACAAGATGGATAAGAGGTAAACACCAGATTTTTGCCCTTCCACTAACTCGCCCCTGGCGTCCAGCTGTTTCTAATCGGAAATCAGAAAGTCTTGAGATGCTGAGCCTTTTTGTAATCTAGTCTTTTCAGTCTTTCCATCACTCTCTTGGACCAAAGGGCTTCGTATCGCTTCACCATTGGAGACTTCAGCTTCCTAGTTTCTTGCTGAACGCTGATAGCTTGAGCACTTAATTTCCCATCTATCCCCAAATACCAGAAGATGACTGGAGTATTTACTTGGCTATGTGCGACCTTACTTTCAACAAGCTAAAATCCTGGGTTGCTTAGCTGGGAGGGCAGCAACTCAGAAGGAGGAATCCCAACTACTTGTAGGGCAAGGTTCTACTCATGAGTAACGGCATTCCTTACAGTGGTGGGTTCCCTTCTGGTCCTTGTTCATATCTCCATGTCCTTTCTATTACTCTGGATACTAAGAAAATAGAGGCTTAGCCAGAGCGGCACTCTATTGGCAGTTTAACATTATGCTTTATTAGATAAGAAAGCCACCATCCTTCCTAGTCTCTCCAGTTCCAAGTACAGTACTATACAAGAAAATCAATTGAGCCTGATCATTTCCAATCGTCATTGTCTATGTAGCTCAATCTTGAACCGATCAAGATGGGGCAGTAAGTCTCCATGTAGTAATAGGACAATAACTGGTGGAAAGATCAGGCTCAGTTCTGTTCTCGGATAGTACTTGGGACTTTTTCAATTGTGGTTTGCAGAAACATGACAACTCACTGTCTAAGACAGATTTTTAAATATTCACCATTCAAGCATTAGGTGAACATAAAAAGTTCCTTTTTTCTTAGTTTGTCCAAGTAATAATAATCTATAA
This sequence comes from Bradypodion ventrale, assembly GCA_035047345.1. Classification (NCBI taxonomy): domain Eukaryota; kingdom Metazoa; phylum Chordata; class Lepidosauria; order Squamata; family Chamaeleonidae; genus Bradypodion; species Bradypodion ventrale. Next base: position 10,416,888 of record JAWDJE010000010.1, read on the forward strand.
CTTGTTTAATTTATGATCTATAATCATAACTTGAGCACAAACTACACAATACAAGCCACCTTAAGAGGTAAAAGACATTAGCACAAAACACCCTTGCATTCGCATGTTGCAAATCACCTGGTTTTGTTTTGCAGTTGATATGGAGTAGATGAACATGAGTTTCATTAGCAAAGCTGAATGCTCAGATATGCAGCTTTGAAGGGATTATAGCAAATATATACTGTCCCATAGTCAAAGCAATGGTCTTCCCAGTAGTAATGTATGGCTGTGAAAGTTGGACCATAAGGAAGGTTGAGCACAGGACAGATGACTTTGAACTGTGTTGCTGGAGGAGACTCTTGAGAGTTCCCTAGACTGCAAGGAAAAAAATCAGTTGCTCCCGAAGGAAATCAAACCTGACTGCTCATTGGAGGAACAAATACTGAAGATGAAGTTCAAGTACTTTGGATACCAAATGAGGAAAGAGGACTCACTTGAGAAGGCCTTGATGCTGGGAAAGATTGAAGGTAAAAGGAGAAGGGGACGACAGAGGATGAGATGGCTGGATGGAATCACTGACGCGTGTGGTCTGTGGAGAATGGCAGAGGACAGGGGATCCTGGCAAATGGTGGTCCATGGGGTCACAAAGAGTCAGACTCGACTATGTGACTGAACAACAACAAAAGTGATTAGAGCTCAAGAAAATTGACATTCTACCCACCCACCCAATGCACAGAGTACTCATTTTACCAAACATGGAAGGATGGATGGCTGAGTCAACACTGAGACCATTGGAATCAAACTCAGATTGTGAACATAGCTTAGCCACTGTGTCCTGGGCCTCTATCAATTACACACAATTAGCCTCAACAATTTACATACATTTTACACAAATACCAATACAATTTTCTTCTGTCTGAAGTGGTCAGATGATGTGGCCACAAGAAATAAGACTCAGGAACCTTTCCACTCTATTAGAATAAGTTTTCTACACCCAACTCATGCACCAATACTCATCTAATGTATTAACAATTTCCAGTGCTCATCTTCTCTTAAAGAGCAGCCATACAAAAAAATAAGCAGAATGATGTGGAGAATAACTGATAAGTCAAATTTAAGTCATAGAAGGAAACACGAAGGATGTCATGAAGAACTGTGGCATTTTATTGTACTAAAGATTTTCTCTCTGAAATACAAAACCATGCAACAAAACAAAGAAAACAAATAGCCTAAACTTTGTTTTTATCTTCCCTCTCCCATTCAACTAAATGACTCTCATACAACATAAAGATAACACCCCGCAGTAAATTATTTTACTATTGTCTAAGCCTCTCCAATTGATTCAGTGTGATTTCAGCAACAGCACCTGCATGGTTCCCAATGTATTCATTTCTTACAGACGCCTCCACATACACAAAGATAGTTTGAAAAGGGGTTATCTTGTCTATTTAATAAGGATGAGATAAATCAGGCAGAGGTAAACGCATTGCCATCCTGCCATCTGCTGGGGAAATATGTAGCAGAAAACATTCATTTTTTGATCACATTTGTCATTGATGTGCTTCTGACTTAAGAGGACCCTATGAATTGATGGGGGGGGGGCTGTGGTGGCTTAGATGTTAAGACGCTGAACTTGATGACTGGAAGGTCAGCAGGTCAGCAGTTTGAGACCTGAGTGCTGCATGACGGAATGAAGTCTTCTCTTTTCCAGCTCCTGCCAATCTATCAGTTTGAAAGCAAGAAATTGCAAATAGATAAACAAGTACCACTTTGGTGGGAAGGTAGCGCACTCCAGTGTCTAGTCATGCCTGCCCCATGTCCATGGAAATGTCTGCAGATGTAGATAGTGCTGACTCTGTGCCTGTAAACAGAGATGAGTACCAAACCCTAGAGTTGGATACGACTAGCTTTCAAGCAAGGGCAAGCTTTTCCTTACCTATGAGTTGATGATTTCCCAAAGTGACTGAGCAAGCATCCTGCATGGTTTCTACTACCTGTTTGTTTTACCTTTTGTCAAGAGGAGGAAAAGTGAGGCAGGCCACAAGGAGCTTTAGCCACGATAGGTCTCTACAACGTGGCTATTACAAGCAGGCTCCATGCCACAGGAGGTGCCTCTAGTGATACCCTTAGCAGAGACACCCAAAAATTTTCCTTTGTGGTTATTTTTCCTGTTTATATTCCTCTCTGTCTGCTTCGATTTCCATCTGTGTGTTGCTGGTGTAGGCAAGAAGTAGCTGAACAACAGCGACTTCTTAACTGTTAGAGCAGTATGACAGTGGAACCAACTGCTTTGAGAGGCAGTGGTCACTCCAACATTGAAAGCATTCAAGAGAGATTTGGGCAACAATCTGTCCAACCTGCTTTGATTTTGATTCCTGCATTGATAGGACCTGATGGCCTAAAAGTGATTCTATGATTATAAGCTTCTATGATCATGCTAATTAAGGGTTGCACTTATACATGAAGTATGTCAATTTATTTCCATACTTATGTTTTATTTTTAATTAATGTGGAATTAACGTTGAATTAAGCAGAGCATCATTAGTTCAGTGGTTTAAGTATCTGGCTGCAGAGCCAAAGAGTGGGAGTTTGAATCCTCGCTGTACCTCCTTGGAGAAGAGCCAGCCTGTATAACCTTCAGAAATCTAAACACTTGTGTGTTTATTACCTTAAAAATCCTGGGAAAGGGCACCATAAGGAAGAATTGACTTGACAGGACAAAATTATTAAATTTAATTAATTTGTAGGAGGATGAAAATTCCGATATTAATATTTTAGTTAATAAGTCTGTTACTTATTAACTATGATAAGGATCATATTATTCATAAATAGCTTTCTATTGCATATAAATTTAAGTCATTTGCTCCAGCTTGCACTGGTCTCTGCTGTTTAGGCTACCTATTGAATTGAATTGAATTGAATTGAAATTTATTCTTATATACCGCTTTCCTCGTCCAGCAGACAACCCAAAGTGGTTCACAATGCATAACATACAGAAATACAATATAGCACTGATACAAAGCAAAATACAGTTTTACAAGCAAAACAGCAATGCAAAATTACATAACAGTACATAGTATGTCAGCTTCTTCATGTAGGTTTGTGTTATCTGTTAATTTAGGCTACTTGTTCCATCCCAACATATTAGTTATGATTTTTTAGTAAATTGGGCTTTACTTACATCTGCCATGCTAGTCTCTAGTTTCTATATATAACTTTAGACCAGGGGTTCCCAACTTTTTTCTGCCAGGGGCCTGACCATGCCCCCTCAATCAGCTGAGCAGGCCGGTCATGTAGTTCCTCCCGACAACAACAGTGTATGCTTTTGCACCATGTTTCTGGTGTTTTCCCACCTCCACTGCATCACTTAGAGGAGGAAGCGAGGGAGGAACATTTTTGTGCCATTTTTGAATGTTTTTGCCACATTTTTGCTGCATTTCAGTGAAAAAAATGTGATGGTTTTGGCACTTCCGGTGACATTAGGGCACTTCCAATGTGAAGGCAATCCAGCCTGTGGGGCTGGATGAAATTGGCCTGGGGGCTGGATCTGGCCCATGGGTCGTAGGTTGGGAACCACTGATTTAGACTATCCCCTTCTGTTGTGGATTTAGGCCTGTTAAATACGTCTCCTTTCTGAGTGGGAAAGAAAGAAGAATTGGAAGAATCCATTTATAAGGAATCCACTTACTGATAGTAAAAAGAGTAAGAATCCCCAATAAGCAGTTTATAATAGCTGGAGAGACTTGCTGAAAGAAAACAGTATTAGAAAAACTCTGAAATTAAACTTGGCATCTTATTTGAGTGTATCATCTAATTAATAACCACAAATATTATTGGACATTGACTCTGCATAGTCTCTGGGACTAAAGCTAAAATGAGCAAAAAATGAAACTCTATGTTTGAAACCGCTGTTTTGTCATCAAGGAAACAAAGTAAAATTGATAATTTTGGGAGTACCAAGATGTCAAATAGATTTAGTGTCTTACAAGATCTTTCTATTGAAGAAGTAGCTCTCAGAAACAGGAATGGAATGATGGAATAAATTCAAGTACAGAAGGAATATATGAAGTTTCCCTTGCTGAAAATTCATTAAATAATGAGAAAGATGAATTAGATCAAAAGGATCTCCTCCAGCTATTGGCTTTACTTTTTTTTTCAGTTGTCAAAATGTTACAAAAAAAATCTACAAGAAACTCAAGAATTAATTTAGATATGACTTCTGCACTTAGAAATATAGTTAGTCCTTCATCATCAGTTCTAGATCAGGGGTTCTCAACATTTTTCAGCCACAGGCCAGACCACACCCCCTCAGACAGCTGAGCGGGCTGGACTGGTGCCATAAAATGCATCTGCGGCTGTTGTAAACATGTTTACGGTGGCCACACACTCATTTACAGATGTAGTAATTGCGTTTATGACGGCCGCAGACACATTTATGGCTGTAGTAAATATGTTTACGACAGCCATGGACTCATTTACAACTGTAGTAAATGTGTTTACATGGGTTGTAATTGAGTCTGCAGCTGATTCTGGCACCAATGGCTGGAGCAAGGTCGGGGGCTGGATTATTTGGTGCCATGAGCCGGATCTGGCCCAGAGGCCATAGGTTGCAAACCCCTGTTCTAGATCATTCTAAAATGTCGCTTTCCATTTTATCCTAAACTAGAATAATTGAGTGGGATACAAAAATGAGTATCGTGGAATATTTGAGGCTTTTCTAAGCTACCATCCAAGAGATATTGATTTGAAATTCTTTGAAAGGCTCTAAGGAAACCTGAAAATCATATTGATTAAACATTTTATTCTGCTAAAGTTTCAGGGGAGATGTTCGAAAACAGACATTGGTTAAAAATCTTTTAATATATTTCATGTAAAGATGCTTTTTAAAATACGTAATCAGCTCCTCTACTCTAATTTCAGTTCCCCAAGGCTAGGAAATAAACACAGAAGAAAAAAATATTTTTTATGTGTGAAAACTCCAAAGCAGGAACAACATATATAATAATAAAAGCAACATAGCTGATGCCGGAATGGGTGGTTGGAAGGGTTATGAAATGCATAAGTAGCTCCAAAATAGTTACGCCAATGAAGGAGGTTGTAAAATGTCTTCATTCACTTCTAACAGACAGCTTGATGCCATAGAAACTACTTTTTCAATTCTTTTCATATATTGCTAAAGGAGGAGGATGATACATTATTAAATGTCTTGAGAAGTTGCCGTAGAACTGCCAACAAGTTGAGACAACTCATGGGCAAAGGGAAGTTAAAAAAAATTGTGATTGGCAGTGAAGAATAAGAAAGAAAGAAAGAAAACCGCAGTATCCTATATAAATCATCACTTTTTTGGGGGAATAAAAAATTACCAAAACAACTGAATCCAGTTTATTCTCCTCTTGACTATATAGACCCAATGATTAATATGTAGGACCATCAGCTTGTATCATATTAGGTCCAGGAATATCTGTGCAAAATGGAAAATGGCATTTATATCACATAAAAAAATTCACTTACTCTGGCTGGACCATAGGGATCCAGTGCTAAGGAATTTTATTTCATTTCTTTCAGTAATTTGGATTCTGATTCCTGTACTGTATATAAGTCAATGATTATATGGTTGGAGACAACCTTTTTTTAACACTAGCACTTGCAGTTAATGAAATGTGACAGTTAAGTTGTGTAGATCTTACCTTACAACTATGTCACTTAAAATGGTGGAAGAGATCTAATAAAAATATTTGCTGTCATCTCAAACTGTATTAAGTTCACAAAAGTTCACTGGAGTGAATGGAAAAGAATAATGCTTTGATTGATTGATTGATTGAATTTGTATGCTGCTACAATTAGTGCAAATGCACTACTCTGGGCAACTCACATTACAAATACCAGCAAGTGTACAAAAAACCAATAAACATTAAATAATAATATAACAAATAACAAATAGAACTATACAATAAATACAAAAATATAACAAATACAAGTAACTAAATAAATATTCCCAAGCAGATAGCCACTGTATGTTCAAATTACCCCAATATCTTAAAAAAATATAAAATGTCTATTTAATGGGTAAACCATAGAGTTGGGTGAACTCTGAGATGTATTTACATTTAGGAACAATCGTTTCAATAACCCTGGTGGTCTCCGTTTCTGTGGACATGTGGCAGGCATGACTAGACACCCGAGTAAAGAAAACACTGTTTAGCTTTCCACCTATTTATCTACTTGCCATTTCTTGCTTTTGAACTGCTAGGTTGGCAGGAGCTGGGACAGAGATGGGATCTCATTCCATTGTGCAGTACTTGGGTCTTGAAGTGCTGACATGTCAACTTTCCAGTCATCAAGTTCAGCATCTTAACCACTAAGCCACCACAGTCCCACAATCCTGAGTTGTTGTTTTTCAGTCACACAGTCGAGTCTGGCTCTTTGTGACGCCATGAACCACCACATGCCAGGCTCCTCTGTCATCTGCCATCCTCTGGAGTCCACCCAGATCTATGCCCAATGCATCAATTATGCCATCTAGCCATCTCATCCTCTGCCACCCCCTTCTCCTTTTGCCTTCAATCTTTTCCAGCATCAGGGCCTTCTCCAGTGAGTGTTCTCTTCACATTTGGCGGCCAAAGTACTTGAGCTTCAGCTTCAGTATTCATCCTTCCAAGTAGCAGTCAGGATTTATTTCCTTCAGGATGGACTAATTTGATCTCCTTGCAGTCCAGGGGCCTCTCAAGAGTCTCATCCAGCAACACAGTTCAAATGTGTCTATTCTTCTGCGCTCAGCCTTCCTTATGGTCCATCTCTTGCAGCCAATCATTACAACTTGGAATACCATTGCTTTAACTATGCAGATTTTGTCGGCAGGGTGATGTCTCTACTTTTTATTATGCTGCCTAGGTTTGCCATAGCTTGCCTCCCAAGACGTGTCTTTACTATGGTCCAATTAGTCTCCTCTATTTAGGCAAGATATATATCCAGAGCCTATTAGACTGGCTAAAGGAATGGGATGGTCCATGGGGTCGCAAAGGGTCAGACTCGACTATGCAACTGAACAACAAGAAAAGGAATAACTAGAGGCCAAGAAAACCATAGGCCAAGAACAAACTGGCTTTACAAAGAATTGCTCTACAATTGACCTTCAATTCAGGTCAAAGCATTTAGCAGAAACCTATACGTTATTCCAAGTGGATGCCTTTTTGATAAACACTTATTAGGCCTGATTCAAAGGCTTTTTTGTTGGATGAGCAAATCAAGTACTGTACATTGTGGTTTAAAGGGAGAAATGACAAGTTCATTTCAGTTGAACAAAGGAGTACAACATAGGTGTTTACTCTCTCCTTTATTACTTAATTTCCCCCAGATTTCTTGACCTCTCCTTTGACTAATCTTGTCATCCTCCAAAATTGGCCAAATGGAGTATAACAATTCTTCTTTTAATAGGTAAAGGTTGCCCTTGCTTGAAAGCCAGTCCTATCTGACTCTAGGGTTCAGTGCTAATCTCTGCTTATAGCCAAAGAGCCAGCGCTATTTGCATCTACTGACATTTCAGTGGACATGTGGCAGGCATGCCTCAACACCGGAGTGCACAGAATGCTGTTTAATAAAAATTTAATAAGATACAGATGAATATGTTTACTCTCTGATCTACTTGCACAGCCTAACATGGCTACCACTTTAAAAAATTCAAATAAATATTGGTAACTGATTATTTTAATTCTCCCTAAGAACCATCAGTTACATGAATTTAGCTGGCTATTAGATGGTGGAGAGCTTGAACAGGTAAAGCACTTTCCCTACTTAGAAGTTTATCTTTTCTTTGAATTTATTCTGGCAACATCAGTAAGATAGTATTTTGTGCAAAGAAAAAGTGCTGACATGAGCAATGGTTAAATTCTGCCACACAAAAGGAGGTCATTATTTTTCAGGAGCATTATTAGCATTTGACCCAAAAGTCATTCTGGCAATTTTGTATAGTGTTGCAGTGTGGATATCTGAGGTTTCAAAGAAATTTGATTCCTTCCTTCGTAATGAGGCCAATGAATATCCCACGGTGTATTGTGTAAGTTATTTTGTAGGCCATTTGCTGTCTATTGAGTATAGAGCATGGAAACAGGACTTTGAATTAAGGCTGGATGTCATTTCTGTGTCATTTCTGTGATACTTTCATAAGTTTATTTTAAGGGACACCAATCTGGTTATAAAAGCTGAAGAAGACCAAATTTGCTCACAATCTGGGTTTGGCAAATCCATTTTAAAAATAAGTTTCTGAAGCCAGTCTGACATCAATGTAGGAACTTTGTTGGAATTGACAACACCCAAAGCAGTGATGCCAAACCTTGGCATTCTAGGTGTTCTTGGATTTCAATTACCAGAAGCCCAAATCAGCATTTCTGCTGACCTGGGCTTTTGGGAATTGAAGTTCAAAAACATCTGCAGTGCCAAAGTTTGCCATCACTGACCTAAGGTATGTGAGATATTTAAGTGGTTTTACTAATTCTGGGACTACGATGGCTTTGTGGTTAAGACCCTGAACTTGATGACTGAAAGGTTGGCAAGCTAGCAGTTCAAGACCGAAGTGCTGCATAATTTATTTATTCATTCATCCGTTCGTTCGTTCATTCATTCCAATTGTATGCAACTCATCTGAGAGGTCTTAGCCACTCTGGACAGCTAACAACAACACATTTAAAAACATCTTAAAATCACATAATAGAAGTACCAATCCTTATTAATGGCAGAAAAGGCCAGACAAGAAACCTAACACTAGACAGATGTCGACCCCCTTCTCAAAAGCCTCCCTAAACAGAAGCTATTTGAACTGTTTTCTTTTTGTTGTTGTTCAGTTGCACAGTCAGTTCCGACCCTTTGCGACTCCATGGACCACCAGGCACCCCCATCCTCCACCATCTTCCTCAGCCCACCCAGCTTTGTACCCATTGTGTCAACAATGCCTCCTAGCAGAAAAGCCAGCTTGTGTAGTCATGGACAAGCTACAGTCTCATGGCAGCCACAGAAGAAGGGGATGGTGAACCACTTCTGTGTTTTCTCTTCCTAGAAAACCCTGGAAAATGTTGCCATGAGTCAAAATTGACTTAAGGGCATAAAATTATATCAGGAGTTCTCAACCTTTTTAAGCCGGGGGCCAGGTTGCACTCCCCCAGCTTTGGGAGGCAGATGGCCATTTTGCCCTTCCTCCACCACATGGCACTTCCAGGTGTGGTGGGGGCGGTGGGGGCCACATGAAATGGTGCCATGGGCCACATCCGGCCTGCAGGCCGCAGGTTGAGAATCCCTGAATTATATTATTGCAATATCTTACAAAAACACATTAACCTTGCTGGAGTGAAAAGGCAACTGGCTCAGGGAACAGCCATCCACTCCAAAATCAGGATTTCAAAAGATGAGGAAAAGCTATAAGATCAGCAATTAAGTATCCTGCCCAGAAAAATATAGATCAGGGTTTCTAGTCTGCTGGGTGCTTGAAGACAAAGCATTGACCCTTCTTTTTCATAGTCCACCAAAGAATTCCTGACCTCCAGGAGCAAAAAAAGATATAGAGATCTAATTAAAGAGCAACATTCATCTTCTTCATTTGTTAACCTTATCAATTAAGAAGAAAGATTCATGAAATTTAAACACAAACCCTAAAAGGCAGTTGGCATTCTGTTTTTTCTTAAACTGTCAAGGGCAAAAAGGACAGCACACTCATACAAAAACACATGTAATTTGCTGCTCTCCCCCTCCCCTCAGTAATTCCTCAAGCTGTGCATGAATGACATACTTGAACACCAAAATTGTCCTTAAAATAAAGCTGTCATACTGAGCAGTGCTTCCTTGAAATTTCTTCAAAACTGAAAGTATAGTTCAGGGGTTCCCAACCTAAGGCCCGCATGCTGGATCTGGCCTGTGGCATCATTTCATGTGGCCTCCCACCCCTCCAAGGGCATCCGAGAAACATAATGGCCACCCCTCTGAAGCTGTTGGGACAAAATGGCCACCCCATCATAAGCAGGGCAAAATGGCCATCTGGCCCTTGAAGCTGACTGAGAGAGCGTGACCCAGCCCCAACTTAAAAAGGTTGAGAACCCCTGGTATCTTTACCTATAAAATCGTGTTAACCGTTGGTGTCTGGCATACACACCCGCACCCGTCCCTACTATCCCATTCTGAGCCACCTACGCTTCCCTTTAGACCAACCAACCATTGTCGCAAGGGTCTGGCAGCCATGAGTGGGGCAACCACCCCACAAACACAGACAGGAAAAAAAAACTACAAGTTCCAGCATCCTCCACACAGTGACCACTTCAGCTAATCAGGCTGAAGGGCACGAGCGCGTAGAACGTTGGAAAAGCCGGTGTGCAAAAATAAAATAACATCTCACACAACAGGAGTGCAAGGCTGCCGAAGGTGGATGCAGCGCCTCATGCCCTCGCTACCCCAAACCCACCAAAGCCATGGCAATTCCACCTCCAGCCTTCTTCCCAGAGCAATGGGGAGAAGAGGGACTCCCGCTCCTCCCCGCTACCCCACTGAAGACACGGCAAGACCACCGCCAGCCTCAAGATAAGTTGAGGTGGAAAGGTGAAAAAACCAGCAACAGGCAGCACTTCATCAGGGGAGGCACACTCCCTGGTGAATGACTGGCTGCTGCCTTTGTACTACCGATACCACTGTTGCGAGAACTAGCACGAAACAGTGGTAGAGGTAATAGAAAAGCAGCAGCCAGCAATCCGCAAGGAAGAGCGCCACCCCTTACAGATTGTTGCCTGCCGCACTACAATTTTACAAAAAAAACCAGCTTCACAGCCACTAACACAGATCTCCCGTTAGGAGAAAAGGAGGCTGAGAGGAGAGAACCATCGTAAAACAGATAGCTCTTCTCTGCCTCCTTTTCCCCCGACCGACCTAATGAATGCTACCAGATGAAGAGCGAGCTGACTGCCGGCTCTTCATTTTCCCCATCGCTGCATCGAAAGCTAATGTCGAAACAGCAATGGGGAAAAGAGGCAACGACAGGCAGGCCATTCTTCACCCCGGAAAACAAAACCACAACAAAACAAATCAGTTTTTAAAAAAACCAACCATAAAAAATACAAACCCAAATAAATAAACAAAAAATTTCAAGTAAACCCAGTAAAAAACAAAACAATAAACAACAAACTCAACAAAACACATCTGAAATACAAAATGCTAATGAAAAACCATGACAACTCATTATAAACACCTATCTACAACATAACAACAACACGAAAATACCTTACTCAAAAACCAATAACAACACAAAGTACAAAAATAAATACGGAAAAAAGAAAAAAAAAGAAATAACAACCAGAAACATTCAACACAATAAAATGCAAAAAAATACAAAACAACAAGCAAAAACACTTACTTAAATACAGAAACACTCTACTTAAACCCCCCAGCCCAGCACCCCAAAATCCCAACAAAATAGAAAAAATAATAACACAAGAGAATTTACAAAACACGTCCTTCATGATGATAAACTTAGAAGATATCAACTTAGATAAAGATAAAAAGGACTTGTTAATGAATATGATGACGACAGGGAGACTGTGTATTGCAAGGAAGTGGGGAAATGATGAGAGTATTAGACTGGAGGAATGATATAAGGAAATGTGGCAACTGGCTCTGAATGATAAATTGACATGGGAATTGAAGGAAAAGAAAGGTCTAATAAAAGAGAATAGATTCTGGAAAATCTGGAAACCGTTTGTGGATTATGCATTAAGAAAAGGTGATGGTATTCATCCAGTACCAGATCAAAGGAATTTTTGTCTTCAATAAAATAAGGATGGGATACTCCGCATCCCCCTAGGGCTTTGCAAATATCACAGGGTGTAATTAAGTCTGATGTTAATTTTTGTTAGTAAAGATCGACATATTACTTTTTTTAAAAATATATTGTTATAAATTTTAGAGTATATTATTAGAAAAGGGGGGAAATACAATTGGTTTGGGTTTTGTGTTTTATAATAAAAACTTCTTAAGTAAGTATAAGCATAACAATATTATAAGATGATAAAATTGTTAGTTGATGTTATATATATATATATATATATATATATATATATATATATATATATATATATATATATATATATATATATATATATATATATATATATATATATATATATATATAGTTTTTTTCTTTTTTTCTTAAGATGTTTGGTAAATTTATGTCTTTGTATTGTTATTATGTATGTTTGCGAAAACTTAATAAAAAGTATTTAAAAACACATCCTCCCTCCATGCCTCCGCAGCAGAATTAAAGAAACAAAGAAAATCAAACTCTTAATCACCTAGAGGCTGGAAGAGTATTTTACAGGCAAATAAATATTTAAAAAATACAAATAAAATATAACCAAATTAATAAAATTCAAAAAAATTCAAAAAACACAAAATCCAAAACCAGAAAAGCTAATTTATTTTAGGAATAATCTCCCCACAAACAAAAGAAACAACAGAAAAAACTAAAAACAAACCATTCTTCCAAATTTAGTCACCACCACCCAAACCACCCCTAACCACCAACACACACATTAAACATGCCCGGCTTGCCAGGCAAAATATGCTAGTAGTTTATAAACACTTTGAGATTTAAAATTAATTATGGCTGGTTTTGCAAGTCATTGTTGAATGTTCCCAACTGCCACTCCTCAGTTTAAAGGATGTCAATAACATCTAAGCCTTTTATAAGCATTAGTTTAGTTACTTGCTCAACTATTTTCTTTCTTACAGTTGTATCCTGTCTTTCCACTGAAATAGAGCACACAAATTGCCTGAGATACTTCTTAAAATAATAAAAACAGATAAAAAACAAACTTACTCACAAATCAAAAAATAGTATCAAATAGGGACCTTATCAAATCCTGAATCATAGCCTTTCCAATGATTTTTCTACCCATTGGACTTAACCAAATGCTGTAGTCCATAGGGACTACATAGTAATTGCATAATAAATTCTATGAAATTAATTGAATTTAATTTAATTAGTTGCTTAATTAAAACAACTTACTCTAGTGCACATGTGTTTAAAAAGGAATAATTGAAAAATTACAACATTGTTACTTATTTTTCAGAAATCTGATATTATTACAGGTGTGGCTCAAGTGGCTAAGATGTTGACTGGAAGGCAGCAGGTCAGCAGTTCGATTCCAGAGTACTGCAGGACATAATGAGCTCCCGTCTTTGTCCCAGCTCCTTCCAACCTAGCAGTTTGAAAGCAAGAAATTGCAAGTTGATAAATAGGGACCACTTCAGTGGGAAGGTAAACAGCATTCCGTGTGCTCCGGTGTCTAGTCATGCCTGCCACATGACCACGGAAACATCTGCAGAAGCAGAAAGCGCTGGCTCTTCGGCTTTGAAACAGAGATGAGCACTGAACCCTAGAGTCGGATATGTCTGGCTTTCGAGCAAGGGAAACCTCTATCTTTACCTTTACAGGTGAAAAAGAATGCAATTGATTAGGTAGTCGAAGTAGTCTCGCATGTTTTGTTGCCTCTGTGTGCTGGAACTAAATAGTCCAACTTGAGTTTAAAATGTCTAATAATTGCTTTTGATGAGTTTATTTTTCTGGTTTAAGACTCAGAAGGAGAAAAGGACTATCACACATGACTCTCAGTAGCTTGGGCTCTTTTAACTGACCTCTAGAGAGAAGGCATGTAATTGGCTGTTTTTAATACTGTGGAAATAAAAGACATGGTGTTACATAAGGGCCATTCCTTATTATGATGCTAACCATAAGTGACATGTGGGAAACCAACAGAAGGAGAGAGAGAGATTTATCTACTTGCAATGTTTTGCTTTCAAACTGCTAGGTTAGCAGGAGCTGGAAAAGAGACAGGAGCTCACTGCATCATGCAGCACTCGAGTCCCAAACTGCTGACCTGCCAAGTCTCAAACTGTTGACTTGCCAACCTAGCAGTCATTAAGTTCAATGTCTTAACAACTAAGCCACCACAGTCCCTGTTGTAAATGAGTAAGATTGATGGTGCAAATACTCCGGTCAGTTTTCTCATTTTTCCTATTAAAATTATGGCTACTTAATTGAAAACTCTTTAGTGGTCAAAATTAAGAGAAAAAGAAAAATAGAGTGTAACACACCTGGAGACACTGGGTCCCTTTGTGTGGACTGCCCGCATAGTGGGGAATCTTATGATTAATATACTTCTCCCTAAAAGTTTGTTCGCCGGCCACAGCCGCGCCATAATTCAGGGTAAGACTTCCTAACTTGGAAGCATGGGCTTTGCTGGAGGAGATAGATAAAAGATTGGGCATACATTCCTGAGCTGCTTCATGAATGACAGGCAACATCCTGGTTTAACATAACAATAGCCACAGATGTTTCCCTGAGTTAAGGTAAACAATAGAGATTAATAGACACAGATGCTGATAGTGCCCAGGAAAACAGATGCTCCTTCTCCTTTAGATTAGAGTAAAACATTAGAGACCCTTGCCTATAGTATAGGGGTGACTTATAAATGCTTAGCAAGCAGGGCCCCTCTATAACCAGGGGCGGCGACCACCTCAGGGTCATTACGCCCACAGGCAGGCTAATTAAAACTTTTTGCCCACCTCATTTTGGGGCTGGACCACTACATCACAGCCTCGATGTGTCTTTATTCCAGCACAGCAGGGTTTCGCATTACAACACTTTGAAAAATAGTCAACATGCCCCACACCTTCTCAAGGGTAAAAATGATGTTAAGCTCAATTCTAATGGGGGTGGGATTTGAAGAGTGTTGAAGGACTGAATTTTGGAGTCTGGAGGCTCCAGTAAAACACCAATCCAACGGCTTTTGTATACTGTACACTATGAGAGGAGTTCTTCATCTCATACAGAAGAATATCTTTGGATAGTCTGTCTAGCAATATCTAGCAAGTCTGGCCAGGTTGTACTCCATGGTAATAGAGAAACAAAATTGTCAATGACTCAACACTGATCATCAGGCAGCCGTTAACCAGCCTGACAGCCCTAAGGATTAATGGCCTTGAGTGGCCAAGTCCACAGGGAAAGATGATGGCATACCTGTCAAGTTTCGGGAAATTTCTGTCAAACCCCCGTATTTTACACTCTTTTCCGCTGTCATCCCATATTAGTTAGACTGCAATTAGTCTGGAGTTAGACTGGAGGCCAGCACAGGATAAGCATAGCTGTCCAGTTCCCCGTTTTGGCCAGGAAATTTCCCTTATTTGACGGAAATTTCCCAAAACTTGACAGTTATGGGTGATGGTCCCCAAGTGGATTAAATGGTCCCACTTGAATCCATCTTGATGGAGGGCAGCAGCTTCATCCACCCTGGCCTGGGGCTGGGGAGGGCATTGTGTATCAAAAGGGCTCAGGACCAGAAAGTGACTCATGGAATTGGGTCACTGGCACAGATGTCATGCTGTGACGCAGAATTGGTGTCACTCATGCTGTGATGCGGAAGGCAAATGGAAGGTCACTGCATTATTTTTGTGTTCAGGGAATGAAGAAGCAGATGAGTGAAGTAGTGAAATTCAGCTCTTTATTAGTGGGGTTTGAACGCAGTTTAGATGGGGCAAAACCCGGACTTATATACACTATAAACAGTAACAGTAACAATAATACAACAAGCCCATTGGCTAACAGAGTGTGCACATTTTTCAATCCACCTATTTACATAAGAATAAATACATGAGAAAAGATACATTCTGCTCCTATAAACAGTAACAGTAACAATAATACAACAAGCCCATTGGCTAGCAGAGTGTGCACATTTTCGATCCACTTATTTGCATAAGAATAGATGAATGAGAAAAGATACATTCTGCTCCTGTAAGAAAACACAGTTAACATACATAACATCCCCCCCCCCCCGGTAAAAACAAAGTCCTTTAACCAGGATGGTGGTCTAGTTTCCCTTCTGGGTCGGACGCTTGGCTGAGCCGGCTCAGGGGCTCGTAGGATGGGCGACACAACTGGAATGAGGGATTGACTAGAGGGAGAGGATTGTAAACCCCAGTTAAAAGCCCCATTTGTCAGATGGAGGAGCAGGGGATCGCTCAAAACCAAAATCTAATTCTGTGGGTGATAAAGACAACTCAGGGTCCCTCCTATGTGTACTAAGAGTGGAGGGAGACTCTAAACAAAATTGGTCATCATCAATAAAAGAATCCAGAGTTCTAGGCTGGGACAGTGTAGGGGTACACCTGGCCATAGTAGGGGAGCATTCCACAATTTCCCCTTGAAATCGGTCCCTAAAACACACCTTTGGGTCTAAGTTAGCTTGCTACTATTACCTCTGCCCCCTGGGTTTAAATGGGTGGGGGCCAACCCTAGCGTTGAGTGTCTGTATTCGACTTGTGGGTCCAGTGCTCTGGGTCTCAATTGATCTGCGTGCCTCCTCCAGATCAGACCAGTGGCTGTTTTGATTCTGTAAGAAACAGGACCAGTTTGATCGGTCACAAACCCAGGTACCCACGTAGAGCCACCAGCTGCATAATTGTGGTAATGTACAGGGTCTCCGGCCGAGAAACCCTTCTGGTGTTGGATTGCTATATTTGTGCCTTTGTCCTCTACCCTAGAGGGATCCAATCTGTCCAACAAGGATGACAGTTTCCTTCACTGGAGCAATTCAGCAGGGGACAGCCCTGAGGCAAGGGGGGGTGAGCCTATATGTGAAAAGAAACTGGCATAACTGAAGCTCCAAATCCCCTTCACCCATACGCCGAAGCGCGTCTTTAGTTGTGCGTACCTGCCGCTCCACCTGGCCATTGGTGGCTGGGTGGAATGGGGCAGCAGTGGTGTGCCTAATTGCATTCCTTTCCATGAAGGATTGGAATTCTGCAGATGTGAACGTGGACACGTTGTCGGACACCAGCACATCTGGAAGTCCAAATGCTGCAAACAGCCTTCTTAGGTGCATTATCGTGGTGGCTGAAGTGGTATTAGGCACCCTAATCACTAACAGCCACTTAGAGAATGAATCCACAACCAACAAAAATAGGGCACCCCTAAATGGACCTGCAAAATCTATGTGCAACCTGGACCACGGGCCCTGAGCAGAATCCCATTCCCAAGAGGGAAGGTGGGATTGCTCTGGGCGAGAGGATTGACAACTGGCACAAGTTCCGACCATTTGTTCTATGCTTGGTCCAGTTGAGGCCACCAAAAGTAGCTACAGGCAAGGGCTTTGGAACAGACAATTCCTGGGTAACTTGTGTGAAGTTGATGTAAAACCTTTTTCCTGAGAGTGACAGGAATGACCACCCACTGGCCCTATAGAAGGCATCCTCATTCCACTGACAGTTCCAAACGCTTGGGGACAGAATTTGAGGTGTGGGCTTCCCATTCACAAAGATTCCAAGGAGGGGCTTGTGGTCAGTTATGATGGTAAAAGGTCTTCCGTAAAGGTAATTGTGGAATTTCTTAGTGCCAGACACGATTGCCAATGCCTCCCTGTTTGTCTGAGCATAATTTTTCTCAGGCTTTGAGAGTGAACGGGAATAGAATGCTATTGGAGATTCCCTCCCGTCATTTAGTACATGGCATAACACAGCTCCCACCCCCACAGGGGATGCATCACACACAAGTACAACTTCCTTGTTAGGATCAAAATGAGTTAATACAGCATCCGAAGATAGCAGCCTTTTAAGTTCTAGGAACGCTTTCTCCTGGCAATGGCCCCAGTGCCAAACAGTATCTTTCTTAAGAAGCTGATGTAATGGTTCGGCAACTGAGGCTTTGCGATGGAGAAAAGCATGATAGAAGTTTAACAATCCTAGAAATGATTGCAATTCAGCTTTACGTTTTGGCCTGGGTGCATTTCGCACGGCCGCCACCTTGGAGTCAGAGGGCATGATACCTTGGGGTTTAATTCAGTACCCCAGGAACCCCACTTCCTGTGCCAAAAAACACACATTTGTCTTTTCTGAGACGTAGACCAGCCCTCTCGAAACGTGAGAGAACTCGATCGAGCCTGGCCGCTAGTTCAACGGTGTCCTTAGCGGTGATCAGGACATCGTCAAAATATGGCAGGACACCGGGCAAACCTTTAAAAATATGTTCTACAAGAGATTGAAATATTCCGGGGGCTGCATTCAACCTGAATTGTAGTCTAGTTACCTTACATGCCCCCGTATGTGTTACTATGATCTGGGCTATGGCAGCAGCATGAGACACAGTCAATTGTTTGTAAGCCTGGGCAAGGTCAAGTTTTGCGAAGCAATTTCCTCCATGCAAGGAGGCATGATGGTACACTTGTAGTCAGCACATATCCTGACCTCCCCATTACTTTTCAAAGCAGTCACTATTGGTGTCTCCAACTCTGCGGAGTCCACTGGCACTAGGATGCCCTGCCCCACCAGTTTGTCCAGCTCAGCTTCTATCTTCTCCTTTAAAGCAAAGGGTACCCAGCGTGGCTTCATCTGGATGGGCCGGATGGTTGGGTCAAGCTCAAAGTCCACAGGAGGTCCTTTGTATAACCCAAAACCCTTTTTGAACACCTCAGAATGTGCAGCACAAATGTCCCAGATTGGGTCAGCGTCTATTGCATAAATGCATTGGGTCCCAATAAGACAGTTAGTGCCCTGCTTAACTACAACCAATGGCAAGGAGGTGTGAATGTTTTTGAATTTGACCAAGAAATTTCCCACTCCCAGGACCGGAATCTGGCAACCTTGCACATCCTGGAGGGAAGTTTTAAAAGATTTGAGCTTGGGCCGAGAAGCAGGGGGAATTCTCAAAAACTCCCGCTGTGGGATTATGGAAAAGGTAGTACCTGAATCCACCTTCATCTTGGTGGATTCAGGTCTGCAAAGAAACGTTCGCTGACGATGCCCACTTGGCACGGCTCAGGCTCTGGTGACACTTTGGTGATGGATGTTTTGTGGTGATGACTCTTCTTGGACTCAGATGCTGGAGTTCTTTGCTTTCGCTGTCGGCATACTTTAGCAATGTGCCCTAGTCGCCCGCAGTTGTGGCATTCTGCAGTGCGGAAGGGGCACTTCCTGCGGTCATGCTGGGCTCCACAGCCATCACACTTGCAAAGGGATTTGTTCTCCCGATCGTCACGGTGCTCTTGGTGCTTTCGTCGGACCGCTCGGACTTCTCCCTCTGCGTCGCTGGACTCCGATGAAGAGGTGGAACCCGGCGATGCTGAGGAGGATGAAGATGAATTTTGCTGAGCTTGCACAGCTGAGTCGGTGGCACTGGTGGTTGAGTGGCGATGCCGGAAAAGCTCGATGCTGGACCGTGCGGCCTCACACGCTACTACCTCTTCTAGGACAGCCTTGAAAATTAGCATCTTCCTGATCATGAGGTGACATTGAGCATCTTTGTCCCTCATGCCGGCCAGCAGACGGTCCCAGAGTGCTTCTTTGATGTTGTCCCACTTGCACAGGGCGGCAGCAATGCGCAGCGTGGCAGCATAGTCTGCAAGGGATTCACCGGGTCACTGCTCTCTTCAGTGGAAGGCCACCCTGGCCAGGAAGATTGAGACCTCTGGTTGCAGGTGCCTCCTCAGTGCAGACATGATTTCTGCAAGCGGCACCACATCCACATCCCTTGGAAGAACGAGGTGGGTTGCCAGCTCAAGCGTCTCAGAACCGCACTGAGTGAGGAAACAGGAGCGCTTCTATTTTCCATCGGTGATCTTCTGTGAGGCCATTGCATGGTGGAACCGGCATTCATATGTTGCCCATTTCTCTGGATGTGCTGGGTCAAATGGGCCAATGTTGCTGCCATGTGGGGACGCCATCCCACCTTCATTACCAGTTTCGTGTTCAGGGAATGAAGAAGCAGACGAGTGAAGTAGTGAAATTCAGCTCTTTATTAGTGGGGTTTGAACACAGTTTGGATGGGGCAAAACTTGGAATTATATACACTATAAACAGTAACAGTAACAATAATACAATAAGCCCATTGGCTAACAGAGTGTGCACATTTTCGATCCACTTATTTGCATAAGAATAGATACATGAGAAAAGATACATTCCACTCCTGTCAGAAAACACAGTTAACATACATAACAATTATATTCACAGGACAGTCTTCATGGCTAATTGCCATGAGGATAGCCAATGTTCGGAATCGGATATGGCACAAGAAGAAGAAGAATTTCTGTGCTAGAAAAACAGCTCCCAGTCAGAAAATGTGACCAGACTTACTGGAGAATGATTCTTCTTGTTATGTCCAACCATGGAGAATTCTCCTCAGATGATGACACTAAGGAAGACCTGCTACAGCTGGGAGGACCCTGATGCCTCAGACATCTCACTGAGGCTCACCATATTGAGAAGTTCACCTGGCCCTGCCAGGGAGAAGGCCCATTCCTTCCAAGAGATTATGATAGCTTGAAGGATGGGCAACCTCCCTAAACAGCACATTCTTCACTCCCACTAACGTGTGTTCTATAAGGCTGGGTTTTTCAACCTTGGTCCTGTACTGAATCCTTTTAGTGAGTTAAGATGGTCACTGTTTCTTTGCTCCCTAACTAAGCAAGGTGTGAAAAAAGTCTGAGAATTTGACTTTCAAAACCAGGTGCGGATTCCTTTCCCTTGAAGATAATCATAACAAGCTGAAACTGTGAGAATGGATGTAAGTATGATGAACAATGAAAGTGAAGTCTTATTGGGTAATATACAGGAAGAGGTGAAATGAAAGATGAAAAATGGGTCTGGTTATCTTGGAGTGTTGAAGAAGAAACACCATTATAGAGTACGCATGTTCCAAAGAGCAGGTGGAGACAGGAGTTACCTATTCTTGCTTGTGAATAGAACAGTAGAACTATGTAATCTTGATTTTGCTAACTGGCAATGCCAAGAAATGGCATTTTGGTTGGCAAAATGGGTCTGGGGACCAGGATTGTCAACAAGTTCCCATTTTTGGCTCATCTGAGGCTTCCCCCCTCGTGTAATTAATTTTTAAGGTATTTATAGATTTTATATTTGTTTTTAGATAATAGATGTCATGGGGGGGTTAATATTGTTATGTTTTTTAATGTTTTTTTAATTGTTTTACCTGTATATTGGTCTTAGTGTACACTGCCCAGAGTCCTTTGGATAAGGCGGTATATAAATCTATTAAATTAAATTAAATTAATTAAATTAAATATAGATAGATATGCTTTTATTATTGTATCCAGGGAAAGGGGATATGCCAAAATGTTCCTTTTCTATTTTTGTGATACTGAACTTTGATCTATTTTTCCTTCAGAATAAAAGCTGATTTGTAACAGAAGATGTTGTACTTTTTTATATAGAGCATAAGCTGGTGGGAGATTTCCAGTTCCTTTATTTCTTTATTGGCAAAGCTACACATTGCTACCTAATTTACATTGCTATTTCTTACCTGATCTGGCTGGTTTGTAAGCATAAACTGCAAGGAATTGAAAGCTATCATTCATTCATTCATTTCATTTATTCGATTTATACCCCGCCCTACTCGACCAGGGCCGACTCAGGGCAGCTTACAACAGTTAAATCAAATACAATATACAAAATTACAAATGATACAATGTTACAATACAGCAGTGAAACAATAAAATATGCAATAACATTTAAGTTCTAACATAACAAAACGGTTACACGATCCCTCAGCTACTAAACATAAGTAGGGGAAAGGGGAGGGGAAAGAAGAAATACGACACAATATAGTTCATTATGCAATACAGGACAATAACAACATATCAAGCATAAACACAATATAAACAATTAAATAAAAATAAACATATACAAAACATAATAACAGTTTACAATGTTACAAGATACAATCAGGGGGAAAAACAATAATCCAAAGGGGGGGAGGGTCGGAGCCCAAGGCTCAACCACCTTACACAACTCTTAAGCATAGATTGCTCTATCCTGGAGTAGAACCACATGTACTCTGAAGTAGCAAAATATTTTATGCTGGCTTCCTGAATGGGTGCAGGTCTCTGTAAGTCCTATGATAGTGGGATAATGGGCTTTGTTATCATTATTGAGCCCCAAAATGTTCTTGGACTTCACTTATCAGAAGCCCTGATCAGCAGCTGTGCAGATCTGGGCTTCTGTCATTGAAGTCCAAGAACATCTGGGGGCCCAAGGTTGAGAAATCCTGCTATAAGGAGTTGTTGAAATCATCTTGTCATAATAGCCAATATGGTTCAAAGATTATTGGAGTAGCATTATGGGAAACTATATATAGATAGATCTCTAGGCAAACCCAGTAGATTCTTGATATTGAAGCAATTAAAGTCACTTTTAAGGCAATTTATGCTTCATAATTTCTATCACTTAGTATGCACATTTGCATCTAGCTCCCTTAATGACTTCTACAAGGTACAATTTCCACGCTTGTTTCTTCATTTCCGTACAGTTTCCTTCATCTTCATACAGCTGATTGCTGAACTCCAAACACCACCCCTCCACCCCCAAAAACTTTGTTAAGTAGCATAATTAATCCTGTACCAAGACTGTAGTTATTACACAGAAGCATGAAATTCTGTAAGAATTATGTCTAGCTAACATTAAATCCATTACTGCAGATCTGAATTAACTAAGGCCCTAAGGGCCCAGCTCCATGCAATGCTTAAGACCCACTAAATCAGTGGAACTCAACAGAAGGGCTGAGTTACCATGTCATTGATTCGCTGGACCTACTTCAACAAAGATGACTATTGGTTTTAGATTACAATATGAAGGTGTTCCTCTTTTTCCCAGCTCATAAGTATGAATCAGATTAAAAATACCATACATGGAGAAATCTATTTTCAGCCTTCCACAATATCACCCTTTGCCTTCTGAAAAACTGAGACTTAAAATACTTGAAACCAAGATTTTAGAACTAGCGTGGGTAAAATAAAAAGACAAAATATTAAGGCACAGTTAAACAAATAACATCAAAACATTCCTGCATTCATAGCTCATCCCCAAAGCCTGGCTGAATAGAAAGCTTTAGCTCAGGGATTCTCAACCTGTGGCCTGTGGGCCAGATGAGGCCCACAGTACCATTTCATGTGGCACCCCCTGCCTCCACTACACCAGGAAGTACCATGTGGGGGAGGAAGGGCAAAATGGCCGTCCGGCCACTGAAGTTGTCTGAGGGAGCGTGACCCGGCCCCTGGGTTTAAAAGGTTGAGAACTCCTGCTTTAGCCAGCCAGAAGAAGAAATGTATGAGGATTTCAAGCCTCAGAAACTCAATGTGGAGATGTTATTTATTATGTGGCTTCAACCTTCTTTTTGTTTTAGTTGCTCATGAAATGCTTATTTTGCACCTTGTTGCCACAGCACGAAAGACTCATGAGATTTCTGTAAGGAAATAAATATATGGATTTGGTTTACCTGTTCAAATACCATTCTTTAACAGGGATTTTTCAAAGTAGGGTGTTTCCTGCTCCATTTACAGTAAGAAAGAAAAATGCCTTTAAAATTATTGTGAAACTGAAGATTGTAGCCTACAGTAAGCAAAATAATTTTAAGTTTGATTAGTCACAGTCTAACCCCACTTTTGAAAAAAGCACACCCCGTTTTTATATCTTGCCTTTTCTATCTCTTATTAATAAAGTTATCCTTTTTCTTTTCTTTACAACAAAGGTATTTTGTTTATTTCATTTTGCCACCCACGTTTAGGATTGATTAGGCTTATGTGTACACAAGCACCACTCTGGCCATGCACCCATTCACACACGCTTGAAGGTATATACTTGGAACCCCACTTTTGGAAAACACACATACCCCAATTTTATTTTATATCTTATTATGCCTCTCTGCTGTGGAGGAAAGTGGGGGGATCACACACACACACCCCTTTGGAAAGCAGTCAGTCAGCCAGCAGAAAGAAATACTTTTAAAACCCAAGCCTCAAAAAGCTCAAAAAAGTTAGAGTTAACTTGTGTTTTTAAGGGCTTTGAAGCCTTGTTTGCCTACTGATATAGCTAATCTAAATTATTAGATTTCTGATTAATTAATTGACTATGCGGTGTTTATTAAAAAGACCTAAAATTTACAAAAATATTTTAAATTTGATTTTAACATGCTCTGTTTGTATCTCAAATCAGGATCTTTCTTGCACCTCAAACCTACCTCCTGCAAGCATCTAGGGGGGCTCAATGCAACAGGAAGCCATCACTTAACCTTTGGCCCCAAGAAAAGCCACATTGATTCCTCTGTTTACCTGTTGTATTGTTTTCTGCTTACTCTTGCACACGGCATGCTCATTGTTTTGGGACCCCTCCTGTATTCAATTGTAGATAGTGCTTGGGTTGACTCAGGATAGATTAATTACTGAGTGGGAATGGAATGTTTGCCAAGAACCTCAAGCAATGCTGCCTCCTCGGGGGATTCTGAAGGATGCCCATCTTCGTCATTGGTCCTTTTGCATCCTGGATTCAAATCTGGACTTTTTGATTGGTGCTAACTTTCAATCTGCAGTTTCATTGGATGTCTACCGAAGGACTTCAGTGACTACCTTTTCTGAATCATGAACTTTGCTGTTTCCTCCTTGTCCCAGGACATCTGCCTAATCCTATTTGCCTATTGTTTCCCATTATTGAACTTCTTACTATAACAAAAAAGCCAGGTGCTGGTATTATATGAATCATTGTCATTTTTTTCTTGTAAGTACTAGTATAGTAGGAGAGCTAGGTTTAGTTCCCTTGGGTGGAGGGTATAAAAATCCCTTGGTAGAAGGTGTCAGCAGCCCTCTTTGCACACACACACACAAGAACCCAGCAAGAGCTGCTCACTGGGGAAACTTATTTTAGACAAAAAAGTTGAGACTAGGACTCATGCCAGTGCCTGGCCAGTGTTGTATTTAACTCCTTTTCAATAAACTTGATTTATATTTTTGTCTGAAATAAATGCCTCCTCGTCCTTGGGAGAAGAGTTCCACCAGCGATTGTACCGAAGTTGTAACTGTTCTCAACATGCATGCTCCTGTAATCAATCAGAAAGGGGGGGCATCAGATTTTCGGTAACAACAGTAACATGTAGAAATCCTTGCTCAGCATGAGGTGAAAATGAATATTCTGCTTCCTATCTGATGGTAATATTTCAAAACATCTTCATATTTGAGTCTGTTCTTCGTAAGATCTGCATTTTAAATTTATCCATTGCACATTTATTATAAGAGGAAAAGAAGCGTCTCCATGGTTTATTATGTAGGCAAAATATGGGACAAGAACCATGCTTTATGGTATGTGAAATTATGCCATGCCATTTTAGTATCATTAGTTTTTAGCAGACTCAGTCTGAGATCCAACAGCTTTATACATAAACATTAAATCTGTTAGACACAGTCCAATCGATTGGAAGCTGAGATAACAAATGGCCATCACAAACATTTTGATTGTGTTAAAACAAACCAGCATATTTAGTCTGCTCTTGCAAAATCTCTACCCTCCATTTTCAATTAGGAAGCATTTTCGGAATGATGGGTAATTTTGCTGTGTACCACAATGTTGTGGGAACTTGTGACATGAAGAGAAACCCAAGTAAGAAAAAGATCATCATCAGTGGAGGACCAGTATGGGGCAGTAATGATGCAAGGTGGAGGAAGTGCCTCGTAGAGACAGCAGTAGCAGTTAGGTAGTGTTCCTTGCTGTTACTGGTGACTCTAAAAGGTACTTTCAACTTTTTGAATTCCCCTTGACTGAGAGTCTATGGCCCAGCAAGGATTTAAACCTGGAGTTCTCAATCTTTTTAAGCCAGGGGCCGGGTCATGCTCCCTCAGACAGCTTCAGGGGCCGGATGGCTATTTTGCTTTTCCTCCATCACCTGGCACTTCCTGGTGTGGTGGAGGCGGGGGGCACATGAAATGGCACCATGGGTCATAGGTTGAGAATCCCTAATTTAAACCCATGTCTTCTTTTTTTAATACAAAAAATACCAATGCTTGCACATTACAATAAAACAACAAAATAAAAAACAATTTTACTTTTATTATTATTATTATTATTATTATTATTATTATTATTATTATTATTATTATTATTATTATTATTATTATTATTATTATTATTATTACATTACTTTAAACCCATGTCTTCTTTTTAATACAAAATTACCAATGATTGCACATTACAATAAACCAATAAAACAAAAAAACAAACAACAACAACAAACACTATTACAATATACAAAAGTACTGTGTGCTTCCTTCATCCAGCAAGACACTATGTATGTATCTTTTACCTTATTTATTCTACAATCTTTTTAATTTGTAATCTATTCTTTCCAGAATGGCATTTGTTTTGAGTCCTTGTCCAACATGCTGTCCGCTACACCAATGTTTCCCAACCTTTGGTTTTTGGACTTCAATTCCCAAAAGCCTAAGCCAATTCCCCAAAGCACTGATCAGCCAATGTACTGACTTAGGATTCTGGGAATTGACGTACCCCTGTGCGGTGTGTGCCCCACATTGGGAATACACCATACTGATTATACTGTCCCACTGTTGCTTAAATCTATACCTATAAATCCAAGCATTAACCATTGGAATGTGACAAAGGCTCCCGCACCCGGCCATACTAGCCCGTACCGAGTCTCCTGCAGTGACCCGAACCCGGTCCGGAGGTTACTGCAGGGTTGAGAAATGCACCAGTGGGGCAAGAGCCCCACAACGCAAACAAAGAAAAAGGACTTCAATTCCCAACGTTCTTTGTGCCGCGCCGCACCACAGCCAATCAGGCTGAGAGAGACAAGGAAAAAGAACATTGGGAAACGCGTCGTGGCCAATTGAAATCAGGCCACAGGGGAAAAAACTGCTGCATGAATGCCAACCACAAATGCAAAACTACAAGTCCCAGCGTCCTGCACACCCTGAGCGTGCAGAATGCTGAGAAAGCCGGCGCGCGAAAAATAAACTTACAAAAAGCAACGGGAGTGCAAGTCCCCAGCAGGCAAACTCAGCACCTCACAGCCACGCAAAATAAAAAGCCACAAAATGCCACCACGAGACACCCGCCATCCTTCTTTCCTGGAGCAATGAGGAGAAGAGGGAGTCCCTCTCCTCCATGCTACCCTGCTGAAGACACGGCAAGCATACCTGTCAACCATCCTGATTTGGCCAGGATTACCATGGAATTTGACGCCGATTGACGTCATAACCTGCCCCGCGCTGCCAAAACCCCATAATTTGGCAGCGGGGGGAACGCTTTCCACGCAATGATTGGAAGCACTCCGCCGCTTGCACAACCCCTATGCAAGTGGCAGAGCGCTTCCACACATGCGTGGAAAGCGACCTGCGCACAAGCGATCTGCGCAGGTCCCGTTTTTTCCGGAGCCGCAGGTTGACAGGTATGACGATGAGACCACCACCAGCCTCAAGTAAAGTTGAGCCGGGGTGGGAAAAAACCCAAAAACAGGCAGCAGTTGTTATGTATGCATGTACAATGTTACTTTAAATATATGAATGTAACCAGTCCACTATCACAATGTATCTCAGCTGTTAAGGAACGCGAGCAAGCCGCCCATAGAGGGCAGCTGCGAGCGTTCAGTCTCACATGGTTCACATTGCCCAAATCACGAACAGCCGCGGGAATTTCCCCACATGATCAGGAGCAACAGAAAACAACTGCAGAAGAGAGGCGTGACCTGGGCAAGGCCACGCCGGTAGCAGCCAATAAGCTACCGTGCAACAAGAGTCAAATGTATTGTACTACAGTATATAATGAGATGTACCTCCGCCATTACCTCATGTTCATACTGACCATCAATGAATAAACCTGTGTTAGTCCTTCCTGCGACTCCTTCTTTGTCTCCCGTGCAAGACACCAAAGCAGTTTATCAGGGGAAGCACCCTCCCTGGCAGATGAGTGGCTGATGCCTTTGTATTTCCGAATACAAAAACAGCAGCCAGCAATCCGCAAGGAAGAGCACCACCCCTTACGGATTGCTGCCTGCCAATCTCCAGTTAGGTAAGCCGGGAGAAAAAGGAGACAGAGAAGAGAGAACCATCTGCCTCCTTCTTCTCCCCCGACCTACCTAACAAAAATAAATAAATGACAAAATACAGAAACAAAAACATCCACAATGGCACAAAACCACAAAGAAAACACCTAACTACAACACACAAAAAACACAAAGTACACAAACAAACAACAACTAATTACAAAAATAAACAATGAAATAAGAAAAATTAAACAAAGCCAGAAATAACCAAACCAGTTAAACAAACATAAAACTAAACCAAAACAAAAAAGACCAAACAGAAACACCTCCCAGCCCACCACCACAAAAGCAAAACAAAGAAAAAACCCAGAAGAAAGAAAACCAGACAACTCACCAGCACATCCTCCCTCCACGACGACCAGAACAGAAATGAAGAAGCAAAGAGACTACTTACCGGAAGAAGCCCCACCCAGAGGCCATGAGAGAAAAAAACAGTAAAAGTAAAACAGAACCCCTAGCAGCCCCACCTGCAGGGCAGAATAGTAAAAACAACTCAAAAAGACTCAACAGCCCCACCTAGAGGCCACAAGAGTAAAAACAAGTCAAAAACATAACAATAAATCACAATTTTACACAAATCACAAACATATGTCAAAAAAATAAAATAAAAAGATTTATAACATCCTGTGTTGAGTGTTAACTCAAATAAAAAAAACCATCTAAACACAGTTTAAAAACATTGAATGTAAAAAACATGTACTTTCAAATTTTTAAAATTATTACCTATGGTACAACTATTAAAAAAACCCACAAAATAAACCATTATTTGGTTAAATAAAACAATTTGAAAAAAATTATATCATCCTTTGTTCTTTTTTTAATCCACAAAAAAACCCCAAAAAACTGATCACAGTTTATAACAGCCCAGCATCGCCGGGCAACCTCTGCTAGTATGTTATGAGGATCTACCTTCCTCTGAATAAGACTATTCAATAACTATCCAGCCTGCTACTGTCTACTCTGAGAGCTGATGAAAACATCTTTCTATCTCCACTATCATTGGAAGCGTCAGGGACTGAATGTGAGATCTCCATCAAGGATAGTCAACTAGTGGGATGTGCTTCAGTTGGGGATTTACTGAGATTCCAGGGAATTCAACTCAATTCAATTTATTCAATTTATATGCCGCCCATTCAGTTTACGCTGACTCAGGGTGGCTGGTTTGAAAATACGTTTAAAGTTATAACTTTTTTTTAAAAAGGAAAAATAGGGTAAATAATCATTTCTACTGCTTTATTTTGACCACAGCATTTTACATCATTTTACAATAATGCACTTATAGCCTTGTCTTTAACTTGGTGAATTAACAACAATCTGCTGTTGAAGGAGCAGTATAGTATTCTCAAACTGATCTCCAGCAAGCAATGATACAAAAGGAGAGTGCTCCATTGGAATCAATATGGCATGTACAACGGGCTAATGCCTATTTTGGCAACCAGAGGTATGTGAAAGTCGTCATGAAATTACCTTTGCAGACCATATAAATTGTCAGCTTTTCCTGCTTTAAAAAGTGTGTATCTTCAATTTAAGGTAAACTACAGCAATGGCAGGATTATGATCCGGGTTGTTTTAACTAACTCAACATTATCTCTGAGTAACTGTGATATAGTTTGCAGTGGCTTAGTGGTTAAGATGGTCAACTTGATGACTGGAAGCTCGACAGGTCAGCAGTTTGGGACCTGAGTACTGCACAACGGAGTGAGCCCCTTTCTCTGGCCCTGCTCCTGCCAACTTATCAGTTCAAAAGCAAAAAAATTACAAGTTGATAAATAGGTACCACTTCAGTGGGAAGATAAACAGCATTCCGTGCACTCCGGTGTTTAGTCATGTCTGCCACATGTCCACATTGTGCAACTGGGAAGAAGAAAAATCCATTCGTGGCCAGAAGGCAAAAAAGTAGCAAGATGTATATAATGCAACAATCTGAGTAAAAATAAGTCCAAGACAACAGTCTATATAACTATGTTTGTGTGCAGTGCAGTTCCATAATGAGATAATATTTCCATACAATTCACCACTGAGAATATATATTTTTTATGCTCTGTACAGTCACTTTTTCCTGATTTCCAGCATGAGAGATATTCTAATTCTGTATTTATTAACTTATAGATTTCCCTGAGGAAAGGGCTGATGCCCAGAAAAGCTTATATTTTACCGGAAAAGCTTTAAGGAAATATATTCTCAGTGGTGAATTGTATAGAAATATTATCTCATCATGGAACTGCACTGCACACAAATATAGTTATACTAGCAGAGGTTGCCCGGCGTTGCTGGGCTGTTTTAAATGGTGTTGGAAAGTTGTTGTTGTTGTTGTTAATGTTTGTAAAGAAGAGGTTAGTCTATAATTGAAATTGTTAAAATTTTTATTTATACAAATTTTCACAGGATTTTTGAATAGTTTTTATTTTATTTTATAGAGATATGTTTTTGATTTGTGTAAAATTGTGATTTTGTGTTATTTGTTTTTACTTGTTTTTACTCTTGGGGCCTTTTGTGTGGATCTGTTGTGTCTTTTTGATTGTTTTTTTTACTACTGTGGGCAGCAAGTGGTGCTGGTAGGGGTTATCTTGTATTTTGACTGTTTTTTCTCTTGTGGCCTCTGGGTGCAGCTTCTTCCAGTAAGTAGTCTATTTCTTTCTTTATTCATTTCTTTTCCAGTCGTTGTGGAGTGAGGTCGTGTGGTGGTGAGTTGGCTGTTTTTCTTTATTTGGGGGGGGGGGGTTGGATTTTGTAGTGTTTGGCTGGGTGCTGGGTGTGTTTGGAAATTTTTGTTTTTGTTTACTTTGTATTGTTTTTTGGTGTTGTTTTTGTTTGTTTTTGTGTATTTTGGGATGTTTTTGATTGTTTGTTTTTGTGTTTTTTTGTGTCCTACGGGGGGATCCCCTTTCTGCCGTCTCCCCTGGCTCTGGAAGGCTTGGCACTGGGAGAGCAAGTCCGCCAAGCTGCGGGAACCAAAGCCCCCCTCCCCAACGGCGCCTGAAGCTCCTGATCGGAGTTTCCCCTTTAATATCACTGGGTGGGGGGGTGTTGTGCTCCCCCTCTCTACTGGCTCCCTTGGGGTTGGGAGGGTTGGGGGACAAAAGGAGTCTGTCCCCCCAAACCTTCCAGACTCATGGGACCCAGGAGAGGGGATCAAATCCAGGCCACCCTCTGATATTAAAAGGGAAATCTCAATTGTGGTTTCCCCTTTAATATCAGTGGGGGGGGTGATCCTTGGGTTTGCTCTCCCGGTGTTTTTTTTTCTTTTTGCATGCCAGCTTCCTCAGCGTTCTGCGTGCTTATGGCGCGCAGGACGCTGGGGTTTGTAGTTATGGGTTTGTGCTTTGTGTTTGTGCTACATTTTTTAAAACGGTTTTCTTTTGATTGGCCGCGGCGCATTTCCGAACGTTCCTTGTGACGCGCCGTGCGAGAGCCTCTCAGCTTGATTGGCTCTGGCGCGGCGCGGTGCAAGGAATGTTGGGAAATGAAGCTGTTTCCCTTTTTCGCATTTGTGGGGCTGTTGCCCCACTGCCGGTTTTCTAAATCCTTTGTTGACTTGCGGACCCAGATCGGCCGTGTGCACGAAGGGTGAGTGCAGGCAAGTAGGGCGAGGCATAGCAACCTATAGCAAGTTCCAACGGTTAACCCTTGGTTTTATAGGTTAAGATAGACTGTTGTCTTGGACTTATTTTTACTCAGATTGTTGCATTATATACATCTTGCTACTTTTTTGCCTTATGGCCACGAACGGATTTTTCTTCTTCCCAGTGCAATACCCATTCAATCCTTCTCACATTGTGCAACTGCCTTCTAGATCAGGGGTAAGCAACCTATGGTGCATGGGCCAGACCCAGCCATTGGCACCAAATAATCCAGCCCCCACCCTCACTCTAGCCACCACAGCCACCATGGAATCAGCTGCAGACTCATTTACAGCTGTCTTAAACAAATTTACAGCAGCTTTCAATGAGTCCTCAGCTGTCACAAATGCATTTATTACAGCCGTAAATTGTAGGGGGACCACCATTCTGGCCCCCTCAACTGTCTGAGAGAGTGTGACCACACCTCCAACTAAAAAAGGTTGGCACCCTCTGTTCTAGATGATAGCATAAGAAGCTTCCTTCTGGAGATCCTCTAAGTATAGCATACCTGTCAAGTTTTTTATTTGAAACTAAGGGAAATGTTGGCCACACCCCTCTGTGGGTGTGGCCAAATATGTGGGCGTAGTCAAATATAGCCATGTGACTTGCTGGGCTCTAGTCATGCCTGCCACATGGCCATGAAAATGTCTGCAAACACAGACAGCACTGGCTCTTTGGCTGTAAATGGAGATTAGCACTGCACCCTAGAGTTGGATACAACTGGCAAATTTTACTTTCTTAGGATCAAAGATCTCTGCAGATGGTGATTGCAGCCATGAAATAAAAAGGTGACTGATGCTTGGGAAACAAGCTATGAGAAACCTGGGGAACATAGTTAAAAGTAGAGGCATCAACTTGCAAACAAAAAAATTGCATAGTCAAAGCAATGGTATTCCCAGTGGTGCTGTATGGGCGTGAGAGCTGGACCATTAGGAAAGCTGAGCACAGAAAAATAGATGCCTTTGAAATGTAGTGTTAGAAATAAGTCGATCCTAGAAGAAATCAACCACGACTGCTCATTAAAGGTCAAATAGTAAAGATGATGCTAAAGTATTTTGCACATCAAATGAGAAGAGAGGATTCACTTGAGAAGGCCTTGATGCTGGGAAAGGTGGAGGACAAAAGAAGGGGGTGGCTAAAAATAAGATGGCTAGATGGTATTGTAGATGCAATGGGCACAAAGCTGTGTGGGCCAAAGAACCCTTTCCCCATCTTCTTGGGGGACTTTTGTTTTGTTTTCTTTCTTGTTTACTCAGTGGCTTAAGTGACTAAGATACTGACTGGGAGGCAGAAGGTCAGCAGTTTGATTCCCGAGTACTGCAGGATGGAATGAGCTCCCGTCTTTGTCCCAGCTCCTGCCATCCTAGCAGTTCGAAAGCAAGAAATTGCAAGTAGATAAATAGGGACCACTTTGGTGGGAAGGTAACAGCGTTCCGTGTGCTCTGGTGTCTAGTCATGCCTGCCACATGACCACGGAAATGTCTGCAAATGCAGACAATGCTGGCGCTTCGGCTTTGAAATAGAGATGAGCACTGAACCCAAGAGTCAGATATGACTGGCTTTCGAGCAAGGAAAACCTTTACCATTACCTTACTCATTTTTAATTAATTTTTTTTCCTGGGAAGCAAAGAAAGTGCAGAATAGTAAACCAGCCCCCTAGGGTTACCAACTAGTTATAAGCAGCTTGGCTTTAATGAACTAGCCCTGCACATGGCTAGACACTCCACCCACCCACCCCAATTAGAGTGGAGGAGCAAAGGATTAATGCCCCCAAATTAACCAATCTATTTGTTCCTCACTACAACCAATTGAAGCACCAACACCTGAGAATGTCGGATCCACCTTAAGGAAGGGAATTAGTAAAGAAGTAAAAAGCAACCTCTGTAGTTTCCAAGCCTCCCAGCAGCTGAGGAGTTAATCTCCCTCCCTCCAGATGGTTTGTTAGAAGGTGGGGTGCTCTCTCTCTCTCTCTCTCTCTCTCTCTCTCATGTATAGTGATCAAGCAACATCCCCCTCGCCCCCTCCCAAGTTAACTCTAGAACAGAAACGGAAGCCTCCAGCCAGGAGGCAGGGCAGAAACAGCTCAATAAAGCATGAGAGTGAGAGAGAAGTCTCTCACTGATTTGCCCCTGCATATATGAAATATCGCTCACCTCTAGAGTAGACTCCCATCCCAGCATGGTGGCTCCAAACAGCAGCAACAAAAACGAAGCCTCCATGACCATGTGGCAGGGAAGGGAGATGAAAGAGAAACTACAGAACGACCCACCCACCACCTTCTCTCTCTCCCCCTCCTCAAGCGAAAAGCCACACAGCGACCTCTGTGGCTGGAAAAACATACTGCAGCTTCGCCTGTGAGGGCTCCGGTCAGGATTTTTTTTTTAAAAAATAAGGGATATTATGGGGGAAATTAATAAAACGGGAGGAGAGCGGGAGGAGGGGTAAAAATAAGGGGTTTTCCTGGGGAAAATGGGATAGTTGACAGGTATGGTAGAGAATAGTTTACATCTATGCTTAAGAGATGTGTGTCTTTGTGTAGTTCTCAAAGAAGCAGCCATGTTGGTCAATGCAAGCATATCAGACAAGTATTACCTTGCTCCCATGGCTGAGGAAGTGCACTTGATCCACAAAAGTTCACATTAAATATAGCGGTTTTTAATCTCTAAGGTGCTACAAAATCTCTGTCATATGTTCTTTTGTCTGATATGTGAGAGAGAAAAGGAAAGAGAGAAAATGCACAAACATCACATTTGAACTTCACACAGCTTTCAGGATTTGAATTTGAATTTATTCAGGATGCTTGTAAGTGTGTAGATAAGCCATACTATACTTTAGTGGATATTTTTAAGTAGCACCAATAGTATATGACAACACTGCACCAACAGAGGAGCCATTTTGGTTTGCCATAATTTCACCAAAAATAACCAAAATGGCTTCCCACGTTTGATACCACTAAGCAAGTCTTTCTCTAGATCATTGTTTCCCAAAGTGGGCCCCAGGCCCCACAGGGAGACTTCAATTCCCAGAAACCTAAGTCAGTACATTGGCTGATCAGTGCTTTGGAGAATTGACTTAGGCTTCTGGGAATTGAAGTCCAAAAAAAAAAAAGTTGGGAAACACTGGAGACTCAGAGTACGAATTCAAACTCTGGGAAATATAATAAACTCATTTCCAGCAGCTGCCAGCAGTAGCTAAGTGTTGACTCTGGACATCAAAAGCATTCAACTCTCAAAATCTGTCCTTTGAACAAAATTTTATCAGCCTCTGGGTTTCTTTTAACAATAGTTCTATCAACTGACCAAAATGGTTAAAAATCAATGCATTCAAATGTCTGAGCAGGTCCTTGATGAACAAGCCAGTAAAACGTCTGGAATGTATAGGTAGTAGCTGTTTTTCTATTCTACCACTATTTAATATAATCACAAGCTAAGGAACACAAGTAGGAAGCAATCTAATTTAGAAGATACATTATTCAGCCCCGGCCAACAAATAATCTTAGGTTTTGTTGAATTGAATTAAAGAGGCAATTGGTCTGTGGAGAAAATAAACAACAAAATGCTCTTTTTTTTAAAAAAAAAAATTAAATTAAGGGAACACCAGTCAATTTTCATTGTACATCAAACCTCACTGAATATTCCATATAAGAAAATTCTGCCAGTAAAATTGAAAATACTGGATAAGATGACGTAAAATGGGACTCCAAATAACCTGGCTGTAGGAATTGCCATTGATGGTTTAGGCAATTACGTTCTTGAGTCTTACACATACAATGATTTTAATCCGTTCCACAGGGCTTGTTATTGTTATGAAACAATTGTTGTACGATGCATGCATCGTATAGCGGTTTTCCCTGTGGGATGCATTGCACAACGATTATTATTTTTTGCTATGTGGTTTTTACCATTGAAAAATTGTTGTACGGTTTTTTCCATACGTAAAATTGTTATGGAGGACGCCATTATTATTTTTTTCAAAACCTAATTGTTATGCGATTTCGTTTTCGTTGCTATACGGGGCTATTGTTGTATGAGGTTCCACTTTATTCCTGTCTGATTAAGATTCAAATACTAGGTCCTTTCTCAAGTTGACAAAAGATTTAGACTGCACACTGACTTGTCAAGCATTGCAAACAATGTTTCTACCCTGAGGGGTGTTGTAAATATTACCAAATCTCATTGATACAGGAAGAGAAGAGAAAATGGAAGGAAGGGAGAAATTGCTTCTAGAAGAGTTATGCAGATGTCTTATGGGAAGGAGAAATACTGTTAAGGTCATTTTGGCAAGACCTTGAGCATTTTTTTAAATCAAAATATGTATTACATTTTAATCAAACGGGGTCTATCCCTCCTTCTCTCAAAGTAATTTACATGCTAAATATGTTATGGGGGCAGTTATGAGCCAGCCAAGCCCACTAATATAAGAACTATCAGGAAATCATCTTGCATTATTCATGTTAATTATTCTGAACCAAACACGGTGGTCAGGAAAGTGTATTTGACAATGAAATATCTTCTCAGACTCACTGAAATGTTTAAAATTGAGTGTACCTTGTTACTTTCCATAGGATTAAACTGAGGCTACAAAGTCATCAAGATAATATAGGCTAGGGCAGAGAAGATTTCTCTCTATCTTATGCTGACCTGCTTCTGTTACTTGTACGGCCTCGCTGCTTCTCTCCTGGGCCCCTGCCACCGGCTGGGAGATTCGAGGCAGCTGCGGACACCAGACCTGGAGCCCTGCTTCGGCAGGGATAAGAGGGGACGCTGCCGCTTGACGCCGTCAAACTCACTGCTTCTCTCCCGGGCCCCTGCCACTGGCCAGGAGATTTGAGGCAGCTGCAGACACCAGACCTGGAGCCCCGCTTCAGCGGGGATAAGAGGGGATGCTGCCACCTGATGCTGTCGACCTCACTGCCTCTCTCCCGGGCTCCTGCCACCAGCTGGGAGATTCGAGACAGCTGTGGACACCGGACCTGGAGCCCCGCCTCAGCAGGGATAAGAGGAGACGCTGTCACCCAACACCGTTGACCTCGCTGCTTTTCTCCCGGGGCCCTGCTACCGGCTGGGAGGTTTGAGGTAACTGCAGACACCAGACGGGGCAGAGAGGCCCCACAGCGATAGACACCGGGACTCACCACCACCACCAGCGTCCTGGTCCCTACCTATGTCCAGGACTTGAAAGGCCATAGAGGCAGCAAGACGTTTCTTGTCTGGAGCTGGAGTGCGATTTGTGAGATGTTATTTCATTATTGAGATGTTACTGTATTACTGGTATGTTATTGTGTTACTGAAATGTTACTGTATTTCTGAAATGTTATTGTACCCTATTGTATTTTTGCTGACTGTATCTTTGTTTTTGTATATTCTCTATTGTAAGCCGCCCTGAGTCACATTTTTGTTGAGTAGGGCGGGATATAAATCTAATAAATGAATGAATGAATGAATGAATGTACTTGAAAAAGTAAATGAGTGGTATATTAGATCCAACACTCACAGGTTCCAAGTTCCAGGACTTTGTGGTGATTGTTTCTGGTTTTGATTAGCCAAAAGTATGTCATCATCTGTTACTATGACCCCTTGGGCTTACAGAAGCTTGGGAAAGATAATTGATAGTCCCAACAACAGCATCTTACAGGGAGCTATCCCTGGTCTAATGCAAAGTACATTTATGGAAAGTTTTGGTGGCATGGTCTGGAATGGGAAATTAAAAGCCTTTATGCTTGACAAAAAGATCCATTTTTAAAGAGGCTAAAATTGCTAAAGCAGGGGTCCCCAGCCACCGGGACGTGGATTGGTACAGGGCCATGGGCTGTCACGAACTGGGCTGCAGGGGTGGGTGCCGGGGTGAGCATCAGCAGGTTCGCACCAGTTCGCCAGAACTGGTAGCAGAAATTCTGGCTGGCCCAGCCCATCCAAGTTTTGAAATAAAGTAGTCCTAATTTGGGTGCAACGCAGGGCTTTCCTCCTGGCCACACCCACCATACCACACCCACAGAGTAGGTAGTAAAAAAAATTGAATCCCACCACTGGTCAGAGCATATGTATAAAATCACCTCTACATGGAAGAGGTCTTTGAACAGGAGGAAATAGTGCATCTGGACACAAATTGGGCTAAGTAGATCACATTCACTGAGAGTTTTTCTGCATGGAAATTTTATTTGACTACACCGCAATTAAAATATATGCACAATCTGAGATATGCAGACGATACCACCCTAATGGCAGAAAGTGAGGAAGACCTAAAGAATCTCTTGATTGGATTGAAGGAAGAGAGTGCAAAAGCTGGCTTGAGACTCAATATCAAGAAAACCAAGATAATGGCAACAGGCCCAATCAGTTCCTGGAAAATAGTTGGGGAAGAAGTAGAAGCAGTGACAGATTTTACATTCTTAGGATCAAAGATCACTGCAGATGGGGATTGCAGCCATGAAATAAAAAGGCGACTGATTCTTGGGAGACAAGCTATGAGAAGCCTGGGGAACATAGTGAAAAGCAGAGACATTACATTGCAAACAAAAATTAGAATAGTCAAAGCAATGGCATTTCCATTGGTAATGTACGGATGTGAGAGCTGGACAATTAGGAAGGCTGAACGCAGAAGAATAGATGCCTTTGAAATGGGGTGTTGGAGGAGGGTTTTGAGAGTCCCCTGGACAGCGAGGAGAACAAATAGGTCAATCTTAGAAGAAATCAACCCTGACTGCTCATTAGAAGGTCAAATAGTAAAGATGAGGCTAAAGTACTTTGGGCATCAAATGAGAAGGGAGGACTCACTTGAGAAGGCCGTGATGTTGGGAAAGGTGGAGGGCAAAAGAAGAAGGGGGAAGCCAAAGATGAGATGGATAGATGGTATTGTAGACACAATGGGCACAGAACTGGGAGGACTGAGGGGGATGGTGGAGGACAGAGGTGCCTGGAGAACAATGGTCCATAGGGTCGCAAAGGGTCGGAATCGACTGTGCGACTGAACAACAACTTTTTGTCTTCAAGAATACCAAAATTACAGTGAAGCAGCATAAATGACAAATACATGCATTAGCTTCAGAAATACTATGGGGAGATATCAACTCAACGAAAAGAAGACTCTTAAGTTTGTGATGGATGGAGAACTTAGTTCCGGTACAAGACCTTGCAGAGCTCCTTTGAAGCGTTTTAAGGACCAGCTGAAACAAACCATGATCAGCCAAGATCGCCCACTTTGGTGCCAGACCATCTCTGCTGCTACTGATCACTTCAAAGGAGAACACCACAGACAAGAAGAGACTAAGCAATTTAGTTGTTAAGTGAGTTTTTGTTTGGTTTTAGTTGTTAAGTGAGGCGACCATTCAGAGAAAATTCTGCTCTTTAAGCGAGTTACTCTCTAAGCGAGGTGTTCTTTATGTGAGGCTTTACTGTACCAACAGCCATTTTGGCCTGCTTGTACAATGGGAGTGGCCATTTTATCCCAACAGTTTCAAATGGGGTAGCCATTTTGTTTCTCAAATGCCCGTGGAAGAGGTGAGGACCACATGAAATGGCACCAAGGGCCAGATCTGGCCCATGAGCCTTAGGTTGCAGACCCCTGATTTAAAGAAATCATTTCTCTTCCCATAAACATTACTGATACTTCTGAGACACCATTTATCAAAATATACCATTTTGACTGTGACATAGTAGTCAAACTACAAAGCCATCTACTCTCACTCAACCTGTGACCTCAAACTTCTATTCTGAAATTCTTCAGTCTACCAGCCACAACTTGGTTTCTGGAAACACCCAAGCTTTCTTTGAATTTGACCCAACAAATTTTTATCCATTTTGTCTTCTGTTCATGATTATCTCATGAGCTGGTGAGAGTGTTATGTTTACAGAGATACAACTTCTTCATCTCCCTCTTTCTCACACACTCATACACACAATTCACGCCCAGGCATATGTAGTTGAATGTCAGCCAGTACAATTATTCTTTTATTGCAACAATGATACCAATTATCAGGTCAACTAGAGAGATAGTAATTCTTCTTAAGCACTTTAATAACCTTTTACCTGCTAAATATGTAAAAGAAGGTCAAACAGCATAATTTAAATATGGCTGCAGTCCCTTCGGCAAGAGGCAACTGCTGAACAGAGATCATTAATAAGCTAATAATGTCATCATTAATTGTTTCCTAGGACAGTCTCCATCAATTATATAGCTGTAAGCACAGCAATGGGATAAAAAAGTAACAGAATTAAAAGTTTACTATGCTGCCTTCAGTGCTTGATTAAACATATTTTACAGCAGCATTGTCTAAGTGATAAATGGCTATATCACATTAAAAGATATATGGGTAGGGAAATGGATCTTTAAGCCATCTATGAGTCCCTCAGCTTTCTGTTTTCTCATTGATTTCTTTTCTCCATCTTGTCAAAACTTCTGAATGTCTCTTCCTAGACTG
This sequence comes from Bradypodion ventrale, assembly GCA_035047345.1. Classification (NCBI taxonomy): domain Eukaryota; kingdom Metazoa; phylum Chordata; class Lepidosauria; order Squamata; family Chamaeleonidae; genus Bradypodion; species Bradypodion ventrale. The sequence goes on from JAWDJE010000010.1 coordinate 10,456,813, forward strand.
GACTACCCAGAATGTCAAACACTGGGCCAACCTAATACATTTTGCTGCCTTAGGCAGAACACTAAATGGTGCCCCCATCCATCTGAGAACATAGAATCCAAAGCCAACAAACCTATTTTGGCACAGAAAATCCCACAAACACACTTTTTTCTTCTCTGACATTATACTGTATAATGCAGGGATAGCCCTGCTATCGCAGCAGATTGGAAGCACTTTACAGCCCAACTAGATAAGGAGTTCTCAACCTTTTAAAGCCGGGTGCCAGTTCATGCTCCCTCAGATAGCTTCGGAGGGCCAGATGGCCATTTTGTCCTTCCTCCACCACATGGCACATCCTGGTGTTCTTTAAATCAGGGGTTTACAGCCTAAGGCCCATGGGCCAGATCCAGTCTGCGATGCCATTTCATGTGGCTCTCACCTCCTCCAAGGACATTCGAGAAACAAAATAGCTGCTCCCTTTGATGCTGTTGGGACAAAATGGCCATCCCCCTCATGGAGGCAGTGGAAGGCCACATGAAATGGTGCCACAGGCCACATCCTGCCCATGGCTGCAGGTTGAGAATCCCTGAACTAGATGCTAAGGAAAGTGTATATTTCCTATGATTAAACCATTCTTCATGACTACATCTACCACTTCTGGCTCTTTTGACCACCACTGGCCTTGCTCAACTACAATCCGCTATACAAGACCTGAAGCCAAATTGCAGTCTAATGCTTGGATCAAACATTACTCTTGCAGTATTTATTTTACATTGTCGACATTTGTATTCCAACAGTACTGGTGGCAGTACTGGTGGCAGTACTGGTGGCAGTTTCACATGAGTATTTCTTATCCACATCTTCCTATCATGATGGCCTCTCCTCTTACTGTGAAATACAGTATGTGATGCAACAGATCCAGATGAAAAGACTAATTTGTTGCAACATGGAAGTCATCTTTAATTCAGCTAAGGTAATACAGAAACCATATGTCCTGTTTTACAAAGAACAGATCCCCGAAAGGCTGTCACAAGTTCAGTGTCCTTTTGAAAGCATGCACTGTTGAAACAGAGTGTGTTTTCCTCCGAGCCAGATCATTGGGCTGCTCAAAAATAATACCAGGAGCCCAGAAGAGGCACTAGTGGCCTAGAGAGGATCTCCTAGAATCCTTGGCAATGCCCACCCACCTTCACAGCTACAATCTTGTACAAGTGTTCTGAGAAGGAAAACCTGGGACCATGTATTACTTGCCAGGTTACCTATCCAGTCTGGTGCAGAAACAGAGAAACTGTTTGGTAAGCACAAGTAAAAGTTTCTTTAATCCAGAAGTAAATCAAAATAATCTCAGATCCAAATTCCTTCCGATATTGGAATTTTCAAATGCGCCATTGTCGACGTTTGGTTCCCCTCTTCTCTTGCGTATGCTACTTGGGAGATGGCCGAATTGGATCTCGGATTTGCTTTTTCGTCTGCGGAGAGAGACCATATTTTGCAGAACATTGTATCTTATAGACAGACCATTGAGCCTAACAAGGACGAGGTGACCACCATCAAGATGCTGGAGAAGAAGAAGCTTAGATTCATGTTGCATTCGTCTTTCTTAGCAGATTATCACAAGATGGCCTGAATTCCACGAGGCTTACGAATACAGAAAGGTCCGCCAGGACTTAAAAGGTGAGGGGGTCTGCCGGGCGAGTCCACCGCCGCAGCGCTCCCGGCCCCGGTGGGGGCGAAGAGGCCCTCCGGCCACACCACCGGCCGGTGTTCCGGGCCCCGCCCTCCACCCTTCACCAGGACTTAAAAGGCGAGGGGGTCTGCCGGGCGAATCCTCCACGCAGCGCTCCCGGCCCCGGTGGGGGTGAAGAGGCCTTCCAGCCATGCCACCGGCTGGCATCCCAGGGCCCTGTCCCCCCCTTCATAAGACTCTGGAGGCAGGGTTTTTTGTGGGTGGCTTCAGGTGAATTGTTTTCTTTTTTTCGGATGTGTGCTGATATTTTGTATTTTGTGGATTGTTTTGCTTAATATTGTAATTTGTATTATTGTACTTATGTGAAACACTGTATTGATTATTGTATTTTGAACACTGTATCTTGTATCGTATATGTAAACCCCTTGAGTTGTCCTGGGGTCATTTATATGTTGTTAGCTGCTCTGAGTCGGCCATGTGTTGAGTAGGGCGGGATACAAATTGAAGTATAAAATAAAAATAAAAATAAAATGAGGACAAATCCTTTTATGATAAATGGGCAGCAATTTTGGACAGGTGCTCATTCGATCTGATATTGCTTATTATAGACCATTCTAATAAGCAGGTGGACGCTTTAACTGATGAAATTGACACTTTAAAATCTTCTATTATCTCTGGTTCCACCAGTATGCCCCTGGATAAAATCTTTGATGATTTAAAAACAAATTTGGCTAAATTTCAGGAGTCATTAATTGAATTCAAGAACAAAAAATTTGATAGGGACCTGAAAGATTACTCTACCTCGAGGGCATAGCGATGGCGATATCAGAGTAAAAGGTATAACAATAGAAATAGGAGAGTCTCATGGCAAGACCCACTGGTCTCTACAGATGGAGACTCATCAGAAACTGAGTATGCTTCGACGTCCAATGATGAAGATATATCAGCAGCACTGACCCGCAGAGCCCCTATGACACATTTGGCTGCTTCCACCTCCTCTGGACAACAACATCATACTATACAGTCTTCTTTTCCCAAAAGAGCCTCCCGCAAATGGAAAACTTAGTGTTTAACTTATCCAGTAAGTTGTTTCCTCCGCGTGTAATAGGATTATTGTCATTAGGGCTGGGTTTTGTACCCACACCAAATTATTACTCTTTTGGGACGAGGGTTGACTTATATAAGTTGATTCGCTTATTACGGTTGAAATGCTTCTTTAAAGATAAGGATACAGGTCCAGTAAAGCGCTTTAGACCCAAATCTACTTTTTCCCCATCCACAGATGACCACTCCATTGAAGTTTTTTACCGACTAGTGCTGCGTGACTTAGACCAATGTGAGAAAGACATGACTAAATGGAGGCATAATCTATCTAAAGAGGATATGAGATTGTTGAATGATTTGGCTCGTGATCAGGATGTTATTGTCAAACAGGCAGACAAGGGTGGCGGTATTGTTATTATGGATAAAACTGATTACATCAATGAGGCGATGAAACAACTGGGCAATGAAGCGTTTTATAGTGTTTTGAGATCAGACCCCACGGATAGCATTGTGAATTTGTTAAAAAAACACTCTATGAAGGTCTGGCCATGGGGTACATCAATGATAAAACATATGAATTTTTATTGAACACCTATCCTAAGGTACCTTTGTTCCATCTCCTCCCCAAAATTCACAAGGAATGCACCCCGGATGGTCTAACGTTTGGGAGACCTATCGTAGCTTTGATCGGCTCCACCTTGGAGCCAGCCGCTCAATTCTTTGATCATTATATTAATCTGTTCACCCAGAATACATCCTCATATATTAAAAAACACCACGGATTTCATTTCCAAAGTAGAAGGTTTTTGTGTTCCCAAGAATGGAGGTTTCATCACGTTAGACATCCAAGCCTTATATACAAACATTCCTTTAGATGATATTAAGTTGATTGTGTAAAAAAAATTGGACACACAGGAAGATTTGCACCCACCCACACATTTTTTATTGGAATTATTAGATTTAGTTTTGGACAAAAAAAAAATTCAGGTTTGGTAAAACTTTTTATTTACAGGTCTGCAGAGTGGCTTTGTTGTTCCGTGGCGCCTAGTTTGGCGAATTTATATATGATTTGTTTTGAGGAAGAGTTTATTTTGAATTCAGCCACGAACCCATATTTTTCACATATCCTTTTTTACAAAAAGGTTCATTGACGATCTTTTTTTAATTAGGGATGATTTGACACTTGCACCTGATTTTGTTTCATGGATCAATGGTTTGAGATCCAATTTAAAATTTTCTAACAATGTTAACAATCAGGCTATTCCGTTTTTGGATGTGATTACGTATGTGTCCTCTGATCAAACTGTTAGAGTTAGACTCTACAGGAAAAGCACAGATAGGAACGCCTATCTGAATTTTGGGTCGTTCCATCCGCATCACCTTAAACACAATCTACCTTATGGATTGTATCTAAGAGCCAAACGCAATTCCTCTACTAATTGTGATTTTATGCATGCAGCCTTTCTCCATAACAAAGGCTATCCAGAACAGGTGATTTCACAGAGTTTGAACAAAGTAAATTTTTTGCCTAGAAGCCAGTTGTTTAAAGAGAAAGAAAGAAAGACAGCTAGAAAATTGTGTTGCTCTTTTCAATTCTCCCCTTTATCGGGAAGAATAAGATCTATTATAAAAAAAACACTGGCACATCATCCAGCACTTACCGGAGTGTTCTGATTTTCCCTTCATAGGGCTTAGAAAATCCAGGTCAATTAGGCAAATAGTTACCAGTTCGGATCATGAGTCCCATCTCCCAGCCGTTGGTCCCACTGTTTTAGGGCATTTTCGATGTGGCGATTGTGTTCAATGCCCATTATCATGGCAGACCACTGAGGTTTCCATCTCTATCAGTAATTTTTCCCTAAAATTAGAACATTTTTCAAATTGTAAAAGCACCAACTGCGTATATTTATTGATCTGCAAATGTGGTTTAGGATATGTGGGGGTGACCATCAGGCTTATGAAAATTAGGGCAAGAGAACACTGCTCCAAGATACGTGCAGGAAATACCTCTGCCCCTCTGGTGAGTCACTTCATTGAGGCGGAACACAGTGATAGGGATTTCAGATTTGTGGTGCTTGAATGTCATAAAAAGGATCCTTTCTCTCCTAAAAACATGAGTCAAATTCTTAGACAAAGAGAATGCTATTTTATTTATCGCTTTAACACTCTCCACCCGCATGGCTTGAACATGGAAATTGATTACACATGTTTTCTGTGAAATATCCTTTATATATGAATCTTGGTTAGTTATTCTCTAATGTCCAACGACACTGAAGAATTCACTGATAGAGGTCTGGGATGCATGTTAAAAACTTTCATTAATATCATTAAAATCTTTCATCGAATCACTAAGGACTATACAGGTAATTTACAAATGTTCATTTATTGTATTACTAGCATATTTTGCCCGGCGGTGCCGGGCTTTTTAAAATTGTGTTGGATAGTAAAGGGTTTCATTTTTTTCTTGAACCAATGGTGCTGGGCTGTTTTAAATGGTGTTGTAAGGTTTTGTGATTTTTTGGCTTCGAGGCGCTGCGTCCGCCTGCGGCGGACTTGCTCTCCAAATGAGTTTTTTTGGGGGGGAGGGGGTTACATGCCGGCTTCCTCAGTGCCGGGCTCTTTAAATTGGTTTTTGAAGGTTTTTGTTTTCTGTTTATGCAAATTTTATTTTAATTTAATTTATTTAATTTAATTTAATATTATTTAGTTTAAAATTTAATTTTGGTTTTTTAAATCTTTATTTTTACGCATTTTTATTTTTTGGTTTGGTTTTTTTGAGTGAAAAGTGATTTCTGTGGTTTTTTGGGGTTTTTTTTTTTTAAATTAGTGTGATTATTTTTGAATGTTTTTATAACTTATTTGATTAATTTTTTAATTAATCTTATTAGTTTCAATATGTTTGAATGTTTTTTCTCTTTTGGCCTCAGGGTGGGTGTGGTGAGCTTTTCTGCATCTCTACAATTGTTCTCTTCTGTCCTCTGGGTGTTGCTTCCAGTAAGTTTTTTTATTATTATTTTCTCATTTGAGTTCCGGTCCTCATGGATAGAAGATGTGTTTTGGTAAGCTCTCTTGGGTTGTTGTTTTTTTTTGGGGGGGTGTTTGGGATTTTTTGGGGGTCTGTGTGTTTTTTCTTGTTTGTTTTTGGCTGTTTTTGTGTTTCATTTTTGGATTTTTGAGTGTTTTTGAGTGTTTTTGTTTTGTGTTTACTTTTTCAGGGGGGGTGGCTTTCTTTCCCGCGGGCCATCCTGGCTGGCCCGTGGGAAGGAAGGGCAATGGCGGGGGAGGTGGCTTTCTTTCCCATGGGCCATGCTGGCTGGCCCGTGGAAAGGAAGGGCAATGGCGGGGTGGTGCTTTCTTTGCTTTCTTCTCCACGGGCCATGCTGGCTGGCCCGTGGGGAAGAAGGGCAGTGGTGGCGGGGGGTTCCCTTTTTTTCCCTGCGGGCCATGCTGGCTGGCCTGTGGGGAAGAAGGGCAGTGGCGGCGGGGTTTTTTTTACTTTTATTTTTCTTGTGCCGACTGGCCCATCAAAATGAAGGGCAGCGGCGGCAGGGGGGGTTCTTTTTTTTCCCCACGGGCCATGCTGGCTGGTCCGTGGGGAAGAAGGGCAGCAGCGGCGGGCATTTTTTTTACTTTTATTTTTCATGCGCAGGCCGCCTCAGCGTTCGGCGCGCTAATGGCGTGCAGGACGCTGGGGCTTGTAGTTTTGCCTGCGCGTGTTTGCTTACTGCGGTTTTTTTTCCTGCGGCTTTTTTTTGATTGGCCACGGTGCGTTTCCGAACGTTCCTTTTGTCACGCAGCTCAGCCTGATTGGCTCTGGCGCGGCACGGCAAAAGGAACGTTGGGAATTGAAGTTCTTTTTTTTTTTTTGCAAATGGGGGGCTCCTGCCCCCGGGTCGAAAATTTCAACCCGACAGTTACCTGCGAACCCCGTTCGGGCGAGTGAACAGAGGCTCGGATGGGGCTAGTGGGGCCTGGTGCAACATCCTTTCTCACATTCCAACGGTTAATGCACCATTTTATAGGTATAGATTGTAAAATTGTGACAAATCCGAGATGAATGTAAATATTGTAGATATTGTATATAGTATGTATATGATTATAGCTCTGATACTTTGTTGTTTATATATATAGATTCCTGAAGAAAAACATTTGAAAATTCCAATATCGGAAGGAATTTGGATCTGAGATTATTTTGATTTACATTTATGTCTGATGTAAATGTACCCACTTCCGCATTTATGACAGTCATGGGCGCATTTGCATATGCATGAGCATGTTTTACAGATGACATAAACATGCCCGCTTCTACTTCCAGGTGTAGCGGAGGCAGCAACAGGCTGGATGAGATGGCGTCGGGACTAGGTCTGGCCCACGGGCCTTTGGTTGAGAAACCCTGTGTTAAAGTAATAGAGTGGATCAGTGATGGCAAACCTTTTAGTGCCCAAGGAAGAGGAGACAGCATGTGGGCAGGCACCACACGTGCCCACACACCCATGTTGCATTGCTGGTGTGCCTCTGGAGACATCATGTGGGCACGCGCGCCCCCCCCCCCGCCCCCCCCCCCGCCCCCCCCCAGGCAGGTGTGTATGCTTTCCATGCAGATGCGCTGCTGCTGCCTCCTCAGCCTCCTTGGTTGTTTTACCAAGGTGATTAAGCATATACAGTACTGGATATATGTAAAGTATTACATATCTGACTGCATGTGTGTGGAGCAAGATGGACCTGACTTCAGATTTTACCTTCTGACTTTGTGGCTTAAGAGAATTGAGGTCTCACTTTCTTTCTCCTGTCACTGTGAATTTTTCTTTCTCTCAGTTTTTCTTTTTTTTTCTTTTTCCACTACTTAACACAAGGGTTACAAAAGGTCAGGAGACTAAAGCAAGATGAAAGACTGCCTAAATCAAAGAACAATATTCATAGCAAAAGCCACCACCATTTAAAGGCAGTAGCAGAAAACATAAGCCAGAATTTTGAAAAGCCTTGTAATATCAAAAATGTTCTCCTGTGCCCATATATGAAAGCAGAGAGTGCAAAGAACCAGACACTCTTCTTTTCAGAGCTATGTAGCTCACAGGAGAAGAAAGTGGCCTTCTCCATCATAGACAAGGAAAGACTTTGAAATGGAAAGAAGTCCCCAAAGAGCTGATTCTGAAGAGGTCTGGTTCCCAAAACATTTGAGGTTTTAAAAGTCAAGGCAGTTTAGTAAGAGCTGCCAAACATTGAAAGAGACTAACTTAGAAAGTGGCAGATTCTTCTTTGTATTTTAGATAAAGATAATGGACTTTTGTTTGGGATACTTCAGCTTTGGATTTCTGTTTTGGCAGGGGGTGTTAAATTAGAGGATTCTTAGATGCCTTCAACCACTGCAATATCTGTCAGTCTGTCTCCATTCCTGTAGCTCCTTTGGTGTGTGTTTGTTTGTTTGTTTATTCAAAGACATTTATTCTTGTAGTGGGGCTTAAACTATCATCCTGCTCAGAAATAAACTGTATTCCTCTCAACCAGACTCATTAATTTCCTGAATTCCTGGTAAGAGGTTCAGGCAATTCAATGAGCATATGCCGCCAGAATATATGAAAAATGTCCCGTGTAAAAAGAAGAGTGTTTCTAACATTCTATATTTTCATATCTAAAGGATGGGTGAACTGGGGGGGGGGGATAGCAGGAACCATTCCCTTTTCAGAAAACAGTGCTAGGCATTTAAAAAGCAAGCACAGTGGTACCTCATACAATGATTTTAATCCATTCCATGGGGCTCGTTGTTGCATGAAACAATTGCTATACGATACATGCATCGTATAGCAATTTTCCCTATGGGATGCATCATACAATGATTTTTATTTTATTTTTTTGCTAAGTGGTTTTTCCCATTGAAAAATTGTTGTATGATTTTTTCCATAGGGAAAATTGTTAAGCAGGATGCCATCCCCCCCAAAAAAACAACAACAACAACAACCCTAATTGTTATGCAATTCCGTTGCTATACAGGGCAATTGTTGTATGAGGTTCCACTGTACTGAATTTGCAACACACACACAAAGTTAAAATGAGATTATAAAGTGGCAGATATGGTTCCGAATCAAAGTGAGCTCATAAGTTGTGATTCTTTGTTTGGACTGCTTCTTCCTTTTAAAAATGACTTATAGAATCTTATTTTGATGGGCCACACAATAACACTTTAATCTAGCAGCCTTTTTATATTATGCCGTCACCCCTTTGAAACGGTTCTCCTTGAATTCCCTAAGATACTGAAGGGCAATTGATAGTTACTGCCAACTGGGTATCTTAAGTTCCATTTGTGCTTTTCAAAATCTCCCCCTAAATCTTTTCTATTAATGCTAAGTAATAATAGATAGACTGCGGTTGACTGTAAATCAGTCTTCAGCCTCTGATAGTATTATAAACTTCAAGCAGGCATGTGCAATATTATCAGTACCCAGGGAAACTGATTTATAAGTTAACTGGCAAAGCATCTATCTCTGCTCATTACACTCTCTATAAATCTCGTCTGTGAAGTCATCTGCATATTAGTTTTCCCCAGAGGCTCCCCTCTTTCATGTCCTGATTATAAGCACAGAGCTGCAGGCTTCTGATTGAAAGAACTTTGAAAATGTACTGGCTGTTACTTTTAAGATGTTGAAATAGTTCTGGGTGGCAAACAAATGTATTAAAAAGATGTAAGAAATCAAGCCCCCCCCCCCCACTGCCTTACTTCTCCATAATAGTATCTAGAGCTTAAATCTTTAGTTGATCAGTTCAATTAATTAATTAAACCTTTTTAAATTGATGAATGAAACTCCAATTAATTGGACATTATATTTTCAATTGTTAATTGTTGCTTTCCTATAGGCCCATCTAAAACTTTAAAATATAAAACAAATATTTATCTCCAGTGGAAGAAGAGACAACTTTCATAACAAGAATTTAAAGATGTGAATTTATTCACTAACAAGTCACAAATAAGTTGACTGTTTTCAAGAACCAATAATAATTAGAAATATTATCTCTACCCACCTCCAAAGCTAATAATCATAGAATTATATATTTGGCTTATTATCTTCTTCAGGGCATGCAAAAACAGAGCAAAGCTGAGTACTAGATTCAGTCTGAAGAGAGTTCCACTATCAAAACACAGAGGCTAAAGTGAATTACAGTAAACCTATTGAATCATGGATACATTGATAAGTCATCACATAGATAAGTAGCTTTGAGTCAGTGGGTCTACTTCTATTGGGACTAGCTTTTGGATTTAGATCAAAGTCAACATGAGATGTAGGGTCAGAAAACAAATTCCAAAGAGAAAAGTGGAATGGTGTGTTGTATGGGGACAGTGAGCAGCTAAATAATCTAGAGACATCTCAATCTGCCAGGGTAGTATTTGGTCCACTCTTAAAATGATGACCAAGATTATTGTCGATTGTTTGTTTGGTTGTTTCCAGAAAGGTCCAATATTAATTTCATTAATCTTTAAATAAAAAGAGATTTTTAAAAATGGTTGAAATCCTGTTCTGATAGTTACCCCCATGTAAGGCTGGTGACACCATTAGCCATGGCATTTTTTTTTAAAAAAATCACACATGCTGAAGGTTCAAGACTTCTAAAGAGTCCCTTTGGATTCCATAATTTCCAGATGGATCTTCAATTTCCGAAAAGGACTACTGCCAGAAAAAAAATCCTGGTGACAGCAATTTTCAGAAAATAAATACTTCACCCATCTCATGGTCCCTAACTGCTTCCCGACAATAAAACAGATTCCATGGAAACCTTGGTGCAAGCAGGATTTTCTTTTTACAGTGGAAATGCATATAACGAATGCACCATACAATGAAAAAACCGTACAACGAAGAGAATTTGGGGGGAAAAGTTGCATCGTACAACAAATATTTTTCTTTGTACGCTTTTTCCCATAGAGATTTTAGTTGTACGCTTTTTCCCATAGAGATTTTCATTGTACGATGCATCCCATAGGGATTTTTGTTGTATGATGCATCCCATAGGGATTTTTGTTGTATGATGCATGCAAAAATTGTATAACGAAGTGCCTTGTGGAAACAATTATTTTCGTTATACGAGGTTCCACTGTATTTATTTTTAAAAATCACCATGGCTGATGACATCCACAGCCTTTTCCCTACATAAACAGGAACTCATCCGGTATCTATAATATATTGTTACACAATAAATGGTTTCATTAAGCTTAGAATTCTCTGTCAACCAGCTTTGATGCATTCTTGCGAACTACAGTAGAGAAATACCTCAAGAAACTACAAATCTAGAATACTGCAGGATGGCAGTTAACATTAGTATGAAATTTCTGTAACCTATAACTATAGATCCACTCAAAGATGCTCCTGAAGAAAAAAATCAAAATAAATAAAGGCATCAAGGGAAGATAGATTTTTCTTTTTTTACTTCCTTAAAAGGTTTCTGCAGGGTGCCAACTCTCGATTATAGAAGAAGTGTTTTCTGCATTGTTTCAGCCTGAAACTTTACTTTTTTCCTTTGACTTTCATACGTAACCTTTTTTCTGTCAATAATACAACTTTTGTTCCTATAATGCTCCAAGCACAGCAGTTCCTCAATTGTTGAGAATTGCCCATGTTGGTGCAATAATACAGCAACCATACTTCTGCTAATACTGTATAACAATTATGCTTTTTGTGTTTGTTGGGGCAAGAGAAGGGGTCTAGTCATCACCACCTTTACAGAACAACATTTCATGGAGTCCTACAGCATCTCTGGAACAAAACTTTTGTTACAGGAGATGAAGATGGAAAGTGACTGGGATTGCAGAGCCTTCTATTACTCTGGATGCTCCACAACCTAGAAATGTCAGTTCTTATCAGGTTACTCACAACATTTCAGGTGATTTTCACCTCCATTTGTCTTCTTAAAGTGAACAAAGGACAGGTGGAATATTAGATCTTAAAACCCTCTGATGTTTTATTCAATGTTAGGGGTCTTCTTCTTCTGTCGAATCTGAATATAGACAACCATCATGGTGATCAGCCATGAAGACTGTCCAGAAAATATAATGCAGTGGGCTTTCATCTGCCTTCCGCATCACAGCGTGACACCCATAGTACCACAGATCCAGTTCCATGAGTCACTTTCTGGTCCTGAGCCCTTTTGGCATGCCAAGCCCTCATCAGATCCAGGCCAGGGTGGATGAAGCTGCTGCCTCTCCATCAAGATGGATTCAAGTGGGATTTAATCCACTTGGGGACCATCACCCTTCCCTGTAGACTTAGGGTGGTCAGGTTAGTTAACCATCGCTTGACACTCAGCATTGAGTCACTGGCAGTATGGTCGACTCTAGTACCATAGAAGGATAACCTGGCCAGACTGTTAGGGGTAAGTGATATATAAAAATATTGTAGAAGGCTTTGGAGAACAGTATTGCAGTCACAGAATTCCCCCATACTGGTGGATAAACAGACAAAAGGATTTATGGTTGGGGGTCTCTTAGCAGAGCATCTGGAAGACATAGTGGTTTGCATTTCACGATGCCTCAGGTGCTTTGGAGGCTAAACACTGTGAGGGACCAATTATTCCAATGACTAAGTACAGCTTGGATAAGTTATTTCTGGGCTTACATTTTCCAGGGCTCCAAGCCAGTGAAATTGCTGTCAAAATGTCTGGAGGATTCCAGCACAAGAAGAACTGACCTGCTTTGTAGAACGGAAATGTTGGCTTTAAAGCAATGTCATTTTAATGACTATTTCTACATATTATTTTATTATCAAATACAACAAGTTCAAACTCTCCTCAGACAATCTTCACATTTTTCTGTTACACTCCATAATCTGCCGACTGAACAGATGTGCCCCTAAAGCATCACGCTGACATAAATTGAGTTTACTTGTTTTGCTCTATTCTGTTTTATTTCTGCTAGTGTTTTCCAAAATCCACTGTCAGTAGCTTACCTTTGGGGCAGCTGCATCCATTGTTTCAAATCTTAATGTGCTATAACATAAATTGCTATTAAAAATAAAGATGCATTTCTGCCTTTGTCATTAAAGTTTTGTAATGTTTACTCTAGAAAGCAGACCTGCCACCTCATGGCTTTTATGAGATGATCTCCAGGCTTCTTTTTAGAGCTATGGCTACACCTCTTGTCAGTGATGGGGGGGGGGGGGGGCACCCATAAATCTGAATAAACCCAGTGGGAAGTGGATTCCAATGACAAATGATTCTGCTGTCAGCACAATACTCCCCCAGAACACCAAAGCGAACATTTAGCTCAAAAATTTATCTTCAGAATGTAAGTGATAGGTGGATTTGCAGAAGGAACAGCCACAACAATTCCACCAAGAGTTCCAATATATGAGAAAGTGATGGGGGAGAAGAGGACACCTATGGAACATTACATTAAATAACCAAGCCTATCAATAACTAATGATGCCTCCCTTTAGTCCCTTCTTAGCACCAGAGTGACATAGAGTCTCTCCATGCAGTCGTTCTTCTGAAATAAATGTGCAATTGCTTCTCTTATGAGTTGAATATGATCAGCTTCTAAACCTTTTCGGAATGCCTCCTTTCCAGAAGAAGTAAAATGTTTGATTATTGTGAATAAGACCTTTATTATTGTGAGCTGATTATAAAATGTGTTCCCTGCACTTGGTATCACTTATGCTATGTAAAAGGTCCATGTCTATCTCCCTTTATTCTTGACACGGAAATATACTTAATAAATCCCCTTTTTAAAAAAAAAAAAGAATATCTCTTCTGGGCTAGATTAAATATTTGGGGGTGGGGTGGGGGAAGAGTCAGGCCAAATTTGAAAAGGCTATGGGGGTTCGATTCCCGCAGCAAGTGAGGGTAGGGTTAGAGGCAGGAGTAAAACAAGAGCAAAGTGAGTATAATTTAAAGGTAAAGGTTTCTCTTGCTTGAAAGTGTCTAGTCATGCCTGCCACATGACCACAGAAATATCTGCAGAAGCATACAGCGCTGGCTATCTGGCTTAGAAACAGAGATGAGCACTGCAACCTAAAGTCGGAGACGACTGGCTTTCGAGCAAGGGAAACCTTTACCTTTACTAACCCCTTTGAAAATACAATAAAATATTGTCATTTTGTGGTTTCATTTGTTTCATGTTAGGTAAAGGTCACTATTCAGATCTTTGTAGTGAGAGTTAGATCCCTGTCGAATTTTAATGAAATTGGATCTTACTTTTTCTGTTCACATTTTAATCTCTGCCTCGGGAGCCCAATTTTCATTTAACATACTCCCCAAATAGACACTCTTTCGATTTCTTGTGTTCCTGCCCTTAGCTTGCCATGAATTGGTGTTTGGCTTATAACCAGATATTTTGTCTTGGTGTTGAGATCTAAAGCATATTCCGCACTAAAAGTTCTAACTTGATCCAGCATCAACTAAATGCTGAGAACAGTGGAAGGAATGAGGATGGACAAAGAATACTGGATTTCTGCAACCAACACCAACTTTTTATTACTAATACTGTACTTTTTTCAAACATCGCGATTCACAGGGCAATACATGGTATAAATGTGCTCTACATGGGGCTGCTCTTGACGACCATTCGGAGGCTGCAGCTGGTTCAGAATGCGGCAGCCCAGGTGGTGATGGGGTGGGGGCATTATGCTCACTTCTCACCATTGCTTCGGGAGCTGCACTGGTTACCAGTTTGTCTCCGGGTGCAATTCAAGGTGCTGGTTTTTACCTTTTAAGCCCTACATGGTAGTGGGCCAGGATACCTAAGAGACCGCATCGTCCCAAGAATGTCTCTCCATCCAACCAGAGTGGACCGGAGGGGCTCTCTAATTGTTCCACATGCCAGAGGGGCTTGCCTCTCTGGCATACGAAGGAGGGCCTTTTCCGTGTCCGCACAGGCCTTGTGGAACCTCCTGCCAGTAGAGTTGCTGGAGCAGATGGAGCTGCTGCATTTCAGAAAAGAATTAAAAACCTGGTTGGCGGGGCAGGTGTGGGGCCCGGATGGAAGAGTGGCCCCCGCCTGTTGGCTTATAAAATAAAGCCTCCCTATCTTTTTAATGCGGGCAGTTTTAATGTGGTTACTTTTTAATATTAACGGGGGGTAGGTGGGTGGGTATGTTGATGTTTTAATTGTTTTTTATATGTATGTTTTAACCTGTTGTGAGCCGCCCTGAGTCGGGTTCGCCTGATTGGGCGGCATAGAAATTTGAATTATAAATAAATAGAAATAAATAAATAAAGACTATCGTATCCAACTCTGTTTCAAAGCCAAAAAGCCAGCGCTGTCTTGCTTCTGCAGATGTTTCCATGGTCATGTGACAGGCATGACTAGACCCCGGAGTGCACGGAGCGCTGTTTACCTTTTCACTGAAGTGGTCCCTATTTATCTACTTGCAATTTCTTGCTTTTGAACTGCTAGCTTGGCAGGAGCTGGGACAAAGACGGGAGCTCATTCTGTCCTGCAGTACTCAGGAATCGAACTGCTGACCTCCCGCCTTCCAGTCAGCATCTTAGCCACTTGAGCCACTGCAGTCCAAAAATAAAAGTGAGTATGGCCAGATGTAATTCTTATCCCTTGGGAAAGAGTTCCTACAAGGCACATCTCAATTTAAGGTTTGTCTACTCCAGGTACCTCAGCTCCCTGAGTTACAAAACAGAGTTTATCCCCACAGGACACCTTCCCAAACTGCAAACCTTAGCTCCATTTCCAGGCTTAAAAGAGTAACAGTAAATAACAGTAAAAGGAGCTGACAAACCATGTACAGCCCATAAACCAGATATTCTGTATCACTGGAGGCTTCATTTCATCATCCTTCTAAGATGTGAAAGCCTTTTATTTTTACTTACTCATTTAGTTTACTTCTATACTGCCCATCTGGGAGATATTCCCACTTTGGGTAGTTTGTTATTGTCCTCCGGAGTCTGCCCAGATCTGTATCCACTCTATCAATGATGCTGTCTAACCAACTCATCCTCTGCCGCCCTCTTCTCCTTTTGCTTTTGATCTTTTCCAGTATCAGGGCCTTCTCCAGTGAGTCCTCTCTTCTCACGTGGTGGCCAAAGTATTTAAACTTCATCTTCGGTATTTGTCCTTCCAAGGAACAGTCAGCATTGATTTCCTTTAGGATGGGCTGATTTGATCTCCTTGCAGTCCAGAAGACTCTCAAAAGTCTCCTCCAGCACCACAGTTCAAAGGTGTCTATTCTTCTGCGTCAGCCTTCCTTATGGTCCAGCTCTCACAGCCATACATTACTATTGGGAAGACCATCACTTTAACTATGCAGACTGAGCTGTGTATATAGATAAAAACCCAACAAATGTGACAAAACAATCCCAATATTTGACCTGGCAATGAGGTGTTAGGAAGAAAAGAACTTTATATATTTAACCCTTTCCATCCCAAATTTAAAACAGAGTGCCCGGCAATTTAACTTGAAACTGCAACTAAGCCCCAAACTTCAAAGAATTGGCTGGTTCACTACTACTTCTGAAACTGGGTATAAGAAAAACCTGATATCATGAAAAGTTATCAAAAGTTAGATTCTCCCTGAATTTCTCTAAACCAATTTTAAAGCTGTCTAAGCGACACAGATCATAATATCTTCTTACATTGGATTGCTTATCTATGTGCTGTAGAGAAAGACCTTTTTTTCCTGTCCAGGTGTACTACCAACTATGTTTCTTCAACTACCTTAGATCAGGGTTTCTCAAACATGGCTCTCCAGATGCTTGTGGACTTCAATTCCCAGAAGCCCTGATCAGCAGGTGTACTGACTTGGGCTTCTGGTAATTGAAATCTAAGAACACTTGGAGAGCAAAGTTTGAGGAACTCTACCTTAGACAATAGTTTTATGAAAGAAAGAGACTACTCTCTACCTATTGTGTCCTGGAGATACTGGTAGGTGGAACATGTTTTTAGACTACGCCTCCCAGAATCCCCCATTCTGAGATTTGCACTTCAAAAAAGTTACATTTTCCAATTTATGATTCCACCACCACCACCTCTTTTCATGCCAAATATCAGTTTTTAAACTTCTGCCTGCCATGCCTTTTTCTTATTCACCTTTTTTTCCTCCTTGAGCTAAAAGCAGAATGGTTTAAAAGAGTAAAGTTCAACAAGAATTATTCACAAAGGAAGCATGTGTGGTCATCACAGTTCTTTATCATCAGCCAAACAATACTTTGCTGTTCTGCTGCTGGTCTGCAGGTAGATGAAAATACTCTCAACTTCTTTGCCCAGATAGGAAGGAACATTTGACCTGATAAGAAGTAGCATAACATCATAAAGAATAAAGCACCGTGCAAAGATTGTGCAAAGTGTTTATGTTGCCACACCACTGAGCAGCATGTCAACATCCTGTGAGTTCGTGTTGAATTGTGTTAAGAGCTATGTAACAATAATGCAATGTCACTGCTGAACAATATAGGTACTTTCTTCCCCAAATAAGCTCTGAGTTGGATTGTAGAAGCTGTCTCTGAAGCCTTTTGCCTGTGACAGTCAACTCAAGGGGTTTCCATTGGATTGTATTTTCTTCTGAAATTGTGGAGCTCAAGTTGGATTTTTTTAAACCTCTTGAAATTCAGTGACTACCAGAAATAAGCCTTCCATGGGAAAACCTCATTAAAAGCAATTAATATTATATTAGTATTAGCAGACCTCAAAGATTGCTGACATTAGGGAGCCCACTGAAATTTTGCCACTCTCTATGGTACCCAAATTCTATCTAGAGTAAAAAGGGAATGTCTGCTGTAGAAGTCCATCTATTAGCTTGAGGTTGCACAGTTAGCTACATGCTTGAAGTGAGAAAAAAGATGTGAACAAGAGAAACAGACATCAGCCTGAGAAAATTGAGAGATATATCAGGCAAAACAAAAAGGGAAGACATTGATTGACCCAAGCTGTCAACTAACACTATTGTCCCTTGTAAATCTTGAAGAAAACAATTGGAATTTGGTAAATTAGACTGATACATGCATTTTCTAGGTGTCTGCACAAACAAGTTGCAAACAAAGCCCGTGCTTATTTCTGATATACAAAAGCATGTAACAAGGAAAGCAAACTTGCAGAGCTGAGAAATCCCATGCTTCTAAACCATTTTTATTCTCTTATGGATCTGTATTTATAATGACAGACTCGCTTTTAGTCTCTTTTGTTCCTTAAGAGACAGTGATGCACAGGGATGGGACTTTTGGATTATCCTAAATAGGAGAAAACTCAGAAGAGGATCTTCCTTTCATTTATGAAGTCTTCCATGTCCTTCGGAAAGAAAACTTGACAATACAAAAGATTTGGGATTCCAGAAAAGAATATTTTCCCTTTGGGATTGTAACCGACCCTTTTCAGACTAAAAACAAAGTCTGAATAAACTCATAATTTGTCCCTACTTTTGCGGAGGATTAGTTTTGAGGACTCTGTAGAGCTAAGTTGGATCAGAAGACAGAGATGCTGAGAGTTTTGTGAAAACTTGGCATAAACTATTTACTTATTTAATTTCCCTTGACACCCAATGGGATAAAAGAGGAAGCAAAGAAGAAGAGACTTATTTACTTATTAAATTAATTCATGAAATACAATATCTTAATGTAATCTACTTATGTTCTCTGTTGTGTTTATTAACATAATAAAAGTGTGTGTGTGTGTGCACTACTTGAGCAAAAATGCATTGTGAAAGCAGGCAATTTGGAGTGAAGGCTGACCTATGGCATTTTACCATAGGTTTACCAAAGGGCCAGGTAACACATCCCAAATTCCCATGCAGAGAAATGAAATGTATTGGCAATTGAATGTCCTTTCAATACCAATGACAAGGCCAGTGGTTGTCCAAGCAATGTAGGCTGTGAATTTATGCTGGCAGTAGGTCCACTTCAGATTTTACTCCAAAATTCATAGAATTTTTCAAGGTGCTGCAGCAGAGTCCCAGAATTGATTCAGCACCTTGGATAGCTCCTTTAATGGTTGGGTAAAACATGAACAGGGACTGCAGTGGCTCAAATTGCTAAGACACTGACTGGGAAGCGGAAGGTCAGCAGTTTGATTCCCGAGTACTGCATGATGGAAATGAGCTCCCGTCTTCATCCCAGCTCCTGTCAACCTAGCAGTTCGAAAGCAAGAAATTGCAATTAGATAAATAGGGACCAATTTGGTGGAAAGGTAACAGCATTCCGTGCGCTCCGGTGTCTAGTCATGCCTGCCACATGACTACGGAAACGTCTGCAGAAGCAGACAGCGCTGGCTCTTCGGCTTAGAAACAGAGATGAGCACTGCACCCTAGAGTCAGATACGACTGGCTTTCGAGCAAGGGAAACCTTTACCTTTACCTTAAAACATGAACTGCAGTGGCTCAAGTGGTTAAGATGCAGGTCAGCAGTTCAAAACTCAAGTACTGCATGACGGAATGAGCACCCGTCTTTGTCCCAGCTCCTGGCAACCTAGCAGTTCGAAAGCAAGAAATTGCAAGTAGATCAATAGGTACCACTTCAGTGGGAAGGTAAACAGCATTCTGTGCACTCCGGCATCTAGGCATGCCTGCCACACGTCCATGGAAACGTCTGCAAATGCAAACAGCACTGGCTCTTCGGCTGTAAACAGAGATGAGCACTGAACCCTAGAGTCAGATACGACTGGCCTTGGAGCAAGGGTGACCTTTACCTTTACCTAAAACATGAAGATGATTCAGTATCTTGCCACAATTGGAATCAACAATTTTCATTGGGCTCATGCTCTTTCAGTATCAGCTGATACCATTTCTCCTCTTCTTACCACATTCCTGTTTAAAACCTGATTATCTCACTATTAAGTATAAAGAAATGTTGGCATCTTGAAAGGATTTTTGCTGAAGGAACTCAGCTCAATGGACACCCAAATGAGGCTCCTTTCATGTCCCCAAGATCTTTTCCCACTGAAGTGGTCTCTGTTTTTCTACTTGCAATTTCTTGCTTTCGAACTGCTAGGTTGGCAAGAGCTGGGACAGAGATGGGTGCTCATTCATTCATGCAGTACTTGGATCTCAAACTGCTGTCTTGCTGACCTTCCAATTAACAAGGCAAGCTTCTTAACCACTCAGCCACTGCAGTCCGTTATCCAGCGTCTGAAACAGAGAGAAGGGGAAAGAGAGAGTTACCAAAATTGATTGTGTCACTCTACCCAGATGGAAGAGCCAATCATGACATGTTAGCTCTTGCCTGAGAAGCAGGTGAACTTTGTGTGTCAGCAAGACATCTAAAATACCCGCCCATCTGCCCATTGATCTTATCAAGGTGATAATGGTCTCATACAAGGCCCTATACTGTTTGGGACCTTGCTATCTGTTGGAGCGTCTCTTCCTCAGAGCAACTCCCCGCATCACCTGGACAGCACAGCTCCAAGTGCCAATCCCGAGGATGGCTCGAAATTATTTAACTAGAAATAGAACCTTCTCACTGGTGGCACAAACACTGTGGTATACCTTACCAGTGGAGCTGTGCTAGGCCCCATCACTGGTTACCTTTTAAAAACAATTTAAAATACTCTTCTTCAAGGAGGCTTTTCAGGGCATTGTTCCCTTATCGATAAATTAGCCAGTTAGGTTCAGTCCTGATGCCCTCAGACACCAATTAGTTTAGTTTAGTTTGTGATGTATCTGTCAGCGGTGGGTTTTGATTTGTTGTGGGTGTTGTTGTTGTTTATTTTGTTTGTTCACTACACAGAGTGGGATAACACCCAAATGGGTGGTATAGAAAATAAATAAAGAAGAAAGAAAGAAAGTGATATCATGCCAGTATTAGTAAAGAGTAGGGTATGTGTGTGATTTTTATGTGTTGTGTATTTTGCACATTCCATTATTTACATACTGTTCTTCTGCATTTTCATGGCCACTTAATATGTTATCTTTACAAGTCTTGACTTGGGCCTTTGCTAGATGCCAGAAGGAGCACTCAAGTGATTTATTCCTGCACACCCAAACATCAAATGAGTAATGCTACTGCGAGCTCCCTATGTGTAAGCAAACTCATTTTACTACGGATTTTCAGAACCAATAAAAAAGAAAGATATGTTGGCAGTACACTGTGCTGTTTCAGTTTCCTGGGATTTTGTCCTGAAGTAACCTCCAAAACCGCCTTGGATGAGTAACTCTGGACTTGTTCTCCCTTAGTGTCAGGAAGAAGCCAGCAGAGGAGAGCTAGACTTATTGGAATGGATTATAGAAGAACCACAAGGTAAATTAAATGCTTTCATTGAAAGAGGTACAGATTAACCCTCTGCTTAGTCAGTGTGATGTACTACTCTTGGTGTGTGATCTACTGGAAGCACAACAAACGTTTTACAGTTCCTGGTGTTTGACAACTACATGTGTGCAACTGAAATGCATTTTTCCCCTTGTTCCTATTTCCCTTCATTCAGCTCCCACAGACAGAAGCAACACCTGAAGCCAAAGGAACATTGGAGGCAACCTGCATTCTGGCAATAGAAAGAGCTAAAAGACAGTGGGCAAAATCTTGTTGGTGAAGTTACACTGGTGAAATGGGTCTGGCCAGTGGAAATATTTAATTTTATGAATAAATTACAACATAAGGCAGGAGTTGTCAACCTTTTTAAGCAGGGGACCAGGTCACGCTCCCTCAGACAGCTTTGGAGACCGATGGCCATTTTGCCCTTCCTCCTCCACATGGCACTTCCTGGTGTGGTGGAGGTGGTGGTGGGTGGCACATGAAATGGTGCTGTGGGCCACATCAGGCCCACAGCCCACAGGTTGATAATCCCTGACATAAGGCAATCCTAAAAAAACACCTCATACAAAGCATACTCATCCCCACCTTATGTGACCAGTGCCAAAAATGGACACTTACAACAAAACATAAACAAAAGTTGGTCACCATGAAGTGAGATGTGTGAGGAAGGCTGATGACTAGAAGCAATAAAATTAGGAATGTAATTATAAGGGAAAGATTGGGATAGAACCAATCCTAAACTACATACAGAGACAACAAATAAAGTGGTTTGCCCATTTGGAGAGAATATCTTGGAATTCCATACCTTACAAGGAATATGCAAGAGAGGAGAAGGATAAAGACCATGAGGCAGTCCCAGGGGAAAGTGGAGCAATGACATTTGATTCGATTCAATTTGATTTTTAATTTATATCCCGCCCTTCTCAGCTTGTGCCGACTCAGGGCAGCTAAATAACATATCAATAGTACAATACAATTAGTATAGCAAGAATTAAAAAAAATCATATCAAAATATCAATAAACACAGTACAATCAAAAACAAAATGCAGCAATACAATATCTGAACAGGCAGTAATAACAATACACTAGTCAGCCCATGGCCCTTTATCCTCACATCAGAACAGTCTGAGACATTTCCCACCACTCCAGTAGTTGCCAAGCTATCAACTAGCATAAAGACGGTGACAGTTCTTACTATCCCCCCCCCCCAGCGCCAACCACTACGTATGCTCTCACCTCCCATGTTCAGCCAGACCACATAAGAAGCCAAGAGGGAGACAGCTGGCAGAGTGATTGGAGCGGTTGGCGCTCCGCATTTAGCAGCAGGGGGAGTCCAACAAAAACCAATGCCTTGGCTCCCACCCTTTGCAGCCCTTGCCCCACTGCAGGTGGAAGTCTTTGGCGGCAGGGACAAGGTAGCAGCGTTTCTCCCCTCCACGCAGGTGGTCAAAGAAATATTACAAGAGTGTCAAATAATGTTAGTGGAAGCTGCTAGAAATCCCAGAACAAGAACCTTGTATCTCTCTCTACACAGGAAGTGGTAAAATGGTAAGTAAATAAGAAGAGGGAAGGAGGAGAATAAATTGAAAGCATCTTCTTTTCAGGTTCCAAAAATTGCCAGAGGTCCATTTTGTCCTGGAGAAGTGTTTGAGAACCTCAGGAAAGTGGAAGGGGATCTTTAAGTGAGAGAGGGTGTTGTAGTAATGAGGGGCTCTACTTCAAGAGCACAATGATGAATGGGCACAGTTATAATTTTCACCTGGTTTGGGACTCCCCTCTGGTTTTTTGTTAACGGTTTAATTTGGGTGTATTTTATTTGGCATTTGGACTATTTTTATGTGTTTACCATAAACTGCAATAAGCAAAACTATGTGTTACGAGTTGGCATAGTGATGTAATAAAATAAAGGACAAAATATGTTGTAGCTATATATTGTGCAAACAGTATGTGTACATTTCACTGGGTAAAAATGAAAAATAATACAAATCACTCAATTTTTATGAATTTCTTTTTATCCATGGATACTGCCAACTCAGTTCATCTTGTGGTTTCAGCTCCCATTTCCCTTCTTTGTCCTGTAAAAGATCTCTATATGTCAACCAGTCAAGCCCATCATTATGGGTTCTCACATTTATAATCTCCCAAATTATTGCCCACAATGGTATTTTATCCCCCACAAACACTTTATACTTTTTCCATGTCTACAACAATGATACTCTTACATAGTGGTGCAAAAAACTTTATGCACCTTAGCCTTATCATTAAGTAAATATGCATGCCATCCGAATCTATTAAAACCTTCTAACTCTAGGAGTTTCTTATCCTCTAGTTGGATCCATAACCTTATCCAGTCTAGACAGCACACTTCAAAATAAAGTTTTAAATTTGGTAATCCGAGTCCACCTCTCTCCTTAGCATATTGTACATTCTTCAATTTAATCCTTGACTTTTTCCCTGCCCATATAAAGCCTGCCAGGTCTTTTTGCCAATTATCAAAGATCTTTCTCTTTCTAATTACTGGTATTAGTAACTAAGCTAAACTATAAGAGTTCCAGGCAAGGGGGGCGGTGGCTGAAAATGTTTTCATTATTTTTAGAAAAGTTTTAAAAAGGGGGAGTTTTGTGATGTGAAGAGCAATAATGATATAATTGAAGATCTATTCCTTTTAACTAAGAATGTGCCAATTTTTATCAACAATTGCTGGTTGAGCTGTGATCAAGCTGTCGTTCAGCAAGGCCTGGAAGATTCAGTATTCCCTTTTTGTAAACTGGGTGGCATGGGTAATGCATGAACAGATTTAACATTTCTGAGTCTCTGTCTTAAGCAATAAGAACCCCTTTACACCATAATAGGGTCCTAATAAAATTCCCTTTTCTTTAAAGGTGACACTCTACCTGGATATAAGCTGCAGTTTACTCTTGGGGAAAAGGGTTGCTTGGTTTAAACTAGGGTTAATACAATTTTGGTGAGGTTGAGGGAGCTGTGAAAAAGAAGGCAAGGGTTACAGTCTCCTGCCTTATGATTCTAACCCTTTTCAACCTCCTCCAATGAATATTATTATAATGATAAAATATAGATACCTATACATTTAATGGGGTCATCTGTTTCAGCCATTTTCAACAGATTAATTCTGAGACCCAGAAGAACAAAGATTTCCCTTCCATTTTTAACTAGCATCGGTTACTATGGAGAGCAGGGGAGGAATACTAAATGAATGGATGGATGCATACATCTATACATTATAGCCCTAACCTGAGTATGTCTTGTTGAGAATTAAGAAGAAAAATGTATTTTTTTTCCTCACAAGCAAGATTTATTCGCATGTGATTTTTCTTGAGCATATCTCATATATCTCTTTCAGGGTTTCTTGTAAACTTTGTGGTTCTCTCTTTTTTCTTTTTCTTTTTTGGAGAATGAAAATCAACATGGCCGCAAACATTTCCCCTATTGAATGAAGAGTTATTTGCCAGGCCTCTTTGTTCACTTGAACCTATATGACGAAAGCTGGATAATTATTATTTTTGTTTTATTTTCCTCTAGTTTACCACCAGTTGCCTTGATAGATCCATCCCTCCTTGTTTCATTTCTATGAGTTTGGTTTAACTTGGTGGCTACTTCCCAATCCACCAGAATTAAAAAAAATCCCAGTCACAGGTTCTGCAGCTACTTAGCTACTTGCTGGCTCCACGCTTCTCCTCCTTGGAGGCCAATTGTTGTTTTACAAAAGAGGTGTCTTAGCAGAGAGAGCGATGACACATATCTTAGACAAATCTAGAGCTATAATTAAAATTTGGGAGGTGGGTGGCATTTTGACTTCCTACTCCTCCCTTTAATAGACTGCTCCCGTCAACCCACATGCTCTTTCTCCCCCTCCGGGATTCTAGCAATGAATGGCTACTAATTGGTTTGATTAACTAGATTTTCCATAATTACATGCATGAGATAGGGGTTTGATTGCCACCCCAATGGTTTCAAAAATGTTATGTGCATCATAAATTGCTAACTACTCTGTCTTTTGCTGCCAAAGAGTAGACAGCCTTAGCATCCGATAGCAGGCAACTGGGCAAGAGCTGTTGGTTGACGTTGCATCACAATGAAGCCACCCTGGCAGTTAACTCTGAGACTTCTTTAGAGGTGCAGGGCATCTGCTTTGTCAACAAAGGTTTTTTCCTTTGCAGCTTTAAGGGTCTGATGATGACCTTCTGGGGTGAGACCCAAATGCAAGAGAACAGCCAAAGAACATCTTTGGTTGGAGGAGTTCCTATGATAATACAAGCGTGGCGCCAAAATGGCCACCGCGCCCTTTGCGGGCCCCCCCCACAGGACAGAGAATCCGGGTAGTTAGGGGCGTGGCCAGCTCCCTTATAAAAGGGTTGGCCACGAGGCAGCCGAGCTGCCATTTTACCTCAGCGACGGAGCGGAGAAGTCTTTTCCCCTGTGTCTCCGTCGCGCTTTAGCCTACCGGGAAGCCTTTTTTGGTAGCGGTTCTGCCTTGCTGGCTTCCCTTCTTGCTTCGGTGGAGATGCCTTCGAAGAAGAAGGCAGCTTCTAGTGCAGCTCGCGCTGTTAGGAGGCGCAACCCAGGTCGGAGGACCGCGGTGCCGCCTCCTCAACAGCCGCCTTTGCCGGCCCCTGCCGGGGCCAGCGGAATGGGGTCTATTGCCCCTTGGCCCGATCAGAGTGCGGGCGTGGAAGGCGTTCCGGCCCGCGGCCCGCGAGCGGTGGACACCGCTCCTGCACCTGCCCACCCTGTTGGGCCTACTCATCTTGGGTCGCAGCCTCCCCCGGGGCCCTCTAGCCTTGGGGGGTGGTGCGGCCCCCTGCCTTGGCAGGTTTCTCCACCAACCCTGCCGGGCTTCGGTGCTGGCCAATGGCCATATTCGGGTCCTGGGGTACAGGGACCTGCACCCGCGCCTGGACCAGGCGGGCCGGCCGGCCCTTTGCCCCTGGTCAACGTGGACACCTTATTGGCCCGCATCGCGGCCCTGGAAGCGTCGTTGGCTCGGGCCAGTCAGGCGGGCGCCCCCTTCGGGGTCCCTTTTGAGGCGATGTCGGCAGGAGGACAACAGCCGGCAGGGAGGGTCGAGCTGCTGCAGGCGCGTGGCGCGGTTTCGGCCACTGCCTCGCAGCTCCCCAGCCAGCAGCCAGGTGCGGGTCAAGCCCCGGTGATGAGCTCTACGTCGGTCGTGAGCTCCGACGCCCCCAGTGGGCCGGAACCCCCGGTGGGGGCGGCCCGTGGGGGTGCAGCATGTGAGTATACGGTGCAAGCGAGTACATCCACACACATCCCCAATATGGGGGGGGGGGTCTTTCAATGGCCTTGGCCTCGCGCGGGTGGTGCGGGGGCCACGCTATCGGCAACCCACCCGGCGACGACGACTGCCACCTTGGGTACTGGGGTGGGTACTTGTTCTTACACTCCGGGGAATGTGCTGGGGGTGGCTGGTTTAGCTCAGGCCCCTTTTCCTAGGCCGGCTGTGCCTTTTTCGGCTTTGCCGACGGCGGGGTATTCCTTGCCACTAGGTGATCACTTGGCACAGACTACCAGAGAAAAGATATGGCGGGGGGAATACGTAGATATCTTCTCACTCCTGAACAGAGAGCCCACCAAGGAGGAAAGGGAGGGACAGGATGAGAAGGACAAGGAGCAGGCACGCCGCCGTAAGCCGCCGCGTACCTGGGCCAATTGGCTCCCCGCTTATTTAATATACAT
Organism: Bradypodion ventrale; assembly: GCA_035047345.1. NCBI lineage: Eukaryota > Metazoa > Chordata > Lepidosauria > Squamata > Chamaeleonidae > Bradypodion > Bradypodion ventrale. The sequence goes on from JAWDJE010000010.1 coordinate 10,483,397, forward strand.
GGCGGTGTATTTGAGGGCGCGGCCGGATTTAGCTATTCCCATGGTCCAATATTTGGACAATATATACAGGGCAATGGTTGATTTCCCGGGCCCCTCATGGCTAGCATATGATGAGGAATTCCGTATGAGGATTCCCCTCCACCCCGAGATGAGATGGGATGAGCCGTGCCAGAGGCTTTGGCTCTTGTATATGATGCCTACACGCCCTGCCCCGGGAGATAGATACCATTGCGGACATGCGGTCCAGCGAGCGGCTCCAGCGCAGGTTACCCGCCAGGCGGCGGGGCAGGGGGTTCCAGCCCGCCTGCTGTGCTGGACTTTCTCGTCCAATGGTTCCTGCAATAGAAAGAATTGCAGGTATAAGCATGAGTGTCCCACGTGTTCGGGCCCCCACGCAGCCTCTGCCTGTCCCAGACCTGGGGGGGCGCGAGGCAGAGGGAGGGGTGGACAGTGGGCTGGCAAGACTGCCTCGGATGGAGCTGGTTCTCCAAAAGGCCCCCTCCCCAATTAATGTGGACATGCTGGAGCGTTGGCTCGCATCGTACCCGAAGGGGGAGGATGGGGAGTATCTCCTTCAGGGTTTTAAGCAGGGATTCCGTATTCCTTTCATGGGTGATAGGTCCCCTCAGGATGCCCCCAACCTGTTATCCCTCAGAGGGAGGGAGGATGTGGCTGCGGCCAGCATTAAGAAAGAGTTAGATGCGGGCAGGGTCGCTGGACCTTTCCCTGCACCCCCGTTTCCCAATTTTAAGGTGTCGCCACTGGGCTTGGTCCCCAAAAAGTCCCTAGGCGAGTTTCGCCTTATTCATCATTTGTCCTACCCAGCCGGCCGATCGGTCAATGATGCTATTCCTGATGACCTCTGTTCAGTCAGGTATACATCGTTTGACCATGCATTGCGCATGGTACGCTCGTGTGGCCCGGGTGCCTTGCTGGCCAAGTGTGACATTAAGTCGGCTTTTCGCCTCTTGCCAGTGCATCCGGGCGACTTTGAGTTGCTGGGTTTTAAATTTAAGGGTGAATATTATTTTGATAAGGCCATGCCTTTTGGCTGCTCCATATCATGCTCGGCATTCGAGCGTTTTAGTACCTTCCTAGAGTGGGCTTTCGTCCGCAGGTCAGGGTCCCGGTCTGTAGCCCATTACCTGGATGATTTTTTATTCGGGGGTGAACGGGGCTGGGACACGTGCACACGTCTCCTCAACACATTTCAGACGCTAATGGAGAAACTTGGTGTCCCTTTAGCGCCCGAAAAGACCGAGGGCCCATCTACCAAGCTAGTATTCCTGGGGGTTGAGATTGACACAGTAGTGCAGGCTTCTAGGTTGCCGGGTGATAAGGTGTCCAGGATAGTGGCCCTTATCTCGGAATTGCTGGCCAAGCGTAAGGCATCCCTGAGGGAACTGCAGGTGCTACATGGTCACCTCAATTTTGCCTGCAGGGTGGTCGTACCGGGCAGGGCTTTTGCCCGGCGCTTATGCGACGCCATGGCAGGGTTATCCAGGCCCCACCACAGAGTCAGGCTTACCCGGGGTATCAGGGCAGACATGTTTGTCTGGTTGCAATTCCTGAGGGAGTTTAATGGGGTCTCATTTTGGAGGTCTGACCTCCTGGCATCCCCCAATTTCCAGATCCAGTCTGATGCCTCAGGATCCCTGGGTTATGGGATGTACTTCAATGGGAAGTGGGCCTATGGTGGGTGGCCACCGGCATGGGCAGGCACAGGTCGCCTGCGGGATCTCACATACCTGGAATTTTTCCCTATTCTGGGGGCTTTGATGCTATGGGGCGAACAGTGGGCTAATTCGGTGGTGCATTTCTGGTGCGACAATGCTGCTGTTGTCCACATTGTCAATGCACAGACTTCCAAATCGCCCAGGGTTATGGAACTAGTGCGCCATTTTGTGCTGCGCTGCCTGCGCCTCAACGTCTTGTTCAGGGCCAGGCATGTCCCTGGGATTAATAATGATATTGCTGACGCTTTGTCCCGCCTGCAGATCTCCCGGTTCCGCGCCTTGGCCCCGGATGCGGAGGAATTTCCCTCGCCACGCCCGGACGAGATCTGGACTATTGGCAAGGAGAGGTGAACCGGGCGATTGGCCTGTCACTAGCGCCACGCACGCGTAAGGCGTACCAACAAGCATTCAATTCTTACAGGGCATTTTCTGCTCAATGTCACCTGCCAGAGACCTGGCCTATCCCGGTGGACCATGTTCTGCGGTTCATGGTTCACCTGCATGCACAGGGCCTCGCACCTCGCACCATAGCATCCAAGCTCTCGGCGTTGGCTTTTATGGCCAAAGTGGGAGGTCATGTGGATACCACCTCTGACTTCCGTGTGAGACATGTTTTGGAGGGGTGGGTGCGCGAGCGCGGGCGTTGCCCGGACGACCGGCACCCTATTTCCCCAGGGGTTCTTACCCAGTTGGGCCGGGGCTGGCCAGGCCTCTGTTTTGATCATTATGAGGCAGCCCTTTTCCATGCAGCCACAACGGTGGCATTTTTTGGAGCGCTCCGCGTCAGCGAACTCGTGATGCTGTCTAAGGCGGATGCAAGTGGTAGGGCACTGAAACTCGAAGATGTCTATGTAGCCAAAGACTGGGCCCAGTTGAGGATACGCTCCTCTAAAACAGATCAGCATGGCGTAGGCAGTGGTGTAAGACTGCTACGTTGTTCTTTGGCAGACATCTGTCCGGTTGGTGCCCTACAGGAATTCCTGGCACTGCGTGGCATGCACCACGGCCCGTTTTTCTGTCACCAAGATGGGTCTCCCCTTACTAAATTTCAGTTTTGGAAGGTGACAGCCAGAGCCCTCACCAGGGTGGGCCTACCAGGTGCCCGTTATGGCACACATTCGTTCCGTATTGGTGCAGCCTCTACAGCAGCTGCTTTTGGGTACTCTGGGGCTGACATACGCAGCATGGGGAGGTGGGGCTCGCAATGTTTTCAGTTTTATGTGCGCCCACTCCCGCCATGAGTACCAATCCAGTCACCTTACCGCCTTTTTTCTCAATTTTCTTACAGACCCTGGGTGTCGTATTACACCGGTGACAGTATGGCTGGTGGGCCACAGCTATGTGCACAGGGCAGCGCGTTACGCTGCGGCGACAGAGTGGGGACCCCGACTGGGACTGGGTGAACACGCCAGTCTCACATGGCATGGTAAGCCTGGGATGTTATGGCGGGAGCTGCGGCCTTTCCTTTTTTCTGGCCTGGGTGCTGACCCGCCTGACATTCTCATTATCCACCTGGGGGGCAATGATTTGGGCCAGGTCACCGGCTTATCGCTCAAGCATGCGATTTGCGAGGAACTCGCCTACTTGCATTATGTCTGGCCTGCCACAACCCTGGTGTGGTCGGACATTGTTCCGCGCCATTCTTACAGAGGGGGCGTTAACCTCATGGCCCTTGACCGTGCTAGGCGCATGGTCAATAGGGCGGTGGCGCGGTTTCTTGCCGACAGGGCTGGGGACGGGTCAGTCATCACCCCGATATTAGCCTGCAAAATTATGACTTGTACGCAGGGGATGGGGTCCACCTGTCGCGAGGAGGTATGGACCTCCTGTTGGGTGATTGGCGAGCAGGCCTGTTGACCGAGCTGACGGTCTGGGGGGGGGCGTCAGGTCTTCTTTGAAGCCCCTCCGTGTGGCGGGTAGCACTGGTAAGGTAAACAGTATGACCCACAAGTATCCGGCAGGTTCGCAATTGACTGGACAACACTAGACAGGAATAAATTAGTTAAACGTTGTCCGGTCAACGACGAACCAGGCGATGGGGTGATGACGATTGCTAACCAGCATGCATCACCCCTGTGATTTCACGGATACGCGTCAGAGGGTGGGGTCATGAGTTAGTTATTGACTACGGTCAACAATTTGTTTGTTGTCAACAAACAAATTGATACAAATTGATACATTGTAACCAATTGCCGTTGGCAATTTTGGGGTGGTACCTTACCAGTGTTACTTCGGCCTGCTTGCCTTATGAATTATGATTGGTCGTTTTACCAATACAAATTTATAATTCGGACTAGGGCATTGAATCAATAAATGTGGCCCGGTGCTGTTATCCACTTTCAATGTTGTCTGTGTCCGTTATTGGGGGGGTGCGCCTGCAAACAATACTAGTTTGGTCTTGACTGGAGTCATTTGGCAGCTCCAATTCTAGCCTTATATACCGATCAGCATATTTGTGTCGGCCAGCCGGGCAGTTTTTATTTGTGGGGTTTTTTTTTTTTAGTTAGGCGTGTTTTGGGTGGAGGTGTTTTGCATTTGTGGTTTGTGACTTTTTTTTTGTTCTATTTGATTTGATTTATTTGTCATTTTGATTTATTTATTATTTTTTGACTTGTTTTTACTCTTCTGGCCTCTAGGTGTGGCTGTTATTTAGATTACACTGATTTTCTTTCTCTGTGTTCACTTTAGTCCCAGAACGCATGGAGGGAGGACGTGCTTGGTAAGTTCTAGTGATTGGTTTTTGTTTTTTTGGGGTTTTTTGTAGTGTTGGGTTAGGGGGGTTAAAAATAGAGTTTCTACTTAACACCCCCCCCCCCAAGTGTTTCTTGATGGTTTTTTTGTTTTTGTTTTTTGGGGGGTTTTAGATTAGTTTAATTGCTTTCATTATTTCTGGATTTTTTTATTTCTTCCATATTTTTTGTTTATTTTGTGCTATTTTTGTTTGTTGATTTAGGTATTTTCGTGTTTTAGATAGGTATTTCTAGTGCGCTTTCATGGTTTTTTCATTAGACTTTGGTATTTCGGGTGTGTTTTGCTGTTTTTGTTGCTTATTGTTTGTTGTTTTTTAATAATTTGTTTATTTATTTGTGCTTCATTAATGTTTGTGATTGGCATTTTAGTTAACTCTTTGGTTTTCTTGTTGTTGTGGTTCATTTTATGTGAAGAACGGCCTGTCTGTCGGTTCCTCTTTTCTCCATTGCTGCTTCAATATTTGGCTTTGATGCAGCAATGAAGAAAAGGAAGAGTCGGGAGTCAGCTCGCTCTTCGTCCATTAAGGTTCGTTAGGTAGGTTGGGTGAAAAGGAGGCAGAGAAGAGCTATCTGCCTGACGATGGTTCTCTCCTCTCTGTCTCCTTTTTCTCCTGGCTTACCTAACCAGAGATCAGCAAGCAGCAATCCGTAAGGGGTGGTACTCTGCCTTGCAGATTGCTGGCTGCTGCTTTTCTATTACCTCCACCGCTGTTTCGTGCTAGTTCTCGAAATAGCGGTGTGGGTAGTAGAAAGGCAGAATTCAGTCATCTGCCAGGGAGTGTGCTTCCCCTGATGAACTGCTGCCTGCTGGTGGTTTTTTTTTTCCTACCCTGGCTCAACTTACCTTGAGTCCGGCAGTGGTCTCGCCGTGTCTTTGGCGGGGTAGTGGAGAGGAGAGAGAGTCCCTCTTCCTCCCGTTGCTCTGGGAAAAGAAGGCTGAAGTGCTCACAGCACATAGGATGCTGGGGCTTGGAGTTTTGTTTGTTTTGTTTGCATTCATGTGGCAGTTTTTTTCTGCAGCTCTGTTTCTATTGGGCACAGCGCCATTCCCAAAGTTCTCTTTGCTTGTGCCTGTCAGCCTGATTGGCTGAGGCGTTGCGTGGTGCAGAGGACATTGGGATTTGAAGTTGTTTTGCTTTGTTTGCATTCATGGGGCTGTTGCCCCACTGCCAACTTCAGGAACCTTGTGGAGCTCTGCAGTCCGGGTTTGGGCAAGTGCAGGTGTCTCAGTATGGGATAGTATGGACGGGTGTGGGAGCGTATGCCAGAGTCCAACAGTTAACGTCCCTCTTTATAGGTATAGATTTGTAAGGGACGACTGGCAGTGCTTTTCTTTCTGTAGAAACATGGCCCACAGTCTATTTTGAATTGCTGTCATGCTGGAGAGTATTAAGGGACACTTCTATAAATGCCACTTGTCTAAAAACAGTGAGGGCACTTTCGATAGCCCATAGTTAAAGTGGAAGGAGACATGATTCAAGCAGTCCTTCATGTTTCTGAAATCATTTGTTGTTACCAGCAGCCATGTAAGAACTGACTTATAATGACCCTAATGGGATTTCCAAAGCAAGTGAAATATTTACAAAGTGTCTTTATCAGTTCCACACCCCAAAGGAGCTTCCATGTCTGAGTGGAGATTTGAACCCGGAACTCCTGAGCTCTAGTCCATCACCCATTTACTACACCATATTGGGTGTTCCCCTTTAGAAATCATACTTCAAAGGAATCAACATGGTGCTACTGCAACTTCAAGAGCAATAAATGATTCCAAATATTGGTTATCATCGTGGTGATCAGTCATGAAGATTGTCCTGGGAACAGTATGATATAGAGTGGGAACATATCCCAGATGGGCAGGGTTTAAATGCAATTAATAAATGGCAATTAATAAATAATGCAATGGTTTTCCAGTTGCCTTCTGCATCACAGTGTGACACTCATAACACTGAACCAGTTCCGTGAATCACTGTCTGGTCCTGAGCTCTTTTGGCACACAAAGTCCTCATCAGCTCCAGGTCAATATTGATGAAGATACTGCCATCTATCAATATGGATTCAAGTGGGATTCAATCCACTTGGGGGCCACCACCCTTCCCTGTGGACTTCACCACTCAAGGCTGTTAATCCTCAGGGTTGTCAGGTTAGTTTGCCACCACTTGATGTTCGGCGTTGAGTCACTGGAGGTCTTGCTACTCTATTATCATGGCAGGATAACCTGGTCAGACTTTAATCACATGCTTAAGTCATGAAAACTAATCACAAAACCAAGTAAGCTAACTTACAAGCTCTATGAGGTGAGACTGTCTCCTGCAGTGAGTCTGTCTAGTCCACTCTCCTGTAGTTTGCAATGGCTGACTGGTTGCTTTTGGAAAGGCAACCAGTAGAATGGAATTGATCCATTCTTAGCAGGGGAATTATATGGGAAATGGCAACTGATAATCTAAATACCCCCTTGTTGGTATTGGTCCACCTAAGATAAGGAGAGAAGTAGCAGCAGATTTTGAGAGAACTAAGCAAGAGAATGACCCTTGACACCCTCTGAATGGATATGAGCCTCAGGTCCACTGGCTCAGATCCAGGAACAGCTTTATGGCAAGGACAAATATTCTTGAGGGTACACAAGAGCAAAACCAAATTAGAAGATGGAGGAAGGAGCTCACTGGGAAAAGAACATAGCTGAAATTCTCAATCTCCCCTACATCACCTGAATAGGCTGAGGGTTGGAGTCCCTAAAGGAAAGACCAACATGCTCAAGTGGGGACTGCTGGTGGACAAAATGGTGTAAATGTGGAGCGACACAGAGTTTGGCCCATTTGCTGATCTGCCGATTGCTGCCAGAGACATGCATCGATGACGACTTGTGTTTGGGTAACAACAAAGCCAAGAAAGTGGCTTCATTTTGTCAGTCCATGGTTTGATCAAGACACAAAAGAAAAGGGGGGAGCTGGCACTCTTGAGCATCTAAGATTTCAGACCCAAAAGGTCACTGATTGGTACTGCCAGTCCTTACTCTTCCTTCTTGCTCATTTGCTCTCTCAGGATGTGGAAGCAGTCAGAAGAACAAGGGAAAAGGTCTGCTAAGCATCACTCACTTTGTCTTCCCTCTGGGAGTTCATACACAATGATGAGAAATGTACAACTGACTTTTCCAATGAGGACAGCCTCTCCAATTCTATCTATCCCTCTTACACATAGGGGCTTCCCTGGCTTTCTGATTTGCATGTGACAACCTAGTTTTAAAAGGTTAAAGGTCTCCCTTGTCTTGAACGCTCGACCAAGCACTGGCTTACAGTAGGCATGTACTGATCCTTTAGGCTACGATAATTTCCTTTATCCTGCACACTCCCAGTGCAGCCTAAGGTCACCTCACTGTACCGCTTCCCAATTGGTTTCAAAGAACTCCACCTGTCGCTTACAGGGAGTATGCAGTTGGTTTAGTATATTGGTAGCATGTGGGGGCATAGAGCAAAGCACTTGGATATAGCCTGATAAACTGACATCCACTCAGTTGATATTACTCACAAAGAGTTTTATTTTCCATTAGCATCTGAAAAAGAACAAAGACAAAGTACAGAGCAATATATAGTTAGTAGGGTTCCCTTTGATCAGAGGGGCTCATCTAGGGTATGAGCCACCGCCCCTGATGGGAAGTTTTAGAGTCCAGCCTGAGGAGACAGAGCTCTGCCTTCTACCCAGGAGGACCGAAGAACTGAGGGAAAGGGCTCTGCTTATATGCACAAAAGGAGCAGGTTTCCCTCCCACCTTTGCATCCTTGAGATGACCTAATCTGCAGGTGTTAGAGCCACTGGGTTCTGTGATTGGAGGAGAGAGTTATCTCCCTCGTGGTGTAATCACTTGACCTTGCTGTCAATCAGTACCTCGTGGGACTGCACCTGCAGTAGTTGTCAGTCCTTTCCCATGGGAAAGCAGCTGTGGAGGAATAATCCTAAAGGAATGTGTGAGAAAGAGCTCTAGTAGCTTGAGATAAGGTTTCCATGGATACTCAAGGATCATGACATCCCTAGCTCGAAAGCCAGTCATATCCAAATCTAGGGTTTGGTGTTCATCTCCGTTTAGAGTCAAAGAGGGTGAGTACGCAGATGTTTCCATGGACGTGTGGCAGACATGAGTAGACATGGGACACTGTTTACCTTCCCACCGAAGTGGTACCTATTTATCTACTTGCAATTTCTTGCTTTCAAACTGCTAGGGTGGCTGGGACAGAGATAGGAGCTCACTCCATTATGCAACACTTTGGTCTAGAACTGCTGACCTGCCAACCTTCCAGTCATCAAGTTCAACATCTTAACCACTAAGCCACCGCAGTCCTAAGATGAATTTTTCCCACCCTATTTTACCTACTCTTGCCAGATGAACATTTACAGGCAATTGAGGTTGTCTGTTTTTAACTATGTGTAAGTTAACGGGCTAGTTAAGAGGAGAGTCCTTCAAAACAGATTTCACACTTGCAACCACCAAATTAAATAACGGGCTGTCAAGATGGAAAATTGGTCAGACATTGCAAATGATTGCAAACCTTTGCAAGTGTATCTATGCGTACAGAGACACCATCTTGAAACAGGTCCTGTGGTCTGGTATATGTTCCAGAGATATCTCTTTTCCAGGGAAAAGATACCAGACCACAAGTCACTTTTACAGCCACCTCCCTTCAATCCCAGTTGTGTGGATGGATTTGCTATCTCCACATTCTTCTTCTTGATTAGTCGTATATATCAACTGACTGATGTTTCCAAGGAACGATCATCTTATTCCCTGTTTGCAGATCGCACCTACTGCAGTCTATCTATTATCTTAAAAATTCATTCCCACTTCCTGCAAGATGCATTTTCCTTGACACAGAGTAATTGCCAAAGGAAAAAGGTAGATAGATTAGTTGATCCCTTAGTGCCATCTAGTGCTGAAAAGCAGCTTCAAATGTCTGTCTTTCATTTCACTCATTAGCCTTCGTAAGGGCCCTGAAGATTTTTCTATATCTATAACTGCAGTGGCTCAAGTTGCTAAGACGCTGACTGGGAAGTGGAAGGTCAGCAGTTCGATTCCCGAGTACTGCAGGACGGAAATGAGCTCCCGTCTTCGTCCCAGCTCCTGCCAACCTAGCAGTTCGAAAGCAAGAAATTGCAAGTAGATAAATAGGGACCACTTCGGTGGGAAGGTAACAGTGTTCCGTGCGCTCCGGTGTCTAGTCATGCCTGCCACATGACCACGGAAACGTCTGCAGAAGCAGACAACGCTGGCTCTTCGGCTTAGAAACAGAGATGAGCACTGCACCCTAGAGTCGGATACGACTGGCTTTCGAGCAAGGGAAACCTTTACCTTTACCTAGGTGAACCAGCTTTGTAGATCTCCCATCTGTAGATCTCCCATCCACCCACCCACAAGTGCTTCAACAACATCCTTAGCTTTAGGCAAGGATATAACAGCTGTCACAAGTGGCTCTTTTTTTTACCTGTCTTGTCCTTCCTTGTCGGAAAGGTTCATTCATGGCAAGGTTCGGGGCTGACTTCTTTAGCATGACTTAGGGCAGTGATGGCCAACCTTGGCACTCCAGCTGTTCTTGAACTTTATTTCCTAGAAGCCCTGATCAGCAGGAGTGCTGACTTGGGCTACTGGTAATTGAAGTCCAAGATCACCTGGAGTGCCAAGGTTCACCATCACTGCCTTAGAGCATCTCTGAAGAAGGGAATGGCAAAGGATTTCTGAGTCCTCTTGAACTAGAAAACCCTAAAAAGGGTTGCTGTAAGTCAGAATGGCCTTGATGGCACAGAATTATAACTGATGTATTAAATCTGTCTTTTTATTTTATTTTAAATTAGGATTGTGCACCATATTTGTCTGAATGCTAAAACACTAATTTAATTTGGAATATCTGGGATATTATGAGTTTCTGCCATGACAACAGGGTAGCTCAAAGAGAACAGGGGGCCATGTGGGCAAAATTCAAAAGCAAAGCAAAAGCAATTACACTTACATACCACCCCATAGCGCTTAGTGCATTCTCCGAATGGTTCTCAACTTAATTAGCATTTTGCCCCCAACATGCTGGGTACTTATTTTACCGATCTCGGAAAGAGCGAAGGCTGAGTCAACCTTGGACCCTAGTCAGGATCAAACTCACAACATTTTGACTGCAGTACAGCAGCTTAACCACTGCACCACCAGGGCTCAGATTTTTCACATTGTGTCTCACATGTTAATATTCAAAATGTTGATTTTTTTATGCAATACTTTAAAACAAGGGTTCCCAACCTTTTAAAGACAGGTCCTAGGTCATGCTCTCTCAGTCAGCTTCAAGGGCTGGATAGCCACTTTGTCCTTCCTGCACAATGGGGGTGGCCATTTTGTCCCAACAGCTTCAAAGGGATGGCCATTTTTTTCTCAAATGCCCTTTGAGGGATGGGGGGGCCACATGAAATGGAAACATGGGCTAGATCCAGCCCACGGACCTTAGGTTGGGAACCTCTGCTTTAAAAGATGGGAAAGTGGAATTAAAACTATGAAAACCTTATGAGGAAGACCTTACCTGACCACATCAGAGAGGAAGAGCATGTAATTTCCTTGCCTTTCCTGCTGCAAAGTTGTTGATTAAGTAATCCAAGTCTATATATTGCTAGTGTTTATGAAGATTGCTTCTGTAGTCATACAAGATGCTACTATGAGGTAGCCGAAGAATAGCAATAAAAGAAACTGAAGCGCCAGTGATTTATAATCAAATAAAGAGGTTTAGTGGTTAAGATGCTGATCTTGATGACCAGAAAGTCAGTGGGTCAGCAGTTTGAGACTCGAGTGCTGCATGACAGAGTGAGTTTCCATCTCTGTCCCAGCTCCTGCCACTGTAAGGTGGCAGGTCAGCAGTTCGATACCCAAATACTGCAGGATGGAATGAGCGCCCGTCTTTGTCCCAACTCCTGTCAACCTAACAGTTCAAAAGCAAGAAATTGCAAGTAGATAAATAGGTACCACTTTGGTGGGAAGGTAAACAGTGTTCTGTGCACTCTAGTGTCTAGTCATGCCTGCCACATGACCACAGAAACATCTGCAGAAGCAGACAGCGCTGACTCTTCGGCTATGAAACAGAGATGAGCACTGAACCCTAGAGTCAGATATGACTGGCTTTCGAGCAAGGGTTACCTTTACCTTTACCTAAAGAGGCTGAAGAAGACAGAGTGAGAAAGAAACAGGGCAGGAAGACTAACTTTTGTCCATCTTACTTTATTAGCAAAAGTGCACTGGTTTTGTATATTTATTGTTTTTTGTTTTTGCTGTTACTGTTGAATGAACCTAAACTCAAGGCCAAAAATCTGTCCCTAAATTCCCTGGTTCGTATTTTAAATGGCTATTGTTGCTTTGAGCAATTGCCACTACAAATCCCACTGCATCAACAAACTCTGAAATATTTTACATTGTATTCCATTACTTGGTTGCATTAGAAAATGTATCTGAGCCCCAAGTCTAAACAACTTATGTCAATGAAGCCTGTAATAATGATGATCATGTGCCATCAGATTGTGGTTGATTTATGGCAACTGTCCCAAGGGTTTTCTAGGTGTAAAATAATTGCAGGTCTGAAAAGTAAACTCATTGGCAAAGGTGTAAGATGCTGAACTTGACAACCGGAAGGTCAATAGGGCAGCAGTTTGAGACCTGAGTGCTGCATAAACGAGTGAGCTCCCATCTCTCTCTCTCTCCCAGCTCCTGTCACCCTAGCAATTTGAAAGCAAGAAATTGCAAGTAAATAAATAGGCAACAGCATTCTGGTGTCTCTGCCACCTAACCACAGAAACATCTGGAGACACAAACAGCACTGTCTCTTTGGCTGTTCATGGAGATGAGCACCATGCCCTAGAGTTGGATACAACTGGCTTTCAAGCAAGAATGACCTTTATCTTTAATAACATAATGTTCATTTTGCATCTATTTGCTAACCATTTACAACTTTACAAAACCAAACGTTGCAGGGGGGAAATATGAATATCAATAGAGACCTTCAGGTGTAAAAAGCCACACTGATTTGCACCTTTATCTTTTATACTAACCACTGTGTATCTCTGTATCCCCACCTGATATGTATAAATTAATGCCATAAAGTCTCACTCTTATGTCTGACAAAGTGGACTTGATTCATGAAAACTAACAATAAAATACAGTAGTTAGTTTTTAAGGTGCCACAACATTTTTTGTCTTTTTTGTTGTTGTTTATTGTCTGATATGGTTTACCAGAATTAGTGCTTTGGGTCCACACAGCTTGCTTTAGACCACGAGTCCCAACATTTTCAAGCTTTGGGCCGGACAACGCTCTCTCAGTCAGCTTCGAGGGCCGGATGGCCATTTTGCCCTGCCTGCACTATGGGGGTGGCCATTTTGTCCCAACAGCTTCAAGTTGGTGGCCATTTTGTTTCTCAGATGCCCTTGGAGGGGTGAGGGACACATGAAATGGTACCATGGGTTGGATCCGGCCCATGGGCCTTAGGTTGGGAACCCCTGCTTTAGTCTGTGCAGGTACCACGGCATGGAACCAAATCAGCTACACCCAGCGATCTTAGCTGGCCCTTCTCCCAGGAGAGAGTGTGGAACTACCTAGTCCTGTCCCTGCACCCAGATATCCCAACCCACTGAGCAGAAGCAGCATCTCAAGGAATCAACACATCACAAAACCAGCATAAATTTAAGTGATGGATCAGTCTTCCATCACTTTTAATACAAAATTAAAATTCTTTTTTCTGTGACAGTGCGATCCGGAAATCGATGCCGCCTGGGCTGAAGAGCAGAATGGTTTATCTTTTTAATTAAAAATGTGAACGGAGAAAAATGTGAATAATAATGGAACTCACAAATTCACTTTACAATGCATTTTGTTATTGTTTCTAATGCCCTTGTGCCTGTTAATACCCTTTCTGTTCTCCATTCTTAAGGGGCATGGCAATTTGAAAAAAGAAAAGAATAATAAGCAACTAAAGTGATAGTTAGAAAATATTAAATCTAAAGCACAGCAGTCCACTGTTTTTGTACATATCGGCTGCAACTTGTATCCAAGAATGCATTTTTTTCTAGAAGCAGGAAAAATACAATTGGCATGAATTTGTTTAAGGTGGATCCCAGCTTGCCATGAAGTGACCAACACACTGTGATCACGGAGCCTCCCAGCTTGCCATGAAGTGACCAACACACTGTGATCACGGAGCCATCTACTGTGGCACATAGGAAATGAGACATACAGGATTTAACACCGGGACTGCAATGGGCTGCCACAGCCTTGAGGATATTATCAAGGTGCGCCTTCACAGCCAGTTCATCTGGTATGGCCTTTTCTGCCTCCATGACCATTGGAAATCAGAGTTCCTCCTCTGCTCATTTTTCTGTTTGGCCCAATATGATGATTTCCAGTGGCATTTCCTCCTCTGAGAGGACCATCACCCCATCTAAAGGGGCTCATCCGCCTGTAGCCGTTGGCCCTTTTAGGGAGTCAGGTTATTTACTGCTGCCCAACACTCCGCGTTGAGTTGCTGGCTGTATGGTCTATTATATCATCTAATAATAATAATGATATGCTATGAGCTCAGTCTGACTTACAACAACCCTTTCCAGGGTTTTCTAGCTAGAGAGTACTCAGAAGTGTTTTGTCTTTCCCTTCCTCTAGGGGGCCGTCTGGGACTGTGCAGCTTGCCCAAGGCTACATAGGGTGGCTCTTCTCCTGGGAGATGAAATGGGGAAATCAAGATCCCAACAGGTAACATCAGAGCCTGAATGTGGTGGGAAAGTGGCATCAGAAGGTAACCAAGGCAGGTCAATCTTTAGTCTTGAAAAAGGGAAACCAGGAAAATCCCAGACCTTCCTAATGCCTCCCTTCCTCTTCCATCCTTCCTTTCTTCCACCAAGACCACAAAGGGATCAGCAGAGGTAGCCATAGAAGAAAGGGAAAAGGTGGAGCTGTGGGCTAGACTGTAAATCCCATCTCATTCCAGTGAACTGAAGAAATCCACACCCCTTCATGAGCAGGGATTGTGATCTGAAATGTAATACAGGCTGTGGTTCAAAGTGTGATCACACACTTCAAGGGTTCAAATCCCCACTCAGTCATGTAAACTCACTGGGAGAGTGGAACTAATAAGTCCACTCCTTAAATATCTCACTTACCTTGAAAGTCCTGTTATGGTCACTATAAGGATCACTATTAGGGCACATAGCTAACTTCCCTACCATATGCATTTTTAGTACAAAACTTTGCCTCCACATTTCCTTAACCTATAGATTTCCATCTACCTGGACACTGTGCACAGGATTTGAAAGTTGCCATTCTGGAACAGAAAAATTACAAGACAAAGATCCAGAGAGAGACAGCAGAGATAAAGTACATACATTTGCTGGACACCCATCTCAAGGGTTTGAATGATTTCTGGGACATTATCAAATTTTATACACCACAACTAACAGGTTGTTATATGCTGCAATTTCTCACACCAGAATAAACTTCAGAAGAATTCTCATCCATAGCCCGGGCCACCTCACATAACAAGGAAAGGACTTGGTGCTTTGCCTGGATCACTCACACCATTGCAGGCGCACCCCCCCAATAACGGACACAGACAACATTGAAAGTGGATAACAGCATCGGGCCACATTTATTGATTCAATGCCCTAGTCCGAATTATAAATTTGTATTGGTAAAACGACCAATCATAATTCATAAGGCAAGCAGGCCGAAGTAACACTGGTAAGGTACCACCCCAAAATTGCCAACGGCAATTGGTTACAATGTATCAATTTGTATCAATTTGTTTGTTGACAACAAACAAATTGTTGACCGTAGTCAATAACTAACTCATGACCCCACCCTCTGACGCGTATCCGTGAAATCACAGGGGTGATGCATGCTGGTTAGCAATCGTCATCACCCCATCGCCTGGTTCGTCGTTGACCAGACAACGTTTAACTAATTTATTCCTGTCTAGTGTTGTCCAGTCAATTGCGAACCTGCCGGATACTTGTGGGTCATACTGTTTACCTTACCAGTGCTACCCGCCAATGTGACCAAAGTCAACATTAGGAACACAGAAAGACCCCTATATCAAACCATAGCAACAGTGTGGGATGGGCAAAAAAGCCAGGACCCGGAAGCCAATATGGGTCCCAGCCAAAAATTCCCACCCGGCCCCGAAGCGACCAAAATATCACACTGTTAACTAGGGAGGGGGTGGAGGGGAAAAGACTTCTCCGCTCCGTCGCTGAGGTAAAATGGCAGCTCGGCTGCCTCGTGGCCACCCCTTTTATAAGGGAGCTGGCCACGCCCCTAACTACCCGGATTCTCTGTCCTGTGGGGGGGGCCCGCAAAGGGCGCGGCGGCCATTTTGGCGCCGCGCTTGCATTGCAGGCGCACCCCCCCAATAACGGACACAGACAACATTGAAAGTGGATAACAGCATCGGGCCACATTTATTGATTCAATGCCCTAGTCCGAATTATAAATTTGTATTGGTAAAACGACCAATCATAATTCATAAGGCAAGCAGGCCGAAGTAACACTGGTAAGGTACCACCCCAAAATTGCCAACGGCAATTGGTTACAATGTATCAATTTGTATCAATTTGTTTGTTGACAACAAACAAATTGTTGACCGTAGTCAATAACTAACTCATGACCCCACCCTCTGACGCGTATCCGTGAAATCACAGGGGTGATGCATGCTGGTTAGCAATCGTCATCACCCCATCGCCTGGTTCGTCGTTGACCGGACAACGTTTAACTAATTTATTCCTGTCTAGTGTTGTCCAGTCAATTGCGAACCTGCCGGATACTTGTGGGTCATACTGTTTACCTTACCAGTGCTACCCGCCACACGGAGGGGCTTCAAAGAAGACCTGACGCCCCCCCCCCAGACCGTCAGCTCGGTCAACAGGCCTGCTCGCCAATCACCCAACAGGAGGTCCATACCTCCTCGCGACAGATGGACCCCATCCCCTGCGTACAAGTCATAATTTTGTAGGCTAATATCGGGGTGATGACTGACCCGTCCCCAAGCCCTGTCGGCAAGAAACCGCGCCACCGCCCTATTGACCGTGCGCCTAGCACGGTCAAGGGCCATGAGGTTAACGCCCCCTCTGTAAGAATGGCGCGGGACAATGTCCGACCAAACCAGGGTTGTGGCAGGCCAGACATAATGCAAGTAGGCGAGTTCCTCGCAAATCGCATGCTTGAGCGATAAGCCGGTGACCTGGCCCAAATCATTGCCCCCCAGGTGGATAATGAGAATGTCAGGCGGGTCAGCACCCAGGCCAGAAAAAAGGAAAGGCCGCAGCTCCCGCCATAACATCCCAGGCTTACCATGCCATGTGAGACTGGCGTGTTCACCCAGTCCCAGTCGGGGTCCCCACTCTGTCGCCGCAGCGTAACGCGCTGCCCTGTGCACATAGCTGTGGCCCACCAGCCATACTGTCACCGGTGTAATACGACACCCAGGGTCTGTAAGAAAATTGAGAAAAAAGGCGGTAAGGTGACTGGATTGGTACTCATGGCGGGAGTGGGCGCACATAAAACTGAAAACATTGCGAGCCCCACCTCCCCATGCTGCGTATGTCAGCCCCAGAGTACCCAAAAGCAGCTGCTGTAGAGGCTGCACCAATACGGAATGAATGTGTGCCATAACGGGCACCTGGTAGGCCCACCCTGGTGAGGGCTCTGGCTGTCACCTTCCAAAACTGAAATTTAGTAAGGGGAGACCCATCTTGGTGACAGAAAAACGGGCCGTGGTGCATGCCACGCAGTGCCAGGAATTCCTGTAGGGCACCAACCGGACAGATGTCTGCCAAAGAACACCGTAGCAGTCTTACACCACTGCCTACGCCATGCTGATCTGTTTTAGAGGAGCGTATCCTCAACTGGGCCCAGTCTTTGGCAACATAGACATCTTCGAGTTCCAGTGCCCTACCACTTGCATCCGCCTTAGACAGCATCACGAGTTCGCTGACGCGGAGCGCTCCAAAAAATGCCACCGTTGTGGCTGCATGAAAAAGGGCTGCCTCATAATGATCAAAACAGAGGCCTGGCCAGCCCCGGGCCAACTGGGTAAGAACCCCTGGGGAAATAGGGTGCCGGTCGTCCGGGCAACGCCCGCGCTCGTGCACCCACCCCTCCAAAACATGTCTCACACGGAAGTCAGAGGTGGTATCCACATGACCTCCCACTTTGGCCATAAAAGCCAACGCCGAGAGCTTGGATGCTATGGTGCGAGGTGCGAGGCCCTGTGCATGCAGGTGAACCATGAACCGCAGAACATGGTCCACCGGGATAGGCCAGGTCTCTGGCAGGTGACATTGAGCAGAAAATGCCCTGTAAGAATTGAATGCTTGTTGGTACGCCTTACGCGTGCGTGGCGCTAGTGACAGGCCAATCGCCCGGTTCACCTCTCCTTGCCAATAGTCCACATCTCGTCCGGGAGTGGCGAGGGAAATTCCTCCGCATCCGGGGCCAAGGCGCGGAACCGGGAGATCTGCAGGCGGGACAAAGCGTCAGCAATATCATTATTAATCCCTGGGACATGCCTGGCCCTGAACAAGACGTTGAGGCGCAGGCAGCGCAGCACAAAATGGCGCACTAGTTCCATAACCCTGGGCGATTTAGAAGTCTGTGCATTGACAATGTGGACAACAGCAGCATTGTCACACCAGAAATGCACCACCGAATTAGCCCACTGTTCGCCCCATAGCATCAAAGCCCCCAGAATAGGGAAAAATTCCAGGTATGTGAGATCCCGCAGGCGACCTGTGCCTGCCCATGCCGGTGGCCACCCACCATAGGCCCACTTCCCATTGAAGTACATCCCATAACCCAGGGATCCTGAGGCATCAGACTGGATCTGAAAATTGGGGGATGCCAGGAGGTCAGACCTCCAAAATGAGACCCCATTGAACTCCCTCAGGAATTGCAACCAGACAAACATGTCTGCCCTGATACCCCGGGTAAGCCTGACTCTGTGGTGGGGCCTGGATAACCCTGCCATGGCGTCGCATAAGCGCCGGGCAAAAGCCCTGCCCAGTGCGACCACCCTGCAAGCAAAATTGAGGTGACCATGTAGCACCTGCAGTTCCCTCAGGGATGCCTTACGCTTGGCCAGCAATTCCGAGATAAGGGCCACTATCCCGGACACCTTATCACCCGGCAGCCTAGAAGCCTGCACTACTGTGTCAATCTCGACCCCCAGGAATACTAGCTTGGTAGATGGGCCCTCGGTCTTTTCGGGCGCTAAAGGGACACCAAGTTCCTCCATTAGCGTCTGAAATGTGTTGAGGAGACGTGTGCACGTGTCCCAGCCCCGTTCACCCCCGAATAAAAAATCATCCAGGTAATGGGCTACAGACCGGGACCCTGACCTGCGGACGAAAGCCCACTCTAGGAAGGTACTAAAGCGCTCGAAGGCCGAGCATGATATGGAGCAGCCAAAAGGCATGGCCTTATCAAAATAATATTCACCCTTAAATTTAAAACCCAGCAACTCAAAGTCGCCCGGATGCACTGGCAAAAGGCGAAAAGCCGACTTAATGTCACACTTGGCCAGCAGGGCACCCGGGCCACACGAGCGTACCATGCGCAGCGCATGGTCAAACGATGTATACCTGACTGAACAAAGGTCATCAGGAATAGCATCATTGACCGATCGGCCGGCTGGGTAGGACAAATGATGAATAAGGCGAAACTCACCTAGGGACTTTTTGGGGACCAAACCCAGTGGCGACACCTTAAGATTGGGAAACGGGGGTGCAGGGAAAGGTCCAGCGACCCTGCCCGCATCTAACTCCTTTTTAATGCTGGCCGCCGCCACCTCCTCCCTTCCTCTGAGGGATAAAAGGTTGGGAGCATCCTGAGGGGACCTATCACCCATAAAAGGGATACGGAATCCCTGCTTAAAACCCTGAAGGAGATACTCCCCGTCCTCCCCCTTCGGGTACGATGCGAGCCAACGCTCCAGCATGTCCACATTAATTGGGGAGGGGGCCTTTTGGAGAACCAGCTCCATCCGTGGCAGTCTTGCCAGCCCACTGTCCACCCCTCCCTCTGCCTCGTGCCCCCCCAGGCCTGGGACAGGCAGAGGCTGCGTGGGGGCCCGAACATGTGGGACACTCATGCTTATACTTGCAATTCTTTCTATTGCAGGAGCCATTGGACGAGAAAGTCCAGCACAGCAGGCGGGCTGGAACCCCCTGCCCCGCCGCCTGGCGGGTAACCTGCGCTGGAGCCGCTCGCTGGACCGCATGTCCGCAATGGTATCTATCTCCCGGGGCAGGGCGTGTGGGCGTCATATACAAAAGCCAAAGCCTCTGGCACGGCTCATCCCATCTCATCTCGGGGTGGAGAGGAATCCTCATACGGAATTCCTCATCATATGCTAGCCATGAGGGGCCCGGGAAATCAACCATCGCCCTGTATATGTTGTCCAAATATTGGACCATGGGAATAGCTAAATCCGGCCGCGCCCTTAAATACACCGCCATGTATATTAAATAAGCGGGGAGCCAGTTGGCCCAGGTACGCGGCGGCTTACGGCGGCGTGCCTGCTCCTTGTCCTTCTCATCCTGCCCCTCCCTTTCCTCCTTGGTGGGCTCTCTGTTCAGGAGTGAGAAGATATCTACGTACTCCCCCCGCCATATCTTTTCTCTGGTAGTCTGTGCCAAGTGATCACCCAATGGCAAGGAATACCCCGCCGTCGGCAAAGCCGAAAACGGCACAGCCGGCCTAGGAAAAGGGGCCTGAGTTAACCCAGCCACCCCCAGAACATTCCCCGCAGTGTAAGAACAAGTACCCACCCCAGTGCCCAAGGTGGCAGTCGTCGTCGCCGGGTGGGTTGCCGACAGCGTGGCCCCCGCACCACCCGCGCGAGGCCAAGGCCATTGAAAGGCCCCCCCTATATTGGGAATGTGTGTGGATGTACTCGCTTGCACCGTATACTCACATGCTGCACCCCCGCGGGCCGCCCCCACCGGGGGTTCCGGCCCACTGGGGGCGTCGGAGCTCACGACCGACGTAGAGCTCATCACCGGGGCTTGACCCGCACCTGGCTGCTGGCTGGGGAGCTGCGAGGCAGTGGCCGAAACCGCGCCACGCGCCTGCAGCAGCTCGACCCTACCTGCCGGCTGTTGTCCTCCTGCCGACAGCGCCTCGAAAGGGACCCCGAAGGGGGCGCCCGCCTGACTGGCCCGAGCCAACGACGCTTCCAGGGCCGTAATGCGGGCCAGTAAGGTGTCCACGTTGACCAGGGGCAAAGGGCCGGCCGGCCCGCCTGGTCCAGGCGTGGGTACAGGTCCCTGTACCCCAGGACCCGAATATGGCCATTGGCCAGCACCGAAGCCCGGCAGGGTCGGTGGAGAAACCTGCCAAGGCAGGGGGCCGCACCACCCCCCAAGGCTAGAGGGCCCAGGGAGAGGCTGCGACCCAAGAGGAGTAGGCCCAACAGGGTGGGCAGGTGCAGGAGCGGTGTCCACCGCTCGCGGGCCGCGGGCCGGAACCCCTTCCGCGCCCGCACTCTGATCGCCCACTCCGGGCCAAGGGGCAATAGACCCCATTCCGCCGGCCCCAGCAGGGGCCGGCAAAGGCGGCTGCTGAGGAGGCGGCACCGCGGTCCTCCGACCTGGGTTGCGCCTCCTAACAGCGCGAGCTGCACTCGAAGCTGCCTTCTTCTTCGAAGGCATCTCCACCGAAGCAAAAAGGGAAGCCAGCAAGGCAGAATCGCTACCAAAAAGGCTTCCCGGTAGGCTAAAGAGCGACGGAGACACAGGTGAAAAGACTTCTCCGCTCCGTCGCTGAGGTAAAATGGCAGCTCGGCTGCCTCGTGGCCACCCCTTTTATAAGGGAGCTGGCCACGCCCTAACTACCCGGATTCTCTGTCCTGTGGGGGGGGCCCGCAAAGGGCGCGGCGGCCATTTTGGCGCCGCGCTTGCATTGTCAACTGTCACACAGTATTGTCAATAGATGCTAGGTCTGAGGGTAGCCTTATTAGCAAATATGTAATACTGTACCACAATGTTTGTTTTGCATCCATCTACAGTAGTACCTCACTTAAAGAGCATAATGTGTTCCACGGGATTGCTCTTTAAGCAAGTTTGCTCTTTAAGTGAAACATCATTGTAAATGACCAATTGTGACTTCTGGCGGGGGGGGGTTGGATTGCGAACCCTGATTTAGTTGTTAAGTGAGTTTTTGGTTGGTTTTAGTTGTTAAGCATGGCAACCATTCAGAGAAAATTCTGATCTTTAAGTGAGCTAGTCTCTAAGTGAGGTGCTCTTTATGCTAGGTTTTACTGTACTAACCATTTGTAACTCAACAGGACCAAACTTCATAGCAATTATTATTACAAGTAGTAAAAAGCCATATTGATCAGTATACTTATCTGTTATACTAACCAACCATTGTGTGCTTCTGTACCTTATGTGTATAAATTAATGTCATGAAGACTCACTCTTATGTCTGATAAAGTGGACTTGATCCATGAAAGCTGACATTAAAATACAGCAGTTGTTTTTTAATGTGGCACAAAAAAAATTGTCCTTTTATTTTCTTTTGTTTTGTTTACTCTCTGATATGCTTGCGCAAACTACCACAGCTACCCCTTCAAAAAAATTCAGCTATAGCATAATATGTCATTTGCCCATTAAAGGAGATCAAACTGGCTTTTAGGTTTAGAAAAGATGGTCATTCTCCCCTGATGAACAATGATATATCCATTCACAGTAGGGGAATTCAACTCAATATTATTTTGTTCAGACATTAAATCATGCCAATTGTTTAATTCTTCTACTGTGTTGAGATATATGTGTGTGCATTGAATGCTTTGGCATAGTTAGGATAAGGAATCCCTTGATGATTTGCTCTATTGTGCTTCTCTTTGTCAAATAAGTAAATACATCCACACATATTAGTCCTTTCTTTTCCCCAGTAATGAGACGCAAGCAACTTTACTCTTAACCCAAATGTCATTTTTCTGAGGTGTTTTTGAAGCAACCTTTGAAATTTTTCAAGGGAATGTACACTTCACATGCAGACCATTTGAGCCAAAGGAAAAAACTGACAACCTGGCAATTGCTTGTAGAATAAACTTGGACATCCATCAGGAACTCAAAAGCAAGTTTGGTGGGGCAGGGGAAGGGACGGAGGGACAGAGACAGCCACTCTTTCAAAAGAGAATAGGGGAAAAGCCCACAAAGGAAAGCCACAATGGATCTGTTGCCTTTACCAGCCCCACTTTCTCTTTCTGCTTTCTACTCACAATTTTCTTCTTTTCATTGTAGAGACTCTGGATTCTTCCAAATGGAGCCTGCAGTGGCTCAAGTGGTTAAGATGCTAACTAGAAGGTGGAAGGTCAGCAGTTCAAAACCTGAGTACGGCACAATGGAATGATCTCCCATCTCTGTCACAGCTCCTGCTAACCTAGCAGTTCGAAGGTAAGAAATAATAATAATTATAATCTATACCTATAAGGAATAGGTGTGGCCATACATATGCAGAATACGTTTACACACCCCTGGAGCAAATCCCGTGATACTTGGCACACATGTACCTTTTGCAACTGGGGTCAGCACTGCGAGTGTTCTGAAGCTGAGGGTGGGCCCTGCACCCCACAAATACAACAAAATGTAAAAACTACAACTCCCAGGATACACTGCAGCACAACGTGGTCAATCAGAGAGGCCGGGCCAAGAGTGAGAGAGGCGGGTGCCGGTCATGCATGCACACAGACCAACTGCTGCCCACAAAACATAGCACAGCTGAGAAACACAGCGGCACCCATGGCTGGAACACAGGCGGCCGTCACGCCCAGCACAGGAATGGGGGCCAAAAAGACACTCCCAAAATAGCCAGAAAAACCTCAGGCACCCTTAGCCAAGGGGCACAGAGCTGCTGTGACAAGGCCTCTACCAACCCCCGAGCGAAATGGCAAAACCTATACGGCCTTACCATGCCACTGGAATCACCTCCACCGGGTCCTTGGAGAAGGAGAAGGGGAAGAAGACCAAAATTGGGAGGATATGAGAGGAAGGAGGGGGAGGAAGAAAACACAGGGAAAACGGGGAAACAGGAGGAGGGAAGGAAAATCTGCCGTATACTCCTTTCAAAAAATCACACAAACACACGGACAAGCTGCCGGCGGCCGTGGCCTTGCTGGCAGGCCTGGGGGAGAAGGGCCTGATGTTGCTGTGGCAACAGGGGCCTCAAGACAAGTAGACTTCCTACAGAACAAGGAACAGGGCGTGGGTGCCTGACACGGGACTCTCCTCACCCCGGATTGGGTCCAACCCGGGTGCAGCCGGGTCCCCCTGCTAGTAGTAGTAGTATCTACCTATAAAGAGGAGCGTATACACGCCCACACCCAACTATATGTATCCCATACCGAGCCGCCTGCACTCACCCGAACCCGGACCGCAGAGCGCCGCAAGATTGCCGAAGCCGGCAGTGGGGCAACAGCCCCACAAACAGGAACAAAGGGAAACAACGTCAATTCCCAACATCCTCTGCACCGCACCATTGCCTCAGCCAATCAGGCTGAGAGGTGAGAGCAAAAAGAACATTGGTAAAGGCTGCGCACCCAATTGAAATCGAGCCGCAGAAAATAACCCGCCACATGAACGCAAACAAAAGAAACAAAACTACAAGTCCCAGCATCCTACGTGCCATGAGCACTTCAGCCAATCAGGCTGAAGGGTGCGAGCATGCAGAATGCTGAAAAAGCCAGTGCGTGAAAAATAAAATAAAAACACACCAGCCTCACGCAATGGGAGCGCAAGTCCACCGCAGGCAGACACAGCACCTCACGGCCTCGCAAAACAAAACCCAAAAAAACCATGGCAAGACACCCACCGGCCTTCTTTCCCGGAGCAACGGGGAGAAAAGGGACTCCCTCTCCTCAACACTACCCCACCGAAGACACGGTGAGACCACCGCCGGCCTCAAGGTCAGTTGAGCCGGGGTGGGGAAAAATACCACCAGCAGGCAGCAGTTCGTCAGAGGAAGCACCCTCCCTGGCAGATGACTGGCTGCTGCCTTTGTACTTCTGATGGAGGTAATACAAAAGCAGCAGCCAGCAATCCGCAAGGAAGAATACCACCCTTTACGGATTGCTGCCTGCTGATCTCCGGTTAGGTAAGCCAGGAGAAAAAGGAGACAGAGAGGAGAGAACCATCGTTAGGCAGATAGCTCTTCTCTGCCTCCTTCTCCCCCGACCTACCTAATGAACTTTACCAGGGGAAGAGCCAGCTGACTGCCAGCTCCTCCTTTTCCCCATTGCTGCATCAAAACCAAAATTCGAAGCAGCAATGGGGAAAAGAGGGACCGACAGGCAGCCCGTTCTTCATGCAAAAATACACAACAACAACAACAAAACCAAACATTTACCCAAAATGCCAAACACCAAAATTAATAAAACACAAATAAATAAATAAATAAATAAACACATTAGCCAACAAAACAATAAATAACAAAATCCACAAACAAAAATACCCAAAACACCATGAAAGCACAGAAAAAACACCTAACTACAACACGAAAATACCTAACTCAAACAACAAAAATACCACAAATTAAACAAAAGAAATCAGAAACATAAAAAACAACCAGAAATAAACAAAACAATTAAACACATCTAAAACCTAAAAAAACACAAAAGAAGAAACAGAAACACCTACCAGTCCAACACACACAAAAAAAAACCAGATTAAAAAAAAAACCAGCGAACTCATCAGCACGTCCTCCCGCCACGACTCCGGAACAGAAATGAAGAAACAAAGACTACTTACTGGAAGAAGCCCCACCTAGAGGCCTGGAGAGAAAACAAGTCAAACAAAAAAGAATCCAACACTATTACTAACAGCCCCACCTAGAGGCCACAAGAGTAAAAACAAGTCAGAAAAATCTTAACCTATAAAACCGTTGGAACTTGCTATAGGTTGCTATGCCTCGCCCTACTTTCCTGCACTCACCCTTCGTGCACACGGCCAATCTGGGTCCACAGGTCAACAAAGGATTGAGAAAACCGGCAGTGGGGCAACAGCCCCACAAATGCAAAAAAAGGGAAACAACTTCATTTCCCAACATTCCTTGCACAGTGCCACGCCAGAGCCAATCAGGCTGAGAGGCTCTCGCACGGCCCGTCGCAAGGAATGTTTAGAAACACGCCGTGGCCAATCAAAAGAAAACCGTTTTTAAAAAATGCAGCACAAACACAAAGCACAAACCCATAACTACAAACCCCAGCGTCCTGCGTGCCATGAGCGTGCAGAACGCTGAGGAAGCCAGCACGCAAAAAAACCCACTAAAATAAAACACCGGGAGAGCAAGTCCGCCAAGCCACGGGAACCAAAGCCCCCCTCTCCAATGGCGCATGAAGCTCCTGATTGGAGTTTCCCCTTTAATATCACTGGGTGGGGGGGGGTGTTGTGCTCCCCCTCTCTACTGGCTCCCCTGGGGTTGGGAGGGTTGGGGGGACAAAAGGATTCTGTTTCCCCAACCTTCCTGACCCCAGGGGACCTGACAGAGAGGGGATTCCCCTCCACACACACACACACGCCCCATATTAAAGAGAAGAAACCAAGTGGTTACTTCTCTTTAAAAACAGAGTTTGGGGGTGGAATCCCCCTCTCCGATGGCTCTCCTGGGTCCGGAAGGGTTGGGGAGACAGACCCCTTTTGTCCACCCAACCCTCCCAAACCCAAGGAAGCCAGCAGAGAGGTGGATCACACACACCCCCACTGATATTAAAGGGGAAACCACAATTGAGATTTCCCTTTTAATATCAGAGGGTGGCCTGGATTCGATCCCCTCTCCTGGGTCCCATGAGTCTGGAAGGTTTGGGGGGACAAAAGGGGTCTGTCCCCCCAAGCCTTCCAGAGCCAGGGGAGATGGCAGAGAGGGGATCCCCCGTAGGACACAAAAAAACACAAAAACAAACAATCAAAAACATCCAAAAATACACAAAAACAAACAAAAATAACACCAAAAAACAATACAAAGTAAACAAAAACAAAAATTTCCAAACACACCCAGCACCCAGCCAAACACCACAAAATCCAACCACCACCACCACCCCAAATAAAGAAAAACAGCCAACTCACCACCACACAACCTCACTCCACAACGACTGGAAAAGAAATGAATAAAGAAAGAGACTACTTACTGGAAGAAGCTCCACCCAGAGGCCACGAGAGAAAAAAACTGTCAAAATACAAGATAACCCCTACCAGCACCACTTGCTGCCCACAATAGTAAAAAAAATCAAAAAGACACAACAGCCCCACACAAAAGGCCCCAAGAGTAAAAACAAGTAAAAACAAAAAACACGAAATCACACTTTTACACAAATCAAAAACATATCTCAATAAAATAAAATAAAATAAAAACTATTCAAAAATCCTGTGAAAATTTGTATAAATAAAAATTTTAAAAATTTCAATTATAGACTAACCTCTTCTTTACAAACATTAACAACAACAACAACAACTTTCCAACACCATTTAAAACAGCCCAGCAATGCCGGGCAACCTCTGCTAGTAAGAAATAAATCAAAATCACAAATAAATCTAATAAAATAGATCAAAAAAAGTCACAAACCACAATGCAAAACACCCCCACCCAAACCACCCTTAACCACCCTTAACAAAAAAAACACAAAAAATACACAAATATGCTAGTGTGTGTGTGTGTGTGTGTGTGTGTGTGTGTATAGATAGATAGATAGATAGATAGATAGATAGATAGATAGATAGACCACACCCCTGTACCGACCGTGCTGAGGCTTCACACACACCTACCTTGAGTGTGTGAGATTGGCACTGCAGGGGTCCGGGAGAGCGTTTCGGGCTTTGTGCCCCCAAAAATGTGTCACACAGTGGACGCCCCCACAGATGGGAGAAAACAGCAGGAAAGGGGGAAGTGCGCACGCACTTATGTCCGTGTCCGCACATAAAAGCCTAACTGCTAAGATTTAGATCCCATATGATACTCAAGGCATAAGATGTATTTCTTCAAAGTTTAATCTTTCAGCTCTTTCAAGAACCCTGCATATGATGAATTTAGAGAATGAACATAGTGAGAAGCACAGCAGGACAACAATATGTAAAAAGCAAAGATGATAAAACATAGAGTGAAAGATGGATTGTTTGACTAGAGGTATGTGCTGAATCAATCAGTTCTTTACCCTTATTGTATAGATAAATAGAGATATATACAAAAAGTTGTGTGCACCAAAGAAACACGAAAATATAATATTAGATGAAAGGTTTAGAAATAAACTGTGATGCTAGGTGACCTCCAGTCTTTCTAATCCTTACTGAAACAACCTCTCTGACATGGAGGCAAGCAAGATGGCTGTTGTATACAGTAGTTCACAACTGCTCCTTGAAAGATACTACAGTCATCATGGGGTAGTTTGTCTAACACTAGGCTCAAGTGATCAGAGAGAACAAAAGGATGATTTATATGTGACTTGGATATAGCTTGCAGAATTATATCAAGTGCAAATAACTGGTCATCATAATTGGGTATCTTAGTTTATCACAATTAGAGAGAACTTAATGGGGGAGCTGAGGACGACCCGGATCTCTTACCACAGTATTACACTGAAAAGCTATTTATTTAAAAATAAGATTGACAGTAAGTTTGTCAAAGGCAGTGATGGGGTTCCAAATTTATAGAATTATTATTCTCCTAATTATGTGTATTGCTTACCCATGATTGGATCAGATTAAGCTAGATATTAGATGCCTTTATTATACCAGGGGTTCTCAAACTTTTCATACCATGGGCCAGACCATGCCCCCTCAAACAGCTGAGGGTGCTAGACATGTGGTTCACCCTAGTATAAATGCTGCCATAAACTGAGGCTAACGCATTTGCATAGACATGGGCACATTTACAGCTACCGTAAATGCATCCGCTTCTGTTTCTGGGTCTGGCCCACGGGCCATAGGTTGTAAACCCCTGATGTATGCTCTCATGCTTAAGGAATGTGATAGCATGTTACCCTACCCTGATTGGTCAAGATGTATAAACTCTTGTTCAATGTGCAACCCAAAAAGTTCATATTTGGTGAACTTTAGAGATGGTACCCTCCCAATTCCTGCTTGCAAGATGATAAAGATCCCTTGGAATGCAACAGGTAGTGAGAGAACTGATAGCAGAAGCAGAAAGAATTGAGGCCCCTTGCTTTTCAGGGTTAAAAGTGCATATTCAAGGTCTGTTTGTTGTTGGGGGGGGGGGGTTGTTGTTTTTTTGGTTTTGGGTTTTGTTTTTTGTTTTTTGGGGGGTTGCCTGTGTTGTTTGAAGGCTATAAATCCGGGGGGGGGGGGTGTTTCTAGGGAAGAATACTGGAAACGGGGTATAAGTATAACCTGATTTCTGTGTCCAGCATGCCATGGCTCAGCACGTAGCCCAGATCTTTGATTCAGCTGAAATAAAGGCCTGTTATAATTTCACCTTGTCTTAATTCAATTGTGTATAAGGATTCAACAAGCAGCAGGACTAAATTAGAGTTTGGTCCACAACAGCAGTAAGGTGTTTTTATAGGTTTAGGGCAGAGATGAGCAGTCTTGGTCCTCCAGCTGTTCTTGGACTTTAATTCCCAGAAGCCCAAGTACTTTGGGCATCAAATGAGAAGGGAGGATTCACTTGAGAAGGCCGTGATGTTGGGAAAGGTGGAGGGCAAAAGAAGAAGGGGGAGGCCAAGGATGAGATGGATAGATGGTATTGTAGACACAATGGGCACAGAGCTGGGAGGACTGAGGGGGATGGTGGAGGACAGAGGCGCCTGGAGAACGATGGTCCATAGGGTCGCAAAGGGTCGGAATCGACTGTGCGACTGAACAACAACAACAACAACAACAACAAGTCAACACACCAGCTGGTCAGGGTTTCTGGGAATTGAAGTTCAAGAACAGCTGAAGGGCCAAGACTGCCCATCACTGGTTTAGGGAGATGACAGGAAAAAAATAGTGGATGAACACTTGAGATGTACTGCAGAAGTTTTGAGTTTCATCCCTGGCATGATGTTCTTTCCCCCAGTTTGGTATCATTTTAACCATCATAGTTCCATCACACAGAATCCTGGGATCTGTAGTTTAATGAATGCCACACACTCCTATGAGGATAGCAGCACTGCAGACCAGGGGTTACCTAACTTTTCACGCCATGGGCCAATCACATGGATCTCTGTGGTCATTTGGTTCCTCCTGCTGTAAACACTGATGGAAATCACATCAGTGGCTGTCATAAATGCTCTGGGTGGAATTATGCATCTACGGCAATGTTTCTGGCAGGTGCAGGTGCATTTACACATGTGTGGGTGCATTTAACAGCTGTCGTAAATGCGTCCACGTCCGGTAGCAGCGAGTGCAGTTCCAGGCAATATGAAATTGTGCTGCAGCCCCTTTAGCAAAGCTCAGGAATATCACTTTTTTGGAGTATAAGTTGCCAAATTACTCAGTAAGCCGCACAGTTCTTGCCCAGAGACAGTGACATTTCCAACCTCCCCCCACAAGCAACACTCACAGGCTGTGCTTTAAAGTTTTATTTCCTATTTTTTGAGGCTTGACACAGGGGCTTCTGTTGCTCCAACAGGATGGATGTAAATCCATTCTGGCAACAACAAAAAATTGGTGGGCCCCCAATGATGGGTGTCCACTGACAAATTCCCTGTTCCTCCTGCTGCTAACTGAGAGCTTTCTTTTTGAGCAGGAAGCTAGGAAGAGCTTGACCTAGCTAGTCCTCAAAACCTTCCGGTTTAAGTCTTTATCCTAGATCAGGGGTTCCCAACCTATGGCCCGTGGGCCGGCCCTGGCCCCCAATGCCATCTCATCGGACCTGTTGCCACCTCCACTGCACCCAGAAGTGGAAGCAGGCATGTTTAAGTCAGCTGTAAAATACACCCATGCATGCACAAATGCGCCTGTGGTTGTCATAAATGCAGAAGTATGTGCATTTACGACAGACGTAAATGCACCTGCTTCTGCTTTTGGGGGGCATGTTCCAGCCCACTCAAGTGTCTGTGGGCGTGGTCAGGCCCATGGTGAAAAAAGGTTGGGGGGCCCTATCCTAGGTGAACCACATTTAAATATTCGTAAAATCTGTGTATCAGTTAGAACTTGCAGAGCAGAGAATTATGGAAAATTATAGTCCCTGCTCACCCAACCTGAACCAGACTGACAACTCAGTAAATATGCAAAAATACAAAGAGGGCCAAAGCACCATTAAGCATCAGATGTTCCCTTTTATAGTCTGAATTCCTTTATGAGTGTTTCCCAAAAGCACAGCTGGGAAGCAACTAGCTATATATAATGGCTGAAATATTTCAGTTTAGCAGAATAAGTCATAATAAAGTGAGCCCACTGAATCAGTGGCATTTTGGTGATTCAATTCCTCCATGAGTTCCACTGATTCAATTGACCCACTCTGTGTCTGCCTTACTACACTGAGAGCCTATCCAGACAGGTATCAAGTCTCCAGAGGGTAGGGGTGGGGGGTTGACTGATCTGCTTTTTTTTTTTTTTTTTGCAGCTGTGGTCCATGGGGTCACAAAGGGTCAGACTCAACTGTGCAGCTGAACAACAACAACAACAACAAACATTTGCTTGACAATGAATCAGTTCAGCCTGCTCTCCGTTTAGCATGGCAATGGCTGATGAGGTGTGATTGATGGCTTCTGCTAGCATGCACGCCAGCTGGCCGATCCTGCATGCATTGCCTACGGCCATTCCGGGCACCCCTATAATACTGACCGCTAGGGATACATACTCTGCCTTGCTAAGCACGGTGATATCACTGTCACATGTCTCATCTAGCTGGACCTCTCGTATAGGCTGTGCTGGCCTTGAGGTGACCGGGTTTGGGGTGACCATCTCCCTTTTGGGGAGTACCAGGGTTAAGCGACTCACACAACAGTATGAGTCAGACATATTAACGGGTATGTAGTTCCAGGTCCGTTGGTTACAAGTAAAAAACCATCCTGTAGGCGAAATAATATGAGCATACACATAACTGATAGTCTCTGGTTGGGTACAATTCCAAGTCTCTTTCCCAGGACTCAGGCAACGGTGGTGCGGCCCCTTGACTGTGAAGCAGCCAGTCATCTTGGCACAGGGTGTGCTTAGGCTGATGGCCACCCAAGGTGTGTAAAGGATGACTGCATCAGCGGGCAAAGTCTTTGTTACCTGAGTTCCCCAGTTCGCGTAAGTCACGTACATGATTCAGTGATGGTGCAAACGTGCACACCCATTCAGTGTCCCCAGCCTGCTCTCCCGGGGCACGGCAAACCGGGATCAGGCATGTACTTAGTAAAGAAGCAGTGTCCATGGTTTGTTGCAAGCAAAAGTCCAATTGGTTGACAAGTCCGGCTAATTTCTCCCAAATGTTGTACTGGAGTCTGGCGGTTAAGTCTCCACCAGGTGTCAAGTCCCCATAAGAAGCTTGAACCCCTCCCGCCATCAGCAAGGAAAGGATCAAGATGACCACCAGGAATTGTAGGTGATTTGAGCTAGCACTGTGGCCACCATGTTTTGCGAGGTGAGCTCAGTGTTTTGACCATCCCCCAGGTCACTCTCTGGTCTGGTCTTGGCCAAGGTCATCTGCTCCACCTGGGTCCTCTCGCCAGGCTCACTCCCTCCATCTCGGGCAGGGGGTCCGGGGTCACTCGGTGCCACGCCATGTGGCTTGAAATGTGGTCTCATGCAGCGGGCCAGAATCCAGACGGTTCCTGTGGGGGACATAATCGCTGCATACCCCCTCCCCCATGTTATCAGGGGTGCCGGACCTCTCCAGGAGGGGTCTGGTGGCACCCTGAAGCAAACCATGGGTTGCGGGAGGATTTCCTGCTGATGGAAATGCTTCTCCTGCGGGGTGCAGTCAGCAAAAATGTTAAGGTGGTTATAAGTGAATAAACTTTGTGCAGGCGTTGCTGTGCCTGACCCTGGCTTTTCGGGGGGACTATCTCTTCCCTTTCTGTTTGTTTTTCGATGTAGGATTTTAATGTCCAGTTCACCCATTCAACAATGGCTTGTCCCTGGGGATTGTATGGAATGCCAAATGTGTGCTTTACATCCCAAGTTGCTAGGAATGTGGCTAGCTGTTTGGAACTATAAGCCAGCACGTTGTCAGTCTTCAGGTGGCCTGGTTTGCCCATGGACGCAAAGCATGTCAAGAGATGTTGCTCTACGTGGGTTGCAGCTTCTCTCTTCTGGGCTGTGGCCCAGGCAAACTGTGAGAAAGTATCAATGGAGATGTGCATATACTGCCATCTCCCAAATTGTGGGACGTGCGTGATGTCCATTTGCCAAATGTAAGCTCCCAGTAATGTAAGCTCCGGGTAGACTGTGGATCAAATTCTTAACATACTGACTGTCTGTGACAATGTTAAATGGCTCTTTGGCAAACGTTTTCAAAGCGAGGTTCGCTGCTGCCAGCTCCGCTCTCTGTGCTGATTTCTGCGGAAGTGTCAGCAGCGTTTTCCAAGCCTTTTCTTCGTGCCAAGTGAGAACTCCGTACACTTTTCCCCCATCAGTGAATACTGTCTTGGCTCCTTGGAGGAGAGGCAAGGACAGCATTTCCTGCAATTTGACTGTCTGAGTCTGAAGTGAGACTAGTCTTGGGTCCTTTGGCAAGTGGTATGCCAGGCTCCCCATGAACCCTTCTAATGCTATGGGTAGGGTGTCTCCCAGCTGCATTTCTGCTGCATCTGCTCTTTATTGAATGGCACAACTATCTTGGCCAAGTCGTGTCCTGAAATTCCCTTGCTCTTAGCCTCCCCTTATGAATTACTGTGGCTACCGATTCCTGCGGAGGAACAATATTCCTGGAGGAGGTGTTTGGTAGATACACCTATTCCATGATTTTCTTTTTTCCCCCCCTGGCTGGAGTCTATGCCTAGTGCTCCTGCGAACATGATCCCTGTCTTAATGACATACAAATTTAGCATGGGGACATATGGCCCCTCGCTAATCCTGTCTACCCATCGATGGCTGAGAATGCGGTTTACTGCCTGTAGTGTTTGCTTAGCCTCACGCGGAATGTGTATCCAGTCAGCTGGATGTTTTCCTTGGGTTAGCAGCGAGAAAAGTGGTTTTAATAGGTCTGTGTCTATTTTAAAATAAGGCCTTGCCCAATTGATGTTCCCTAAAAT
Organism: Bradypodion ventrale; assembly: GCA_035047345.1. Taxonomy (NCBI): domain Eukaryota; kingdom Metazoa; phylum Chordata; class Lepidosauria; order Squamata; family Chamaeleonidae; genus Bradypodion; species Bradypodion ventrale. Next base: position 10,517,042 of record JAWDJE010000010.1, read on the forward strand.
TTGCTGGAGTTCTACTAGTGTGACTGAGTCCTTAATATTGATCTTAGGCAGCACTGGCGCTGCAAAAGATCGGAGCAGCCGATGTCTCAGATAAAAATAGGGTTCAGCTCTCTGCACTTTCTCAGGAGCTATGACTAATCCTTTTTCCCCAGTGTGCTCTGGAGGTCGCGAAATATGTCGTTGCCTAATTTGGGCGCTGCGATCAATATGTCATCCATGAAATGGCAGACTAAGACTTTGGGGTACAGGTTCCAGAACCCCTCCAAGGCCTCATGGACATAGATTTGGCACAGGGTTGGCGAGTTGAGCATTCCCTGTGGCAAAAATTTCCACGCGAACCTTCGGGTTGGCTCCTTATGGTTAGTGACTGGCACTGTAAACGCGAACCTTTCCATGTCCCTAGGGTCTAAAGGGATGGTGTAAAAGCAGTTCTTTAAGTCTACGATCAGGATCTCCCACCCTTCAGGGATCATGATCGGATTGGGGGTGCCGCATTGAAGCGGCTCCATGGGCTGAATGCACTTATTGATTTCCCTTAAATCGTGAAGAAGTCACCACTTCCCGGACTTCTTTTTAATGACAAAAATCGGTGAATTCCAGGGACTGGTAGATGGTTCTATGCGTTCTGCATCTAGCTGCTCTTTAGCGAGCTGCTTTAAAACCTCTAACTTTTCCCCAACTATCGGCCACTGTTCCACCCATACCGGCTCATTGGTTAACCATTTGAGTGGCAGGGCCATTACCCGAAAGTTAGGGTGGCGCGATACTGCTATAGAATGTCTCTTCCCCAGAGATTGACGGGTACATTTAGGACATGCGGGCATATTATCGCTGTGCCATCTGCCCCCGGAATAGTGACTTCCACCAAGTCTCGGCTCCTGTAAGTTTCTTGAACTCTTCCTACCCCCCACATCTGAAACTGCCTCGATTGCCAACTCATCAGGCCATAATTTCCTGCTAATTACGGTGACATCCGCTCTGGTGTCTAACAGACCATCAAAAGGCCTTTTATTCAAAAATACATTAATGACAGGTTGCTGTTTCCACTCTATGTTCTGCTCCACTGTCACTATGATCTGGTATCCTCCTACTGCCCCTTCCTCTCTCTGGTGGTCTGTCAACCTGAATCCTGAATCTCCTCTGATCACTTCCTTGCCCCCACCTGGCAGATGATATGGAACCATGATCAATTGTGCCACAGAATCCCCTTTGCTGATTGTCTGGGGTAGGTGTGTCCATAGCTGGACTTTGATGATGCCCGTGTAATTGGAGTCTATGACTCCTGGGATCACGAATATCCCTTTCTTCCCTGCACTGCTTCGAGGCAAGACTAACCCTACTGTGCCTTGGGGCAGGGGACCCTTGTATTGGGTGTTAACTAGATTGACTGTGCCTGGCAGGTCGCAAATAACGTCCTCCTGGCATTCTAGGTCTAACCCTGCACTGCCCTTGGTTTCTGCCTGTGCCTCGGAAATGCTGGGGGTGATTATTGGGATGTCCGCTCTGGAGCTTCCAGGATGGCAGTTGTCTCTATCTGGACCGGGGGTAGAGACACACCCATGGCCCGGTTTCCCGAATTCGGGCAGAGACGAGCCCAATGAAAGCAGTTGTGGCATCTTGGGCACTGGGTGGATGGTGTGGCTGGGCAGCCCATGGGAGGGTCGCCTCCCCCCTTGCAGGGCTGTTTTGACCTGCATTCTCTGGCAAAGTGTCCCATCTTGCCACACTGGTAGCAAGCTCCTTTGGGTTGGTTCCCCCCTTGCATGGCCGTTGCTAACAGCCCCATTTTATAGGAGTCTGTCCCAATGTCCGCACAAGCCCTGATCATATCAGTAAGCATCAAATCGGTTATGTGACCCATCGCCTGCAAAATTTTGCGGCTGTCGAGGTTGGCATTGTCTTTGGCCAGCTTCATCATAAGCTCCTCTTGGGCCTCCTGGTTGTCTATCTGTCAGCTAATTGCTTCTTCTAACCGGTTGATGAAGTCCATATAGGATTCCTGTGCTTCCTGTTTGATGGAGGTGTAATTCTTGGCACCCTTGCCAGTGGCGGGTACCTTGAGGTATACCTTGAAGGCGACCTCAGAAGCCAGATGGAGTGTGGCTGCTGGCAGGACGGACTGCATTTGGATGGTATTGAACTGTCCTGAGCCATATAGCTGCTCGGGAATTACTGCTCCTCCCATCCTGGCAGCCCTAGCCTGCACTTCTAGCCGGTACTTGCTGTCCCATAATAGGTACTGGCTGGGGTTCAGCATCATCCTCATCGTGACTTTCCAGTCATGAGGGACAAGCATGGTGGATTCCCACAGCTGCTGGAGCGTGCCCCTTGTGAATCTACTTTGGAGCCCTGTATCTGTGATGGCTTTGTGGATTTCTGCAAGCAGCTTATAAGGGATAGGTGTGTATACCGCCACCTGATTGCCCATGAGGGCATCCATCTCTAAACGGACTGGACACAGCATCTGGAGCTCAGCCAGTTCTGCTGCCAGCAATTCCCTCTTGCGCAACTCCTCCTCTACCATTAGCTGGAAGGGACTCTTAATAACCTGGGAAGCGCCTGCGCTCCCTAGGCTTCTGCCCACTCCCGCGGCTTCTGCAGTTACCACAAAAGAGGAGTCCCCTAAGTCCCCATGTCTGAACTGGATGGTTGGGTAGAGACGCGCTGGGGCTGATGGCACTATGTACGCTGGGGGTTTCTCGGTCTCTACCCGGGCTGGACTGACTGCTGCAATTATCTGCCTACACTTGCTCCAAGTCCCTGTGATTTTGGCGGGCACTCAGGGTTCCTCCTTAAGGCATTTCCCTACACTGTCCCAAACCTCTGGATCCATCATGCCTGTTTCTGGGTAGAACAAATAATGTTCCCCCAGATGCACCACCAGGTCCATCAGGCGGTTCCTCCTCACCCTTATCTGAAACTGCCTGGCCAGGGCTTTGAGCTCTTCCACCTGAGCCTGCTGCCCAACAGTCGAGTTTTGCCCCCCAAGGGAGCCCCCATTACTACCTGGTCAGGGGTTCCCCTGATGTAATTCCACAGGACGAATTCTAGATAGTACGGCGGGGCGGGTGATGCACAGGACGATGTCCCTTGGGTCTGGTCAGTGGATCGGGATCAGGGCTATGGCTCTCTGCCATGGGCTTCTGCTGTTCTGCCTCTGCTGGCTCAGGATCACGGCTCTCCCCTGGCTTTGGAACGTGTCTGTTCCGATACGTGGGGTCTGCCAGGCTTACGGTCGTGTTGGCTTCCTTGCTTCTGGATCGTCATGGCCTCCACTGGGGACCGCGTTGGCCTAGCCTTGAGATCGCATCGGGTTCTGATCGGGGTAGCGTTCCGATCAGAATCACGCCGTGGCTTCAGAGAAGAATCACGTCGGGGTCACCAGATGTTGCAATGGCTCCCAGGTGTTGGGATGGCTGGCCGCAAGGAAGACACACGAGACAATCGTGCGGTGAAGTCCAGCCCTGATCTGGGTTGGGTGGCACGTATTTATTACCCTGCCTTGGGGTGATGAGCACGTAAGATGCGTGTGACCCCCTAATACAGAAGGCTTGCATATGTGGCGTTTTCCGGTGGTCCAGCTACAATACCAGCTCTTGGAAGTTACCCTGGCGTTAATGGACAACTCGCACCTAATTACCTTGGGTTGGCGAAACCAATTGTTCCTGCCCTAATCTCAGAGTCGATGTGTATTGACTCCGGTTACCTAGCTTATCCTGCTGTCTGGCGCGGCTTGTTTGCCCAACTTAATCTGCAGCCAGAAGCAGAGGATTGTACATTTCCTTTAGAGTCATCATCCTTGGTTTTTGCCCTGTTTCTATCGTAGCCATCAGCCAAGGCTTTATGATTTGCCCCCCAAACTAGCTAGCTAGCCCGTACCCCAATTGCCTTTCCAGCAAAGTCTGGTTGGTCCCCTGATCTGTTGAAGGCCGGGCAAACCCCTTGGGAAAGGTTTGGCCAATTATTCACAGGCAACCCACATTGTCAGAGTTAAAATAATAACAAATTACTATTTTCTTAAAGCAAATATTGTCTCTTGTTCTTCTTTTAATTGAAAAAAAGCATTGTTTCAAGCGTAATGAGCTAGAACACAGACACTTCACATACTACCACAATGAGGAATTTATTATAAGTCATAACAAACAACATTTGATGACTCAGAGATATATTTCCCCAACAATTAGTTCAAGCAGCCTAATTAAAAATTAAATCAATTTTCCAATACGGCTTTAGAAAAATAAAGAACAATCACACTCTAAAGCTATTGAAACACGGTTAACACCTGGCATATTATTAAGCTCTTCCACATTTAAAAACATGGATGACTTCTTTTTTCTAAATCACCTTTGAATGACTTTTTCAGTTCACTTCAGTTTTCTTTTCTGAAGAATACAGGAGAAAGAGGTGGCAGAGTTCAGGAAGAGATTTAAGAGCCAGAGAAAGGAAAATATGGAAAAGCTTATGTTCAGTGACAGCCAGTTAACTAGTTTGTTCTGTAGGAGTCAGAGGCTGCTCCTGGGAGGTGACAAAATTAGGAAGAAGAAAAATATGCATTTTATGTGGTAAATAATTGACACAATTAGAATAGAAATATAATTGTAGGAGGAACTGACTAAGTGATGTATATGTTGCAGTTAAAACTAATTTTCAGTTAAAACTAGTTTTCCCTAGTTGAAACCAGTTTTAATCGAACGCCTTCGTTAGTACTAAAATAAACTTCCAATTAGGTACGAATGTCAGTTAAAACCAGTTTCTAGTTCTAACAGAAGCCAGTAAAAACTGGTTTTAACTAGGGAAAACTAGTTTTGACTGAAAATTAGGTTTAACTGTAACATATGCACCAATTAGCAATACTCTTCTAGGGACTAATGCCAATAGACAACTTCAAAACCACAATGTGCAACTACACGGTGGGGAAACCCTATTTTGATGCAAAGAATATTCTTTCTTTCTTTTTGTTTGTTTTCTATTTTTCCAAACAAACAAAGAAAACATCATAATAAATACAAATATATAGAAAAAATACGCTAAAATCTTAACAAAATTATATAAAACTACTACATGCACCCAGCACCAGGGGGACATTATAGACCTTCATTTAACTACCGTATTATCTATAGCAGTGATGGCATACCTCTTAGAGACCAAGTACCCAAGGAGGTAGTGGAAGTGTGTAGCAGATACCACACATGGTGGAATGTGGGTTGCTTGCATTAATTGGATATTAAACCTCTCCCGAGGGGTGTGCCCAGTGTCCACAGACCCGCATGCCTGTCCCCAAATTAGTTGGGGCCATGCTCCAACTAAGACGCTGACCGGGAAGCGGAAGGTCAGCAGTTCGATTCCTGAGTACTGCAGGACAGAAATGAGCTCCCGTCTTCATCCCGGCTCCTGCCAACCTAGCAGTTCGAAAGCAAGAAATTGCAAGTAGATAAATAGGGACCACTTCGGTGGGAAGGTAACAGCGTTCCGTGTGCTCCGGTGTCTAGTCATGCCTGCCACATGACCACGGAAATGTCTGCAGAAGCAGACAGCGCTGGCTCTTCGGCTTAGAAACAGAGATGAGCACTGCACCCTAGAGTCGGATACGACTGGCTTTCGAGCAAGGGAAACCTTTACCTTTACCTATGCTCAGCTGGAGAGGAAAGTGGGAGATAAGCGGGCAGGTTAGGCATAAACCATGGCTCAGGCTGGGGGCAAATAGAGTTAGGCAAGCAGACAGGGGAAAACAAGGGACATAGCTAGGTGCCCTGGGGTCAATCCACATAGTCTTTGAGATTAGGGCAGGATTAATGGGTTTCGCCAGCCCAAGGCAATTAAGTGCGGGTTGTCCATTAACCTCAGGGTAGTTTCCAGAGCCACCGTTGTAGCCACACCACCGGAAAATACCATGCACGCAAGCCTTCTGTACAGGGGATGGCGCGATTATCCTAGATACACGTCTTCACCCCTAGGCAGGGAATAAATACTTGCTCCCGACTCTGGTTGGGGCTGGACTTCACCACACGGCCACCTCCCATGTCTCATTGCAACAGTGGAAGGGGCGGGGGGGGGGGTTGTCCATGGTTGCATGGGAAAGGGTGAGAGGGATTGCCCATGGCAGTGGGGGATGGGGCCAATCCATAGTAGGGTATAGTGGGGTGTGGGGCTTGTCTGTGAGGGCATGGGAAAGGATGGGGCAGGGAGGCCTACATCGACATCACATAGGTGTGTGCGCAGCTAACAATAAGCCCTTCTAAAATAAGCCAAGCCATCCTTCGGCAACCTGGTGCTCTCCAAATGCTTTGGGAAACATCTTTATAAGCTCCAACCAGCATCCATTTTTGTAGGGGTTGCTGAGAATTGGAGTCTGAGATGTCTGAGGGAAGTAAGCTTTATCAAAGGGATGAAAGCTGGTCTTTACTGAGAGAGAATGATTTGCCTAAAACTAGCTATTGATTTTATTTTGAAACTATTTCATATTCCGTATCCTGTGGGAAGCCTAAAATAATAGTTCTTCTTTTCTAATTTTTTTAAATTTACTGTAATGTATATTTAATTAACCAAAATGGCATTCAGCATAACCAATCAGTCCTAGTCTACACCACAGAGAAACAGTGTCAGAAAACAATTTACCTAGCCATTACAGTCTTTTACAGATTTTTTTACAAGTTAAAATAAACATTTAGACTGAGTTTATTGAGGTGATCAAATCCTAATGCTCAAATGATTAAAAGGCTATATTTTAAGCTTTAATATTTATGAGGCATTAGTCAAGTGGGATTATAATTAACTCAAAATTATAGGTGCAATAAATGTGTGATTACAATCTTTGCCATTGATGAAAGCACCAACGTATTTTTAGGCACTAAACCAAACACCCAGGCACCTGTGACAGGTTAATAGGAAATCAATTAGCTGGAAGTAGGTTAATTGCTAAACTTGTCTTGTTTTAGTTTCAAAAAATTCAATTTCAATAAAACGACATCTTTTTGAATAAATAATCTTAATGTATTGGCAATAGTGTCAATAGATGGGGTTTTTTAACAATAAGTTCCAGTCAGTCTACAGCTGAGCAAATTAGCAGGTGAAATTGTTATTGTTGTTGTTTTCCTGCCACATATGACTGAACACATTCTGAGGCTATTTAGTATACCACCTGGACTGAAACTCAGAGGCAAAGCATATAAATGGGCTTAGCTCAAACCTGAACATTTTGGAGATAGGAAAGGAATTCAGGAAGCAGAGTCTAGGGATATGTCTTCTCCTGAGACTTTTGAGAAGCAGTGCGAGATCATATAGAGCTAAATAAATAAATAAAATGTGGCTACCATCCAAGGCAGCTTTGTAATTTTCAGACAATTGAGCAAGTCCGTGAAACATCTGGCCTTTAGCATATTTTCAAAACAAGGGTTTGTCCAGATGGAATGGTGTTGCTGTGACACAGGTAGATTCTCTCTGCAAGAAATGGATTGTTATTAAGATAGAGATACAATTATGATAGCAAAACGAAGCAGGCTAGTGAAGAGAATTTGGCTATTTAGCAGGAATACCTATTCTACCTACTCATGATTAGATTTGTTGCTTCAGGGAATGTATTTAGGGATAGTATGGAAGTAAGGCACTTTCAACTCCCAATATTAGACAAAAATGATGCACAAAATCAGGCAGAACAGGAAATAGGGATTCCACGCAAGCCCTGGTGCTGCAGCCCAAACTGCTGATGTTGTGAGCAATCCTGACAAGGTTCAAAGTTGACTCACCATTCCATCCTTCTGATGTTTGTCAGTAAAACGAGTACCCAACATGTTGGCATCAAAATGCTAATTACATTGAGAACCACCCAGAGAGTGCACTAAGCATTATTGGGTGGTATATAAGTGGAAATTGCTAATTGCTACATGTGCTGGATGGAGTTACGCTCCCTCTGAAAACTGTTGTTTCATAACATTCATAGGTTCACATGTGTACTCTGAATTGTCTGTCTTTTTCTATGGCTTGTTGACTATATCTTGTGTTTAACGTAAGAAAACATTCAACATTTCAGTCAGTTTTCTAGGGGGCCTTCTGTATTTTTTTGATTTGATACCAGTAAAGACCAGTAAAGGATGTCGTATTTTCATAAAGTTATCTTGTTTTATTCTTCCCCTTGAATGTGGCTTTTGAACAGTTTGTAATTATTAGTTTTAACATCTGTTTAATTTTTCTAATATTGTAATCATTTATTGTTTACTAACTTTTAATATTTTTTTGTTTGTTTAACACGGGGATTCTCAACCTGTGGCCCATGGTCCGAATGCAGCACTCAGCGCCATTTCATGTGACCCCACCCCCACTGCCTCCACCACACCCAGAAGTGCCATGTGATGGAGGAAGGGCAAATGTAGTGGAGGAAATACCATGTGGTGGAGGAAACACAACAAGCTTCTAGAGATGACTCCATACATTTTGGGCTCCAGCCACCCAATTATTCCCCAACAAATTATACCTAAAAGCTCATTTCCCATCCCTTACATAGAAAGTTGCTTTTCTGCTTATGTGGCTCCTCAGTTGTTTTTTTAAAAAGCACCATTTCTTACAAGCAAATAAACGTAAAATGACAAAGCCGCAACAGTGCTGTTCAGATAAAGCCTAGCATATGGCTGTCAATTGTTGATTGAGTCTTCCATTAATTAACCAATTAGTCTACAAATAATGGCCACTCTTTCAGAAATAAAAAAGCCTGGACAGCAAAAGCTGAAATTAATTTATCTGGGACTGGATGTATAGCTTTTTTTTAACTAGGACAGTACATCTGCTTCATCCAAGTCCTGAGTACCAAATTAAATGAGACTGCTTCAGAACAATTTGAGCAAAAGTGGATTGGTCTGAATTCTTTCCAGAGCAAACTGGTATAATACAAAGCAATCCAGGACACTTAGAGAATTGGGTTGTTAAACTCTGCTGAAATGTGGATAAAAATAGGAAAAGGGAACAAGAAACCAGCAATATGTTCTTTTTGTCCTAACCTATTTAGCTGTGCTAGAGACACCTTCAGAAATGTGACTTAATTCAATATACCATATACTAATCCTAAAGGATTACTAAAGGATCCTGAAGGAAATCAACCCTGACTGCTCCTTGGAAGGACAAATATTGAAAATGAAGCTAAAGTACTTTGGATGCCAGATGAGAAGAGAGGACACACTTGAGAAGGCCTTGATGCTGGGAAAGATTCAAGGCAAAAGGAGAAGAGGACGGCAAAGGATGAGATGGTTAGATGGCATTGTTGACACAATGGGCGTAGAGCTGAGTTGGCTGCTGAGGATGGTGGAGGATATGGGTGCCTGGCATGCAGTGGTCCATGGGGTTGCAAAGGGTTGGATTCAACTATGCAACTGAACAACAACAACAACAACAACAAATCCTAAAAAACCTAGAGAAACCTAGAAGAATCTTCATTTCCACATAGTGCTCTTGGCAGTATCATCTACTGAAGATAGAAAATACTGCCCTCTTAGAATATAAGGAAGAATCCTAAGGAAGAACAGAGGTTCTTGTAGGATTAGGCCCTTCTAAGAGCAAGCATACAGGGTCAGAAATACGCTTTGGGCAAGTCCACCAGGAGGAACCCCTCTTCTCAATTATCTATTGTCTAGACAGGATTGTTTGTCCAAGTAGATAGTGTCCAGGAGTGGCTCGTGGTTCAAGTGAATACAATCTGATTACAGTGTGCTGCTAACTCTGGTAAGTATTGCACGTACGTACATACATACATGTCAAGTCAATTCTCACGTTTAGGCAATCTTTCCAGGATTTTATAAGAAGAGAATACTCAGAAATGTTTTACTATTCCCTTGTTCTGGGGTTGCCTTGAGACTATTGCCATACAAGTATATATAATGAATTTGCTTTACTGTCTACCAATTAGTATTGTAAGGCAGAAATGAAAACCAACAGGCTTATGCTCCACAACAGTTATACGTCTCTTAAAAAACAACAAACAGGGATAATCAATTTTCCCAAAAAAAGGAACTATTACATCCTTTTTCTGCCTTGGCAATGTCTAATAATTTAAAATTCATTCTCACTACTCAGCAGGTATCTGCTGAGGATATGCACTGTTGTTCTTTCTTTTTCTCTTTTTAAGACTAAATCAATCTTTTTTGGGGGGGGGGGGATCAGGACTCTAAATGGATTCTGCACTGTAAATCTACAGTGCACGTGTTTGAAAATACAGAAACAGAAGTTGGCCCATGGTGAGGAACTGCTGGGCAGCACTTTTACAAGACAAGTCTTTTACAAGTCTTCCTACTCGAGTGGGATACATGTCATGCTTTGCCAGTAGTACAACAAATTTCACATAGGACAAGGGGACCATTTTCTATGTAAAATAAAGTGGACACAAATGAGATATTACTTAGTTAGTTAGTTGCTTGGTTGATCCATGTTTCACACATCTGGTTGACATGGTGGATCAAAGCATCGTCTCCCACTGTTTCTGATCCCTTGCCAATCTCATCCAGAGCCTCGGGAACTTTGCCTAGAAATGGTCTTCCCATCTGGTTGCTGGCCTTACTAGTGGTCATTTTATGTCAAGTAGTATCCACTGATAGCTTTCTTCCACCTGCCATCTTTGAAGCGGCACACATGCCCAACCCACCGATGACTTGCAAATTCAATTAATGTTGATGCTTGTTTTGCACCAGATCTTATACAGTGGTACCTCATTTTCGTGTTCAGGGAATGACAAAGCAGACGAGTGGAGTAGTGAAATTCAGCTCTTTAATAGTGGGGTTTGAACACAGTTTGGATGGGGCAAAACTCGGACTTATATACGCTATAAACAGTAACAGTAACAATAATACAACAAGCCCATTGGCTAACAGAGTGTGCACATTTTCAATCCACTTATTTGCGTAAGAATAGATACATGAGAAAAGATACATTCCGCTCCTGTCAGAAAAGACAGTTAACATACATAACACTCATACAATGATTTTAATCCGTTCCACAGGGCTCATTGTTGTATGAAACAATTGCTATACGATGCATCATTGTATAATTTCCCTATGGGATGCATCGCACAACGATTTTTTTCGCTAAGTGGTTTTTCCCATTGAAAAATTGTATGGATTTTTTCCCACAGGGAAAATTGTTATGTGGGATGCCATTCCCCCCACCCCAAAACCTAATTGTTATGCAATTTTGTTGCTATATGGGGCGATTGTTGTATGAGGTTCCACTGTATGCAGTTCTTTATTTGATCATAGCTGTCAACTATCCCTTATTGGCCGGGAAAACCCCTTATTTTACCCTTTTTCCCACTGTCATCCCTTATTAATTAGACTGCAATGCCTTATTGCCGCCATTGGAGGGCAGCACAGGATAAGCAGAGCTGTCAAGTATCCCTTATTTGCCAGGAAATTTCCCTTATTTCCAAATCCAAAACTTGACAGGTATGCATTTGATATTTGATCAACTCATCGTATGCTTAATGGGATATTAATAAACAATAATTTGTGTTCCATCAAATCAATTCTGATTTATGGTGACCCTTTCCAAAGTTTTCTCGGTAAAGGGTACTCCATAGGGGTTTACCATTCCCATTCTGGAGGCATCCTGGGACTGTGCAGCTTTCCTAGTGTTGTGTTCTCTACTGTACCTTTTACAATGTATCCATTCACGTGTATCCAATGTAACCATGCTTGTGTAACATTATAACCAGCAGCTGCTTAACTGTAGCCCTTGCAATAGGACGCGAGCTAATGACCACCTGGTGGCAATAGCGAGCATTCAAGCTCTCCTGGCCCAGACTCACCAGCAAACAACAGCGCGGGAAGATTCCCGCCATCACCTACACCTGGACAAGAAGGGCGTGACCGTCCATGACGTCACGTGGACAGTAACCAATAGACTGTCGAGGAGCCACATTCAAAATGTATAGCCACTGTATATATTGAGCTACCCGTCCGCCATTACCTCATGTTCCCCTGGATCATCATGCAATAAACCTGTGTTAAGCCAACCCTTCGGCTGTTCTGTTGTCTTTGGTCCCATCCACTAAATTGGCGACGAAGGTGGGATATGGCTGCCCACGGGACCAAGACATGCGCCGGTTTCGAGATCAAGAGACCGGCAGACTGGGACATCTTCGAGATGGACTTCCAGGGAGCCCTGGTGGAATCCGAAGTCACGGATGAGGCAAAGAAAAGGGCCATTTTCACCAGGATGCTGGGGCCGGACACCAAGAGGGTCTTGGTGGACCTGATCGCGCCGAGAAGGGCGAGTGAATTCAAGGTGAAAGAGCTCATGCACATGCTGCGCGAGTACTTCCGGCCCTCGACGGCGATGTTCCCCACTCGGAGCGCGTTTTGGAGGTGAGTCCAAGCGCCCGGGGAGACGGTCGCCGACTTTGCAGCGGCCATGCGTCTGGCTGCCGGCCCATGCAAATGGGAGAACGCAGAAATCACACTCAGAGACTGCGTGCTGTGCGGCCTGAACGACGCCGAAACTCAGCGCACATTGATGAACCGGGAGCCACCCCCCACGTTGCAGGAGGTCCTGAAGGAGGCACAAGCCGCGGAAGCTACGAAGGCCGGGGTCCAGGAGCTCCAGGACTGGCGGCCAAAGACGGGCAAGGCAGAGACTTCGGTGCATGTTTCGGTGCACGTGGCCCGGCGAGTTTCGAAGTCGTCCGCTGAGAGCAGCGACGACGAGGACGTCCGGAAGGTCCGGAAGGAAGGCCGGCGTTGCGACGGCTGCGGAGCGAACCACGACCGCACCAAATGCCCCTTCAGAAAGGCCAAGTGTCACAACTGCGGCCGCCGCGGGCACATCGCCAAGGTCTGCAGGAAACGGCGCGAGGCCCGGAAGAGCTCGAGAGACTGCGCGATGAGACCCAAGGACGGCACCCAGACCACGAGGAAGCGAGACGGCGTGGGCCGCATCGCCGACGACAGTGAGGACGACGCACCGGTGTTCAGCGTGTCCGCGGGACACCCCCGTTACTTTGTTGAGGTACTAGTACAAGGGGCCCCCATTAGGATGGAAATTGACTCGGGTTCCTCATATTCCAACATTCCCCAGAAGGAGTTTCTCAAAATTGCCCCCCACGTGCGGCCCAAACTCAGAGCTTTGAGGTCCACGCTACGGGACGTGCAAGGGAACTGCATTCCAGTGTTGGGGGTGGGAAAATTTCAGGTCCAATTTAAGAAACACGCCACGACTCTCTCCCTAGTTGTTCTTAAAGGGGGGAATTGCAGCCTCCTCGGGACTCAATGGTTCCAGCCCCTGGGTTTGTTCATTGGGGGGTTGCACGCCGTTGCCATTGGGACTGACCCGATTCAGGAGGTGTGTGACGCGCACCCCGAAGTCTTCAAGAAAGGACTTGGGAAATTTAAGGGACCCCCAGTAGCCTTCGACCTAGACCCTGAGGTCCGCCCAATAAGACTCAAACCACACCGGGTGCCATTCGCACTCAAGGACAAGATAGAGGCGGAACTGGACAAATTGGTGGGCCAGGGGATTCTTGTTCCTGTTGATTCTGCGGAGTGGGAAACTCCAATTGTAACAGCACTAAAGGCCAACGGGGAGGTGCGCATATGCGCTGATTACAAGTGCACCATCAACAAGGCCATTCGCCCTAATGCGTATCCGGTGCCGGTAGTCAGCCATTTGCTGGCCAGGTTACATGGGGGGAGGTGTTTCGCTAAACTCGACTTAGCACAAACCTACCAGCAGCTCTCGGTGACCCCAGCCGCAGCCGCTGCTCAAACGATAGTCACCCATAAGGGGGCGTTCCAGGTGACGCGCCTTCAATTCGGCGTAAACTCGGCACCTGGAATTTTCCAGTCACTCGTGGAACGCCTCCTGAAGGGGCTCAAGGGGGTGTTGCCTTATTTTGATGACGTATTGATAACGGGGGGGAGTCGGGCCGAATTGGCAAAGAGGTTGGGCAAGGTTCTGGCGATATTCGAAAAGGCGGGGTTGAGACTGCGAAAAGACAAATGCGTCTTCTTCGCGACCGAGGTCGAATTCCTAGGGTTCCGGGTCACTCCTGAGGGAATAAGGCCGTCCAAATCTAAGGTAGACGCCATCAAGAAAGCCCCTCGCCCCACCTCCAAGCCCGAGTTGCAGTCGTTCCTAGGGCTGCTGAACTTTTACCACTCTTTCCTCCCCCGGAAAGCAGCCGTGGCCGAACCGTTGCACAGATGGCTTAAAAAGGACGAGGCATGGAAGTGGGGCGACCAGCAAGAGAGGGCATTTAGTGAGCTAAAGCAGCTTCTGGCGTCTGATGCCATCCTAACCCATTTCAACCCCAAACGCCCAGTGGTCCTGATCTGTGACGCATCCCAGGTGGGGGTGGGGGCGGTGCTGTGCCACGTGCTGGAAAACGGGAGGGAGGCCCCGATAGCATTCTACTCCAGGTCCCTGTCCCAAGCGGAGAGAAACTACGCCCAGACAGACAGGGAAGCATTAGCGATAATTGCGGGAACAAAAAAGTTCCACGACTTCCTGTATGGCCGCCCCTTCACAATCGTGACCGACCACAAGCCCCTGCTAGGCATTTTTACCGCAGATAAGCCCACGCCACAGATCCTGTCCCCAAGGATGCTTAGGTGGGCCATTTTTCTCATCGCGTATCAGCACGCGTTAGTTTACAGGCCCGGGAGGGAGATCAGCCATGCGGACGCTCTATCGAGGTCCCCCCTCCCCCAGGATAGCAGCCACATGGGCGGGGAGGAGCCGGACCACCAGGTGCTGATGATAGAGGTCCTCGACTCGCCACCAATACTGCCCGCCGACATCGCCAAAGCGACCGGCAAGGACAACATTTTAGCAAAGGTCAGCTCCTGGGTGCAGAAAGGGTGGCCAGCGTCCTCCCCGGCAGCGGAATTCGACCCATTTTTTCGAAAGAAGTTAGAGTTGTCCCTTGAGAGGGGGTGCCTTCTCTGGGGCCAGCGAGTAGTGATCCCGGCGTCCTTACGACCACGGGTTCTCAAACTCCTGCACGTCAGCCACCCTGGAATTGTGCGCTCCAAAGCCCTGGCACGGAGCTATTTCTGGTGGCCCCAGCTAGATGCCGACATCGAGCACATGGTCGGCACTTGTGAACCCTGCCAAAGCTCCAGGCCACAAGAAGCCCGCCTGCCTCACCGGGAGTGGGACGCGGCGAAGGGGCCGTGGTCCCGGATTCATGTAGACTTTGCTGGCCCGTTCCGTGGGACGCTGTTTCTCCTTGTGGTGGATGCTTTCTCCAAGTGGTTGGAGGTCATTCCGGTTACAAGCACGTCCACGGCCACAACCATAAAGCATTTGCGGAGGGTTTTTTCCACGTTCGGTTTACCCGACACCCTCATAAGCGACAACGCAAGTTGTTTCACGTCCTCTGAGTTAAGGGCATTCACAGAAATCAACGCCATTCGGCACATCACCTCCGCTCCTTTCCACCCTGCCACAAACGGCCAAGTAGAGCGCCTTGTGCGTACCACCAAGGACGCGCTGCGGCGCATGGGGCCCGGAGACCTAAACCATCAAGTGTGCCAGTTTCTGCTAGGTTATAGAGTGACTCCCCTAGCATCAGGATACTCCCCCGTGGAGCTGCTTATGCGCAGGAAACTGACCACCATACTAACTAGGCTAGACCCCACGAGGGTGGAGGACAAGGGGAAGAACATTGGGATAGAGGACACAAAGAGTTTCGACGTGGGTGCCACCGTGTATTGCAGGAATTACGCCAGCGCGGGTCTGGCCTGGGTACCGGGCGTCATCTTAGAGCAGACCGGTCCCGTCTCGTACCGCGTCGAGACCAGCACAGGTCTACTCTGGAGGCGGCACGCAGACCAGCTCCGGCGCAGGGTCCCCGACGAGCGGGGCACGGACCACGGGAAACAGGATTCAGCGTTAGGGTTCTCCCCCACCCGTTCAGCCCAAGGGGGAGGAAAGGGGGGCCATGGGTCCCCACCAAGGGGGGAGGAAAGGGAATCTGTCCTCATAGATACCCTGCGGGATCGGTCAGCAGAGAGAAGGGAAGCCGATCTCATAGATATTCCGCGGGATCTCCCCACAAATACGGATACCCAAACAGAGTTAGATTTTGATTTTCAGAACCGGGGAAGTTTTGCGGAGTGGTCCCCCACCCGTCCAAGCGAGAAGAGGGGTTTTTCGTTAGCCCCGAGTGCCCCCGGTCTGCCCACAATGGAGTTTTTCCCTTCCCCCAAAACCGCCAAACCACGGCAAGCCTCTAACAAGTCTCCCTCTCCCGTTTCAGGACAAGGGACCAGGGAACGAGGAAGCAGTAGCGCCCCTGGGGCAGGTCAGCCCACATCGCGGCCCAAATGCGTTTGCAATAAGCCATCTTGGCTGAGGGACTTCGTCCCATCCTAGGGGGGAGGGATGTTGTGTTCTCTACTGTACCTTTTACAATGTATCCATTCACGTGTATCCAATGTAACCATGCTTGTGTAACATTATAACCAGCAGCTGCTTAACTGTAGCCCTTGCAATAGGACGCGAGCTAATGACCACCTGGTGGCAATAGCGAGCGTTCAAGCTCTCCTGGCCCAGACTCACCAGCAAACAACAGCGCAGGAAGATTCCCGCCATCACCTACACCTGGACAAGAAGGGCGTGACCGTCCATGACGTCACGCGGACAGTAACCAATAGACTGTCGAGGAGCCACATTCAAAATGTATAGCCACTGTATATATTGAGCTACCCGTCCGCCATTACCTCATGTTCCCCCGGATCATCATGCAATAAACCTGTGTTAAGCCAACCCTTCGGCTGTTCTGTTGTCTTTGGTCCCATCCACTAAACCACTAAACCTAGGGCCACACAGATTGGCTCTTCTAGGATGAACAGTGGGGAATGAACTTCAAGCCTTTGGCTTCACAACCAAATACCTAGGTCACTGAGTTATCCACCCAGAAACAAGCTATTAGATAAACATTTTGCAATTTTTGCAATTCCACTTTCTTAATTCACCTCTTCGCAAACATCCTTAGCAAACCACATAAAACATATTTTTTAATATCATATGACTGGGCATCACAAGAATGAGGAGGAGGATAACAATGATGACAATGGTGGCGATTACATCCGGGAACAGGTGTTGAAAACACTTGGAGGGTCACATTTACCCACTCATGACCTGGAGGCATCCGTTTGGTTTGTTGGGACATAGCAAACCATATGCATAGCATAGATGGACTTTAGCAGCTGAAATCTTGTACTGGAAACCAAAATGCTATAAGTAGATCAGATTATTCATAATGAAGCCTGCCGTTGTAGATGGTTTTGGGTTTGTTTGTTTGTTTGCTTGTTTGTTTGTTTGCTTGCTTGCTTGCTTGCTTGCTTGCTTGCTTGTTCATTCGTTCATTTGTTTGTTTGCTGCATTTTATACTGCCCATTTGGGAAATTTCCCACTCTGGGCGGTGTGTACATACAAATGTCAAAATAACATAATAAAGCACACAACAAATTAAAAATAAACCAACCAAATAAATACATCCTAAAATAAAATAAAATAACTGGCGTCTGAGGACACAGAGGCTCAACTGACTGGTTAATTTATTGCTAAAGGGATTACATTCTGAAAGGCTTCCTTGAATAAGAAAATATTTAATTGTTTTCTTGAAGATAGTCAGTGATGGGGCCTGGTGTAGCCCCACTGACAGGGTAGGTAAAGGTAAAGGTAAATGTAAAGGTTTCCCTTGCTCGAAAGCCAGTCGTATCCAACTCTAGGTTTCAGTGTTCATCTCTGTTTCAATGCCGAAGAGCCAGCGCTGTCTGCTTCTGCAGCTTCTGCAGACGTTTCCGTGGTCATGTGGCAGGCATGACTAGACACTGGAGCGCGCACGGAACGCTGTATTCCAATGCTGTGGAATACTGACAGGATATTCCACAGCATTGGTGCTGTCCCCAAGAAGGCTCTATTTCTATTTACAGACTTTGTAGCCATCCTCAGGGTCGGCACCGGGAACTGCGTAGACTGTGACGAATGGGTGATGCAAGGAGTTGTTCTGAGGCAGAGATGCTCCGACACCATCTCCCTTTTCAGGCAAAGAGCACATGTGTTTTAAAGCTGTCCAGCCATTTTGTAACTGTTCCACTATGAGTACGTTATTAGCTCCAATGAAGACTGAATAACGAAGGAAGTGCTTTTGTGTTTCACAGCAGAATTAAAATTTTATTGAGGCCCTGTTCAGCACCTCAATTATGTCAGATTCGGACAGCTTGCATGGCTGGATCCCTTCCACCTTTGGTTTACCTTCTCCTTCCATCTGCCAGCAATTTAATCAGTAGAGTAACTAGAGAGGATCTTGCCACCCCGCTCCAGTCTGAATGATGCGTGCTCAAACATTTGCCCCTTTAAAAAAAAAAAACTATTTAGCTGCTGTTCTGTCCAGAAAGCTACGAAAAGATTCAGCCCTCACAATCTCTGCCAGAACAGTCTTAGAGGCCTGCCAACCCCACCGATCACTGAATGTCAAACAAAATATGGGAGTCTTTCCTTTGACACTTGCAGCACCAGCCAAGCTGCTTGAAATGTTGGTGTTCCTCTTTAACTCTTAGGTACTAAAATGTTTTTCAGAACCTGTCAGATCTGCAGCATCCCTTTCGACAACACAGATTATTTAATTGGCTTTAAAACATGCCGGCTTCAGGATTCTATTCAACCATCCAGGCAATGGTTAAGTTCCACTAATATAGCTTGAAAGAACTGAGGAGACAGGGCTGGCAGATTTGCATGCTAATTCCAAACAACCAAGCAGATACTTTGCTTCAGGTCACTCATTGTTGAACTATTTCTTTGAAAGGGGGGGGGGGAATATTCAGTACATCGGCATTTAAAAAGCCTCACAGTTTTACCTTTGTTTCAGACCTTTCTACTTTGGCTAGTGGTTATGGTAGTCTCCTGTTCTTTTCAAATCTCCCTTAAAAGCACACAGGGGATTGTGGTGGTCTAGTGGCTAAAATTCTGAATGTGATGACCAGAAGGTTGGTAAATCAGCAGTTTGAGACCCAAGTGCTGCATGACGGAGTGAATGTCCGTTGTCTGTGACTCGAGTGGTCAAGACACTGACTGGGATGCAGAAGGTCAGCAGTTCAAAACCCGAGTACTGCATGACTGAATGAGCACCCATCTCTGTCCCAGCTCCTGCCAACCTAGTAGTTTGAAAACAAGAAATTGCAAGTAGATAAATTGGGATCACTTCGGTGGGATGGTAAACTGTTCCGTGCACTTCGATGTGTAGGCATGCCTACAACATGTCCATGGAAATGTCTTCAGATGCAGACAGTGCTGGTTCTTTGGCTATAAACAGAGATGATCACTGAACCCTAGGGTCAGATATGACTGGCTTTCGAGCAAGGGTGACCTTTACCTAAATAGGTACTACTTTGGCAGGAAAGGTAACAGTGTTCTATGCACTCCAGGGTCTAGTCATGCCTGCCACATGAGCACAGAAATGACTGCAGCCTCAGACAGCACTGGCTCTTTGGCTGTAAATGGAGATTGGCACCATCCCCTAGAGTCAGGTACAACTAGCTTTTGAGCATGGGAGACCTTTACCATTACAAGCAGACAAGTCACAGAGCACGGTGAGGCTTTAACCATGTCCTACATTTTTACAGCTGGAATATACCAAATACAAGGTTGTACCCTCCACCCAGTGTATCCAATGTACCTCATACCAAGCAAAATGGATGGATGCTGATGATACCATTGGAGCTTGGCATTACAGCCAAAGTACCTTTCTCAAGTGTCCATTGTGCAATTTACATTTTAATTGCAGTGGTAGAAGAGGCTGCTAATCCAAATATTTAAGCATTGTTCTAGTTTGTAACATAAATTAAAGTTAATTGGAAGCTTTATTTGCTAGCAAGGCCAGAGTGCTTTCCTGCTGTTTACTCAAACAATCTTAGTACTCAGACAATCTACAGTATATCTCTTATACTTCCAGTGGGAACAAAGAAAGAAGGAAAGAAAGAAAGAAAGAAACATCAAGTTTAATTTTCACTCTGCAGGACCAAATCATGCATTTGGTATGGTTCCACAGGCCGTCTCCAAACAACAGTGAAGCTGTTTCAGATGATGAAGAATAATTTTAGAAGGAGGTTGTCTTGAGTCGCAGTTGTAGCGGAGGGGTAAAAAAGGCATGGGAAATGAGGACTCACTGCCACGCAGCCTCCCCCATGACTACTAAATCAAGTTCAAGCCTCCTAAGGGAACAGCCAACACTGTCCAATTCACAGCATTTGACTAGACAAGCAATGTTAGGAAACAACGGACAATTAAATGAAGCGGTACAATTATTTCTTTACTTGTTGTTGTTGTTCAGTCGCACAGTTGATTCCGACCCTTTGCAACCCTATGGACCATTGTCCTCCAGGCACCTCTGTCCATACCTGTCAAGTTTTGGATTTGGAAATAAGGGAAATTTCCCAGCAAATACGGGATACTTGACAGCTATGCTTATCATTTGCTGCCCTCCAATGGCAGCAATAGGGCATCGCAGTCTAATTAATACGGGATGACGGCAGGGAAGAGGGTAAAAAAAGAGGTTTTCCTGGCCAATACAGGATACTTGACAGCTATGCCTCTGTCCTCCACCATCCTCCTCAACCCGCCCAGCTCTGTGCCCATTGTGTCTACAATACCATCTAGCGAACTCATTTTTGGCCATTTTTGCCCTCCACCTCTCCTAGCATTAAGGCTTTCTCAAGTGAATCCTCTCTTCTCATTTGATGTCCAAAGTACTTCAGCTTCATCTTTACTATTTGACCTTCTAAGAAGCAGTCAGGGTTGATTTCTTCTAAGATTAACCTATTTGTTCTGTTTGCTGTCCAGGGGACTTATTTCATTAAATTTATTTACTGCCTTTCTAACCTTAAGGCCACACAGGCTGGTGAACAGCCATTAATAAGAATGGCTAAGATGCTGACTGGGAAGCGGAAGGTCAGCAGTTCGATTCCTGAGTACTGCAGGATGGAAATGAGCTCCAGTCTTCATCCCAGCTCCTGCCAACCTAGCAGTTCGAAAGCAAGAAATTGCAAGTAGATAAATAGGGACTACTTCGGTGGGAAGGTAACAGCGTTCTGTGTGCTCCAGTGTCTAGTCATGCCTGCCACATGACCACAGAAACGTCTGCAGAAGCAGACAGCACAGGCTCTTCGGCTTAGAAACAGAGATGAGCACTGCACCCTAGAGTCGGATACGACTGGCTTTCGAGCAAGGGAAACCTTTACCTTTACTATAAATAAAATACAACACATTCAAAACAGCAAACAATCATAAAGAATGGTTTCCAAAGCATAAGAAATGCCAGTGTCAATCAAGACAAGTTATTCATTCCCTCTCTTTAAGTTCCCCATTAGGCATGAATCTTATTGGATTCTCCCACCACCATGCAGACAACATTGTCCTTAAATCAATATGTACAATTAAGAAAAGCAATTTTTACATGAATTTCTTGCACTTCCTTGCACTTCCCTTACAAACCCAAAGCTTGCCCTCTCTCTACTCCCTTTTAAAACTTTATGACCTGCATCCAAAAGCAAGTGGTGATGATTTCACACAATGGGTTAGAGGAGAAAGCCACATGGATCCTGATGTCTTTTGTTCTTGTGGAAAGTGTATGAGAAAAATTCCCATCTATTTAAATCTCAGCCTTAGCTTTTCTTGTAAAAATCTCCAGGCGAATAATTACATCTATCTATCTATCTATCTATCTATCTATCTATCTATCTATCTATCTATCTATCTATCTATCTACTTAATTGGTTACTTGGTTGATCCACGTTTCATACATCAGTTTGACATGGCGGATCAAAGCATCATCTCCCACTATTTCTATTCCCGTGCCGGTCTCAATGGGGGCCTCGGGAGCTATATCCTGAACTGGTCTTCCCATCTGGTTGCTGTCTTTCCTAATGGGCACTTTATGTCAAGTGGTATCCATTCTGTGATAGCTTTCGTCCACCTGCCATCTTTGAAATGGCATACATGCCCGGACCACCAATACCTTGCAAACTCAATCAACATTGACACTTGTTTTGCATCTGATCTTATGTGTAGTTCTTCATTTGATATTCGATCAACCCATCGTATGCATAGCATCCTTCGCTCTATTGCTCTTTGTGTTACATTACATTTTGGGGTGTCTTTTTTTTTTTTGTAAGTACCCAGCTATCTATCTAAAATATTTTACCCCACCTTTCTCCTATAAAGATAACCAAGATAAAGATAATCCATATTTAAAAATATGAAATGAGACATTTTAATTTAATTTAATTTAATAGATTTATATACCGTCCTATCCAAAGGACTCTGGCCAGTGTACACAAGTTAAAACCAATATACAGGTAAAACAATTTTAAAAACCCTTAAAAAACATAATAATATTATCCCCCACCATGTCATCTATTATCTAAAAACAAATATAAAATCTACAAAAACCTTTTAAAAATAATTACAGGAGGGGAGAAGCCTCAGACGAGTCAAAAAGGGGAGCTTGTTGACAATCCCGGCCCTCAGACCTATTTTGCCAACCACGCCTTCAATTCTTTCATAAATGGTAGCAACTGGGCCTGGAGGTGTAGTTCTACTGGGAGGAGGTTCCATAGTGTGGGGGCTATGACCGAGAACGCCCTTTTCCTTGTGCTGGAGAGGCAAGTCTCCCCAACAGATGGCACCTAAAGGATGCCCTCTCGGTTTGCTCTCATGGGACAGGTTGATGTCCTAGGGATGATACAGTCCCTGAGGTATCCTGGTCCGCTACCATGAAGGGCTTTAAACATGACAACCAGCACCTTGAATTGCACCTGGAGACATATAGGCAGCCAATGCAGCTACCAAAGCAGTGGTGAGGCGCGTGTGAAATGACTACACCCCACCACCGTGCGGGCCACCACATTCTGGACCAACTGCAGTCTCCGGATGGTCATCAAGGGCAGCCCCATGTAGAGCACATTACAATAGTCCAAACTGGAGGTGACCAGGACATGGGTGACCATGAGCAGGGCCTTCCGGTCCAGGAGTGGGTGCAATTTATTAATAACACGCACTTGCCCAAAGGCCCTCCTGGCCACAGCTGTAACCTGCTCCTGGAGCAGAAGCCATGAGTCCAGGAGGACCCCCAGGTTGCGCACGGGGTTGTATTGTGGCAACAATGCCCCATCCCAAACCAGTGGTGATAACTCCTTATGAGGACCGGGTCCCCTCACCCACAGCCACTCAGTCTTGTCGGGATTCAGCTGCAGTCCATTGTCTCCCATCCAGAACGTAACCACCTCTAAACAACTGG
Source organism: Bradypodion ventrale (assembly GCA_035047345.1). NCBI lineage: Eukaryota > Metazoa > Chordata > Lepidosauria > Squamata > Chamaeleonidae > Bradypodion > Bradypodion ventrale. Next base: position 10,540,314 of record JAWDJE010000010.1, read on the forward strand.
TCAGGACTTTGACTGCATCACTGGGATCACCACGGGCAGAGATATACAACTAAGCATCATCAGCATACTAATGATATCTCACCCCATGGGATCGGATGATCTCACCCAATGGTTTCATGTAGATGTTAAAGAGTAGTGGCAAGAGGACCAAGCCCTGAGGCACCCCACACGTAAGCTGCCTCGGACTCGACACCATGCTCCCCACCCACACCAACTGGGCCCGGCCACTCAGGAAGGAGGAGAAACAGGATGACATAGTGCCCTAGATCCCCAACCCCTGTAGCCAGTCCAGAAGGATACTGTGGTCAACAGTATCGAAAGCCACTGAGAGGTCAAGAAGAGTGAGAATGGAGGGATACCCTCCATCTTGCTCTCACCAGAGATCATCAAACAGCGCGACCAATGCAGTCTCCGTACCATGACCCGGCCTGAAGCCTGACTGGAAAGGGTCCAGATAATCCGCTTCCTCCAGGACCCCCTGGAGCTGCCACACCACTGCTTTCTCGACAACCTTCCCCAAAAATGGGAGGTTCGAGACAGGGCGGAAATTAGATGGTATATTCGGATCGAGCAAATTTTTTTTAGGAGGGGGCGCACCAGCGCATGTTTAAGTTGAGGTGGGAACTCCCCCTCTCTCAGCGAAGCATTGACCACTACTCAAATCCAATCGCCCATCACAGTCCTGCCTGCTTTCACGAGCCAGGCCGGACATGGGTCTAGTTCACAGGCGGTGGCGCGTACACTCCCCAGGATCCTGTCCACTTCATCAGGGTCAATCAGACCAAACTGATCCCAGATAACCTGGCAAAACTGGCTCCTGACCAACTCCCATGACATGATATTAAACCCAGAGTTAAACCCTGAGCGAATCCGAATGATTTTATCCTCCAGATAATCAGCAAACTCATTGGATGACCCCTGCCACCCGGGGCCAGACCACCACCACCCCACCAAGAACTGGGGTGATCAGGTTGTGTCCCTTACAGTCTTTTTCTGTGATAGTTCACTTTTGGCTGATGGCACTTGTCGTGGTCTAGCTGGGTGTCTATGCCAACAAGCAACTACACAACTTATACACGATGGGCAGATGATTAATTAAATGCAGATCGTGGTGCAAGTGCACTGGTTCCTCATCTCAGAAAGTTTAAATTATGTCTTTAGAACAAAACAAAAAGATGTTAATTTTCAGCAACCTGTATGAATCCAAGAAAGACTTTTCTTGAAAGTCAAGTTAAAATTGTAAGCTGATAATGCTAGCCAACACCCTGCTTTGCATAATTGCTCATTGCACATATGTATCCTTCAACACAAAATGAATTAAACCCAGGGTTGTTGTTTTTTCATTGTGGGCACAGCATTAGCAACCAATTTGTCAAGAACCCAAAGATTCAGCCAGTAGAGAAAAGGGCAATTATTATTATTTTGTTTACAAGACGCCTGCCCAGCTCTGAAGGCCCTTTGTTGCTCTCATGTTATGGTTGTTCTGCAGCTCTTGTAACCACAGACATGGCAGCGGTAAAGAATGGATTCGCTCCAGTTTAAACAGCAGGAATATGCACCTTGAACACTTGGCTTGCCTAGGAAATGAACACCTTGATTTCTGTTGACATTTGCAGAAATGGTGTCGATGGTGTTTGTGATATTTTTCTAAAGCTCTCTTAGCTGTGTTTCTTCAGACACTTCACCTACTCTGAAACATGATAACACCAGGCAGTGGGTTCAGCCACCTCCTTCCCCATTGGAGGCCTCTAAGTTGTGGTTCTTCCTCATTCACTTTCAGACAGCTTTTCTGTGGGCTGGGTTCACCGCCCCTGTCCCCCAATTACTAAAGGTTTTTGAACTCTGCACCTGTGGTTCTCAACATGGGACTCAGACCCCACATGGGAATGTCAGTTCCCAGAAGCCTAAGTCAGTACATTGGCTAATGAGTGCTTTGGGGAATTGGCGTTTTCTCCTCCCCTCCACGCCGGTTGGGAGGAGAAAACGCCAATGCCACCCTCCACCATCATCGGACTCCCCTCGGCCGGGCTGGCCTGGAGGGGAGAGGACAGCTGCGAAACTCAGCAGGGCTCAAAAACACCACCGCTGCCCACCACTATCACCGAACTTTTCCCCTTGGCTGACCTGGCCTGGAAGGTAATGGGCAGAGTGATTCGGGCTGAGCTTGTAATGTATATCTGAGTTTTGCTTTTGAAATGTTTTGGTAATTACTTTATAATTGTAATTGTGACATTGTAATTATTTTATAATTGTAATTGTGACATTGTAATTGTGATATTTTGTAACTGTGATATTGCAATTTTATTTATTGTAACTGTGATATTTTGCTTTTTGTTAGCCACCCAGAGTCGTATTACGAGTGGGACGGCATACAAGTTGAATAACTGAATTGAATTGAATTGAAAGTCCATGAACCAAACGTTGGGAAACACTCGTCTATACACTCTCTCCAGGTAATTTGTTCAGAGACCTGGTCCATCGCCAGGTTCCCTTCTGGAGATCCAGGGATCAGATAGTACAAATGCAAGCAGATCAGAAACCAAAGCCATCAATAGATTTCCTTTCTAACGATCCAGGGATGAGCCATCACCTGGGCAACAAGACCCATCTGATGCAGGTGGATCTGAGGCTTTTCGTGATTATCAGTTTTCTTTTTGGAAGGATACGGGGATGTGTACCAGCTGGGTAATGATGTTTAACTAATGTAGGGTAAATTCATGTAAGGAGTGCTGGTAAGCAAGGAGTAAACTGCATTGATCCCTGGGAGGATGGGGGAGGATGTAAATCAAATGAGGCCTCCTCCAAATTGTCTCTGAAGCTGCTCAGTGAGACTGTAGGAAAAAATGATTTAAATTATTCAATAGGATGGTAGTCACATACCCCTAATCATGAGATGCTTAAGACTGGATCTTTTCCAACTTTGTTATATGATGTCTACAACTGCAGTTCTTAAACCTGGCAAAGACATTGCTGTAGGCCAATTTATCTAATGAATATTGATTTGAGTATATTAACTACCATTCTCACTAATAGACTTTAAAAAGTTGTTACAGTTCTGCAGACTAGGTAGGATTTATATCAGGCAGGGCTCTGAAAATCCCAGATCAGTTGCTGATTTGATTGTTCTGAATAGCAAGAGAAGTGATCAGGCTCCTATTCTTTCATTTCATGCTGGGAAAGCCTCCAACAAAATAGATTGGCAATGTAACTATTGGATTTATGGATTTATGGATGTGTTGCCTTACCACTAAGTAATTCATTCAATCCACCTACTCTTAGATAAGACAGGCAGTAAGACACTAGCCTGGATCTAGTCATGTTCAACCATAGGCTTTTGTGGGGAAGTAATTTCTTGCATTGTTTCTGTATTGGATTTCTCTTGATCCTCGTGTGCTTTTAAATTACTTGCCTGTTTGCTGGAGGTCAACAACAAAAAATGGATTTTCTATACCTTACTTGTGGGTAAAAGGCTTCCATCACATTGTGTTGTATTGTATTCTAGTACTCGAAAGATAAAAGCACATGGGGTGAGGACTTTAATAACTCTGTCAGCATTTGAGAGCATGCAATATAGATGATAGCTGGCTGATAGCTCAGTGGTTTAGGTATCTAGGAGTTCAGTTCTCCGTTGTGTCTCCTAGGGGAAGAGCCAGCCTGTGGACAAACTGCACAATCTCAAGAAGCCTCTCAGGAAGAGGAAATAATAAAACACTTCTGTGTATTCTCTATCGAGAAAATCCTAGAAAAGGTCACCATAAGTCAGAACTGATTTGAGGACACACAATTATTGTATTAATATAGATGACAATTTTGTGTTCTCTGTTGGGAGAAAGCTAGCCTGTAATGATGGATGGATGGATGGACGAGTGGATGGACAGATAGACAGACAGATAGATAGATTTTATCTGAGTGATTTTTAGAGAAACTGGTGTATGGACTACTTATAACTATCGTAGGTCTAAATTTTATTGTGTATCTTTTAGTAGATTTTGTTCATTTTTTGCACAATTAAAAATATGTATTCATACACAGCAACTTGATTTGAACATCTCGCAAAGTGATTTAAGAATGGCATGAGAAGCAAGTCTTCCTTGAAAAAAATGCTAATCTTTAATAAGACTTCAAGCACAATGTTGTGTATGTAACTCAAGTGAACTGTGATTGAAAGCAAACATGTAACGCAAGTAAAATGTGAGTGAAATTGGATCGAGCGATCCTCCATTTCCCCCTCCCTTTTCCCCTCATGTAAATACTCCTCTTGTGTAGATATCGCAGGACTGCGTTCCCGCCATAGCTGTAGCTATTGTTTACTCATTATCCAATCAAGTGTTGTCACCTGGCTGTTTACCTGTTGTATATAAGGAGCATTGCTCTGCCATTGACCTCATGTTCAGATTGACTACATTCCAATAAAGATGTGTTTGGCCCCCTGACTGCTGGCTACTGCGTATCAATCTGCAAACATCAAATTGGCGACAAGGCTGGGATAATGGTTTCCCACAGCATCAAGCTACCTCCGTTCGACCTCAAGGATCCAGAGAAATGGACGCTGTACAAGTGCCAATTCAAGCACACTATGGCGGCTGAGAAGATAGACGATGAGGAGCAAATGCGCTCTTGCCTCCTCACACAATGCGGCCTCGCCATGCTCGAGCTTGCAATGCAACTCCTGCTGCCCTAGGACATCGATACTGTCCCACTCAAGGAAATCCTGTCCGCGCTGCAGAATCACCTTCAACCCAAGGTGTCCATCTACCCAGCGAGAGTAGCTTTCTACAGGCGAGACCAGCGTCCGGGAGAGTCTGTGGCTGACTATGCCACCGCCCTCAGGTTAGCAGCTGCCCCTTGCCGGTGGGACAACCTGGAGGAAGCCCTGAGGGACTGCCTGCTGTCCAGAATGTGGGACGAGGAAGCGCAGCGGAGGCTGATGGCCAGAGACCATCTCACGTTTAAGTCCATCCTTCAGGAGTCTCAGGCAGATGAAGTGGCAAGGTCTGGGGTAAATGCATTCAGGGGGGAGCCTGCCGCACCCTGAGGGTCTGGGTCTGCTGTGCAGGCCACCCGCCGTTCGTCTCCACACTCGTCCAGCTTGTCTGCATCTCCAGCATCCACCTCATCCTCAGGGTCCGGGTCCAGGGATGACGACGACATCCAGAAAATTCAGAGAAAGTTGGCCCAGAAGTGGGCCAGCAAGAAGGCCCACCGCCGGTGCGACGGCTGCGGAGTGTCCCATGACCGGAAAAAGTGTCCTTTCCAGAAGGCTGAATGCCACCATTGTGGGTGCTGGGGCCACATTGCAAAGGTATGCAGGCGTTGTCGGAAGCAGGACCAGGAGCCATCTGAGCATCCTCAAGGAAAAGGAGGGGCCATTGGAAAGATTTCCATGGGGGAGCTGGCCGTGGGCCATGTGTCCAATGCACACCAACATTTCTTTGTTGAGGTACTGTTGCAGGGGGTCCCAGTCAGGATGGAGGTGGATTTGGGCACATCCTACTCCATCGTGTCCCAGAAAGAGTTTCTGCACATTCCCCCCAATTTGCACCCAAAACTCAAGGCCTTCAAGATGTCCTTGCGGGACATGCAAGGCAACCTGATTCCTGTTTTGGGGGTGGGGTACTTTACGGTTAAGTTCAAGGGTTTCACTGAGAAACTGCCCCAGTAGTCCTTAAGCAGGGCTCAAACTGCCTTTTGGGGGTCCAGTGGTTTGCTCCCTTGGGGATTGAACTGTCCAGCATCAACGCCATCGAGACTGACCCAGTGCGAGACGTGTGCGACACACACCCAGCAGTTTTCGAGAAGGGGCTTGGGAAGTACAAGGGGCCCCCAGTCTCATTTGACCTGGAGCCAGCAATTAGGCCCATCCGGCTCAAGCCACGAAGAGTACCCTTCGCCCTCAAAGACAAGATTGAGGCGGAACTGGACAAACTGGTGGGTCAGGAGATTTTGGTTCCGGTGGACTCTGCAGAGTGGGAGACACCGATTGTTACTGCCATGAAATTCAACGGAGAGGTTAGGATTTGTGCTGATTACAAATGTACAATTAACAAGATAATTCGCCCCAATGCCTACCTGGTGCCTGGTGCCTCCGTTCGACCTCAAGGATCCAGAGAAATGGACGCTGTACAAGTGCCAATTCAAGCACACAATGGCGGCTATTTACTAGCCACGTTACATGGGGGTAAATGTTTTGCGAAATTGGATTTAGCGCAGGCTTATCAGCAGCTAACGGTCACACCTGCTGCAGCAGCTGCCTAGATGATTTACGCATGAGGGTGCGTTTAAGGTGACATGCCTCCAGTTCGGCATGAACTCAGCCCCCGGGATATTTCAATCATTAGTGGAACGCCTTCTTAAGGGTCTCCCCGGGGTTCTCCTTTGATGACATTTTGATCACAGCTGGGAGTGAAACAGAACTAGCTAAGAGGTTGGACAAAGTTTTAACTGTGTTTGAGAATGCGGGGTTGTGGCTGAGAAGAGATAAATGTGTGTTCTTTGCTAGGGAAGTAGAGTTCTTAAGGTTCAAGATAACACCCAAAGGAGTTAAGCCCTCCGACTCAAAAGTTGCCGCTGTTCGCAATGCCTCTCACCCAACCGTGAAACCAGAGTTGCAGTCCTTCTTGGGGCTGCTTAACTTTTACCATTCCTTCTTGCCAAGGAAGGCTTCTGTGGCGGAGCCACTGCGCCGTCTTTTAAAGAAAGATGTGGTTTGGCGGCGGGGGAGAGCCAGGAATGAGCTTTTCAAGAGTTAAAACAGCTCCTATCATCGGAAGCAATCTTAACTCACTTCGACCCAAGGAAGCCCGTGGTGTTAGTTTGCAATGCTTCACCAGTGGGGGTGGGGGCTGTACTATGCCACATGTTGGAAAATGGGTGAGAAGCCCCGGTTGCCTTCTACTCAAGGTCCCTCTCAAAAGCAGAGCGAAATTATGCTCAAACGGACAGGGTGGCTCTTGCAATAGTCGCTGGGACCCAAAAGTTCCACGACTTCCTCTATGGTCAGGAGTTCACTATTGTAACTGACCACAAGCCGCTGTTGGGGATCTTCACCATGTCCAAGCCCACATCCCAGATTCTGTCCCCCAGAATGCTTTGGTGGGCAATATTCTTAAATGCTTACCAGTTCACACTGGTCCACCACCCGGGCCATGCTGATGCACTTTCCCGGTCTCCCTTACCTGAGGTAGGGGAGCCCGAGTGCGAGATCGAGCAGGATCACCAGGTGTTGCTGATCGAATCTCTCGATTCACTCCCAATTGTGCTCACAGATCTTGCCAAGGCTACGGCGAAGGACAAGGTTCTGTCCCTGGTTGTTTCATGGGTAAAGAAAGGGTGGCCCATGACTCCTCCGGCCGAGGAGTTCAAAGCATATTTCCGAAAGAGGTTCAAGCTTTTGCTAGAGAGAGGCTGCCCCCTGTGGGGCCAGAGGGTGGTCATTCCTGAGGTATTGCGCTCCAAGGTATTCAGACTGCTACACATTAGCCACCCGGGAATCATGCGCTCAAAGGCTTTGGCCAGGAGCTACTTCTGGTGGCCCCAGATAGATGCTGATATTGAGCAGTTGGTGGGCACTTGCAAGAGTTGCCAGAGTTCTTGACCCAAAGAGTCCCGACTTCCATCCAGAGAATGGGACACAGCCCGCGAACCCTGGTCATGATTACATATCAACTTTGCTGGTCTGTTCAGGGGCACGCTCTTTTTGCTAGTGGTCGATTCCTTTTCAAAATGGTTGGAGGTTATTCCAATGGCCAGTACCTCCTCGGCAGCAACCATTAAGCAATTGCGAAGGCTATTCAGTTGTTTTGGTTTACCTGACGTGCTTGTCTCTGACAATGGCAGTATGTTCACTTCCGTCAAATTCCAGGCATTCCCCGAGAGGAATGCGATTCGACATGACACATCTGCCCCATTTCACCCTGCCATGAATGGCCAGGTAGAGCGCCAAGTGCGTACTACGAAAGAGGCACTTCAGCGAATGGGCCACGAGAATTTAGAGTTGCAATTGTGCCAGTTCCTCCTTTGCTACAAGGTAATCCTCCTGGCATCTGGGCTGTCACTGGCCGAACTCTTGATGCGCAGGAGACCGGTCTCACTTTTCGCCCGGTTAAATCCAACCAGGGTGGAGGATAAAGGGATGAATGTTGAAATTGCGCACACAAAGGTATTTGAAGCCAGGGACCCAGTGCATTGCAGGAATTATGTGGCTGCCAGCCTAACATGGGTCCCAGGGGTTGTGGTTGAACAAACAGGACCAGTGTCCTACCAAGTAGAGAGAGGTACGGGTCTACTGTGGCGGCAACACGCCAACCAGCTCAGGTGTCGGGTCACGGAGTTTCAGGGAAATGAAGGTCTAGGCAATTCAACTTTAGGGTCCTCCCCCACCCGCTTATCCCAAGGGGAAGACATGGCAGACAGCCCACCAAGGGAATCGAATTTCAGTCTCATCCATCCAATGCAAACAGGCAGGGAAGAGTACGAAAGCCCAGACCCCGAAAGTTTAGATTTTGAGTTACAGGACCAGGGGGAGTTTGCAGAGTGTTCCCCCACTTGTCCAAGAGAGAAGCGGGGCTTTGATTTCTCCCCAGTAACCCCCTGTCTTCTGGTATTCGAGTCTACCTCTACTCCTAAACAAACGAGGCAAGTTTTGGTTGAATCGGCCCCTACTCAGAGTAACAGGCTGGAATTTTCTTTAAGTTATTCTCCATCCCTTCCAGGTTTTGATTTAGAGCGATCCCCTGCTCCAGCTGAAATGAAACAGGGTTTTGATTTAGATTATCCCCTCCCGGGTTCCCTTTCTGAAACGGGCCAGTGCTCCCAACATGCCGCTAACGCTACTCGTCTTCCCACTGCGGAACGAGAGTCCACGGAACCCAAACCCCCCAGTTCCTCCGAGTTCAGCCAAGCAGCTGTGCGGCCCAAAAGAGCATGCAGGCCACCACAATGGTTGAGGGACTTCGTCCCATCCTAGGGGGGAGGAATGTTGTGTATGTAACTCAAGTGAACTGTGATTGAAAGCGAACATGTAACACAAGTGAAATGTGAGTGAAATCGGAGATAGTGATCCTCCCTTTTTCCCTCGTGTAAATACTCTTGTGTAGATATCGCGGGACTGCAGTAGCTGTAGCTATTGTTTACTCATTATCCAATCAAGTGTTGTCACCTGGCTGTTTACCTGTACTGACCAATCATGTGGCTCCACGCCAGGTTTGAATCATTACCTGTTGTATATAAGGAGCATTGCTCCGCCATTGACCTCATGTTCAGATTGACTACATTCCAATAAAGATGTGTTTGGCCCCCTGACTGCTGGCTACTGTGTATCAATCTGCAAACATCAAACACACCCAACCCAAAGGGCCTCAAATATGTTTCTATGTTGACACAATAGTCACAACACTGCTTTGATAATGTTCCTTCTCTTTGTAACAAAAATGCATCCACTTCCTTCCTTTTGCTCTTTACCACCATGCTCCTTAATGAATTCTGGGGAAATGCTGACATCTGAAGGCCACCAGATTGATTGCAGAAAGTAAGACTATTCAGATGTTTCTATTACATACGCATGTTATAGCATAGGGGTGCCCAAACTTTTTGGGCCGCAGGCCGGTCATGTGGTTCAGCAGGCTAGTCATATGGTTCCTCCCTCCAGAAGCGGAAGTAAAACACACCTTGCAATCTGTTTTGAAACAGAATGAGATAGATTTTAAGCTGCCATTTTCTCTGCATAAACCAGGTGTGTCCAAACTACAGCCACTGGGCCAGATCAGCTCCTGATGCCAATTCATCTGGTCTATGCCACCTTCGTCACTCCCGGAAGCAGAAATAAAATGTGCCTGGGTGTATTTTACTTCTGCTTCCAGGAGCGATGAGGGCAGTACAGGCCAGATGAATTAGCCTTGGAGGCCAGATCTGGCCCATAGGCCGTAGTTTGGGCACCCCTGTTATAGCACATACTGTCAGATCCAGAAATATTGGAAGAAGGATAAGGTTTTTTGGCATGTGGCCTCTGCACCTCACCACAGTGAAGATGAAAGGAATCACTCAAGATGTGAGGGAAGTCAGGAATGTCAACTTTAATGCAAGGGGTCTCACAAAAGCAGGACATAAACCAGTCAGGAACCACAGCCATTGGCAGACACACACACACATTTTGGTTGGCTCATAAATAAAGGAACAAAATTGCTGACAAGCAGTTGCATGGTCATGTGTGACCTGTTTCCTGGGTTCCCAATGACCAATCAAGCTGATAAAAGGCCTGAAGGTGGTTCTGAGTGTTCAATTTGCATTGGTAGCTGTTCATTGGAACTCTCCACATGAGGTCCACAGAGAAGTCCACGTGAGGGCAGGAGACCTTCATTAGGCTGAAACCCATCAGAGAGATAGAAGATAGGCATGTTATTGTTCACATCTACAGTCAAAAGACAGTTTTATGGATATAAATATAGCGATGCATTTACTGAAGACAAGACGGAAGGCAGAAAGACCCACAAACAAGCAGCAGTTGATATCAGCTGCAGTAAAGCCCTGGCAAACATTCTTGAGGGAGCTAAACTCAGCATTTGGTCATGGCCATGGGATCCAGACTTCAGGCAGGCATTGACTGCAAAGGATTTTCAACCAAGTATTGAAACCAAAAAGACTGTGGTGGCTCAAGTGGTTAAGACGCTGAACTTGCTGACTGGAAGGTCAGAGTTCGAATCCCAAGTACTGCACGACGGAATGAGCTCCCGTTTTTGTCCCAGCTCCTTCCAACCTAACAGTTAGAAAGCAAGACATTGCAAGTAGATAAACAGAGACCACTTTGGTGGGAAGGTAAACAGCGTTCTGTGCACTCCAGTGTCTAGGCATGCCTGCCACATGTCCACAGAAACATCTGCAGACTCTTTGGCTATGAATAGAGATGAGCACTGAACCTTAAAGTCAGATACGACTGGCTTTCAAGCAAGGGTGACCTTTACCTATTGAAAGCAAACCTTCTGTGTGTGATGGTTTTAGTTTGTTTCATTATTTATTTATTCATTCATTCATTACATTTATATGCCACCCATTTGGGTGATTTTCTCACTCTGGGCAGTGTACAACATTAAGAAAATACAACATTAAAATAATACAATAACAAAGAAACAAACACTCCAATAGTGCATGTGTCTCCCAATAGCTGTACTTCCTAACTGGAAGTACAGCTATTTGTCAAATCCCTTGTATTAAAGCTGACAATCTTGAATTCACTCACATCTTGATTGTCTCCTTTCATCTTCACTGTGGTGGGGAGCAGAGGCCACTTGCCAAAAAAGTTATCCTTCTTCCAATATTTCTCGAGTGGACTGCATTTCAACTCCAAATCTCTGTCATTTGTATAAAGCAGGAGTTCCCAACCTAAGGCCCGTGGGCCAGATCCAGCCTGGTGCGCCATTTCATGTGCCCACCCCCCACCCCTCCAAGGGCATTTGAGAAACAAAATGGCTGCCCCTTTGAAGGTGTTGGGACAAAATGGCCACCACCACCCTGTCAAGCAGGCAGGGCAAAATGTCTGTCCAGCCCTCGAAGCTGACTGAGAGAGCATGACCCGGCCCCCGGCTTGAAAAGGTTGGAAAACCCTGGTACTGTATAAAGCAAACTGTTTTACCTGCTGTTTTTTAATACCAGTATTTGTCTATAGATGTCAGGATTGTATAAGAAATACATTTGTATAGCTACATGGGAAAAGCCAACAGAGAAATGAGTAATTGCTTCCAGGCTCACTAGTAGACAGAGTGCAGGTGGTGCATAAAACAAGTGGTATTGCTTTTGTACATGGACATCAGCTGGGATTGTTCCAAAGGTTCCACCCTTCTTGAAATCTACAGGAATATCAGTATTTTTCCCAAAAAAATATGTTTACAGAATAGATAGAGTAAGGGACTAAGGAATCTAAGATGGACACAAAGGTCATTAAAATGGCTGGATCACTAGATGCAATCCCAACATTATCCATGTTCTGTTTCTCCTTTCAAACAGCAAAGGATGAAGAATGCCAGATAAAGGAGATTGACTAAATGGTTTCAGCCCTAACTTGTAATGTAATCAACTCTGTTCTCAGTCTTTTAAATGATACAGGCTAAAGGCCATGTGTGAGTTATATTCTAAGCAGATCATCTTATGTCATGATGGGTGAATCAACCTTTGGCTAAGCAACAAAGATTTGGCAATCAGATGCACTGATTGTGTTTCCACACCAGAGGTAGCTGTGAAAGTATGGCTAGAATGAGAGGAGAAAAAGCAAAATAGGAGACATCAAGCACTTTCTGGTCTCTTCTGTTAATATATGTAAATATTATGCAACCCAGCATGAGTAGATTTATATTTATTTAATACATTTATACCCCACCTATCTGGGATATTTTCCCACTCTGGGTGGCTTACAACACAATATCCACACATTAAAATCTACTGTTCAATTCCTTGCATCTATTCCTTAAGGCAACTCAATAATCTTGTATAAGAAAACTCTCAAGATAATACTAATTAGATTCAGTCAGATTTACACCAACATAAAAAGAGGGAAGGTCTGATTGGTTGTTTGATTGGTTTAAAAGAGAACATGAGAGTGACAGGGAGTGTATAGAATATTGGTAAACTATCACAAAACTGTCTTATGTTCAGTGTTGGTGGCAACCATGGTATGGCTACAAGAGATGACAGACAGCAACTTGAAGAGAAGGTGTTCAGACTGTATATAAAAATGGGAGATAGGAATTGATGTACTGAAGGTAGAAGAGAATGTCTTAGAAATGGAAAGGATTGCTCATTGTTCTGTCATCAGTTACAAAATAAAACATGCCATCTGGTGCCTGGCAATACAACCCTAGATAGAAAGGTAACAAGAAACTGTAAAGTAAGGTTTTTTTCCCTTACTTTTACAATGTTATGGCAACAGTCCATTGATCAGCGTGATATTAAATCAGGATAAAGTGTACAGTATTATTGTCTGGATTATGAAACCCCAAATAAAACACTGTGTTGATAAACCATCCAGAAGCATGATATAACCTCTGTGTTATTTCTCCCAATGTTTGTAAAGCCTGTGCATTCCTACATAGGATTAGGTACTCGGCACTAAAGTAGATGATGCATTAGATGCATGGTTCCATTTAATATGCCCTTTGCTGCTGTTTTTAAGATGCTTAAGGGAGGATTATGACATGAGCAAGTCCTCATTCAAAAGCAAAGCTACACAGACCATGTAGGTCTTCGGGGGCAGAAATTCTATTCACAAAGTGAGAAACAATGCAATGATTGCATTTCATAATATTATGTGTACAGCAGTTTGCCCAGAAAGCTACCAGACACAATAGAGAACAATAATTTCGTGTCAGAAATGATTCTGTGTTGAAAGGATTTTTGCTGGAGAAACTCTGTTTAGGGGACGCCCGAATGAGGCTCCTTTCATGTCCCCAGACAGAGACAGGAGCTCAATCTGTCATACAGTGCCCGGGTCTCAAACTGCCGACTTGCCAAAGTGAAGGTTCAACAACAAGTTACCATACACCTTTAGCAAAAGTGAGGGGCAGTCCTACTAATGGAAGCATGGCTGAGACATTTTTTACATTGCAGGTGATAAGGTGCATCTCAGACTGTGGTGAAAGCAGACATGTTTTCATACAGAAGAGCAGGACAGAAAAGGAAATTTTTCTTGGGTTTTTAATTTCATGCCGATCAATAATTGCATGCTGCCCAGAGTCGTTGTTGAGTTGGGCAGCGATAGGTAAAGGTAAAGGTTTTCCTTGCTCGAAAGCTAGTTGTATCCGACTCTAGGGTTCAGTGCTCATCTGTTTCAAAGCCGAAGAGCCAGCGTTGTCTGTGTCTGCAGACGTTTCCGTGGTCATGTGGCAGGCATGACTAGACACCGGAGCACATGGAATGCTGTTACCTTCCCACCAATGTGGTCCCTATTTATCTACTTGCAATTTCTTGCTTTCGAACTGCTAGGTTGGCAGGAGCTGGGATGAAGACGGGAGCTCATTCCGTCCTGCAGTACTCAGGAATCGAACTGCTGACCTTCCGCTTCCCAGTCAGCGTCTTACCTACTTGAGCCACTACAGTCCCTTGGGCAGTGATAGAAGTATTAAAAATAAATAAATAAATCAGGTCAATTCTGGCTTATGGTGAACCATTCCAGGGTTAACACACAGATGTGATTTACAGTACCATTTCCTTTTTTGTGTGTGTGTGGGATGCCTTGGGACTGTGCAGATGTCCAAGTCCACACAGGCTGTGTCTTCTCCCAGGAGGCACAGTGGGGAATTTAATGCTCAATCTTTGCTTTGCAACCAGACATCTTAATTCCTGAGCTATACTGCCAGCTGTTGGGGTTCACCTATTTTTAATTTCATTGTTCAATGGCCTTTGCTGCCAGGAGCACAACTCAGTGAAATTGTCTGTAGTACAGTATTTAATACACAAAAAACTCACAAGAAACTGCAAGATGAGGGGGGGAGAAAGCCACATATCTACGGCATGTGTATAAAGTGTACAATAATTGGGACATTTGGTAACATGTCAGTAAAGGTAAAGGTAAATATCTGACTCTAGGGTTCAGTGCTCATCTCTATTTCAAAGCTGAAGAGTCAGTGCTGTCTGCTTCTGCATACATTTCCGTGGTCATGTGGCAGGCATGACTAGACACCAGAGCGCACGGAACACTGTTACCTTCCCACTGAAGTGGTCCCTATTTATCTACTTGCAATTTCTTGTTTTCAAACTGCTAGCACCCAATCTCCCTTTTAGCAGATTCATCATCTGCTCTGCAAAACTTTAGCACAGTTCATGTTACTTCCTTCAGAGTGGAATGAAATTTAAGGAAGGCTTGGGAAAGATTCTGGGCTACAGGTCCCAGATTACTTCAGGCAAAACATTTTTGGGAACTATGGCACTTGTAGTAAAAAAAAGTAGTTTTTCCAAATTTTGGATTAGAACGTCAAGTTTGTGATTCACTACATGTGCTAGATACCATAGCTTACCTGGTTATATAAGGTAACAAAGAGAGAGAGAGAGAGCTGTCACAAGTCAAGATCCTTTAATCTCTATTAGAGAAAGGAGATTACCATCACCCACCTCTTCTGCCTGAAAGACCAGACCTGCCACTAGGAAGAGAGTGGCAGGTATATAGGTCTTTGGTACTAGGAAGAGAATGGCAGCTACCACAGGTTTAAGCTACACTTTATGTCAAGTGCAAAGTGTTATTCACTCACTACTAATCCTTTCTTCTTGTTGTCGAGTCGCACAGTCGAGTCTGACGCTTTGTGACCCCATGGACCACAGCACGCCAGGCATCTCCTTCATCTGCCATCCTCCATAGTCCGCCCAGATCTACGCCCTCTGCATCAATGATGCCATCTAGCCATCTTATCCTCTGTTGCCCCGTTATCCTTTTGCCTTCGATCTTTCCCAGCATCAGGGCCTTCTCCAGTGAGTCCTCTCTTCTCATTTGGTGGCCAAAGTACTTAAGCTTCATCTTCAGTATTTTGTTCTTCCAAGGAGCAGTCGGGGTTGGTTTCATTTAGGAAAGGGACTGCAGTGGCTCAAGTGGCTAAGACACTGACTGGAAGGCAGGAAGGCAGCAGTTCAATTCCCAAGTACTGCAGGACGGAATGAGCTCCCATCTCTGTCCCAGCTCCTGCCAACTTAGCAGTTCAGAAGCAAAAAAATGCAAGTAGATAAATAGAGACCACTTTGGTGGGAAGGCAAACAGCATTCTGTGTGCTCCGGTGTCTAGTCATGCCTGCCACATGACCACATAAATGTCTGCAGAAGCAGACAGCACTGGCTCTTCAGCTTTGAAACAGAGATGAGCACTGAACCCTAGAGTCAGATATGACTGGCCTTTGAGCAAGGGAAACCTTTACCTTTATATTTATTAATCCTACAAGGGCCCAATTCATTTGGTTAGGCCAGGAGAAACTCAAAGCTTCTCTCCCATTTTTTAAACCTAAAACCTATCTTTCCTTTTTGGAAGTGGACTGATTAGATACAAAGTAAGAACATATAAGGGCTTCAGTGGCTTAGTGGTTAAGGCACTGAGCTTGACAATGGGAGGTTGGCAGGTCACCAGTTCAATTCCCAAGTGCTGCATGAAAGAGTGAGCACCCGTTGATTGTCCCAGCAAGAAATTGAAAATAGATAAATAGACACCACTTTGACATAAAAGGTAACAGCATTCCTTGCACTCCAGTGTCTAGTCATGCCTGCTACATGACCACAGAAACATCTGCAGACACAGACAATGCTGACTTTTTGGCTGTAAATGTGATGAGCATGACTGACTTTCGAGCAACTGAGACCTTTACTTTGTATCTTACTTAAGCTTCAACTTGTATCCAACTTCAGCTGCATACCCATCAAGTACGGCTCCCAAAAATATGGAAAATTACTGCGCATGCGCGGGCGTGCATGCGCAGAACATATTTGTGCATGTGCAGAACACATTTGTGCATGCGCAGAACATGTTTACGCATGCGCAAATGGGTTCTGTGTGCGCGCGCAGTAACCCCTTTCCCCGCCTTTCAAAATACAGGATGGTGGCGGGAAAGGGGAGGAACGAGCGCCAAAATACGGGAAATCCCGGCCAATATGGGATACTTGACATGTAAGCCTGAAAAACCTTCCCACATTGTGAACTGTATAAACCTTTTCTTACACTTCTGTTGCTATGAAACACTTCCTGTGTGCTGGAACAATATCTCTACTGTGTTTTGCTTTCAGCAACAAGTTTGAATGTTCTTCTCCTCTTCTACTCTAAAGTCTTAGCTTTATACAAAAGCCTGCCTGAAGAGACTTTTAACTGTCCTATGCCATGCTTTGTCATACAGTATTGCAATAGTGCAGATAGATGGCTGGATCCTAAACCCCCATGATGTTCTTCCATCATGCAGTTCTACAAATGCCAACTAAGAAATGTCATTCCTTTGGAAGGTGGGACTAGAAGTTAAAAAATTATCCCAGCAATAAAACCTTAATAGTTTAATACCAGAGTTAAGGCTACCTCATCTTGCCTCAAGGTCTTCAAAGCCAGGAGAGTGGAATTCTTCTTCAAAGGAGACTGCCATCTATTTAACTCATCTATATAGGTCTTTGGTACATTATTTTCACTTTCTCTTCACTTTTTCATGGTCAAATAGTGTGTTTCTGTGCTGGTCATGCAGCATTCCGAATCGAGGCTTAAATTTCCCTTGGATTTCTTGGATCTTCAGGAAGAGATCTCTCATTTTTCCAGTTTAGTTCTCTTTTTCTTTGCATTGGCTGTTGAATTAGTTATTATCTGTTCATGACAGTTGCTAAAAAAAATCTTATTTCAGAATTCTGGCCCTATTTCTGACACCTTTTATTTTGATTTCTTGCCTTCCCTTTTTAATTTTAAGTGTTTTTCCATCATCTATCTTGGGTTTTCTTTTCTTTTTATTACAGGATTTGATTTTTCTATTCTTCCCTAACATCATCTCTGTTTTCAATCTACAGTTCTTCTGTCAACGCTGCTACTCACGTTTAACTCAGGTCTTCAAGCCACAAGTTCTTAATAAATGCATTTCCATGATTTTTGAATAGTCACTAAAAGTGTCAGCTAATGGCCATTATCCAACGTTAGCATGAAGTGTTTGAAGCTACTTTCTTGCAAATCAATCTATACAATGGATGGGATCATAAACAGCTAATGGTAGTCATGATTTCATCTCAGACTGCACCTCTAATTTGTTTTAAAAGATTGTACATCTTTGCAAACAACAATTGTGGGTTTCTACATTTTCTAATTAGAACAAATCAAATCATCATCGAGGGATAATGCTTTCATTAGAAGACAATGTTTAGCGTGATCAAGCCCAATCCAGCCCAAGATAATTTGGTTATCGAGTCATACCCTAAATTTGAACAATGTGAGGAAGGGAAATTCAAGAATATAATTCAGGCAACATGATATGTACTCTAGCTTTAAAAAATATTAATCAGATAGCAGCTGCTACAACCTGTGACCTTTTTCAGAGATGCTCAACAACTGAAATGTTGTTTAACAAAGATCATGACAGTGCAAGGAATTGTTGTTGTTTTTTAAGGGATGCATTGCATAAGTCCTACAAGGGGCATTAATAATAATTTCATGTCTGAAATCATTTTGGTTGAAAGGGTTTTTTGCTGGATAAACTCTGCTCAGGGGAGGCCTGAATAAGGCTCCTTTTGTGTCCTCAAGACCTTTTCTCACCAAAATGGTCCCTATTTATCTACTTGCCCTTTTTTGCTTTCGAACTGCTAGGTCAACAGGAGCTGGGACAGAGACAGACACTCAATCCGTCATGCAGTACCAGGGTCTCAAACTGCCAATTTGCCGGCCTTCCAGCTAACAAGGTGAGTGTCTTAACCACTCAGCCACTGCAGCCCCACAAAGGGCATTAAGTCCCTAGCAAACTTACCCAAACCTGCCTGTAATTTGGGTTTCATTGGAAAGTGAAGCTGTCATTCTCCTTCTTTAGAGAGTAGATACTGATACTTTACATACCTTTTTGCTTTGGCTGCTGACCCAAACTTTGCAATACACTAGCCAGTTGTTCAAGCCAATTCACATTAGTCATCAATAAAAGAGAAACACTTTGTCAACATGGCCCTGGTTTTCGGGAATCCCTGAAAGAAAGCTATTGTTGAACTTTCCAGATGCGGAAAACTCCTTCCCCGAAGTGAAGTAAACAACTACTTCTTCATTACCCGTTTCTCATGCAAGTTCCTACAAAGACATCATCCGTACATGTCTGGGCATCCCCTGTGAGCTTCTTACTGCTTGCTTATTCCTTGACCTAATTGGAGACAAATTTAGCTCTTTTCTTAAGAACATTATCTTTATTCCTCAGAAAAGTGTTCAGCGTCTGGACAGCTCTGAAATACCTGCAGGCATAACCAGACTGCTGAAGATTGCAAACATCTCCTTTGCAGGTTATTGTGAAACAGGAAACAAAGCATAGAGAAGCCCCTTAATCCATAGAATGCTGTTACCAACTGCCTTGAGAGGTGGTGAGCACTCCAAGACTGGAAGCATTCAAGATCGAATTGGTCAACCAACTGTCATATCTGCTTTTATTCAGATTCCTGCAAAGAGCAGAGGTTTGGACTCAATGGCCTAAACCAGGGATTCTCAACCTGCAGCCTATGGGCCTGATGCGGCCCATGGCACCATTTCATGTGGTCCCCACTGCCTCCACCTCACCCGGAAGTGCCATGTGGTGGAGGAAACACAAAATGGCCATCCAGCCTCCAAAGCTGTCTTAGGGAGCATGACCCGGTCCCTGGCTTTAAAAGGTTGAGAGTTCCTTGTCTAAACTCAGTGATTCTATGATCAGTATGTGGTAGCCAGTAGTCCTTGAACTTGCTGGATAGCTGTACCATTTGTGATATCAAACCAACACACCCCTGACCTCTGAGTCTGACACCAATGTGTCAAACTTTCCTTTGTCTTGTTACCTTATAATTTAGAAAATAATGGTCTCTTTAAGTCACATGAAATGATAATAAGTGTGTGCCATCAAATCAACTCTGATGTATAGCAACCCTTTTCAGGAATTTCATGGTAGCGAATACACATTCTTTTTCTTCTTGAGATGCCCTGGGATTGTACAACTTGCCTATGACTACACAAACTGGCTCTTCTCCCTAAAATCTTAGTGGCAAAGTCCCAGTCTCTGGCTCTACAGCCAGCTACCTAAACCACTGAGCTACCTAGTTAGCTTTGTTAAAATAACAGTGTTAAAAAGAACATTGTTTATTCCTAGCCTTTAAATTCATTCTGCACAATCTTTCACTTGCTCTACTCCTTCCCCACTCCCAGTCGCACTCTCAGACTGCTCTTAGATGCCCCCCTCTAAGATGCCAGGCTCCAAAACCACCCTCCCCTGATCTCTCCACCCAAAAGTGCTCAAAGTCCTATCCAACACCCCTCTCCTCTAGTTTTTCCCAGCCAATCAGAACCACTGTTAACAACTTTCCATGCTCCTGACTCACCCCTTTCCCATCACATACCTACCAAACCATATAAACCAGGGCTTCCCAATCTTTTCTAGCTGGGGGCCGGATCATGCTCTCTCAGTCAGCTTCGAGGGCCGGATGGCCATTTTACCCTGCCTGCATGATGGGGGTGGCCATTTTGTCCCAATAGCTTCAATGGGGTAGCCATTTTGTTTCTTGAATGCCCTTGGCTTACCTGTGAAGTTTTGGATTTGAAAATAAGGGAAAATTTGGGCCATGCCCCCTTCCCACCAGGCCACGCCCCCTTCTCCCCACAATCCAGGCATATCCAAGAGCTTAGAAGAGAAGGAGCCACCAGAACCAGGGGGGAGGTAAATACTGTAGTTTTAAACCCCTTTCCCCATTGGCTCCCACATCATTTCATAATATGGTGATTTTTATGGAACTGTTTTTTACACTTATATCAATTAATTGTCTACTATCTTAGCCGTGTGTACTTCAATTTCATTTTTAAAAAATCTGTGTTTAAGACAGGACCACTGAAATATCCTCTTTATGTTGTATGCAAATATACCGATTGGCTCATTGTCTCTTCCCTTTAGCACCCTATATAATATAATAGCAATAATACAGGAGGTTTATGGGAAAATATGGGTGGTGGGAAAGAGGGGTAAAATATGGCAATTTCCCTGCCAAAATGGGATACTTGACAGCTACGGCCCTTGGAGGGTTGGAGGCCACATGAAATGGCTGTGGGCCGGATATTATACTCACAGAACATATTTTGTTCTTCACCCACCAGAGCCAGGGGCTCTGCGCACACAATTGGCATAACTGGCCCTGACAGAACCCCAGTAATGGGTGATCACATCGTTACCAGGGGTTCCTGAGGGGACAGAAATTGAGGGAGCGGAATATTAGATAGAGTTTAATTCATCAATAGCTGATCTGACAAACAGCTCAGACAATAGAGAGCTAATGACTAACGCGCTAGGCACATAATTGGTAATCTCACGTCTGCGGATTACTTTAAACCCTAGAGCCAATACTAGCCACTTGTTTACCCCGGATAACACGGAACAATGTATTTCCCCTGCCGTTAATTAAATTAGCTAATTAACATCCCCTGTAGACTTCCCCAATTAACTTGTGTAAACATAATGTGTGAAACCTGCCAGTATGCTAGATCACAATGCTTTTACATGATAAATACTGATGATTGGTCTTCATTAAATCACTGGTCTTCGCTCCATCTTGCCTCGTGTGTCGTTACTTGACCAGTCTTCTCCGGGACCCAACAGCCGCTTTGCGGTTCCGATCCAGCTTGCGCAACCCACTTCACGGCCCAGATCCAACATATGGTGACCCCGATGTGATCTACTCATGAGTAAGCGATCTTCTCTGTCCGGTTCTACGCCAGAACCGTGTCCGAATCGTCCCGGAGGACAGCATGGCAGCTCTGGTCGGAAAGCCATCTGATCTGAGTGACAGCTACGCTGCGAGGCATTCCAAAGCTCTGAGGCAGCTTGCTCAGTGGAAACGCGTTCCGCTCAGTGTCGGCTGTGAAACCCTGACTTCGTCGCAGAGGCCGCTGAGGGCCTGTGGCAGCAGCCCACGTTCTGAGTTCCTTCCCAGAGGTTCATCACACCAGACCTGTTACCTAACCTCAGACACGTCACTTCGTCCTGAGGAGGAAAACTTCAAAGGACCGGCAGGTAATATGGGGACTTGTCCTCAGCGACAACATCCGACCGCTAACCAGAGAACTCACTTAATGGAGTTCAAGGCCCTGGCCAGGGTATACCATACACGCATTCACAGTGCCGTTAGCGAATCTTTTGGTGCACTTGGGGGGGGGGGGGACGTCTGTTTTATCCAGAAACAGGCATGCTTAATCTCCAACTTTGGGATAGGATAGGAGCCTGCATTCAGCAAGCACCTAGAGCTCCAGCCAGCATAATCAGCACATGGAGCAAATGTAGGAAGCTCTTAGCAGAGGTAGACCCAGTCCAGATAGAGGCTGAGGAACCCCCAGCGCAGTCAGAGCCATCAGCCCCAATGGCTCTCTATCCATCATTTCAGCTCAAGCAGGGTAGTATAAGGAGCTTTCCCTCAGTGACAGCTGCAGACGTCACTGAAGGAATGCATGGTATGAGAAGCGCTGGCGCTTCTCTGACAGTTAAAAGTTCCCAGACTACCAAGAGTTCCATCCAGCGCATGGTTGAGGAAGAAACCAGTAAGGGGGAGTTGCCAGCAGAAGAACTAGCTGATCTTAGGCAGATATGCCCAGTCCACATAGAGGTAGATGCCCTCATGGGCCAGCAGCAAACGACCCATTCGCCAGTCCCATATAAGCTGCTTATGGCTATATTGAAGGCAATCACAGAGACAGGACTTCAGAGTCGCTTCACCAGGGGCACGCTTCAGCAAGTGTGCGAAACCATGATGCTCATTCCGTACGACTGGAAAGCCATCATGCGATTGATGCTCAACCCCAGCCTGTATTTGCTATGGGACAGCGAGTATCGTCTCGAAGCATAGGCAAGGGCTGCCACGATGGGCGGAGCAGTAATCCCTGACCAGCTATATGGTTCATGCCCGTTCGAAGGTGTCGATGCGCAGATCACCTTGCCAATCACCACCCTTCATTTGGCAGCTGAGACAGCCTTCAGGGCTTATCTCAAGGTCCCAGAAGCTGGCAAAGCAGCCAAAAATTACACAGCAGTCAAACAGGGTGCCCAGGAGTCCTACATGGACTTTATCAATAAATTGGAGGAAGCAGTCAGTAGACAGATAGACAATGAGCAAGCCCAACAGGAGCTCATGATGAAGCTGGCGAAAGACAACGCCAACCTTGACTGCCGTAAAATCTTGCAGTCACTGGGCAATCGTCCCAATCTGACTCTCACGGACATGATTAGGGCTTGTGCCGACGTTGGTACAGATTCCTACAAAATGGGTCTGTTAGCAGCGTCAGTGCAAGGCGGTAGGAAATCCAAAAACATGTCACAATTGTGGCAAGATCAGTCATTTCGCTAGGGAATGCCGACACACCAAGGGCAGCGGCCAAAACGCCGGCTGTCCCAAGGCTCCATCCACCCCTTGTCCGTGATGCAATAAAGGCTTCCACTGGGCCAGGAACTGCCCAAATTCGGGAAACCGGAACGTGGGCTTGTCTCTGGCCCCGGTCCAAACAGAGACCTCAATCGCTCTGGGAGAGCCAGAGCTGGATTAAATTCCGGTCACATTCCCTGCATTCCGGAGGCGCAGGCCAGCCCTAGAGGCAGTGCGGGACTAGACTTGACTTGCCAGTCAGAAGTCACATGTGAATTGCCAGGCACAGTCTATCTGGTCGATTCCCAGTACATGGGACCCCTGCCTAAAGGCTATGTAGGTTTAGTTTTGCCCTGTAGTATCACAGGAACATGAGGAATTCTAGTAATTCCGGGAGTCATTGACTCCAATTTTTCGGGTGTACACCAGGTTCAACTCTGGACACACCTACCCCAAACCATTCACAAGGGAGACACATGGTTCCTTGTCACTCGCCAGCAGGCAGCCAGGAAAGGCTCAGGGACATCTCAGAGCCCAGGTCAGAAGACCGCTTGAGCGCAGAAGGGGCAGTGCAAGGATACCAGGTCTTAGCGGCAGTGGAAACCAACATAGAGTGGAAGTGGCGGCCAGTCATAAAAGTATTTTTAAATAAAAAACCTTTTGATGGGCTATTAGATACCGGAGCTGACGTCAGCGTGGTCAGCCAGAGCCAGTGGCCGCGTGAGTGGGCTCTCGAGCCGGTCTCCGATGTGTGGGGGGTAGGTGGTGTTCAAGAAGCGTTTAGAAGCCAGAACTGGGTAGAAGTCACGATCCCCGAAGCTGACGGCACAGCGGTCATCCGGCCACACATTCTGGATGTGCACATCAACCTTTGGGGGCGAGACATTCTGCAGCAGTACCGTGCCACTCTTACCTTCGGGTAATGGCTTTACCGCTTAAATGGCTTACCAACACGCCAGTCTGGGTAGAGCAATGGCCGGCAGTAGGGGAGAAATTAGTCGCCCTGAAACAGCTGGTAAAAGAACAGCTAGATGCAGGACACATAGAACCGTCTACCAGTCCTTGGAATTCGCCCATATTTGTTATCAAGAAAAAGTCAGGGAAGTGGCGACTCCTTCACGATCTCAGAGAGATCAATAAATGTATCCAGCCAATGGGTCCGCTTCAATGCGGCATCCCGAATCCGAACATGATCCCCGAGGGTTGTGAGATCTTGGTCGTAGACTTAAAATACTGTTTTTATACCATTCCCTTAAATGTTAGGGATCGGGAAAAGTTCGCTTTTACAGTGCCAGTCGTGAACTACAGGGAGCCCACGCAACGTTACGCGTGGAAATATTTGCCACAGGGGATGCTCAACTCGCCCACCCTGTGCCAAATTTACGTTCACAACGCACTAGAAAAGTTCCGAAACCTTCACCCAACAGTCTTAGTGTGTCATTTCATGGATGACATCCTGGTTGCAGCACCGCAACTCGGCAGCGAAATGTTTAAAAACCTCCAGGCCACTCTAGGGGGAAAAGGGTTACTCATTGCCCCGGAGAAAGTTCAGGGTCATTGGCTTCTCCGTTCTTTCACAGCACCAGTCTTGCCACAGATCAACTTAAAGGATTCAGTCACCCTTGTAGAATTGCAACAGATTCTGGGGAATATCAATTGGGCCAGACCGTATTTTAGACTAGATACGGATCTTCTAAAGCCGCTCTTCTCACTGCTAACGCTAGGTAAGCAGCCGGCAGACCAGATACACATTCCTCGAGAGGTGCGCTTGACTCTCGAAAAGGTCAACCAAGTTCTCAGCCAGAGATGGGTGGATAGGATTAGTCGGGGGCCATATGCTCCCATTCTAAACCTGTACATCATCCGGACAGGATCCATGTTCACCGGGGCCCTAGGGGTAGACTCCGAGCGGGAGACGAAAATCATGGAATGGGTGTATTTACCACACACCTCTTCCCGAAACATCGTTCCTCCACAGGAACTGGTCTCCACGGTGATTTACCGAGGAAGGCTGAGAGCAAGGGATATCTCAGGGCACGATTTAGCAAAAATTGTGGTCCCCTTCACAAAAGAGCAGATTCAGCAGCTAATGCAGCTCGGTGACTCACTTCCGATTGCATTGGAAGGATTCACTGAATGTTTGGCATACCATTTGCCAAAAGACCCCAGACTTGTCTCGCTTCAAACGCAGTCAGTTTGCGTGAGTTAATGTCACTGGTTCCACTTCAGGGGGCTAGGACAGTTTTCACTGATGGGGGTCGTACATATGGTGTTCTTACTTGGCAAGAGGGCCAGGCTTGGCGCACGCTTCTAACTCTTCTGCAGAAATCCGCGCAGCGGGCGGAATTAGCAGCTGTGAACCTTGCCTTGCGCACCTTTGCCAAAGAACGCTTGAACATAATTACTGACAGCCAGTATGTTAGGAATTTGCTTCACAGTCTACCGGGAGCGTACACCACTCCCACGATAGACAAGAATTTGTTAAGTCTTTTCCTCACAACTCAATTTCACTTGCGGAACCACACCGAAGCGCTCTATATCACCCACATCAGAAGTCACCAGGATTTGCCTGGACCGATTTCTGCGGGCAATAGCAGAGCAGATGCGGCCACAAAGGAAATTCAGTCTTGGGAGTCTTCATAACTCCAATTCAGAGTCATGTATTTTTCCATCAAAATGCCAAGGCACTCGCATGGCAGTTCAACCTGCCACTTTCCCAAGCCCAGGGCATAGTCCGTTCCTGTCCACATTGTGCAGGAGCAGTAGGGGGCCCTCGTGGGGGGTCAACCCACGAGGGACAGAGGCCAACCAGGTGTGGCAGATGGACGTCAGACATGTCCCGCAGTTTGGCAGATGGCAGTACAAGCACATTTGCATTGACACTTTTTCACAGTTCGTTTCGGCTACAGCACAGATGGGAGAAACGGCTTCCCATGTGGAGCAGCATCTCCTTTCCTGCTTCGCGGCCATGGGCAAACCACGGCACGTGAAGACTGATAACGGTCCGGCTTATAGCTCCAGGCAGCTGGCCACCTTCATGGCCACCTGGGATATTAAGCATACCTTTGGCGTTCTGTACAATCCGCAAGGGCAAGCGATTGTGGAACGGGTCAATCGGACGCTTAAGTCCTACATTGACAAACAAACAGAAAGGGGGGAACTAGCCCTCCCCAAAAATCAGGGTCAGGCACAGCATTGTCTGAACAAGGTATTGTTCACATACAATCACCTTAATGTATTTTCGGTTTACACTCTGCAGAAGAAGCACTTCCGTCACACGGAGGATCTCCCACGGCTGATGGTGCATTACTGAGTGCCACCGGATCCTTCCTGGAGGGGCCCGGCACCACTCATAACATGGGGAAGAGGGTATGCTGCAATTATGTCTCCTACAGGCGTTATCTGGATTCCAGCCTGGTGTGTCAAGCCTCACTTCGAGTCCAATGGCGTGAACCCAGGCACTCCCGGACCCAATACCGGAGATGGAGGAATTAACCCTGATGGGGAGAGCCAAGCGGAGGAGGTGGCAACAGCAGATGACAGCACTGAAGATCACCTGGGAGATGGCCAAATCCCTGTGCCAGGAGGCGGCGGATGCCGTTTGGCGGGAGGACAAGGAGCCAACGCCGGAGAACATCTTGATTGCAGCCATTTCCCTGATTACTGCTAATTCCATGATGACCACCATCATCTTGATCCTTTCCCTGCTTGCGGGGGGAGGGGTTCAAGCAGCTTCACTGGAAGCCAACAACCTGATGCCAAGCAGAGATCTCTCTGCCCGGCTACAGTACAACGTTTGGGAAAGATTGGCGAACCTCGTCAATCAGTCCGATTTTTGCCTGAGGCAGACCACCGCTTCTGCCTCTATTCTGAGCACTTGTCTCATCCTGGTGTGTCACTCCCCAGATGCGCGCATCAGGAACGGTGACTGGTTGGTGAAGCGGATATTTGGTCCGTTTTACAAGACTGCCTTCTCAATGTACACACATTGGGGAACCCAAGTCACGAAAGTCTTGCCGGCTGATGCGGCCACTGACCCGAGTGGCGGTCAGCCCAAACTCAACTTGTGCTCGCATGACCGGCTGTTCCACGGTCGAAGGGCCACAGCACCGTTGCCTTGACCCCAGCAACAGCAATTGGACTTGTAACAACCCAGAGACTATTAATTCAATGTATGCTCACATTACTTTGCCTTCAGGATGGTTTTTTACATGTAACCAGTATACTTGGAACTACATTGCTGCAAATGTATCTGATTCCCTTTGCTGTATCAGTTGTTTGACATTGTTGCTTCCCACTAGAGACATGGTTGCCCCAAGCTCGAAGGTACCTCCACACATACGGTACGCTCGTGCCACCCAGTTAGACAGTTCATGTGATAGCAACATCAGAATTTTGAGTAAAGCTGAGTATGTCTCCTTAGCAGTCAGCTTGTTTGGAGTGCCTGGCTTAGCCGTAGGCAACGCTCGGAGAATTGGTCAATTGGCTTGCGCTTTGGCAAAAGCCATTAACCACACCTCCTCGGTGATAGCACTGCTTAATCAAGAGCAGACAGAGCTTCGCCATGCCATACTGGATAATTCAATTCAATTTCAATTCAATTTTAATTTTATACCCCACCCTACTCAGCACAAGGTCGACTCAGGGCGGCATTACAACATATTAAGGGTACAGTATACAATAAAAATACAATAAGCAATCCATATATCCATACAGCAGGACAATATAACAATATAATACATAAATAATCCGTACTCAATAATAAACATAAGATTAATCACAATATAAAATATTAAATTAAAACTACAATAACAATAACCAACAAAACAGGAATTCGGAGTCCAGATCACACTCCCCAAAAAGTCCAGAACTCAACGCTGCAAATGGGACCAACAGTCAATGTCCATGCAACAAAAAGTGTCCCCAGGAGGCACAATGGCATTACCTCCTACTATTACATCATTTGGGTTGCGAGTCTGTCCATGGCATGTGTTGTTTTAACCTCACGGACAACTCGCGCAAAGTACAGAGTCAACTCACAGACCTCCATACCTTAGTTGAAAATATCAAGGAAGATGCCACGTGGGCGTGGTGTGATTCGTTGTGGTCCTGGTTCCTATGGGGTTGGCTACAAACGACACTCAAGGTGGTTGTGGGGGTGACAATACTGGGAACAGCTATATGTTGTTTCATGCAATGTATTCCCTCACTGATGTCAAGGTGTCCCCCATGGAGAGAACCCCGGAATGTCCTCACTCCTACGTCGAGCCGTCTATCAGGTCCAATTAAACAAATAAAGGGGGAGTGTGGGATCCGCGCACACAATTGGCATAACTGGCCCTGACAGAACCCCGGTAATGGGTGATCACATCATTACCAGGGGTTCCTGAGGGGACAGAAATTGGGGGAGCAGAATATTAGATAGAGTTTAATTCATCAATAGCTGATCTGACAAACAGCTCGGACAATAGAGAGCTAATGACTAACGCGCTAGGCACGTAATAGGTAATCTCGTGTCTGCAGATTACTTTAAGCCCTAGAGCCAATGCTAGCCACTTGTTTACCCCGGATAACACGGAACAATGTATTTCCCCTGCCGTTAATTAAGTTAGCTAATTAACTTCCCCTGTAGACTTCCCCAATTAACTTGTGTAAACATAATGTGTGAAACCTGCCAGTATGCTAGATTGCAATGCTTTTACATGCAGCCTAAACATGATAAATACTGATGATTGGTCTTCATTAAATCACTGGTCTTCGCTCCATCTTGCCTCGTGTGTCGTTATTTGACCAGTCTCCTCCGGGACCCAACAGCCGCTTTGCGGTTCCGATCCAGCTTGTGCAACCCACTTCGCGGCCCAGATCCAACAGCTCAGGAAGGTCAACAGAGAATTGAGGTCTCGTGTGCCAATATCATATGCTCAGCTCAGGAATTTGTTTTCACTTACAATTTCTGCTCGCACACAAATCTACTTTTGTTCCCTCCAGCCCTAAGATTTCTTAAATTGTGCAGCAGCTTTTAGAAATATAAAAGGGCTTTTTGTTAGTGGCATCGTTAGACTGCAGATCACTCAGAAATTTGCAGTTAGACTCCAATTCACCAACTACAGACACTCCGCCAAAGGGTGAAAAGCTTAGGCATGATTACTGTTGCTTTTCTCAAGAATTACAATACTTAGTAATTTTTAAATTGCAAATAAGATTATATGTATCTAATTATTTTTAAAGCATTACTACAGAGGGGACCAAGCTGCACAACCTTGTCAATTCACCTGCCATCATCTCTTCTCTTCAAACTCTTTTACACACAAACCTCCTTCACACTGCACACCTTCCCTCACTCACACACATCCTGTTATAACCATTATCAGCTTCCTCCCTTGTTCTCCAGGCCATTCTGATGCTTTCCATGCCTAATTCATTAATACTTTTAATTTTCATGTTTAACTTTTAATTTTAAATTAATTAGGGCCAAATCAAATTAAGCCTCCGTTCACGTGGTGTTTGATTCTTATTGAAATCTAGAAACCAATGTAACTTTTTTAAAAAAACGTTCATTCAAGTACATTTGCATGTGCGGAATGTCTTCATGGAGATGTCTACCAATGCACAGACTCCTCGCTGAATAACAACTCCAAGTTATCCAAGGTAAGGTATTCCCAATTGTGTCAAGAACATTGCATTCTGCCATATACTAAGCCAGAGCATTTTCTTTTCCAGGTTTCACTTTAGGATTCTTTCCTAGAAATACCTAGACACCTGGTCTTGAAACTGGGTCCTACTGAATGCAAAGCCTATGATTCACTACACCCCAAAAATGGATCCATGTTCCCTGCTACTCTCTCATCCAACAAATAAATACACCTGATCTTGCTTAGCTTCCAAAACAAGATGAGATCATTCCATTATGTATTGTTTGGCAATATGACTTATGATTTGCTCTAGGGTTTTTGTGGGTACCCTCTGGCAAACTGTATATGAGCAGATTAGCATAATCTCCATTCATCAACTTCTTTTGCTAACTTAATTTTCAAAGAGGAAACCCATCTCTCTTACTGCTCCGGAGGGATTCGGTTTCAGCATCCATTCTACAAATAATTGTTGGCCATTGATTGTGAAATAACCAAAGTCCATTATCATGTAGGCCACAATTATTATGAAAAATGAGACAGAGGTCCCTCTCTTTGTTATGAGCAAGGGTGATTGGTATAGAATCAAGTGGGAAAATAATATTTACCAGTTCCATTTCCCTGAAGAGTTAGTATTTAGAATAAGAAAGGGAGAAATGGAGTTAAGGGCCTTGTTAGCAAAATATACAAGATTTTAAATCACGATGCCGGTTCACAGGAAATATTAAGAACAATATGGAAGAAAGATCTAAATATTAAAAATTTGGATATAAATTATAAGAATAAATGGAAGGAAAGGGTCATGAGAACTATGTCGGTTAAAGTTAAAGAACATAATTATAAAATGCTGTAGAGGTGGTACCTGACACCAGTTAGATTAAATCAGATGGATCGTACTAAAACAAAAATGTGTTGGAGATGTAAGACCGTAATGGGGACTTATGAGCATATGTGGTGGAAATGTGAAGTGGTCAAAGATTTCTGGGCAAAAATAGAAAGAGAAATATCGGAAATTATGGGTATAAGTTGTAAGCTGGAGCCAGGTGCCACCTTATTGGCCGAGTTGGAAAGCATGAATATAGAAGAGAATAAAAAAGAGTTGTTAACTATAATATTTACAATAGCGAGACAAAGTATTGTAAGAAATTGAAAGAATGATTCTACATCGAAAATAAAGGAATGTTATAGAGAAATGTGGCAAATTGCATTAAATGATAAGTTAACATGGGAAATGAAGTTTAAAAAAGGTATGATTAGTGAAAATAAATTTGGAAATATATGGAGACCCTTTTTAGAATATACGCTAGTTGAAGTTAAAGGTAGCAGACCAGCACTTGATCAACTGAGCTTTTGGTTATAATATGGGGTGGCTGCATTGTACTGCAACAACCAAGGCATTGTATATATCACCTGAGTTTATATTTTATGTTTGTCTTGTGTTTAAGACTGTGTAGATTTTATAGTATAAGAATGAGAAGCTTATGAATACACAGAATGTTTAAGTATGAATGGAATGTTGGTTATTAAATATATGAACCAAATTATGACATGGACAAGTTATGGGTATTGGTATATGTAGTTTTCTATAAGTCTAAACAGCAAGAAGAAGGTGGAAACAAGTATGTAATTAATATGTTATTTTTTATTTTTATTACTACTGTTATTATTAGTGTATGTGTTTTTAATGGTAGTGTTGTTCATTACTTGAATAATTGGTTTTTTATTATTTTTGTTTTTATTTTACTTTTTTGTGCAATTTTGTATGGTGTTTTAAATGTTTTTCATTTCAAAGCACTGTTTTGTTGTTTATTGTAAAAGTCAATAAAAAATATTGGGCAGTCGAGGGGAAGCTCCGCCCTGCCCAGCCCGGCTGCCACTGCTTCCCCACCATCCCTCTCACAGCCAAAGAGGAGGCAAGAGAGGAGGCTGAAATCCCAGCAGGGAGGGCAAGGTAAGGTGGGAAGTACTCATGGGTGGGGGGGAGGCCAGTGACATAACCTGGGTATGTGGGCACTCATGGTGCCTGCCTATGTGACGCCTCCTCCTTCTTGGGCACTTGGTCTCTAAAAGGTTCGCCATCACTGCTAAAGACCATCTTGACTGCTGCCATTGATGTTGTCATCATTCAGGCTGGCTTTTGCTATATAATTAGCATTCTTTTTCCTGCTGGCAATGCAGACATGATATTGTGCAACAACATCAGGCTATTTCCTATTGTTTAATATCATTGATACAGACACACAATATCCATTGTTCAAAAACAGAAGAGGGTTTTTTTTTAAGGATTTAATCTCCAGGATTTTGAAAGCATGCATTGGCTTTGAAATTACCTGTTTTTGATATTATACAACACCATCCTTTTACCAGAAATGAAGAAGCCAGAACATACTTCTGTTTGTTTATCATTCTGTGTGTGTTTGTGTTTCTGTGTGTGTGCAAGAGAGCGAGAAAAAGGGTCTTCTCCCATGTCTAATTTTAATCTAAACTACATTAGGTTTTAGATTTTCTGACTGACACTTTTTACCTGCTTAGATCTATCTCTTCAAACTCTGATATACATTTCCCCCACAAAATGTGGTATAATATTTAAAATGTTGGATTAGGACTGAGAAAGTCCTAATTCAACATCTTTCCCTTTGGGCCCTTTAGCAAGTTTCTCTTCCCTCAACCTCGCTACCTTATAGGACTGTTGCAGAAGGGAAAGAACTGCAAAGCAGGTATCTCTTGTTGGGAATGTGGCATATGAACAAAGAATAAATCACTCTCTCTCAGACTCACTGGCTTACTAAGAGAAACAAAGAAGTTACTTGAATCACATAATGTCACAATGATTATTTGGCAGCTGTTTACTAACTATTTACCATTTCACAGAACAAAGCTTCACAGAAATAAATCTAAATACCAATCAGGAATATTCAGTCATTAAAACAGGAGTTCTCAACCTTTTTAAGCCAGGGGCCCAGTCACACTCCCACAGACAACTTTAGGGGCCAGATGGCCATTTTGCCCTTCCTCCACACCATGGCACTTCCTGGTGTGGTGGAAGTGGTGGGGAGCCACATGAAATGGCACCGATGGCTACATCTGGCCCGTGGGCAACAAGTTGAGAATCTCCGCATTAAAGCAAAAGTAAATGAAGGAAATGGTGAGCCACTGTGTGAGACAGAATGCTGGACTGGATGGGCTGTGGCCTGTTCCAGCAAGGCTGTTCTTATGTTCTTATGTTCTTAAATGTCTCCCTTGCTTGAAAGCCAGTCACCTCTGACTCTATGGGGCAGTACTCATCTCCATTTATAGCCAGACACTGGAGCACAGAGACAACTGTTACCTTTCCTGCTAAAGTGTTACTTATCTACTTGCAATTTCTTGCTTTCCAACTGCTAGGGTGGCAGGAGCTAGGACAGAAGATAGGAGCTCACTCCATTGCACAACACTCAGGTTTTGAACTGCTGACCTGCCGACTTTCCGATCATCAAGCTCAGCATCTTAACCACTAAGCCACCATGGCCCTATTCAGTCATTACCAAATGTAAAAAGCCACACTGATTTGCAATTGTATATAATATACTAACCAACCATAGTGTATCCTCACCAGGCCATTTATTTATTTATTTTACTTATAAACTATAGCCATGAAGTCCCACAAAACTTATATTAAGACTTAACAGTTAGTCTTTAAAATGCAATGTTTTTGTCTTTTTTCCCCCCATTTGTTTTATTTACCGTCTGATATGAGGATTTAATGAGAGGGAGGGAGACTCAAGCCCAATTGTCTTGGCTGTTTTTCAACAAATGTGAAGGACAATGAGCACAAGAGGGTATCCATAGACCATCTTGACTGAAAAGCCAGGCTGTAACTGAATGTCTTAAAATCACATGTTTGTTGACTTGAATTGATCTGATTTGTATCTCTATCTAGCAAAATATGCTATGCTTGACAGCTCCCACACAAACAAGGCTGAAACAGACAAAGGCATCCTGGAATTAAAATCAACCAAACAGACATAAAACAATATCAATAGAAGAGCATAAATATACAGTGGCATTGAGTTTATTTTAATCCGATGCTGGCCTGATTACTTTAAATGTCCTATCTCTGTTTTAGTTCATGGAGACCAATCCTGACCCCCACTTCCCGGATCCCTAAAACTTTTTCCAACCTACCAACCTCCACTCACCCAACCAGCCCTCATATCTCCTGTTATTCCAGGATGATCAGCTGGGACCACTCCAGTTCTCTCTCTCACACACACACACACACAGAGATCTTACCTGGTACCTTATCCCCAGTGACTGGGGGGTGAGATTCATCCACCCCTTGCCTTCCCTGCTAGTCTCTCTTCCAGCCCAGCCCAGCCCCACCTAAAAACAATCCAGGACTCCAGATTCACAGCGGAGTGCCACAAAATTGGTTCAGGGGTATCCAAACTACGGCCCAGGGGCTGGATTTGCCCCCTGACGCCAATTCATCAGGCCACGCCACCCTCGTCGCTCCCAGAAGCGGAAGTAAACAGTGCCCCTATGGGCGCATTTTACTTCCGCTTCTGGGAGCAACGAGGGCGGCGTGGGCCAGATGAATTGGGCCCCCGGGCAAACACACACACACACACACACACACACACACACACACACACACACACACACACACACACACACACACACACACACACACACACACACACACACAGGAACTGCGAGATTCCAACCACCACCATCAATCAGGCCGTTAAACCCAACCCACGGCTGGGAATCACCGCCTCCCTCCGGGCGGGGGGGTGGAATCTGCTCCGGTCGCCTTCTCCTCCCCCCTCCCCTCCCCCAGCCATCTCAACTAGGCTGCGAGTGGCGCGCTCGTCCGGACGCGCCGATCCGTGTCGCCGCTTGCCCGCATCTCCATCGCGACCCTGCCGGGGGCCCCCAGGAAGAAGCCACAAAGGTGTTGAATGGGGGTGGGGGCGGGCAGCCTCCGTGAATCTGGAGTCCTAGTTGTTGTTTTGGGGGGTGGGGAATGGCGAGGATGGGATGGGGCTGGGGGGAGGGGTTGCGAGGAAGGAGGGTTCGAACCCTGGATTTCCCCCCCCAAAAAAAAAACTGGGTGGGGGGGGGGGAGAAACAGGGATGGAGAGATCGGGCTGGAGGGGGGGGAGTCGTCCCATAAATTAGGCTGTGTTAAGGGGGGGGGGGTGTCATTCATCCAGGAATAACGTGAGATCTGGAGCTGGTTATTGCGGGGAGGGTGGAGAGATTGATAGGATGGAAAGAGGTTTAGAGAATTGGGGGGGGGGGTTTCAGGATCGGTCCCCCCAATGGAGAATCGCTGTAGCAAACAAGAACAGGACACGCCCTAAATCGCTGCCCCCTGGTGCGGAGGGGGGGCAAGGAGGGGCCATGGGTCGAGCAGCTCCTGCCCCGGACTCAATGCCCCTATTATTCAAGAGGGCTAAAAATACCCGCTGGGAGGAGTCGCTGCCGGCCGCAAGCCACGGGGTAGGGAGGGTCGGGATGATGTGCCAGCAGCATGGGGGCTGACTGAGGAGGGGGAGAAGGATGCTTGCCAAAGCCTCCGGTCTCCTGGAAAGCGCCTGGTTTGCGCCTGGAAGCAGTGAGACAGAGGACCTCAAAGATGGCTTCTCGGGCAAGAACTGGATTCCTCTTCCCCTTCCATCCTCACCTTCTTGCCAACCTAAATGAATGGATGGAAACTTCATTTTATCCAAATATGTTTGATCTCTGCTATCTAGGAGAGGTGGTTTCTAACACAGAGCGGTGGGGTCACCAGGAATAAGGAGACTGCTAATGCAAGGCATTTGTTGTTTCTTGTGTATTTGGGTCTTACTTTTCTACCCTGCCCTTCCTCCAGTAAGCCAGGGCGATATTAAAGGTAAAGGTTTCCCTTGCTCGAAAGCCAGGCGTATCCGACTCTAGGGTTCAGTGCTCATCTCCGTTTCATAGCCGAAGAGCCAGCGCTGTCTGCTTCTGCAGACGTTTCTGTAGTCGTGTGTCAGGCATGACTAGACACCGGAACGCACGGAACACTGTTTACCTTCCCACCAAAGTGGTCCCTATTTATCTACTTGCAATTTCTTGCTTTCGAACGCCTAAGTTGGCAGGAGCTGGGACAAAGACGGGAGCTCATTCCGTCCTGCAGTACTCAGGAATCGAACTGCTGACCTCCCGCCTTCAGGTCAGCGTCTTAGCCACTTAAGCCACTGCAGTCCCTTTTAGAGTAATATTACTTAGTCACATACACACCCTGCTGGTGTGATGCTGACACCAACCCTGGTATCCTGAGAGTGTAAATGCCCCCAACTCCATTTCCCAGATAATTTTAAACCCAGATCTTCTGCATCCTAACATTACCCTTGCCTGGTTTCTCAACCTTGGGCCACCAGATGTTCTTGGACTTCAGTTCCCAAAAGCCCTCATCAGCAGGTATGCTGACTTTGGCTTCTGGGAGTTGATGTCCAAGAACATCTGGAGGCCCAAGGTTGAGAAACTAATGTATTCCATTGTGTGCTACTCTGCAGTTATAGAACTCAAAGTGATATTGTCTCCAATACTGGGACACTATAACCTTTGAATATCAGTTGTTCGTAGAGTGGGAAGAGGAAGATGAGCTTGCAGGCAAGCCTTCCTCATTCTTTGGGTTTTCTGGTGGGCAGCGAGCTTTTTGGTTGCTGCATATGGTTTGATTCACCATAGCTGGCTGCTCATCTGCCAAGTTATATTATTGGTCCATTGCTCTCAGTAGTTGCTTCTTTTAGTGTGATCTGTTTTATCTCTTACTTGAATGACTCTTCCATTCATACTGTTTTAATGTGGTTTTTTCCTCCCATGGGAAGGATTTAGACAGGTCCCTCTTTCCATTAACGACACTCTATTTCACAGCCCCGTCCACTACCACCCCTTCATTCAGTGGCAATTTCCTTTTTTTTTGTTGTTGTTAAAGTAAATGGCATAGCAAGAGATCTACAGTACCTACTGCCAGTGTATTTCTTTTACCTAAAATAACTGTAGGACAATGTTTTTAAGAATTTAAAATTCATTCATTCATTCATGTAATACATTATATGCCACCTATCTGGTGAAGATTTGCCACTCTCAGTATTTTAACAAACAATAAAATAATGACAAAACCCTCTAAGCCTGGTGGAAACAGCACATTAATGTAAACATTAAGACTATGGGGCCAGAAAAAAAAGTGGGAGTAAGATAAATCCTCATAGGGTTACTTAAACAATACAATTCTTAACATTTTTTAAAAAATACCTAGTGCACCTCCAAGGACAGACCATTCCCAAATGAGGGGACCACCGCCAAGTAGGCTCTCTTCGTAGTTATTATTTCTTCGTCATTTTCAGTGTAGCTGCATGGCATGGGAGGACCAGTGATATGGGCAGTAGATCTTTCGGACATACCACAATAGGTAACCAGATCCCAATCTTTTTCTTTACTCCCTCTTTACCCTGTCGGGTGTTGAGGGAGATACAGGTTCTTGCTCTGGCACTTCTAGTGACGTCCACCAGTGTTATTTGGTGTTGTAATTTGTATTTGATGTTATCTCTCCACTTCCCTCTGGGTCTGCCTCGTGGTCTTTGTCCTTCTCTTTCCACATATGCCTTGTAAAGTATGGAATTCCAAGACATTCACTCCAAAGGGGCAAACCACTTTATTTGTTGTCTCTGTGTGTAGTTTAAGATTGGTTCTATAACAGTTCTTTCCCTTATAATCTCACTGAGTTCTCCAACCAGTTCCCGTCCCTATCCCAGTCTCTTAACTGACCTTTTTAACTAGAGATGCCCATACCTGTCAAGATGCAGTTGTGAAAATACGGGAAGTGCCACTGCCTCCGACGGGCATGCATATGCAGAAACCCCTCATGCATGCGCACCTCTGCCTCTGACGCGTGCATGCACAGTAACCCCTTTGTGCATGCGCAGTAACCCCTTGCACATGTGCACCTCTACCTCTGATAGGTGTGCATGTGCAGTCACCCACCCACCCCCGGCTGCTCCAAATTCGGGAGTAAAGTACAGGATTTCCCGGCCAATGCAGGACACTTGACAGGTATGGAGATGCCAAGAATTCAAGATGGGCCTCTCTTTTTGGGATACAAAACCTTAAATCTACTGCTGCACTATGGTTCTCTTCCCCACCTCATCTCCATAGCAAAAGATGAAGCTATCATATACCACTGGCCTCTCTAGAATACTCCCATGGCTCCTGTATTTGAGGCAGAAGCACTTCCCATCTCCTGATAGCTTATGCTGCTTTTTTAGCTCAAATGTGGACCACTGTGGTCCTTCAGACAGTACTGAAATAAGCCCTTGGCAGCATCAGCCCATGAATGAGGGCTGCTTGTGGTTGAGGTCCAGTAGAAGCCCTGGTAAAATATCCCAGTTATCATCTCCCTCCTTCAATTGAAGAACTAGATCTGGGATCTTGTTAATGAAAATCATCTCAACAACCAGAGAATCTTCCCCAATGCAATTGTTAAAACCTAGGGTGGCTTATAGTCACCAGATTTTTTCAATGGCCTACTTTTTAGCCTGTGTGTGTGATCCTTTTCTTGGTGTCGCAAAGACCTTGGCCTTTTCAGAATTACATAGCAAGTTCCATCATCATTAAATATTATATAATTTCCTCTTTGATGTTTTGTGCTGCACCCATACATTGCTTGTAATAGGGCAGGAGTTCTCAACCTTTTAAAGCCAGGGGCCGGCTCACGTTCCCTCAAACAGCTTTGTGGGCTGGATGGCCATTTTGCCCTTCCTCCACCACATGGCACTTCCTGGTGTGGTGGAGGCAGTGGGGGGCCCACATGAAATGGTGTCATGGGCCCCATTCAGCCCATGGGCCACAGGTTGAGAATCCCTGTAATAAGGACTAAAAAATTGCAGATTGGGTGTTGCCTGCAAGATGACTCAGTATGCTCTAAAGGTGGCACAGAACATGATGAACGTAATGATCTGTTTACTAGAACCTGTGTTCAGCACAAGCCTTGCAACGGATAAAATCCACGTGCAAAGTATGTGATTTCTGAATGTTTCATGATCTCTCTAGGATGAAGAAGTCACCTTTCCACCCAGGCAGCAGATGTAGGGTTAAAAAGAGAAGGAATTCCAAGAAAACTGTTTTGCCTTATATTCTATATCCATTCATGAAGCTTCTCTATAGCAGTGTTTGCCAACCTTTGGTTTTTGGACTTCAATTCCCAGAAGCCTAAGTCAATTCCCTAAAGCACTGATCAGCCAATGTACTGACTTAGGCTTCTGGGAATTGGAGCCTCCCTGTGGGGCTGGGCCCTGTGTTGGGAACCACTGCTGGACTATAGCATCATGTAGCCCCTTGCTAAAATAATCTTCTGCAATCACTAAGATACTGCATTTAAAAACAGAGTCAAGGTATTAATGGAGAAGGTCCATCAAGTAATGCATTCCTAAAACATGGGCTTTCAAATTTCTGGTAGTCCTCTGGGAGGAATACTATCAGAGCAAATTCTGTGCACTTTTCAGTTAGAGTGGTTTTTTCACAGTAGATGACTGCTATACAGTATTTAATTAATTTAATGGTTTTGGGAGAATACAATAGTGGCTGTCTCAAAGTCTGGGTTAACTCACAAGCCTTGAGAAATTGTGCATGCCTGATTTGGCTGAAGCAGCAGGGACTAGCAATTGTGCAAAGAATAGCAAACGCATGTATATCGCCCACATCTCTCCACTATTATTCATGCATGGGGCAGATGTTGTACTAGCTGAGGATCCACACTAGACAATGCATTTATTCTTTGAAAATAAAATTTTCTGTTATGATCTTTAAAGGTCCACATTAATTGAAGTTTGAGAGAAGACATTATTATTTATATTCTGGTACCATTGTATATGTGTGCATCATACCCGTCAAGCACTGCTCCGGAAAATACAGGAACTGCTCTGCCCCGGGTGCACATGCCCAGAAAAAACTCCATTGTGCATGCGCAGAACCCCTTTGTGTATGTGCAGAACATGTTTGCACACGCACAGATGGGGTTTGTGCATGCGCAGATGGGTTCTGTGCGTGCGTGCGCAGTAACCTCTTCCTCGCCGTTCTAAATACAGGACGGCACTGGGAAAGGGGAGGAATGCGCGCCAAAATACTTGATTTCCCGGCCAATCCAGGATACTTGACAGGTATGGTGTGTATACCCAGAAGTACTTCTCAGTAGCTTAGGAAAGATGCTTGTTTTAATTGATCTTATAAAATCTGGGTATTTAATTAAAAACCCAATTTAATTATCTGATAAATCTGATTAGCAAAAACATCTAGGTTTAGTCTTTGCCTGTACCTCCTGACCATTAATTCCTTTACCATCTGTCTCTTCTTTGCACATCTTTATTTCTTGTTGTCTATTCCTTGATCTCTTCTTCTACCTGAATATGTATAAATTTTTATCCCGCACATCAGTCTGATACAGATGTAAGACCTCCTAAAGTTAGAAATGAGAACAGATGATATTTTGAACTACAGCTCCCAGGAATTTTTTAGCTACGGTAGCATAATAGTAGCCATGCTGGCTGTGGGATTCTGGGAATTGCAGTCCAATGGTTGTTTTTCCTTTTGCTGAAGAGATTTACTTGGCTTGTTAATGTAGCCCACCTTGCATACCATACATCAGGGGTGGCCAAACTTTTTGCACTGTTGGCCGGTCATGTGATTGAGCGAGCCAGTCACATGGTTCTTCCCACCATTTGCAACAGCCGTGGATGCATTAACAGCAGCGTTTATGGCAGGCATGTTTACGCATGTGTGGGGGTGTT
The DNA here is from genome assembly GCA_035047345.1 of Bradypodion ventrale. Taxonomy (NCBI): domain Eukaryota; kingdom Metazoa; phylum Chordata; class Lepidosauria; order Squamata; family Chamaeleonidae; genus Bradypodion; species Bradypodion ventrale. The sequence continues at coordinate 10,580,767 of JAWDJE010000010.1, forward strand.
TTATGGCTGTCATAAATGCACCCTCTTCTGGTAGCAGTGAGGGTGGTGGTGGGCCATGTGAAATGGTGCTATGGGCTACCCATGCCATAAATCAATAGCAAGCTTTTGTATAGGAAGTGATACATTATCCACAGTTTCAATCTGTTGTGCCACACCACTAGCTTAAATAAATTAGAAGCAAGCTTTGAACTGAAAGGCTCATTAATAGATTTTGGTAACTTTTTTCTTTTTTGGTCAAAAGAGTTTCCACACAGACAGCAAACTCATTTATGTTTTGAAGCCTTGTAAGAGCAAGTTCTCTTATATATACTTTGAAAGCTTTGAAACTCAGCGTTTGGTGCCTGCTTAATATGCGCAGAGGTTTGTGACAGGAAGGAAATTCTGAGATGCCACCGTGTCCAATAGACTACCTCCATTTTTTAAGTGACTAAGGTAGAAAATTAAGGACACAGCTTTTTCTATACCTTTTTTCTTTTTCTTTTGACAGATATCCTCTAAGTTTGACTAAGTGTGGATGCAACCCAGCAGGCCACATGCAGAGAAAAACCATAATCCTTTATTGAAAGCAAGAATACTTCTGAGGATGTGATAAAATCTTTTCAGTAAAATTGCAGGTGCCTGGTATGATACACTGTGAACTAAATCTAAATCTTTATTATTACAGCCAAAGGCCAGACAGAGTGCACCAGATAACACAACCATTCTGGCATCACATATAGAATAAAAGGATTTCCGACACACCGAGCATATACAGTAAAATATTAAAAATTAAAAATTTGTTTGAGAATCCTATAATACACACCATAGTATTTTACTTTAGTCTGACTGTCCTGAGTTCATGTTTGCGAATTTTAACACTGGAGGCTCACTATTTACTGAGCACTATTGGGGTCAAAAGACATGAATCGCCATACTTTTGCGAATGCAGGATGATTTCCATGCAAACCTGGCGATAGTGGCCGCCGTTGCCTTGGAACTGTCAGATAGTAATATGCTCAAGTTTCTATTATTGCTGGAGGCCAAGTACGGAACTGCTAAAAAGAGCTCTTTTCTGAGATCTTCATAAAAGGGACACTCCAAACGAATGTGCTCGGAATTTTCTATCTTGTTGGTGTGACAAGCACACTGTGTACTGTTGATATGTGTATCTCACCCAACACCCACATCACCTCAAAGAGCCTCTCTGTCTACTCTGACCATAGAATCATATAATAACTGAGTTGGAATCAAAGTAGATCTGACAGGTGGCTGTCCAATTCTTTCTTGAATGCTTTCAGTATTGGGGTGTTCACCACTTCTTGAGGTAGTTGGTTCCACTGCCGTACTGATGTTTCAGGCCTCTACCTTCTTCAAATAAATTGATGGCTGATTAGATGAATCTTCTGGTGTATCTCCAGTATCAGGAGTACAGTGGTACCTCGCTTAATGAGCATAATGCGTTCCACAGGATTGCTCTTTAAGCAAAACACCATTGTAAGTGACCAATTGTGACTTCTGGCGAAAGGGGGGATTGCGAACCCCGATTTAGTTGTTAAGGGAGTTTTTAGTTGGTTTTAGTTGTTAAGTGAGGTGACCATTCAGAGAAAATTCTGCTCTTTAAGCACGTTAGTCTCTAAGGGAGGCGCTCTTTATGCAAGGTTTTACTGTAGTGTTCTTTTTTTATTAGTTACAAGGCAATGTGGCAGGGAGGGTGTTATTTCAGTCAGTGCACCTGGCAATTTTTCCAGATGGGCCCCGCTGTCTTTGTCTATGTGTATTTATTTATATATTTGTGCAGAATGACAGTGAAAGAGAAGTCTTGTCACTAAGTGCAAAATATGAGAGATCACACACACACCGGTGATCTCCCGCCATACAATTGTCATGTCATCTGCTTTTTATCTGTTCCAGCATACAACATTTCATGGGAGCTATTTTTACTCTTTTTGAGTACATGGTTACAGTCCAGCTTTGGCAGACGGTGTTACTGGGAAACTTAGCATGCTGTAAATCTACACCAAGACTATAAAGGCTTCTACCCTGCTGTGTTTTAAAAGGTTCCTGCAGGGAGGGGTTTCTTCATATTTACAAATACACCATGTGCAAGCCGAGCTAACGTCTCTGAAGGGATTCCACTAGGTTATATAATAATAGAAAGCCAGTGCAGGGCAATGGGAATAGAGTTTGACACAGCAGATAGGCAGGTGGTCGTGCCCCTCCTCCATGTTGCTTAACTACGGTGGGTCTCCGCCCCCCACCTGTGTGCAGTGTGATATCTCACTGCCCAACTCAAATTGTGTGGCTTGCAGGCAGTTGGGCCCCCTTCCCTTATCATATTTCATTATGTGCTTGCACCATCCAATCTCACCACCTGTACTTACCGGTCAATTGAAAAATTGTTTAGCATAGAACTGGTCTGTGATGGAAAAAAAGGTTGGAGAGCCCCCAGCCTGCAATCCTCAAACTCAACCTGCTTCTTTACTGCATTTTCCTTCATGGCATTTTCCCTTAGACCCACACCTTGCTTTTGGACTCTCGTGGTTGTTGACCCGTGTATAAGTTGAGTCACCTATTTGGACCTCATTTTGGGGCTTAAAAACTCGACTTATACTCGAGTATATACGGTACTTTTGATCTAAATCAGTAGGTTGATATTTTTTTCACATTTCAATTTAAAATGTGGCCTTCATTAGCCATTGGGCATCCTAATGCAGTCCCTCTGCATTGAAAGGTTGGGGGGGGGCATTGATCTATGCTGTTCTCAACCTATGGCCTATGGGCCAGATCCAGCCTGTGGCACCATTCCATCTGGCCTTCGCTCCCCCCCCCCAGGTCGCTGCCACAATCCTTTTTCCCTCTGCCTGGCTGGACATGTCCCTAGCTGTGCTCCATAGCAAGGCTTACAACATTTGCCCTGCTACAGAGTGGCATTAGGGACATGCCAAGCCAGGCAGAGGGAACAAGGAAGTGGAAACGGCAGACACACACGTCTTCCTGCATCTTTCCTGGGTGCTGCTCTGACCAGTAAGCAGTGAGGCATCTTTGGCGTGGGGGGAGTGTTTGTGGGCCAGGCTGGTGGTGTGGGGGAAGTGTTGGTGGTGGCGGCATGGAGGTGAGTGGTGGCGGTGGTGGCAAGGGGGGATGGTGGAGGCTTGAGATGGTCCCAACAGGGGAAGACACCAGTCCAGCCCGCCAACAGTCTGAGGAGGCATGATCTGGCCCCAGCTTTAAATATTTGAGAACCCCTATGCCAAAATATATAACCACAAAATACATATATTCTCTATGGTCACCTTGCATAAATTCCATATTTATTGATATCATTGTTAAAGTTGATCTTGAAAAAACCTATCTGGACAATTCATTTCTTAGTTCCTTTTATTTGACCTACTGTGAGAAAGATTAGTTGGCACAACAAGGTTGCCATTGCCCAGGATATGCTCAATTGTGGTTCAAAAATCTATAATGTACCCACAGTCTTCGAGGAGATTCTTTCTATGTACCCCAGGCTCATTAGCTGGTCTGCTGGTTACTACCAGAAACTTGTACCGATGAGGTTTTAAGTTTGGTCAACAACAAAGCCAAGAAGGCGGCTTCATTTTAGCAGTTTAATGTCTGACCTGGACATGAAAGAAGAAGAACTGTGACAAAACTGAGTGACTAGTCTGCTGGAATTGTTTTAGTTTGTTTTAATGTGTAACTGTGCTATGCCATTGCATAGGTTTCAAGCTGACCTTTATGTAACAAGAATTCCCTTTTCATTTTGGCTTACAGAATAACCATCATGGGGAAGCATGTGGTGGTCTGCTGGCTGGCCATTTTCTTGGTTTTGCTCCAGATGGATGTGACTCTTTCCAAAAGAAAACCCAAACCTGGCGGGCAACGTCCTGGATATCCCCAGCAACCTGGGTATCCCCCGGGCCAGCGTCCTGGCTATCACCCACAACCTGGGTATCCCCCACGACAACCTGGTTACCCACAACAAGGTTACCCACAACAAGGTTACCCACAACCTGGTTATGGAGGTGGCTACGGTGGCGGATATGGAGGTGGTTATGGAGGTGGTTATAATGCCAAGCCATGGAAACCTAAGCCACCCAAAACCAACCTGAAGCACATCGCTGGAGCAGCTGCAGTGGGAGCTGTTGGTGGCTACCTCTTGGGCAGCTCCATGTCCAGTATGAACTTTGGACTTCGCAACCGTGCAGAGGAAATGTGGTGGCATGAGAACCGTGACCGCTATTCCGACCAGGTTTACTACCGACAGTATGAGCAGCCCGTCTCAAGAGAGGTCTTTGTGAGAGACTGTGTGAATATCACAGTGACCAATTACATTGAGCCCACAGGGAACCAAACCACAGATGAGATGCAGAACAAAGTTGTGCCACAAGTGGTACATGAAATGTGCACACAGCAATACCGGTTGATATCGGGGGTCACTCTGTTCCTTGCCAACCCTTCCATGCTTTTGATCATCATGTTGGCATTTTGGTTCCTGATACACTGAGAGTAATACTCCTTAAGCCTTCACCTTGTTGTTCTAGCGATAATGAGAAGTTTTGTTGTTCAGTCGCACAGCCGATTCCGACCCTTTGCGATACAGAGCAGCGCTTTAGTGGAAGTACATTTTTGCCTATGTATAAGAGTTGCTACATCTGCTAAGGGCTCAGGCTAAGTTCATATGTTCCTTCTCCAGCCATCTTTTGATTCTGTTTTTAGCGATACATAGTTGTTTGTAGAGAAGGAAGACAAGAGATTATTTTGTTGTGAAGGGGAAAAACCCCTAAGCATTGCTCTAATCCCATCCTCTTTCATAGGTAATCATATAATTCATGAGTTTTGGTACAGAAAAACATCCCCCTTGCCCTTTTCTACTCTGCTAGATTGATAAAGAACTGTTTTTACAATGCAGTTTCATATTATTTGAGAGGCAAGTTTTGAAAGAACTGCAGGCTTTCCCGTTTTTATCTAGCTTCTTGAGAAAGACTTCCAGTGTAATGCAGGGTACAAGTGATAGAAACAGGAAGTGCAATTGGCAATTGTAGTTGTAAAAAAAGTTGTAGTTGTAAATATCTGGAGTGTACTATGTTGCCGACCCTGCAGTGAGAATATCTGCCTCTTGCCATAAAGGAGGAGGAAATTTTAATTTTAAAAAATTAGAGAATTTGTTGTAACTTGTATAACTTCCTCAAGAGCACAGCTGTGACCAAAAAAATAAGGATGTTAATTAATCAAAGGAAACACGTTCCCTCCCACACTACATAAGGTATGAATCTGCTGCTGGAATGTTATCATACAGTTTGATAAAATTCCAGAAGCAAAGTCATTTTAGCCTAAAATGAAGGAGACAAATCGCAGCTGGAATTCTGAGAAACAGAAGGCATGTCTGCTCAGAAAGTTGTCTTGCAATTTTGGTCTAGTTCTTTAGAAGACCAAGCTGTTGAATGGAGAATGCCAAGTTTTTGTAAGCTGCCTGTACATGCTGCAGATCTCCTAGAAGTTGGATAGCACACCATATATATACACAACCCATGCAGATTTTAATTATTTGTTAATAAAAAGAGCTTATGCAGCTTTTGAGTCCTCGATTTTTAGGTGGATGTGGTCCACTGTAGATAGAGCTTTCTGTGGGCAGTTGTTTACACTGATGTAGTACTAATCTTATATCAGGGAACTAGAACAAAGTAAATATCCTTCATGATGCTAAGAAATTATCCATCGCTTGCTTCTGATGACATCCAAACTCGCTTGTCTCCTTTTGATGAAGAGGAACTTGAGTTGAATTTTACTATGGTGGATAAATTATTTATTCTTACTGGATCTACTTAAGGAAAGGTGGATCTGTTAAAATGCTCTTCACAGTCACTTAGAGTTTCATAGACTGCCAACACTGCTGTTTACTAGTATGAAATTATGACATGTATAAAAATGTAAAATATCTCCACACAAGCAAACTTTTTTAAAAAGAAAGCTTGTAGCTTTTTAGATACAGACCTATCACTATCTCATGTCTTTATTGATATCTGTGTATATTCGCACAACAAGAGAATTCTGTCTAATTGTTCCTTGGGGACCTCTGCATTTGTGTTGATAGTTTCAGCTGCAGCTGGTGAGTTTCTGCAAAAGATCTATGGAAATCATCATATTCAGAACCGGCTTTACAGTACCTGCCGAGTTTGCATTTGTGAATAATTATTCTATACAGATGCTTAGTGAATGCAAATAACACATAGGAAAGAACCCTGTCCATGCTTTACTTAATGCAGGGGTTCCCAACCTTTTTAAGCCTGGGGCTGGGTCATGCTTTCTCAGAGCTTCAAGGGCCGGATGGCGATTTTGCCTATTTTGTTTCTTGAATGCCCTTGGAGTGGCAAGGGGCCAAATGAAATGGTACCATGGGCCAGATCTGGCCCATGGGCCTTAGGTTGGGAACCCCTAATGTAATGCAATTCACTAAGGTGGAGGCTTATCTTCACTCCTTTTGTTGTTATTTTCCACGTGCAGAAAAGGTCAGGTCTAAAATGGAAGGGTCTTGTCCACATGGAAATTTTTCATGTGAACAAGAACACGGATTTTTCCAGCATTGCTTTCAAGAAGTGCCACCAGATGAACAGGATTCTTTGCTCCTCAGGATGTGAGAGAATCAATGACAGAGGAGCTTGGACTTAGACACTTTCTTCTCATGTGTTGAATTTAAATAGTGTTTGTGTATGTTGAAATTCAGCACGGACTCTGAATCCATTGGGAATCAAGTGGTATGCCAGCACTTCACAGAAAGGACATCCAAAAGAAGAATGATGCCCGTGTCGTCCAAATGAATGTCTAGACTCTAGATCGCCCCTAACTGTGTTGTTTTGAAAGGAGTTAAACAGCATGGAGTGATTGCTATCTTCAAGAATGTTCTAAAATAAGCAGTTGTAGAACTGATGCTTAACTGATTTGGGGATGATAATATGAGGAATGTAAACTGCAGCCCTAACCATATGTATGGAGGTGGATTGGTTTGGCTTACCAAGTTGTAGGGCCTTGTTCTAAGGGTCCATGTGACATGTTATTGTTTGGCAGCTGCCATCACTTGAAGGTGTTGTGTTTGGGCTACAAGCTTCAGAGTTTTATGGCCAATTTAGCCAGAGGCTGTGCTGGATGGACGTTTCTCAGAGTTATAATAAAAGCAACTTTTCTTACCCTTTAGGAAAGAGTAAGTTAAGGTTGATTTTTCAGCTGCTGCCCACACCATTTGCTTTTTCCACACATTTGATGTAAATAAAACCTTTGGTACTTTTCATTGTGTAGTGGCCTGGATATGATGCTGCACCAATTTTACAACATTATTTGCAGTGGACCAATGCTTAAGAGAGCCTGTATACTTAATTCACTCCATTTTGATTACTACAAGCCTTAGCACTAGGCTCTTGGAAGCGCATTGGTAGCCAGTGAGATATACATATTTGAGTATGGTAATTTCTGTTTCGTGATTGCCATATTTAACCCTAAGGAAGATAATTTAATCACAGACTGTATTTTGGAATGTATCGGTTTTGTCTGTTCTACCGCTTATGTACTACTGCCTGTAGTAATCTTTTTTGCTATTTCATATTTCTGTTGACTAACTGATAGTGTAGTGCTTGTACAAAAGTAAAGATTTCTAAGTGGAGTAAAAATGTGAAGAATATGCAGTTATTCTTCCAAACACATGCTGTATATTTTACTAACTGATTATTTGAAAGACTCAGCTTTAAATGTTGATACTTTGGTACTAGTAGAAGAAAAAGGACCACAGGGATTAAAGTGGGAAATTTATAACTTTATAATATTGCATGTGCTTAGTTTTGGTTTTTAGATGCTTTTTAAAATACATGTTTGATCTCTAGTAATAAAATATAGCAAATAGTCATTTTGTGTGGATTTGTTCTAACACTGAGACTTTCTCTCTGTCCCCTTTCTGTTTCTGCTTCTCTCACACACACATTTAGTCTTTTCCTAAATTGTTGTCAGTTGAAGTGAGAAAGTTAAGAACAGGAATTCTCAATCTGCAGCCCGTGGGCTGGATGTGGCCCGTTGCACCATTTCATGTGGCCCCCCACTGCCTCCACCACACCAGGAAGTGCTATGTGGTCGAGGAAGGGCAAAATGGTTGTCCAGCCCCCGAAGCTGTCTGAGGGAGTGTGACCTGGACCCCAGTTTAAAAAGGTTGAGAACTCCTGGTTTAGAATATTGTATTTAGGGTAATGATCCAAAGCAGGGTTTGTCAATATCCAAAAGTGTAGGCCTCAAACCTTGGAGGGCCACTTCCCCCCCCTCCCCCCCAAAAAAAAACATTTTTTTCTCTAATGGCAAAATTTACCATTGTTTTTTTTTTTTAAGTGGGGTATTGGGGCCACAAAACTTGGCAATTTCCCCCACATCTCTTAGAGGGCAGAATGGCACCTTTTGAACAAAATTCCCACACCCTTTGTTGATGTATGATCAGGTGGTGGTGGGGACTTCCAGTAGCTTCTTGAGAGTTTCCACATGGACCCCTCAGGTGCCATATTATCCATCCATGGTCTAGCGCCAAGAAAACCCATATGTAAATTTCCAATACACTATTTAATTTATTAACTGGCTTTGAGTCTGCAAGTATCTCACAACCTCCTTTCTGCAGCTGTGCTGCTGTGACATAACTCTACAGAGTCCTCTTCCGAGGAGGGAGATTCACTTCTCTTGGAGGGTTCTGTGGACAGGATTGACCTCACAGCTGGTGGTCCAATCACTGAATGCAAAGCCTGCCCTACCCAAAGAAAATGGAAGCCTCAAAGAATGTTCTCCAACCAGCTGCCAAGAAAAGGGAGAGATTAAAGCCAACCCAAGCTGAAGTTACCATCTGCATCAAAAATGGTGCAGCTGTCACCAGTAGCTGATGACAGCAACTGGTGTAAGAGAGATACTCACACTGAGGAAAGATATAAACAAGAACCCAAACAGTCAAGCAGTGCTGAGAAGTGACGTCCACTCCTGGCTGACCTTGTTTCTCTGGTCTCAACTTTCAGTTCTTGTACCCCTGACCAGTCACTTTCCTAACAAACTGACCAGACTACTTCATGCTAGGCCTCTGACTGTTTTGTTAACATGAAAAGATCTTGATTCATGGTCAGATTTTCTTCTTGCTCCTTTGCTGCTGGCAATCCAGTTTCACAGCAAGCCCTGGCTTTGGCCATTCCCCTTTACACCATAGCCAAGACTGTTTTTGTGTGGGGCTAATACATGGCTTACAGCAGTGATGGTGAGCCTTTTAGAGACCGAGTGCCCAAACTGCAACCCAAAACCCACTTATTTATTGCAAAGTGCCAACAGGGTGAGGTGAACTCTGTGCTGAGGGAGGGAGGAAGCGCTCCCATCTGAGTTGTGAACATGAAAAAAATGGTTTCTTTGGCTTATTTCTGAACTTGGGAACATTAAATTAGTTTTCAATGCATTCCTATGGGAAACTGTGCTTACCACCCTCTAGTGGCCAGCTCTGGTAATGACCCGCTAGTCAGCTGTTTCCACCACCACCCTGCCACTTCTAAGCCACCTGAAAAGCAGCAAAAAGCTGAAGAAAAATCCCAAAAACGGAGCGGACATGGTCATCATATCTTCCTGTTCCTGCGGGAAGCAGCACGGGCTGCCCAAGTTTAATCAAAAAAATCCCATTTTTTCTTACCTCCAGAATGTGCCCAATGCTCCCAGTGCTTGGCGCATTGCAGCAGGCAGAATCATACCTTTTGGGGGGGCTGCTTGAAATGTCCTAGCCACACCTGGGCAACTTAAAACTCGGTGGTCTTTGTTCTTCTGGGTTTTGTGGTTAGTTGGACTTCAATTCCCAGAACGTTAGGTGCCTCCGGAAGCGCCGCCTGCAACCAGAAGTTGCCGAGGCACAGCGGGGACATAACTGAGGATTCTAAAAATGGAGTGAACATGCTCCGAACATCCCAAGCACCTAAAAAAATGGCACAAATGTATCCACCGCTGCACGCCAAGCACTGGGAGCAACCACAGCTGAGTCCACTGTCGGAAAAACCCCAGAAAACCTGTCCGTATAGCGATTTTCCCCCCTGAAGTGGCCCATCATTTCCTATGGATTTTTTTTTCCTGAAGCGAGTTTTCCAGTGAGCTGTCCGTAAAGTGGGAGTACATTGTACTTTTTTTGGAAAAGAAGAAACAAACAATGTGGAAACAGACGGAAGATTTACTAAGAGAAAGAGAACATTGTTTGATTCCCTTATAAAATTATATTAATGCAACTGGAGAAGGACCTGGTAAAAGGTTCAGTGAAAAAGACAAATGTTATTTTAAAGTTTCATTCCTGTGTAAGAGACTGTCTTCCATGTCCCTTCCAGGTCCCTTCCAGGTCGTCTTATTGTTTATGGTTGGTTTTAGCTGCCAATTGAGGCCTCAAAATGGAAGCTTTCAATTGCATCATAGCTTCCCTTTTACAGACTACCTAACCCAGCATTCAGACAAATATGGGACTGAAGGCTGACATTTAGCTACTTTCCAGAGCTATAGTTCCGGTCATGTAACATCTGGAATGGCATAACTTTCCCATTGCTGAGTGAAATTAAGACGAGCACGTATTGCTTAGGTGATAAGCAGCATACACTTTATTTAGGACTCTTATGGAACAGTGAAGAGGGGTAATTTCTTGGGTTAGCAAGTTAAACAGCCAGAACAGGTAAGAAACCAAAGCACTTGAATCCAATACTGTATTCCAAACACATACAAAAGAGGGTACATTATTCAGTTTCCATTGTTTTCATTTCTTTCATGCTGTCAGCACTGAGCCCCAAGAGAGATTCCTGCTTATCCCCAATAGCACGCTTTAGAAATGAAGTGGGGAACCAGACCCAGCATTTGCCCCAATGTAAGTACTTTTGACATCCAAATTCAAATAACCCTTTCCTCCTCCTCTCCCCCTCCAGGTCTGGTACTCTACTCGGAGCCAAACACAAAACAATACTGCAGAAAGCAAACACTGACAGCATAATCATTAGGTGCTTAAGGGGATAGGAACGCCAAAAGGGAAAGAAAATGCACTTGTCTATTTGTATTTACTGCATTTCCCTTTCATAAGTGTGAAGCAAATTTAATCTGAAATAGCTGTTCATGGGTGAAATTTCTTTTCCTTCAGATTTTGCTCTCAGGTGTCTGTGTATTTATATTGCTTACATTGGTTCATTGGATTTCCCTACAGCCTGAAGGCAAGAGCATTTGGCACGTTACTCAGTGTTGCTATGTTAAAGCACGAAGCCTGGGGAGACAGAGAGGGCTTTTAAATTGACAGTTTTGAGATCCAAGCAATTCTGGGAAGCCCTGGAATTAATTATTCTTTGGTCTTAATAGTACACTCTTATTTCTCAGTGGTGTTCATATGTGATAGCATTTCAGGTTCCTCCCCTCCAATCCCAAAAGGCAAAGAGTTGGGAAAGTGGTTTAAGAAGTCATTCAGTCTAGTCTTGGTCTCTGAAAGCAGATCTTTGCTTTTCCACCCAAGGTTCTGTATTGTGTTGTAAATCCCTAGCTGAAATCCTCTTGCTTGCCATAGTAAAATTCACTAGAGTGGACCCATTGAATCAGTGAGGATTTAGTAAGTCGACTCTTCCTTGAGTTCTACTGATTCCATTGGGCTTTCTCCAGTTGTGATGCAATTCTAAAGTACATCACAACTAGAGTAGGCCCATTTGAATCAATGGAATTTATGGAGAAGTTGTTTCATCAAATCACCACTGATTCAATGGGCCTACTCTAGTGGGATTTACTACACTATGCAACAGGATTTCAGTCACTTCCTCCATTTATTCAGTCCCAGCAACATTGCCAGTCTCCCCCAAAATCATAAGTTCCAGAGTGAAACTGTCTCTCAAGGAAATGAAGTATAAGATTGCCACTGAAAGATACATTCTTTTCTTTTTACAGCAGGGTAGGTAAATTGTGGCCTATGGGCTACATGTGCAAGACTGAAATGTGACCAGAAAGGCCCCTTGTGTTCTGCTTTTGGACATTCCATCACTTCTACCCTAACCCCCAAATTTTAGAATCTACTCAGACATAAGCCTTGTTGTATTCAGTGGCTGTCCCTACTATTAAACAAAGAGAAGTAGCTGCCTCAGGTGGAAGTTGCTGAGAGATGAAGAACACTATGTACCTGCTCTGCATCCTATAAGCCAGGGTTTCTCAATCTTGGGTCCCCAGATGTTCTTGGACTTCAATTTCCAGAAGCTCTGATCAGCAGGTGTAGTGACTTGGGCTTCTAGGAACTGAAGTGGAAGAACATCTGGGGGCCCAAGGTTGAAAAACCCTGCTCTAAGCTCCCTTCCTGCTCTTTGATATAATCCTATCACCAGAACCTCAACCACTGGAGAAAACACAACTGTACTGTCAACCTTGCCCTGAGCTACCTTTCAATGTGGTACAAGAAGCTGGCCCATCTGCACTCCTGAACAAACGTTCAACAGCCAGGCCAGTTGACTTTCATATATAGAGCAGATCATGCTCCACTTTCCCTCAGGCAGCAAAGGATCTTAGACAAGTCATGCCTGCCACTCATTTGAAATAAGATTCAGCCACCAGTCAGAATAATAAAATCAGGGAAGGAGGGGGTGGCCATGTCCTTTGCCTCAGGTAGCAAAAATAGTTGGGGTCTTGTCTTGCTTACACAAATTAGCCCCAGTCCCAAACAGATGCTATGATGTGTTAGGCATGCAAAGCTGAGAAAAGGAAATTCTTTAAAAGAAACCATATAGATCAGTGATGGTGAAGCTTTTAGAGATCGAGTGCCCAAACGGGGTGGGGAGAACTCTGTGCTGGGGGAAGGAGGAAGTGCTCCCATTGGGCTGCTGGGCAGAGGGGCACGGTGACCTCTGTGCTGGTGGGAGGGATGAAGTGTTCCCATTGGGCTGCTGGGCAGAGGGGTGGGGCAAACTCTGTGCTGGTGGAGGGAGGAAGTTCTCTCATTGGGCTGCTGAGCAGAGGGGATGGGGTGAACTCCGCTAAGGAGGAAGCACTCCCATTGGGTTTCTGGGAGATGGGTGGGATGAACTTTGTGCTGGGGGAGGGAGGAAGCGACGGCATGTGTGCCAACAGAAAGGGCTGGGAGTGCCCTCTCTGACATGCTGCCATAGGTTCATCACCACCAATATATTCTTTTCAAAGCCTTCCTAACTATGCCTTGGGTTTTGGCAGGCATATAGGGCTTACAGGAACTGCTTGGGTTTTTAATTAGATCCTCCAGCTAGAACTTGGCATAATAGACCAAAGCACTGCCCATACCCTGTTTATGGACTGAAACTGGTTGGGAATACAACTCCCAGAATTTCACCTGACAGCACTTCAAGCTCTGAATCAGGAATTCAATAATTGTATTGATTACAGGAAATGAGGGTGTTTTCTGCATCACTTACCTCCCCATGGTAACATAGAAGGGAAAACATACACATGAAGGGATGTCGTGAACTAATCGGCTGGAGGAGCCAGGAAGGAAATTAGCAAAAGTGAATTTTCTTTTTAACATTGGAGGGTTCACTGCCAAAGCAATGCATCAATTTGTTTCAATAGAATTTTTTTTTTATTCTTTGAGTGATACAGTATATCTATCGCCAATCGAAACAGGTGCAAAGTGAAACTGACTAGCATTTTATCAGCCATAGACAGGGGTACACAGAAAGTGCCTCCTCGAAGATTGTGGTATTTCTGAACCACAATCGGGCGTACCCCAGGAAACGGCCACCTTGTTGTGTCGGCTAATCTTTCTCACAAAGGAATTACAGAATGAATTCACCAAAAGGTAGCTTCGTTTTGGCAGTTTAAAGTCTGACCTAGACACTAAAGAAGCAATAGACATACAGGCTAGATGAAACAGATCATTGGCCTTAATCAGCATAGGTTTTCTTACGGTTTTTTTTTTACTCTTGAGAACAGGTCAAGCACATGCAAGTATTTCCCTCAACTCTCCCTTCTTGACAGCATAGATCCAAAGTTCTTAACGTACATCAAGGCCTGACATCATTAGATTGATAATAATAATTTCATGTTAGAAATTATTCTGGGTTGAAATTGATTAGGGAGAATTGTTCACTCAAGATATAACTTTACACCGATATAAGATATAACTATACACCGCTTCATATAATGAAAAATTCGTACAACAAAGCGTTTGTGTGCTCTGTGCGATACCCCGCATAATGAAAAAATTTGTTATATGGGGTTTTTGTTAAGCGGGGTATACCTCACTTAACAAAACCCTGTATAACCAACATTTTTTTTGTTATGTGGGGTATCGCCAATTTGCTTCGCATAGCAGAAAAAAACGCATAATGAAGAGCTCTGTGGGACAGTTTTTTCATTATGCGGGGTTCTACTGTATTTGATTTCAGTATCAGAGAATGATAGTAAAGGAGAAATAAAATCATACAGTCAAATATTTAGTTTCTCAGCCAAATGGTTGATAATCACTTAGGCAATAGCCTGTGAACATTTAAGGCTACAATAGAGCACACTGTCTGTCCATCCATCCATCATATTATGTCCATATTGTCCATTCACATACGGATTTTCTGTGCCCTATTTCAGTACATGCAATTCCTATGAATGCCATGGTCGCTACACTTAACCCATGGTGTTCTCCATCTCTCTGCAATATAGCCACATTTCTGAAGGCACTAAAATGAGGGTATGGCATAGTTTTGCATGTGTAGAATCATCACCCTATCATACCCCAACATATAAATAGCACTTTGCCTAGCTGCATCAGGCTACTACAATTCCCTGTTTTGAATTTCATTGAACAGGAAACATTATTTTTTCCAAGGCAACTTATAACATAAAAAAATCTTTCCCTTGTACTGTCAAAAAAAACAATCTACTGTATCCATATTTCCATATGCTCCCAACACAGAACTCACAACACACACAGAAAGTTGAGTGCAAAAATGTTGCATTAGGCAAAAATTTTGGCAGAAAGAAACAAACAAGACAGGTTGATTTTCTCTTCCTCATATTACACAATGCTGAGCTAGGTACCTCTGGGAATCTTCCCTTTCTCCAAAAAGCTGTTTGTATAATGCAACATGGCGCACTGCATAATAAGCCTTGCTCTTAAAAGATAATAATGTTTTACTAATGGCTCTGCAACTCCAGGAATAAGCTGATAAAGGATATATTTCCCAGAATTACTAGTGTGTTTAGAAGGTTCTTTCTATTCAATTAGGCTTTAATGTTTATGAAGAACAATAGCTTTTCTTTGAAAGAGGGTAGAAACCATTCATTATTGTTTAAAGCCCTTGGACACTTCCCTTGCAAACTATTTTGACTCAGTGGTATCAGTGATGGATCTAAAGGAGTTAATGGGTGGAGCAGCCAAAGTTTATTCATCATTAGCCTATCTAAGAGGCTCCTTAAGATCTCACTAAAAAGATCCAGAAAGTACTCTCCACAAAATTGTTGGTTTATATCAGGGGTTCCCAACCTAAGGCCCTCAGGTCAGATCCGGCCCATGGCACCATTTCATGTGCTCCCCCATCCCTTCAAGAGCATTCGAGAAACAAAATGTCCACCCCTTTGAAGCTGTTGGGACAAAATGGCCACACCCATCATGCAGGCAGAGCAAAATGGCCGTCCGGCCTGTGAAGATGATTGAGAGAGTGTGACCCAGCACCCGGCTTGAAATGGTTGGAAACCCCTGGTGTATAAAGATCTCTTTTTTCTTTTGGACATTTGCAAGATCAACAGCAAAGAGGGGGTTTACAAAATGCACCCTCAAGGCAACAACAGAAACATGGTGATCAAAAGCATAGAAGGGTTTGCAAGAAGAAACACTTCATTAAAACGAAAATTCATATTAGACACAGCGCTGTTGTGCATATTACCAGCACGGGCTTCGGCAGCAGTGCCTGTGATAACTGGACCTGCTCCTACCGGTACCATGTATTTCAGTGCAAGCTTCATTTGCACAGTAGGTTCTTGTGGTCTGTTCTCACAGCCATCCACAAAGCCGCCTCCTCCTACGTTATTCATGTAGTCACAGTAAAGCTTTGCACAAATTTCAGGTACCACTTGTGTCACAACCCTCTTCTCCAGCTCTGTCTCGTTGACCGTTTGGTTTCCACTAGAACGGATGGACACTCCCATTGTGGCATTGACACAGTCAGTTACAAAAACATCCTTCGCAACAGGCTGGCTGTAGTTTGGGTAGAAAGCATGCCCAATAAAACGACTGCGCTTTTCCTCCCACCACTCTTTCTCAATGCCGTCATTAAAATGAAAGTTCATGGTTGACATGGCATCGTCGAAAAGGTAGCCACCAGTCTCTTCCGCTGCACTGACTGTGATTGCTTCTCCTTCCACAAATTTCATCACAGGCTTGGATGGGTTAGGCTGTTGGGGGTTAGGGTCACGTTGGCCAACGCTGCCCCCGCCTACTTGCCTGGAGAAACTACGATATTGCTCAATGCACATTTCTTGAACGACACGTGTCACAACTCTGGTTTCCATCTCATCCGTCGTTTCATTCCCAGTGGGCGCCATGAATTCTCTCACCGTGATGTTCCAACAGTCCTTCAAAAACACATCCTCTGGGACCGGCTGCTCATACTTGGGGAAATAAACTCGATCGGAATAACGATTACGGTTCTCGTACCACCACCGTTCCTCATCACGGTTGTTAAAATTAAAATTCATATTGGACATGGCGCGACCCAAAAGGAAGCCACCAACAGTGCCTACGGCGGCACCCGCAACAGCTGCCCCTACCATGTGCTTCATCTTGGGCTTGGATGATTTAGGCTTCCATGGCTTCATATTGTAGTGACCCCCACTGGGGTTGTGTGGATAGGCAGGATAGTGGGGGTTCTGTGGATAATTAGGATTTTGTGGGTAGCCAGGATTGCGATTAGGATAACCAGGGTTTTGTGGAGGATAACCAGGGTTGTGTTGGGGATAACCAGGGTTTTGTGGAGGATTAGCAGGGTTGTGTTGGGGATATCCAGGATTTTGGGGTGGGTAAGCAGGGTTGTGTTGGGGATATCCAGGATTTTGTGGAGGATTAGCTGGGTTGTGTTGGGGATATCCTGGATTTTGGGGTGGGTAAGCAGGGTTGTGTTGGGGATAACCAGGGTTTTGTGGAGGATAGGCAGGGTTGTGTTGGGGATATCCAGGATTTTGTGGAGGATTAGCTGGGTTGTGTTGGGGATAACCAGGGTTTTGCGGAGGATAGGCAGGGTTGTGTTGGGGATAACCCGGATTTTGGGGTGAATAGCCAGGATTCTGTACTGGTGGGTTGAGAGGATTGTGGGGTGGATAGGCAGGATTTTGCGCAGGCGGATTGGCAGGGTTGTGAGGTGGATAGGCAGGGTTTTGTGCAGGGGGGTTGGCAGGGTTGTGAGGTTGATAGGCAGGATTTTGTGCAGGAGGGTTGGCAGGGTTATGGGGTTGATAGGCAGGGTTTTGCGCAGGGGGGTTGGCAGGGTTGTGGGGTTGATAGGCAGGGTTTTGCGCAGGGGGGTTGGCAGGGTTGTGTTGTGGTGGAGCAGGATTTTGTACGGGCTTGATAGGTTGGTGTTCAGAACGAACAGGTTCATTCTGTATGGGTTTGACAGGCTTTTGTGCAGGTTTGATGGGGGTTTCTACAGGTTTGACAGGTTTGCGTTCAGGCCTGCTAGGCTGTTGTACAGGTCTGCTTGGCTGTTGTACGGGCCTGCTTGGCTGTTGTACGGGCCTGCTTGGCTGTTGAACGGGTCTGCTAGGCTGGTGAACGGGCCTGCTAGGCTGGTGAACGGGTCTGCTAGGCTGATGTACCGGCCTGCTAGGCTGATGGGCAGGTCTACTTGGTCTGCTAGGCTTATGAGAGCTTCCTCGACTGCTGCTACCATGTGATCTGCTGCTTCCACTCCTAGAAGTGGACGAACGGGCATCAGTCTGCAGCAGAACAAAGAGAATCACTATTGAGCAGACGACCAGGCGCTTCTGCATGATGACTGTTCTGCAAAACAAAATGGCAAAGTAACCTAGTGAAAAATGAAGAATTAACACAGATAAATCATGGCACACGAAAACATATTTATATGCAAACAGTATGCTTCATAGAGAAGGCAACTCTGGCCACAAAGTAGGTTGATAGGTACGGAAAGCAGGGCTTTTTCTATAGCCGCTGGTTTCATTTCAGTTGGGTGGCTAAAACTGTACTATTCCAAAGGGGCTTTGATCTTTAATTTAACAAGAGTGATCATTTGTGCTTCCAAGTCCCACAAGCAAGGACATTGCATCAATTAGCTGAGGGAAGATGCCATCACACCTGCAAGGACATTACATCAATTAGCCCAGGCCAGATGCCATTTTAGGTTTTGACATCCTCCAAGTGAGGGGCACAGAGACAAAGGAGATGAGACAGTACTTTAGCTGGAGGTATAAAAGACAGGGAACTTAACTCCCAACATTTGGAGCTCTCCATATATTAGAAGTGCCACCTGAATTAGCATCAGTGTTATCAGTATCATCTACCACGAAAAGATGATATAATGGCCCTTATGACAAAATGTGACAAAATCCCTGAGTTCCTGTGCTTTTTCGTCCTTTCTTGAAAGCTAGTTACTTTTTTTAAAAAAAAATTAGTCATATGAGCAGAGTTAAACACTATGGTACTTCCCATTAAGTTCATTTCTGCACATGAAGCTTTTATTAAATTAGCACAAGAAATACTCAAGGAAGAAGAGGAACTCTGATAGAGAACTACATTCTTGAGATGAGATTTTAAAGGATTTCTTCACTTTCTTTTGAGAGAGGCAGAGAGAAAGGGTCTTAACAGAGGTTGCTTTTAGAAATACAGTACAGGGTAAATATGAAACCTAGCAATCCCTGGACCTCATTGTGACATATAGGGGCAACCAGAGCAATTGTGGGTTGGGGGCTTTTTAAGTTTGTGGGAAAACTCTCTAGTTGGTTGGTTGGTTGGTTGTTTCATTGATTGATTGATTGAGTCATTCATTCATCATTCATTGATAGATTCACAGATTGATTTAAATCTATTTTAAGTCTATTTTTAAAGAATATTTTAAATCTTTTTTTAATTATGTCTTCTTAATGATTTTACTTTATTTAAAATCTCTCTGGGAGATGTACTAGGCAGAAAGATGTTAAACAATTCAAATTCACACATAAAAGGGTGAAAGTGCTGCTTTTAATAGAAATAAGCCAAAATATTATTAAGATGCATAAATCTCCAGTGATCTTTCACCCCTCAAAAAACCAAACCCAATCAACTTCACACCCATCATGGAGGTGGGGGACATATTAAAAGGAAAGGATGAGCCTGAACATAAAGGTTCTTTGTGGATTTTCCTAACCTGGTGAGGCTTGGGTCAATTCACAAGACCATTGCTTTGGTTTAAAATGGATATTGTTCTCAAGGGCCATGATTCAGGCAGCAGAGGTGCACAGGCAAATGAAGGAATGGCCCTGGTGGTACATTGGTTAAGCTACTGTATTGTAGTCAGAATGTTATGAGTTCGATCCTGACATGAATCCAGGTTGACTCAGCCTTCCATCCTTCTGAGATCAGTAAAATGAGTACCCAGCATTATGGGGGCAAAATCCTAATTAACTTGTGAACTGCACAGAAAGTGCACTAAGTGCTATGGGGTGGTCTTCTTCTTGTGCCATATCCAAATCTGAATATAGGTGATCGTCGTGGTGATCAGACATATATCCTGTGAATATAATGCAGTGGCCTTTCATCTGCCTTTCACATCTCAGCATGATCCCCATACCACTGATCCACTTCCGCGAGTCACTTCATGGTCCTGAGCCCTTTTTGGTAAAGTCTTCCTCAGCCCCAGGCCAGGATGGATGAAGCTGCTGCCCTCTATCAAGATGGATTCAAGTGGGACCATTTAATCCACTTGGGAACCATCACCCTTCCCTGTGGAGTTTGGCACTCAACGTCGTTAGTCCTCAGGGTTGTCAGGTTAGTTAACTGCTGCCTGACACTTGGCGTTGAGTCGCTGGCAGTATGATCTATTCTATTACCATAGCAGGATAACCTGGCCAGACACTATGGGGTAGTAGATAAGTGTGATTGCTATTGTTAAGTATGTGGGGATGTTTAGTAAGCATGAAGAACCAAGATGGGGCACAGGTTATAAGGGTTGGTGGGGGGACATCCTAGAGAAGGAGAATGATGATGAGGGCAGTGACGCTAGTAAAGAGAGAGTCTAGGAGAGGTCAAACAGAATGAGCTCTGGGGTGTGTGTATATGTGTGTGTGAACAGAACCACTTCCAGGCCTCTCTCAATAATGTGGAGGATTTCAGGGCAGAAATCTCATCCAACAGTTGTCTGCAATAATGGACCAAAATGAAACAATCCCAGTTGAATGACATTCCTGTAATTTCCCCCAAAGTCCCTTCAATGCCCAATTTCTCATGGAAGGTCTGGGCATCAGAGTAACTAACAGGATTTGGGTCACACACACACACACACACACACACACCAATTTAGATTCCAGGATATTGTAATATTATGCAGGGGTCCCCAACCTTTGGTTTTTCAACTTCAATTCCCAGAATCCTAAATCAGTACATTGGCTGAACAGCGCTTTTGGGAATTGACTTAGGCTTCTGGGAATTGAAGTCCAAAAACCATAAATCGGAGACCCCTGATTTAAAGGAATCCAGATACAACCTTTGTCCAGAGACTGCTTTCAAGCTTAGCTCCAGCCAAAGTTTTAACTTCCAAGCAAGGAGCGTCAGATTTTGGGGAAAGAATGAACTGCTTGCCTACTAGCTACTGAGCCTTAAGCTTTTAATGCAACCATTACCTCTTCTATGGCTTCTTTTGGGTTCATGAGAACTAAGGAAATTTCATCAACAAAACAGCTAGATGCACAATACTTATCCCCCATTTTTACCCTCTTGGGCTTAGTGTTAAGATTTCAGTGCCAAAAATTCAAAGGTATTCAGAAGGCACTAGAGTGAGAGACGGCATTGGATATCACTACCCTTTCTCATCACCAACTCAGCTGATTCATATACAGTAGAACTCCGCATAACGAAAAAAGTCCGTTCTGTGAGGTGCTTTGCTATACAATTTTTTGTTATACAAAGTGCTAACCGCGATACCCCGCATTACGATTTTTTCATTATACAGGGTATACCTCACATAACAAAAATCCCGTATAATGAAAATCTCTATGGGGTGCATTGTACAATGAAAATCTCTAAAATATTCGTTGTACGATGTATCCCATAAATTTTCATTATACGGGGTTTTCGTTATGCAAGGTATACACTGTATAATGAAAAATTCATAATGCGGGGTATCATGGTTAGTGCAAAAACGCTTCATTATACGATTTTTTTGTTATGTGGGACTTTCGTTATACGGGGTTCCACTGTAATTTTATTCACATAATATTAACCCAAAGTTTTTGTGTGCATCTCACAATAGATCAGCTAATGTTTTTTTCTTTAATTATAATGAAGAAAAAAATAGAGACTATGGCCTAATGCATCGTGTAGTTTGTGTGGAGATGTGTGTCAAATTTGACAATATTTATTCCTATTAAAAATTCATACATAAGCATATGAAAAAGCCCACCCTGTCAAAACTGCGTTTTTTTAATGAGAAAAGAATGCAAGTAATTGACAAAGGGACCGATCCACTGGTGAAAGCAGGTTCGGAAGAGTGGGTAACTTTTAAGAAAGATTTGCTGGAATCGGGTGCTATAGGAAGGGAGTATGAGGGGGCAGAGGCTGGCGGCGCTACAGGTGGAACACCGCAGGGAAAAGAAGAAGAGGAGTTGTCATTGATCATGGTGGAGGAGGAGGCAAGTAAGGAGCAATGAGGAATAGGTTGACATACAAAAAAAGAAAAAAAACTATCTAAGCATTATACATGGGTGGGTAGCGCATAGCACTAGTCTGTAGGCACATCTTGCATGTCTCTCCTCTCCCCTCTTTGGCTATCGAAGGTGCCTTTTTTTTTTTAAGAAAGTGGGGAGAGAGACATTGTGTGTTTTATGTAGAAATTTGTGTTTTGGGGGGAAGGGGTTGGTGGTGGCACGCCCAATGGAGAGTTTAGAAGCTAGAAAGGAAATAGATTATGGGTAATATTAAAATATTAACTTGGAATGTAAAGGGTACAGGTTCTGTTCTTAAGAGGCGGAGGTTGGAATTGGCTCTGAAGAAAGATAGACCCGATATAGTGTTCTTACAGGAAACGCACCAAAAGTCAAAAGATACAAACAAACTTTTCTTGGGATGGATACAACACTATGAGATGGCGTTTGGTACTTCAAAAGCGAGAGGAGTGGCAATTATGATTTCTAAAAGATTAGGATTTGAGATAATAAAAAGTGTTGCCGATCAAGAAGGCAGATATATGATTGTAAGAGGAAAAATAGAAGATGAGGAAATAATGTTGGTAAATATTTATGCTCCAAATGAACATCAAGCGGATTTTTTAGAAAAGGTTCGGAAAGCTGTGGAGCTAGAAAATGTCGCAAAAATCATTGTGGCTGGAGATTTTAACTTGATAAGGTCAAATTTAGATTGTACGAATTTAGCAAGATGTGGAACTGGTTTGAAAGGGAAGGTTTTAGACAAATGGATGGTTGCGATGGGTTTGAAGGATTCTTGGAGAGAGATCAGGGGCTCGGAAAGGGCATACACTTTTTTTTCACACGTCCATGGGACCTACTCTAGAATAGATTATGTTTTGCTTACAGAAAATTTGATTAAAAATATTGAGGGAATGGAAATAGGGATTTTTAAGGAGTCAGATCATGCTAAAGTACTTTTGGAATTGAGATTACAAAAAGATAATCGAAGAGGAAGAAGTTGGAGGTATGATCCTAATTTGTTTAAAGACCAAAAATGTAAAGAACAAATTGTGGAAAGTTGGAGGGAAAGTTGGCAGTGGAACGATAATAATGAAGTAAATTTTAATGTTGTTTGGGATGCCATGAAGTCGGTTTTTAGAGGGGAAAGCATAAGGTTGGCGAGTATAAAGTATAGAAGGTATAAGGCAGATCAGGTGGAAAAAGAAAAAGAAATAAAGCAATTACAGGAAGACCATTCAAAAAGTAAGGATAATTTTTTTTTACTAAATTACAAAGACTTAAGGCAGAATTAATGGGTAAGGATATAGATAAAGTTAAAAGAGATTTGATATATTTAAATAGAGAGTATTTTGAATTTAGTAATAGAAATTCAAGATTACTAGCAAGAGCGGCTAAGGCTAAAAAGGAAAAAAGAGAAATTGGGGTGTTGGTCAATAAACAAGGGTTAAGATGTAATAAGAATAGGGATAAATGTAAAATTGTGAAGGAATTTTATCAAGCATTATATGCAAAAAAGGAGATAGATGTGGAAAGGCTTAAAGAGATTCTGGAGAGGCAGTTAGGGAATGGAATAAAACAGGAACATCGAGAAAAAATGGAGGAACGGGTTACTGATAAAGAGGTAAATGAGGTAATTAGTGGTCTGAAGATGGGGAAAGCTCCGAGAGACGATGGATTATCGACAGAGTTTTATAAGGAACTAGCAGAGGTTGCCCGGCGTTGCCGGGCTGTTTTAAATGGTATTGGAAAGTTTTTGTTGTTGTTGTTAATGTTTGTAAAGAAGAGGTTAGTCTATAATTAATTTTTTTAGTTATACACATTTTTTTTGGTGGCCTGTTATAAACTGTGATGAGTTTTGTCTGGTGTTTTGGTTTTGTGGATGAAAAAAAGAACAAAGGATGATAAACTTTTTCCAAAAAATTTATTTAACCCAATAAATTGTTAGTATGTATTTTTTTAATAGTTGTACCGTAGGTAATAATTTAAAAAATGTGAAAATACATGTTTTTCACAATAAATGTTTTTAAACTGTGTATTGATGTTTTGTTTTTTATTTGAGTAAAAATTCAGCACAGGATTTTTGAATAGTTTTTATTTTATTTTATTGACATCTGTTTTTGATTTGTGTAAAATTATGATTTTGTGTTATTTGTTTTTACTTGTTTTTACTCTTGGGGCCTTTTGTGTGGGGCTGTTGTGTCTTTTTGAATTTTTTTATTATTGTGGGCAGCAAGTGCTGCTGGTAGGGGTTATCTTGTATTTTGACTGTTTTTTCTCTCATGGCCTCTGGGTGGAGCTTCTTCCAGTTAGTAGTCTCTTTCTTTATTCATTTCTTTTCCAGTCGTTGTGGACTGAGGTCGTGTGGTGGTGAGTTGGCTGTTTTTCTTTATTTGGGGTGGTGGTGGTGGTTGGATTTTGTGGTGTTCGGCTGGGTGCTGGGTGTGTTTTGAAATTTTGGTTTTTGTTTACTTTGTCTTGTTTGTTGGTGTTATTTTTGTTTGTTTTTGTGTATTTTTGGAAGTTTTTGATTGTTTGTTTTTGTGTTTTTGGTGTCCTACGGGGGGGATCCCCTCTCTGCCGTCTCCCCTGGCTCTGGAAGGCTTGGGGGGACAGACCCCTTTTGTCTCCCCAAACCTTCCAGACTCATGGGACCCAGGAGAGGGGATCGAATCCAGGCCACCCTCTGATATTAAAAGGAAAATCTCAATTGTGGTTTCCCCTTTAATATCGGGGGGGTTGTGATCCCCCTCTCCGCTGGCTTCCTTGGGTTTGGGAGGGTTGGGTGGAGAAAAGGGGTCTGTCTCCCCAACCCTTCCGGACCCAGGAGAACCATCGGAGAGGGGTTCCCCCCCAACTCTGTTTTTAAAGAGAAGTAACTGCTTAGTTTCTTCTCTTTAATATGGGGCATGTGTGTGTGTGGGGAGGGGAATCCCCTCTCTGCCAGGTCCCCTGGGGTCAGGAGGGTTGGGGAGACAGACCCCTTTTGTCCCCCCAAACCTTCCACTCATGGGACCCAGGAGAGGGGATCGAATCCAGGCCACCCTCTGATATTAAAAGGGAAATCTCAATTGTGGTTTCCCCTTTAATATCGGGGGGGGGTGTGTGATCTCCCTCTCCGCTGGCTTCCTTGGGTTTGGGAGGGTTGGGTGGAGAAAAGGGGTCTGTCTCCCCAACCCTTCCGGACCCAGGAGAGCCATCGGAGAGGGGGATTCCCCCCGCCAACTCTGTTTTTAAAGAGAAGTGACCGCTTGGTTTCTTCTCTTTAATATGTGGCATGTGTGTGTTTGTGGAGGGGAATCCCCTCTCTGCCAGGTCCCCTGGGGTTAGGAGGGTTGGGGAGACAGACTCCTTTTGTCCCCCCAACCATTCCAACCCCAGGGGAGCCAGTAGAGAGGGGGAGCACAACACCCCCCCCCAGTGATATTAAAGGGGAAACTCCGATCGGGAGCTTTAGACGCCGTTGGGGAGGGGGGCTTTGGTTCCCGCGGCTTGGCGGACTTGCTCTCCCGGTGTTTTTGTTTTATTTTTTGGGCGCTGGCTTCCTCAGCGTTCTGCGTGCTCATGGCACGCAGGACGCTGGGGCTTGTAGTTATGGGTTTGTGCTTTGTGTTTGTGCTGCGTTTTTTTTAAATGGTTTTCTTTTGATTGGCCGCGGCGCGTTTCCGAACACTGCGCCGTGCGAGAGCCTCTCAGCCTGATTGGCTCTGGCGTGGCGTGGCGCGGCACAAGGAATGTTGGGAAGTGAAGTTGTTTCCCTTTTTCGCGTTTGTGGGGCTGTTGCCCCACTGCCGGTTTTCTCAATCTTTCGTTGACCTGCGGACCCAGATCGGCCGTGTGCACGAAGGGTGAGTGCAGGCAAGTAGGGCGAGGCATAGCAACCTATAGCCAGTTCCAACGGTTAACCCTTGGTTTTATAGGTTAAGATTTAAAGATGTTGTGGTTCCAAAGTTAGTGAAGCTTTATAACTATATTTTAGATGGAGGACAAATTCCGACTTCATGGTACAGTACCATAATCGTTCTGCTGCCAAAACCGGGAAAGAATTTGGAAAAGGTGGAATCATACAGACCAATTTCTCTTATAAATCAGGACGCCAAGATCTTCACAGCAATACTGGCTAATCGCTTAAACAGTTTTATGGGGGAATATATAAATGTTGACCAAGTTGGTTTTTTAAAAGGTAGGCACATGGCTGATTTGACTAGAAGGGAATTAGATCTAATTGATAATGTCAATCAAACGAAGGAAAAGGTGGGTTTATTATCTTTAGATATTTTTAAGGCATTTGATTCACTACAATGGTCCTCGATTAAGGAAATAGTCAGAAATTATGGATTTGGAGATAGATTTAGAAGGGTAATTGATCTATTATACCAAAAAGGGAGTGCTAGGATCAGAGTAAATGAAGAGGTTACGGATGTGGTAAAGCTCGAGGCAGGTACCAGGCAGGGTTGTCCACTATCTCCTATCCTGTTTATCATGGCAATAGAAATTTTAGCTAAAAATATAAGGGAGGATTCAAGTATAGAAGGGATATTGGGTAATAAAGTGAGTATGTATGCAGATGACACACTGTTGATGGTGAAACACCCAGAGGCAGTAATGGATAGGATTAAAGATCAATTGGATGAATTTGAGGCTATAACTGGATTGATGATAAATTGGGATAAATCAGAAATGATGTTGTATAATATGGGGGAAAAGGAGATGGGAAAGATAGTGGGGACATCTAATATACAAATTAAAGAAAAGTTGAAATATTTGGGGATAACTATTTCAAACAAATTGGAAGAACTTAAAAGACTGAATTATGACAGCTTGAAAGCAGAATTTAAGAATAAAATACAAAGTTTTCAGAGGCTGAAACTGTCATGGTTTGGGAGGATTGCAATTTGCAAAATGATGTTGCTGCCAGAGATTAATTTTTTATTTGATGCACTTGCAATCCATTTGAAGGAGAAGGAGATCAATGAGTTCCAAAAGATGTACAATATGTTTTGTAATGGAGGTAAAAAATCTAGACTTCCAAAGAAGCTTTGGTACCTGCCTCAGAAAGAAGGGGGTTTGGGTATGCCAAACTTGTTAGCATATTATCGAGCATTTCAAATTAAGAATGTTGTGAAGATCTTGGCAAGAGAAAAGATAATCTGGGAGGAATTGGAGATGAAAGATTATAGGAATATTGGTAAAATGATCTTTTTGGGAATTAAGGATAAAACGATAAATACAAGCAATACTATGATGAGAGGGCTCATGAGGGTGTGGAAAAGAGTAAAGAAAGACCTGGTCCCAGATCCCTCTCCAATCTTGGAATTGACTGATATGGTGTTTTTTCCGATAAAAATAGACAAGGAAAAAAAGGAAATATTGGAAAAAAATGAAGTGCTCCTAGTAAAGGAATGGTTAAGAGTTTGTGAAGATGAAACCAAGAGGAAAAAATATTTGAAAAGTTAAAATTGGATTGGTTTTAGAAATTGAAGGTTGATAATTGGAATAAAAAATATAGAAGAGAACTAGGTATAGATAGAGCAAAGACTGAATTTGAAGAATTGGTATTAAAGATTAGAAAAGGTGAGAAGAATATTAAGGGTCTAGTAAGCAAACTCTATACTCTATTAAATAAGGGTAGTGATCCACAGGAAGACCTGAAATTGAAGTGGGAACAAAATTTGAATATAAAAATAGGAAATGATGAATGGAGAAACAAGTGGAAAAAGAGGATAATGAGAACAATGTCAGTAAGAATCAAGGAACATAATTACAAAATGTTGTGGCAATGGTACTTGACACCACTGAGGTTGCATCAGATGGATAATAAAAGGGATAATTTATGTTGGAGATGCAAAGAAACGGTTGGAACTTATGAACATATGTGGTGGAGCTGCAAAAATATAAATGAATTTTGGAGAAGAATAGAAGGAGAGATCGGGGAAATAATGGGTAAAAAAATAAGTTGGTGT
Organism: Bradypodion ventrale; assembly: GCA_035047345.1. Taxonomy (NCBI): domain Eukaryota; kingdom Metazoa; phylum Chordata; class Lepidosauria; order Squamata; family Chamaeleonidae; genus Bradypodion; species Bradypodion ventrale. Next base: position 10,608,552 of record JAWDJE010000010.1, read on the forward strand.
CAGGTACCATTTTGCTAACAGATGTGGAAGGTATGGGTTTGAACAAGGTGGAAAAAGAATTATTGGACATTATGTTAACTACAGGCAGACAATGTATTGCCAGAAATTGGAAAAACGATGCAATTATACAGATCGGAGAGTGGTATAAGGAAATGTGGAGTTTAGCACTGAATGACAAATTGACATGGGAGATAAAAGTAAAAAGGGACAAATTGAAGGAAAACAGGTTTTGGAATATTTGGAAGCCATTTGTGGATCATTCTCTTATGGCTAGGGACAGTTTTGGACCTGTACCATATCAAAGTGGGTTTTGGAGATGATACAGATACTAAACTCTCCGGGCATTGTTAATATTCACTGGGTGATGTGTAATTAGTAAAGAAGTAATAAACAGCTGTAATACTGAAAGCTCTTATGAATGTTATGGTTATAGTAATAACCTACAATGTGGGTATTTAACAGTGTGTGTTCCATTACAAATAAGTAGTTTAACTATTATGTAAGTGTTATTTTTATGAGCTTTATGTAATATTGCATTGTCATTGTTTTTTTTCTTGTATGTTTGTTATTTTTATTTTTGTCTTTTGAAAATAAATAAAAACTTTATTAAAAAAAGAAAAGGAAAAAAATAATGAAAATCTCTATGGGGTGCATTGTACAATGAAAATCTCTAAAATATTCGTTGTACGATGTATCCCATAAATTTTCATTATACGGGGTTTTCGTTATGCAAGGTATACACTGTATAATGAAAAATTCATAATGCGGGGTATCATGGTTAGTGCAAAAACACTTCATTATACGAATTTTTTGTTATGTGGGACTTTCGTTATACGGGGTTCCACTGTAATTTTATTCACATAATATTAACCCAAAGTTTTTGTGTGCATCTCACAATAGATCAGCTAATGTTTTTTTCTTTAATTATAATGAAGAAAAAAATAGAGACTATGGCCTAATGCATCGTGTAGTTTGTGTGGAGATGTGTGTCAAATTTGACAATATTTATTCCTATTAAAAATTCATACATAAGCATATGAAAAAAGCCCACCCTGTCAAATAAGGTCCTGAATGGGATTGTTCCAATGTCCCCATTATCTTAATGACAAAAATCTGGCAAAACTGGAAATGGATGTCTGTAATGAATTTTGTATATTGTATTACTGTGTATTTATTGTGTATATTGTTTAATTATCATGTGAGCCGCCCTGAGTCAGGTTCCCTAATTGGGTGGCATACAAATGTGAAAATTAAATTAAATTTATTTTATTTTATTTACTTTTATTTTATATTTTTATTTTATATTTTATATTCATATTTATATAGCCGCCCAACTCACAAAGACTCTGGGCGGCATACAATCTTAAAAACCCTTAAAACAAGAACAACCCCATTAAAACAAATTACCCCGCTAAAACCCCCACACGTTAAAAAGAGGAAGATTACTTTGATATTAAACCAACCAGCAGGTCAGGGTCACGATATCTTCAGTACCCCACACCTGCCCCACCATCCCCTTTAGCATCCAAGCCCCACTGAATATATTCAACGGCCATTCCAAACATTCACTACATGTCAAGACTTAATCACCTTTTTTCTTAATCACAGCAAAGCTAAAAGGTGGAGAGTAGCTTTTCACATCTCAGTAGACTCCTATTACTAAATGATTTGGGATGTGTCATTTGCAAAAAAAAAAAAAACCCTCCAGGTCCCAAAAGATTAGTCAAGTACAAATGTTTTTTAATATGGTTTGGTGTAACATCATCCTCTATGCTGGAAACAACAGTGACTAAACAATTACTCTTCACTGCTGCATACAATGGCATCTTCAGTCATTTCCATGCTCATGTGGCAGAAACACACGGAACTCTGTTACCTTTCCTGCCAAAGCGATACCTATTTATCTACTTGCAATTTCTTGCTTTCAAACTGCTAGGTTGGCAGAAGCTGGGACAGAGACAGGCGCTCATTGTGGACCTTGAAGTGACCTGACCTGCCGACCTTCTAGTCATCAAGTTCAGCAACTTAACCACTAAGCCACCACAGTCCCTTAGTATAGCTGTAGGCCAATTCACATGTCTACACACCTTTTGCCTAGTGTACCCTTAGACCCGAAAAGGAAGATCTGGTTAACATAAAGGGTCAAAATAAAGGAGAGGGAACAATAGAGGACAGGATACAGAGAAAAGGTGCATAAGCTAATTTATCAGATATAGATTTAGAAGTGCATTCCCTCATTGTGGAGAAGACTTTGCTTCTCTTCCTAATCAATCTGCTCTCCAGATGTTGGATGCTGGTAGACAACATCCACTTCTCCTAATACTCTCCACTTTCTTTGGTTCTCTGTTTTTAAACTGAACTTGTATGGGGACAGATCTTCAGGGAGGTGAGTATTCACTAACAATCCGACAAATTAAGAACTCTTCTCTGTATGAGAGAACACCCAAGCTTTGCTGACCCTTTCACCCATCCTCCTTCTTTGGGAGGTACTTGGCTTGCCACATCTTTGACACTTCAAACTCCCCATAGGGATGACAGCTTTATGAGTTTTTAATCTGCTGCTTCCTGTTCTTTATTCTTTTATGGTTTTGTCTTGCACAAACATTGATTTTTTTTCTTTCTTTCATGATTTGACTCCTTACAGCCAGCGCTTGAAAGAGCCAGGAACAAAAATAAAAACATTAATAAAATCAAAGTGTGCAAATCCAAATCTGCCAGTTAGAATCTTCTGGGCTGGGTGCAAACTTTGAACATGGTTGGCAGCCCTTCCTTCGCTGCAAATCTGCCCCTTGTTTGTTGCATCTTGGAAGGATCATGAGATGAAATTTAACAAGCTCTCCAGTGCCAAACTAAGCAGCAGAATCCATGACAAGTACACTTTTCACAGTAATACAAACCACAGTGCCAATGAATAACACACATAATTTATTTAGATGAACCACAAACTGGGCTTTAAAAAAATAGCCTAATGAAACCAAATTTTCATTCTTACCAGTCAAACAAGCACATGCCTCTGCATAAACATGTTATCCCAGTGAAGAAAGCCCTGTCCAGCCTTCCAAATGATCAATTTGATTGAAGAAAACAAGGCCTACAATGTTGCATAATTATTTTGGCTTCAGGGTGGAGAGTTTTGCTATTTTGGGGCAGGGAATTCTCATCTGAGAGCTCTTTCCCCTTCTGGATTGCGCAGAAGACAAAACCATACATTTTCCCTGTGTGAAGTTTTTCTTTAATGGGTCTTTCTTGTCCTTAGATGAAAATATTATTCATCAGATTTTCAGGTTTTTTTTTTTACAATTATGTTTCTAATGTGCAATTTTGCCTGTGACATCTCACAACAATTCATATTTGCAACTGTATAAAGGGAAACTAAGACAAGACGAGCATCACAGATAAAAGGGTGTTTTATTATGGCTTGTTTTCATGTAATGGCTTGGCACTTACTAGATGGAGATTCAGTAAAACCCCGACTTACATATGTCTCGAGTTACATAAAATTCGACTTACATACTGATTTTGTGCTAAAACCATGTCCCGATTTACACAATTTCCTGTGGGTTTGCTTCGAGTTACATAAAGATTCTTTTTCCTATAGGTTTGCTTCGAGTTACATAAAAATTCATTTCCCTATGGGTTTGCTTCAATTTACATTAAAAATATTTTTCCTATGGGTTTGCTTTGAGCTACGTAAAAAATAATTTTTTCCTATGAGTTTGCTTCAAGATACATAAAAAACTGATTTAACCAAAAGCCTACGGAATGGACTTTTTTTCGTAAGTAGGGGTTTTACTGTTCTTCTAACTATGTCAATGATGTTTTATTACTAAATGCATTCTTACCCCTGAACACAGCTGATTGGGTTTGGAATTGAAAAGTAGTTAGTCCTGAAACTCTAAACAACATAAAAAAAGGAATTTTTACTTTTTATCTCTCAAAGCAGGGGTGGCCAAATTGACTTAGGCTTCTGGGAATTGAAGTCCAAAAACCAAAGGTTGGGAAACACTGGTTTACATGATACGAGACAGTGCACACAGATTCCAACTGTGGCCACACAAGAATATCTGCATTAATGGTTTTGAACCGTGCAGCGAACACAATTTGGCAACAAAGTAGTACGATTTCAAACTTAACATTACCCAGCCAAGCCAAAGTTCTTTCTTTATTCGTGTCAGATGCACCACCAGCCAGCGGTGGGCTCCAAAAAAATGTACTACCACACTGTGGGCGTGTATGGTGGGCGTGGCCAGCCCTACATTGCCCATGAATTAGGACTACTTTATTTCAAAACTTGGATGGGCGGGGCCAGCCAGAATTTCTGCTACCGTTTCTGGCGAACTGGTCCGAACCTGCAGATGCCCGCCACTGCCACCAGCATATAATAACGTACAAAGCTAACGTTGACACATCTAAAAACAAAATATAATTTAAAAGGGCTAGATGGCATCTGCCCCATAGCGGGCCACTACAATGGTAGTGAGGCCAAAATCTATCCCATATTCACAAATTCAGCAGTAATGGGCAGAAGAGTGATGACCATGGGGTAAGGGGAGAAAAAACCTCTTCAGCTGGTTTGTTTCAAAATATGTGCCTTAAAACACAGAGTACCTCCAATCTAATGGATTCTCTTTTCCTCGTAGTTTGGAAGCAGCTACACCAACAGGCCTTCAAATACCAAAGGGAGGGACTGTCATAAGCCTGCTTCTTCCTCAGAAGTATTTATATCCCACCCGTGTACATTGTTTTGTCCTCCATTTCCTGTTGATATATAACGGGGTTTCTCTTCGCTGGGAAGCCTCCACTGTCATGCCTTATTAGGGAAATGTTTTGAGTCCCATTGTCCCCCTCTAAGCAGACAACTGAACCGTTACTCCCTACGCATTATAATTTCAGTGTACCTTGCAAATGGCTTCGGAAGATAAGACACAGATTTCAACATGCCGTTCAAGCTGTTTGGGGGAAAAACGCACTACTGCCGTGGATGTTTTTAAAGCAGGGTACCACCAAAAGAACATCCTGGGGGTTTATTTCTCTGTTTGCATTATAAGTAGCTAAATAGACTCCAGTGTGGACGGTCAAGGCATTTCTCTTTCCCACCAGTTACGTTTCCCTTTGGGATTTTCCGATTCTGGCGCACTGACTTGTGAAGCAAGAAAGCTTATGGACCCCAAGAAGACTGGCTAAGCTTTAAGATGCCTCAAGTCTTTCAGCTAATGCCCATCTTTCCCCAACCCCCTTGAATTAATTACTAGGGAACCATTAACTTTGCATCCATCAGCTTGAGCCTAACATATGATAGGAAAGGCAGTCCCCCATCTGTCTGTCAGATTCCCTGCCAAACAAGGCATTCATTCAAAACAACTGGGAGGGGGAATGGATTTTGACAAGCAAAGCAAGGATTTATCCTTCTAATGCCGCTGCAGCAGCAGCAGCAGAAAGCACATGTGCTTAATTTAATCAGATTGAATAAATATGGCATGAACTTACCCTTACTGAAACGAATTGAGGTTAAGTCTCCCAGTGGCTCTCTCCTCTCCAAGGGTTGGTCTCGCTTCTGTTATGTAGCTTTCTCTCTCTCCCTCCCACCCTAACATGTAAAGAGGAGGAGCATGTGTTGTGTCTATGCCTAACCAAGGCCACTGGTTTTGCTTGGCATCTGCCTGGGATTTGGGAGGGCAGCTTTTGTGCCAGACCACAAGGATGTTAAAAGGAATGAGAAAATCAGACTTTCCAAGGAAGGGTGGGAGAAAGCAGGCGGGGTGAGGGAAAAACAGGGCACGCACTGTGCTGTCAACATTATGCTGGCAAAGTTCACATGTTATTTAAAGGCTGAATGAGTGACTATAGCTATAAATCATAAATCAACGTGTGAGTTGAAGGTTTAAAAGGGGATTAACTTTTTAAAAAAAAACGACACCTGAGTTTAGAAAAAATAAGGGGAGAATTTCTAGATTACCAGAGAGTAAACAAAAGGACCAAAAACCTAGTGGCACTTTAAAAACCAACTGCTGTATTTTAATCACATCAGGAAGTAAATAAAACAAAGCAAAAAGACAAAAACGTGGTACTTTAAAGACTAACAGCTGTATTTTCGTGATAGCTTTCGTATTCATGAAAGGGAAAGGAATAAAGCATATTATTTATTCTTTATGCTTAATTTCTCATTGTAAAGATATTTTAATGGGTTGTAAGCAAGTGGCTAAGACGCTGACTGGGAGGCGGAAGGTCAGCAGTTCGATTCCCAAGGACTGCGCGACGGAATGAGCTCCCGTCTTTGTCCCAGCTCCTGCCAACCTAGCAGTTCAAAAGCAAGAAATTGCAAGTAGATAAATAGGGACCACTTCGGTGGGAAGGTAGCAGCGTTCCATGCGTGTGTCTAGTCATGCCTGCCACATGACCACGGAAACGTCTGCAGAAGCAGACAACACTGGCTCTTCAGCTTTGAAACAGAGATGAGCACTGAACCCTAGAGTCGGATACGACTGGCTTTCGAGCATGGGAAAACCTTTAAACCACCCAGAGTGGGAAAATATCCCAGATGGGCAGGATATAAATGCAATAAATAAATAAATATGAATGTATTATCTTTTTAGAATGAGGGGACAGATATATAAACATTTAATGACATTGAGAACATTTGACTAAGAAAGTTTATAAGACCCATTGTGGTGGGTGCACGTAGTAGTTATATTGTAGTTTTTTTATTGGGTTTTTATTGCTTTTAAAACTGCTATTGGTTTTATTTTCTGTGAGCCACCCAGAGTCTTCAGAGTTGGGCAGCAATAAAAATAAATTGTACTTTCATTAAGATTTTTGCTTGTGGTTTTTTGTGTGTGTGGTTGTGATTATTTGCTTATTTTTGTGAGTGGGTTTTTTATTTTAATAAAAAGAAAAGGGGAGAAAGGAGACCCTAACCCTGTTGGTCCCTCTCTATTAAGACTGAGAGTGTAATTAGATGAGCATTTGTCCCATTTTTTTTTACATGTGCATGAAAAGGCTGATTCATTCCTTTTTCTGGCCCTCATTGAGTAAACCAGCCCATCCTCTGAGTCTTCCTACCTGTACCTTTCTGGGGTCCTGTCAGCACCTCTACTTTTTTGGTGTTCATAAAAACACGTGAAAAGAGGAGAAGGACAAAGACCATAAGGCAGATCTAGAGGAAGGTGGAGAGATAACATCAGAGAAATATTACAAGAACACCAAATAACACCATTGCAGGCCGCTAGTAGTACCAGAGTAAGAACCTCTTCCTAGACATGAGGAGCATACCTGTCAACCACGACTCCAGCGAATCCGGGACCTGCGCGTTGTACGCATGCGCGTGGAGGGCTACGCCGCTTGCGTAGCCTTCTACGCACGCGGCGTAGCCTTCTGCACATGCGTGGAAGGGAACTACGGAAGTGTAGAGCCCTTCCACGCATGCGTGCAACGCGACCTGTGCAGATGGGCTGCGCAGTGCCTCCTTTCCCCCGCTGCCGAAATCAGGGGTTTCGGCAGCGCGGAGCGGGAAAGGGCAAAAATCGACGCCGAAAACCGGGAAATCCCGGCCAATCCGGGAAGGTTGACAGGTATGATGATGAGGAGGAGAAGAAGAACAGAAGAATGGGATACATAGATAAGAACTAGCTTCATTCCCAAACCCGTCTTCTTCCATGTCTAAACCAGATGTGAAACTGCCAAAATGAAGGCACCTTTGGGTGAGCTCATTCTGCAGTTCCTTTCACCCAACATAGTGTGAGAAAGATGAGCCAGCAACACAAGGTTGCTGTTAACAGGGTACGCCCAATTGTGGTTCAAATGTACCACAATCTTCGAGGAGGCTCTGTCTGTGTACCCCAGTCCTTCTGCTGAGACCCACAAAGCAAAGTATTAGGTTGTGATATGGGGCTTTATTGTAGGGGAATGTTAAGTAAACCTCTATCATGGAAACAATTGTCTAGCACTGTATTGTAGATACTCATCGTACACCCAAATTCCCACATAGGTTTTGAGATGCTACCTCGGTCATTGTTGGCAAGTCCAACTGGACATTTGAAGCATGCTTCACCACATCCTAGGCAACCCTACTCTTGAGCAAATACCCAGGAAAACCCTTGCAATTTGAATTGCAGTAACACTACAGTAAAACCTCAGTTAACATAATTAATGCATTCCCCAGGACGTTTCTTAAAGCGAAAATTATTTAAACCTAATTTCCCATAGGAATGCATTGAAAACCAAGTAATCCATTCAAAAAAAAAATCTGTAAACCGAGCCATTATTTTCTATGGATTTCCTTTTGTTATGTGATTTTTGTGTTAAAACAGCAGAACAAAAGTTTAGCTTCATTTTGCTTCTTTGTAGTTTATTTCTGTACTCTGACAAAAATGTGCTAAGAATACACCTGTGCCAAGCCCAACTACAGCACTGGAAATGTGATCAACAGTTGTTAAGATAGACCTCCATGCTAAAGAAGGGTATGTCCTGGAACAAGGACACTAAATTACCAGGGAGAAAGGTGAAGATAACTAAACGGAGGATTTAAATGGGACTGATGGACTGAATCCTAATCATGCAGATGGGCGGGATACAAATACAATAAATAAATAAATATAAATGTATTATCTTTCTGGAATGTTGGGACAGATATATAACATTTAATGATATTGAGAACATTTGATTGAGAAGGTTTATAAGACCCATTGTGGTGGGTGCACGTAGTAGTTATATTGTAATTTTGTTAAGATTTTTGCTTGTGGTTTTTTTTGTGTGTAGTTCTGATTTTTGTTTATGTTTGTGTTGTTGGGGGGTTTTTTTAATAAAAAGAAAAGGGGAGAAAAGTGACCCTAACCCTGTTCATCCCTTTCTATTAAGACTGAGAGTATAATTAGATGAGCATTTGTCCCATTTTTGACTGCTGCATGAAAGGGCTGCCTCACTCATTTTTCTGGCCCTCATTGAGTAAACCAGCACATCCTCTGAGTGTTCCTCCATGCACCTTTCTGGGGCCCTGTCAGCACCTCTACTTTTTTGGTGTTGGTAAGATCACTCCATTTTGGTTGTTTTTCCATCATGTCCCTTGGCTGGAAAGGAACAGAAGCAAACTTGACGCTGGCAAATGCGTCCAGCGGTTTGCCGATTTGAAGAGAATGCCTTAGGAGTCTGTACCATACAAGGCTCATGTGAAAAGAGGAGAAGGACAAGGACCACGAGACAGATCCAGAGGAAGGTGGAGAGATAACATCAGAGAAATATTACAAGAACACCAAATAAGGCCATTGCAGGCCGCTAGAAGTGCCAGAGTAAGAACCTTGTATCTCCCTAGACACAAGAAGAAGATAATGATGATGATGATGAAGAGGAAGATGAAGATGATGATGATGAAGAAGAAGAAGGGGATTACATAGATAAGAACTAGCTTCACTCCCAAACCCTTCTTCTTCTTTCGTGTCTAAGCCGGATGTGAAACTGTATTTAACCAATTAATACGTTCCGGGGGGGAATTCTGTAAACTGAGCCGCTATTTTCTATGGATTTCCTTTTGTTATGTAAATTTTGCATTAACCAAGCCGTTTGTTAACCAAGGTTCCACTATATTTAAATGAATGGTTGTTGCTTTGTTTAGCTTTGGAAGACCTTTGCTGAGGGCCTCCTTCCCAATATTGGAATGCTAAGCTACAACATTTCAGTCAGGCCTCAAACATATGGTTTCACTAAATGCCAGGAAGGCTAGGAGGCCACTCAATTCAGAGGGACTACACCATCTGCAAACTTTCTTCAGAAACACTGAGTTTCTGAAGAATCTCATGATCCAGAGGGTGAAAACATGAATCAGAGGAAGTGAAGAAATGACGGAAGCATCTAGGAATGTCATCAGCACTTTTGGCAAACCACAGTTTATTTAAAACTATTGTTATTAGCCAGATGCTGACAGAGTTTTGAGTGCATGCCAGCACAGAGCCATTCAGAGTCACTGTGTGTGATATGGTAAAACATGTTCTAGCTGTTCCGGCTCAATCTGAATCATGTATGTTGGACATGTGTGTGCGTGAATGTGGTGCATAGTTTGATCTACCTTCCAGTAGCTGAAATCCAGTAGTGGGCCACAAAAGGAGCAGGAAACGTGAACCAGTGAAATTTATTATGGAATCTTTACCTATAGGAAGGTGCGTTAAACATACGTGTCTGGCATGCACGTCCACACCCGGCCCAACTATCCCGAACCGAGCCACCAACACTTACCTTAACACCCTGCGAGCATCGCCGCAAGGGTCTGCCAGCTGCGAGCGGGGGCAACCACCCCATGAACACCAACACAAAAAACAAACTACAAGCCCCAGCGTCCTCCGTGCCGTGACCCCTCAGCAAATCAGGCTGAGGGACGCGAGCGGAGAGGAGGCCAGGAAAGCCAGCGCACGCATTAAACAAATCCCACCACCATGCCAAAACGCCAGCCGCAAAAACACTTCCGTCCAGGAGACACTTCATCTCTCAGAGGGAACCCATCCTTGCCATCCCGGCGAGTGAGGCCAGCGCTGGCCTCGCCGCGGATTCGGCAGGTTTGCGGGAAGGAGGGGAGCCTCTCAACTTCCCGCAGCCCCACCAAGTGAGACCACCTTCCCCACCGGGGGAAAGAGAGAGGAAGGGGGAGGAAAGAATGAGAGGGGAAAGAGAGAGAGACGAAAGGGAATAAACAGAGAGGGGGGAAGAGAGATATGTGAGGGAAGAAATAGAGAGAGAGTGGGGGAAGACAGAGAGATGGGAAAGTGCATGAGACATAGAGAGGGGGGAAAGATAGAGAGAAAAGGGGGAAAGAGAGAAAGAAAGTGAGGGTAAAAGAGAGAGAGAGAGAGAAAGAAGGGGTAAAAGAGAGAGAAGGAGAAAGCACACATGAGAAAGAGGGGGGAGGGGAGGATGGAAGAAAGAGAGAGGGGAAGAGAGAGAGAGAAGGGGGAACAGAGAGAGATGGAGAAAGCGTGCGCCTTCCCTGCCAGGCGACGGCCAAAGCCGGCGTACTGTTCGGTCCTTGCCTGATAGAGGAACGGAGCCCCCTTCCCATCCAGGCAAGGGCTGTGCTTGTCCCACCCCACCCCCCACCCCTCTCTCTCTCACACACACACACACACACACACTCTCTCTCTCTCACACACACACACACACACACACACGCACACACACACACACGCACTGGACACCCCTACATTGCTGGGCAGTTATTTTCTGTGTGTTGGTCATTGAGGTGGTTTGGACTGATGGACTGATGGAGTGAATCCTAACCACCTTGCCCAAAGAGACTTGGAACTAAGGAGAGATAGATGGGTGAGAAGGAGTCAGTGGAACCAACTGGCTTGCTATATATATATAGTTCTGGAATGGAGTTTTGCGTTCATTGTGCTGACTGTTCTTCTGTGTGATAATGACCAATGTGGATTCCGCATACGTAATTGGCACACTGTCCCTGACAGAACCACTGTTATGTGAGAACACTCCTTTGAGCCGCTGGTTCCGAAGGGACAGAAATTGGGGAGCGGTATAATAGATATAGTTTAATTCACCGATCGCTGACCTAACAGGCAGTTCAGACAATAGAGAGCAAAAGATCACCAGATGTTTAACTCGATAGGCATGGAATGAGTAATCTCGCATCCGCAGAAGCTCTAAGCCTTAGAGTCAACCTCGGCTCTTGTTTGCCCCCAATAAACAGTAGACAATGCATGTCCTCGGTAGTAAATTAGATAGATAAGAAACTTCGCCCGGTGAAGTCATCCCTAATGGGTAACTTGTGTAATCTCAATGTGCAGACTCAGGGCTTTCCTGTAATGGCTGCGTGCAACGTATGCATGCCACCAAGCTAGGCAGGGTATAAAGTCAATTGCCTTCTGACCAATAAACGCTGGTCTTCGCTCCATCCTGCCTTGTGTGTCTTTGCTTAACCAGTCTCCTCCGGGACCCTCCGGCCCGCTTCAGGCCCCGATCCAACAGACCAACCCCACAGACTCCTTTCCATTAGATGATATAGAGATCCATACAGAGATGTAAGTTAGTGTTAGAGTTTAAAAACTGTTGGTCCTGCCACCCAGCTACTTAACCTGAATCACGTAAATCATCCTTCAGATGGACAATACTGTCCAGTAAGTCTGTCTTAAAGAAAGTTCAGTCTGCCACTCCTATTGTATTTTGGGCCTGGATAAATGTCTGATCATCATATGCTTTGCTTTAGTGAGCAAAATGCCTGGGGCTGACCTTGTTCCAATCAGATGTGAAATATTTCCAGAAAATAGGAATATCTCCTGATTTGGCTCTATTGCTTCATAGTGTGTATTGATGTTCTGAGTGATCTTTCAACCCTGAAAATTTGGATAACAACTTCACTACCACTCCTTTCCCATCATCTCCTTTCAATTGAGAAGACTTTCTGCCCTGAGGATAGGGAAAATGCCGTCACCCTGCTTTCTTCCCTTTCCGAATGATTATATATCTCTTGCCTCTTCAAATCTCAGCCTCCACAGAACAGAGCAAACCAAAACTCACATAATGGATATGAGATGACTCCATTGTGATTAGACCTCCTATTTATTTATTTTTCCTGAGCATCTTCTTGTTTTACATTTGGAACAAAATTCTTCCCCATTCTCTCCTCCTCCATAATATTCAACCTCACATCTTCCTCTCTGTCTCCATGGTATCAGATACATCATTTCCAGGCCTGTTTTAAGTACTGTACTGGCAATCTGTTCCTCCATTTGAATATTCTCAGATATAAGAGAAACAGTGGTGGTCTTTCAAGTTGTTCTCTCTCAAAACCAGGGGTTCTCAACCTATGACCTGTGGTCTGGATCCAGCCCATGGTGCCAAATAATCCAGGCCCCGCTCTCGCTCCATCCACTGCCACTGCCAGTGGAATCTGCTGTGGACTCATTTGCGGATGTTGTAAACGCATTTATGACAGCAGTAAATGACAGGGGGACAACCATTCTGGCCCCCTCAACTGTTTGAGGGAGCTTGACCTGGCCCCCGACTTGAGAAGGTTGAGAAACCCTGCTGTAATCCCTCAGTTCACTCCCATCCTTTTTAAAATTAGATCTGCCTGTACCACTATTCAGTATTTTCAAGATAGAAACGTTCTGCTACCCAAGAGCACATGCCAGTACCACTCCAAACGACTATGAAGAGTCTCTCAAATTTGAATAAAAACTCTGGAAATTAGTAACAAGTTAACTCTTTTTTTCCTACTAGCTTGACAAAGTTCAGCATTCTTATGCAATTGTTTTAAGAAGGTAACTCTGTTAAAACCAAGGCAAAATGACCAGCGGTGATGATTGAGTTGCAGTGAAGAATATTATATGATAGTGGAGTTCTGTTCCCTGCTGCACCTCCAGGGAGAAGAGCCAGCCTCTGTAGTCATAGGCAAGCTGCCCAGCTCCAACACACCAGAGGAAGGGAATGGTAAACAACTTCAATGTATTCTCTACTTAGAAAACCTTGGAAAGGGTCGCCATAAATCAGAACTGACCTGATGGTACACAATACATGCATAATATTGAAGTACTGTAATGTCAATTTCTAGGGGCTGCAGCGGCTCAGTGGTTAAGAAGCTCCCCTTGTTAGCTGGAAAGCTGGCAATTCGGCAGTTCGAGACCCCGGCACTGCATGATGGATTGAGTGCCTGTCTCTGTCCCAGCTCTTGGGGACATGAAAGGTGCCTCATTTGGGCATTCCCTGAGCGATGTTTCTTCTGCAAAAGTCCTTTTAACCCAGAATAATTTCTGACATAAAATTATTATTATATGTCAATTTCTGTATGTGGAATGAAAGTGGACACCATCTTGTCCTTTATCAAAGAGATGTCAGAAACAGGTCAGGTGAGACAGTGTCAACACCTGCCAAAATTCTTTCCCAGAGAATAAGGGCTATTTAGACTCCCACAGGTCCAAACGTCAGCTCTGTAGCTAGTGTGCTACCCCTGGGTCAGCAACTCTCCCTTCCCATCTGCGATCTCCATAATGTTGAGCCGTGGAAGGTTTATATGTGTGTGGTAGCATTGAAAAATAATTTGGTGGTTAGTTGGCAAGTAGGTAAGCAGATTCCAAATTCCTTGGAAATAAGCCCTTGGATGGTCTTAAGCTTTTATTTGAATAAAAAGTGAAGAGTTGTCCATAAGGCAAAATACTGCTCCAATAAGCAAAGTATAGCAAAACTTAAGAATACCATCTGATCCAGCAAAACCAAAATGAAATATCCCATTCCTGGGTGAAATCTAAGCTATCTATATAACTAAAATCAAGGTCCAGTACTGTATGTTCCTTATACAAATCCACACCCCTGCACCAATCGCGCTGAAACTCGGCACATACGTACCTTGGGCCAAATAGACAGTCACTGTGGGGGTGTCAAGTCCCATTGGGATGGGTATGCCCCTAAATCAATCTGCAAAGGGGACACCCCCGCTGACAGGAGAAAAAGCAAGGGGGAAAAGACAACCAGGGGGGATTGTGATGTCATCACCACAGCTCAACCAATTCCCAGCTGACCAGATCTGGGGCTCCATGACATCACAGGGCTCCCTCATACAAAGTGACAACCCTGCACTGATTGCGCTGGAAACTGCGTGCATGCCTACCTTCAACGTCTGGGGTGGCTGGCATGGGTAACCAGCAGCCCGCCTTGGGGTCCTTGCCCCCGAAAATGGGCTGCAATGCCTCCCCCCCAGCTAGCAGAAACAACCAGGGGAGGTGACTGCACATGTGCAAGAATCCATGCATGCACCTAAACCAGCCTGGCGTTCCAGGCTGTGGTGTATGCGTGAAATTCCACGCATGCACCAAAGTCTGCCCAGCATTCCAGGTGGTGCACGGCCTAGCCGCCAGTATGGACGGTGGCAATTATGGCCATTACGGCCACCCCCACCCCAGCGAATACTGTCGGCGGGCAGCCCCCATGGCATGGCTCCTCTGCACTCCTGAGGCACACCTCGGGGGTAGGGGGAACCCACAGCCAGGGGCAGATGGAGGACAGGACCAGGATGGCCCCTTCCGCAGGCCTCTGCCCTCCTCTGCCAACCAACCCAAATGGAGCCTCCATACTTGTCAACCATTCCGTTTTACCCTGGAAAACCCCTTATTTTTGCCCATCTTCCTGCCCCCTTCCGTTTTATTATTTTCCCCGTATTTTCCCTTATTTTCCCAGCCAGGGGTAAGGAGGAGGAGGAGCACCAGCTGGGCCGCGGCGGGTTGGACAGCTACCGCCGCAGCCATGTGGCCTTGGTCTGGAGCTGGGCGGGGGCCGCCCGGACACCACACCCCCAGCTGGGGGTGAGGAGGAGGAGGAGGAGCACCAGCTGGGCCGCGGCGGGAAGGCCAGCTACTGCCGTGGCCGCATGGCCTCCATCTGGAGCCGGGCGGGGGCCGCCCAGACCCGGAGACCACACACCCAGCCGGGGGGGAGGAGGAGCACCAGCTGGGCCATGGCGGGAAGGCTAGCTACCGCTGCGGCAGCGTGGCCTCCAGAAATACCTGTCCTTGCACGAAACGAGCGTCATGCTTCGTGCCACCTTCACCTGCGCTTGCCCTGTGAAGGCCCAAGCACCCATCGGAGCAGGAGCTAATCGACAAGCGCTGGCACCACGTCTGCAAATTAGCTCCAGCCCCTTCCCCCGACTCGAGTCCTTAAAGCATGGAGGTATTACAAACAGGAGATGACATGACATCACAAACTGGAAGCTGACTAATCTGACAGTCCGCGCCCTGGCTTCACACCTGCTTGCCAGGCTGCCGGCGAAAAGAGCAATGTGGAGCCTTTGGGACCGGCAGGGGGAAGAAGCCAGGCTGGGAGGCCAAGGCCCCGATTAATGTGTAACTGGCAGGCGGGGCGCGGCCGCCCGTGCCCATCCTCCTGCCTGCCCGCCTAGGCCAGAGCACAGCTGCCCCAGCGCCAGAGAAGCGCCACGGTGCAGGTTCGGCCCAGACTGTGGCCGGGGAGGGCCGGCCAGTGCAGGGCCAGGGAGGGAACAGGGTGGGGTGGGGGAACTGAGCACAGGCTGGGCTCCTCCTCCCCAGCAAGTGGCCAGGTACCCCAGAAGCCAGGGTGGCTGGTGGGTAGGCGGCACCGAGGTTCAGCCCCATCCGGGGCTTTGATTGTGTGGAGTCGTGAAAGTAGATCGGGGTTTCCCCTTTAATATCAGTGGGTGGGAGTTGCGATCCCCCTCTCCGCTGGGTCCCCTGGGGCCAGAAGGGTTGGGGGGACAGACCCCTTTTGTCCCCCCAACCCTCATGGACCCACGGGACCCAGGAGAGGGGGATTGCAACCCCCCACCCACTGATATTAAAGGGGAAACCTCGATCTACTTTCACGACTCCACACAATCAAAGCACCATAAGGCAATGTTTTGGGCCAACTAACATGGCGGACTGTCAGATTAGTCAGCTTCAAGTTTGTGACGTCATGTCATCTCCTGTTTGTAATACCTCCATGCTTTAAGGACTCGAGTCGGGGGAAGGGGGTGGAGCTAATTTGCAGATGTGGCACCGGTGCTTGTCGATTAGCACCTGCTCTGACGGGCGCTTGGGCCCTGCCAGGGCAAGCGCAGGTGAAGGTGGCGCGAGGCATGTCGCTTGTTTCAGGCAAGGACAGGTATTTCTCATGCCGGGCTCCTCCCACCGTGTCTCAGGGCCACCTGCTGCCCCATACAGCCAGGCGACTGTGAGGAAGGGAGGGAGGACCCATATCTCCCCCCCCCCCAGGGAGGGCAGGTGGGTAAGAAAGCGCAGAGCTTCTCGACCGTCCTAAGGAGCCAGGGGCCGCTCAGCTGGTTCTCCTCCTCCTCTTCACCCCCGGCAGGGGGCAGTGGTCTCAAGGCAGCCTCGCGGCCGCGGCGATACCTAGCCTTCCTGCCGCTCAGCTGCCTGGTCCTCCTCCTCACCCCCGGCTGGTTAGCAAAAGTCACACTTGGCCTTTGCTCGAAAAGCCAGTCGTATCCAACTCTAGGGTGCAGTGCTCATCTCTCGATTTGGCCACACCCACCTATTTGGTCATGCCCACCTATTTGGCCACGCCCATAAAATTTCCCTTATTTTCAAAGCCAAAAGTTGACAGCTCTCGCAAGAGAGGAAAAGGCACAAAGGTAACTTAAAGCAGCCCCCTGTAGACTTTGCAGCAGGGCTTTGCGCAGGGCATTTGTTTATCAAGTGCAGAGCCCTGACTTGGCTCTCCACTTCCTCCCCAAGTGTCCCCACTGAAGTGGGGCAAGGAGTGGTGTCACATCCCATTCAGCCTCCTTCACCTCCCCATTGATTGGTGAAACATGGGATGCCCTCGGGGACTCTCCTTTCCTTCAACCGCCACCAAGGAGCCAAGCTGGGAGCAGATTTGAATCCGTGGCTCTGAGCCAGAGAGGGAGACAAGTCCTGAGCTGGTGTCTGGGTTTCCTCACCTGGATTCCCTTCAGGAAGACTCTGGCTTCAAGCTGAAAGTGCCATCTCTCTGGAAGGGCTGCTTGTTTTCGGTTTCTTTTACCTATTGTTGAGAAGATGTTGACCTGCCAACCTTCCCGTCATTAAGTTCAGTGGAGAGGGGGGCAGTTTGAAGAAGGCAATGACATCACATGGCTGTCCTGGTTTTGTGGGAGAGAATTATGGCAACCCTACTCTAAGAAGACAACCGTTATTTCCTAAGCATTAGAATTTCAGTGTACCTTGCAAATGGCTTTGGAAGATAAGACACAGACTTCAACATGCCGTTCAAGCTGTTTGAAAAACCTCACTACTGCCATGGATGTTTTCAAAGCAGAGTACCAGCAAAACAACATTCTGAGGGTTTATTTCTCTGTTTGCATTATAATAATGTTTTTAAAAGCTTTTAACTAGATTTTTAATTGGTGCAGGTGGGAGGTAGTTTTTCAGTGCTTTTAGGAATTTTAAGGGTTTCTATAGTTTAAACGTTGGGGATTTAATGTACGCCGCCCAGAGTCGCATTCGGTTGGGGCGGTTATACAAATTGAATAAATAAATAAATAAATAGACTCTAATGTGGATGGTCAAGAAATTTCTCTTTCCCACCAGTTATGTTTCCCTCTGGGATTCTCCGATTCTGGTGCACTGAGTTGTAAAGCAAGAAAGCTTATGGACCCCAAGAAGACTGGCTAAGCTTTAAGATGTCCCAAGACTTTAATCTTCTGCCCATCTTTCCCTCACCCCCCCCTTTGAATTAATTTCTAACATGTGATAGGAAAGGCAGTCCCCCATCTGTCTGTTAGATTCCCTGCCAAACATGGCATTCATTCAAAACAACTGAGAAAAATGAATTTTGACAGGCAAAACAATGATTTATCCTTCTAATGCTGCTGCTGCTGCAGCAGCAGCAGCAGAAAACACTTTTGCTTAATTTAATCAGATTGAATAAATATGGCATGAATTTACCCGTACTGAAAGGAATTTAGGCTATGTCTCCCTGTGGCTCTCTCCTCTCCAAGGGCTGGTCTCTTTCTCTTCTCTTATGTACAAAGAGGAGGAGCATGTGTTGTGTCTATGCCTAATCAAGGTCAGTGGTTTTGCTTGACATCTGCCTGGCAGGGCAGCTTTTGTGCCAGACCACAAGGATGTTAAAATGAATTAGAAAATCAGACTTTCCAAACAAGTGTGGGAGAAAGCAGGCTGGGTGAGCCAGATTTTTTTAAAAAATAACACTGTGCTCTCAACATTATGCTGGCAAAGTTCATAGATGTCACTTAAAAGGTGAACAACTATTAGCTATCTATATCTATAAAAAAGTGGTGTGGTCTTGTATGTGCTCTATAGGAACCCACACCCCTTGACCAATCCTGCTGAACTTTGGCACATATGTACCTTGGGCTAGAGAGATCAGCACTGCTGGGGTCACAAGCCCCATGGGGTGGCATACACACACACACACCCAATTGGGATGCAATTGATCTATACAATGTGTGTGTTTCCCAGTGATGTAATTGGTCTGGCCAATGTCATAATCCCAGATAGGATGAGATTGTGACATCATCTGAATAGCTCAGCTGTAGCCCTCTGAGCTCAGATGTAGTTTTCACAGTAGGTGGAAGGCAAATGGGCATGCGAGATCAGCACTGTGGGGGTCACAAGCCAAGGAAGGAGGGAAGGTCAGAGGGTTCCTGAATGGATGTGTGCTGCTCTCTCACAAGGTGGCCGGACACATGCATGGGAAGGATAAGTGCGGTAAGTGACCATTGATGGGTGAGGGAAGAGAGAGATGGAGGAAGGGAGGCAGGAATGACCCACATACACCCCACGAGTTTTCCAAGAGGAAAAAAAAGAAAGACACAAGCAAAGCCGGGTAATCAGCTAGTAAATGATAAATCAACATGTGAGTTGAAGGTTTAAAAAAGGATTAATTTTTTTAAAAATACCTGAAATAAGGGGATAATTGTTAGATGACCAGAGAGTAAACAAAACAAAAACACAAAAAATGTTCTGACACTTTAAAGACTAACTGCTGTATTTTAATCATATTATTTATTTTTTTATTTATTGGATTTCTGTACTGCCCATCTGGGTGTTATCCTACTCATATTAGAGAGCAAATAAAACAAAAGGACACAAACATGGTATTTTAAAGACTAAGTGCTGTATTTTCATGTAAGCTTTTGTATTAGTGAAAGGGAAATGAGTAAAGCCAGAGCATGATGTATTATTTATTCTTTATGCTTAATTTCTTATTGTAAAGATTTTTAATGGGTTGTAAGCCACTCCGGGGACTGTGGCTAAGACGCTGACTGGAAGGCGGGAGGTCAGCAGTTTGATTCCCGAGTACTGCAGGACAGAGTGAGTTCCTGTCTTTGTCCCAGTTCCTGCCAACCTAGCTGTTCGAAAGCAAGAAATTGCAAGCAGATAAATAGGGACCACTTTGGTGGGAAGGTAAACAGCATTCTGTGTGCTCCGGTGTCTAATCATGCCTGCCACATGACCACAGAAACGTCTGCAGAAGCCAACAGCACTGGCTCTTTGGCTTTGAAACAGAAATGAGCACTGAATCCTAGAGTTGGATATGACCGGCTTTCGAACAAGGGAAACCTTTACCTTTAAGCCACTCTGAATGGGAAAATATCCCAAATGGGTGGGATACAAATACAATAAATAAATAAATAAATATAAATGTATTATCTTTCTGGAACATTGGGACAGATATATAACATTTAATGATATTGAGAACATTTGATTGAGAAGGTTTATAAGACCCATTGTGGTGGGTGCACGTAGTAGTTATATCATATAAGATTTTTGCTTGTGGTTTTTTTTTTTGTGTGTAGTTCTGATTTTTGTTCATTTTTGTGTTGTTGGGTGTTTTTTTAAAAAAAAGAAAAGGGGAGAAAAGTGACCCTAACCCTGTTCGTCCCTTTCTATTAAGACTGAGAGTGTAATTAGATGAGCATTTGTCCCATTTTTGACTGCTGCATGAAAGGGCTGCTTCACTCATTTTTCTGGCCCTCATTGAGTAAACCAGCACATCCTCTGAGTGTTCCTCCATGCAACTTTCTGACCTAGAGAGGGGGGAAAGATAGAGAGAAAAGGGGGAAAGAGAGAAAGAAAATGAGGGTAAAAGAGAGAGAAAAAAAGAAGGGGTAAAAGAGAGAGAAGGAGAAAGCACACATGAGAAAGAGAGGGGAGAGGGGGGGATGGAAGAAAGAGAGGGGGGAAGAGAGAGAGAAGGGGTAACAGAGAGAGACGGAGAAAGCGTGCGCCTTCCCTGCCAGGCAACGACCAAAGCCGGCGCCCCGTTTGGTCCTTGCCTGACAGAGGAAAGGAGCCCCCTTCCCATCCAGGCAAGGGCCGTGCGTGTCCCACCCTCTCTCTCTCTCACACACACACACACACACACACACACACACACACACACACACACACACACATACCGGACACCCCTGCCTTGCTGGGCAGTTATTTTCTGTGTGTTGGTCGTTGAGGTGGTTTGGGGCGGTGCACACACTACCCAAAACCACCCCAACCACCCACTGACAGATAATAACTGCCCGGCAGGGCTGGACAAAAAAAGCTAGTTCTTTATAACATAACACTAATTACTTCCCTGTTAATCTCATGTATCGATTACTGTAATGCTCTCTACATGGGGCTCCGCATGTTCCTGATATGGAAACTTCAATGGGTGCACAATGCGGCTGCCAGGCTGTTTACTAAAAGTAAAGGTAAAGGTTTCCCTTGCTTGAAAGCCAGTCATATCCGACTCTAGGGTTCAGTGCTTATCATACCTGTCAACCCGCGGCTCCGGAAAAATGGGACCTGCGCACATCGCTTGTGTGCAGGTCGCGTTCCACGCATGCGTGGAAAGGTTTTACCCATTCCACACATGCACGGAAACGCTACGCCTCTTGCGCAGCCCTTACGCTAGCGACGTAGCGCTTCCACGCATGTGTGGAAGGGGTAAAACCCTTCCACGCATGCGCGGAAAGCGTTTTCCCCGCTGCCAAATTACGGGGTTTTGGCAGCGGGGGCCGGGTTATGACGTCAATCGACATCAATTTATGGGGTAATCCCGGCCAAATCGGGAAGGTTGACAGGTATGGTGCTCATCTCTGTTTCAAAGCCGAAGAGCCAGCATTGTCTGCTTCTAGAGATGTTTCCGTGGTCATGTGGCAGGTACATGTGGTCATGTGGCAGGCAGCTCATGGAATGCTGTTACCTTCCCACCGAAGTGGTCCCTATTTATCTACCTGCAATTTCTAGCTTTTGAACGGCTAGGTTGGCAGGAGCTGGGACAAAGACAGGAGCTCATTCCATCCTGCAGTATTCGGAAATCGAACTGCTGACCTTCTGCCTCCCAGTCAGTGTCTTAGCCACTTGAGTCACTGCAGTGCCTGGCTGGTTACTGGGTTGAGAAAATTTGTACATGTCACCCCAGTCCAGGCAGAACTGCAAATTTGGCTGCCTGTTTTGTTCTGCGTCAGGTTCAATGTGGCTGTCTTAAATTTTAAACACCTAAACCAGGAGTTTTCAACCTTTTTAAGCCAGGGGCCGGGTCACGCTCCCTCAGACAGCTTCAGGAGCCAGACAGCCATTTTGCCCTTCCTGCATCACATGGCACTTCTTGGTGTGGCAGTGGGGGGTCACATAAAATGGTGCTGTGGGCCGCATCCAGCCAATGCACCGCAGGTTGAGAACCTCTGCCCTAAATGGTTTGGGACTTTCCTACTTGGCAGAATGTCTTCCCCTCAGAAATTATACTCACTTCACCTGTTCTTCTCAGACAACTCAACTCCAAGTTCTGACTCCCAGTTTGGATAAAAAGCCCATTACCCGCCATAGGGCTTCCTCGGTGTCAGCTCTGGCTCTTTCGAATGCACTGCCAGAAGAGCTGTGTTTGATTGACACCTTAGGGACCTTTAAGAAACAACTGAAAACCTTTCTGTTTGAGGAAGCCTTTAGCAGTTTGTTGAAGACCAAACAGGAGACCCTCCCATTGCATTTCTGTCACAAGAGTTTGGGGTCCTTAGTTCTGATTTTTATTAGTGTCCATTATTGTCTTAATGGTGTTTGTTTCACTTTTTTTAAAATAGTGTAAGCCAAACAGAGTGAGTTCATCCCAGATAGGCAGGGTATAAGTCCAAATTATTGTTGTTGTTGTTGTTGTTGTTGTTGTTGTTGTTGTTGTTGTCGTCGTCGTTGTCGTCGTTGTCATTGTTGTCATTGTTGTTGTTATTGTCGTCGTCATTGTCATCGTTGTCGTCATCGTTGTAAAGCCAATTTTGTAATGAAAAGGATGAAACAGACAGATTATTCACACCATAACAGGGTTGCAAAAATTATCCATTGGAAACTTTGCCAGAAGTTTGGATTTGAATGCAGTAAAAAAACATTGGGAACATCAAGTCGAGAAAGTTTTAGAAAATGAGAGAGTCAATATCCTGTGGGACTTTAAAATTCAAACAGATAGACATTTGCCTCACAACACACCTGATATAACTATTGTGGAAAAGAAGAAGGTCTGGTTTATTGATATTACTATACCAGGGGACACACGAATTGAAGACAAACAACTGGAGAAAATTACAAAATATGGTGACTTGCAAATGGAAGTCAAGCATCTATGGAGGAAGAAATCTGCTTTTGTACCCATAGTGATCAGAGCAATACCAAAAGGACTCCCTAGATATTTGGAAATTTTGAACTTAGTGGATTGTAACATCCTAACTCTCTAAAAGACAACTGTGTATATACTTAGACGTTACCTTAACTGTTCTTAGGTCCTTGGTTATGGCTTGAGCTGTTAATTTTGAGCTGTTAATTTTACTCCAGACTGTGAACCAAATGCATGCAGAAGGTCCCAGGTTCAGAACTTGTGCAGATGAAGTAAAATTCCCCTGTAGTGATGCACAGTTGATATCCAGTGTGGTGCAAGTGGATAGAGTAATGAACTAGGACACAACAGGGCAGGGTTCAGATCCCTATTAAGCCATAAGAACATAAGAACATAAGAACAGCCTTGCTGGAACAAGCCACAGCCCATCCAGTCCAGCATTCTGTCTCACACAGTGGCTCACCATTTCCTTCAGGGTAATCCCAAGGAGATGCCTTCACCTGTTTAGGATTCCCTGGAAATGGCATTGAGAGATATCCTGCCTATCTCTCCAACCCCGAGGTTGTCCTTAAGTATCCATAATTATAGCCATTGATACTCTTGTCCTCCATGAACTTGTCTAATCCTTTCTTAAAGCTGTCAAGACTGACAGCTGTCACCACTTCTTCTGGCAGGGAGTTCCATAGACCAGTGATCCTCTGGGTGAAAAAGTACTTTCTCTTATTTGTTTGAGAACTAGTACCCAAAAGTTTCATGGAGTGTCCCCTAGTTCTAGTGTTATGCGATAGGGAAAACAGTTTTTCCTTATCTACTTTGTCCACACCGTGCATGATTTTATAAACTTCAATCAGGTCACCTCTTAGACGCCGTCGTTCAAGAGTGAAGAGGCCCAACCGTTGCAGCCTCAGATGGTAAGGAAGGTGTTCCAGTCCCCTAATCATTCTGGTTACCCTCCATGAAACCTCACTAATAATTGTGTGCCATCAATTCAATTCCAATTTATGGAGCAATGGTTTGTCATTCTCTTCTTCTGGGTGCCCCCTGAGACTGTGCTTGTTGCTAAGGGTCACCCAGCCTGATCCTTCTCCCAGCAGGCACAGTGAGGAATTGAACTCCAAACCTCCGGCTCCACAGCCAAATATCTAATTCATTGAGCTATCCAGCCAGCTGGGAACTGGTAAGTCCACTCCTTAAATATCTCATTTACCTTGAAAATTCTGTTAGGGTCACTGCAAGTTGATTCTTACTTATTTTTCCGTGTCTAGGCCATATATATCTAGGCAGTTCGAAACCTGGGTACTGCATGACAGATTGAGCTCCGATCTCTCTCAGCTCTTGAGGACATAAAAGGAGCCTCATTTGGGTGTTTCCTGAGCAGAGTTTCTCCCACAAAAATCCTTTCAACCCAGAATAATTTCTGACTCAAAATTATCATTATACTTTTAACGATGACCTTTGCTAAAAATCCATAGTGGATAGTCTTAGAAATCTGCTTCCTTGCTGGAGCCAGCCTTCTGGAGTTGCTGGTTGTTGTAGTGGGTATTAATATCATTCTCATCATTATTACCACCAACACCATCATTATCATATTTGCCATTATTGTTATTTGAAAAATATTTATTACTAACTGTAGGCTTCCTCATGGCATCTTCTGACAGTAAAATGAATTTTGGTTGGCTGGTGGGTTGTCATGTTTTTTTAATGAACATAACAGTATTCAAAGCAAAGCATTAGCTCTATGGCATATCGGAAACAATGGCGTGTCCTGCTTCGGTCGAACTAGTTCACACCACCACCTGGTGGCCAAAGTGGGTTCAATCATCTTAGAAACATAAACCTTGCCTGAGTATCATTTGCTGTGGTTAGTTTTGATGCCTTAATTGGGTTAGTGGGTGAAACAAAAACATTTAATAATGTTTTTTCATTTTTTTAAAAAAAGCTGATGGCTAGGTGGCACAATGGTTAAACTGCTGTACTTCAGCCAGAAAGTTGTGAGTTCAATCCTGACATGGGTTCAAGGTTGACTCAGCCTTCCATCCTTCTGAGGTCCATTAAGCCTGTTTTGAGCAAAATGCTAATTAACTTGTGAACCACCCGGAGGGTGCCCTAAGTGCTCTTGTTGTTCAGTCGCATTTCCATTACTCTATAGTGAACCTCTGAAACCATTTCCCCCTTTGTCCAAGGCTTCTCCAGGGCTCCGTTTCATCCCAAAGCGCCTCCCCAGCCACTCCGGAGTGGCTGGGGAGGTGCTTTGGGGTGAAACGGAGCCCAGGAAAAGCCTTGGAGAAGAGGAAAATGGCTTCAGAGGTTCGCTATACAGTGATGAAAATAGAAGAGGCTTCTATTTTCATAGCTCTATAGTGAAGAGTCCCCTCCGACGCCATTTTCCCCTTCATCAAAGGCTTTTCTAGAACTGTGTTTCACCCTGAAGTGCCTCCGCAATCACTCTGAAGTGGCTGGGGATGCACTTTGCGGTGAAGCGGAGCCCAGGAAAAGCCTTTGATGAATGGGAAAATGGAGCCAGCCCCCTCCAAAACCTCTTCTAAGAGAAGGAAGTGGGTGGGGTGGGGAAGTGTGCGTGGCCATCCATTTTTACTACCGGTACGCACGTACTGGTGTGAACCTGCTGATGCCCACCACTGGCTACATTCATACCCTACCTTTCCTCTAGTGAGCTCATCATGGCATACATAGCTCTCCCTCACCCATTTTCATCCTTACAACAGCCCTGGGGGGTAGTCTAGGTGTCTGGCCAATGACTCTGTAGACATATGAACCTGGGTGACTCAAGATCCCAGTATAGTTCTTTCACCAAGACACACCACTGGATTCCGTGCAAGACCTAAAAAAAAGAGGATTGCCCTCTGGTAGCCCTTCAAACACTAGGCCAGTGTAGGTGAACCTATGGCACACGTGCCAGAGGTGGCACACAAAGCCAATTCTTTTGGCATGTGTGCTGTCATGGGCAAGCCCTGCCCCACACCACCAGTGCCAATGGAAGTGTCATTTCCCCACCCACCCCTCTTCCTCCTGAAAGCTGAAATCACACCTGGGTGGTGGCAGAGGAGACAAGGTGATGCAACCAGACACCCCATCAACCCCTCTTAGGAGGAGGAGGCAATGCACCCAGGCAGTGCACCCATGGGGGTCATGCGCCCTCGCCCACGTGACATTACCGGAGGCACGCTGGCGACGTCACATGGGTGCATGGGCAGGCATTGGCTGGGCCACCAGGACAGGGGGATTCATCCCAGTGCGCCCTCGCCTCTTGCACCCTGGGGTGCAAATAATAATTTTATTATTATTTTATCTGCTCGGCGCACTGCACTTTAGATTAAGCCATTGCTCCAAGCTCCCTCCTTCAGCTTGGAGCAATGGTTTATTCTAAAGTGCCACGTGCCGGGCGGAGCAAGCAAGGAGCAGCAACCAAGTGGTTCTCAGGGGCAGCCTTCTCCTCCGTCCCTTGGTCTCCACCCCTCGCCCCTGTTCAGCGCCCTCCCATGGTGCCCAGCACACCCCTGTACATGGGCATGTGCACTGCCTGCCTGTGCACTGCCTCCTCCTCCTTGGGCACTCAGTCTTTAAAAGATTCATCATCACTGCACTAGGCTGTTCTCTACAAACCACCCTATGTAAACACTATCAGAGCAGTCATTTCAGGACTGTGGCAAGAAGGGGATCTACCATTGTGTTGATAGCAACTATTGGGTTCACGGGTGCTTTCTACTTTGCTTGTTCAGAGCTACTGGTTTTCATAGTTTGTTTCATTTTGTTCACAAACATAGGTACTTTTAAAATCTGCCACAATAACTCCAAAGGAAAGTGGGCAACTCTACCACAAATTTCAGGTGTGATTTTGACTGGGTTTCAGTAGGATAAAGCATTGAGCTCCTCCTAGCCTGACTCATTCTCCCCATTTCACCCTATACTATATTGGAAGCGTGGCGCCAAAATGGCCGCCGCGCTCTTTGCGGGCCCCCCCCACCGGACGAAACCATCCGGGTAGTTAGGGGCATGGCCAGCACCCTAATAAAGGGGCTGGCCACGAGGCAGCCGTGCTGCCATTTTGGCGAACCGACGGAGCGGAGAAGTTTTTCTTCCTGACCTCCGTCGCTCGTGTCCTTTTGGGGGAAGCCTTTTCGGGCAGCTTTCTCTTGTTTTAGGCTTCCTAGCTACCTTAGCCATGCCCTCGAAGAAGAAGGCAGCCGTGAACGTGGCTCGATCGGCGCGGAGGCGTCAGCCGGGTCGGAGGACCGCGACTGCGCCCGTTCCGCAGCCACCTTTAGCGGAGCCCACCGGGAACGGTGGGATGGGATCGGTAGCTCCTTGGCCTGAGGCGCGGTGTATACCGGCTGCCCCGGACGGGGCATCGGCCCTTGGCCCGCAAATGACGACCACTGCCCCTGCCATGGTCCGCGCGGCTGGGCCCTCTTGCCCGGGCCCGCAGTTCCCCATGGGGGGTGCGAGTCATGGAGGGTGGTTGGGTCCCCTGCCTTTGCAGGGCGTGCCCACGGCTACCCAAGGGCCGAGCATGGGCGCTTGGCCTTATCTGGCCTCGGGGGCTCAGGGACCTGGACAGGTACCCGTGACTTATGGGCCAGCTGCCCATTTGCCCCCTGTTGGGGCCGGGGCCTATGTCGACGTGGAGGCCCTCCTGGCCCGGGTTGCGGCCCTTGAAGCGTCCTTGGCGAGGGCCAACCAAACAGGGGTGTCTCTGGGATTTCAGGTGCCCCCTTTGGCCGCCGAACAGCGGCCGGCGATGGGCCGGGTTGAGCCGCCCGAGGCGCGTGGGCCGGTGGCGGCCACTGCCTCGCAGCTCCCCACCCCACAGGTGCAGCAGTCTGGTGCTGGTCTGGCCCCGTCGACGAGCTCAGCTTCGGTCGTGAGCTCCGACGCCCCCAGCGGGCCGGAACCCCCAGTGGGGGCGGCCCGTGGGGGTGCATCAGGTGAGTATGCAGTTCAAGCTAATGCACCCACACAACTGACTTCCTTGGGGGGGGCTGTCCAATGGCCGTGGCCTCGCTTGGGTGGTCCGGCGGTCCAATGGCCCCCGGCCCACCAAGCGACTTTACCTTTGTCACAGGGCCTGGGTCGGGGTGGCGCCCCCAATGTGCTAGGAAATGTGTTGGGGATCCCCGGGCTGGCTCAGGCCTCCTTTGCTTTGCCCGCAGTTCCCTCTCTGCCGGTGTCGGCTTTGCCAACAGCAGGGTATTCCTTGCCCCTGGGGGACCATCTGGCCCAGTCCACCAAGGAAAAGATTTGGAGGGGCGAGTATGTAGATATCTTCTCCCTTCTAAATAGGGAACCGACCAAGGAAGAGAGGGAAGGGCTGGACGAGAAGGGTAAGGAGCAGGCACGTCGTCGTAAGCCGCCACGCACGTGGGCTAATTGGTTGCCAGCGTACTTGATTTACATGGCCGTTTACCTCAGGGCTAGGCCGGATTTGGCCATCCCTATGGTCCAGTATCTGGACAACATTTACCGGGCTATGGTTGACTTCCCAGGTCCGGCGTGGCTGGCTTACGACGAAGAATTCCGCATGAGGATTCCACTGCACCCAGAGATGAGGTGGGACGAGCCCTGCCAGAAGCTGTGGCTTCTGTATATGACCCCCATGTGCCCGGCGCCTGGGGAGAGATACCATTGTGGACATGCGGTCCAACGAGCGGCCCCGGTACAGGTCCCCCGCCAAGTGGCGGGGCAGGGGGTTCCAGCCCGCCTGCTGTGCTGGACCTTCTCGTCCAATGGTTCTTGCAACAGGAAAAATTGCAAGTACAAGCACGAGTGCCCCTCTTGTGGTGGCCCCCATGCTGCCTCCGCCTGTCCCAGGCCGGGAGGATATAGGGGCAGGGGTAGGGGCGGACAAGGGGCAGGTAGGACTGCCACGGAGGGAGCGGGTTCACCGAAAGGCCCCCTCCCCAATTAATGTCGACATGCTGGAGCGTTGGCTCGCATTGTACCCGAGGAGGGCAGACGCTGTGTACCTCCTTCAGGGTTTTCAGCTGGGTTTTCGTATTCCTTTCACGGGGGATAGGTCACTGCAGGATGCACCCAACCTGTTGTCACTTAGGGGAAGGGAGGAGGTGGCTGCTGCCAGCATTAATAAGGAGATTGCTGCGGGCAGGGTCGCTGGCCCTTTCCCCGCGCCCCCGTTCCCCAACCTTAAAGTGTCTCCTCTGGGACTAGTGCCCAAAAAATCCCCGGGTGACTTCCGCCTGATTCATCATTTGTCCTACCCAGCCGGCCACTCGGTCAATGATGCTATCCCTGATGACCTTTGTTCTGTCAGGTATACATCCTTTGACCAGGCATTGCGCATGGTGCGCTCATGTGGCCCGGGTGCACTGTTGGCTAAGTGTGACATTAAGTCGGCTTTTCGCCTCTTGCCCGTGCACCTGGGTGACTTTGAGTTGCTGGGTTTCAAATTCCGGGGTGAATATTATTTTGACAAAGCCATGCCATTCGGCTGTTCCATTTCCTGCTCGGCCTTCGAGCGTTTCAGTACCTTCCTGCAGTGGGCATTTGTCCGTAGGTCAGGGTCTCGGTCTGTAGCCCATTACCTGGATGACTTTTTATTCGGGGGTGAACGGGGCTGGGACACGTGCACACGTCTCCTCAACACATTTCAGACGCTAATGGAGGAACTTGGTGTCCCTTTAGCGCCCGAAAAGACCGAAGGCCCGTCTAATAAATTAGTGTTCCTGGGGGTGGAAATCGACACGGTGGCGCAGGCGTCTAGGTTGCCCGAAGACAAGATGTCCAGGATAGTGGCCCTTATATCGGACTTGCTGGCTAACCGCAAGGCATCCCTTCGGGAACTGCAGGTGCTACATGGACACCTCAATTTCGCTTGCAGGGTGGTCGCACCTGGCAGGGCATTTGCTTGGCGCTTGTGCGACGCCATGGCAGGTTTATCCAGGCCCCACCATAGGGCGAGATTGACACGGGGCATCAGGGCAGATCTGCACGTATGGCTACAGTTCCTGAGGGAGTTCAATGGGGTCTCATTTTGGAGGTCAGACCTCCTGGCTTCGCCCCGATTTCAAATTCAGTCTGATGCCTCGGGATCCCTTGGTTATGGGATGTACTTCAATGGGAAGTGGGCATATGGTGGATAGCCACCAGCCTGGTCAGGCACGGGTCGCCTGAGGGATCTCACATATTTGGAATTTTTCCCATACTGGGGGCCTTGATGCTATGGGGTGAGGAGTGGGCCAACTCTGTGGTGCATTTCTGGTGTGACAATGCGGCCGTTGTCCACATTGTCAACTCACAGACTTCTAAATCTCCCAGGGTCATGGACCTTGTGCGCCAGTTTGTATTGCGCAGCCTGCGCCTCAATGTACTGTTCAGAGCCAGGCATGTCCCGGGGGTGAATAATGATATTGCTGACGCTTTGTCCCGCCTGCAGATCTCCCGGTTCCGTGCCTTGGCCCCGGATGCGGAGGTATTTCCCTCGCCACTACCGCAGGAGATATGGACCTTTGGCAAGGAGAGGTGAACCGGGCGATCGGCATGTCACTGGCGCCACGCACGCGTAAGGCGTATCACCACGCGTTGGTTTCCTTTCGGACCTTCTGTACCCAATCTCACCTGCCAGATACCTGGCCGATCCCAGTGGCCCACATCCTCCGTTTCATGGTTTACCTGCACGCTCAGGGCCTGGCACCCCGCACCATAGCATCCAGGCTATCAGCGCTGGCTTTTATGGCCAAAGTGGGGGGTCATGCGGACAGTACCGCTGATTTCCGTGTGAGACATGTTTTGGAGGGGTGGGTGCGGGAACGTGGGCGATGCCTGGACGACCGTCACCCAATTTCCCCTGGGGTACTTACCCAACTGGCACGAGGCTGGCAGGACCTATGTTTCGATAGGTATGAGGCAGCCCTGTTTCGTGCGGCTACAACGGTGGCCTTTTTTGGAGCGCTCCGCATCAGCGAGCTTGTGATGCTGTCTAAGGCGGATGCAAGTCGTAGGGCACTGGAACTCGAAGATGTCTATGTTTGCAATGATTGGGCTCAATTGAGGATACGCTCCTCTAAAACAGATCAGCACGGCGTAGGCAGTGGAGTAAGACTGCTACGATGTTCCTTGGCAGACATCTGTCCGGTTGGTGCCCTACAGGAGTTCCTTGCACTGCGTGGCACGCACCATGGCCCGTTTTTCTGTCACCAAGATGGGTCTCCCCTCACTAAATTTCAGTTTTGGAAGGTGACTGGGAAGGCACTGGCTAGCGTCGGCCTCCCTGGGGCCCGTTACGGCACCCATTCATTTAGAATTGGGGCGGCCTCTACTGCGGCTGCTTATGGGTACTCCGGGGCTGACATACGCAGCATGGGGAGGTGGGGCTCACAGTGTTTCCAGTTTTATGTTCGCCCACTCCCACCGTGATTACCTTTTGAGTCACCATGTATCTCTTCCTTCCCTGTTTTTTCCCTTGACAGACCCTGGGTGTCGTATCACACCGGTGACAGTATGGCTGGTGGGCCATAGCTACGTGCACAGGGCAGCGCGTTACGCTGCGGCGACAGATTGGGGACCCCGACTGGGACTGGGTGCATACGCACATCTCACATGGTACGGTAAGCCCGGTATGTTGTGGCGGGAGCTTTTGCCATTCCTCTTTTCGTCGAGGAATGCCGACCTGCCCGACATTCTGATCATACACCTTGGGGGTAATGACTTGGGTCAGGTCACTGGCTTATCGCTCAAGCATGCGATTTGCGGGGACCTCGCCTACTTACATTACGTATGGCCCGCCACAACCCTTGTTTGGTTAGATATGGTCCCACGGCACGCTTATCGGGGAGGCTTTGACCTCCTGGCCCTGGACCGCGCTCGGCGCATGGTGAACAGGGCTGTGGCCCGATTCCTTTCGACCAAGGGCTGGGGGCGGGTCAGTCATCATCCCGCCATCAGTTTGCAAAATTACGGGCTTTATTCAGGGGATGGGGTCCATCTGTGGTGAGGAGGTATGGACCTCCTGCTGGGTGATTGGCGAGCAGGTCTGTCGACCGAGCTGACGGTCTTGGGGGGGGGGCGTCGAGCCTTTATTGAAGCTTCTCCGGGTGGCGGGTAGCACTGGTAAGGTAAACATTGATGACCCACAGGTATCCGGCAGGTTCGCAATTGACTGGACAACACTAGATAGGCATAAGTTGTTTAAACGTTGTCCGGTCAACGACGAACCAGGCGAGGGGGTGATGGTTACCACTAGACAGCTGGAATCACCCCCTGATTTTACGGATACACGTCAGAGGGTGGGGTCATTAGTTAGATATTGACTACGGTCAACAATTTGTTTGTTGTCAACAAACAAATTGATACAAATAGATACATTGTAACAATTGCCGTTGGCAATTTTGGGTGGTACCTTACCAGTGTTACTTCGGCCTGCTTGCCTTAAGAATTATGATTGGTCGTTTTACCAATAGAAATTTATAATTCGGACTAGGGCTTGAATCAATAAATGTGGCCCAATGCCGTTATCCACTTTCATTTGTGTCTGAGTCCATCATTGGGGGGGTGCGCCTGCAATGAGTGTTTGCTAAAGGAAAATCACATATGCCAGGTCTAATTATGTGCAGACCTAGAAAAATTTTCTCATTCAATCTATAACTCCCAGAGTCTCACAGTGGTGGGTAGAGTTTCCAAAGTTTGATTAAGTCATAATTGGCATATCTTGTTTTGCCCTTGCTTTTAGACATTTTAGATTTCTGAAGACACATGTCTCAGACTTCTCAGACTTTCTTCATGAAAGATATGTTACCTCCAAAATTGTTTTCACTGTTCTTTCCTTCACTTTTCCCAGTTCTGAAAAAATACTGAGTCATTCAGAATTAACTGGAATTCAACCAGGAGGAATGCAAATGTGGCAAAAAAAAAAACATTTTAGCAACATCTCAGGGGATGATTTTGCATAGCTCTTAACCTCAATCCTGACTTCTAAAACTAATTAGGAAAGATAGGTAAGTTTAGCCTAGCGGTTCCTTTGCAAATTAGGAAAGATATACCTCATTCTGCATCTTTCAATTGAAGAAGCAAATGTCAACAGCCCAGCTTTTAGCCCAAGCCTGTGGTCAAATCATGAGGCTTCTGGTGATTTTGCTTGGTTTGTTATTCCCCTGCTACACACTCTGAATGAATGGCCCCTGGGAAAACTTCATGTGCCTAAACACATTTAGAATAGTGGCCGCAAAGTTCAGAGGCTGTCTGTGCTCCAAAACAAGTGATTGGCCAAATTTAGCATAGGGGCTGCTCTACTTGCCAGAATATATTTAGAGACAGTTAGATTACAGAGGGTGCAGAATCCAGCCCTCCTGAGGAGAGGAGCTTCTAAACTTGCCAGGAACTGGCTCCAAGAAGGGGTAAGTTACTCCTATCTTTACTAAATATTTGTTGTGCTTACAATAATTCTACTACATTAAATGTTCTTGCTATATAGTATAGTATAGTATAGTATAGTATAGTATAGTATAGTATAGTATAGTATAGTATAGTATAGTAGACAGTAAAACCCCAACTTACATATGCCTCGAGTTACATAAAATTCAACATACATAATGATTTTGTGCTAAAACCATGTCCCAGTTTACATGATTTCCTATGGGTTTTCTTTGAGTTACGTAAAAATTCAATTCTCTATGGGTTTTCTTTGAGTTACGTAAAAATTCAATTCTCTATAGGTTTGCTTCGATGTACATAAAAATTTCATTTTTCCTATGGATTTGCTTTGAGTTACGTAAAAAAATCCTATGGGTTTGCTTCGAGTTACATAAAAAGCCATTTTAAGCAAAAGCCTACGGAACTGACTTTTTCGTAAGTAGGGGTTTTACTGTAGTATAGTATAGTATAGTATAGTATAGTATAGTATAGTATAGTATAGTATAGTATAGTATAGTATAGTATAGTATAGTATATGCATGACACTTGTGAGTCAATGTGCAGCCAAGTAGGGTCTGTATTGCTTTGGGTAGGCACAACCATTTGAAAAAGCACACAGTCTGCTGTCACCTTACGTGGCAGCAAGTGTGCTCTGTTTGCAAGGGCATTGATAAATGCATGGAGGTAGTGAGGAGATAAAAAGGTATGTTCAACTGCAATTTCCTCCTGTTTTCTTCAGAGCCTACATCAGTGGTGGTGAACCTTGGCACTCTAGGTGTTCTTGGACTTCTATTACCAGAAACCCAAGCCAGCACTCCTGCTGATCAGGGCTTCTGGGAATTGAAGTTCAAGAACACCTGGAGGGCCAAGGTTCGCCACCACTGGCCTAGGTTTACTCATTGCTAAATATACTCAGGATTGCAGGCTTTGTTCAGCTGAAAGCCTCCCAGGCCTTCTGTTTGGAAATGTTTGGTTTACTCAGAAATGGGCATTTCAGCACGTATGAGGGGCACTTATTAAAAATAACAATATTCAACAATTGTTAAAAATAACAAAAATATACACAGAGACTGCAGAAGATTACATTTTGGAGTACGACTCCCAAAATTATTTAGTCAGTAGAATTACTCGCTATTTATAACCCAAACCAGTAATTTTTCCAAACACTGGATATTGTCATGACCTCCACAGTACTAGTGGGTAGAGTGGTGAACTCAGGGAGCCTGAGTTCAAATCCCTGTTCAGCCATGGAGGCTTGCTGGGGAATGGAATTGGTAAAAACACTCCTTAAAGAAAGCTCTATTAGGGTCACTATAAGTTGGTTCCAACTTGACGGCATATACAGTAACACAACATTGTTTGCTTGGACAAGAAGATTCTTGCGGTATCTTTATGATATTTGCGTAATTTCTGTGCAAGTGTGCACATCCGTGTGTTCACAAGCCTGTACTAGTAGTGTCTAGCTTGCACTTCTGCAAGGATATGACTTCATTGGTAGTACGCCATCACTCTTTAGAAGGTGACTGCTACACCTTCAGCCAACTTAGAAGATGTCGGCTGAACCCCAGGAGGAACATTTGACAAGCCAAAGACAGGGGCAGAAACTGCCACCAAAATGACCATCTCTCCTTCACTGTTTATATTTAATCAGTTTCTGGACTGTCCATCTGTCATCCTTAGTTTTCAGGGTTGCATCATTCTGAGGGGCTAGATAAGGTGACCACTGAGATTTCTCCCAGTTTAAAACTGTGTGTATTAAATCTAGTTCCTAGCCCCAGCTTTCTTCCAAACCCATTTACTAGTCCCAAAGATTCATTGAATGAACTACAGATAATTTTTGCCGGGCATGTGGTAGGAAAGTTATCAGTTAAACCTTGCCCAGTCAGTCCCAATGATCTTCAGGGCATTTTATGCATTGTTTTAAGTGGTTTGGTCAATCTTCTATTTTAAGTTGGTTTTACTTTAATTGCATAAGTTGCAGCGCCTTTTCTCTTTGCTCCTGTTCTTATATTGTTTTTTAATATGTGTTGCCTGCAGTTGTTTACTTAATTGTTTGTATTTTTATATCGATATTTCAATCTATAGAACAATTGCCCAGAGAACGACTGTTCTCAAGCTGTCTGAATATGCATTAAATGCAGAGAGCAATATCCAATAGTTAACCCAAACTAGAGCAGACCCACTGGATAAATAGGATTCAGTGTAGGTGTTCTTCTTTCATGTCTAGGTCAGACTTCAAACTGCTAAAACGAAGCCACCTTTTGGTGAATTCATTCCATAGTTCCTTTTGCCTGACCTAGTGTGAGAAAGATTAGCCAGCACAAGGTTTCCATTGCATGTGATACACCCAATTGTGGTTCAAAGGTACCACAATCTTCAAGGAGGTTCTTTCTGTGTACCCCAAGAGCTGTTGATTGACATATATTCATTTTACACTATTTGAGTAGAACTAACAATCAGATTCAATCCATATCTAGTCAATAAGATAAAGGCTTGTCATTGCATAACAAAAACTATGCATGCATACTCATGCAAGTAAAGATAGAGTAATGAACTATGACCCAGGGGACTCGGGGTTGAATTGCTACTTGGCTATGGGTGCGTGGAACTGGTAAATTTTCTCTTTAAATATCTCACTTTCAAATCCCTACTAGAGTCACCAAAAGTTAGTTCCAACTTGATAGTAAAGGTTTCCCTTGCTCGAAAGCCAGTCATATCCAACTCTAGGGTTCAGTGCTCATCTGTGTTTCAAAGCTGAAGAGCCAGCGCTGTCTGCTTCTGCAGATGTTTCCATGGCCATGTGGCAGGCATGACTAGACACCGGAGCACATGGAATGCTGTTTACCTTCCTACCGAAGTGGTCCCTATTTATCTACTTGCAATTTCTTGCTTTCGAACTGCTATGTTGGCAGGAGCTGGGACAAAAATGGGAGCTCATTTCATCCTGCAGACTGCAGTACTCGGGAATCAAACTGCTTTCCAGTCAGCATCTTAGCCACTTAAACCACTGCAGTCCCAACTTGATAGGACATAGCATTAAAATGTTATATCTACTTGAGCTGTTAGAAAGTTTCTGTTTTCCCTTGGAAGATCACGAGATGAGAAGTCTAGGAATATCCTTCTGTTTTCTTTTCCTAGTTTTCACAATGCAGGCAAGTCTAGCAGCAGCTGTCCTGCTGGCAATCATTTGCAGCGATATCTCTCTCTGTCGGAGATTGCGCACCTCCGTAAACCGGCGGAACAAGAAGCATTCCACAACCAGAACGTCACCTGCCAAGGGAAATTTGTGCCATGGTGGCCAAATAATCAACGATGTGGAACTGGAACCAAATGATCATGACTTTTACAGAGCTCATCTGAAGGATTTCCCAGATGGACTTCACTATCCTAATTGTTCCATGCCTCTGCAGCCCAACATGACCAGAGAGGTGCTAGTTGAGGAGTGTGTCAATTTCACGATTGTTTCCAGCAAGCTGAAGTTACCACAAAGAAGGAATGCAACTAACCCCAAGGAAAGAGTGATGTGGCTCGTGATTAACCACTTGTGTACAAATGAATCATGTGGTTTGCCCTGCCCTTCATCCTCAAACCCTAGACACCTCCATTGCTTCAATCCAGTACTGATTGTTTCATTCGTAGGCTGTTCTCTTCTTTCCTCAAAATAAAGCCATAAGATGGGTTCCTGATATGAAAATCAGCAGGAAGCAAGTAAGCAGGAAAAAGTCCCAACAACCC
Organism: Bradypodion ventrale; assembly: GCA_035047345.1. Classification (NCBI taxonomy): domain Eukaryota; kingdom Metazoa; phylum Chordata; class Lepidosauria; order Squamata; family Chamaeleonidae; genus Bradypodion; species Bradypodion ventrale. Next base: position 10,645,722 of record JAWDJE010000010.1, read on the forward strand.
TTTTATCCGGGACTTGAGTTTCTACTATTATTAAATCTGATCCATCAGCAGCAGTAAGTAGAATTAGCCAGCCTTTTTGCCAGTCTGCTCTGCAAACTTTGCAAGAAGCATCACCTTGCTAAAACAACAGAAATGCTGGATCGGCAGTTTATTTGGGATCGGAGAACAATCAATATAAGACCAGATCAAAGAACAAGAGAGCAAGACCAACTCAAAATCATGTTAGCTGTTTACTGAATGTGTTGGACCATATTCCTTGGATGTGGGGGGGGGGGGGGGGGGAGAGACAACTTCTGCCAAGGCTCTATGTATATGATAAATTTTCAGGAGCTGCTCTGGGAGATCTCCAAAGAGCCATCATTCCTTGTGGTGTATAAATTTTATTTTGTCTTGACCTCACGGCGGTCCATTGCAGTCCCAGTGATAAATTCTACATGTCATGCTTCATGTGTGCCATGGGTGATAGCTCCGAGATCATAGTGTGTGGGTCACTTCATGGCAAGATGGGATCCACCTTAAACAAATTCATGCCAGTGACATTTTTCCTGCTTCGGGAGGGGGGGGGAATGCATTCTCGGATACGAGTTGCAGTCGACGATATCTTGAAATGAGGGCTCATAGGGTTGGACAATGAAAGACAGGATGTTGGCTTATACCTCTTGGATATATTGTCATTACTTTAAAGGTGCTTCCTTTACTTATGCAATGACAGTGATGGCTAGCTTTGGCACTCCAGGTGTTCTTGGACTTCAATTCCCAGAAGCCCAAGTCAGAACTCCTGCTTATCAGGGCTTCTGGGAATTGAAGTTCAAGAACACCTGGAGTGCCAAGGTTAGCCATCACTGTACTATGATATCCAAAGGGTATATGTGAATATCCTTTCTTTCATTGTTAAATAAATCTTCTGACAGTCGACAGCCTTCTTGGCTTCCCATGTTTCAGTTGAAGCCTTGGCTGACCATCAGTGAAGCTTTCCCCCTTGAGACTTTTTCATGCTGGGGTCTGCAGGCAGCCAGGGAAACTGAAGGATGATTGAAAGCTATGTATCTGAGGGTCAGATAATATGAGCTGCCACATTCACAATTAGAATTAGGGCTTCTTTGAGATAGAGAAGCTTCTTATTCTTTCTAGTATGAGATTTTTCCAGTTTACTCCACATATTGCAAATTAGCTTGTTGTTGTTGTTGTTGTTGTTGTTGTTGTTGTTGATGATGATGATGATGATGATGATGATGATGATGATGATGATGATGATGATGATGATGATGATGATGATGATGACATTGACTGGTCCTGGAAAGGCAATTACAGGCATTCTTTGCCAGTGGACTCTACAGACCCTGCAACTTAGAAGGAGTACATTTCTGGCTGGATGCAATTTTAATACCTTGTCATTACAAAGCTGACCTCTTCTTTAATTTGACCTGGAAGCAAAATGCACACAAACTCTGCCATAATCTCCGAATTCTATGGGATGATGCTAGCTATCACAGAAGATGAACACAAACCCTAAGGCAATAGCTGCTGTCACTACTTGTAGAGACAGAATTTTTTTTAAAAAAAGAATGAAACTGGGCCAAATCCTCTACTGATTGTAGTCAGCCTTGCTCTTGATAAACTATTTCTTCTCTCCTACCCAAACCAAAATTCAGCGTAATTATCTTTCCTATTATACTGCCCTCAAATAGAGTGGAGAATTTCCAGAGGCCGATGGAAGAAAACAACAAAAGAGGCAGAACCAGAGATCTTTTCAAAAAAATCCGGGAAATCAAGGGAACATTTAAAGCAAAAATGAACATGATAAGGGACAAAGACGGAAAGGAGCTAGCTGATGCAGAAGAGATTAAGAAAAGATGGAAAGAGTACACAGAGGAACTCTACAAAAAGGAACTCAACACTCCTGATAGTCACAATGATGAAGAAATTGAACCTGAGCCAGACATCCTGGAGAGTGAAGTCAGAAAGGCCCTAAAGAGCACTGCAAACAACAAAGCTAGTGGAGATGATGGTATCCCAGTTGAATTTTTCAAAGCTCTAAAAGATGATGGCATCAAATTACTGCATTCAATATGCCAGCAGATTTGGAAAACAAAACAGTGGCCACAGGACTGGAAAAGATCAGTATATGTTCCAATCCCAAAAAAGGGCAATGCCAAAGAATGTTCAAATTATCGAACAATTGCGCTCATCCCACACGCCAGCAAGGTGATGCTCAAGATAATACAGGATAGACTTCAGCAGCATGTGGAAAGAGAATTACCAGAGGTGCAGGCTGGTTTCAGAAGAGGCAGGGGGACTAGAGACCACATTGCCAACATACGTTGGATCATGGAGAAAACAAAGGAATACCAGAAACAAGTTTATTTTTGCTTTATTGACTACACTAAGGCATTTGATTGTGTGGATCACAACAAGATGTGGCAACTGATTAAAGAGATGGGAATACCAGAGCACCTCATATGCCTCCTGAGAAATCTGTACATGAACCAAGAAGCAACAGTTAGGACAGAACACGGAATGACAGAGTGGTTTGGAATAGGAAAAGGAGTAAGGCAAGGCTGCATTCTGTCACCCTGCTTATTCAACTTATACACAGAGCACATAATGCGCAATGCAGGGATGGAGGAATCACAATATGGGATCAAAATTGCTGGGAGAAACATCAACAATCTGAGATATGCAGACGACACCACCCTAATGGCAGAAAGTGAGGAAGACCTAAAGAATCTCCTGATCGGTTTGAAGGAAGAGAGTGCAAAAGCTGGCTTGAGACTCAATATCAAGAAAACCAAGATAATGGCAACAGGCCCGATCAGTTCCTGGAAAATAGACGGGGAAGAAGTAGAAGCAGTGACAGATTTTACGTTCTTAGGATCTAAGATCACTGCAGATGGAGATTGCAGCCATGAAATAAAGAGGCGGCTGATTCTAGGGAGACAAGCCATGAGAAACCTGGGGAACATAGTGAAAAGCAGAGACATCACCTTGAAAACAAAAATTAGAATAGTCGAAGCAATGGTATTCCCAGTGGTAATGTACGGATGTGAGAGCTTGACAATTAGGAAAGCTGAACGCTGAAGAATAGATGCCTTTGAAATGTGGTGTTGGAGGAGAGTTTTGAGGGTACCTTGGACAGCGAGGAGAACAAATAGGTCAATCTTAGAAGAAATCAACACTGACTGCTCATTGGAAGGGCTAATAGTAAAGACGAAGCTAAAGTACTTTGGACATCAAATGAGAAGGGAGGATTCACTTGAGAAGGCCGTGATGTTGGGAAAGGTGGAGGGCAAAAGAAGAAGGGGGAGGCCAAGGATGAGATGGATAGATGGTATTGTAGACACAATGGGCACAGAGCTGGGAGGACTGAGGGGGATGGTGGAGGACAGAGGCGCCTGGAGAACGATGGTCCATAGGGTCGCAAAGGGTCGGAATCGACTGTGCGACTGAACAACAACAACAACAACAAACAAAAGGTGGACACTGTTAGGTGGAATGTTTTGTCCTCCTCACTTGACAATAAGAACTTCTTTCTTGTTCTTTCCACTCAGGTCTCAGGAGTATTGTAAATTGAAGCAAGAGATCAGATAGAATATGAACTAATTGCATTCACCAGGTAGAAATGTAGCTGGGCAATTTTCCATTTTCCATCTACTACAAACTGTATCAGAAAGAACTAATTGTGCATCTCTGATTAATGTTTTCCTCAGGCTGAATTTTCCTTCCCATTAGCCTGCCCTAGGCCATTTCTCTTAAATCATCAATAGAACCATATCCATTAGCTAGACCGCAAAGGGAAAGTGGGGAGAAGTTTATTTTTGTTCAGTAAAGGGTACAACTGCCATATTTATTTATTTATTTATTTGCACCGATTAGTCCCATTTGGAATTCCTTAAAGGTAATAGTTGGTATACTGGTACGTTAGTTTGTTTATTCGTTTTAAAATGCATGTTCCCTTCTGAAAATTTAGAGTGAGAGGAAAGGGCAACACTCCTTTACAAAAGGCACATAAAATCCCACTGGAGGAAAAACCAGAATCATATCAAAGCACATACCTTAAGGATCTCTGCTAGATTGTTGTTGATTCCAACAAGCAAATCAAAACCAGGAGTGCTTTCTGAGCTTAGAAATATTTGTGGGTTTTGAACCACAACTTTCAGCATTCATACCACTGGCCAAGCTAGCTAGATATTCTGGGATTTGCAGCCAAAAATGTACCTTTTCACATTGTGAGATCTTTCAGTCCTTTGAAGACATGACCATGGATCTGGTGCTTTTCAGCCACAGAGCAGTCACAAAGGAGGTATGTTGAGTAGGAGCTGCTTGAAGAAATAAAGAATTCAAATGGCTCTTTGAAAACAAATGACAACCAATTCCCAGGTACAGTATTGTATATTTATTGATTGAGGCCCGGGCATCCACAACATAAAAGAATCAGCTTAAAATATAGAAGGAGCCCTAATAAAATGCAAATACATAAGATCGTTATGTGGATTCATTTTTCCAGTATCTCTCCTGCACAAACATATTGAAAGTCTACTATCTAAACCACAGTTGGAAGGACCTTATTCTCCTCCATGGGAACAGCAGCAACCTCTGCTTCACCAGCTCTTCCACTCTTAACATAACATAAGAACAGCCTTGCTGGAACAGGCCACAGCCTCAAATTCTAAATCACAGCCTCTTCCTAGGATTTTCTCATCCACTGGGCCAAACTAAATAGTCCATAAGGCTTACAGTAATACATGTGTTTTCTATGTAGAAGGACACAGATTCAATCCCAGCAATGGGCAAAGACTGTGAAACACCAAACAGCCACCATCATTCAGCACAGACAGTAGTAACATGTTATAGGTCCGTGATGGTGAACATTTGCACTCCAGGTGTTTTTGGACTTCAGTTCCCAGAAGCCCAAGTCCCATATGAATGGGTTTACTGTGTGTACATGCAGTAAACCCATTTGTGTGGATTCATAGGGACTTGGGCTTCTGGGAAATGAAGTCCAAGAACACCTGGAGTGTCAAGGTTCACCATCACTGTTATAGGTGGACCAGCTGTCTTAGTAGAAGACACCTTCCTATGAGATTGTGATTCATGCTGAGTGTTGGACCAATGATGGTTCATTCACACATTAAAATCTGTACCCATTCACAACAAACCCTTTTGTGTTTATATCTGGTCAGCTCCACTTGCTTCAAGAGAGGTAAGTATAGCATTGCAGCCCCAACCAATGACTTCCTTAAAGGAACAAGCCAAGAAACAGTACCATTAAAGGGGCACCATTTGTCGATTTCTGGGACTGGGATTAGACAGAAGGTGTAGGGACATCCAGATGTTGATGAACTACTTATTCTCATAAAGTACCATCATTTTTAGCCTGGCTAGGAACTAAGGGAGCTGGAATCCTACACCTGAAAAAGCCAAAATATCGTCAACTTTGGTTTACAGTGAAGCTCTCAACAACCAATACCTGTTCTGGCTCTAGAATCTTTAATTGTCTTTTATTCTATAATTTGATGTTCTCCAGCAGCAACAGATGTTTTGAACTTGGTACAAAATGTTGTGACTTGTCCCGTTTGATAGATGAGCCTGTGATTCCATTCATAGTTATGGCTTTATAACTATCAAGAGATTATTGTTATTCTTCATATTATCTTTATGGAAACAATGTCTAGAATTGGGCTGTTATTGTTGCCATTGACATCATCATTAGCATCATCACTGTTATGCATATCTCAAGCCATCTGGCAAATGTAAAAATCTGTTAGTTTTGTGCATGCATTTCAAATATTTTTACTCCACCTTCTTATCAATAACGGTAATAATAAAAGTTGCACGTTCTGAACCACTTAGAAAACCTAGTAATCTGTTTTGTTCACAAGTAGATAAAGGATGACATGACTCTTTGAATGTGTTTAAAATGTTTATAACTCATCTTTCCACCCTATTGAAAAAGATACATTATAGATTCCAGCCATAAAACTGATGTATGTGAAAACATAACCATAAGGGTTAACTCTCCTCTGCTTGAAAGGGTTGCACCCTCTGCCCCCAAACACATCATGTTTTCTCCCAGTTTGCCAACAGTCTGTACATACAATTCTGGGCCCACACTCCCTTTCAGTATGGCCTGGGCACTCTCTGCTTAGCTCTGGGGCTAACATGTATGCAAGGGGTTATGAACATATTTAAAAATGCATCAATGGTTGCTCTGGCCAAGGCACTAGAGATCATTCCCAAATCAGCTCAGCTCTCCAATCACCAGACACAAGGGTTCTGGGTTCCAAACATACTTTATTGGTAAGTTTCAAAGATTATAGCATTGGAATATGATTTGCAAATTAGCCATTTCACACATAAAAATCATTTCTAGCTTTCAGGCTATGGCCTGATTAAATCTAATTATTGAACTACAGTGTGACTGTATTATACTCACAGTTCCCTCTGTCTGTAAAGTGATCCTACACCTCTCACAGCATGTCTAAGCACTCCTGAAATATAGTGGAAAAAGACCCACCTTAAAACATGTTCTTTCCACCTGTGGCCCTCCCTCTGAGAAATTCCAGCCAATTATTACATAGGATTAAATGTCCATCAAAACTAAGTTTCGTTTCCACAGAACATAGCATTATTTTGACTACCCTTTTTCTACTGTTGAAGGCCACATACCTATCCTCTGCAGAGAACAACAATCAGAAATCTATTTTGCTGTATTAAAAAGCAAGCCCTCATTTTTATTTCATTACAATAACAACCTCCGAGACCTCATGAAAAAAGTGGCCAATGAAAGTGTATCAAAGGATCCGTTTTGCATAACCACTCACTGGGACTCACAGCAGGGTCAACCAAGGCAGAATGTCCACAGCCGAAAAATCAGACTAGGAAGTTAACAGGTTGCAACAGCGGGGGGAAATGGATTGATCGAATTGGAGGACAACTGCTTTGTGGTAGCAGTAGCTGGAGGTGACACCAGCAGAGATTCTTTCATAGACAACAGCAGTGTCATTCAAGCTAACTCCTGTTAGTACTGTGCAGAAGAAGGTAGTGGTAAACTACCATTGCATCTTTCTTACTTTGAAAACTATATGATGAGTCAGTCCAAAATGAAATGAGAGATAGTGATGGAATACGACACTCCCAGGTGAGAAAGCACTCAACCAGCAAATGGAGAAAGGCAAAGGATAAGTATAAATAACATCTTCTATCTATCTATATATATAAAGCAGAGGTGTGGGTGCGGTATCCGGAATGGGCTGCTGCACCCCTTGACCAAACCCCGTGAAATCTGGCACACACATACCTTGCACGTGTGAGCAGGTCACTTTCAGGGTCCCAAAGCCCATTGGGGGTTATGCCCCCCAAATTGATCCTTTAGTCCTCAACCAATCACAAGGGCTGACCAGGTCTGGGCCTTTGTGATGTCATGCCCATTGGGATGTCTTGCCCAGACCTGGTCAGCCCTTGGGAGTGGTCAGCCCTTGGGAGTGGTCAACCAATGTGACATCACAGGGCCCCGCCCCTTGGCCAGGCAGGCCAGCTGGCAGGGTGGGGCAGGAGTCCAGTGGACAGAGGTCAGCTCAGAAGAAGGATCACCCGAGCAATGCAACCCCGGGAGGTAGGACAGCAGCACACACACACACACACACACACACACAAAACCCCACCCGGGTGAAGACCCCTACTAGTTGTCACTAATGATGCAATGAGATTAAAGCCAAAAGGACATCTAGTGTCTGATATATACAGAGGTGAAAGTCTGATATTGATCCCTAAAAAACTACTTTGTATGCAACCAAGGTTTTCTTTTTAGGGGGTGGGGTCAATACCACTGTCACTAAGGTGAGATGCTTGAGATGTGTCATACTGCCCCTCACCTCCAGCCAAGGAGGGAAAGGCAATTTTTACTACTTCCAGTCATTTAGAAACACCCAGGCTAATTCTACCAAATAAGAATACAGTACTGTACAAGAATATGCCGCCACCAACTCAGTTCCAATTTAGGCCAATCCTGTTCCAGAGTTTCCTAACTATAGAGTACAGTGGACCCTCGCTTAACAAATTTAATGTGTTCTCCGGGACCTTTTGTACTACGAAAAAATTGTAAAGAAAATTCCCCATATGAATGCATTTAATGCAATTTCCCATAGGAATGCAATAAAAACCAAAATCTATTACCCGAAACATGGTTTCCCATAGGAATGCATTGAAAACCAATTAATCCATTCGGGGGGGGGGGGGATTTGTTAACCGAGTCACTGTTTTCTATGGATTTCCTTTCGTTATGCGAATTTTGTGTTAAGCAAGCCACTTGTTAAGCAAGGGCCCACTGTACTCAGAAATCATTTATCAATCCCTTATTTTGAGGACACCTCTGGGACTGTGCAGTTTTAGCTACAGCTCTTTGAAGCTATTGAGCCAGCAACACTCTCAGGTAAACATCTGCATTATCACTACGGAACGAGGACTAAAGTTTGTTTTTCCCCAGCCATCTGGCCATGCCCGATGGCTCTTCTCTTTCATTTGCATTAGGAAGTCCCTTGACAGGCAGTTTGGAGGGAAAAGGGGAAACAGTCCACCGGTTAGGAAAGGAAAGGTTGTAGAGGGTGAGAACGGGAAAAGAAAAGAACAGAGAACCTTTGCAACACAAATGGAAATAAAGACAAATACAGGCTGAAATAAAGCTCTGGGAAACTAAATAAGGACTGGGCATCCTTTCGGATAGATCCTTATTTCCAGAGAGCACATTATTACTGGAACCAATGTTTACTTTCAGTGCAAACAGCACACATCTTTCCATTACACTCTTCTGTGTGCTATTTTGTACTTAATTGGACCTGGCAATGGAACACAGTGTTATATCTGCTTTCTGCTTTATCTTAGTGGTGAAAAGTTCCAGAAGCAACTGCAATAGGTTTTTAGACTCTTTTGGATGAAACACATGAGAAATTATAATAATTCCTTTTGTTTCTGAATATCCAGATAGAACATGCAACAGGTGCTTGCTTGGAAGCTGTCTCTTCTGTATGCCTTAAATGGCTAAGAATTAGATTGTTATCATGATTAGGAAAAGGGTAAAGGCTGCCCGTGCTCAAAAGCCAGTTGTATCGACTCTAGGGGTCGGTGCTCATGTCCATTTACAGCCAAAGAGCCAGTACTGTCTCAATCTGCAGACGTTTCCATGGGTCATATAGCAGGCAAGACTAAACACCGGAGTGCATGACCTTCCTCCGGTCATCAAGTTCAGCTTCTTAACCACTAAACCACTGCAGTCCCTTATCATGATTAGTTTGAATCTCAAATCTCAAACTGCTGATCTACCAACCTTCCAGTCGTCAAGTTCAGTGTCTTAACCACTAAACCACTACAGTCCCTTATAATGATTAGTTCTCAGATAACTGCTTTATTTTTTTTAATTAATAGCTTTCATGATTTTATTACAAGATAAAGCAGAGAAATAATGGGATGCTATCAACGAACAGGCTGAAGGTGTTAATGTGGTGCATTCAGTTCACATTTTATAGTGCTAGGAAATATCTGAGTTGCACACACACAAATATATTAGCCAGGGGTTTCTGGGACATTATCAAATTTCATACACAGATTGTTATATGCTGCTATATATTTTGTATATTATATTTTGTTATATTTTGTATATTATATTTTGTTATATTTTGTATATTATATTTTGTTATTTTATACCACCTTCACCAACTTTCCTGTAAAATTCTCTTTCACAACATGTCTCATAGAACAAAGGATATGCTCACACAGTAACACAGAGGTTAAATTCATTAGCAAATGTTTAATACCAGGTGTTTGTTTTGTATCTTCCCAATTATTTACAATTGAAAAGGGGACATGTAGAGCTAATCCAAATAACAACCATAGATCATCAGCTCGGGTAGTGATGGGGTGCGGGCGGTATGCAGGCCAGCTGCACTGGTTACCAGTTTGTCTCTGGGTGCAATTCAAGGTGCTGGTAATAACCTTTAAAGCCCTTCATGGTAGTGGGCCAGGTTATCTAAGAGACCGCATCGCCCTAAGAGAGTCTGCCCGTCCTACCAGGGGGGACCGGAGGGGCTCACCTATCGAGCACAAGGAGGAGGGCCTTCTCCGTGTCCACCCCAACCCTATGGAACCTCCTGCCGGCAGACTTAAGGCTACAGTCAGAATTGCTGCCTTTTAGGAAAAGGTTGAAAACCTGGCTGGCAGGGCAAGTCTGGGGGCCCAACAGGGTGTTGACTCCCACTTGTTGGCTCTGTTAGAGTTATATGTCCCTCTTACTGAGTGTGAGGTGGGGAGTGTCTTTTTAGATATGAGATATGAGATGTTTTTTAAAGAGACTTTTATTGCTGTTTTTATGGGGTTTTAAAAATATTTTTACGTGATTGTGCGCCGCTCTGAGTTGCCCTAGGGCAAGAGGGCAGGATATAAGTTCAAATAAATAAATAAATAAATCATCAGCTATTGCCAGCTGTAGGAAGGTGTATTGGTTTGCATACTTATCTGTCATGCACTCTATTCCTCTGTATCTGGTGTATGCCTTGAAGTCTCACTCCTATGTCTGATTAAGTGGACTTGATCCATGAAAGCTCACATCTATACCTATAAATCTGAGCATAAACCGTTGTGATTTGACAAAGGATCCTTAGCCAGGCCCTACTAGCCCGTACCGAGCATTCGTGCACTCGCCCGAACTGGGTACGGAGATAACTGGGGGGGTTGAGAAATGCGCCAGTGGGGAAGGAGACACATGAACGCAAACAAAAGGAAAAGACTTCACTTCCCAACGTTCCTTGCGTTGCGCCACACCACAGCCAATCAGGCTGAGCGGCGCGAGCAAAAGGAACGTTCAGAAACACGGCGCGGCCAATTAAAATGGAGCAGCAGAAAAAACCACCACACAAACGTAACACACAAACCCAAAAAAACAAGCCCCAGTGTCCTGCATGCCATGAGCGCACAGAACGCTGAGGAAGCCGGCACACAACAAATAAAAATTAAAAAACACACTGGGAGTGCAGGTCCACCACAGGCGGACGCAGCACATCAAAGCCACACAAACACCCGCCGGCCTTCTTGCATGGAGCAACGGGGAGGAGAGGGACTCCCTCTCCTCCACGCTACCCCGCTGAAGACACGGCGAGACCACCACCGGCCTCAACAAAAGTTGAGCCGGGGTGGAAAAAAACCACAACAACAGAGAGAGTTCAAGGGGGGATGGTATGGATGCCTTCGCCCACCCCGCCCCCTTGAAAGCAAAACAATTTTTCCGGAAAATGAAGGAACTGGACGGCGCTCTGCCCGGTGCCTTTACTTTCCGAGTAAGTGTTTTGTTTTCAAGGGAGGACGAAGGCATAATTGCCTTCCCCTCCTTGAAAGTGAAACAATTCCTCCACAAAGCAAAGGCACCGGACGAGCACTCCGGCCGATACCTTTACTTTCTGAGTAAGTGTTTCGCTTTCAAGGGAGGGCGAAGGCATAATTGCCTTCGCCAACCCTTGAAAGTGAACCCATTCCCAGGTAAGCAAAGCTCCGCCCGCTGACTTTACTTACCCCAAAAGTTTTTTGCTTTCAAGTGGGGGCAAAGGCAATGGTGCCTTGCCCCCCCCCCCTTGAAAGTGAACCCATTCCCAGGTAAGCAAAGCCAGCGGACGGCGCTCCGCCTGCTGACTTTACTTACCCCAAAAGTTTTTCGCTTTCAAGCGGGGGCAAAGGCAATCACAAACAAAAACATCCAAAAATAACCAAAATCAAACCCAAAAATAACACAAAGAAGAAACACACAGAACCCACCCACCCAAAAAAATAACACTACAAACCCCCAAAAGAAATTGAACCAGAGAACTCACCAAAACGACCTTCCTCCACGACATCTGGAACTGAAATGAGGAAAGAAAGAGACTACTTACCGGAAGAAGTGACACCCAGAGGCCAGTAGCGAAAAACAGTCAAATTAAAAGAAAACCTCAACAGCACCACCCAGAGGCCACAGGAGAAAAAACAGTCAAAAATATTCACAAAAAAATCTAACATTTCTAAAACATTTCTTAAATCCTGTGTACAGTTTTCACTCAAAAAAAAACCCATCTAAACACAGTTTAAAAACATTGAATTTTAAAAAACACATACTTACACATTTTTAAAATTATTATCCAAGGTACAACTATTTAAAAAAATGCACATAATAAAACATTATTTGGTTTTTTAAAAATTGTAAAAAATTATATCATCCTTTCCTCCTTTTTTTAATCCCAAAAAAAAGCAAAAAAACCTGATCACAGTTTATAACAGCACGTGCATATAAATAAACATTTTAAAAATCACAAAACCTTTCAACACCATTTAAAACAGCCCGGCACCATTTGTTCAAGAAAAAAAACCCTTTACTATCCAACACAATTTAACGAAACACATACTTTTTTTGCTCGCGCAATATAACGTGGTTATGAAAGCGGATTAAAAGCGAAAAATAATCGAAAAACTCACTGGAAAGTGGTGGAAGAGCCTACTCAGCTAAAAGTCCCTTTTAAAAAGTATTTTTATATATATATATATATATATATATATATATATATATATATATATATATATATATATATATATATATATATATATATATATATATATATATATATATATATATATATATATATATATATATATATATATATATATATATATATATATATATATATATATATATATATATATTGTGAGAGGGAGTCGGACTTCGCAGAGCGGCAGCAGCAGCAGCGGGCAAGGCAGGTGGCGAAAGCCACGGCCGAGCAATCCAAGCTGCGAGTGGACGGGACTTCCAGGAAGAAGAGGGATGGTAAGAACGAGAGGGACTGAGAAAGGAGACAAATTTTAGCTGTGGCAGCTAGAGGGGCCTGTGGATCGAGGCGATTGAAGGAGGTAGAAAGCCAGGTGAAGGAAAGACAAGTGGTGAAGGAGGGAGGAAGTGGATAGAGAACGAAAGAGTGAGTGTGGTGGATGGCTAATGTCGGCTGGAAAAGAAATTGAAAGTTAAGAGAATGCTAAGAGAAAGTTGCTGAAAGGGGTGAAGATTGAAGGAGGAGAAGAGGATTTGGAACTGGTGTGTGAGTGTTGAAGAGAAGGACAGGATTGAGAATTGGGACAAATCTGAAATGATATTTTGTAATATTAATAAGGAGGAGCAAGATGAAATAGAGGATAAATACAAAATACAAGTTAAAATAGTTTGAAGCATTTGGGAATAAATATTTCAAATAAATTTGATGATTTTAAGAGATTGAATTATGAAAAACAAAAAAAAGGAAATTAAGGATAAAATAGAACATTTTAAAAAAATAAAGCTATCCTGGTTCGGCAGGATAGCACTGTGTAAAATGACTTTGTTGCTTAGAATAATTTTTTTATTTGACGCATTACCGGTTCAATTAAATGATAAGGAAATTAAGGCGTTTCAAGTTATATTTAATAATTATTGTAATGGGGGGGAACCTAGAATAGTAAAGACCCTTTGGTATTTATCTCAAAAAGAGGAAGGATTGGGTTTACCTAATCTGAGAAACTATTATAGGGCATTTCAAGTTAAAAATATTATGAAGATTTTAATGAGGGAAAAGGTATTATGGGAAGAAATTGAGATAAAAGAGTTAAATCAAGAGGGCAAAGGGATATTTCTAGGCAACACACGGGGGGGAAATGCAGGTTAAAAATAAAATGATAAAGACAATGTTGGCAGTATGGAATAGGATTAATAAGGATTTATGCCCTAGTATATCTCCGGTAATAGAAATAGAGGATATTAAAAATTTCCCAATAAAATTGGATAAAAGGGTGAAAGAAGTATTGATAAGAAATGATGTTTTCCTGTTGAAGTATTGGATCTGAGCCTGTAAAGATAGTGAAAGGAAAATAGAAGTTTATGCACAGTTGAATTTGAATTGGTTTCAGACAGCCTTGGTAAACAAATGGAATGGCAGATATTTGAGGGAAACTAGTTTAGATAGAGAAAAAACAGAATTTGAGGAATTGATATTAAAGATAAGAAAAGGTGATATTGGAATTAAGGGTATAGTGAGTAAAATATATAGAATATTAAATAAGGATGGTAATCCGCAGGAAACGATGAGGTTAAATTGGGAACAGGATTTGAATATAGAAATACCAGAAAAGATTTGGAAAGGCAAATGGAAGAAAAGGTTTATGAGAACTATGTCTGTTAGAATAAAAGAACATAATTTTAAAATACTGTGGAAATGGTACTTGACTCCAGTGAGATTACATCAAATGGATAACGCTAAAAGTAAGATGTGTTGGAGGTGTAAACAATCTCTGGGAACGTATGAACGTATGTGGTGGAAATGTAATGTGGTAAATAACTTCTTGAGAAAAATTGAGAAAGAGATTTGTGATATTATGGGGTTCGGAATTAAGCTGGAGTCAAGTACAGTGTTGATAACGGATGTGGAAAATTTGAAGTTAAACGAGGATAAAAAAGAATTAATATCTATAATGTTGACTACCGGGAGACAGTGTGTTGCAAGAAACTGGAAAACAGACTAATTTTAAAAATTGATGAATGGTATAAAGAGATGTGGGATCTTGCATTGAATAATAAATTAACATGGGAGATAAATAAATATAAGGGTAAAATTAAAGAAAATAGATTTTGGAAAATCTGGCAACCATTTGTGGATTACTCTTTGAAGGGAGAAAGGGGGAGCAGTCCGGTTCCTGATCAAATAAGTTTTTGGAAATGGTAAAAATAAATGTAATATCCCGCAGACTCCGTGATATTGTAAATACACTGGGTGATTATTGTATTACTGTTGAATATTATTCAGTTATTGGTTGCATGGTATAACTTAATGGGACTTAATAGAACGTGGTTGTAATAATTAACATGGGTTAAGGATTAATTTGGAAATAATAAATTCCATAGAATTAAAAATGGTAATGGAAGGGTGGGGGTAAGATGGAATTGTATTAAAATAATAAGTAGGGTTTTTTGTCTTCTATTAATATAGTACATGTAAGTTTGCATACCAATAGAGATTATAAGGTGATTTTTTTTGTATGTATTTTAATTGAATAATTCTTTTTTCTTTTTTTGTTATGTGTGAAAAATTAAAAATTAATAGAAATTAATAAAAAAATACCAGAAGCAAATGAAACACTAGGTTTGCCTCCCCTTTGTAAGACCTGTGGTGGGTGAATACCTGCAGAGCAGAACTTGGAAAAGTTACTTATTTGAATAACTCCCCAAATCCATGAGACCATGCTGTCAACAGCTATGCTAGTTGTATTGTAGTCTAAAAGATAAATATTCTAAGCAGTTGCCTGGAGGAAGAGGCTAAGAAACAAGCAAACAGCTACATCTGTTGGCTACATCTTTTCATTACTTAATTTAGACCCACGCACAACAATTCTGATGACACATGAGAATGACGTCAAGAAGGAGATGTTTTCCTCTACAGAGGTGATTCTAGAATGATTCCGGTTAGAGAAGAATAATGGAAAACATTCTTCAGAGGAGGGGGGAAATGTACAGCCTGTACAAATAAATAAACTTCATGAATTAGTTTCTTCTTGTTTTCATCCACAAAAGCAGTTGGTAATCTGGAGTGATCTGTGGATCTGGTTGATCAGACTATTGCAGTTACACAATTTGGGGGGAAATTGATTCCAAAACCTGTAATTTATTTATTTTTCAAAAGAGGGTTACAGTCACATGGAATGCAAATCTATGATTGCACCCATGATTAAAGTCTGGCAAATATCCCTCCTTTCCACCACTTCCTCATTTGCACAAAATTGTTCAGATCGCAAGTTCTTCCATGCATGGTCCAAAGCAGTAACACACCCACCCCGGGTATTCCCACCTGTTTGTTGGGTGACAACAGCTAATTGTGAGTACGGGATTTGAATAAAGTCGCATGTCATACACTGTGCCTGCATTCCCTGCTTTATCAACAGTATTCATAGAATCACAGAATCACTGAGTTGGAAGGGACCTTTTAGACCACTTAGTCCAACCCCCTACTCAATGCAGGAATCCGAATCAAAACAGATACGGCAGATGGTTGTCCAGTTCTCTCTCGAATGCTTCCAGTGTTGGAGCACTCACCAACTCTCAAGGCAGTTGGTTCCATCGTCGTACTGCTCTAACCATTACATTTTTCATGATATATATTTGTCTTCCTGTAGTTTGAACCTGTTATTATATGTCCTGCACTCTGGGATGATGGAGATAGTGATGCACTGAAGCAGGCCCTGTCCTGTTCAGGAGAACCGGTAGCGGAAATTTCCCCAGGCCATGCCCA
Organism: Bradypodion ventrale; assembly: GCA_035047345.1. NCBI lineage: Eukaryota > Metazoa > Chordata > Lepidosauria > Squamata > Chamaeleonidae > Bradypodion > Bradypodion ventrale. Next base: position 10,662,035 of record JAWDJE010000010.1, read on the forward strand.
CCTGGCCGGCCACACTCACCTCCATACCCCATTGTGTTGTCCATGCCCACAGATTTGGCCCCACACACAAAGGTGGTAGTAAAAAAAATTGGAGTGCATCACTGGAGAACAGATCCTGCCCTTCCTCTTTCCTGCATGATGACCTGCATTGACAGACCATCATTTAAAAAGCACCTTGGTTTGTCACCTCCCTCCCCCCCTCCCCCCGCCCCATCCATGGCCACTGCAACTATGAATCCACCATCTTTCCATTGGGAAATGATACATCGAATCACCTGGCTACACACACACACACACACACACACACACACACACACACACACACACACACACACACACACACACACTTGATACAATTCTATGCAACACAAATATCAGTTTAAACTAAACAATCCCCCTCAAGAGCATTTTAGATAATCAGCATGAGGTGTACATAATGCGAGAGAACATATGTATCCTGTAAATGAGTACATTTGAAACCAGTGTTAACTCAGAGGAAAATGTGCTACTTTTTTCAGTGTGTAACTACGTCCTTCATCAGCATCCTTTTTCTTAATGTGGCTCTCAGGGGAGCCTGGCATGCTGTGGTCCATGGGGTCACAAACAGCAGTGGGCATTAGCAGGTTTGCACCAGTTCACCAGAACCAGTAGCAGAAATTCTGGCTAGCCCCGCCCATCCAAGTTTTGAAAAAAAGTAGTCCTAATTCGAGTGCAACGCAGGGCTTTTCCCCTGGCCACGCCCACCATACCACACCCACAGTGTGGTAGTAAAATTTTTAGAGCCCACCACTGGTCACAAAGAGTTGGACTTGACTGTGTGACTGAACAACAACAACAACAGGATGTTTCTTTGAAGATCACAAGTAGAACAGCACATTTTCTTCCACTACACCTACCCAGCAATTAGTTCTACAGAGTGTAGTAAAGGTAAAGGTCTCCCTTGCTCAAAAGCCAGTCATATCTGACTCTAGGATACAGTGCTCATTTCCGTTTACAGCCAAAGAACCAGTTTTGTCTGTGCCTGCAGACGTTTCCATGGTCATGTGGCAGGCGTGACTAGATGCCAGAGTGCATGGAATGTTGTTACCTTTCCCACCAAATTGACACTTATTTCTCTACTTGCAGTTTTTTTTTGCTTTCAAACTGCTAGGTTGACAGAAATTGGCACAGATGACAGGCACTCACTCTGTCTAATCTTTATTATTATTATTATTATTATTATTATTATTATTATTATTATTATTATTATTATTATTATTATTATTATTGGTCTTTAAATCAATCGATCAATCAATCAATTCAACTATGAAGATGGCCTTAAACTCTCTCTTCCTTGTGCATCTTTGCCGTGAAGCAAAGCAATCGCTTATATACCACCCCATAGCGCTTTAGTGCACTCTCTGGGTGGTTCACAAGTTAATTAGCATTTTGCCCCTAACGTGCTGGGTCTCCTAACATGCTGGGTCCTGTGAGCAGGATGAAAGACTGAATCAACCTTGAACCTTGCTCAGGATGGAACTCACAACCTTTTGGTTGCAGCACAGCAGTTTAACCACTGTGCCACCAGGGCTCCAGTAAGAGCTGGTCAGGATAAACTCCTCTGGGACGCGCAACGCTGATCCTTGTTGTCGTTCAGTTGCACAGTCGATTCTGACCCTTTGCGATCCTATGGACGATTGTCCTCCAGGCACCCCTGTCCTCCACCATCCTCCTCAACCTGCCCAGTTCTGTGCTCATTGTGTCTACAATACCATCTAGCCATTTCATTTTCTGCCTCCCTCTTCTTCTTTTGCCCTCCACCTTTCCCAGCATCGAGGCCTTCTCAATTGAATCCTCCCTTCTCATTTGATGTCCAAAGTACTTTAGCTTCGTCTTTACTATTTGACCTTCCAATGCGCAGTCAGGGTTGATTTCTTCTAAAATTGACCTATTTGTTCTCCTCGCTGCCCAAGGGACCCTCAAAACTCTCCTCCAACACCACATCTCAAAGGCGTCTATTCTTCTGCATTCAGCTTTCCTAATGGTCCAGCTCTCACACCCATACATTACCACTGGGGACACCATTGCTTTGACTATGCGAATTTTTGTTTGCAAGGTGATGTCTCTGCTTTTCACTATGTTCCCCAAGTTTCTCATAGCTTGTCTCCTAAGAATCAGTTGTCCTATCCTCCTTCATTTTCCCCATCATCCGCTTTCAAGGTGGGTGGGTGTGTCTGTCTGTCTTTCCTTGTGTGTGTGTGTGTGTGTGTGTGTGTGTGTGTGTGTGTGTGTGTGTGTGTGTGTGTGTGTGATCGGTAGACTCCGCCCCTTTCTCCCGGCTCCTGGGCGGGGCATGGACGGGCAAAGGGAGCCGCTGGCGTGGCAGGTGATCAGCGATCGATCCTCCGGCGGATCCCCGGGTGGAGGATGCGGCGCATCCCGGGGCTGGCGCTGCCGCTGGAGATCGGGGTGCGCGCCTTGCTGCTGGGGCTCTTCGGGTGAGTCCCGATAGGGGGCGTGGGGGTGGGAGAAGGACTCAAGGATCGGGCTCAGGATCGGGCGAGTACCTGCAAAGGGATCCTAAGGAAAAGGAAGGGGCGCGGGCTTCGCCTCCCTGCGCTGCAAATACCCGCGTAACGTGAAAACGCGGGTGGGGAGGGAGCAGGAAACGCTGGCTGGGGGATCGGCCGATATCACTCGCTTGGCTCTGCCTTTTTGTGCCTTGGAGCAATCGGGGTCTCCCCCCCCCCCCCTTCCCCCTGCGCCGCCCCCGCCCCCGGATCCGTCTGAGCCGGGAAGTGCAACGTTGCGGCATGAAAGCCACGTGGCTTCGCCACCCCCCCATCCGTGGAGATGGAGCGAGCGCAAGCCTGGCTCTGACTGCCATTGTTGGTAATGTGCTGCTGGCTGAAGGTCACCTGAGTGGGTCTCTCGAGCAATTTAATTTAATTTATTTTTTAAATTTGTATTGCCACCCCCGCACACGGCTCACAATAAAAGCATAAAAGACAATAAAACATCCATAAAATCACATCCCCATTAAAATCCCACCCACCCACCCACCCACCATCTGTAGAAAAGAGGGATGTGAAGAGGGATCTGTAGAAAAGAGGGGTGTGATTTTTATAGGTCAAGGTAAAGATCTCGCTTGCTGGTCTGTCTCCAACCTTTTTAAGGTACAGTATGGCCCCCTCAGTCCCGAGGGGGCCGTACTGGTGGTCTCCATGCCGTTTACGACAGCCATAAATGTGTTCGTGGCAGATTCTAGTGGCGGCTGGAGCGAGGGCGCAGGCTGGATGATTTGGCATCATGGGCTGGGTTTGGCCCATGGGCTGTAGGTTGCCTACCCCTGATCTTGGGGGGTGGGGGTCTACTCCACTTTCATCCAAAGAGCCAGCGCTGTTTGCATCTGCAGATGTTTCCGTGGTCATGTCACACTCAAGCCTAGATGCCAGAGCACGCTGAATGCTGTTGCCTTTCCTGCCAAAGTGGTGCCTATTTCTCTACTTGCAATGTCTTGCATTCAAACTGCTTGGTTGGTGGGAGTTGAGACAAAGATGGGAGCTCACTGCCGTGCAACTCTTGAACTGCTGACCTGACGACAACCTTCCAGTCATCAAGTTCAGCATCTTAATCACAAAGCCATCCCAGTCCCCCCCCCCCAAACAACAATTAGAGGGCCATTAATCTAAGACGTCTTCCTAAAGTCTAATTCAGGAGTTCTCAACCTTTTTAAGCCAGGGGCCATTGGGTCATGCTCCCTCAGATAGCTTTGGGGGCTGGATGGCCATTTTGCCCTTCCTCCACCACGTGGCACTTCCTGGTGTGGTGGTGGTGGTGGGGGGCATACCCACCAAGCGCAGCTCCGGAAAATACAGGAACTTCTCCGGCCTGGGCGTGCATGCGCAGCAACAACTCCTTTGCGCATGCGCAGAACCCCTTTGCTCATGTGCAGAACTGCCTCTGATGGGTGCAAATGCACAGTAACCCCTTTTCCCACCGTTCAGAATACAGGACGGCGATGGGAAAGGGGAAGAACGACTGCTGAAATATGGGAAATCCCGGCCAACATGGGATAACTTGACAGGTATGGTGGGGGGCAATATGAAATGGTATCACGGGTTGCAGGTTGAGAATACCTGCTCTAATGCATAGTTCCCTTTTACTGACCTTTGGGTCGTCAAGCTCAGTGTCTTAACCACTAAGCCACTACCGTCACTGAGTTGGTCTCTAGTTGTGGGTATTTGTGATATAAGCCAGATGTTTTCAAATATGTCTGCCTTTGTCTTATTGGGACATCTGGCCTTTGAAAGGCATCAAGGACTTCGGATCCTTCGTGAGGTTGGTCATACCTGTGTTCCATCGCAGGTAGTACAGAGGCCATGATGCATATGCCTGGCATATGTTGGTAGGTTTGATAGATGCCCACCTCTGCGTTGTTATGCTGAAGATACAAAAACTAGGAGAAATGTCCTGAAATTCTCTCTACTCTCCTGGATCTCCATCATTGAATGTCGGGGGTGGAGTGGAGTGGGGGTGAGACTGGTGGAACTCACTTAATAGTTTTGTTTCTGGGCTTGTACAGTTCCCACCAGTGTGTTGACAAGGGTTAATGAGAATTGGAAGTGTGGTCATGTGGAATTCACATCGATTCTTTCAGAGTAAACTTCTGGCTGAGAGCAATGAACTGAGAGTTCACAATTGGCCACAGTCAGAAAAATTTACTAGGATGTGTGCAACAGTCTTCAAGTTCACAACTTGAATTTCTCACTCTTCTCAGAAGCCCCTCAAAAGTAACTTGACGGTACATGACAACAACAGAACCTCTGGCTGCCTGCACTTCCCCAGTGCAGGGTGGGCGATATTTCCCTGTGAAGCTGCCGAGTCTGAAAATAAGAAATTACTTTAGTGCTAAAGCTAAGAGATCAAAACATCTAAGGGCGCTGGGCACGGATCCACCAATCTAGCTTTTTTGTATCTAAAGAATTCAGATGGTTCAGCTATTATATGTGAAAAGGTGGGCAATTCTCCCTGGTACATCATGGAGTAAAGAACTTTGGTTGTTGTTATGGTTGAGGGATCCTGGGACCTGTAGTACTGAAAAAGAATTTGGCTGGAGGATTCTGGGAGTCCAAAAAGTCAAAAAAACCTCACATTTCCTGGTTGTGATGCAGAATTCTCTAATTAGCATTAATTCATTCTTGGATTTGTATCTCACCCCAATCAGTGCAAACACTACTCTGGGTGACTCACAACATTACATAAACAGGCCAATAACACTGCATCACACACACACACAAATTGTCCGCTACTTGATCTAATCCATGTGTCCTATACTAAATCAAGTGTGCTGAATCATTCATTCATTCATTCGATTTATATGCCGCCCACTCAGCATACGCCGACTCAGGGCCTCTCTGCCCCAGCCGCAAATAAGTCTGGGGGGAGGGCAGCAAAGTCCTACTGCCCTCCATCGCCGCAGCCTTTTGAGCCCCAGCCAGGGGGCAGGGCCCAGGACACCGGTGGTGGGGTGGTCCTGGAGCTCGTTGCCGCCATGGCCCCTCTGTCCTGGCAACAGGTGAGTCCAGGTCAGCAGTGAAAGTCCTGCCATGGTCACGCCTTTTGAGCCCCAGCCAGGGGGCAGGGCCAAGGATGACAGTGGGGGTGGTGGTCCTGGAGCCCGTTGCCACCGCGGCCCCTCCGTCCCGGCCATAGATGAGTCCAGGGTGGAGGCAAAAGTCCTGCCACAGCCATGCCTTTTGAGCCCCGGCCAGGGGGTGGAGCCCAGGACACCGGTGGTAGGGGTGGTCCTGGAGCCCATTGCCGTGGTGGCCCCTCCATCCCGGCCACAGGGGAATCCATGGCAGTGTCAACGGGCTCCAGGGTGATGACAACGGGCTCCAAATCTGAAGTCCGATTCTGCCTACGTCATCAGGATCTTAAGTCAATTACGTGTATTTCATTTTTTTCATTTCATTTCATTTTTTCATTTCATTTCAGATTTCTATACCGCCTTTCTCAGACCGATGGCTGACTCACGATTGTATAGACACAATTGTCCGGTTTATTAACAGAGCTACACCTACTCATCTTTAGCTCAAAACAGACTCACTATGGCCTAGCTGTATTATCCAATAAGATGGTTTCGCACTAGAGACAAGCCCTTGCTCAATCTCACCTTGTATACCTATTTCCGACATCAGGTCACTGACTTGCCCAGACATGCCCTGCTGGAACATGCATGCCAGCAGGGGATGTGATTCAGCTGAGGCTGCAGCAGGCATAGTGGTAGCTGCAACTGTTATAATATTCCCATGTAAAAATACATTACCCACTTACCAACCATTTGAACAGCTATAGCACGCTTTAAAATCTGTACGTGATAGGCAAATTCTGAGTTCATATTTGGAATCAGCGCACTTGATATCATGTAAATCACATGTGTTACTCCCGGTAGCAAAATCGTGGTTGTGCAGTGTAATACATGTTGTTGTTCAGTCGCACAGTCGGTTCCGACCCTTTGCGACCCTATGGACCATTGTTCTCCAGGCACCTCTGTCCTCCACCATCCCCCTCAGCACTCCCAGTTCTGTGCCCATTGTGTCTACAATACCATCTAGCCATCTCATCTTTGGCCTCCCCCTTCTTCTTTTGCCCTCCACCTTTCCCAACATCAGGGCCTTCTCAAGTGAATCCTCCCTTCTCATTTGATGTCCAAAATACTTTAGCTTCGTCTTTACTATTAGCCCTTCCAATGAGCAGTCAGTGTTGATTTCTTCTAAGATTGACCTATTTGTTCTCCTCGCTGTCCAGGGTACCCTCAAAACTCTCCTCCAGCACCACATTTCAAAGGCATCTATTCTTCTGCGTTCAGCTTTCCTAATTGTCCAGCTCTCACATCCGTACATTACCACTGGGAATACCATTGCTTTGACTATTCTAATTTTTGTTTTCAATGTGATGTCTCTGCTTTTCACTATGTTCCCCAGGTTTCTCATGGCTTGTCTCCCAAGAATCAGTCGCCTTTTTATTTCATGGCTGCAATCCCCATCTGCCGTGATCTTTGATCCCAGGAAAGTAAAATCTGTCACTGCTTCTACTTCTTCCCCATCTAGTTTCCAGGGACTGATGGGGCCTGTGGCCATTATCTTGGTTTTCTTGATATTGAGTCTCAAACCAGCTTTTGCACTCTCCTCCTTCAGCCCAATCAAGAGGTTCTTTAGGTCTTCCTCACTTTCTGCCATCAGGGTGGTATCGTCTGCATATCTCAGATTGTTTATGTTTCTCCCAGCAATTTTAATCCCATATTGTGATTCCTCCATCCCTGCATTTCGCATTATGTGCTCTGTGTATAGATTGAATAAGCAGGGTGATAAAATGCAGCCTTGTCTTACTCCTTTTCCTATTCCAAACCACTCTGTCATTCCATGTTCTGTCCTAACTGTTGCTTCTTGGTTCATGTACAGATTTCTCAGGAGGCATATGATGTGCTCTGGTATTCCCATCTCTTTAATTACTTGCCACATCTTGTTGTGGTCCACACAGTCAAATGCCTTAGTGTAATCAATGAAACAAAAGTAAACTTGTTTCTGGTATTCCTTTGTTTTCTCCATGATCCAACGTATGTTGGCAATGTGGTCTCTAGTCCCCCTGCCTCTTCTGAAACCGGCCTGCACCTCTGGTAGTTCTCTCTCCACATGTTGCTGAAGTCTGTCCTGTATTATCTTGAGCATCACCTTGCTGGCGTGTGGGATGAGTGCAATTGTTCGGTAATTTGAGCATTCTTTGGCGTTGCCCTTTTTTGGGATTGGGACGTATACTGATCTTTTCCAATCCTGTGGCCACTGTTTTGTTTTCCAGATTTGCTGGCATATTGAGTGTAGTAATTTGACGCCATCATCTTTTAGCACTTTGAAAAATTCGACTGGGATACCATCATATCCACTAGCTTTGTTGTTTGCAGTGCTCTTTAGGGCCTTTATAACTTCGCTCTCCAGGATGTCTGGCTCGAGTTCAGTTTTTTCATCATTGTGGTTATCAGGAGTGTTGAGGTCCTTTTTGTAGAGTTCCTCTGTGTACTCTTTCCATCTTTTCTTTATCTCTTCTGCATCAGCTAGCTCTTTTCCGTCTTTGTCCCTTATCATGGTCATTTTTGCTTTAAATGTTCCCTTTATTTCCCCGATTTTTCTGAAGAGATCTCTAGTCCTGCCTCTTTTGTTGTTTTCCTCCATTTCTTTGCACTGTTCTTTTAGGTAGTTTTCCTTATCTCTCCTTGCTTTTCTTTGAAATTCTGTGTTCAGAAGGTTGTATTTTTTCCTTTCTCTTTTGACTTTTGCCTTCCTTCTTTCCTCTGCTATTTTAAGAGCTTCATCAGACAACCACTTTGCTTTCTTACTCTTCTTTTCTTTTGGTATGGTTTTCTTTGCTGCTTCCTGTATGATGTCCCTCATCTCTGTCCATAATTCTTCTGGCACTCTATCTATTGAGTCTAAGCCATTGAATCTGTTCATCACCTCCACCGTGTATTCTTTAGGGATGCTGTCTAGGTGATATCTGTCTGGTCTTCTTGTTTTCCCTATTTTCTTTAGTCTTAACCTGAATTTTGCGATCAGTAGGTTGTGATCTGAGCCACAGTCTGCTCCAGGTCTTGTTTTTGCTGATTGTATGGAGGTTCTCCATCTTTGGCTGCAGAGTATGTAGTCAATTTGGTTTCGGTGTTGGCCATCTGGTGATGTCCATGTGTAAAGTCGCCTCTTGTGTTGCTGGAAGAGAGTGTTTGCTATGACCAGTGCGTTCTCTTGGCAGAACTCTATCAATCTTTGCCCTGCTTCGTTCTGTACTCCAAGACCAAACTTGCCTGTTATTCCCTCCACTTTTTGATTTCCTACTTTGGCATTCCAGTCTCCTAATATAATTTGAACATCATTTCTTGGTGTCTGTTCTATGAGGTGTTCTAGGTCCTCATAGAACTGGTCCACTGTGGCTTCATCTGCACTAGTGGTTGGTGCATAGACTTGGATTACGGTGATATTGAAAGGTTTGCCTTGAATTCTGACTGACATCATTCTGTCATTTTTGAGGTTATATCCCATTACTGCTTTTCTTACTCTCTTATTGACAATTATGGCTACTCCATGCCTTCTAAGGTTTTCTTGTCCACAGTAGTAGATATGATGGTTTCCAGAGCTGAATTCCCCCATCCCTGTCCATTTTAGCTCACTGATGCCCAAGATGTCAATGCTTATTCTTTCCATCTCACTTTTTACCACTTCCAGTTTACCTTGGTTCATTGATCTCACATTCCATGTCCCTATGCAGTATTGCTCCTTACAACATTGCATTTCCCCTCCCCCTTTCCTGTCCCTCCCCTTCCTCCCCTCTGTGGTGTTAAGCATCCTGTATCACCTAGCCTGCCCTTTTGTTTTGCCTTTTGTTTTGGTCAATAGGGTTCTCTTGGCAAGATTTATGGCGTGGTTGCCGGTGTCTGCGCCATTTTTCTCTCCTCATACATTTTATCACAGTTTTTTAAAGGTTTAAAAACATTTAAGACAACATATTATCATGCATATTATCACACTTTAAAGCACAGTCTCTATGTCAGTTGCTATATTAAGTCATTTTAAAGTCTTTATGTGAGTTACTATATTAAGTCATCAACATTTCTGCATATTTAACTACTTATCCTTTGTATGGGGCTCTGAGTCTCACCCCCTGGTTTAACTCCTTTGCCTTCTTCCCTTCTGCCAATTGGACCTCTCCTTCGGCGCTTGGTTGTTTTCAGGGCTTGGAAAAGGCTCTCGTCAGGGCGACTGGCTGGAGGAGGAAGACCAGTGTAATACATAGACTCATAAGAATCATGAATCAAGTATTTCAATTAATACTTTGCAGTAGCATTTCTTTCTCTGATGCAGGCATGACAGGGAGTCCTGAAAGGATCTTGCTGCCTGAATCTTGCATTGTTAGTGCACTCAAAGGAAGAGGAGAGGCTCTTCCTTATCTTGTGACTGGTGACATCCTTTTGTTTGGGTGGCGATCAAAGCCACATCTGCCCTGCCAGCTGAACAGCCAGAGGCCAGAGTCTAAGACAGGAGTTCTCAACCATTTTAAGGCAGGGGCCTGGTAACACTCCCTCAGACAGCTTCAGGGGCCAGATGGCCATTTTGCCCTTCCTCCACCACTTGGCACTTCTTGGTGTGGTGGAGGCGGAGGGGGGGCACATGAAATGGTGCCATGGGCTGCATCTGGGCTGCAGGTTGAGAATCCCTGGCCTAAGGGTTGTGTTTACAGAGATGAAAGGACTCACGTAGCCTAGAAATGGAAATTTAATTTGTTTCCAATTACCCAAAGTTTAGCAGGGAAAGAGTGTAGCCTCAACTTATCTCTCCAGTTGAGGCCCATGTTTCTGTTAATCTAATTCAAGACCTTTTCACGGCTGCAAGAACATTAGGGTTTTTTTAAAAATATATTGAGAAGTTTAAAAACTGTTCTTTGTCCTTCTGGATACATGGGTGGTGTACAGATGTGAATAATAAATGAATGAATGAAATTTTTGAAGTGTTAGTCCATGTTTCAAGCATATCGGAGAGTAAACAAAACAAAGACAGAAAACATTGTGGTACCTGAAATACTAACTGCTACATTTTAATGTTAGCTTTCGTGGATCAAGTCCCACTTCATCAGATGTAAGCGGACTTGATCCACGAAAGCTAACATTAAAATATAGCAGTTAATCTTTAAGGTGCCACAACTTTTTTTTATTTTTGTTTTGTTTACTCTCAGATGTAATTGAAGTAACACTCAGTATGGGAAAAAAAGCTTACCCAGATCTGGCTGATAACGATAGATAGATATTTTTTGAATTGATTAAGTCAATAAAACCTGATAAAATTTAAATTTAATAAATAAAACACAAAACAATACAATGCTAGAGAAAAACACCACGTAGAAACAGAACCGACAGAATCAAGCAGTTAAAATGCTTAAGTAAATAGAAAGGTTTTAAGCTGACGATCTTTTAAAATGCATTTGAAAATGGGCAGCATCAGGAAGCAAATTACATTACCAACTGCACATTATTGAATGCATTTTTTAAACGAGCTGACACCACATATGGGAAAATATCCCTGATATTGCTATATATTATCTAGGACAGTGTAACCTTCACTGATCAGAGATGTTGGTTAGTGTGAGAGCCAGGAAAGATACAACATTACAAACTGCCAGATAGGTGGTGGTCCATCAGATCATGCCAAAGTTTCTTTTTTTTTGGACTGCTCTCCTCCCACCTGAAAAACTAGTTCCTTAACATGCCAGGTGGAAGAAACAGTTTACAGATAACAGAATCACAAAGCCCTTGGTGTTCAGGTGTCAAAGTAATCAGAGTTAAGTAACTTTGCTCTCTCTTCTTTATTGGTTGTAGGGACTGTGATGTCTCAATTGTTAAGATGCTGGACTTGACGACTGGGAGGTCGGCAGGTCAGCAGTTCGAGACCTGAGTGCTGCATGACAGAGTGAGCTCTTGTCTCTGTCCTAGCTCCTGCCAACCTAGTAGTTTGAAAGCAAGAAATTGCAAGTAGACAAATAGGTACCACTTCGGTGGGACGGTAAACTGCGTTCTGTGCACTCCGGCATCTAGTCGTGCCTGTCACATGTCCACTGAAATGTCTGCAGATGCAGAATTGGATACGACTGGCTTTCAAGCAAGGATGAACTTTACCTAATAAAGATGGATATTTGATTTGGACTATGTATGTCCCAGTGGGTGGTGTTGATGTCATTTTTCCCACGCTGTCAGAAGGTTTGGAGGGTTCTGCTAGAGGTAAAGAATAATTAAATTACAGTATTTTTACAACATGAAAGAAGGCCCTATAAGGAGAATTTGCAGTTTGCAGTCAAGTGTTTATGTTTATGTTTATTTGATTTATATGCTACCCTACTCAGCAAATGCTGACTCAAGGTGGCTCACAACCCATCAGAACAAATATGCAATATAGCAAAGAACAAAATACAAGATACAAAAAAGTGGGAGGTCAGCTCAGCGCATGAGTGGGAGGGAACAGGGGCCTGTGTGGTTGGGCTGTTTTTAAAAAGATTTTGAAAAACTGTTTTTAGTATTGCCAACATTAATGTAAACTGCTTGGAAAATACATGTTGGAAAGCAGCTTGTCAAAATCATGCAGACCAGATCTTTCTGATCAGAGAGAGAGGAAATTTTTCATCACATCCTTCTTTGGCTGTTATAAGGGGCTGCTCATTGGAGGGACCAATGCTGAAGCTGCAGCTCAAGTACGTTGGCCACCAAATGAGAAGAGAGGACTCACTTGAGAAGGCCTTGTTCCTCGGAAGATTGAAGGCAAAAGGAGAAGGGGGTGGCAGAGGATGAGGCGGCTGGATGGCATCGTTGAAGCGGTGGGCACAGATCTGGCCAGGCTGTGGAAGATGGCAGATGACAGAGGAGCCTGGCGTGCGGTGGCCCATGGGGTTGCAAAGGGTTGGACTTGACCTTGTGACTGAACAACAACAACAAATAAGGGGCTGTGGTGGCTCAGGCTGGCAAGTCAGCAGTTCGAGACCCGGGTACTGCATGATGGATTGAGCACCTATCTCTGTCCCAGCTCTTGGGGACATGAAAGGAGCCTCAGAGTTTCTTCTCCAAAAATCCTTTCAACCCAGAATAATTTCTGACACAAAATTATTATTATTGGCTCTTACCTAATCATTGGATTGCCTTTTCTGTAGGGTCACTGAACTTCTGCCTCCCTTCCATCGGGTCATTCAGCCTGAGGAGATGTGGCTCTATAAGAATCCCTACATAGAGTCTGACCATGTACCTGCCAAGCCCATGTTTGTAAGTGTTACCTCATTCTCAACCAGCCAGCCTTTGCATTTTATGCTGTGTTGGTGCTTGTGCCGGTTGTCAGTGTGTGATGTCTATACAATAGGGAGGGCCAACATGCTCTCCACAGGCTGTTTGTGGTTCTCTACCATAGTCGCAAGCATCTAACCTATTCCCCACCAAGGAAAATTTTAAACATATTTTTGCACAAGAAGAACAGAGAATTTAGCTCCTGGAATACTCCAGGGACCTGAATTCTTCTGTAAAGCAAAGCACAAGATAAGGTGCAGTAGTTAAGCTGCACTACTGCAGCCAAAATTCTGCTAATGATCTGAGTTTGAGCCCGGTGGGCTTTCATCCTTCTGAGGTTGGTAAAATGAATATCCAGCTTGTCCATGCAGAACCTGATCTACAAGATGGAGATTTTGCTTGAAGCAGTCAGCTGAATAATCTGCTTTTTGAAAAGCTCAGTCCTGTGGATATATTGATGCAAAATGAGAGGGGGGGCTATTCTAGTTTTTAGAGAACCATGATTCACTAAAGCAGGGGTTCCCAACCTTTTCAAGCTGGGAGCCAGGCATATGCTCTCAGTCAGGTTCGAGGGCCGGACAGCCATTTTGCCCTGCCTGCATGATGGGGGTGGATGGACATTTTGTCCCAACAGCTTCAAAGGGCTGGCCATTTTGTTTATTGAATGCCATTGGAAGGGTGGGAGGCCACATGAAATGGCCACCCACCCATGGGAATCCCTGCACTAAAGCAAAAGTTATGGATTTCCAGTAGGGCTGGCCCCCTTCGGAGAGGGCTTGAGGGAGGATATTGTAAGATTACAAGAGGTATATATCACCCTTAATTTTAACCATACAGTACTTTTATCCCTAATGCTAGCTCTGGGCATATTAAACTCTAATAGAGATCAGGGGGGAAATGCCACACAGTTTACTCAGCACAATTTTTAAAGCTGGCTTTCAAAGTTTAAAAATATGTAACTTTTTTCTCTCCTCTCCCCAGCTATGTTCTGTCCTTGTCCTTGTGCTTCGGCTGACCCTAATCCTGTCTCTGCCATCTTGTTTCAGCTCATTGCCTTTTTGTCTCCTCTGGTCTTTATTCTTCTGGCCAAATTCTTCATGAAAGCTGATCGGGAAGACACCCGTGAGGCATGCTTAGGTGAGTTCATTGTGCAGGTGGGTGTTAACAAGGAGGCTCAGCTTGAAGTAGGAATGAGTTCCATCATGGTGGGCATTTTTACTATACATCAATGCTGTGTACATTAGCTTTGGCCCTGAGTGTCTACACAACAGAGTAAGCTGCTCCAGTATAGAGCGCATCAGCACATGTGAAACAAGTTGACATTGCTGTTAATGAAGCCATGTGTATAGTGACAGGACGCCACTATATCTTGTATCATTCCACTAAAGGTAAGGAGAGAAGTAGCAGCGGACTCTGAGAGGACTAAACAAGAGAATGACCCTCGACATCCTCAGGATAGATATGTGCCTCAAGTCCCTCGACTCAGATCCAGGAAGAGCTTTATGGCAAGAACAAACATTCTTGAGGGAACACAAGAGCAAAGCCAAATTAGAAGATGGAGGAAGGAACTTACTGGACAAGGAACAACATAAAAGGAGGATATGGCTGAGGAACTCAACCACCCCTATGTCACTCAGAGGACCCTGAATAGGCTGAGGGATGGAGTGCCTAGGAACTGTGGTGGCTTAGTGGTTAAGATGCTGAACTTGATGACTGGAAGGTCGGCAGGTCAGCAGTTCAAGACCCAAGTACTTCATGACGGAGTCTCTGTCCCAGCTCCGGTCAACCTAGCAGTTCAAAAGCAAGAAATTGCAAGTAAATAAATAGGTGTCACTTTGGTGGGAAAGGTAAACAGCGTTCAGTGGACTCCAGTGTCTAGTCATGCCTGCCACATGTCTCCATTGACCAGTGCTCGCTCTTTGGCTATAAACGGAAATGAGCACCAAACCCTGGAGTCAGATACAACTGGCTTTCGAGCAAGGGCGGCCTGGAGTGCCTAAATGCAAGACCAACATGCTCAGGTAGGGGCTGCTGGCAGACAGCGATATAATGTGTAAATGTGGAGAGATGCAGAATCCAGCTCACTTGCTGGTCTGCCAGTTAATATCAGAAACATGTGCTGGCGAGGATTTACATTTGGCCAACACAAAGCCAAGAAGGTGGCCTCGTTTTGGCAATTTAAAGTCTGACCTGGACACAAAAGAAGGAGGTTTAAAAGAAAAGAGGAAGAAAGAAAGGAAAGTCTAGCAAAAAGGGCTTCCAAACCTGCTTGCAAAAGATAAATAGCACAAGAGCCCCTTCCCTTAGGTTTGTAATCTCAATTTCAGACCTGGCATGCAAATACTTTTTTTAAAAAAAGATGGCGGCAGAGAAAAGAATAGGAGTCACCTGTGACCACACCATACCTCTCAAGGCGCACCGTTGGAAATCCAGGAGCTGGGCATGCATGTGCAGTAGGTTTCCAGGCGCTGGCCAGGAAATGGGTTACTGCGCATGCTTGGCCATCAGAGGCAGTGGCGCGCATGCGAAGTAGCTCCTTTCCACGCCATTGAAAATATGGGATGGCGGCAGGAAAGGGGCTGAACGAGCGCGGATATACGGGAAATTCCGGCCAATCCGGGGTACTTGACAAGTATGGACTGCACAGCAACTGTGATTTTTGCTGTGCAGTTGAAAACAAAGCTCAACGTGTCTTATGAGATGGATTCAAGTGGCATTAGGCCAATCTGCTTGCTTAAACTGAGTAGGTAAAAATTGTATGGCCACCAGCGATGCACTGAAGCAGGTTCTGTCCTGTTCAGGAGAACCGGTAGTGGAAATTTCCCCAGGCTATGCCTACCTGGCTGGCTACACCCACCTCCATACCCCTTGCATTGGCCATGCCCACAGATTTGGGCCCGCCCACAGATGTGGTAGTAAAAAACATTGGAGTGCATCACTGATGGCCACCTCAGTAGCTCCATCGACCAGCCAAGATTTTCACCATTTTGTCCAGTCTCAGGTGAGCTTTACCTGACAATAGAAGGTCAGAGAGATGGGACTTAGGTGGGCCTCCTTTGACAAGGATTTCCAGAACCTTCAAGTACCTACACAGCTGGAATCTGGGAGTGTGCCAAAAGCACCCCCATCGTGGGGCCCCATGCCCCACATGGGAACTTCAATTCCCAAAAGCCTAAGTCAGTACAGTAAAACCCCGGGTTATGGAAATAGTCCTCTTCCGGGACTTTTTTCCTTAAGTCGGTTTTGCCATAACCCGAAGCACAATTTCCCATAGGAATGCATTGAAAAATAAAAATCCGTTCCAGAGGTTACAAAAGAGCCAAACAAACATATTTTTTCTGTTGAAAACTCTTTCTAAAGTGGTAAAAACACAGCGAAAAATTCCAAAGTGCCCTATAGAAAGAGTTTAGAAAATAAGAAACATGTTTGTTTGTTTGTTGTGTCCATAACCTGGGGTTTTACTGTACCTTGGCTGATCAGTGCTTTTGGGAATTGACTTAGGCTGAAGTCCAAAAACCAAAAGTTGGCAAACACTGTTTTAAGCTGCAACCCTTCATTGTTTTAAACTTTTCTAGTGTGACACCTTGTAGATTGCATTTTAATGTTAAATTGTGTGTTTTTTTTAATTTCCATTCTAATTTGATTATTAATTCTGTCACAATTCTGTTACATTGGACATTGGAGGCAACGCCATGATTTTAAATATATTTAAGCTCATACGCAGTTAGTCTCTACCCATGCTGCCATGGTAGGCAAAATCCTGGCGATGCGCTGGATCAGTAAAGATGCCAAGGGCAATGTTGCACTCACCTGTTTGTTCTTTATTTTCTGCCTTTACAGCTGGCAGTCTGGCTCTTGCCCTGAATGGCGTCTTCACCAATGCTGTGAAACTGGTCGTGGGCAGGTGGTAACTCTTCTTGTTACATCTTTTCTTACATCCCATGACATTAATGAGCTTAACCTATGCTTACATTTTGATGGCCAGTTTCAGAAGGTCAGGCCCAGTTTACCCACACAGAGAATGGGTGGGCTGAAGCAGTTCAGGTAGCAGTAGGGAATGGGATGGTGTACGTACCGTTTATGAAGGTTTCTGACCCCGTGCTAGAAAATTAATGCAAGAAAGAAGGTTTTCTCCTCACTTGCTTCCCTGCTCAACCTGTGTTTTACTTGCAAGGCCACAACTGGACATCAAAATTGTGATACAGTAAAACCCCTACTTACGAAAAAAAGTCAATTCCGTAGGCTTTTTGCTTAAATCAATTTTTTTTGTAACTCGAAACAAACACATAGGAGATTTTTTTTTTACTTAACTCAAAGCAAACCCATAGGAAAAATGAAATTTTTTATGTAAATCAAAGCAAACCCATAGGGAAATGAATTTTTATGTGACTTGAAGCAAACCCATATGAAAAAGAATCTTTATGTAACTCGAAGCAAACCCATAGGAAATTGTGTAAATCGGGACATGGTTTTAGCATAAAATCATTATGTAAGTCGAAGTTTATGTAACTCAAGGCATTTGTAAGTCAGGGTTTTGCTGTACTTCACCTTCTCTGCTTCAGCCTAAAATGAGAACATTTTGCAGCCATGGCCTATCTTGATAAATTAAGCTCAAAGTGATGTATTTCGTGGTAAACATGGCTGCTGAAAACTCATTTGATGACATTGACCTTATGCTTGTACCTTCTGGCATTGTGAACATACCACCATGCCATTCTTCTTCCTTGTGTTATCTCATGCAAGTGCCTTTTGGGATGGTCTGGAGATATATTTTCTTTTCTCCAGAGCAACGCTGAGCAGCTTCCCAAACATGGGTTATTTGGGGGGCGGGGGGTAGTGAGTTACTGTGCAGGCAGCAGATAATAAAAAATTCATGTCAGAAATTATTCTGGGTTGAAAGGATTCTTGTGGAAGAAACTCTGCTCAGGGGATGCCCAAATGAAGCTCCTTTTATGTCAAGAGCTGCTCAATCTGTCATGCAGTACCCAGGTCTCAAACTGCCAACTTGCCAGCCTTCCAGCTAACAAGGCGAGCTTCTTAACCACTGAACCACTGCAGCCCCAGGCAGCAGATATAGGATGTGGATGGAGAACATATGACCCATGGTTACAATCCAGCCCTCAGCAGGCTTCTTGCTGGTGCATCTTCAAGACTCCATGAAGCTCACTGAAGAGAAGTCCCAGTATCCCCATTAGGAGACAACAGCCAGAGGTCCCTGGCATGTGCTAAATCAGTGGTGGTGAACCTATGGCACGTGTGCCAGAGGTGGCACTCGGAGCCCTCTCTATGGGCACTTGTGCAGTCAGCTCAGCACAGAACTTGCCCCGCCCCTCTGCCCAGCAGCCCAATGGAAGTGCTTCCTCTCTTCCCCCAGCACAGAGTTCACCCCGCCCCCTCTGCCCCGCAGCCCAATGGGAGCACTTCCTTCCTCCCCCCAGCACAGAGTTCACCCCGCTGCTCTGCCCAGCACCCCAATGGGAGTGTTTCCTTCTTCCCCTGTTGCTGTGGTTGGCACTTTGTGATAAATGAGTGGGTTTTGGGTTGCAGTTTGGGTACTCAGTCTCTAAAAGTTTCGCCATCATTGTGCTAAATAAATCCTGTTACTGTCCTTTCCGCTTGTGTCATAAGGAGCTTCTGGAAACTCCCAGTGAGCGTATAATGCTCCCACTGCAGAGAAAGACAGGGAAGCATTCCACACTTGGCTGAAGCACCAGGTAGAAGAATTCCAACTGGAGCTTTAGCCAGGTGCCCAATAATGTCAGGGTTGCATCCACATTTCTCAACACTCAGTTTTACTTCTCCATTCCCAGCATGGAATCCCAGAGATTCCACCTCATTCTATCCCTGTCTTCATCTCAGCCTCTTCCTCTCTTTAGTGCTGGGCTTATGGCGAAAGCTCATCTCTCACTGCTCTTCCTCCTTCTAGGCCTCGGCCTGATTTCTTCTACCGCTGCTTTCCAGATGGCCGAGAAACGCTACAGCTCTCATGCACTGGTGATGCGCAGGTGGTGACGGAAGGGCGCAAGAGCTTTCCCAGTGGCCATTCCTCTTGTGAGTCCGCAGGTTGACTTTGTTCTTTCCCAGTCAGGAAAGATTTGGCAGTTGGCTTGCAAATAGATCCAGAGGGTATTCATTAATAACTACTTCAGAGTACCCCCATTCAGATCATCCTCTGAATGGAAAATTAGTCTTAACCCATGCTCAGGTTCACAAAAACATTCTGAAAGGCAGCAGCATCCCATCTAGAGTGCAGGTAAAAGAGGCTTAGGGTCCATTGAGTTTGGAGGGCAGCTAAGGACCAGGGCCACCAGACATCCACAAGGCAGCCATTGAAAATGTCACTTTTTGATTGACAGTTCCAGAGTTCCCAGTATTCTCCCCATGAGCATTAGCGGTGTTGGCAAGGAAATGTGCAATTAGTTGCACAAAATAACCTTTTTAGGAGCTGAAACAGGAGGTGTACTCAATACTCCCTTGGTCTACAGAAGAGGTTCTTCTGAGTCCCTGTTCAGATATGACTGGATGCAACGGGATTTTTGCTCAATGACACTTGAAGGCCACACCACTTCAGTTTAGTTTAAATAGCCAGGTTGTGTGGGATAGGCATGGGAAATTTGTATTTCTTGGGCTTCAGATCCCAGAATTCACTAGAAATCCCCACCAGCCAGAGTGCTGAGGGATTTGGCCAAGAAATCGAAATCCTCACATCAGTTTTCAGTTACTCACAAGTGGGGAATGAAGACTCCTGTTAGCCATTATATTCGACCAAGGCGGGGGAGGGAATGAGTGCTACTGGCTAAGCCCCATGGAAGCCAGAAGGTTTAGGGCAGGGGTCCCCAAACACTGGTCCACGGGCCAGTGCCAGGCCCTGAACTGGGCCATGGGGTGGTGGTGCTGGGAGCCACGGTGGCAGCCTTCTGCTCCATGGGTCTGCCCGGCAAACAGGGTGCAGACTTCAGACACAGTGGATGGGTGGGTGGCCAGGCCCCTCATCCACATTGCTTAACTTCGGCGGGGCTCCACCACCCCACCTGTGTACAGAGTGATGCCTCACTGCCCTAGTTGGGCAATGTGGCTAGAAGGCAGCTGGGTCCCTCCTCCTTGGTTTTGGGCTGCCGCAAGGCTCCTCCCCCTGCTTCTGCAAAGTGTGCACTTTGCCGTATTTTGTTGTGCACTTGCACCATCCAATCCCACCCCCATACCTGTCAAGTATCCCGGATTGGCCGGGAAATCCCGCAATCTAACGCTCCTTCCCCCTCCTTCCTGCCGTCATCCTGTAATTTGACTGGCCAGGAGAGGGGTTACTGTGCATGTGTGCAGGGGATACTGCGCATGTGCAGTAACCCAGTAACCCCTGCGCCCATGCGCAGAAACCCCTTTCCTGGCCAAAGGGGCTACTGTGCATGCGTGCTGCTGCCTCTGATGGCTGCGCATGCACAGTAACCCCTTTCCTGCCCGGCACCTGGAAACTTACTGCGCATGCTTGCCTGGCTCCCAGATTTTGAAAACCGCGGCTTGACAGGTATGCCCCACCCCCACCGTGGAACAGTTGTTTGACACAAAGCCAGTCCATGGTGCGAAAAAGGCTGGGGACCCCTAGTTTAGGGGACTGGCCATTTTTGAAAAGCACCTTGTACAGACCCTGCTGGGTGAGGGGGAAGACTATGTGCTGCCTAATCCTTTGAAGCATCCACAGAGCTTAGTCATACCTACCCATTTCTTCTGTCTTCTTGACAAAAGTGACTCTATGGTGCAAATGTGTCCAGAGCTCTGGAGAGAGTCAAGCTATGGTGAAGTGCCAACTGCAAGTTACCTTGACAGCAGCGGGGTTTAGTTCTGAGTAGACATATCGAGAGGGTGCCAAAAATGTATGCACATTTTAAGAAAGGAAAAAAAACTATTAAAATTGTAATGATATATACTGATAACAAAAGATGAATACGAGTCATGTTTGACTTCTACAATTACCAGAGGTGCTCAAAGTGGTTACCATCAGCATCCAGACTGTTCTGATTAAGGCGAACCTGCTTGAGCAAGGTTGACCAAAGCGTCCCAGATCTTCCCTTGTGCACATCACACACAGTACCATGCATTTCAAACCTATCCTGAATACCTGTAATTGTTGGGTATGTAAACAGTTCTGTTGCATACTCACGCCTCCATTGTTATACTTCCACATTTTAAAAATTTTAAATACCACTTCAAAATGGTCTTAAGTTCCTCGAATGACAACCTGCTTCCGCCATTTTCATTGACTGTCCTGCTCGTCGCATGGTGACGTTAGCATGAATTCTTTTGAGCGAATGTATTACTGCACGTTGCTACTGTAATTAAATTCAACTTCAAAAAGTAAGACACAGATAACATCTCTTAAAACATGTATACATTTTATGAACCCTCTGCACATGTGTTAAGATTACAGTGTTAGATACCCTTATTCCTAGCTCAGTCTGCATTATAGCTTCCTTAGGGATAGGGGCCAATTGTATCTCAAGCTTTCAGGGACTCACTACTGATGTTTCTACTTTGAGTCGCACCTTGATCTACCTTGTCTTCCAGTTGCTTTTGCTGGCCTTGCCTTTGGATCCTTTTATATAGCAGGGAAACTTCATTGCTTTGCACCTGGTGGGCGAGGGCAGTCCTGGCGCCTCTGTTCCTTCTTAACACCCCTCTTTGTCGCCATGCTCATTGCTTTATCCCGCACCTGTGACTATAAGCATCATTGGCAAGGTGAGTGGGGTCTTGATGTGGCGAGGTGGATGGGGCCCCCAGTAGCGGTGAAGGGTTAGAAGTTGACTGCACTGAATACCACAGGAATGGAGAATATTTGGCCATGCAGAGGTTGTTGGATTCGCATGGTTGTTATGAGAGTAATATGGGGAGTAATTGTGTGTGCAAATTGTGGAGATGAAAGTGTAAATTGAAGGAAAATGAAATGAAGCAATAATTGATCAACTCTGGGAACAGGAATTGTAAAAGTATTCTTTTGCTCCAGGGATTGGGATTGTGTGGCCTTCTGAATATGGCTGCTGTACAACGCTCATCATTTTTCAACATCAGTTGTGCTGGCAAGAGCGAATGGTTGCAGTCCAGCAGTATCTGAAAGGCCACACATTCTCCACTCGTGAATTAGACGATGCTGGGTTACATGGCCAGGTGGATAGATCTAAGGCACGGGTGGCCCAACCTTGGTGCTCTAGTTGTTCTTGGACTTCAATTCCCAGAAGCCCTGATCAGCAGGCATGCTGAATTGGGCTTCTGGGATTTGAAGTCCAATAACACTTGGGGCACCAAGGTTGACCATCCCTTATATAGGTGGTCATACCAGTTCACCATGATTCTTACCTTAGATCAGGGTTGGCCAACCTCAGTGCTCCAGCTGTTCTTGGGCTTCAATTACCAGAAGCCCAAGTCAGCACACATATGACCACCCCTGAGCTATATGTTGTTAAACTCCAGCTTCCATCAACCCCAGCATAGTCAGTGCTCAGGGATGCTGGGTGTTGTTTTCCTGCAGCATCTGGAGGGTGTGTGTGTGCAAAGGTTCCTTACCAATGCAGAAGACATCTTCCTCTGTTGGATGAAATGTTCTCTTTCTCATTTGACTCTCAAGAGCATACCTGTCAAGTATCCCGTTTCCCCCGGGAAAACCCCTTATTTTTACCCCTCCCTCCTCCTGTTTTATTAATTTTCCCTTAATATCCCCTTTTTTAAAAAAAAAATCCTGACCGGAGCCCTCACAGGCAAAGCTGCAGTATGTTTTTCTGGCCATCAGAGGTCGCTGTGTGGCTTTTCGCTTGTGGAAGGAGAGAGAGAGAAGGTGGTGGGGGTGTTCTGTAGTTAGTTTCTCTTTCATTTCCCTTCCCTGCCACATGGTCATGGAGGCTTCGTTTTTGCTGCTGCTGTTCAGAGCCACCATGGGACGAGGTGTCTACTCTTGAGGTGAGCGATATTTCATATATGCAGGGGCAAATCAGTGAGATTTTTCTCTCTCACTCTCATGGTTTATTGAGCTGTTTCTGCCCTGCCTCCTGGCTGGAGGCTTCCATTTCTGTTCTAGAGTTAACTTGGGAAGGGGGGATGTTGCTTGATCACTATATGAGAGAGAGAGAGCACCCCACCTTCTAACAAACCATCTGGAGGGAGGGAGATTAACTCCTCGGCTGCTGGGAGGCTTGGAAACTACAGAGGTTGCTTTTTACTTTACTAATTCCTTTCCTTAAGCTGGATCCGACATTCTCAGGTGATAGTGCTTCAATTGGTTGCAATGAGGAACAAAGATTGGTTAATTTGGGGGAATTAATCCCTTGCTCCTCCACCCTAATTGTGTGTGTGACTAGCAATGTGCAGTGCTAGTTCATTAAAGCCAAGCTGCTTACAAGCAGTTGGTAACCCTAGGGGACTGGTTTACTATTCTGCACTTTCTTTGCTTCCCAGGAAAAATAATAATTAAAAATGAGTAAGGTAAAGATGGGAGCACATTCTGTCCTGCAGTACTCGGGAATCAAACTGCTGACCTTCTGCCTCCCAGTCAGCATCTTAGTCACTTAAGCCACTGAGCAAACAAGAAAGAAAAGAAAACAAAAGTCCCCCAAGAAAATGGGAAAAGGGTTCTTTGGCCCACACAGCTTTGTGCCCATTGCATCTACAATACCATCAAGCCATCTTATTTTTGGCCACCCCCTTCTTTTGTCCTCCATCTTTCTCAGCATCAAGGCTTTCTCAAGTGAATCCTCTCTTATTTGATGTCCAAAGTACATTTGCGTCATTTTTACTATTTGACCTTTAATGAGCAGTCAGGGTTGATTTCTTCTAGGATCGACCTATTTCTAACACCACATTTCAAAGGCATCTATTTTTCTGCGCTCAGCTTTCCTAATGGTCCAGCTCTCACACCCATACATTACCACCAGGAATACCATTGCTTTGACTATGCAATTTTTTGTTTGCAAGGTGATGCCTCTACTTTTAACTATGTTCCCGAGGTTTCTCATAGCTTGTTTCCCAAGCATCAGTAGCCTTTTTATTTCACGGCTGCAACCACCATCTGCAGAGATCTTTGATCCTATGAAAGTAAAATCTGCCAGTCGTATCCAACTCTAGGGTGCAGTGCTCATCTCCATTTACAGCCAAAGAACCAGTGCTGTCTGTGTTTGCAGACATTTTCATGGCCATGTGGCAGGCATGACTAGAGCCCAGCAAGTCACATGGTTATATTTGACCATGCCCACAGAGGGGTGTGGCCAAAATTTCCCTTATTTTCAAATCCAAAACTTGACAGGTATGCTCAAGAGGGAGTAAAATGTCAATCTGGAATTGGTTGATGAAGAGCGTTGTGTTGCTTTCTGAAATAGCCTACTGGTACACTGAATCTTGTGATGCTGCTAGCCAGCCCAAGAGGAAATGTTCTTTGACGCTGTTCTCCTGTGCTCTTTCCTTCCAAGATGTGCTGGTTGGCTCAGGAATGGGCTTTGCGTTTGCATATCTCTGCTACAGGCAACATTACCCTCCATTGACTGACCCTGAATGCCATCAGCCACTACAATGCAAGTCAAGACTTTCTCCCTCAGAGAGGCAAAAACTGACACTCTCCGGCTTCAGCTTAGATGTATAATGTCATAGGATCTCCACCACTCTGCATGTACTGAGATCTGGATGAGACAAGAGGGCACATGCTATCCATGTTGTTTTGTACCTGCAGGGGGAAAGTGATGGTACTCCTTTCTTTGTAGGTCCTTTGGAAGAAAGGAAAAGGTTACGTTTTGCTTGTCTGATGAACTATGGAAGTAGCATCCCTGGTCATCCCAGGCAATCTTTGAAGTTGGGGTGCATCTTTTTAACAGCATATTTAGAGGCTGACCCATGCCAGCATTAAATATATCAAACAATCACAATGGACCAAAAGAAGAAGAAGAAAATGGCAAAGTCCACTTCTTTGCCACAAGGGTAGACCTTCAACTTGTACATTGTTTACTCACAGATTAACACCTTATGATCCCAGTGAGTGTGCTACAAGCTGGTACTTAACAGAAAATGCTGTCTGCAGAGTAAGTGCTCAAGATGAGGTGAGCTCCCTAATCAGAAGGAAGGTGACACCTTATAGACTTTATATCCTTGTAAGACAGCAGTGGGCAAATGTGGCCCTTCCAGATGTTGTTGCAATTCTAATAAGCCTTAGCCGGGTTAGCAAGAAAGCTTAGAAAATGTGGTTCTTCAACATCTGGAAGGTTACTACTTGCTTACACTACCATTAAGAGGTGGATAGCCAGTGTGGCTTAGTGGATAGAATAATAATTTTGCATCAGAAGTTATTCTAGGTTGAAAGGATTTTTGCTGGAGAAACTCCACTTGGAGGATGCTCAAATGAGGCTCCTTTCATGTCCCCAAGATCTTTTCCCCACCAAAGTGGTCCCTATTTATCTACTTGCAATTTCTTGCTTTCGAACTGCTAGGTTGGCAGGATATGAGACATAGACGGGCACTCAATCTGTCATGCAGTACCCGGGTCTCGAACTGTTGGCTTGCCAGCCTTCCAGCTAAGAAGATGAGCTTCTTAACCACTGAGCCACCGCAGAACGATGGACTAGGACTTGGTCACAGAAACTGTGGGGTGGGGCAGTGCTGACAAATTTCTCACTTATCTTAAAACCCCTATTAGGGTTGCTGTAAGTTAGATGCGACTTTGTACAGAACATGCATACCCAAGTGTGGCATAGGTTTTCATTTAGCCTTTCATGCAGACAGCTGAAGATACATGAATGATGCAACCTGCACAGGTAGACTGGGTTACTCTTTCATTGATACAAATGTTTAAATAAGTTTAGTTGTATAGACCCAAGCAGATCTACACAGAAGTCTCCCCCCATTCAGTGATATCTCTTGTTTTGTCTGTGTTAACAAAAACTGGAATCCAGAGAAATTAAACAGCAAGCTGGCCTGTATGAAATAATGCCTCCTTCTCTATTCCAAATACAAAAATCCACAGCACTGCTGGGAATTATCTTGAATAGCATTCTCCATCACTCCTCGGAGCAACAGGCCAGGCTAATGGATGAGGACAGCCTGTATAGTACAACCAAGCTGTGACCTTCAGTGGAGAGGATGAGTTGGGAATCAGGAAGAACAAATAGGAGCAGCTGCTGTGACTGCCATCATCTGCTGCTCAAGACAGTTGCCTCCGTCTAATGGCAGGGCTTGGCTTGCTAAACAGCTAAATTCATGGTTCATGCATTGATCAAGTGGGTGATCTACAGAAGCATCTGGCATTCATGTATGTTCACTTCAAAATAGCTAGGACTATTTCTTTTCAGATGGTCCTGCTCTTCATAGGTCCATAGGTCCCCCCAGCTGCCTTCAAAAGCAGAATGTATGTTACACCCCCTTGGGAAGACATTAGTGCTGTGCATGTTTCCACACAATTCCCCAACATCTGTTCTGAGGGGAAATAATTCAGAATAGGTAGGCAAAGTGCAGCCTTCCAGATGTTTTTGGACTCTGTGATGCAATCCAGGACCGCCATCAGGGCAGTACTACCAGTACTGCCATATAGGGCCCGGAGCTGACAGGGGCCCTGTCGCCGGCGGCCATAACTGTGACATTACTATGTGTGTGTGGTGGTGGTGGGGGCAATAGGATTGCTCAGTATGGGGCCCAGAAATTTCTGATGGTGGACCATCAGAATCAATCAAGCGACCACTCAGAAAACTGGGGGCAACTCCTTTTTCTGCTCCTTTTAAGCCACCGTTCTCTTGCACCCTTGTCAGTGGAAGGGTCGTCCCCATGATGAAAATTCAGATTTCTTGTTTTGCCTTTTTAATACCTTGTACATTTTTAGGGGCCAAAATCACTAGTCATTTTAATTGTTTTATGGCTTTGTTTTTGAAGTGTTCAATTAATAAAATTGCCAGTGTTGGAGAACAAGAGTTGGGTCACTTTGTTGGGTGCTCGGCAGTGGTGACTGACTTCAGATGCCATTTACCCTCCTTTCCTGAACTCTGCAAAATGGAGGTAGCTGAAAGTGTTCAGCAGTTACTGTTGGTTTACATCAGGGGTTCCCAGCCTTTTGAAGCCAGGGGCTGGGTCACGCTCTATCAGTCAGCTTTCAGGGCCGGACAGCCATTTTGCCCTGCCTGCACAATGTGGGTGGCCATTTTTGTCCCAACAGCTTCAAAGGGAGCGGCCAGTTTGTTTCTCAAATGCCCTTGGAGGGGTGGAGGGCCACATGAAATGGTGACGCAGGCTGGATCCAGCCCACAGGCCTTAGGTTGGGAACCCCTGGTTTACATGATTGTAAAGTGCTTGTAAGTAGCAAGACTGGCACTCAACCAGACATGTGCTTAAATGTTTTAGGTTAGTGGGCATAGTTGGCATAGTATTGCTTGTAAGATATAAGGAAGTGCTCACAAAGAGATAGAGTACCTTGAGATTGGATTCTTGTACACTTAGATCAGAACAGAGCTTGGAAATAATTTGTTAATTTCAATGTGTCAACTAAATTCATTACAGTTGTAACCAAATTATTTCTCACACTGCCTGTACCTAAATTGGATTGTTTGAGAATGGGCCAAAAAACAAATTCTTTTAAATAGGAAGGGATACGTCTTTCCTATAGAGAGGAGTTGAAAACATGAGTTGAGTGGTCTATTCTATCATTCTGTCTTGGGCAGATTTCAAAAGCCTAAATAGGGAGAGATCCAACAGAGAGGTAATGGCTTTACAGCATACAAGGGTTTACCTTTAGATCAGAGGTGCCCAAACTACAATCCTGTTTGTCTTTGCATAATGTATTAGAGCTATGCCCAGGTATTAAAGGTTGTGCAATTCTTTTACACACTCCTTTTGTAGGCATAGCACAAAAGTTGTGCAAAAGCTGAGGCTGGTTACTCTGGCAACAGATATCAGTGCTGTGTGAAGTAACCGATTAATTAAATAGCACAGTGTGAAAAACAAAAAAATGGCACATAAAATGCAGGCGGGGGAAGTAGCTTCACATTTGGGATTGCTTTTCACTGGATCCTTACCTAAAGTTGTACTTTGTGCAATGACAAGGAAATAGTTGCCTGCTCGATGTACAGTCTCTCGTTTCATCCAAGGTGCGCAGAAATTTGTGTCTTAACAAGTGAGTTGTGCAGAACTTCAGATGCCAGGTACTTGGCTAAGCATTAAGATATACTTGCACATGGTTACTTTCAGTTTGCAAGGGAAACACAACCTTTTTTTTTTTTTTTTTGCTTTCCCTTTTTTCTTTCTATGATGCCAGACAGGAAATAAATCTTTGCATTGCTCACAGACATCCAAGATTTCCCTTGCAGAGGACAAGAAATGCACCAGAGACAAAGTATTTACTGAAAAAAAGTTAAATAACTTTCTGCAAATAGATATATATATATGTTTACAAAGTGCATAAACTTCCAACTGTTGCTTCGGAGTAGACTGAACAAGGCCGGACTTGAGCGTCCCTGCTGTGGCAAGAGTCTAATCCAGAACTTGGCTGCGCTACTCAATCATAGCTATAGTGTTAGGAGACAAAGGGAATGAACAATGCAGAGACAAAAACAGTGCAAACACATCAGGGAGAATAAACAATTCAAAGCCTGATGTCAAGTTTTGATATGCAGCACAGAAACAATATTAACATATTAACATCCTTCCTTTGAGCATGTTGCCTGCCATTCCATTCCATTCAGATCTATCGAGATTGTTAACCACTGTCACGGCAAGACACAAGGAATCATCGTTGTATGATGAAGCAGTTGTGTAATCTTGTGACACAGAGGGCTTATACTAGCTTTCCTCGTGAAACTCCAGGCTGATTCCGTGAGCTTTGCCATATCCAAACAGCAGGACATATTGTGGGGGAAATCACTACAGCTCTGCCATGGTTCTAAGTGCAATGGAGATTTCACTCGCTGGAGGTCTACAACTCTACCTGCTGGCTTGAATATAAACATCCCTTACGCTCTGGTGAAGACACCCAGCATGGCTCACGCAGACTTTCAGCAAGTGGTTCTCCCTGCCATTTCTTCCCTTATCCAAGCCTCGCATGCAGATGAGGCAAGAATCCACTGTTGTGATCACAGTCCGAACAGTAGACCCTCACATAACAAGGTTGCTTGGTTCCCCAAGTAGCGTTATGTAGAAAACGTCATTATGCGGTTTCCTATGCGAGATCTACCGCAGAACGACAAAAAACGTTATTCGCACGACGGTAAAAACATCATTATTTGAATAACGACGGTTTTTTGTCGTTGTGCGGGAGATCACGTGGGGTGCGTTGGTAGCATCGTTAATCGAAACTGATGCTATTCGAACGCGTCGTTAGGCAGGGGTTCACTGTATTGATGTCACTACTCAGTGATTTCACTGTGAAGAACTGTATACAAGCCTAGTTTAATGCACCAGCCAGATCTCTCAGCAAACAGATACAGAGCTTAAAGTTTGGGATCTCACAGATCTTAGCTGCTTCCAGGTCTATCAACCTGTACTATCAAATGCAGCTGCCAAAATGCATTAAACCCGGGGTTCTCAACCTTTTTAAGCCGGGTGCCAGATCATGCACCCTCAGATTGTTGGCGGCAGGGACTGGTGTCCCCTCCTTGCTGCTGCCAACACTCCCCTACACCACCAGTCCGGCCCACCAACACTCTCCCCCCCCCAATGCTGCCACTGCCACTCACCAACACTCCCCCCATACCAGTCAAGCCTGCCAACATCCCTCCCCCCCCCCCCGCTTCCCTGCTTACCGGCCTGCTATGGGTGAAGGATGAGTCCTGACTGTCCTTTCCCCACTCAGCCAGAGCAGCCCCCTGGAAAGACACGGGCAGCTGCTTGCATCTACCACTTCCGCCACCACCACCTCAATCCTTGTCTCCTCCATTTGGCATGTCCCTAACACCACTCCATAGCAGGGCAGATTTTGTAAGCCTCCTTAACTACATCCCCCCTGCTATTGAGAGGGGTTAGGGACACACCAAGCCAAGTGGAAGAGACAAGAACAGCGGCGATAGATGAAATGGTGCCATGGGCTGGATCTGGCCCGTGGGCCGTAGGTTGAATACCCTTGCATTAAACTGTTGCCTGACCACTGCCTTGACTCTGGCTCTTTTCCTCAAACCAGGCAAACATTTGCATGACACAATCAGAATTTAGCCACTAATAAGTAGGTGTTCAGTCACACAAACCTACCTTACGTCGTCAACAAAAGGCAAAGACTCTGCAAACAAACTGCATTCCCCTTTCAAAGCCTTCACCGCTGGTTAGAGAACTAAGTGGAACTGAACAGCAAAGCTACATCCCAGATTGCTTAGCAACAAGGCTCTTGGCTGTCTGAACACTGTGGGAATCCAGAATCTCCGGTATGCCAAAACTGTCTGGAGCACAAATGCACTACGAAGAAGATCGTGCCATAACAAGAGAAGTGACTTCTGCACAAAAGAAATATGGGAATAAATGTTTAGTGTTTTCAAACTCCTGCCAGCTTCTTCCTGGGGTGAGTCACTACCTTTATGCTTTTCTTGATGCAACTGTTATAACAAGACAGCATACAGCAACTGCTGGCACAACTGTGCTTCCTGCGGGTAAAGCCAAGAATTGGCTTAGCCAGCCTTCTGCTTTGGTCTGTGACTCCCTTGTTGGATAAAGCAGTAGCAATAGAGGTGAATGCACAGAAACATAGATGTGTGTGTATGCATATAAATATAAAAATAGAGACAAGTGTGTGTACAAAGATACAGGCATGTGCACACAAACTCCTTAAAATGTCCAGTGTTGCCAAAGGACAAGATTTCCATACAATATATTCAAACCCCTAGCAGCTTTTTCCAGCCAAGTGTGAAATCTCCATGTAATAGCGACATAAGCTGTTGGGGCTTTCCGCTGAAGAGGAGGCTAACGTTAGAGCACCAGTTGACAGAGGCTGTATTGCAACTTTATGTAGATTGGCTTCTGATCAGCAGCTGCAGCTGAGAGCATTCAAAAGGAACAGATACCCTCCAGAACCTATGCTTGTTGTGCTTCCTGTGGAACATCGGTTGTAAATCCTCCAGATCTCCAGTCAGTTGGGGTGACGCATGCCGGACACATGACAGCAATGATGAGACCAGGGGAAGGTAGACAGGACCCCCAATGAGATGGCAGCATGAAATCTAAAGGAGCAAGAGGAAAGGTCAGCCACTCTACAACATGGTTTCCCTGATGAAGGTCACAGAGAGCAAGAAGGAATGGACATCCAACCTGCAACGAATCACTCTTGCCACAAGAAACTATGAGAATTTTTAATTGACTCTGATTTGGCTACAATTGGCATGCCTAGTGTATAACTAAATTGAAACCCTGCTACTTGATGGAGAGCAAATGGAGTTTTGTATTCTCTCTTTCTGGTCAGAAAAGGAAGTTAATACTTCGGAGAGGACCGTGTGGAGAGGAAGCACAAGCACCCAGCTTCCTGTGGGGGCGGGTATGAAAACACCATGGAATCTTTTGCTGTTTGTCAAAATATGCATTTCTACAAGGAGCGCCTGGCACAATAACAATGTGTCATGAACTTTCATTAATAATTTTATGCATGCCTAATGAAGAAACCTTTTTATCTCAAAAGCTTGCAACGTTGTTTTTTTTTAGTGATCCAATAAAGGTATCACCTCCCTCCTGCATTCTTTGCATTTTTTATGATTTGAGCATGGATCACACAGCTAATTTCTTTTGTTTGCCTATATAGCTATGAGATTTGCTTTCCAAGGAGTAACATTATATCCACCGAAATCTAGTAATACGATTGTGTCCCAGGACTGCTTTGTTAAATGATTTGGGAGGATTAAAATTCCATAAACATTAAAAAAGACATTATTGTTATCATGGTGACAGTTGCGAGAATTTTAATAGCTAGGAATTGGAAATCATATCATTATCTAGGTTTAGAGGAATTTTATGCAGAGATTTGGAACTTGATGATTAATGATAAATTAACGTGTGAATTGAAACTGAAAAGAGGCATCATTAAAGAAAGTAAGTTTGAAAATATTTGGGGAGAATTTTTTGAATATATGTCTGGAAAATCTAAAGGTGTTAAACCTAGAAATGAACATATGATATTTTGGAGATAGCTGAAAAGATAGCCTTAATACAGTATATACAGTTGGTTTGAGTAACTGTTTTGGAAAAGTATATACCCTGAGTGATGGGTATACACTGTATTTGTATTATGTTCTTTTTGTTTGTAATAAGTTTTTAAAAAAATATAAAATATTTAAAACCTAAATCTAGTAAGTATGTAATCTTAATAGTAAAGGTAAAGGTCTCCCATGCTTGAAAGCCAGTCATGTCCGACTCTAGGGCTGGTGCTCAGCTCCGTTTACAGCCAAAGAACCATTTCTGTGGTTATGTGACAGGCATGACTAGACGCTGGAGTGCACAGAACGTTGTTACCTTTCCTGCCAAGGCAATACCTATTTATCTACTTTCAGTTTCTTGCTTTCTAACTGCTAGGCTGGCATGAGCTGGGACAGGCGGCAGGAGCATAGCACTCGGTTCTTGAACTGCTGACCTTCCGACCTTCCCGTCATCAAATTCAGCATCTTAACCACTAAGCCACTGTAGTCTAATTTAGTGTGTACGTGGGCTAATTATTTCCAAACCCTTTGGCAATTTGCCTAGTTGAGTGGGAAATACAGTAAAATGAAGCCAACTAGGAAAATGTTCTTTCAGTTAGTCAGCCTGGATGGCAAAGGGACTTACATTTTGTAACCAGACCACTGTAGCAACTCAGTTCAACCTTATGGAAGAGGCTGGTCCATGCTAACGTCCATCGTTTGGTAGATCTCTTTTAGCAGCAAAAGTACTGTGTCCTCTGACTCCCTAGGTTTGAGGATTAAACCAACACAGAGAGAACAAGGAGAAAGATTAATCATAACAGTGCTAGGAAGCTTACGCAGCAAGCCCCTAGAAATCAATGTGGCAGGTCAGCTGCATGCTAAACAATGGGCAAGAAGGGTACCTCAAGTATTCCCGTCATTTGTACTCACAGGAAAGGGGAGTAACAATTGCTGTTGTGGCTCTCGCTTTGAACAAAAGGCCTATGACAATAGCCAAAAATAGTAGAATTATTCTACCTACTTTTTCCTTCCATAAAGTTAAACTTGTCTTAGCCCAGCCACCATGAAACCGGTTAGAAGATCAGATGGCTGCTCTTATTGTCTTGCTCCCAAGTGATGGAAAATGCCACCATGGAGACTAGCTGCACAGGAAGGGCTGGAATCTGTAGGCTGCTAGTTACAGATGAAATTTTATTCATTCATTCATGCTCTGAGCATGGTTTATACATAAGAGAACTTGATTCTATCTCAGCTCAGTTATAAACTTCCTGTGTCTCTCTTCTCAGCTTGGTTTCTTGCCTCAAAATCCCCAAATTGACCAGAAACAGCAACAGTATATCAGAAAGAGATAAAGGTCTCCCTTGCTCGAAAGCCAGCTGTGTCTGACTCTAGGGGGCACTGCTCACCTCAGTTTACTGCAAAGGAACCAGTGCAGTCTGTATCTGCAGTCATTTTCATGGTTATGTGGCAGGCATGACTAGATGCCGGCACGTTGTTACCTTTCCCGCCAAAGCTGTACCCACGTATCTACTTGCAATTTCTTGCATTTGAACTGCTAAGTTGACAAGAGCTGGGACAGGCAGCAGGAGCATAGTCCTCAGGTCTCGAACTGCTGACCTGCCGACTTCTGACCATCAAGCTCATCATCATAACCACTAAACCACCACAGCCCTTTTT
This sequence comes from Bradypodion ventrale, assembly GCA_035047345.1. Lineage (NCBI taxonomy): Eukaryota > Metazoa > Chordata > Lepidosauria > Squamata > Chamaeleonidae > Bradypodion > Bradypodion ventrale. The sequence continues at coordinate 10,695,644 of JAWDJE010000010.1, forward strand.
TTTACCAGAAACAGAGGGTGGTAAATGGAAACACTTTACAGCACTGGTTCCCAATGTGGGGCCCAGGCCCCAAGGGGGACCTTCAATTCCCAGAGCCTGTCAGTACATTGGCTGATCAGTGCTTTGGAGAATTGACTTAGGCTTCTGGGAATTGAAGTCCGAAAACCAAAGGTTGGGAAACACTGCTTTTCAAGAATAACTGACAATGCTCCTCATTATTAAATCCCACAGGTCTGAGCTATGGTATTTTATAACGACTCTGACTTTAAGCAACAAGGACTGCTTAATTCTACCAACTGCAGTAAGAGACTAGATGTAAGGCAACCCAAGTCTTCCAGAAGCAGTGGAGGAAGACTCAATGTAAGTCTTGCTTTTTCTCTCTCTGCACAGCTGACTTCACCAGGTTGTTGCAAAAACAATAAGGGGGAGAGAGAATGTGTGTACTGCCTTGAGGTGCTTAGACAGAAGGTTAAATAAATGTGTGATCTGTTTTTACAAACCCAAAGCTTACCAGTAACAGAGGTGGCCTTGCAAGGCAAAGAGATACTCATTAAAGCTTTCAATTGGCTTCTCTTGTAGCACATAGTCAATACGGTGGCCTCCGTTGAGCATGCCCACATTAACTGGGGCAGGCTCTTCCTTCACTGGTGTGGTAGATTCCTCATGTTTCTCTTCTGAATGTAAGAAAGAGAAAAGGAAGGATCGATGAGTGTAGTTAAAATGGCGTCAGCTCAAATAGATTAAGACTAGGCTGTCAAATAGCAAGTGAAACTTCACGGCATTTTCTCTGGCTGAGAAGCCCTCTTGAAGGCAGCAGCACCCCAGAAAAGGGGGAAACATTTACATATGTCAAAGCAGAATGAAACAATTTCAGTCAGAGTAATGCTATCCCCAGTTCAGTTCCAAAAACTACAGAAGACAAACCATAGAATCACAGAGTTGGAAGGGGCCCTTTAGCCCAGGAGTACCCAAACTACAGCCAGCAGGCCAAATCATACCTGTCAACCCACGGCTCCGGAAAAAACGGGACCTGCGCAGATCGCTTGTGCGCAGGTCGCTTTCCACACATGCGTGGAAGGGTTTTACACTTGTGTAGAACCCTTCCACGTATGTGTGGAAGCGCTCCGCCACTTGTGTAGGGGCTGCGCAAGCGGCGGAGCACTTCCATGCATGCATGGAAAGCGTTCCCCCCCGCTGCCAAATTACGGGGTTTTGGCAGCGCGGGGTGGGTTATGACATCAATCGGTGTCAAATTCCGTGCTAATCCCAGCCAAATCAGGATGGTTGACAGGTATGGGCCAAATCCAGCCCCAACGTCCTCGCCTCTCCCGGAAATGGAAGTTCGCTTCATGTGCGGGCGTGTGTTTTACTTCTACTTCTGGTGGGAGGAACCACGTGACTGGCCTGATCGGCTATCCGGGGCCGTCGTCAACCCTACGGCCCAAAAAGCTTTTGGCGCCAACAGATGTGGTGGCAAGCAGGCTGTCCACCTTGGCACAGAATAATTGGCAATCTTCCTCTTTGCGCAACCAAACTCTGTATGGATGTGTCCTGCATCTTGTGCTCTGGTTTATAAGCAATAACACTGCACGACGATTTTGCTACTGGGAATAACACATGTGATTTACATGATATCGAGTGTGCTGATTCCAAATATGAACTAGGAATTAGCCTATCACATACAGATTTTATGTTACAGGCATGCTATAGCTGTTCAAATGGTATTGGGTAGTGTATTTTTACATGGGAACATTATAATAGTTGCAGCTGCCACTATGCCTGCTGAAACCTCCGCTGAATCTCGTCCCCTGGTGGCATGCATGTTCCAGCAGCAGCCGGGCATGTCTTGGCAAGTCAGTGAGCTGACGTCAGAAATACTTATACTGTATAAGGTGAGATGGACCAAGTGCTTGTCTCTAGTGCGAAACCATCTTACTGGATAGTACAGCTAGACCATAGAAAGTCTGTTTTGAGCTAAAGATGAGTAGGTGCAGCTGTGTTAATAAACCAGACAACTTTGTCCTACATTTGTGGCAAATATACCCCATACAGTCAACTTAAGAACCTAACCAAGAGGGTGAGATTTGCTTACTTAAGATCCTGATGTCCTAGTCAGAATCGGACTTCAGATTTGGAGTCAGTGCACTTGATTTAGTATACGACACATGGATGAGACCAAGTAGCAGGCATTTTTATTTTTATTTTTTGTCATGCAGTGTAATGATCACCTGGGATTCTCATTAATGCATTTGCTTCTTTGGAACTGGCTTCACCTTCCACTTCAGGTTCAGTGTCTCCCGTGGCACCTGCCTCTACAGCTGGCAATGAAGTCCTGGTAAATGACTGCCAGGCCATTCTCAAGGAGCCCAGTAAGTTGTTTTTCAGGTCCATGCTCATCCGCGTCAGGCCTTCTTTCAATTCTGGAGGGAGGAGAGAGAGAAAGAAAGAAAGAATCAACTGATTCAAAGCAGATTCATCAACTAAATGCAACAATTTTAGTAACCATTCTGAAACCTTAGAAGTTTCCATTCCAAATAGACAGTCAACATGCCAGAGTCATGCTTCTCACCCATGGTTTGACATATATCCACTTTTACTTCTCCCTTTCTTTCTCCCTCTAGAGTCTTAAATCCTGGCGTTCACATAGACACTAGGCACTCCATCCACTCCCATGAGCTTTCTAAACCCAGGGGAGGGAACATTAGTCTCTGGGGCAAAAAAATAAAATAAAAAAGGTGTGGGGGTGTCTCTAGAATGGAAACTGGCCTTTTGGGCTTGCCCCATTAACTCTACGCCTATACACAACTACAGTATTAGGACTCATGTTAAAAAAGCTTGAGATTAAAATGAAGGTTAATACTGTGGAGAACTGGTGGCAGCTCCTTTAAGGTAGTTAAGGGTTTTTGTGTTTTCTTTTTTTTTAATAAACTAGATTTTTTTAAATATAAACCAAGAATTTTCTTCTTTCTTGATCTTTCTTTCTTTTCTCTTTCTTCTTCTGTTTTGAGTATTAGTAGGTATTATTTGTGTTATTCAATTTAATTTACATACAGGATATATACAGTGGTGGGCTCCAAAAAAAAATTACTACCTACTCTGTCGGCGTGGTATGGTGGGCGTGGCCAGGGGGAACGCCTTGCATTGCACCTGAACTAGGACTACTTTATTTCAAAACTTGGATGGGCAGGGCTAGTCAGAATTTCTGCGACTGGTTCTGGCGAACTGGTGCAAACCTGCTGATGCCCACAACTGGATATATATAAATTTGGTTAATTTGATTTTGCTATTGTATTATTGCTTTACTTTTTTTCTTTTCCTTTTGTGTTTGTTTGTAATTTAAAATAAAGAATTAAAATTTTTATTAAAACTTTGTTATGACCTTGTCATGGCTTCACATTCTTTGAAATCTTCTTCTCCAGAGGCAAAAATGTTACATTTTTTTTAAAAAAAGCAACTGTTGCTTTAGTCATTGTTTCTTGGCAGCCAGATTGCTATTTTGTTGCTTTGATTGCCAATGTGTGTTGTTAACACATTGTTACCAACTACCCACTGCAGTCACTTTCCACATTGTACCTATGAGTGCTTCAGAGCAGACTTTCTGCCATAGAATGTACATCCACCCACTACTTTGATATTGTAAAGCAAGGGTTCCCAACCTACGCCTTCTCCCCCACACCCGGAAGTGGAAGCAGATGTGTTTACGCGTGCACGTGCAAACGCACCTGTGACTGTCGTAAATGCGGAAGTGGGTGCATTTACGATAGCCGTAAATGTGCCTGCTTCTACTTCCGGGGGCATGATCTGGCCCGTGGCAGAAAAAGGTTGGCCACCCGTTGTAAAGCACACAAACCTGCATGCCAAGAATGGCAACTGTTAGAGAAATGTTCCATGAAACCCATCAGTTGAGTGTCCAGCCAACCGTCAAGAGTATGAGAGAGGACTCCATAGCCATGAAGGACCAACATGCAAATATAGGTCAAAAAGATGGGACCCTCCAGAATGTATCAGGGTAAGGGTTATAGTTACTCAAGAAGAGCAGAGGAACTATTCAAGTACTATCCAGAAACTACAAGGGGATATTTCTAAGCACACTGGGATTTAAAAAAAAGGGGGTGTCTTTGTTTTACCTAAATGCATCCTCTTCCTGCCCTTGTGGTGAGGAAGCAGCATGGGCTCAAATTCAACATCAGGGACAATCATGGGCTCAATCCTGTATGCCACAGGGTCGAACTGCAGAAGAAAGAAATAAGGTCCACCCTTTATCCATTTAGGATGCTTCTTAAAGGATCCTAACATTGATCAGAAACAATTCTAAGCCTGTTATCAATGTATACATATTTTTATATATGTCCTGAATCACTTTGGTATTATAATTATATATTTTTATTTTATTTTATTTATTTATTCATATGTATATCCCGCCCTCTTGCTCCAGGGCAACTCAGGGCGGCGTACAACATATAAAAACATTACAATATAAAACCCCATAAAAAACTACGATAAAAACTCTTTATAAAACCACCCCATGTCTAAAAAGACCCACCCCTTCCCACAATCATTGAAAGGACATGTAACATCAACTGAGCCAACGTGCAGGAGTCAATACCCCGTCGCCCCCCCAAATTTGCCCTGCCAGCCAGGTTTTTAACCCTTTCCGAAAGGGCAGCAATTCTGACTGAAGCCTTAAGTCTGCCGGCAGGAGGTTCCAAAGAGTTGGGGCGGACACAGAGAAGGCCCTTCTCCTTGTGCTAGAGAGGCGAGCCCTTCTAGCCGATGGAACACTGAGGGACCCTCTCCGGTCCGCCCTGGTAGCACGGGCGGACTCCCTTAGGGCAATGCAGTCTCTTAGGTAACCTGGCCCACTACCATGAAGGGCTTTAAAGGTAATTACCAGCAACTTGAATTGCACCCGGAGACAAACTGGTAACCAGTGCAGCTCCCGGAGCAGAGGTGAGGCTCGAGCATAGCACCCGCACCCCATTACTACCCGAGCCGCTGCATTCTGGACCAGCTGCAGCCTCCGAATGGTCATCAAGGGCAGCCCCATGTAGAGCACATTACAATAATCAAATCTGGAGGTAACCAGCACTTGTGTGATCATGAACAAGGAATCCCTATCCAGGATCGGGCGCAACTGGAAAATTACACAAAGTTGTGCAAAGGCCCTCCTGGCCACGGGCGGCACCTGTTCTTCTAGCAGCAGTCGTGCATCCAGGAGGACCCCCAAGTTGCGCACTGGGTCTGTCTGAGGCAAAGAAGCCCCATCCAAGACCAAAGATGGCAACTCCCGGGATAGTGCGGGACCCCGAACCCACAGCCACTCAGTCTTGCTAGGATTCAGCTGTAACCCATTAGCCCCCATCCAGACCACCACAGCCTCCAGACCATACCTGTCAACTTTTAGATTTGAAAATAAGGGAAATTTCGGCCACACCCCTCTGTGGGCGTGGCCAAATCCATGGGCGTGGCCAAATATAGCCATGTGACTTGCTGGGCTCTAGTCATGCCTGCCACATGGACATGAAAATGTCTGCAAACACAGACAGCACTGGTTCTTTGGCTGTAAATGGAGATTAGCACTGCACCCTAGAGTTGGATACGACTGGCAGATTTTACTTTCTTAGATCAAAGATCTGATGCTTGGGAAACAAGCTATGAGAAACCTGGGGAACATAGTGAAAAGGAGAGGCATCAACTTGCAGACAAAAAATTGCATAGTCAAAGCAATGGTATTCCCGGTGGTAATGTATGGGTATGAAAGCTGGACCATTAGGAAAGCTGAGCACAGAAAAATAGAAGCCTTTGAAATGTAGTGTTACAAATAGGTCGATCCTAGAAGAAATCAACCCTGACCTCATTAAAGGTCAAATAGCAAAAATGACGCTAAAGTACTTTGGACATTAAATGAGAAGAGATGATTCACTTGAGAAAGCCTTGATGCTGGGAAAGGTGGAGGACAAAAGAAGGGGGTGGCCAAAAATAAGATGGCTAGATGGTATTGTAGATGCAATGGGCACAAAGCTGTGATGGCTAACCTTGGCACTCCAGAAACAACTGTCTTTCGAGCAAGGGAAACCTTTACCTTTAGCATAGTGAGCAAGCACTCCCCCCCCCCGCAAGTTAACTCTAGAACAGAAACGGAAGGCAGGGGGCAGAAACAGCTCAATAAAGCAAGAGAGTGAGAGAGAAGCCTCTGCCCCAGACCAAGAGCTGATTTTCCCCTGCATATATGAAATATTGCTCACCTCTAGAGTAGACTTCCATCCCCAGTCCCAGCATGAAACGAAGTGCCATCTTGGCCAGGAAAATGAAAGAGAAACTAACTACAGAATGCCCCCACCCTTCTCTCTCTCTCCTTCCACATGCAAAAAGCCACACAGCGACCTCTGGTGGCTGGAAAAAATACTGCACCTTATTTCTTTTTTAAAAATAAGGGAAAATACGGGGAAATCAATTAAACGGGATGAGGGTGGGAAGAGGGGTAAAAATAAGGGGTTTTCCCGGGTAAAACAGGATGGTTGATAGGTATGCTCCAGACATCCGGACAGGACTTTGACAGCATCACTTGGGTCCCCACAGGCCGAGATGTACAACTGTGTGTCATCCGCAAACTGATGGTATCGCACCCCGTGGGAACGGATTATCTCACCCAGTGGTTTCATGTAGATGTTGAATAGGAGAGGAGAAAGCACTATTGGAGAAGCCTAGGGCTGGACCTCTCACTCTCCAACCACACCGACTGGGTCCGGCCCTCCAGGAATGAGGAAAACCAGGACAACACAGTGCCCTGGATCCCTAACCTTTTGAGCCATCCCAGAAGGATACCATTATCGACGGTATTGAAAGCCACTGAGAGGTCAAGAAGAGCAAGGACAGATGGATGACCACCATCCCGCTCCCTCAAAAGATCATCCACAAGCGCGACCAATGCATTAAGCAGGGGATTGGACCCAATGGTCTAAAAGGTCCCTTCTAACTCAGTTATTGTATGATTCTACTAGCATTTTTGTGCCCGGCCAGCCAGGCAGTTTTTATTTGTGTTTTTTTTTGTTTTTTGGTTAGGGGTGGTTTGGTGGGGGTATTTTGTATTTGTGGTTTGTGACTTTATTTGATTTATTTAATTTATATTTGTCATTTTAATTCAGATTATTTTCATTTATTTTGATTGTTTTTACTTTTCTGGCCTCTAGGTGGGGCTGTTATTAAGATTTTTGCTGGGCAGTTGTTGTTGTTTTTTTGTTAGGGATGGTTTGGGTGGTGGTGATTTGAATTTGTGTTTTTTATTTATTTATTAGGTTTGTTTAATTATTTTGTTGACTGTTTTTACTCTTCCGGCCTCTAGGTGGGGCTGTGGTTAAGAGTACTGCTCTTGTTTTTGTTTTTTTAATAATTATTTGTTTGACAGTTTTTACTCTTCCAGCCTCTAGGTGGGGCTGTGGTTAAGAGTACTGCTTTTTCTTTTTTCTTTTTTTAATAATGAGTTTTTACTCTTCCAGCCTCTAGGTGGGGCTGTGAGTAGTCTTTCTTTGTTGTTTATTCAGTTTTGTCCCAGACTCGTGGAGGGAGAACGTGTTTGATGAGTTGTCTTGATTTTTTGTTCTGGGGTTGTTTGTTTGTTTTTTGTGGTGTTAGGCTTGGGGATTTAAGTAGAGTTTCTACTTAACCCCCCAAAGTGTTTCTGCTTGTTCCTTTGTTTTTATTTTGGGTTTTAGATGTGTTTAATTGTTTTGTTTATTTCTGGTTATTATTTATTTTTCTGATTTTTTTCGTCTTTGTTTAATTTGTGCTATTTTTGTTGTTTGAGTTAGGTATTTTCGTGTTGTAGATACAGTAGGTGTTTCTAGTGTGCTTTTATGGTATTTCGAGTGTTTTTTTGTTGATTTTGTGGTTTATTGTTTTGTTGTTTAATGGGTTTATTTCATTTATTTATTTGTGTTTATTAATTTTGGTCCTTTACATTTTGGATTACAGATTGGTTTTGTTGCTGCTGTGTTTTGTTGTGTGAAGAACAACCTGTCTGTCTTTCTTCTTTTTTCCCATTGCTGCTTCAAAATTAGGTTTCGATGCAGTGATGGGGAAAAGGAAGAGGCAGCAGTCAGTTCGCTCTTCGACCAGTAATGCTCGTTAGATAGGTCGGGTGAAAAGGAGGCAGAGAAGAGTTATATGATTAATGATAGTTCTCTTCTCTGGGCCTCCTTTTTTTACCTGGCTTACCTAACGGGGGGATCGGCAGGCAACAATCCGTAAGGGGCGGTGCTTTTCCTTGCGGATTGCTGGCTACTGCTTTCCTATTACCTCCACCGTTGTTTCGTGCTAGTTCTCGAAATAGCGGTGTGGGTAGTAGAAAGGCAGAATCCAGTCATCCGCCAGAGAGGGTGCTTCCTCTGACAAATTGCTGTCTGCTGCTTTTTCCCCCACCCCGGCTCAACTTACTTTGAGGCCAGCGGTGGTCTTGCCGTGTCTTTGGCGGGGTAGCGGGGAGGAGAGGGAGTCCCTCTTCTCCCTGTTGCTCTGGGAAAGAAGGGTGGCGTTCGTCTCGTTGTTTTTTTGTGTGGGGAGGGGGAATTTGCGAGGCCGTGAGGCGCTGCATCCGCCAGCAGCGGCCTTGCGCTCCCATTTCATGAGGCGTTTTTAATTTTATTTTTTGTGCGCTGGCTTTTTTAGCATTCTGTGCGCTCACGCCCTTCAGCATGATTGGCTGAAGTGGTCACAGCGCAGAGGATGCTGGGATTTGAAGTTTTCTTTATTTTGTTTGTGTTAAGAACATATAAGAACATAAGAACAGCCTTGCTGGAACAGGCCACAGCCCATCCAGTCCAGCATTCTGTCTCACACAGTGGCTCACCATTTCCTTCAGGGTATTCCCAAGGAGATGCCTTCACCTGCTTAGAATTCCCTGGAAATGGCATTGAGAGATATCCTGCCTATCTCTCCAACCCGGAGGTTGTCCTTAGGTAGCCATAATTATAGCCATTGATAGCCTTGTCCTCCATGAACTTGTCTAATCCTTTCTGTTCATGCGGCAGTTTTTTTCTGCGGCTCAGTTTCAATTGGGCACGCCGCGTTTCCCAACATTCTGGACGGGTGCGGGAGCCTTTGTTACATTCCAATGGTTAACGTCCTTCCTTATAGGTATAAATGCCAGTGGTGGTGAACCAATAGCATGTGTGCCAGAGGGGGCACACAGAGCCCTCTCTGTTGGCACGGCCCCAGCACAGAGTTCACCCCACCCCTCTGCCCAGCAATCCAATAGGAGTGCTTCCTCTCTCCCCCAGCACAGTGTTATCCCACCCCTCTGCCCAGCAGCCCAATGGGAGCGCTTTCTCTCTTCCCCAGCACAGGGTTCACCCCACCCCTCTAAAAGGTTTGCCATCACTGTTCTATGCTGATAATAATAATATATTATTTTAAAAATAATACCATCGTGGCTCCAGATATATGAAGGACTACATACTCCACCATGACCCTGTCTCTCAAGTGCATTCATCTTCCAAGACCTAGCTCTGCACCTTGAGCATAATTTTATATCTATTCTTCTAGTTTTATTCCCCTTTAGATATCCCAACCTTTAAAAGTGAACTGCATTTAAATGGTTGCAAAAAAGCATTGGTGGTTTTTTAAGGGTTAAAAGGCAAGACATAAGTGACTTCAAGCTTTTTTTAAAAAAAAGACATGCAAAGTGGACGGAACATAAATATAACATTAAATCAATAAATTAGTAAAGGTTGCCCTTGCTCAAAAGCCAGTTGTATCTGTTCATTGCTCATTTCTGTTTATACCCATGACCAAGATCATTCACATACTGTGCACCAGAGTCAAGGCTCACACAGCTAAGAAGTTTGGAATGGATGCACACCATGATTATGCGACTCATGTCCTTTCGACTTTCATGGGACCTAAGCTATGATTAATATGGGAAAAGGTCGCCCTTGCTCTAAAGCCATTCGTATTTCACTCTAGGGTTCAGTGCTTATCTGTTTATAGCCAAAGAGCCAGCACTGTCTGCATGTGCACACGTTTCCATGGACATGTGGCAGGCATGCCTAGACACCAAAGTGCACAGAATGCTGTTTACCTTCCCGCTGAAGTAGTCCCTATGTATCTACTTGCAATTTCTTGCTTTCGAACTGCTAAATTGGCAGGAGCTGGCACAGAGACAGGAGCTCACTCCGTCGTGCAGTACTCAGGTATCGAACTCTGGCCTTCCAGTCTTCAAGTTCAGTGTCTTAACCACTTGAGCCACTGCAGTCCATGATTAATATAAAGTTAGTTAAATCCAAATGTCATTCTCAATTAGAGTAGATCAGTGTTTCCCAACCTTTGGTTTTTGGATTTCAATTCCCAGAAACTTAAGTCAATTCCCCAAAGCACTGATCAGCCAATGTACTGACATAGGCTTCTGGGAATTGAAGTTCCCCCGTGGGGCCTGGGCCCCATATTGGGAAACACTGGAGTAGACCAATTGAATGAATTAATGGGATACTCTTAAGTCTAAGTCAAGGGCTCCCAATCTAAAGACCGTTGGCCAGATCCGGTCTGCAGCATCATTTAATGTGGGCCCCCGCCCCTCCAAGGGCATCTGAGAAACAAAATGGCTGTCCCTTTGAAGCTGTTGGGACAAAATGTCCACTCCCATCGTGCAGGCAGGGCAAAATGGCCATCCGGCCCTTGAAGCTGACTTAGAGAGCGTGACCAGGGGCCCAGCTTGAAAAGGTTGGGAACCCCTGGTCTAACTCAACCCTTGCATAATCCTGATTCATTCAATGGGTCTGTGCTAATTAAGACTAAAGCTTGAATTTAAGCCATTGATTTAATATACAGTAACTTGGTACCGATCTGACACTTTGACTCTGTGGGGAAAATATTGCTACCATACATACAGGGTGGAAGATGTTGAAGAAGCCTTTGCAGGTAGGCAGCCTGTAGTTTGGATCGATCCTATTCACACCACGTACGGTGAGAAACATCCCAATGGGGGAACCGAAGGCAAAAAAGATTTCTGGTTTGTAGAGAAGCTGAGGATAGTTTGCATGGACCTGTCAGAGTCGAAATACAAAAGACAGTTGTGAGAGAAGGCAGCTTCATATAGTTAATTAACTAAAGCATAGCAAATCAAAACACATAATTATTTTGGATGAGAATCTCCCCGATGGATATAGCACTGAAGTCAACTGTGGAACTCATTACTACAGCATGTTGTAAAGATCAACAACTCTAACTGGGAACAGAATCTGACTACAGTACAGTACAGTAGAACCTCGGATAAAGTCCAAACTCCGTTCCACAAGTTTGGAGTTTATCTGATTTTGGACTTTATCAGAATCAAATGGGCGATGCACTGGATAACATCCAAAAAATGGACTTTATCCGAGGTTCCTATACCAAATACCTCAGATAACGTCCATTTTTTAGCGGTTTCGGACTTTATGCGATTTATCACGTGTGCATGAAAACTGCGACTTTATCCAAACCGGACTTTATCCGAGGTACCACTGTACTTTGCTTAAAATAAGAAAAAACCTGTATCTCATCTTGCCCCTAGGGTCCTCATAGGGCTGTGATTACAAACCTTGACCCTCCAGCTGTTCTTGAACCTCCATTCCCAGAAGCCCAAGTCCCTGTGAATCCACATGAATGGATTTACTGCACATATGCAGTAGAAGCCCAAGGCCCTGTAGTTCAAGCCTTACTTTGTTATAATATTGATGCTTATGGTTTACAGTTTATGAAAAACCCAACCCCCCAATCTCATGTACCCCATAATATCACATAATCCCATGTATGCTGTATGCTATGATCATCACAATTATAACAAATTAAGGCATGACATCTCTCGCTTTGCATGTAGTGAGTCTATCTCATATACCTGTTTCCCATTTTTGGAGTTTCACCTGTACTATGGCTCTGGAAGTACTAGATTTAAGCACTGGTCACAGGAAACCTTGTATACTAGGGAAACTCAGCATGGATTTGACCCAAAAATACTTTCTAATAAGTGAAGCTGCCATTCAAACCTCAGCAAGCCATCTTTCTAGTATAACCGATCAATGGAGTTAAAATCTAGAAGGCTTCTGTGTTGCAAGGTATGTGGGGGTTACCTGCCCTGTCACAACATCCAAATGTCGGCAACCCGTCCTTCCCTGTGCAGACATTATTGGTGCCTCCTGTTTGGTGTCTCCTCCTTCCTTGGAAATGGCAGGGGTCTGATCTTGATAAATCTGCAATAGAAGAAAGCAGACAACTCTCTCCTGTAGCCTTCCTTTCAAACATTGCAGTGCATCTTTTGATTTCAAGAATGACTCACAATAATATAAGTCATATTTTAGCAACGGTACACAGTCTCTTCTGGTTGGTAAATATAACAGAGGTATAAACTATATCCCATTATTAACAGAAGATGAACCAGTTCTATAAGAAATATATTTAAGTAGAAGTCAACACTAACTTACTGCTCATTAAAGTCTTGAAGCACCTTAATGAATCTTTTTAAGTTTGCATTCATGCTATTAGATGCATTTGGCAAAGTTCATGAAAGCTTGATGAGGAAACTTCCAGAGCCTGTCTTTCTTTCACTCAACTTGTGATGGCGTTATGCCATAAAACAGTTAAAATACAGTAAAACATAGAATTATGAACGGATCTACTTATGAAAAACTCGTGATACAAAAGGAAATCTTGGGGAAAATTTGCTTTGAGATAAGATTTTTTATGAGATACGAAATATTTTTGAGGTCTTCCGACGCTTCCCACAGCGGTGGGAGGATGTTTGGAGCATTTCCACTCCATTTTTGAAATTTTTCATCACATTTTGGCACTGTCAGAAGCTTTCCCCGCAACCAGGAAGTGCAGGCGCCACTGCTTCGGGAGCTGCACTGGTTACCAGTGTGCCTCCGGGTGCAATTCAAGGTGCTGGTAATTACCTTTAAAGCCCTACATGGTAGTGGGCCAAGATACTTAAGAGACTGTGTCACCCCAAGAACATCTCTCCATCCCACCAGAGCAGACCGGAGGGTCTCTCTAATTGTTCCATCTGCTAGAGAGGCGCGTCTCTCTAGCACCAGAAAGAGGGTCTTCTCAGTGTCTGCTCTGGCCCTATGGAACCTCCTGCCAATTGAGCTGCGTCTCCAGACAGAGTTACTGCCCTTCAGGAAAGGGTTACAAACCTGGCTAGTAGGGCAGGTATGGGCACCAGCAATATGGTATCCCCAGCCTGCTGGCTAATTTAGTAGAACACACACACTCTCTTTTAAGCTTCTTATCTTTTAAAAAATGTTGTCAGTAGTTTTTAATGGTTTTTTTATTGTTTTTTAAATTTTGATTGATTTTATTTTCTGTGAGCCGCCCAGAGTCTTCGGAGTTGGGCGGCAATACAAATTAGAAAATAATTTTAAAATAAATACATAAAATAATAAACAGGTACTTTTCCAACAATTACCAGAGGTGGCCACTAGATGGCACTATCGAAAAATGTGCCAAATACGCTTTGAAAAACAAAATACACTTCCGGGGCTCAGAAAAATGCCAAATAAACATCTTTTATCTGTTCAAATCTTTATAAAGTGGCCAAAATGCAGCAAAAAATTCCAAAATGCACTTTGTGAAGAGTTTTGAACAGGAAAAAAATACATTTTTTTGTTTTTTGCTTATTTCGGAGCTCTTGAAGGGATTTTTTGCTTTTTAATGCATTGTTATGGGATACTACAATTTGAGATACGAATTTTTCAAGATACGAAAAACCTCAAGGAACAAATTAATTTTGTATCTCAAGGTTTTACTGCACTTTCTTGGGTTTGCTATAGTAAATTAACTTAGATGACAAGACAATTTGCAATTTGAGATAAGGAAAAGCAAGGTGAAACTGGAAGAGCATTATATGTAAATAATACAAAGAGATTCAAAGGACACTGAGATTATTTTGGTCCCTGGCTCTGAAAGTATGAATTAAAATTATTTAGAATGATTATACAAAAACCTTACCTGGTTGCTGCTTTTACGTCTTATGTAATTCAGGATCTTCATTCGAGGACCCACTGGGATTCCCATGTCTTTGAGATCCTTTTCTGTGCATAACGCCTGTGCAGTAAGAAACCCACACACTGATCTGTATACTCTGTAATTCTATTACAAACAGTGACTCACAGGGAAAGAGATCCCAGACAGATTGTCCTACACCCCCTCTAGGACAGAGGCTTGGTGGTGCTTAGGTGAATGATTTCAAAGAAAAGCTTAGCTTTATTTTAAAGATACAAACATCTACAACAACATAGAGCTGCTATGGCGAACGTTGGCACTCCAGGTGTTCTTTGACTTCAGTTACCAGAAGACCAAGTCAGCACTCCTGCTGAGCAGGGCTTCTGGGAATAGAAGTTCAAGAACACCTAGAGTGCCAAGGTTCGCCATCACTGAAAAAGAGCTACAATGAAAAATTCAGTCTCAAACAACTGGCACAGACATTATCTCATTACAGGCAGCATCACAATCCATGTAATTTTTATGTAGGCAGTCTATGGAGTCCTTGAATAGGGATACCTGCAGCGCCGAACGCCGAGACCACCGCCGGCGTTCCCAGGACCCGCCTCCAGCTGCCTCCGGCCAGGACTTAAAAGGCCGTTGAGGCAGCAAGACTTTGCCACCGCCTCCGGCCCTCCTGGCAGGGCGGAGGGACCCCTGCAGCGCTGAACGCCGAGACCACCGCCGGCGTTCCTGGGACCCGCTTCCAGCTGCCTCCGGCCAGGACTTAAAAGGCCGTTGAGGCAGCGAGACTTTGCCGCCGCCTCTGGCCCTCCTGGCAGGGTGGAGGGACCCCTGCAGCGCCGAACGCCGAGACCACCGCCGGCGTTCCTGGGACCCGCCTCCAGCTGCCTCCGGCCAGGACTTAAAAGGCCGTTGAGGCAGCGAGACTTTGCCGCCGCCTCTGGCCCTCCTGGCAGGGAATGCCGAGACCACCACTGGCGTTCCCGGGACTCGCCTCCAGCTGCCTTCAATTGCCTCTGGCCAGGATTTAAAGGCAGTTGAGGCAGCAAGACTCTGCTGCCATTACTTTTTGTATTGTATTATTGAGTTTTATTGTTACTGTCTACTTTTGTATTTCTGTCCTTGCTCTATTGTATTTTGTTTTTTGCTACATTGTATTTGTTATTGTATTTTTGCTATATTGTATTTTGTTTGATGTGTTGTGAGCCGCCCTGAGTCGGCATGTGCTGAGAAGGGCGGCATATAAATCAAATAAACTAACTAAACTAACTAACTAACTTCACAGACTGAGATCTCTCACTGCTTGACCCCATTGCTTCAGAATATTTCTGCCTAATAGGCAGAAATAGGTTGTGGCCAAAATAGGCAGAAATAGGTTGTGGCCAAAAAGTGAAAGCAAAGAAAATTGAGAATAGGGAGAAAAATATTGCCTGAATAATCTTGGCACCATATAGTCACCAAGACTTGACTATGGTCACACTGCAACGTTCACACTAAGAATTTTTGGGAATTAAAATGAGAATATTAAATTCTCTAAATTATCCTGGTAATGGAATTAAAGGGCTAAATTATTATTTGATAAATTAAACTGGTCAATAGGTTTGCAAATGAAATTTAAAAATGTTAGAGTAACTCTTAAATATCTATCCCTCAATTTAGGGACAACAGAGGTATCCACCTTTCAACCTTAAATATCCTAGCTCAGTGATGGAGAATCTTGGCACTCCAGGTGTTCTTGGACTTGAATTCCCAGAAGCCTAAGTCTCTGTGAATCCACATGAATGGGTGGATTCACAGAGACCTAGGCTTCTGGGAATTGAAGTCCAACAACACCTGGAGTGCCAAAGTTTGCCACCACGGTCCTAGCTGAATCATCTGCACATGTACCAAGAGAACACAGATGAAACATTCAATAGAGATAATTGTCTATTATCATTATGAAGGAAGCATGGTACTGAAGTTAAGGACCATCAGTAGCAAAGCAAACCATTCTAGGAAACAGGAAGTAAATCAGCTAATTTACCAGTGCATGCCTGTCCACTTCCTCTTTCTCAAATACAGAGCAGTATTTAGAAAGTTCAAGTTCTGTCAAGATGTCCTTCACTGACCCAATGACTTCTGGTCTAGCTGCCAGTTTTGGGGGCACCTGTGAAGATAAATCACCATACCCATACAGCATTTAACAAAAGAAGGAAATTATAGAGCATTAACGTAAGATAGTGACAGAGGAATACAGCTATTTAACAACACTGCAGGAAGTCCTGATTGAACTGCACTTCTTTGACCTTTTAAAATATTTTTATTTACTAATTTTCATAGTACAAATAGTGTTCAATTTGGCTAACAGAACAGGCAACATATCCTGGTTTTAATTAAAACATAAGTGTATAATTGGACTATGTCACTCTTGGATACCATCAATTGTTACTGTGTGTATATTTCTGGTTTTAACTATTGTAAACCCCCCCAGAGCGAGAAAATATCCCAGATGGGTAGTATAGAAATCTAATAAATGAATGAATATCTAATAAAGAGAAATAACAGCACCAGCCAGATTAAGACCCATTCTAGCAGCAATTCTGACTAGATACAGAAGCCAGAATCCCATAGGAATCAGGCAGCATAAGCAAGCAATCACATAAGCAGTGTGCACCTCCTTGCAAACTGTCTATTATTGGACATGTCTTAGACACACATAACATGAAGCAGACAGCTGGTATAGTGTGAAACTGGTGTGATTCCCTCCCAGGTACAGTATACGGTATTTTGCTGCAGAATACTGGCCAAAAGATCTCTCCAAGAATCTTTAAAAGGACATTGACAATATCTACCTAAAGGAACAACATATTGCAGCTATACAATAATTTCAGTGTGAACTCTTGTTCAAATTGAAAGCAAATTGTTTCACAATTAAGAAATACATTTCTCATCAAGACCAAGACACTGAACCCTGTCCACAGTCTAGAGCAGTGGTTCCCAAGGTTTTTTTTTTTTTTTTTGCCCATGCCCCACATAAGCATCTCTAAAATCCTGATTCCCCCACCCCCCGTGAGATATAATTCTTATTATTCAAAAATTTAACTCTTATTAATGTAGAAGCATAAAAGACATTAACTTGGTCTAAACACGCTTCCAATCCCCCCCCCCCAAAAAAAAAATAATAATCCAATTTCCCCATGTTGGGAACCATGGGTCTTAGAGCAGTGTTTCCCACCCTTAGGTCCCCAGATGTTTTTGGACTTCAATTCCCAAAAGTCCTGATCAGCAGGTGTGATGACTTGGACTTCTGGTAGTTGAAGTCCATGAACACCTGGAGTGCCAAGGTTGGCCATCTCTGCCATAGTCTCTTAGATACTGTTCATTTAGTCACACATCTCACTAAAAATCCTATGTTTTTGCAGCATGTCGTTTTGTCATTCCTTCCATATTACATCACATTACTAAGGACAAAAAAGTGTAAATATAGAAAACCACTTAATCTAAAATCCCCTCTGACAAATATTAAATGTGGTTCCCAGAAACCATCCTAGAATTTAAAGGAAATGTAATCAATGCCATGCCATGATAGTCACAAAAAGCCAGTCTAAGGCAAAGAAGCTGTTTAACACATGAAGCATGTACCTCAACTTTATCTTCCTCTTCATCAGATGTGCATTTTTGATTTGTGAGAAGATCAAACAGTATAAGTGATCCTAAGGAAAGAAAAACAATTAGTAGAATATCAATAACTTGGAAGAGGGTCGCACTGGAGAATCTTCCTCATATTTTCTTACTCTGGAGTGACATGTTAAACCAGGGGTTCCCAACCTTTTCAAGGCAGGTCATGCTCTCTCAGTCAGCTTCGAGGGCCGGATGGTCATTTTGCTCTGCCTGCACAAAGGGGGTGGCCATTTTGCCCCAACAGCTTCAAAGGGGTAGCCATTTTGTTTATCGAATGCCCTTGGAGGGGTGGGGGGCCACATGAAATAGCACCACAGGCCACATCTGCCCACGGGTCTTAGGTTTGGAACCCGTGTTAAACAGACATTTGATTTTTGCTATTTTTATTGCTGTCCCACTTGAGTGGGAATGTAACAGCGTTCTGTGCGCTCCAGCTTTTAGTCATACCTGCCACATGACCATGAAAATGTCTGCAGACGGAGACAGTGCTAACTCTTTGGCTGTAAACCGAGATGAGCACTGCACCCTAGACTTGGATACGAATGGCTCTGGAGCAAGGGCAATCTTTACTTTTACTGTTAATTACAGCCAAATGATACATTGTCCAGTTTTGGCCATAGATGTAAACAACAAAAAATGCATAAGGCTATTTGTATTCTAGTTGTTCCAGCTATTCCATTCCAGCTATTGAGTATTTGTGTGAACTAATCAATAAATTTCTCCTTGTAAGTAAATCTGGAGCTGGCTTCCTGTTACCTTGTGATGCTCACAGATTCCTGCTTTCCCCAAAGGAGTGAGCGATAGACACATGTTTCCATGGACTGTAATATCTGATGAAGTAGGCTCCAAGACCAGAAAAAAATATACCTATTAGAACTATGTAGCCTTTAAGTTGCCACAAGGCTCATTTACTGTTGTTGTTCTCTCAACAGATTAACACGATTACTCCCTGGAAATCTATTCAATTAAAAGGTTCAGAAGGCAAAGGGGAGAGAGTAATGTGAAATGTGTATTGCTCAGAGAATGATTATATAGCTTGTTCGGTTTCACAGATGTCAACAGATACAGATCCGACACTCATATAAAACAATATATGTAATATGTACACAAGCATTGTACATGTGTCAAAAGAATATAAAGGTTATTACCTAAGCTGTGACCTGCTAATGAGACTCCTCCTTTAAAATCAGGATTCCTCTCCAAGAAGAGGAGGTAGAGTCGGTTCACTTCCGAAGCAACTGTGTCCACAATGGTCTGGCAGTAGGTGGAGCTATTATAAAAGAAAACATCTAGGATGGTGTCATTGATAAAATGACGTAAACGGTTAATGCTTGGCAAGGTGATCCTCTCCAGGTCTCTGAGAACAAAACAGAGAAGGGCATTTAGTAAAAAAATCGGGCACCCACAGCACCATTTATGGCTCTCACTGGGATTCCAACGTTTATTGCTTAAGATGCTGAACTTGATGACTGGAAGGTCACCAGGTCAGCAGTTTGAGACCAAGTATTGCACAACGGAATGAGGTCCCATCTCTGTCCCAGCTCCTGCCAACCTAGTAGACTGAAAGCAAGAAATTGCAAGTAAATTGGTACCACTTCAGTGGGAAAGCAAAGAGTGTTCCGTTCACTCTGTTGTCTAGTCATGCCTGCCACGTGTCCATGGAAACGTCTGCAAACGCAGACGGCGCTGGCTCTTTGGCTATGAAATAGAGGTGAGCACTGAACCCTAGAGTCAGATACGACTGGCTTTTGAGCAAGGGCGACCTTTACATTTACTAATGCTTAACTCACTAACAGAAAAGCTTAACCTCAAAGTCAGGCAAAATGCACTTCTAACAAAGGTGTAGCTCCAAAGGGTGCTGCACTTATGTCAACAGGAAAATCCTTGCATCTATTGATTTGACTGCCTCTCCCACAAACCACTGGCCGGCTTAGCCAGCAACGAAGTAAAATGGGATAGGCAGTTCCTTAACATCTGGGTCACAAATTTCACAATCCTCTTATATAAATGATTGGGTTGCAAATGACCTGAAATTGTTCAGCTAAATGATTAGCAACCAGGCCTTACTGAAATGAAAGTAAGGCACGTAGGATCTCCGAGAAAAACCCTCCCTTCCACCCTATGCGACTTTTAGCATGAAAACACAAGAAGCCTATGAAGAATGTAAGGTGGCCTGTGCCAAATAAACCCACATTCACAACCAATAACCTACCACATAGGTCACTTCCAGATATTTCAAGCAAAGAAGCTTACCTACATATCTCAGAGGAGTAAATTATGGGAAATGATATAGCATACACAGCTTTCATAGTAGTACTTATTCTTCTTCTTGTGCCGTATCTGATTCTGAACATTGGCGACCATCATGGCGATCAGCCATGAAGACTGTCCTGAGAATAAAATGTTGTGACCTTTCATCTGCCTTCCGCATCGCAGTGTGGCACCTATACGACTGATCCAGCTCTGTGAGTCATTTTCTGGTTGAGCCCTTTTGGCACGCAAAGTCCACCTCAGCCCCAGGCCAGGATTGATGAAGCTGCTGTCATCCATCAAGATGGATTCAAGTGGGATTTAATCCACTTGAGGACCATCACCCTTCCCTGGGGACTTTGACACCCATGGCCATTAGTCCTCACGGTTGTCAGGTTAGTTTAACCATCGCCCTGACGCTCAGTGTTGAGTCGCTGGCAGGATACCATAGCAGGATAACCTGGCCAGACTTCCCTATTAGTGCTACATGGAATTATATACAGTGGTACCTCATACAACGATTTTAATCCATTCCATGGGGCTCGTTGTTGTATGAAACAATTGCTATACGACACATGCATCGTACAATATATATATATATATATATATATATATATATATATATATATATATATATATATATATATATATATATATATATATATATATATATATATATATATATATATATATATATATATATATATATTGCTAAGTGGTTTTTCCCATTGAAAAATTGTTGTACGAATTTTTTCCATAGGGAAAATTGTTATGTGGGACACCATTCCCCCTAAAAAACCGAATTGTTATGCGATTTCTTTGCTACATGGGGCGATTGTTGTAAGAGGTTCCACTGTATTTGTAACAGGCAAATCACAAGATCTAATAAGGTCTCATCTGGGGCAACAGGGCATATTAAAAATATTCAATGTTTTATTCCCATATTCCAGGAAGAAAAATATTTCATAGTTGCTATAAATCTCTAGGAGGCGATTTGTGTGGGGTGAAAGATACGGCACTTTTTTTCCCCCAAAGAAGAGAGTTTGATGGAACTTTCAGGCAAAAGGTTACAAACAATTCCTTTGCTCTGCACAAGTATTCACAAGAGTTATGCCCTTGTTTTTGAGACGGGTGGGATCAGAGCTGCCTCTATAAATCACAGATGCAACAAGTCTCAGGTGTGCAACCCAAGCCCGTAAAGGGAAAAACATTTTGTACCTTCCCAATAACAACACTTGCTGAACTGTAGGATTCACTTACACATCCACTCCGGTATGTAGAGTACTGTGCCAATTCACTGGGAGGAACTCTACCCGGCCAATGTGTTGCTGTTCCTGAGCTTTCTTGAAGTGTGCTACCAGCATGCTCAAGGAAACATTGCGGAAATCATTAACTGTAAGAGAATTACACAGCTGAATCAAGGTTTGGAGGAACTATCACATTTTAATGGCTAAAATAAACATGATGTCAGGAACTTAATCTAATAAGAAAATTGATCCTGTTCTTTGCTTGGAAGGTTTAATATTCCTATCCTTACAGACATCAACTAGCATACAAGACATACTAGACATCCTCTATAATACAAAGGTTGTTTCACATACTCTGAAATTTAATCATTCTCACCCTGTTCAGCAAACTATAAATATTTGCAATTAAGCCTGAGTGTAGAATTCTCTGTCTTCTTTAAGTGCTGTATCCAATTCCGAATATTGGCTATCCTCATAGCAATCAGCCTTGAAGATTGTCCTGGGAACAATATAATGCAGTGACCTTCCATTCACCTTCCACATCACAACATGACACACATACCACTGATCTAGTTCTATGAGTCACTTTTCTGATCCTGAGCCCTTTTGGCACACAAAGTCCTCATCAGCCCCTGGCCAGGATTGATGAAGCTGCTGCCCTCCATCAAGATGGATTCAAGTGGGATTTAATCCACTTGAGGACCATCACCCTTCCCTGTGGATTTCGGCACCCAAGGCTGTTAGCCCTCAGGGTTGTCAGGTTAAACCACTGCCTGACAATCAGCAGTGAATTGCTGGCAGTATGGTCTACTCTACATGTATTACCATAGCAGGATATACTCTATTACCGTAGCAGGATAATGTGGCCAGACAATGAGTGCAGGGTTACTGCAGGTCTCAGCATTCCTCACTTCTGACTATACTAATTAAAGCTATGCAAGTTGCAGTCCAGCGACATTTGCATGGCCAAAAAGTTACTCACTCCTGCTCAAGACATATTAAGCTCAAGCTGACCAGCAATAAAACAATGTATTTCTATTGACAAAACTATCCTTTCTGCTCAGAAATAAGCCTGAAGCAAGTCATTCTCATGTAAGGACGAATAGTATGATAGCTGTGAACAATAATGTAACTTAAACTAACAGCATCATTAATGCAATTTAGAGTTATAAAAACATAAACACAGTTCGAACAGTGGTGGGCATCAAAAAAACTTCCTAGCACACTGTGGATGGGGCCATGTGACTGGGTAGGCATGGCCTGTTGGCCATGTGACTGCTCTTCGCTATAGAACTATGAAAATAGAAGCCTCTTCTATTTTCATCACTCTATAGCAGGGCCGCCATCAGGGGGGACTATCAGGACTCCTGTCCCGGGCCCGGGGATGACGGGGCCCTGGCGCCGCCAGGAAACCACTGTTCTACGCATGCACAAACAAACCACGCATGCACAGAAAACCATAGGGGTGTGGTGGTGCCGGGAAACCACTGTTCTATGCAGGCGCAAACAAACCGTGTATACGCAGAAAACCATAGGGGTGTGGCCAATATGGGGGGGGGCGTATACCGGACCTGGAAATTTCTGATGCCGGCCCTGCTCTATAGCAAACCTCTGAAGCCAGTGGAGCCCTAGAAAAGCCTTGGACAAAGGGGGAAATGGCTTCAGAGGTTCACTATAGAGCGATGAAAATAGAAGAGGCTCCTATTTTCATAGTTCCATAGCGAAAAACCCTCTCCAAAGCCATTTCCCCCTTCATCCAAGGCTTTTCCAGGGTTGTTTCACCCCAAAGTGCCTCCCCAACCACTCCGGAGTGGCTGGGGAGGTACCTTGGGGTGAAACGGAGCCCAGGAAAAGCCTTTGCTGAAGGGGAAAATGGAAGCAGCCTCCTCCAAGGCATCTTCTAGGAGGAGGAGGGGGAGGGGGGCTAGCTATTTTTACTACCGGTACGCACGTACTGGTGCAAACCTGCTGATGCCCACCACTGAGTTTGAAATACCAGGCAGAAGAGACAGGACAAAAACATGTTTGCTAAAAGCACTGAAAGTGGGGACTGATCATAACTCCAGGGAGAGTGCATTCCACAGTTTAGGAACAATGTAGGAGAAAAGCCCTTGTTCAAGTTAGCCACTGCATGTTGCAATATCCTCAAGAAGGCCTTTCAGAAGATGATAATAACTAGGCAGGATCACAATGAAAGACGAGATCCATTAGATAGCCAAGTGCCAAGTCAGCTGGTCTTTAATGGTTTAAAAAAACAATACCTTGACTTGGCTAAACAATTTTACTGCAAATTCTGCCTACACAATGGGATTGTGAAGGGGTAGGGAGTCTGCTTACCACACTGGACGATACTTCGGAACCGAATATCACAGGCAGGTCCAATTCCATGAACAACGAAAACTAAATGATCTATTTGCAAAGGTTCCCCTGAATTAAAAAATGAACAATATTATAGTGAATGTCATAGCAACTGTTTGCATTCCTGTAACAGCCAAATCTACTTTGTAAATAGTTTATCACCCTGGTTAGGTTCCGCTAATTAACAATTTGATTGCCCCATTCATGTGTTAATAAATATTACCACTTTGCCTACTATCTGTGACTTTACCTTGACATTACTCTTATAACCATACAGATGTGATGATAATGATGACAACGACAATGATGACTACAATGACAATGGTAGGGGTCATCATCATAATCATTATCATTGGAGCCCTTTGAGCAATACCTAATACCGTATTTGGAAATTTTGGATTTACTAGATTTGAATATTCTAACTTTACCACAAAAAAGCCCTACTTTCCTAGGAACTGCCTATATACTTCGACATTATTGTAACAGTTCTTAGGTCCTTGGTTAGGACCTTGATCTGTTAATTTTATACCAGTCTTTCATTGTGAATCCAACAGCAGATATTTAACAACAACAAAAACAACAACATGCTGTGGGTCACATTCACTGTTATTTAAAAACTTACAAACTCCCTCACTGCACAAAAATTATATATACAGAAACCAAAACAATTGTTGTATAAATTGCTATCAAACAAATGAAAGAATGTAAGAAGAAACAATTTTTTTAGTTACCATTAGGGATATCAACAGAAATGTTTTCCACTCCTCTCTTCACAGTTCTTGGCCGGCCCTGTTCAGCCGGGCTTGCTCCCCAGTCATCAGTGGTTGCTACTGGATGGTAATGTACCATCAACTGGAAAGAACACCAAAAGAAGCATGTAAGAATAAAATTAGTCAGACAAATGACCATAAAGTAGAGATAAGGCCTCCGCCACAAATTAACTTAACAAAAGCTGACCACATATTCCACTCAGCCCTGATTTACTGAACAAAACAGTGGCCACAGGATTGGAAAAGATCAGTATACGTCCCAATCCCAAAAAAGGGCAATGCCAAAGAATGTTCAAATTATCGAACAATCGCGCTCATCCCACATGCCAGCAAGGTGATGCTCAAGATAATACAGGACAGACTTCAGCAGCATGTGGAGAGAGAATTACCAGAGGTGCAGGCTGGTTTCAGAAGAGGCAGGGGGACTAGAGACCACATCGCCAACATACGCTGGATCATGGAGAAAACAAAGGAATACCAGAAACAAGTTTACTTTTGTTTTATTGACTACACTAAGGCATTTGACTGTGTGGACCACAACAAGATGTGGCAAGTAATTAAAGAGATGGGAATACCAGAGCACCTCATATGCCTCCTGAGAAATCTGTACATGAACCAAGAAGCAACAGTTAGGACAGAACATGGAATAACAGAGTGGTTTGGAATAGGAAAAGGAGTAAGACAAGGCTGCATTTTGTCACCATGCTTATTCAACCTATACACAGAGCACATAATGCGCAGTGCAGGGATGGAGGAATCACAATATGGGATTAAAATCGCTGGGAGAAACATCAATAATCTGAGATATGCAGACGATACCACCCTAATGGCAGAAAGTGAGGAAGACCTAAAGAATCTCTTGATTGGGTTGAAGGAGGAGAGTGCAAAAGCTGGCTTGAGACTCAATATCAAGAAAACCAAGATAATGGCAACAGGCCCCATCAGTTCCTGGAAAATAGACGGGGAAGAAGTAGAAGCAGTGACAGATTTTACTTTCTTAGGATCAATGATCACTGCAGATGGGGATTGCAGCCATGAAATAAAAAGGCGACTGATTCTTGGGAGACAAGCGATGAGAAACCTGGGGAACATAGTGAAAAGCAGAGACATTACATTGCAAACAAAAATTAGAATAGTCAAAGCAATGGTTTTCCCAGTAGTAATGTACGGATGTGAGAGCTGGACAATTAGGAAGGCTGAACGCAGAAGAATAGATGCCTTTGAAATGTGGTGTTGGAGGAGGGTTTTGAGAGTCCCCTGGACAGCGAGGAGAACAAATAGGTCAATCTTAGAAGAAATTAACCCTGACTGCTCATTGGAAGGTCAAATAGTAAAGATGAAGCTAAAATACTTTGGACATCAAATGAGAAGGGAGGATTCACTTGAGAAGGCATTGATGTTGGGAAAGGTGGAGGGCAAAAGAAGAAGGGGGAGGCCAAGGATGAGATGGCTAGATGGTATTATAGACACAATGGGCACAGAACTGGGAGGGCTGAGGGGGATGGTAGAGGACAGAGGCGCCTGGAGGAAAATGGTCCATGGGGTCGCAAAGGGTCGGAGTCGACTGTGCGACTGAACAACAACAAGCCTAGATTTTATTTTTCTCTACTGTGATTTATTTATATGACTGCTTTACTTATCTCATTTGCTGCCCTGGGTGGTCTAGGATCAAAAGAGTGGTATATAAATGTATAAATAAATATTGTTTATGCATCATCATCTTCAAGACAAACTATGTTCCAATGTATTTTCGCAAATGATAAATCAATTACAATTTCTGAACAAATTAAAACTGAAACAACACAGTTTCCAGTAAATTCTACAGTTCCAGTCATTTCTGATTAACTCCTAAAACAGGGGTGCCCAAGCTTTTTGAGCCATGGGCCGGTCACGTGGTTCAGCAGGCCGGGCCAGTGGTTCTTCCCACCGGAAGCAGAAGTAAAATGTGCCTTGCAATTTGCTTTGCAACAGGATGCAATAGATTTTTAGGCTGCCATTTTCTCTGCTTAAACCAGGGGTGCCCAAACTACAGCCCAGGGCTGGATCCGGCCCCCAACACCAATTCATCCTGCCCACTCCACCCTTGCCACTCTTAGAAGCAGAAGTAAAACACGCTCATATGGAAGTTTTAATTCCACTTCCAGGAGCAGCAAGGGTGGTGTGGACTGGATGAATTGGTGTTGGGGGCCGAATCCGGCCCCTGGGTTGTAGTCTGGGCACCTCTGTCCTAAAATCTTTTTTTAAAATAAAGGAGGATCTAAAGGTTTTTTTTGTTAGAATTTCTAAGAAATCCACTTTACCTTTGGGTTATGTAATATGATTACTTCTCTGGTTGGAGACTCTAGTTTCTTCTTCCACTCGTCTAAAGTCACACAAATCATATAGGCATCCTGAAAAGAAGTAAAATCTGTTTTAATATTACAATTTCAATCACCAAACCAATCAAGTCACAACTAATCTGTCAATACTTTGCCCCATCAGCTGCCATTCTCTTCTTAATCCAACCCATTAACCCAAGACCAAATAGATATCAGCCTTTTGTCATTTATGGAAGATTCAAAGGCAGCAATTACCAACAAAGCATGACTGTGCCTTTGCTATATGAATCTGAGAACCAGAAATGGATTTTGATCCATTGATTCCACACAGATGGCTACACAGAATCTTCAATGCAGCATGGACACAATTACCTGCACTGCAGTGGCTCAAGTGGCTAAGACGCTGACTGGAAGGCAGCAGCTCAGCAGTTCGATATCCGAATACTGCAGGATGGAGTGAGATCCCATCTCAGTCCCAGCTCCTGCCAACCTAGCAGTTTGAAAGCAAGAAATTGCAAGTAGATAAATAGGGACCACTTCGGTGGGAAGGTAAACAATGTTCCGTGCACTCCGGTGTTGAGGCATGCTTGCCAAATCACCACAGAAACGTCTGCAGACGCAGATAGCGCTGGCTCTTCGGAGATGAAACTGAGATGAGCACTGAACCCTAGAGTCAGATATGACTGGCTCTCGAGCAAGGGTGACCTTTACCTTTACCTTTACTGATTGGTAAGAAGCAATTATAACACCATTATGGAAAAACAAAGGGAGCAAACGAGAATGCACACAATACCAAAACATCTCACTCTTAAGCCACACTGGGAAAATGTGTGCCAAAATAATAGAAACAAGACTGAGACCAGTTATAGAACTGCGACTAGCAGAACAGATGGGCTTCAGGGAAAAAACCAGAAGCTGTACAGATGCAATTTTTTATGCTTAAACAACTAATAGAGGAAAATATAGAGTACAATAAAGATCTCTTTGTTGCATTTGTAGACCAAGAGAAAGTATTTGATAGAGTTGACAGGAAACTGCTATGGCAAGCATTGGCCCAATATGGAGTAAAGTGAACATCACAGAAAAATGGGGCAATCAGATTATGTAAAAGTTTATATAGTGACTGCATACGTGTAGTGAGAACAAGTCAAGGAATATCAGAGCCTTTTGCAGTAACATCTGGAGTGAGGCAGGAATGCATACTATTGCCACTATTATTAATCACCTACATAAGTCTATTAATGTAAACAATATCAACAAATTACTTTTTCCAGATGATCAGGCATTGATAGCAAGGAACTACAACAACACATTGCATCCATGAAGCAAGAATGTAAGATATTACAATCAATAAAGAGAAGACTGAGGGAATGGCAACTGGAAGGAAACAACATACTCTAGATATCGAGATAGAGGGAACAAGTATAAAACAAGTGGGAGAGTTCAAATACCTAGGAACAACCTTTACTGAAAATGGCAAAATGGATGAAGAGGTTAACATACTGTGCAGTAAGGCACATCAAATATTGGGACAGTTAGTTCTGCTCTTACAACACAAGGCAATAACAATTAACACAAAGAAACACCTCATAGAAAGCATACTCATTCCCACCTAATGGTACCAGTGCCATACGTGGACACTTACAACAAAACATAAGCAAAAGTTGATCACTGCGGAAATGAGATGCTGAAGGAAGGCTGCTGGAGTGACTAGAAGGGATAAAATCAGGAATGAGGTTATAAGGGAAAGAATTGGAACAGAGACAATCCTGCACTGCATACAGAGGCAACATAAAGTAGTTTGCTCATTTGGAGAGAATGTCTTGGAATTTGTCTATACCTTACAAGGCATATGTGGAAAGAGGAGAAGGACAAAGACCACGAGGCAGACCCAGGGGAAGGTGGAGAGATAACATCAAAGAAATATTACAAGGAACACCAAATAACACCGGTGGAGGCCACTAGAAGTGACAGAACAAGAACCTTACGTCTCCGTTGACACCCGATGGGGTAGAAGAGGAAGCAAAGAAGAAGATTCCACACATGAAAACAGACCTGTGAACCTTTCATGCTCCACAATTGTTTGGCTCTTTATTCCACTCATCTTTTTTGGCCAAATCACTGATACAATTTTCTTCAGTCAAATACTTCCAAGGATTTTGGAAACCACTTTTAGTTTGACCCTAACAGCCGCCATAAATTTCATGGTATAACAAAGTTGGTCTTCTCAGAGTGAATAGAAAGAACTCCAAGAAATAAAAGTTAAGAAAATGCCAGATACCCTTAACCAATGTTACCTCTAGCTCATCACTGAAGCTTTCAGTATATGGAATATATCTGTTGTCTTTTTCCCCCTTGAAAAACCAAGTGCAGCGTCTCACTTCAGAGTCATCTTCCTCCCAGTAAACAGCACATCGCAGCCTCTTCTTGAGATGGACATCATACCTGCCTCCTTCTGTTGCAACAACCAGATCCCCACAGTGTTTGCCTGCAGAATATAAGAGCTATGGTGAAGCATAAATTATGTGGAAGATATTACAAGCAGAGGATTAATACCTGCACATCCTCAATAAGGATTGGTGGAAAGGAAAACAAAAACTTCAAAGCAGATTGTTAAATAGCACAATGGTCTCTTTTTTGCATATTACACAATACATATACTCATTTCAAGGGAAAATGACTTAGAATGAGATGCAGTCAGATTGCAGTAGCTCTCTCAGTTCCTCTCTAACACAATGTGGACTGTTGTGAGAGATAATAATAATACAGTAAAACCCCACATAAAGAGCACCTCATTTAGAGACTAACTCGCTTAAAGAGCAGAATTTTCTCTGAATGGTCGCCTTGCTTAACAACTAAAACCAACCAAAAACTCGCTTAACAACTAAATTGAGGTTCGCAAACACACACACACCCGACAGAAGTCACAATTGGTCACTTACAATTGTGTTTCACTTAAAGAGCAAACTCGCTTAAAGAGCAACCCATGGAACACATTATGCTCT
Source organism: Bradypodion ventrale (assembly GCA_035047345.1). Classification (NCBI taxonomy): domain Eukaryota; kingdom Metazoa; phylum Chordata; class Lepidosauria; order Squamata; family Chamaeleonidae; genus Bradypodion; species Bradypodion ventrale. The sequence continues at coordinate 10,725,226 of JAWDJE010000010.1, forward strand.
TTAAGTGAGGTACCACTGTAGTAGTAGTAGTAGTAGTAGTAGTAGTAGTTGTTGTTGTTGTTATTATTATTATTATTATGTGTCAGAAATTATTCTGGGTTGAAAGGATTTTTGCAGGAGAAACTCTGCTCAGGGAATGCCCAAGTGAGGCTCCTTTCATGTCCCCAAGAGCTGGGACAGAGACAGGTGCTCAATCCATCATGCAGTACCCGGGTCTTGAACTGCCGACTTGCCAGCCTTCCAGCTAATAAAGCAAACTTCTTAACCACTCAGCCACCACAGCCCCATTGTGAGATTACTAACCTATAGTACAGAGTAGGATAGCTCTCTTTTATCCCTGCCCAGACTCACCATCAAATTTCAACTTACTGGACTGGTAGGCAATCTCCAACTTCTCTGAATCTTGTCCACTGAAGGGAATCCATCTTTCCTTGGAATCTACTTCCTTACAATAAAACCAATGGGGAGAAACTGGTTCATATTTATTTGCTGACTCTGTTTCCACTGCATCATAGTAACTGGATGAATTAGAGTTGGATGACAACGAATGCTCTGTTGGCTGCTGTTCTACTATGGACATTGCACTGCCTGTGGGGGGAAGCAGAAAGTGATGAAAGACCAAACCCATTGTCACTTGAAACATCTACCAGGATGAGAGTAAGTAAGTTACATAAAACAGATAAAGACATATAGAAATATTGGCTTATATATTTGAGACAATCCAACAACATGATTTTTCGGGCAACAGGTAACTTCTTGTCATTCTGCTTCATGTCACCATGACTATCCTGACCTAAGACCTAGCAGCTCTAAACGATGTTTTATCACATCCTCCCCAGTCTCCAAGATGCTCTGGCCAATAAATTATGCTCCTTCTTTCCTCATTTATTGTACTTTGAAGGATAAACTGTAACAATCTGACCTTTTTGCGTCATTGTATGTCCAAACTATTCTAGCTTTCTACATTTTAGCAGCTTTATTTCTTGGCTTGTGTTCATTTATTTTAATATTTCTTCATTGGTCATCCTCTTGAATCCCAAAATTTCTTTGGATGCTGCAATACATGCACATTTCAAACATTTCCGTCTTTTTTATAGTACCCTGTGTGAAAGTCCATATAACAGAACTAAGAATACATCACTACCATACAAATTGTATCCTCAAATCCAATTTTACAGCTTTGCTGTATGTTACTTCTTAAAGCTGTTGCTTCTATACTGACTGCTATTTCACGGCTATGGTCTCACTAGACATCCAACCAAACTCCAAGATACTTATGCGTCAAATAGTCCACACTTTCATTTTGGATATTTGATTGAATTTCTTGAGTTGGTTGCTTTTGACTGATTGACATGAACATTCATTTTTATATCCTCTTCATTATTGAACCCACTGACTTTATTGCAGACTATCTACACCAGTGGTTCCCAATGTGGGGCACATGCCCCACAGGAGGGCTTCAATTCCCAGAAGCCTAATTTGATCTTTAATTTTCTGCAACTTTTTGTTACCAGAGCAAGCTGTTGATCCAATGAATATTTCTTGAAAGCCTTGCACTTTGTGTTTCTGCATTTCAGCTCCCATGCGAACATCAGATACAACACATTTTGTTTGCCTATTATCTTCTAAACTTTGTCCGGCAACTTGCCACGTTGGACTTTGGCAAAGTCTTTCTCAATGAAAAAAGCACCCTTAGCCACGTGCATTTCATCTCTCCTGAAGTACATGAAGACAGGCGTTGCTTCCCCAGGTCCAAATCTTCCTCCTGCCCCTTCACACTTCTTGTAAATTCTGCAATGTATTGTTTTTAGGAAAACACCAAACACATGGCTTATTAAATGTACTGTTCTGTAGTCACCACATTGTTTGGGTTTTGGTTATGTAATACATGTCAGTCTCGGTCAATTTTCAGAAATGATTCCTGTTCTGACAGTTTGATTGAAAAGACTCACTAAAATATTCACATTTTAACACAATTATTAAAAAGTATCATCATGTCCTGGGGTTTTGCTGAGTTTTTAAGACATTGTTGTCGTTGGCTGCAACTCGTATATGACAATGCATTTTTTTCCCTGAAGCAAGAAAAATGCCATTGGCGTAAATTTGTTTAAGGAGGATCCCAGCTTGCCGTGAAGTGACCCACACACTATGATCACGGAGCCATCTCCTGTGGCACATATGAAATGAGACATGCAGGATTTAACACCAGGACTGCAATGGACTGCCGCAGCCTTGAGGATATTATCAAATATAATATACATATATTATTTCTGTATTTGTATTCCTGCATTTATCTCTGCCACAATCTTATGCTCTCCTATGTTCAAACAGCTGTTTAAAATACCCATTCCATGCTATATTTTTCTCTTAAGCATTAACTACGAGACAATGACTATTATCTGTCAGTAGTGTGAATCGTCATTTTTATTGAGCATGAAATAATTGTATGCTATCAAGTAAATTCTGACTTAGAACAACCCTTTCAGGATTTTCTAGGTAGAAAGTACTCTGGAGTGGTTTATCATTCCCTATTTCTGGCAGGGTGGGTGGGGGGACCCTGGAACTGTGGCGCTTGTTCAAGCAATGTAGCAGGCTCTTCTGGGATGAAAAGTGGGAACTGAACTCTCAACATCTCACTTTACAGTCAGATACATAAATCACTGAGTTATCCAGCCAGAAATTAAGAACATGAGAACAGCCTTGCTGGAAGAGGCCACAGGAGCCCATCATCCAGTCCAGCATTCTGTCTCACGCAGTGGCTCACCATTGGCTTCAGGGTATTATTCCCAAGCAGATTTCTTCACAATAAGTAATATTAATTTGATGTCCAAATTAATGGGGACGCCCAAATGAGGCTCCTTTCATGTCCCCAAGCACAGCCCTCAGGTATCGAAACCCGACCTTCCAGGCGCCAAGCTTACCGTTTTAACCACTAAGCCACCGGGGGAGCTGCCATCAATAAGTCAATAACTCCTTTTATCTGTTTTGATATAAAAATTGTCCATATTCAACGGGTTTTCTATTTCTGCATATTGTCCAGGCTACCACTATTCTCTAGCCTAGCTCCTCTATATTATTTTAGCTGCTCATATGTAATTCTCTATATCTAATATCATGTTTACTTTTTAATTTTGTCTCTCTTTATTCCTCCAGCGCTAATATTTCTTCTTCTCATGTTCTTTTTATTTATGTTTTGCCTTCTGAGGTTGTTGTTGCTCACATCATGTACCTCTGTCATTTAAGAACAAGTGGCATTTACATTTCAGCTATAAAAGTGTCATGCCTGCCACATGACCACGGGAACGTCTGCAGCAGCAGACATCGCTGGCTCTTCGGCTTTGAAACAGAGATGAGCACTGCACCCTAGAGTCGGATACAACTGGCTTTCGAGCAAGGGAAACCTTTACCTTTACTTTTAAGTGCTATTTTACTGATGCTTTGCAAACCTTCCATAATTACGAATATACAGCTGGATCATTGAATTTCTACATTTCTCTCTCTTTTTTTGTATTATCTTTACTCTGAGGCACACTACAGCAGCAACAGGTTCAGAATACATTTTCATCCCCTGAACGAAACTGAGGCTGAAATTGTATTACATTTTGAGTAGCATAAAGTTATCCCTGTGGATGTCTGCAGGGAGCTAAATCCAGACAATTTGCACTGATTGTGCAACTGAATGCACAAACTGATTGTTCAACTAAGAATTCAAATGTACAGTGGTACTCCATAGAACGAATGCTTTATATAATGAAAAGTTCATATAACAAAACGTTTTGGCACTATTGGCGATATACCCCACATAACAAAAAAAAATCCGTTATATGGGTATACCCTTATAATGAACATTTTCCCCCGTTATGCAGTGTATACCCCATACAACGGGGGGAAATCGTTATGTGTGGTAGAACGGAGCCTTTTCGTTATACGGGGTACTACTGTATCTGAAAAACTGCTTGCTGGATATGGCTTTTACTTGGGTGTGGATTCTGCAACTACTTGCACAACTTCAAGTTATGCAAGTACAGTATAGCTATGCAAGAGGATTTTGGCCATAGTATACTAGTATATACCTGTACTTAGGCAAATACTAACCAATAAATGTCACTGATCCAAGAATTTTAATGTTTATTATTTTGATTTCTTTTACTGTATTTTGTTGGTTTTGTACCATTTACGGTACATATCTTGTGCATTCCAAGACTCCAATCTAACTTTAAAACCTGAAGACTATTAGTATCCCCTGGTGGAAAACTGAGAAGCTTTTTCTGTCCCCCCCCCCCCCAGCTGTAAGGTACTTGAGGTAAAGGTCACTCTTGCTCTACAGCCAGTCGTATCTGACTCTAGGGTTCAGTGCTCATCTGTTTACAGCCGAAGAGCCAGTGCTTTCTGAGTCTGCAGACATTTCCATGGACATGTGGCAGGCATGACTAGACACCAGAGTGCACAGAACACTGTTTACCTTCCTACCAAATTGGTCCCTATTTATCTACTTGCAATTTCTTTCTCCGACCTTCCAGTCAGCGTGTTCAGTGTCTTAACCACTTGAGCCACTGCAGCCACTTAAGGAACTTGAAGATACTGTACAGGCCAAAATCCTACTGCAAAGTTACACAAATGTAAGGTACTTGAGGTAAAGGTAGCCCTTGCTCTACAGCCAGTTATATCCGACTCTAAGGTTTAGTGCTCATCCCCGCATGGACATGTGGCAGGCATGACTAGGAGTGCCCAGAATGTGTAACTTTTGGAGATAAATTGTTCCAAGTTACAAAATTACTGTAGACATTATCAGTTGCAAACTGAGTCATACTACTCAGTATGCAACTGGAAATGTTTGCAATGATTTCTTAACCTAGGCTAGGATAATTCATGTTCAAAGGTTCAGGATGTCTGCCATAATAGGGTGGTTTTCAATCAATTTCTTCATCTCAGAAGCATGGTTATTTGTAACAACTACCATCACATCCACACTTTTGCACTCTGAAACTCAACTGGCATTATTTGCCTGTGACCTCATGCTCATAACCATCATACAGAAGTCTAGCCAGATGTACTAGACTGGCAATCAAAGAACTCCACCATAAATCAATTGTGCCATGATTTTGTAAGAATGATGTATACATTCTTTACCTACTACTCTAATTTTCAAATTCTATATACTCTAGAGAGAGATAAAAAACAGAGATGGTGATTTGAATATGCCTCCTCAGAACATTATTGGTTTCAACATGCAAGTGTATAGAGTTGCATCAGTGTCATGTCTCTCTTTCTCAATTTTATTTTCCTAATTTCCTTAAATGTATTCTTCTAAGGTTCTTCAGTAGAGACATCTTACCATGCTCTTTAATTTGATCTTTGTCTAACAGCTCTCAGAAACATGTATTAAACTTTTATAATTTTATCCTTAATAATTTTATGGAAGGGGAATTATAATAGTATCACCTTACTGTCACAAAATGCTTCAAGATGATAGCCTAATGAGATTTAAAAAGCCACCAAATCCTATTTATTTTGTTGGAATGTTTGAAGTGGTAGCCGTGTGAGTCTGGGCAAGAGTAAATAAAACAGAATAGCAAACAAAAAGAAAAGACAAAAATGTTGTGGCACCTTAAAATCGAACTCCTGTATTTAGCTTTCATGGACCAAGTCCACTTCATTATTTTGCGTTCAACTGTAAAATCAACTTAATAGACTTTATTGTGTTTTTATTCCTTTAAAGCAGGAGTTCTCAACCTTTTAAAGCCGGGGGCCGAGTCACGCTCCCTCAGACAGCTTTGGGAGCTAGATGGCCATTTTGCCCTTCCTCCAGCACATGACACTTCCTGGTGTGATGGAGGCGGGGGGGCACATGAAATGGCACCGAGGGCCACACCCGGCCTGTGGGCTGCAGGTTAAGAATCCCTGCTTTAAAGAGACTCCATGAGTTTGGTAGCACAAAATACTTAAAGCATGGTGTTATGATACTTGCTATGCATACCTAAGCCACTACACAAGTTAGTCCTGCATGTTTTAACTTCCTCCTGCTGCAGGCTACGGATAGATTTACATCTTCACTTGTGTGCCAATTTTACTTCTGCATAGCAACACACACTGTGCTGTGATGATACATCAGCTTATTCCTCTCAAATATTCAGAATTTTTCAAGGGAGAATGTCCCAGTATATATTCAAAATACTAAGATACATTCAAAATATTAAGAGTTATAGTGATGTGTGGGTTGCCAGTTTGGGCATGATACGCTAGAATGGGGTCCCTACTTGCAGGCTGAAATGAGGGCGAGTGGCTGGAAAGATTTATTAGTTGCAACTGGACTAAAAGGATATATTTCTGTGATGTGTTGTGAATTCGATCCTGACGGGAAGCAAAAGAGATTCAGCATGTTGGGGGCAAAATAGTAATGACATTGTGAACGGCCCAGAGAATGCACACTATGGGGCAGTATAAGTATAATCGCTATGTGCTTAGAGATCAATGGTGGACATGGGCGGTTGTGGAGGGGATAATGCTGATTAAATATATTAGAAAATGAAATATCTTGGTCCTTGAAAATTGTACAGGGAGAGTTGACTACTTAGACCGGCAGCCGTTGCCACGCATTAATACCCCACATCAATAATAACCCTATGAATGAATAAACAAAACAACCAAAATGACAAAAAACATTGTGGCACCTATGAATAAAGTTTATTTTACGTGCAATGAAATGCCTGGTCCCTGTGTAGGAGGTGCCCACATCCCTGCTCCCTTGAATGCGGAGGTTTTATCGTCAACACCCAGCTGATAAACACAAACACCTCCTACCCACGAGCTTAGCTGACGATTTGAGCGCATGCTTCAAAGCCTTCCGTTCATTTCCATTGTGCTGATGGTGAGCATCACCTGAAAGAGCAACTATGGTGTGACCAGTGGATCGGTCTTTGGGAGAAAGCAGGCGATGCAGCAGCCCTCGCCATATGGGCACAGCCATTACTGGCACTCGGGATGCCACGTTCAGAGCACCACTGCTCTCTCTCTCACACACACACACACACACACACACACACACACACACACACACACACACGTGTGTCACCTGTCTGGCATCACAGGCACCGGTCATCCCTGGCCTCGGGTACCACCAGCATCCAAGCTCTCTCCTCCCTGATGCCCACCTGGCCCTGAAGGCCATCAACCAGGAGCCATGTCACCCTCCAGACCCTGGCACCCCAAAAGAGCCTCTGCCCCACCTCCCTCCAACCCCACGGAGGAACGACAGGTAAAGGGAAGGTCCTGTCCAGGCTCACTTTGGCTGACACGTGTCAGGCACACCAATATGTGCGCATGAGTGACCTACAGATCCTTTCCCAAACCCCAATCATCAATCAGCCCAATGATCGCCAATGCACCCCCTGCCCCAAAGCTCACCCCCCCCCCCCCGGGATGTTCAGCCCATCCTAGTCCAGAAAGGGGAAACCCCGATGCGCCCCATCCCTGACACGCGTCCTCCGATCCGAGCGAACGTCGGAAAGCGACTTCTTGGTTCAGACGCTCCTTTGGCACGCAGTTTGTTTGTGGGGGCGGCGGTTATAGGGAAGACTTCATCGCAACACACATACACACAAAGACACACAACAACACACCTTCCGCTCACCTGACAGGGACCTTGTGGCCCCGTTACAGGGTCGCCTCAGGCCTACCTGCCCCACATATCCACACACACACAGACACAGCCCAGCCCACCCACCGGCCTCCTCTCACCCTCAGGCGTCCAGTTCACAAGGTCCCCCTCGGGGCTCGAACCGGCGGCGGCGGCGGCCTCGTCCCCTTGCCGGCCCGCCAGCGCGCCTGAGCCTCGGGCACCGGCAGCTCCTTGGCTGTTGACACAAGGGAGCTGAGGCTCGGCGGGGCGGGGCGGGGCGGGTTTGACGCGAGGCCGGGCCCGGCTCTCGGCTCTCCGCCTCCCCTGCCTGCCTGCCACGGGGTTGGGCCTAGCCGGGCCCGGCCTCCTCCCCTCAGCCGCCCGTCGGAGTGGAAGGGAAGGGAGAGCCCGGGCGGGGACGGGGAGGCCTTTCCTCGGGGCCGTCGCTGCTCAGGTGAGGTGTCTCCTTGGACTTCTCACCTGAGCGCTTGGAGACAGTCACCCATTCTTTCCAGATAGCTATTACTATAGTGTCGTGGATTCCATTTATAATTGCATAGGCCAACCTAGCAGTTCGAAAGCAAGAAATTGCAAGTAGATCAATAGGGACCACTTCGGTGGGAAAGGTAAACAGCGTTCCGTGCGCTCCGGTGTCTAGTCATGCCTGCCACATGACCACAGAAACGTCTGCAGCAGCAGACAGCGCTGGCTCTTTGGCTTTGAAACAGAGATGAGCACTGCACCCTAGAGTCCGATACGACTGGCTTTCGAGCAAGGGAAACCTTTACATTTACTAGGCCAACCTAGCAGTTCGAAAGCAAGAAATTGCAAGTAGATAAATAGGGACCACTTCAGTGGGAAGGTAAACAGCGTTCCGTGCGCTCCGGTGTCTAGTCATGCCTGCCACATGACCACAGAAACGTCTGCAGCAGCAGACAGCGCTGGCTCTTTGGCTTTGAAACAGAGATGAGCACTGCACCCTAGAGTCCGATACGACTGGCTTTCGAGCAAGGGAAACCTTTACATTTACTAGGCCAACCTAGCAGTTCGAAAGCAAGAAATTGCAAGTAGATAAATAGGGACCACTTCAGTGGGAAGGTAAACAGCGTTCCGTGCGCTCCGGTGTCTAGTCATGCCTGCCACATGACCACAGAAACGTCTGCAGCAGCAGACAGCGCTGGCTCTTTGGCTTTGAAACAGAGATGAGCACTGCACCCTAGAGTCCGATACGACTGGCTTTCGAGCAAGGGAAACCTTTACATTTACTAGGCCAACCTAGCAGTTCGAAAGCAAGAAATTGCAAGTAGATAAATAGGGACCACTTCAGTGGGAAGGTAAACAGCGTTCCTTGCGCTCCGGTGTCTAGTCATGCCTGCCACTGCAGACAACGCTGGCTGTTGGGCTTTGAAACAGATGAGCACTGAACCCTAGAATCAAATACGACTGGCTTTCGAGCAAGGGAAACCTTTACTAGGCAGGGTCTCAGTGGTTAAGAAGCTCGCCTTGTTAGCTGGAAGGCCGGCAAGTCGGCAGTTCAAGACCTGGGTACTGCTGAACGGATTGAACGCCCGTCTCTGTCCCAGCTCTCTGGGGGACATGAAAGCAGCCTCACTCGGTCGTCCCCTGAGCGGAGTTTCTCCATCAAAAATTCTTTCAACCCAGAATGATTTCTGATACAAAAATTATGTTATACAGGTGAAACTCGGAAAATTAGAATATCGTGCAAATGTTCATTCAGTTCAGTAAATCAACTTAAAAGGTGAAACAAATATATGAGACAGATAGACTCATTACATGCAAAGCGAGATACAGTAAAACCCCTACTTACGAAAAAAGTGCGTTCCGTAGGCTTTTGCTTACATCTGTTTTGCGTAACTTGAAGCAAACCCTTAGGGAAAAGAATCTTTATGTAACTCGAAGCAAACCCATAGGAAATTGTGTAAATCAGGACATGGTTTTAGCATAAAATCATTATGTAAGTCGAATTTTATGTAACTCGAGGCATTTGTAAGTTGGGGTTTTACTGTAGTTCAAGCCTTACTTTGTTATAATACTGATGCTTATGGCTTGCAGTTTATGAAAACCCCAACCCCCAATCTCATGTGCCTCATAATCATCATATAATCTCATGTACGTTGTACACCATGATCATCACAATTATAACGAATGGAGGCATGACATCTCTCGCTTTGCATGTAGTGAGTCTATCATATATTTGTTTCACTTTTTAAGTGAAATGAATGTACATTTGCACGATGTTCTAATGTTCTGAGTTTCACCTATAATTTCATAGCATTTGAAGGGACATCCATCCCTCATCTTTGACTCTGACAAAGACTGAATTCTTGTTGCTGTAACTTAATTCCATGTCAGATTGGAAGGTCAGCAGGTCACCACTTCGAGACTCAAGCGCTGCACAACAGAGTGAGCTCCCGTCTCTGCCCCAGCTCCTGTCAACCTAGCAGTTCGAAAGCAAGAAATTGCAAGTAGATCAATAGGTACCACTTCGGTGGGAAGGTAAACAACATTCTGTGCACTCCGGTTTCTAGTCATGCCTGCCACGTGTCCACAGAAACATCTGCAGACGCAGACAGGGCTGGCTCTTTGGCTATAAACAGAGATGGGCATGACTGAACCTTAGAGTTGGATATGATTGGCTTTCGAGCAAAGGCAACCTTTACTTTATATTTATTTGTTCACATATGCTTCTTCCATTAGCCAGAAAGGCTTCCCAGAGCACCTTACAAGAATACATAGTATGGCAGCATATTCCCAGGCTTGCAATGAGTGTTTAAGCACTATGTGGTGGTATATAAATAGAATTAACAACAATATTATTTTTTCTTATTGTGTCAGAAGCACACAGAGGTGCTTTCTGGATTGAAAGGATTTTTCCTGGAGGAAATCCATTCAGGGAACACCTGAATAAGGCTCCTTTCATGTCCCCAAGATCTGTTCCCACCGAAGTGGTCCCTATTTATCTACTTGCAATTTCTTGCTTTCAAACTGCTAGGTTGGCAAGAGATGGGACAGAGACGGGCACTCACTCTGTCATGCAGTACTCAGGTCTCAAACTGCTGACCTGATGACCTTCCAGTCGTAAAGTTCAGTGTCTTAACCACTAAGCCACCGCAGTCCCCTAAAATAAATGTAAACACTACTCTAAAACACTACAGAGTACACTCTGTCATTATACATTTCATATTGCCTCTGAACACAACCGAAAATACATGTCAGCAAACAATCTTGTCTTATATGCTCCCCTGTGGGTCTGCGAAGACAACAGAAACATCTGCTTCCACTTTCAGCTCAAGATTGTTCTTTTGTATGGAAAGGGATACTTTTGCTAAAGCCCCGACTTTACCGAAAACAGCAATTTTCACTAACTAAAGACATTGCAGCACCATTATTCATCCCCTGCTTTCTCCATGATAAAAGAAATCACACTAGCGCGTAAGGATGGAAATGTATAATTTCCAAAAGTTCACAACTGCTGGTGACATCATCAGTATTACATGGCATTAAGTTGCAGCAACAGGATTGCCAGTGTCAAAGATGGGGGATGGATGGCCCTTCAAATGCTATGGGAAAGCAACTTCCATAGGCCGGTGCAAGCATACCCCGTGATGAAGGCTGATTGAATTTCCGATGTAACAGCATCATAAAGGGCCACCCATTTCCCATCCCTAATATAAATTAATTTCCCCTCAAATGAGGCACAGTGAAACAAATGATCTTCATATTAGTTGGCGGCAGGCTCTGGTTTTTTATACATCGGTTAGAAGGAAAATTTTGTTACGAATCCTCCAGGTGATCTTGAAAAGACAGAAAGCTGAAATGCACAAGGCGTTTCCTTTCTGTCCCAGTTCCACTCTTACCTATCTTGTTTCACACAGAAAGAGCCTCCTCAAAGATTGGGTATTATTTTTGAACCACAATCGGGTGTACCCCCAACAACAGCCTCCTTGTGCCAGCTAATCTTTTTCACACTAGGTCAGGCAAAATGAACTACGGAATGAACTCCCCAAAGATGGATTCATTTTGGCAGTTTCACATCTGGCATAGACACGGAAGAAGCAGCAGCAGCAGCACAGTCTTGTATCTTTGCATTGAAGGAGGAGCAGATATCAGAGGGATGGTTTCAAAATTTGAGCAAAATGCATTTCGAAACTGGAGTAGAGTTCAGAATGACCCATCAAGGAGAAATGTCAAACATGAGATTGACATGTAGGGTGAATTTCAACAGAGTATGACAGTTGTTATATTGGTTAGTAGACTAAACAGGCATCAGAGAATCAGATTATTTATTTATTTATTATTTGCATTACAATAAAATAAAACATGAAATGCAAAGAGATAAATTACATCAACAAAATAATATCGTAAAAGTAATATACAGTACATAACAAAAGCACAATAACATTCGATCCTCACTGAAAACTACTTGGGCCAGTTATTCTTAGCAACTGACTGAATGACTGACTGTGAGGGCAAGTGATGGAGAAGCTACGTACAGTATACTGTCTGAAGATCAATGGATGAAAGATGGAGTATAACTATAAAAAAATAGACAGGTTTGGTAGTGGTATGGGATGCAATGCAAATAGAGTAAAACCCCTACTTACAAAAAAAAGTCTGTTCTGTAGACTTTTGCTTAAATAGGTTTTTTTTATGTAACTCGAAGCAAACCCATAGGAAATCGTGTAAATCGGGACATGGTTTTAGTACAAAATCATTATGTAAGTCAAATTTTATGTAACTCGAGGCATACGTAAGTCGGGTTTTTACTGTAGTGGCCATGCAAGGAAAGAGGGCATACTGAAAGATGTCTTTTAACACAAAATAAAATAGGGTTCTGAAAATCAGGATGGGGAGAAATTGGAAATCTGGGCTTTTCAAGGAGATGGGAGAATTATGGTTTGAGAGTTGAAGTACAGTAATACCTCATACAAAGTCCGCTTCGTACAACATCGAATTCATACAACATCGCCTAATTCCTTGAAAAAAAGTTGCCTCATACAAAGTCTCTGCAACTTTGTATGACATGGCATTGGGGTTTTTCTCAGGTTGCATTGTACCTGGGCAGTATAAAAGGCAGGACACATGCGTGCATTGCTCTTGTGCGTTTTGCATGAGGTGAAGAGTGTTTAGGAGTGGTTTTGAGCACGATTTTGGATGTTTTTGAATTTTTTCGTCAGAATTTTTAGAAGCATTCCTGGGTTTTTTTGCAGCATTTTTCAGGTTCTTGGACAATCAGGATTGTTTGACATATTTTTTTGTAATGTATTTTGCCTTTAGACAATGATTTCTTAAAGTTCTGTCAGTTTCCTGACTTTGCCCTGAAGTCTGTGCTGTTACAGTACAATGTATCTCTATGGAAATGACGTTGTACGAGGCATCGCGGCAAGGATTTGGACGTTGTATGAGGCATCGTGGCTAGGATTTGGATGTTGTATGAGGCATCGCGGCTAGGATTTTGCATGCCTCATACAAAGTCCAAATCCATATAAAGTCCAAACTTGTGGAACCAAGTTTGGACGTTGTATGAGGTATCACTGTATAGAGATTGGAAGCTGCCCGAAAATCTGGCAGCTATGAAAGCCATGCTTTAATGTTCTCTAAGTTTTATAGTTTTCATTGTGCAGTTTTAATGTCATAAGTCACCTCTGGGTGCCTTTGAGAGCCAGAAATAGGGATAAGATATATATTTTTAACCAAGACTGTGAAAGGAGAAGCAGAGGTCAGCAGACAGAAAAGGATGGGAAATATATAACTATTCATTCATTTCCATAAAAGAGAAAAAGTATTGCTCTCAGATGTCAGTCTGGACATTGACTGGAAAAAACTAGAATCTTTTAAGTTAAAAATAACTTGTGTTCAGTCAAGCCTGTTTACTTAATTGTTGACCCTTCACATATCTCGCAGTGCTGACTAAGAGGTTTGCATAATGGGTTGTGCGTTTTCTTAATTCCTGAAGCCAGTTTTAGAAATAAAGGCTTTGTACTAAATGCTAATCTGTTCCTCTCCAACCAAGAGGCAGTTTTAGTGCTTCTAAAAATAGGTCTTTTTTTTTTCTTATCACAGCCCAAAGTCCCACAGCTGTCTTGGACCTTGCATGCCCATGTAGATTGTTGGCCAGATGGACAGTGTTCTGAGCTTTGGACATATTATATACACAGATAAGAAAGAATTACCAAAAGTGCAGGCGGGGTTCCGAAGAGGCAGAAGGACTAGAGACCACATTGCCAACATACGTTGGATCATGGAGAAAACAAAGGGATACCAGAAACAAGTCTGCTTCTGTTTCATTGACTACACCAAGGTCTTTGACTGTGTGGCCCACAACAAAATGTGGCAAGTAATTAAAGAGATGGGAATACAGTACCAGAACACCTTATATGCCTCATGAGAAATCTGTACATGAGTCAAGAACAGAATACAAAATGACGGAGTGGTTTGGAATAGGAAAAAGAGTAAGACAAGGCTGCATTTTATCAACCTGCTTATTCAACTTATACACAGAGCACATAATGTGTAAAGGAGGGATGCAGGAATCATAATTTGGGATCAAAATTGCTGGGAGAAACATCAACAATTTGAGATACGCAGATGATACTACCCTAATGGCAGAAAGTGAGGAAGTCCTAAAGAAGCTCCTGATTAGGTTGAAAGAAGAGAGTGCAAAAGCTGGCTTGAGACTCAACATCAAGAAAACCAAGATAATGGCAACAGGCCCTATCACTCCCTGGAAAATAGATGGGGAAGAAGTTGAAGCAGTGACAGATTTTACTTTCTTAGGATCTAAGATCACTGCAGATGGCGACTGTAGCCATGAAATAACAAGACAACTGATTATGGGGAGACAAGCTATGAGAAACCTGGTGAAAAGCAGAGACATCACATTGCAAACAAAAAATTTGCATAATCAAAGCAATGGTATCTCCGGTGGTAATGTATGGTTGTGAGAGCTGAACCATTAGGAAAGCTGAGCGCAGAAGAATAGACACCTTTGAAATGTGGTATTGGAGGAGAGTTTTGAGAGTCCCCTGGACAGCGAGGAGAACAAATAGGTAAATCTTAGAAGAAATCAATCCTGACTGCTCATTAGAAGGTCAAATAGTAAAGATGAAGCTAAATGAGAAGAGGATTCACTTGTGAAAGCCTTGATGCTGGGAAGGGTGGAGGGCAAAAGAAGAAGGGGGCAGCCAAAAATGAGATGGCTAGATGGTATTCTAGATGCAGTGGGCACAGAGCCAGGTGGGTTGAGGAGGATGGTGGAGGACAGAGGTGCCTGGTGAGCAATGGTCCATGGGGTCGCAAAGGGTTGGAATCAACTGTGTGACTGAACAACAAAAGCTCCAGCTTATCTGTGCCCATGATATTTGAAGAGAGACATCACTCCAAGATTCAAAGTAGTGAATGATGCAAAAGCTACATCAAGTGCCTTTTCCACCATTAAAAAGGACTGTGTGAAAGTATCACTAATCAACAAAACTGGCATGCAGTTTTACAAATGTGGTTGCTAAAATCTATAAGTATAAAGTCGTCATCGTTGTTGGCTGCAACTCATATCTGAGAATGCATTTTTTCCTGAAGAAGGAAGAATGCCATTGGTGTGAATTTGTTTAAGGTGGATTCCAGCTTTCCATGAAGAGACCCACATGCTATGATCATGGAGCCATTTCCTACAGCACGTATGAAATGAGGCATGCAGGATTTAACACCGGGACTGCAATGGACTGCCACAACCTTGAGGATATGGACAAGGTACGACTTCACAGCCAGTCCATCTGGCATGGCCTCTTCCACCTCCATGACCATTGGGAATCAGAGTTCCTCCACCGCTCATTTTGCCTTTGCACCCAATAGGATGGTTTCCAGTGGCATTTCCTCCACTGAGGGGACCATCACCCCACCTAAAGGGGCTCATCGGCCCATAGCCGTTGGTCCCTGTAGGGCAGGGGTACCCAAACTTTTCGGGCCACGGGCCGGTCACATGGTTCAGCGAGCTGGTCACTAAGGTAAGATGAATGGGCCAATGCAGGAGGTTCTCTCAGTTTAGGTTGCACTATGACATTGGTTCCTAACCTGGTGTTACCACATGTTCTTGGACTAAAATTCCCAGAAGCCTTCACTACTGGATGTGCTGGACAAGATTTCTAGGAGCTGTAGTATAAGAACATTTGAGTACCCATGGTTTGGGAAACAGTGCTCAAGGTACAACTTGCTTACTGCTTTGTAATTATTCTACTAATCTTTACCCAGTAAATCTCTTGTGTGTCAGTATAGGATCAAAGGGCAAAGCTCTATGAAAACAACTAGCTACCTTGAGACAGGCATCCAAGTCCCCATTAAATAGAATAACAAACCCATGTCCACAATAGGGCTGGCTTAAGTGAAGTAAATATATATTAGAAGGGAGTATAAGACTATTAAGCAGTATCCTTGCTGTCTTGTGTTGTATGCTAGGCATGCCTAGCAGGGGAAGAGGGGAAGATTGTGCAATGGTTAGCATGTTGTTCCACTAAACAAAATGAGCCAACATCAGTACAATACGCTACAAAGCAAAGGACACAAAACAGAAAGGGTCAACAGTTTCTGCAATTAATTTTTATAATTATATATTCTTGGCATGCTGTTGAGAATCCCAGCGGGGACTCATTAATTGTTGTTGTTGTTGTTGTTGTTGTTGTTGTTGTTGTTGTTCAGTCGCACAGTTGATTTCGACCCTTTGCGACCCCATGGACCATTGTCCTCCAGGCACCTCTGCTAGAAATTCTTAAATGTTATATAGTTTGCATTCTGCATGTGTAACAAAAAACAACAAAAGGATTTCAGCTTTGGTGTATTGTTTTAAAACTACATTTTTGAAAAGAGAGAGAAAGCTTAATAGAACAAGGAGAAAGTTATGCCATCAGAAACTTATATGCAATATCCTTCAGTATTGCATTTTAAATATATTGACAGTTGCCTTGATGGTGTTTGATTATAATCAGTTTCCTGTTCATACAGAGACAGAATTTCAAAACACTTTAATTATACAGCTGTTGTTGTGATATGCCATCAAGTCAGAGCCAGCTTATAGCAACTCTAATAAGGCTTTTGAGATAAGTGATATGTTTAACAAGTAGTTTTGCCAGTTCCAGAGGCCCAGTGAGGTTCCAGGCTGAGTGAGGGTTTGAACCCGGACCTCCTGAGTCGTAGTCCATCAGTCTATCCTCTACACCACACCATAGAGTAAAGCTGTTACTACATAATTAGACAACTGTTACTGCTGTTATACTTCTAGGTTGTGTGATGGTGCTGCTGTTTAGGATCTATGAATAGGCTATAACAGGGGTCAGCAACCTTTTAAAGTTGAGGGTCGGCTCACGCTCCCTCAGATAGTTGAGGGGGCCGAACTGGTGGCCCCCCCACCAGCCGCCGCCACATCTCGGCTCCCTCCCCTGGCCTCGCTGGTCAGGGGAGGTTGGAGCGCAGCTGCCCGGCATCACCGTGGCGGAGCCTTGAAAAAGCTGCCGCCGTTGGCGTTCCGGAGCCGCCGCCACATCTCGGCTCCCTCCCCTGGCCTCGCTGGTCAGGGGAGGTTGGAGCGCAGCTGCCCGGCATCACCGTGGCGGAGCCTTGAAAAAGCTGCCGCCGTTGGCGTTCCGGAGCCGCCGCCACATCTCGGCTCCCTCCCCTGGCCTCGCTGGTCAGGGGAGGTTGGAGCGCAGCTGCCCGGCATCACCGTGGCGGAGCCTTGAAAAAGCTGCCGCCGTTGGCGTTCCGGAGCCGCCGCCACATCTCGGCTCCCTCCCCTGGCCTCGCTGGTCAGGGGAGGTTGGAGCGCAGCTGCCCGGCATCACCGTGGCGGAGCCTTGAAAAAGCTGCCGCCGTTGGCGTTCCGGAGCCGCCGCCACATCTCGGCTCCCTCCCCTGGCCTCGCTGGTCAGGGGAGGTTGGAGCGCAGCTGCCCGGCATCACCGTGGCGGAGCCTTGAAAAAGCTGCCGCCGTTGGCGTTCCGGAGCCGCCGCCACATCTCGGCTCCCTCCCCTGGCCTCGCTGGTCAGGGGAGGTTGGAGCGCAGCTGCCCTTACCACCTCAGCTCCCTTCCCTGGCCTGGTTGGTCAGGGGAGGTGGGAGAAACCAGCTGTGCCGTATCCTCGGTGAGGGATGTGAGGATGTTTGAGCCTTGGCTCCGCTCATGGTCGTTTTCTGAGCCATGGGGCTCCGTCTATGGGCATTGAACAGTGGGGACTCCATTCGGGGACACTTAGTAGCCAAGGATAATGTTTATCTAATTTTGTTAGCATTAGTATTTAAATAGCATTTTATATGATATGTAGTTGCTTTGTAAACCTTGTAAGTGTGAATTTTGTATAATTTTACTGTAGCCCTGTTCGCATAATATAATACTGTATTTTATTTTATTTATTTTGGAATAGTTTAGGGACTGTTTATTTTATTGTAATGTGTATTATATTGCATATTGTGCTTATGCTTAGATAGATATCAATTTCGCTTGCATTTTTCACTGTATATTGTATTTTCAGTTATGTTGTAAGGCCGCCTAGAGTCGGCCATGTGCTGAGTGGGGCGGGGTACAAATTAAAATTGGAATTGGAATTGGAATTGGAATACATCCGTGGCTGTCGTAAACACATTAATGGCTGCCGTAAATGCATCTGTGGCTGTTGTAAACACATCCATGGCCACTTCCAGCGGCAGCAGTGGTTGGAGCAAGGGCGGGGGCTGGATCATTTGGCACCATGGGCAGGATTCGGCCCACAGGCCGTAGGTTGCAGACTTGTGGGTTATAATGATGAAAATCACACTTTTACAATAGTTGGCTCATGGACCCATAGCACTTTCATTTAGGCTCTGAGGTATTCTGAAACAGAATATAAACTAAACCAAAGCAAATACAGTGAACTCCTGCCTAACAACACGTTTGAATAGTGTCATTTTTGATTAACGACACTACTGATGCACCCCACGTGATCATTCAAATAACAAAAACGTTATTTGAATAATGATGGTACCGTATTTATTCGAGTATAACGCGCACTCGTGTATAACGCGCACCCCTAATTTTCCATGAAATATTGGTATAAAATTTTTTTTACACGCCTCGTCTCCCGCGCCACCCAATCAGATCCCGCCAGCCGCGCGCCCCTGGGCCCGTGGGTGGGGCAGACGGTGCATCTCAGCAGTGCCTACCGTACTCGGCGCCGGCTCCTTGAGTCGCGCGGCCCGGGTAGGCGTGGAGCACGCCGCGGCCCTCTCCCGTAGTGTTCCATTCTCGGTGGGTGCGTGCAGGTGAGCGGCGGCGGCAGCGGGGCCTGGGCGCCTGGGAGGAGGGCCGCGGCATGCTCCGCGCCTACCCGGCGCCGGCTCCTTGAGTCGCGCGGCCCGGGTAGGCGTGGAGCACGCCGCGGCCCTCTCCCGTAGTGTTCCATTCTCGGTGGGTGCGTGCAGGTGAGCGGCGGCGGCAGCGGGGCCTGGGCGCCTGGGAGGAGGGCCGCGGCATGCTCCGCGCCTACCCGGCGCCGGCTCCTTGAGTCGCGCGGCCCGGGTAGGCGTGGAGCACGCCGCGGCCCTCTCCCGTAGTGTTCCATTCTCGGTGGGTGCGTGCAGGTGAGCGGCGGCGGCAGCGGGGCCTGGGCGCCTGGGAGGAGGGCCGTGGCGTGCTCCGCGCCTACCCGGCGCCGGCTCCTTGAGTCGCGCGGCCCGGGTAGGCGTGGAGCACGCCGCGGCCCTCTCCCGTAGTGTTCCATTCTCGGTGGGTGCGTGCAGGTGAGCGGCGGCGGCAGCGGGGCCTGGGCGCCTGGGAGGAGGGCCGCGGCGTGCTCCGCGCCTACCCGGCGCCGGCTCCTTGAGTCGCGCGGCCCGGGTAGGCGTGGAGCACGCCGCGGCCCTCTCCTGTAGTGTTCCATTCTCGGTGGGTGCGTGCAGGTGAGCGGCGGCGGCAGCGGGGCCTGGGCGCCTGGGAGGAGGGCCGTGGCGTGCTCCGCGCCTACCCGGCGCCGGCTCCTTGAGTCGCGCGGCCCGGGTAGGCGTGGAGCACGCCGCGGCCCTCTCCCGTAGTGTTCCATTCTCGGTGGGTGCGTGCAGGTGAGCGGCGGCGGCAGCGGGGCCTGGGCGCCTGGGAGGAGGGCCGCGGCGTGCTCCGCGCCTACCCGGCGCCGGCTCCTTGAGTCGCGCGGCCCGGGTAGGCGTGGAGCACGCCGCGGCCCTCTCCTGTAGTGTTCCATTCTCGGTGGGTGCGTGCAGGTGAGCGGCGGCGGCAGCGGGACCTGGGCACCTGGGAGGAGGGCCGCGGCGTGCTCCACGCCTACCCGGGCCGCGCGACTCAAGAAGCCGGCGCCGGGTAGGCGCGGAGCACGCCGCGGCCCTCCCCGGAGGGTTCCCTTCTCGGCGGGTGCGTGCAGGTGAGCGGCGGCGGCAGCGGGACCTGGGCGCCTGCCCAGGTCCCGCTGCCGCCGCCGCTCACCTGCACGCACCCGCCGGGTCGAGAAGGGAACCCTCCGGGGAGGGCCGCGGCGTGCTCCGCGCCTACCTGGCGCCGGCTTCTTGAGTCGCGCGGCCCAGTCCTCGTGTATAACGCGCACCCAAACTTTGAGCCTTTTTTTGGGTATAAAATTTTGCGCGTTATACACGAATAAATACGGTATTTTTACCACCGTTATTCGAATAATGACAAAAAACCGTCATTATTCGAATAACAACTTTTTTGTTGTTATTCGAATAACGACGTTTTCTACATAACGACGCTACTTGGGGAACCAAGTAACATTGTTATGCGAGGGTCTACTGTATATTAAATTAACTGAAAACCAAAAATTGATCAATAACTTTATGAGGATCCACTGAAATGTCCCAGAAGAGTGTGCAAGTTTTCCGATGTCATGATAAAAACAGATTTTTCCATTTAAAATGGACTTCTGAAATGAGTCTAGCTTTTAATAACCAGAAAGGGATTGGCAGCCGGTTCACATCTGGTAATGAAAGCACATGTCTAGGTTTAAAATATTATATATTCACTTAAATTCTAAGTGTGTATCCCCCCCCACACACACACACACACACAATGTTTTGTTTGTGGATCTTATAGTCTTAGGACAAACAGTCACAGTAGATCAGAGAAGTTTGAAGTCTGCCTGGCTAAATAGCATTTACATAACAGCCTTTACAGATGGTTATTTCCTTCTTTTGCAACACAGATTCTGGCGATAAATAGGCCTGTCTAATCCACTATAAATTCCATGATGCCTCAATCTGATGAATCCCTCCGTCCTAAAAGCCTTGTTTCCGAGGGTTTAGAGGAGCTGTAAAACAATGCATGAACTTCATCCCCTTTGATTACACTGACACTCTTTGTTATCATCAGGGTACGACTGCACAAAGTGTGCCAGTTACGGCCAAGAATTAATTAATCCATTACATTCATTCATTCATTCTAAAAGGCTTACTGACAGCTTCCGGGCGGAAAAAAAAAGACAGAACATTTCCCCCAGCATTCCTGCTGCTCTCTGTTCATTAGAGTGAAGGCTGCAAATTGTGTGGTTGTGCAATTGGTCTACTTAATGACCTCAGATTGGTTGTGACTGAGCACTTGTAGTAATGTTAACAGTAGAACTGATCGCAGCTATTACAATTATGTAAGAGGTTTAATATAACATATGCACACGCGCACACGCCACTCAAAACAGTAAACAGATTAGCCGCTTGTTTAAACCACTCAGCCTTATTTTGGGCCCCATCTAGGGGCCATTGAGAGTAAATTCTAAAATATAGTGACTGGTGTTAATGCAACCATCAGGCGCAACGTTGTTTTTCATACTCGCCTCAAACCAGTGTGCATATAAACAAACAGCTTGAATACTATGCTCCATGTATCTGAAGTAGTAGTCTGAGTCTATGAAACCTCATATGAAATAAGATGTGTTAGTGCTAAAGGTGCAACAAGACTCTGCTGTTTTCAGACTGAATTCAAGGTAAATACACATACAGTACTGTAGTAAATGTGCATGATTATTTTTGGAGGGAAGGGGAGGGTGAATAGTGATTATAAAATTCAAGGGAATGGGTAAGGTAAAGATCTCCCTTGCTCGAAGGCCAGCCGTGTCTGACTCTAGGGGTTGGTCCTCAAAGAGCCAACGCTGGCTGCGCCTACAGACTTTTCCATGGTCATGTGGCAGGCATGAATAGATACCAGAGTGCACAGAATGCTGTTACCTTTCCTGCCAAAGTGGTATCTACAAGTGAAACTCGGAAAATTAGAATATTGTGCAAATGTTCATTCAGTTCAGTAATGCAACTTAAAAGGTGAAACAAATATGAGATAGACTCATTACATGCAAAGCAAGATAGTTCAAGCCTTACTTTGTTATAATATTGATGCCTATGGCTTACAGCTTATGAAACCCCCAACCCCCCAATCTCATGTACCCCATAATCATCACATAATCTCATGTACGTTGTACGCCATGATCATCACAATTATAACAAATTAAGGCATGACATCTCTCGCTTTGCATGTAGTGAGTCTATCTCATATATTTGTTTCACCTTTTAAGTGAAATGAATGGACATTTGCACGATACAGTGGAACTTCATATGACAATCGCCCTGTATAGCAATGAAATTGCATAACAATTAGGTTTGGGGGGGAGGGGGAATGGTGTCCCGCATAATAATTTTCCCTATGGGAAAAACCACTTAGCAAAAAAAATCATTGTACGATGCATCCCACAGGGAAAATCGCTATACGATGCATGTATCATATAGCAATTGTTTCGTACAACAACGAGCCCTGTGGAACAGATTAAAATCGTTGTATGAGATAGCACCGTATTCTAATTTTCCGAGTTTCACCTGCATTTATCTACTTGCAGTTTTTTGCTTTCAAGCTGTTAGGCTGGCAGGAGCCGGGACCGAGACGGTAGCTCAGTCGGTCGTGCAGCATTCGGGTCTCGAACTGCTGACCTGCCAACCTTCTGGTCATCAAGTCCCCCCCCCATTGTTTATTGATGCCCCTTTCCCTCCTTTTTGTTGCAGCTCTCATTCCAAGTACTGTATTAATTTCCTTTTTGTTTGTTTAATTAGGTAAGTAGAATAGCACATTCTTTCCCACAACTCCCATAAGATGGTGGCGCGTGCTGATGCAGTGGCTGGTTGCTCCTCAACTCAGAACTTGGCCTTTATACCTTGCCAATATAGACTTATTTACAGTCGACAGGATTTGTTATCTATTTGGCTGCGGAGCGAGTGCTGCATCAATTGTGAGTGTCTCTGCGTCTGTAATGAAGATATTTTGACTTCTAAGAGCAGGGGAGGAAAGAGGCACAGGAGAGATCGTAAACAGAAGAGAGGTTGCAGGGGAGGAAGGCAATTAAGGTTAAAGACACCGCAGCATAAATTAAAGACACAACATCACAAACTACCGCTTCCCAGCATTTTTAATGCGAATGTCAGATCTTTGGTGAACAAGCTGGAAGAGTGGAAGCTGTGGATAGCAACTGAGAGAACTGTCAGTGACTGCTGTCTTCTGCTGCTTACAGAGACTTGGTTGACACCACTTATTCCGGACTCTGCCATAGAACTAACAGGCTACACAGTGTTTCGTCATGATAGGACAGAGGACTCTGGTAAAAGAAGAGGAGGGGGGTTGTGTGCATATGTGAATAGCTGTTGGTGCACAAATCCCGTTGTGATAGGCAATCACTGTTCTCCAACTGTGGAATTTATGACGCTTAAATGCAGACCTATGCAGACCCCCGTGAATTTACAGTAGTATTGATAACTATAGTGTATATTGCACCTGATGCAAATATCAATGAAGCATTGGGTCTTTTGCATGATGTTATTAGTAGACAACAATGCAAATATCCTGAGGCTGCACTCATTGTGTGGGGACTTCAACCAGGCGGGTTTGAAAATGGTCCTACCTAAATTCTATCAGCATATAAAGTGTGCAACCAGGGGAGAAAGGACTTTGGACAGGTTGTACACAAATGTCAAACAGGCATACAGGGCTGAACCGTTGGCACACTTGGGCCAATCTGATTATGTGTCCGTGCTCCTGACTCCTGCATACATCCCATTGAGGAAACGGACCCAAATAATAAAGAAGGATATTACGATATGGCCGGCCGAAGCGTCTCAACAGCTACAGGATTGCTTTTATGACACAGACTGGGAGGTATTTGACCAACAGGATGTATAGATTCATACAGAGGTAGTGTTGGATTACATCAGGTTCTGCACTGACAATGTAACACAAAAGCGCCGGATAAAGATCTATCCAAACAGGAAGCCCTGGATGACAAGGGAGGTCCAGGGGTTGCTAAAGGCAAGGAATACTGCTTTTAGAAGTGGAGATAGGTCGCTGTATAGCCTAGCCAGAGCGGATCTAAAGAGAGGCATCGGTGTGGCCAAGGAGGCATATAGACAGCGACTGGGAAATCATTTACAGAGTAACGACACCAGGCAGGTGTGGCGAGGTGTACAGGAATTGACTGGGTATAAACCTAAAGGCTCCCTGGCAGGTGAGGGAGGAGCATCACTGGCAGAGGAGTTGAATGTCTTTTTTGCCCGCTTTGAAACAACATCAGCAGTGATATCTTCAGAGGCTTCATCACCATCACTACCGTCACCATCATCGGTAGAAAGGAATGTAGTATTCAGTGTGGAAGAAGGAGAGATAAGGTGTTGAAGGGAATTAACCTAAGAAAAGCCACAGGGCCGGACAGAGTAGCTGGAAGGGTACTGAAAGACTGTGCAGATCAACTAGCAGGAGTTTTTACAGGGATATTGAATCGATCCCTATCTCAGGCTATTGTTCCATCCTGCCTAAAGTCTTCTATTATTGTTCCAATACCAGAAAAATCCAACCCGGAAAATTTGAATGATTTTCGTCCAGTGGCACTCACACCTGTAATCATAAAGTGTTTTGAAAAGCTGGTATGAAATTATGTTATCGCTTGCCTACCAAAGGGACTGGATGCATTCCAATTTGCCTATAAAATTAAAAGATCAGCAGAGGATACTGTGGTGATTGCCCTTCATGCTGTTCTTGCACATTTGGAGCAGCGGAGGGGTTATGCCAGATTGCTCTTTGTGGATTTCAGCTCGGCATTCAACACCATTCTACCACAGCGTTTGATATCTAAGTTTAGAGATCTGGGGTTCCCGCCATCACTTTGTGGATGGATATTGGATTTTCTGTCAGAACGCTCCCAGAGGGTCCGGTTGGGCCCTTATACCTCTAATATGCTTAGTACAAATACAGGAACACCACAGGGATGTGTGCTTAGCCTGCTACTTTATATTCTCTATACGTTTGACTGTGTCTCTGTCCACCCTAGCAATAGGATTGTCAAATTTGCAGATGACACAACTATGATCGGGCTCATCTCTGACAAGGAGGGCAAGACGGCCTACAGAGATGAGGTGGAGCGGTTGACAAAGTGGTGTAGAACCAATAATCTGCTCCTCAACATAAAGAAAACAAAGGAGCTTGTGGTGGATTTTAGGAAGCAGAGAACCGATGTACAGCCACTTTTGATTGACGGAACCTGTGTGGAGAGGGTAGCAACGTTCAGATTTCTGGGCATTGAGATACAGGAGGATCTGTCCTGGAGCGCCAACACAAGGGGGCTTGCGAAGAAGGCGCAGCAGACTGTATTTTTTGAGAACTCTAAGGAAAAAACATCTTCCACAAAAGCTGCTGCTTGCCTTCTATCGCTGCGCTATTGAGAGCATGCTCACTTATGGCTTATGTCTGTGGTATGGGTGTAGTACTCATCGGGATAGGATAATGTTGCACAGAATTATTTAAACAGCGGAGAGTATCATCGGCTGTCCACTCTCCACTTTAGAACAAATGTACACCATCAGGTGCCACAGAAAAGCATTAGATATAGTAGGAGACCCATCGCATCCTGGCCACTGCTTCTTTGAGCTTCTGCCATCGGGACGGAGATATAGAACAATGAAGGTAAAAACGAGCCGTCTCAAGAACAGTTTCTTCTCCAGAGCAATTTTGGCCTTAAATGGAAACTCTGGACTCTGGAGTCATCTTATCTTAATTTAAAATTTAAATTTTTTTAGATTTTTAATTTTTAGGATTTTAGAATTTTTAAATTGTACTGTATGGTACTATCTTAATTGGTGTTTCTGTGGCTGTTATAAATTGAGGGGTGTGCCTTGTTCGAGTTAATATGTAGCAACCAAGAAATTTCGTTGTTCCCACAGGGGGACAATGACAATAAAGATTTATCTTATCTTATCTTATTTAACTTAAAACAAAACATATGACTAATTTGTTAGCATTATATGCTTTGGCTGAATTATCTCAGTCTTTTCTATAGCCTTTTCCAAGATTCATGAGACAACTACTGGACTACCTTGATGCTCTTTGCTATAGAAATTTAGAAAAATAGGATATAATCACATCAAGCATCTCCAGCAAGACAGGAAACAAGAGGAAATGCCTTAATCTATCTAAGAAGCAGAGCAGCAGTATAATAATTTCTTGTCAGAGATTATTCTGGGTTGAAAGGATTTTTGCTGGAGAAAACAAATGAAAGACAGAGATTGAAAACAGCATGGTTAAACCTACAATCCAACATTATCTTTTGCACTAAGCTTTTTGCAAACATTCTGTGGCCTAAATAGAAAATTCTAGCATTTGGTATTGCTGAAAATTAGTAATTAACCCGCATTATCTGCAAAAGCAGAAAATAAAATAGTACATTTCAGAGAACCGTAGGAACGTCAACATTTTCCATCCAGTGGCTCTAGCATTAACAAACATTTTCAAATGCCACGAAGTAGTGATGCAGATGAGGTTTCAATTTCAAGAGCAGTGGAATCCAGTCTTAGGCTGCAGCCTTGCACTTTCTTCTCTGGTGATATTTTGATACCGAGTAGAAGGCAGATTTACACTTGGCTCCTCAGTGAGATTAACAAACACCTCTACCACAGAAGACCAGTCTAATGGCTGACAGGGGGACCTAATGCAAATTTACTAAATATTAACAATTCTAAATGAACATAGCATATAGGTACAGAATTATAAAACCATAAGTAGTAGTTTTCTAGGATTCAGAAATCCCATATTGAATTTTCTAAATGTGCCTCTGTGGATTCACTTATCTGTGGTAATCTAGTACTGAGTCTTGTCATAGACCTTAATTCTCCAGGACGCAACGACATAGGTATCCTTGCGTGAAAGTCTACCTCACTGACATGCTCAAGCAAGCTTATCGTAATAGGTATTTAACCTATTTAAAGGATGATTGTTTCAACCTATTCCATTCCTGTTTGAAAACAAAACCACTTCATACCTCACTGGGAAGTAGGAATGAATGCTAGTTATTTACATGTTCCCATGTCTGTTGCACATATCCTAGTTTCTCTTAAGTTTCTTGAGGAATCACTATTGTTCAACGTCTAAATATTTTAATATACCGAACTGTAATCAAGGCTCTCCACACAGTAATCCATCTTCTAGTTCCCTTCCTTCTTTGTACTTACAGGGCCTGAGCGGTCTTCTTTACCATTTATTCTCAAGCTTGGCACATTGCAAAGAAGCTAACTGTGCACTTCTTTACAGTTAAAAATTTATCACTAAATTTATCAAATGTACCTGTTCATTGGAAGGTCAAATAGTAAAGATGAGGCTAAAGTACTTTGGGCATCAAATGAGAAGGGAGGATTCACTTGAGAAGGCCGTGATGTTGGGAAAGGTGGAGGGCAAAAGAAGAAGGGGGAGGCCAAGGATGAGATGGATAGATGGTATTGTAGACACAATGGGCACAGAACTGGGAGGACTGAGGGGGATGGTGGAGGACAGAGGCGCCTGGAGAACGATGGTCCATAGGGTCGCAAAGGGTCGGAATCGACTGTGCGACTGAACAACAACAACAACAACAACAACCTGTTCCCCTGCCAAGGAGGTAAGAACTTGACTTGTCTATACAATGTTGAGGGATAGCAATTAAGACTGCCATTTTAACAGAATCAGCATCAGACAATGAAATTAATTCTGGATACTGTATTTTAATCAGGTTTCCAATAATTTTCAACACTGTATCACATCAGGTGGAAAAAAGCTCCAGGGATAACTTCAAACAGAGTTATTAAACAGGATTGATCCAGTTGATTATTTTTCATTTCTATCTACTGCTGTTGACAAGTATTTGAATATTTGGACACACGCAGCTAGTTTGAGACCTGCAAATTCTTTTGATACATACTGCACTGCATACTAGGGTGACAAGAGATGAATTTATAAAGTAGAAAGTACAACCACAAAATTCAGGCCCTAATCAAACAACAACAAAGTTCGGACTGTGTAGTGTACCCAAGGCTACACTGGTTGATTCTTCTGGGATGCACAGTGGGAACTAAACTCTCAACCTCTGACTTGCAATTCGATATTGAACTCACTGAGCTATCCAGTCTGCTTATAATTGTGTGCAATTAAGTCATTATGCTTCTCTATTTGGTTTGACTTGTCTGCTGGGGATGCTCCATTTTAACAATATGCTATTACATTGGTCAATCCTAAAGGAAACCAACATTGACTTCTCCTTGGAAGGACAAATACTGAAGCTGAAGCTCAAGTACTTTGGCCACCAAATGAGAAGAGAGGACTCTCTGGAGAAGGCCCTGATGCTGGGAAAGATTGAAAGCAAAAGGAGAAGGGGACGGCAGAGGATGAGATGGTTACACAGCACTGGGCATAGATCTGGGTGGACTCCGGGGGAAGGCAGATGACAGAGGAGCCTGGGGAGCTGTGGTCCATGGGGTCACAAAGAGACCCAACAAAATTACATTGGTAAGGTGATTTTTGCTTTCTGCTTTTACTATGTATAAGTTGTTGGCAGGCCACCATGATTACCTCTTATATCAGAGACATGTCATTAAAAAACTTTAAAAATAAGATATCACCACCACTATCACCCCACACACAAAATCAGTCCATATGATACCTTGAGAATTCGCTGTCATATGACGTTACAACCAACATTTTAAATAAGAATGACTGCACACATTCAAGAACAGAAAAACCTATGACCAGTATTAGTTTATGTTCTTTTGCTAAAAATGCCTTAAACATCAGACCACAGACAACTGGCAGCAACTGTGGAGTAATTCTAAGGTGTCATTTTTTGTGCCAAATAGACCCATCTCCTATGTACCATATGATATTAGTCACTCAAAACACTTTAAGGTCTGATTTATTGTTTTTAAGAATCATACACACCAAAACTGTTTTTATCTGCACATGATTTATATTAAGTGCATGTTTTAAAATGCACAAAGGTTTATTTTCTTGCCTTATGGAACAAGGACCACTTTGGAAAGAACTGAAGATTCATGGTCACCTTACCTATCCCCCTATAAACAGCAAACTGATCATAAAGAAGCACCACACAGATTAAAGTGAAATACACATTACTGATAATGTATGAAGTGATATCACAATTAACTGCATTTGTCCCAATGCCCAGAAATATTGCTGTCTGTTACTTACAAGTAGCAACAGTCAAAGCATTATCTGAGTTTCTTCTGCTTACCTACAAAAAGCACTGTGAATGATACCTACATAATAAGGACAGGGAGGAGGAATAGTGTAAAACAGTGATGGCTCTGATTACTCTACCGACTGGTTTATCGGTATGATTGCATTTGAAACAGAATATACTGTCATGACACAAAATATCACACCATTTTCTGTGAGAAGAAGAGAAGCTGTAAGTAATACACAGGAGAAGGAGCAAAGGAAACTGAAGTCTTGGTTTTACTTGTGCTGTAACTGGAATTTCTTTGCATCCTTCAAAGCTTGACAGGCAATTTAGCTGTCAAAAGTCCTTTAGGCTCCAAATGATCTATTTAGAGATGCAAATCCAAGTATCACAATGTTCCTTAAGCCAACGTTTCCCCCCTGCTGCTGAAGAACATGCAGATGTCCACACAAGCTAAAGCAGACAAACCACATCCCTTCTTTTACATTCACTTGCAGAATCACCCAAAAGAGGCTTTGGGTCTTATGTCTTCAATTAGTCACTCTGAACATACCATGGCTTTATTTTAAAACCAAACACAAGTTCCCACTTATTGCTTTGAATGGCCAACAGAAAGAGATCTCTGGCCATTCCTGGATTGGACCTTAGGACTATGAATCATGTTACAGCCCTTTCCTTTCCAGCTCCTCCAAGGTAGCTTGGATTCTGTAAACAGCCTCTTTTCTTGCCTGGCGTACATTGTCCTGACCACCTGTCTCTATTGAGTCCAGGTCCAACAATTTCTTGGTCAGCATTTCCTCCAGCAAACAGAAGTCCTTGTCTGTCTTTTTCCCTACAAATTCATCCACTTCTTCCTCCAGTTGTTCAACTCCCTCCATAACTTGCATAACCTTCTGTATTCCTGGCTGCACAGCTGGTGTCTCTGGCGGAGGCTGCATGCTGGTGTTAGAACCTTGCCCATGGCTAATCGCAGATGGTTTCCTATGTACATTATCATACAACTGGGGCTGTGCACTATACTGCACTTTGGGGTTGGAAGCAGTTGGTTTTGGGTCAAGTGGCACTGGCTTGTAGTCATTCATGGTCCCAGTAGGCAAGTGACTGGCTTCAGGATAGCAGCTGTTCTGGTTAGCGCCTTGTTCCGGTTGGTTATAAGTCTCCTAAAGCAGAAAAGAAATTTCAGCATGGTGCCCAGCTATACCAACTCCACAGCCCCCCATCTTGCATTGAGGTTGTTGTGAAAGCAGACCCTTAGGCAGGCAGGGCCACCAGACAAGCTCTCTGCTCACTAGTAAGGTCTGCATGCTCAAGATGGCAGTGCAAAAAGGTCCGGGCATTGAAAATGACTCAGGACAGGACCTGCACTTTCAACTCTGTCAGAATGACATCACAATGTGCCATGACCCAGTAATCTGAATCACAGGTGACCTTCTGTGTGGATTCTGTTTAACCACAAATTGTTCCACAGAAAGAATACAGTCAAACCTTGAGATAAGAACGGTTCGACTTAAGAAAAACTCGAGATACATCGGAAATCTAAGAAAAAAATTAGGTTTGAGATACGAATTTTTAATAGGATTTTTTCGAGATACAAAATTCAATGCATTCCTATAATACAGTCCTATGAGAAATTCAAGATAAGAATTTTTCGAGATACAACCAACCTCAAGGAACGAGTTAAATTCGTATGTAGAGGTTCAACTGCATTAGAAGGTTGGTGGATTAATTTCTCTTTCTGCACACAACAGGTGATTTGTTTCAGCCAACGTTATTACACATGGTTTTGAGAAATGTAGAACTGCCTGCACTAATCATGCCTACAGGAGCAGAGCAAGCCTGGACAGGTAAAGTGTGAAGACTGTCTGGTGCCCAAGACAGCTAATAAAAAAGGAGAAAAAGTTTCAAACTGCCCAGGAAATGATGATGTGGGATGTAACTGCATCCTTAACACAGAGACAAGAGGATGCAAGAACAGCACTGTACAGCCCTTCTCAGAGGTCCAAGTAGTAAATCCAGAAGACATCTAAATTTGTAGTCTTAGAGGTAGGATTTACAGTAGAAAGAATTCCAAGATTGAAAGGCACACAGGCAAGAAATTTTACTAGATGCAGCCATCAACACTGCTTCGCTTTACTGAAAGCAAACTAAGACTGCTAGAAACTGAAAAGAACAGACAGGTGACCTATTTTTCTAGTTTTCTTTTAAAGCAAATTATGCTGGAACCCTGGAGTTTACCATGCTTCAAATAATTGGCACAAAACACTCATTTATAAATAGAACAGCTACCAAAAATAAGTTAGTTTAATGTGTTTTTAAAAATCCTATTTTAATCAATGGAAATTCACATACACACACACACACCCTGACTAATTTAGCAGGTTTTAAAAAAATATATCCTATTATTATTTTTAAATATAAATATTATTTTTAAATATCCTATTATTATTTTTAAAGTATTTTCCCCACATATCTTTCTAGTTATTATGTTTGCTGTATGGCATTCTTCTTGTGTAGTTAATGTGTCTACTTCCAATCACAGCTACTTTATCTAATTTACCCAATTTATTTACCCAATTTCTTTTTGCACCCAGGCTCCAAAGATAGCTGCAAGCTCATTAAGAGTAAGTGATTTGTCACTGATGTTAACAGAAAAATATCCAGGCTTAAATCATTTTTTATTTTCCGATACGTCACTGTGGGCTCTTTTTCAGTTCCCCTTAAAGGAATATTGATACGTAAATACTTTAATCCACATGCTATATCTTGATAATTATGTGACAACTATAACGCCACCCAGAGCAGTTGTATTGCTAAATAATATAAAATTGGTTGAAGCATGCCTATTCTGTCTATTTATCATGAGAATGTCTTTGTATGAACTTGACTTAAAGGATGTCTGGCATCTGACACTGAATTATGAACTGGCTTTTGTCACCCTTTCAACTCCATAAATTAGTCATGAACAGGGCAAATTATAGCAGAAATCCTTTCTAACCATAGAAATTTAAGTCCCACTCCTGCATTATGAGTAATTTTGCATAGCAAGGTGCCCAAACTTTGCGTTTATGACAGCTGGGGTGCATTTATGGCAGCATTTTGTGCATGTGTGGGCACATTTTACTTCCACTTCCGGGAGCGTGGGCCAGATGATTTTGTGTCTGGTGCCAGATGTGGCCTAAAGGCCATAGTATGGGCACTCCTGCATTAGAGGCTCACTATTAACCTCAGCTAAATAACACATTAGAAATACCTTTACTGCCAGGATGCCTGCGACAGCATTTCTGAATCTTCCAGAAACAAAATACCTTGTCACAGAAATACTATTCTACGCAAGTAAATCAAAATTTTAATCCTTTTAACTAATAGAAATAGTAATTACACTTATATACTGCCCCATTGCGCTTATTGCACTCTCTGGGCAATTCACAAGGTAATTAGCAACATGTTTTGCACTCATTTTATCAATTTCAGAAGGATGGAAGAGGCTGAGTCAACCTAGATCCTGGTCAGGATCAAACTCTCAACATCAGCAGTTTAACCACTGTGCTGTGAGATCTGCTGTGATTTTAGTTTGATAGGATTTTTAAAAAGTTATTAAAAAGTTGCTTTACTATGTGTTTTTTTCATAATGTGAAGCTAATGGGAGATGCATAACGAACAAAAAATGTTCTTATCCGGGGTTCCCATTGACTGGTTATACTCTGGTTACCAAAAACCCCACATAACGAACATTTTGTTTTTGTTATGCGAGGTATCGCCCTTGCTTTGTTATGCAAATTTTTCGTTATGCAATGTGTTCGTTATGCGAGGTATTACTGTACTTTACATCCTCTTTGGGTTAAAAGGCAAAGGTCATCCTTGGTTGAAAACCAGTCGTATCTGACTCTAGGGTTAAAGTTTGATTTATAAGAACTAGGAACTGAGTGAATACAGTTCTTACATAGTTCTTGCATCTAGATTATTACTGCTCAATACAAACATTCTCACTAATAAAAACTATGTAGTCCTAGGCAGTAAATCAGATAGAAAGGGAAATAAGCAAAGTGGAATGCTGAGCAGAAATGGTTTCCTTCCACTTGTCAGAACATACCTTTCCATTATTATGTGGAGTATGAGGAGCAGGCATGCTACCAGCAGGCCAAGGTGAAGAAGATTCCACAATGTATCGATTCTCATGTCCTGGAGGGGCAGAAGACCAGCCGT
Source organism: Bradypodion ventrale (assembly GCA_035047345.1). Lineage (NCBI taxonomy): Eukaryota > Metazoa > Chordata > Lepidosauria > Squamata > Chamaeleonidae > Bradypodion > Bradypodion ventrale. Next base: position 10,758,569 of record JAWDJE010000010.1, read on the forward strand.
AGGGAGGCTGCATTCCATAAACACCAGGTGGTCGCCAAGTGGTATCCTGAAGTCTTGGTGGTGGGGGCGGTAGCGGCCTCTGCTGTGGGACACTGTGATTGCCATCGCCGTATGGATAAGGTGGAACTGGAAAACTTTGGGTCTACAAGAGCAAGGAAATCAGAGCATGTTTTTCTTCAGTCATTCAATAGGAATATACAGTAATACCTCGGATAACGCTAAAACTTGGTTGCACAAGTCTTAGTGTTATCCGGTTTTTAACGTTGTGTAACACACTGATTGCACAATGTTTTTTTAAAAAAGCCCGGTTCCCTTTCTGAAGAGGGGGTCGATCCGCCTGACTCTTTGGAAAGGGCAGCGGGGATGCCATGTGTCAGAGCGCCGGTTTCCTTGGGGTGAGGGTGCGCGCACACGGTCTCCCGCCAAGGAAACTAGCACTCTGAGCGTTGGAGTGCTGGTTTGCTTGGGGTGAGGGGGCGCGCGCACGGTCTCCCCTCAAGGAAACTGGTGTTCTGAGCGTTGGAGCACCAGTTTGCTTGGAGGGCATGCACGCCCAGTCTCCCCCCAAGCAAACCGGCACTCCGACGTTTAGACCGCTAGTTTCCTTGGGAGGAGAGTGGGCACAGGCACCCTCACCCAAGCAAACTGGTGCTCCGATGCTCAGAGCGCTGGATTCCTTGGGGGGGAACCGCGTGTGTGCGCCCTCACCCCAAGGAAACCGACAATCAGATGCTCAGATCACCGGTTTCCTTGGGGGGATAGCGGGCACACGTGCCCTCACTCCAAGCAAACTGGCACTCCGGCCACTGGTTTCCTTGGGGGAATAGCGGGAGCATCCGATCTTACCCAAAGGAAACTGGCGGTCTGAGTGTCGGATCACCGGTTTCCTTGGGGTGAGAGGGGGGGCGCGTTCTCACCGAGGAAACCAGCTTGGGTCTACAGAGGCTCCCTTGTGTCCCCCCCCCCCCCAAAAAAAAAGGGGGCCTCCAGAGATCTCTGCCTCAAAGCCCTGTGGGCTTTGGGACAGAGATCAATGTTGGGGAATTTGAGAAAAACTTTTGCATTGCACAATGTTATCTTAACGTTGTGCATGGCAAGTTTTCCTCAAATTCCCCAACATTATCCGGTTTTAACGCTGTGCGATGCACACGTTAACTGGGGTAGTACTGTATTAGTAATGTTGCAAATCAGGTGTACTTCTAGACTAGAGGACTCCCACTCACAAATGCTATGAACTAATCATTCTTCTTCTTGTGCCATATCTGATTTCGAATACTGGTGATCCTCATGGCAATCAGCCATGAATATTGTCCCGGGAACATTATAATGCAGTGGCTTTTCATTGGCCTTCCGCAATGCAACATGACACCTGTACCACTGACCACTCAGCCCCTGGCCAGTAATGAAGTTGCTTTCCATCAAGATGGACTACCCTTCTCTGTGGACTTCGCTACCCAAGGCCATTAGTCCTCAGAGATGTCAGGTTAGTTAACCGTAGCCGGACAATTGGCTTTGAGTGGCAGGCAGGATAACCTGGTCGGACTTTGAACTAGTCATTGGGAGTAGAACATAGATTAAAATACATAATGAAAACATGAGACACTGGAACACATGCTAAAGCTTTGGAAATTTAAAATATAAATTACACAAGAAAAAGTCATAAAAGGATTTTGACTATGAATTTTAACAGCCTTGGGTTTAAGACCAGAATTGCAAACCAACAACACCATACTGATAGTAGAAAGATGTGGCTAATCAGGACTGTTGTTAGGAATTACCTGCTCATATTAGACCCTCACCTGTGGAGAGGAATATCCTGGCATTTGCCGCCTCATCATACATCCTTCAGCTGGACAATCTGGTGGGGGGTAATTCCAGTTGGAAGCTGGCGATGGAGACCTATATGCATTAGGGGGCTCTGTGGAATAGGAGGCATGAGGATGCCCTGAGGAATAGTAGGTGTTGGATTGTTGAAGACTGGGATATGGCGGCCCTGTCCCAGGAGCTGCGTATGGACTGCCATATACGCCATTTGTATAGGAGGGATCACCTCCCTGAAAGAAAAAAGGAGACAATAAGAGTACGTTATAAGTAGACGCAAAAAAAGTATTTTATCTTAAGAACTTAAGATTAGACAAATTCATGGAGGACAAGAGTATCAATGGCTATAATTATGGATACTTAAGGACAACCTCCGGGTTGGAGAGATAGGCAGGATATCTCTCAATGCCATTTCCAGGGAATCCTAAGCAGGTGAAGGCATCTCCTTGGGAATACCCTGAAGGAAATGGTGAGCCACTGTGTGAGACAGAATGCTGGACTGGATGGGCTGTGGCCTGTTCCAGCAAGGCTGTTCTTATGTTCTTATGAACTCCTGAATGAGAGTTTATTATACTAGTGTGTCAATGTGTGGCTCAAACATAGCTTGCAAATCACTCTTAATGTAATGTAAAGCTTGAAAATTACCATATTTGCCAGTATATAAGATTATTATTATACTATTATTATTATATTATATTTATATACCGCCTTCCTCACCCTAGGCTGACCCAAAGCAGTTTAAAGATGCATCCTCCCCCCCCCTTAAGATACACTGGAAAAATGGAGTGTCTTGTGTGCGGTATTCACTGTATATAATGGCCTCTAGTGGGTGATTTTGGTAATATTATGAAGTTCTGGGGCCTCGTGAAGGAGTAGTAGTTTGGGAGTGCCTTTAAGAGGCTTTCTAGCCTTAAAACAAGGATTTGGGAGCGATTTGGGTGAGCTGGTTTTGCAAGCCAGATGGCACTGATTGAAGGGAGCTGCGGGGGTGGGGTGGATGATGCTTCTCCCAGGGAGGAAATTATTTTTTCCTTTAAAATGTGTAAAATAACAGTGTGTGTCTTATACTATGATGTGTCTTATACGCCGGCAAATGCAGTACATTTTTAGACACCTGCAACCAGGAATTTCTGAGCCAACACTGCTAGTGGCCACGCTGCTTGGGGAATACTGGGAGCTGTAACCAATTTCTAATTCAGAAGGATATCTTGCAGCTACTGCAAGAACTGCAAAAGCCACACCCACTTAACTTTTCTGGATCACATAGCCCTTCAACATAGTCTAGTGTACTACCTGAATGTTCTGCACACAGTCTTGACCTGTTTCTGGCTGAAAGATGCAAGGCAATAAGCTTATGCCAACAATTGTTGTAACAGTCTGCAGACATTATTTGGTTGTAATTCCTGAATGATTTTGATACTGTGCCTCAGTGGCACTCAAGCAAATTTTGCATTATAGTATAAGACAGGGGTACCCAACCAGAGGCCCACGGGCTGGATCCAGCTCATGGCACCATTTCATGTGGCCCCACCCCCACCCCTCCAAGGCCATTCGAGAAATAAAATGGCCACCCCCTTTGAAGCTGTTGGGACGAAATGGACACCCTCATCGTGCAGGCAGGGCAAAATGGCCGTCCGGCCCTCGAAACTGAATGAAAGTGTGACCCGGCCCCCAGCTTGAAAAGGTTGGGAACCCCTGGTATAAGAGGTCATCTTATAAATGTGTATATTATGTGCCAGCAAATTAGAACTGACAGCAAGCTCAATAGGGCTTTCAAACTATGCAAGATATTTATGGAGAAGTTGTACCAGTTTCAAGTATCTCCAGTGAGTTTCTATGACAACTGGGATTTCAAACCCAGATTTCTTGTCCTAGTCTGTCAAGCCATCCACTATGCTACATGGAGTACCTATCTTATAGGAAAGTAGTTAAAGTAGAAAATGGGAATATAGAAAGAACACTGTTAAACAGGGGAATTACCTACCTCATGATGTAGTGATTCCAATTAACTTGCATGGTTTTTAAAGATTTATATGATTTGAAGAGAAACCAGAGCATGATTTTAAAAGATTAAGCAATGGAAGGTTATTAGTTATGGCTATTATAGCTATGATGGCCACATTTTACTTCCAGTATTGTAGACTGTATGCCTCTCAATTTTCACCTGGGAACACAATTAGGACAATACGATTGCATTCATGTAACTGCTCATAGAACTCTCACAGACTACTGGCTAGTCAGAATATTGGACTACATGTAGGCTTCTTTGGTTTGACCAAACATGACAACTATGCAAACAATATCTGACAGATTTTGGAGAATGAGATTGAGATGTCTGGATTGTTAGACATTTGGACTTTGGAGTTCAAAACACAATGATAGTATCCAACAAATTTTAAAGATTCACCCTTCAAAAACTTTGAATTTGTCGTTTTATGTTCTTCTGATGTAATTTATGATCAGTACCAGAATCTGCTTCTGGTCTTGTTTTGCCAAAAAAAAAAATACACCTTCTCTATCAACTACTTCTACTCATGTAAATTTGGCCAACGACAAAGCCAAGAAAGCGGCTTCATTTTGGCAGTCCAAAGTTTGATCTGGACACGACAGAAGAAGACTCATATAATCTATTTAATTTAGTTACTGACAATTTTAAAGTAAACACAGATGACAATCATTTTTACAATCTGGAAACAATGACAACTTCAGTGGACAAAGATAACTGGGATAAAGAAGAACATTTTTGGCAGGGAGATACACAAGTATTGAGCAGGGATGTGTGCACAGTATTAGAATGAATCTTTTAGCAAGTAATCAGATAACTTTATATCTTGTTATTTAAATCCAGAAATCAGCTGCAAAGGTCCTTCAGTATGATTTCCTGAGCCATACCATTTCAAAGCCAAGATATTACATGAAAACATCTATACAAGATGCATAACTTCAATGTGAAAGACCTTTGGGACAGAAAAATAGACAGTTACTTGTAATATTATTTCAACTTGCTAATATTTAAAAAAATTAAACAACAGGACAGTATTTACCCTTGTTCAAAACTCAAGATTATTTCACAACAGAGTGCTCCCCAGACAAAATGGAAAATAATAACATTTTATTACATTACCTGTCCTTGGATGTCTGGTCCAACAGGATATGGACTTGGATAAGGAGCTCTAGGAGAAGAATTCCAGTAGTGGGAACCATAACCAGGATAAGGAGGTTGCTCCTAAGGGAAGCAAAACAATAGTAACTTCATGGAAACCACTAACACAGGGTTACAATTTTCTAAAACTAATTGTCATTTCTTGAACTATATATACAGTGCCCCAAATAACACGGAATACTATACTGTCAACAGAATTGTCAAAGAGCCAATGCTGAGTCAGAGGTTTTTTTATCGAACCATGGCAACAGAGCCAACTTCAGCTCCCTGTTGGTAGTATTCTTGCTCTGGTACGCAGGGTGGATAAAAATCAATGATTTTTAAAAATATATCGGATTTTTTTTATTTTAATGCTTTTTGAGGAAAAATCTCTCTAAAGATCATGTTCTAGTTAAGATACATTATAGTCCAAAGGTTATTCATCATGAAATTAGTTTTTTAATTATGTTGCATAAGGCTGTATTAATCCATTCACAATGTCATGCTCTCCCAGAGGTTTCTGAATATTTGGGGCAATTTTTCTATCTAGAAGATATAATCAGATCAAATGCTTGGTTTTGCAATGATAACATGCCTCCTTCATTCATAGCAAAAATGTAATAAAAATGTAATAAAATAAACATCAGAATTGAGAAAAAGACCTTAACCCTCTTCAAATCTATGTACACAGAATCAACCCCCTTACCTCTTAAGTGCTGCTATGTTTCAAGGAGTTCAATGAATAGAAGGTTGTTTGGAATGGAATAACACAAGGAGCAAAGTTTGAGGAGGGAGGGCAAGCAGTAAAATAAAAGTGAAACCTTTTGAGGACGGAACTCTGCATCTTGAGATCTTTATTTGTATAGCAGCCTGAAGTTTATCATATTATTCTCACTCTCTCCCTTGAGGAGAAAAACCCGTAAGGCAGCAGGCCGTAAAAGAGACCCAGTTTGGGAATATTTTAATGAAGTTCCTATATAATGTTATTGTTTTGGTTAAATAAAACTATTTAAATGTTAAGGTAATGATTATTTTTCTCCTTCTAATAAAGTACAACAGAACAGTTGTTCAAATATGAATGATTAACCTATTAAACTGGAGATAGTTCACCTTGCAGTAATTTCAAAATTATCTGTCTATGTATGTCTAATGGTATATAACCACCAAATAAGTAATTTTCTGATATAACTGTAAAACTGCTGTAATCTGAAACGTTATTATTCTAAAAATGAAACCTTTATCTGGTTGTAAAGATTAAAATTAAAACAACTCCAGCAAAAATGAGTCTTTGTGTAGAAAATCATGATTTAAATCGAGCCTTACTTACTAGTGGTTTAAATCGTGATTTAAATCAAATCCACCCTGTCTGGTAGCAAACAAAACTCTGCTCTTCTGATACACAGCTTGGCCAGCCTCTCCAGCGGATGAAGTAGCCAGAGAGGTTCTCAGCAGAAAGGCAGACTGAGCTGGAGCACAGGGCACAGTTTAAAAATAATAATCTGTTTAAAACAATGACCCAAGTAAATCATGATTTCAATAAGAGTACTCTAAATATGACCACTAAGTCTGGATCTAATTCACTAACAAAAATAAGGTGCCTATCATCTTTATTTCCCTGAATGCCCCACTGGCCATTTCATAAACCCAATTCTTTGTGTTCTAAAAGAAGGAGTCTTGGATTTTTTTCATTAAGTATATGCAATTGTATTTAGATGTTAAAAAGTTCAATATAATTGATTTCTTAGCAATTTGAAAGTGATGGCATGTAAACGACTTTTGGAAACTGAAACAAACAGGATGAAGAGATACTCCAAAGCTAGGTCATAAACCATGCATTGCCAAGATAAAAACCAGAAATCTGTACAATCATCAGAAGTATTAAGCACTGTCAAAACTAGTTCCACATCCCAATCCCATTTTAATAGTTTAAGAATGGTGTTTTGAACAAACTGCAGACTTCAAAGGTTGTGTGTGCTTCGATATCTCATCTAACTTCATAATTGTGTGCCATCAAGTCAATTTTGACTTATGGCAATCCCTTTCCACAGTTTTCTAGGAAGGGAATATACAGAAGTGGTTTACCATTCCCTTCTTCTGGAAGCATCCTGGGACAGTTGCAGCTTGCCCAAAGTCACACAAGCTGACTCTTCTCCAGGGAGGCACAGCGGAGGATCCAACTCCCAACCTCTGGCTCTGTAGCCAGATACCTAAACTACAAGCTACCTAGACAGCTGCCATCCAGATTATGGTGACCCTAACTGGGATTTGCTGATAGAAGCCAGTGTAGGGAACAGAGTGATGAACTGGGACTTATGAAGCAGTGGTTCAAATTCTTGCTTGGAAACTCATTAGAAGTGGCACTGGTAAAAGCACTCATATATCTTACATATTTTGGAAACACTACTAGGGTTGCCAGAAGTGACTGGTGGCTCAAGAGGTTAAGACACTGAACTCAAACACTGGAAGGTCGGAGTTCGATTCCCCAGTACTGCACGAGAGTGAATCCCATCTCTGTCACATCTCCTGCCAACCTAGCAGTTCGAAAGCAAGAAATTGCAAGTAGATAAATAGGGACCACTTCGGTGGGAAGGTAAACAGCATTCCGTGCACTCCGGTGTTGAGGCATGTCTGCCACGTGTCCACGGAAATGTCTGCAGATGCAGACAACGTGGCTCTTTGGCTATAAACAGAGATGAGTACTGAACCCTAGAGTCAGATATGACTGGCTTTCAAACAAAGGCGACCCTCACCTTTACATATTCTACACAATATGGTTTTAAGGTACAAGTACAGTATATAAGATATTTAAGGATGAATTTACTAATGACACCTTCCAATGCGTTTCCATGGATGGGCAAGCATTTGAATCCAGGCCTTCTGAGTTCCCGTCTCTCACTCTGTGCATTAGATACATGCAATGAATAGAATTAATTTAAATTTGAAATTATCTAGACATGGACAAATAAACACAGATCTTATCATCCCCCTAATTACATATGCCACCATCCACCAAGGGAACTAAGTTTTGTGAGATGGTTTTAGTAACCTCACTTGACTCTGATCAACAGGATATTCATTATCTTTGCCAGACAATTTTGTGACAATTGCCCTTTCAGTTAGTACTTTCCACATACAGTATAGACAAGCTAGAACACTGCCTAACTCAAGAGTTCTCAATCTTTTTAAGCCGGGGGCACGGTCACGCTCCGTCAGGCAGCTTTGGGAACCGGATGGCCATTTTGCCCTTCCTTCTCCACATGGCACTTTCTGGTGTGGTGGAGGCGGTGGGGAGGCACATGAAATGGCACTGTAGGACATATCTGGCCCACGGACTACAGGTTGAGAATCCCTGGCCTAACTGGTCCAACAGAGCACCAGGGTACTATTTCAACACTATGAAGATATGGCAAAGCTTTAATGACAAACTAATCTGATTTTGAGAGGGTGTGTGTACTGCGGCGGTCAAGCTTCATAGTTGTTAAGAAGCTGAACTTGATGACTGGAAGTTCAGCAGGTCAGCAGTTCCATGCCCGAGTGCTGCATGATGGAGTGAGTTCCCGTTGTCTGTCCCAGCTCCTGCCAATCTAGCAGTTCGAAAGCAAGAAATCACAAGTATATAAATAGGTACCACTTTGGCAGGAAAGGTGACAGTGTTCTGTGCACTCATGTCTAGTCATGTCTGCAGATGCAGACACCGTTGCCTCTTTGGCTGTAAATGGAGATGGGCACCGCATCCTAGAGTTGGATAAAACTGGCTTTAGAGAAAGGGCGACGACCTTTATCTTTAATCTGATGTTTTTCCATATTTGGCTAGTGTTGATACAATGATAAACCACACCTTAGCATTATGGGGGTAAAAAGAAACATTTGTTTGCTCTCTGGCACAGCTGCAAATAAATGTTGCTCACATAAGTCACGCCTACATACACAAAGCAAAGATAACAGCTTCCTCCCCTGAAATGCAACTTTTCCATATATGTACAGTAAAACCCTGTATAACGAAAATAATTTGTTCTGCGGGGCTTTTTGTTATATGATTTTTTCCCAGTTATACAATACATGCTTCGTATAACAAAATCCCTACTGGATGCATCGTACAATGAAAATTTTTCATTATATTGTTTTTTCCATAGAGATTTTCGTTGTACGATTTTTCCAATAGGGAAGCCATGTATCATGTAACAAAAAAATTTGTTATACGGGGTGCCACGTTTTTTCCATTTTCTTTTGATTGTACGATGTTTTGGCTATAGGTTGTTGTTCAGTCGCACAGTCGATTCCGACCCTTTGCGACCCTATGGACCATTGATCTCCAGGCACCCCTGTCCTCCACCATCCTCCTCAGCCCGCTCAGCTCGGTGCCCGCTGCGTCCACAATGCCATCCAGCCATCTCATCCTTGGCCGTCCCATTTTTCTTTTGCCCTCCACCTTTCCCAGCATCAAGGCTTTCTCAAGTGAGTCCTCTCTTCTCATTTGGTGTCCAAAGTACTTCAGCTTCATCTTTTGCTACAGGGGGCATTCATTATACGGGGTTCCACTGTACAAGGAAATTCTGCAAGAAGGAAATTTCCATAAAAGAATCTCACAAGTCTTAGAAAGTGATATAGCTGTATTATAACAACCTCTTTATGCCTGAAGCAGTTTGATTATTAATACAACCCGTTTGCAACACAGATAGGACTTTCATTGAAAGACTTTTAAGATGCTTTTATAAGAACAATTCTGACCTTACGATCTTTTAATACATAACTAGAATCCTTACAAACTCTCAGGACCTTTCAAATGCATTTCAACACTTTAACAAAATTGTACTAGTTAAGTTGGGGCAGAACTGGGCATGTTCTAAGCTAGAAGCATTTATTTCACATCATTTTTCCTTCCTTTAACTCTTACATCACAGCATAGTCCTGCTCTTATAAAATACAACTTTTTCTAGAATTTCCTGTTTGCTGCCAAATGCTTTACAAATAAAATGCACCCTGTAAACCACCATCTCCCATGAAATGAGCAATGCTAAAAAATTTAACTCCTCTAGGAACACAAAAATATCACCAAGATTAAATATTTAAAATAAAATCTTTCTCTCGGAGACAAAATCACAATAGTGATCACTCCCCCAAGGATTAAAAAACTGCTTTACAAAAACCTTTTTTTAGAACATGGAGTACTGCATTTTACAATGCCCAAAGGAATATAGATTTTGAAACCTTAAATTTAATGAGTTGAGTCTAATGTCACTCCCAACTGATACACACCCATCAAACCTGCTTGAACATGCAATTAGTCACAAGTAGCACAAGGGATACTTTTGCTAAAGCCCTGACTTTACCGAAAACAAGTTTTCAAGAACTAATGCTACACCATTATTCAGCCCATGCTTTCTCCATGATAAAATAAATTACACTAGTGCGTAAGGATGGAAATGTATAATTTCCAAAAATTCACGACTGCTGGTGACATCATCAGTCTTACATGGCATTAAGTTGCAGCAACAGGATTTCAGTGCTTGCCAGTGTCAAAGATGGGGAATGGATGGCCCTTCAAAAGCTATGGGAAAGCAACCTATATAAGCCGGCGCAAGAATACCCCATGGTGAAGGATGACTGAACTTCCCATGTAACAGCATCATAAAGGGCCACCCATTTCCCATCCCTAATATGAACTTACAGGGGAAATTCGGAAAATTAGAATAACGTGCAAATGTTCAGTCATTTCACTTAAAAGGTGAAACAAATATAGATAGACGAAGAAAAAGGGGACAGCCAAAGATGAGATGGATAGATGGTATTGTGGACACAATGGGCACAGAAGTTGGCGGGCTGAGGAGAATGGTGGAGGACAGAGGTGCCTGGAGGAAAATGGTCCATGGGGTCGCAAAGGGTCGGAATCGACTGTGTGACTGAACAACGACAACGAAATTCATTATAATTGTGATTATCATGGTGTACAGCGTGTTGTTGTTCAGTCACAGTGTCGATTCCGACCCTTTGCAACCCCATGGACCATTGACCTCCAGGCACCCCTGTCCTCCACCATCCTCCTCAGCCCGCTCAGCTTGGTGCCCGCTGCGTCCACAATGCCATCTAGCCATCTCATCCTTGGCCGTCCCCTTTTTCTTTTGCCCTCCACCTTTCCCAGCATCAAGGCTTTCTCAAGTGAATCCTCTCTTCTCATTTGGTGTCCAAAGTACTTCATCTTCATCTTTACTATTTGACCTTCTAAGGAGCAGTCAGGGTTGATTTCTTCCAATATTGACCTATTTGTTCTCCTCACTGTCCTGGGGACTCTCAAAACTCTCCTCCAACACCACATCTCAAAGGCGTCTATTCTTCTGCGCTCAGCCTTCCTAATGGTCCAGCTCTCGCAACCATACATTACCACCGGGAATACCATTGCTTTGACTATGCAAATTTTTGTTTGCAAGGTGATGTCTGCTTTTCACTATGTTCCCCAGGTTTCTCATGGCTTGTCTCGCTAGAATCAGACGCCTCTTTATTTCATGGCTGCAATCCCCATCTGCAGTGATCTTTGATCCTAAGTATGTAAAATCTGTCACTGCTTCTACTTCTTCCCCATCGATTTTCAAGGAACTGATGGGGCCTGTTGCCATTATCTTGGTTTTCTTGATGTTGAGTCTCAAGCCAGCTTTTGCACTGTCTTCTTTCAGCCTAATCAGGAGCTTCTTTAACTCTTCCTCATTTTCTGCCATTAGGGTGGTATCGTCTGCAAAACTCACATTGTTGATGTTTCTTGATGTTTGCATACAGCATACATGAGATTATGAGGTACATGGGATTGGGGGTTTGGGATTTTCGTAAACTGTAAACCATAAGCATCAATATTATAACAAAGTAAGGCTTGAACTATGTCGCTTTGCATGCAATAAATCCATCTCATAGATTTGTTTGACCTTTTAAGTTGCATTACTGAACTGAATGGACATTTGCACAATATTCTAATTTTCTGAGTTTCACCTGTCTTTCCCCCCAAGAAAGCTTGGTGGCAAGCTCTGTTTTTTTTTTTATACTGTGCATCAGCTGTAAGGAAAACGCAGAGCCACCGACCTTCCAGCTGACAAGGCGAACTTCTTCACCACTAAGCAGTGCTCATCTCTGTTTCAAAGCCGAAGAGCCAGCCCTATCTGCTTCTGCAGACGTTTCCGTGGTCATTTGGCAGCGCACGGAACGCTGTTTACCTTCCCACCAAAGTGGTCCCTATTTTTTTACTTGCAATGTCTTGCTTTCGAACTGCTAGGTTGGCAGGAGCTGGGACAAAGACGGGAGCTCATTCCGTCCTGCAGTACTCGGGAATCGAACCGCTGACCTTCCGCTTCCCAGTCAGCGTCTTAGCCACTTGAGCTACTGCAGCCCCCAAAACGCAAAGCAAGATATAAATTATTTTTATAAATATAAATTTAATTTAAATATAAATTTAAATATAAAGATATAAATTATTACCTGACTCTCCATTCCTTTCATTTCAAAACAAACCCACTGCTTTTTTATCTTTTTTTTTGGGGGGGGGCACGAGAGAGACTGTGGGGAATGGGGCTTCCCCCTTAGTCCTGCCCAAGGCAAGGCTGGCTGAAAGGCGTAGTAGTAGGGCGTGGGTTCGCCTCCTCCACCCCCTATTGCCTCCGTGCCTTTGAAAGGGGAGAGAGATGCCGATGCCCGAGGCTGCCTTCCTTGCAACCGAGGCTGCCTTGCTTCCCCCACCCCCCACCCTCCAAAGTGGGGGGAACCCCTCCTGCGACGTCACAGACCAGGCGTACGTGGCCCCGCCCGCCCCGAGAGGGGAGGGGCTTGGCCCGCTGACGTCACCCGCCCGCCGGCCGTTCTCAGGGTGGGGCGGGGCAGCACTTGGCCGTTACCTGGGAGATCAGCCGGGCCGTCTTCTCCCTCCCCCCGCGATGCTGTGGGCACCTGCGGCCTTCCAGGCCCCAGGGCGGCGGCGGGGTGGGCGGCGGCGGAGGCTCCGGTTCCGGCCGAACCCGGTCCACCTCCGGCCCGTGGAAAAGCCGCCTCAGCGCGGCCGCCATGGAGAGCGGTTACAGTACTTTCCTATCTATCACCCTTCTCGACCCTCCTGGCGAATGCCAGTGCGCCTGCGTGGCCCGGAGCAGCGGTAACCAATCAGCGTCGCCACCACGCCCCCCAACTCCATGACCGGCGCATATCATTGGCTGTCTTCCGCAAGTCCGTTGCCCGGATGTCAGGAATTCCAGGGAGGGGGGGGGGGTGTTAATCTTCCTGTTGGAACGTTACACGGCCGTAGTGGCGTCAGAGAGGAGATCTTCCGATAACGTCAGCGCCAAAGCATCCAATCAGCAAAGCCGGACCTGCGTTACCCATCCAGCCACCTTTAGAAGTAAAGGTAAAGGTAAAGGTTTCCCTTGCTCGAAAGCCACTCGTATCCGACTCTAGGGTGCAGTGCTCATCTCTGTTTCAAAGCCGAAGAGCCAGCGCTGTCTGCTTCTGCAGACGTTTCCGTGGTCATGTGGCAGGCATGACTAGACACCGGAGCGCACGGAACGCTGTTACCTTTAGAAGGGGATCCGAAAATTAATACAGTACAGTACTGCAGTGGTTCAAGTGGCTAAGACGCTGACTGGGAGGCGGAAGGTCTGCAGTTCGATTCCCAAGTTACTGCAGGACGGAATGAGCTCCCGTCTTCGTCCCAGCTCCTGCCAACCTAGCAGTTCGAAAGCAAGACATTGCAAGTAGATAAATGGGGACCACTTCGGTGGGAAGGTAACAACGCTCTGTGCACTCCGGTGTCTAGTCATGCCTGCCACATGACCACGGAGAAAGCACTGGCTCTTCGGCTTTGAAACAGAGATGAGCACTGCACTCTAGAGTTGGATACAACTAACTGTCGAGCAAGGGAAACTTACTTTCTATGGATGCCCAGTTCAATAATTGACAACAACCTTTCCCGATGGGTTCGTTCGGGGAGAACACCGCTGGAAACCAGCCGAGCTTTACAGGAAAGGAAATTGGGTAATGGGCTAATATAGGTAACAAAAGCAGGTAACAAAATACAGGTAACAAAAGCAATTCCAGGCTTCTTCGGCTGGGGGCATTGAGAGGAGTAGGATGAGTGTCAATGTCACAGTGTCTTGTAAACACCATGCATAACCTTAATCATTTCCTAGGAGACACAAAACTCCAGCTAGCCGAAACAATTTAAGGATAGAAGCTTAGTATTTGCAAGGACATTTAGATAAGGCGGGTACAGTGTGATTCTCTGTTCCTGTTGATTAGTACACATATGGCTAACCTAGGCACTCAGGCCGGAAAATGTATTCTAACCAGTCAAGTGCCACATAGTAAGTCAGCCTTCTGTCACGGGGTCTCACGTGAGCTATGCGTGATCAGCCACACAAATTATAGTCAATAAAATACCACCCGAGATAGTCGGGATATGGCTTGCACCGCACTCTCGTCTCATGTGTCTTCTTGGGATTCAACATCTTTACCCCTGGGTAATCATTGCAACATCTGGTGACCCGCGACGTGATGAGACTTCTCTACATGCCTACTCGGGGGAAGCAGAGCAGTTCTGATTGAAAAGCATCTTCAATCTCAGCACAATCTCGAGGGGGACAGGCTGCTTGCACACCAGCAGACCTTAAGCAAAGGAACGGACGCGTTCCAACGCCAGGGGAAGCTGAGATCCAGTTCCATCGAAGGCAGAAGCCCGCAGCAGCCACGGCCACCATCCTACTCTTCGAAACAAACCAGAGGGACATCATCCTGCGCCTTGCCCGCCCGATTGAACTACCTAGACTCCCACGGAGGCATTGATACGTAAGTTGTGTAAGACCACCTGGGAACCTACCCACACAGGTATGGGGGTACGCTGGGGGAAGCTAAAACTCACTGTCAAACAAGGGGTTCATAGGGATGAACTCGCAGCCCTGGCCAGGGAATTTAATGTTAAAATACGCAGATATCGTTTGACAGATTTGGTGAGGCATCTGGGGGAATATTGCTTGTTTTACCCAGAGGCAGGTTTGATAGAAACAGACATATGGGACAGGATTGGACGTTGTCTTAAAGAAGAGCCTAGGGCACCTGCCGATATTATAGCAACTTGGAGCAAGTGTAGGCAAGTCATTTCAGCGGTTAGCCCAGTCTACACAGATACTGGCACCACTTCAGTGTATGAGGAACCATCAGCTCCTACACGTCTCTGTCCGACTATCAGATTTAGGGATGGAGGTTTGGAGGACTCTCCTCTTAAAGCTACTGCAGAAGTTGCAGGGAAGGACAAAACCTTAGGAAACGCAGACATTTCCCAGGCAACCAAGAGTCCTTTTCAATTGATGGTAGAGGAAGAAGTGCGTAAGGGAGAGCTGCCAGTAGAAGAGTTAGCCTCACTTCAGCAATTGTGTCCAGTCCACGTGGAGACGGACGCTCTCACTGGAGATCAAACCAGGGTATACACGCCACTTACATTCAAAGTGCTTTCGGAAATCCGTAAAGCCATCACAGAGACAGGACTTCAAAGCAGGTTTACAAAAGGCACACTCCAGCAGTTGTGTGAGACTACCACGGTCATTCCTCATGACTGGAAAGCCATGATGTGCATGATGTTAAGCCCAAGCCAATACCTTTTGTGGGATAGTGAGTACAGGCTGGAAGCACAGGCAAGGGCTGCCAGGATGGGCGGAGCAGTACTTGCTGAGCAGTTATACGGCTCGGGGCAGTTCGAGTCCATCCCGGACCAGTCTACCTTACCACCAGCAACCCTTCAGTTGGCTACTGAGTCTGCTTTTAAAGCATACCTCAAGGTGCCAGCTACTGGTAAAGGTGCTAAAAATTACACCTCAGTAAAACAAGGAGCACAAGAGCCCTACATGGATTTTATTAATAGACTTGAAGAGGCAATTAGCAGGCAGGTAGACAATGAGGAGGCACAAGGAGATCTCATTCTAAAGCTAGCAAAAGACAATGCTAATCTTGATTGTCGCAAAGTCTTGCAGGCACTAGGTCATCGACCTGGTGTGACGCTTACTGACATGCTTGCGCTGATGTTGGGACAGACTCTTACAAAATGGGTCTTTTAGCAGCAGCAGTGCAAGGGGGAAACCGACCCAAAGGCAAATTCAAGGGTGCTTGTCACAACTGTGGCAAGATAGGGCATTATGCCAAGGAGTGCAGGTCGAGGCAGCCTCAAGGCAAGGGGGGCGGTCACTCATCAGGCCGCCCGTCTCCGCCAACCACCTAGTGTCCAAGGTGCCACAATGGTTTCCATTGGGCACGTTACTGCCCCAACTTGGGAAACCGGGGAGTGGGCCTGTCTCTAGCCCCAGTCCAAATAGGGACAGCACCTGCCCTGGAGGCTTTCGGGCAGGGACCCCAATAGCAACACCCAGTCTGACACCCAGCATCTCAAAGGCACAGGCAGAAACCAAGGGCAGTGCAGGACTAGATTTAATGTGCCAGGAAAATGTCATCTGTGACTTGCCAGGCACAGTATATCTGGTCAATTCCCAGTTCAAGGGACCTTTTCCCCGAAACATCGTTGGAATAATCTTGCCCAGAAGCAGTGCTGGAAAAAAGGGAATCTTTGTGATTCCAGGAGTCACCGACTCTGATTACACCAGAATCATCAAGATCCAGCTTTGGACACAGTTACCCCAAACAATTCACAAAGGAGACTCAATAGCGCAATTGATCATGGTTCCCTATCATCTGCCAGGTGGGGGCAAGGAAGTTGTCAGAGGAGATTCAGGATTTGGGTCGACAGACCGCCTCAGTGAGGAAGAGGCAGTAGAAGGGTTCCAGGTCATAGCGACAGTTGAAAAGGATATAGACCGGAAACAACAACCAGTCATCCAGGTATTTTTGAACAAAAGGCTTTTTTCTGGTCTGGTAGATACAGGAGCCGATGTCAGTGTGATCAGTAAGGATTTGTGACCCCCAGAGTGGGTCCTTAAACCAGTTAAGGGTGTCTGGGGTGTAGGGGGAGTTCAGGAAGCATTCAGGAGCCGAGACTGGGTAGAGGTCACTATTCCAGAGGTGGAAGGCACAGCGGTCATCAGACCTCACATTCTTGACGTACCTATCAATCTCTGGGGTAGGGATATTCTACAACAGTATCACGCCACCCTAACATTTGGGTGATGGCCCTACCACTCAAATGGGTCCTTGTTTACAGGGCCCCTAGGGATAGATTCCCATGGGGAAGCGAAGATAGTGGAATGGGTGTATTTACCAAATACCTCATCCCGCAACATTGTTCCTCCACAAGAACTAGTAGCTACAGTAATCTACAAAGGGAGGCTGAGAGCAAGGGACATTTCTGGACACGATCTGGATAAGATAGTTTTACCATTCACCAAAGACCAGGTGGAACGGCTAATGCAGTTAGGGGACTCTCTCCCGATTGCATTGGAAGGTTTCACAGGGCATTTGGCATACCATCTGCCCAAAGACCCTAGACTTGTTTCTCTGCAGACACAGACAGTCAAATTGCAGGGAATGTTGTCCTTGACTCCACTTCAGGGAGCGAAGACAGCATTCACAGATGGAGGAAAATTGTACGGCATTCTTACATGGCTTGAGGGTCAGGCTTGGAAAACATTGCTGACACTTCCGCAAAAATCAGCACAGAGAGCGGAGCTGGCAGCAGCTAATCTAGCCTTAAGAACATTTGCCAAGGAACCTTTGAATATTATTACAGACAGTATGTTAGGAATTTGATTCATAGTCTGCCAGGAGCTTACATCACTCCTGCAATAGATAAAAACTTGTTAAGTTTGTTCTTGACCATGCAGTTTCATTTGCGCAATCGCACGGAAAGGCTCTATGTCGCTCACATTAGGAGTCACCAGGATCTGCCTGGTCTCCTTTCTGAGGGCAACAGCAGAGCCGATGCGGGCGCAAAGGAAGCTCAGCAGCAGATAGTGTCGGGAGTTTTCTCAACCCCACTGCAAAGCCACGCATTCTTCCACCAGAATGCAAAGGCATTGGCAAGGCAATTCAAACTGCCTATGTCACAAGCTCAGGGAATAGTCCGTTCCTGCCAGCAATGTGCAGGAGCACCAGGGGGGCCATCATGGGGAGTTAACCCACGAGGCACTGGAGCAAACCAAATTTGGCAAATGGATGTGACACACGGTCCACAATTTGGGAGATGGCAATTTATGCATGTCTCTATTGAGACTTTCTCGCATTTTGTTTGGGCTACAGCTCAGAAGGGTGAAACTGCAACTCATGTAGAACAACATCTCTTGGCATGTTTTGTGGTCATGGGCAAACCAGATCGCTTGAAAACAGACAATTCGCCCGCCTATAGCTCCAGACAGCTAGCCAACTTTTTGGCCATCTGGGACATTAGGCACATCTTTGGTGTACCGTATAATCCCAAAGGACAAGCCATTGTCGAACGGGTGAATCAGACACTAAAGCTTTATATTGAAAAACAGGGAAGAAGGGAAGAAGTAGCCTTGCCAAGAACTCCAGCTCAGGCACAGCAGCGTTTACATAAAGTTTTGTTCACGTATAATCATCTTAACATCTTTGCAGACTGCACCCCGCAGGAGAAGCATTTCCGTACTAGGGAATGCCTCCCGCGTCCCATGGTACGTTATCGAGTGCCGCCAGATCCTTCTTGGAGGGATCCGGCCCCACTTGTGACGTGGGGAAGAGGGTATGCAGCCATTATGTCTCCTATAGGTGTCATCTGTCAAACCGCATCTTGAGCCCCATGGCGTTCCAGAACCCCCTGCCAGGGATGGAAGGAATGAGTCTGAACGGGGGACCCAGACGGAGGAGGCGATTCCGACTAAGGCAGGACCAGAAAGTCACATGGGGAATGATCAAATCTCTGTGTGATGATGCCATGTATGCTTTGGTTGAGCAAGACGCTGAGCCCACTCTTCAGAACATGGTGGCCGCAATACTTGCTCAAATCACCTACAACTCCCTGATGGTGGTTCTGATCCTTTCCTTGCTTTTTGGGGGAGGGGTCGGGGCTTCTTCAGGTGACCTGACACCTGGCGGAGATTTGTCTGCAAGGCTCCAGTATAACATTTGGGAAAGACTTGCCGGAATTGTCAACCAAACTGACTTTTGCATAAAGCAAACCAAAGACTCTGCTTCTTTACTAAGCACCTGCCTTGTTCCAGTTTGCCATGTCCCAGGAGAGCAGACACGGGACATTGAGTGGGTGCCTAGAAAGGTACTTGGACGGTATAGAAAAATTCCCTATGCATCTTACATCTACTGGGGGATTCAGATCACAAAACCTTTGCCCGCTGATGCAGTCACTCTATTTACACCTCGAGTGGCAATCAGCCCAAATACACCTTGTGCCAGGATGACAGGTTGTTCTTCATTTGATGAGCCACATCACAGTTGCCTTTATACCGGTAAAGAGACCTGGAAATGGGATCGCCCTGAAACTATTGGTAGTATGTTTAATCATGTCATTTTGCCCACAGGATGGTTTTTCACTTGTAACCAGCATACTTGGAACTATATCCCAGCCAATATGTCTGAATCATTTTGCTGTATAAGTCGTTTAACACTGTTTCTCCCAAAAAGGGAAATGCTTACACCACACCAGGTCACCCCACGGCCAGCACGGATCCCACGAGCAGCCAAGCTAGATGAAACTTGTGACAGTAATATCAAATTACTCAGTAAATCAGAGTATGTCGCTTTGGCAGCCAGCATTTTGGGGGTTCCCGGGCTGGCAATGGGAAACGCACGAAGGATTGGTCAGCTAGCATGTGCCCTGGCCAAAGGTCTCAATCACACTTCTTCTGCTATCGCTTTGCTTAACTCAGAACAGGTAGAAATTAGAAATGCAGTATTGGATAACAGAGCAGCTATAGATTATCTGCTTCGTCTTCATCATTTCGGATGCAAAAAGTTCATAATATGTGTTGCTTTAATCTCACAGATAATTCCCGCAAAATCCAAAGTCAAATCACTGACTTAGACACCATAATTGCACACATTCAGGAAAACTCCGAATGGGAGTTGTGGACTAAGCTATGGTCTTGGATACCATGGAATTGGCTGCAAACAATGCTTAAAGTCACCACTGGCATTACAGTAATTGGGGTCATGCTATGTTGTTTTGCACAATGCATCCCCTCATTTCTGTCCATGTGCTGCCCAGGTAGAAAACCTCAAGAACACATCACACCTAGACAACTTATGCCCTGTGTTTCTCAAGCTCTCAGCCAAATTGCTTTAGATAGTAAAGAAAGAGGGAATATGGATGCCCAGTTCAATAATTGACAACAACCTTTCCCGATGGGTTCGTTCGGCGAGAACACCGCTGGAAACCAGCCGAGCTTTACAGGAAAGGAAATTGGGTAATGGGCTAATATAGTTACAGGTAACAAAAGCAATTCCAGGCTTCTTCGGCTGGGGGCATTGAGAGGAGTAGGATAATCACCATCTGCAGAGATCTTTGATCCTAAGAAAGTAAAATCTGCCAGTCGTATCCAAATCTAGGGTGCAGTGCTCATCTCCATTTACAGCCAAAGAGCTCGTGCTGTCTCTGTTTGCAGACATTTTCATGTCCATGTGGCAGGCATGACTAGAGCCCATCAAGTCACGTGGCTATATTTGGCCACACCCACAAACTTGGCCACACCCATGGAGGGGTGTGGCCAAAATTTCCCTTATTTTCAAATCCAAAAGTTGAGAGGTATGCTTTTAGCAGTGATTTTTGCCTGATATCCTCATTTTTTACTTTATTGCAAAGTGAGATTCCAAGCATTGATCTCTCTATTGCTCGTTGTGTTACTTGCAGCTGTTTTTCTTCTGCAGCTGTTAAAGCCAATTGAACAAATTTGCCTTTGTTTCTGGTTTTGTTCTTGACTTCAAGATGGCTGACACTTCTCTGAATTTATCCCACGCAGCCCGCTGTCTTCTAGATATTTCTTCTTTTAAATCATTGTCCATCCTGACTGCTTGACCCAAGTAAACATAGCTTTCCACTTCTTCTATTTGTTCTTCACCAAGTTTTATTCCATCACAAGGCAGCTGTTTTGATTTCATAAACTTGGTTTTAGTTTTGTTGACCTTGAGACCTATTTTTGCGCCTTCTCTGTCCAGCTCTGTAAATATTTGTTATAGCTCTTCTGTTGTATTACTTATCAAATTGATATTATTTTTTTTTTTTAATATAAATTTTATTGAGTTTTTAATAGACATACAGAAAACGAAAAAAAAAGCATTAACAATACATTAACGATACAATACACTAACAAATCCTTAATATCATACTAACAGACATTACTATATGCTAGCACATAACAATATCTATACTCGTTAACTGCTATTTAACCACCAAATATTAAAAACCATTATTTCAATATCCAAAATGATAGAAAAAACTTTCTGTACTAGCACTAATCTTTTTTTTTTTTTTTTAACCAATAATAATCACCCTGTGTATATATACAATGCCCGGAGAGTTTATTTTCTACTCAGTTCCAGAAGCTTCTTTGTGATGGTACTGGTCCTGAACTATCGCTTGCCATAATAGAGTGATCCACAAACGGTTTCCATATATTCCAGAATCTATTCTCTTTTAAATTATCTCTTTTGACTTTAATCTCCCATGTCAATTTATCATTCAGTGCTAAACTCCACATTTCTTTATACCATTCTCCAATCTGTATATCTATATCGTTTTTCCAATTTCTAGCTATACATTGTCTACCTGTTGTCAATATGATTTCCAATAGTTCTTTTTCCTCCTTATTTAAACCCAAACCTTCCACATTCGTTAAAAGAATGGTACCGGACACCAACTTAACACTTTTACCCAATATTTCATCACACTCATTTTCTATTCTTGCCCAGAAATCCCTTATTTTTTTACAGCTCCACCACATATGTTCATATGTTCCGTCATATTCTTTACATCTCCAACATAACTTATCTCTTTTATTATCCATCTGGTAAAGTCTTAATGGTGTCAGGTACCATTGCCACAACATTTTGAAATTATGTTCTTTAATTCTTACAGACATTGTTCTCATAATTCTCTTTTTCCATTTGTTTTTCCATTCAATCTCCCCAATTTTTATATTCAAGTTTTGTTCCCACTTCCGTTTCAAGTCCTCCTGTGGATCTGCACCTCTATTCAATATATTATAAAGCTTGCTTACAAGACCTTTAGTACTGCTTTCCCCTTTTCTAATCTTCCTTACCAATTCCTCAAATTCTGTATATACTCTATCTATCCCTATTTCTTTTTTATATTTTTTATTCCAATTATCCACCTTTAACTTCTGAAACCAGTTCAAATTTAAAATCTCAAACATTTTTTTCCGCTCGTCATCAACTTCACATGCTTTTAACCAATCCTTCAATAACAACCTCCCATTTTTATCCAATATTTCCATTTTTTCTTTATCTAATTTTATTGGGAAACACATCATATCAGTCAATTCCAAAATTGGAGAGAGATTCGGAACCATATCTTTTTTTACCTTCTTCCATACCTCCATGAGACCTTTCATCATAGTATTGTTTGACCTTTTCACCTTATCCTTCATTCCCAAGAAAATCAAGTTTCCAATATTTCTGTACTCTTTCATTTCCAATTGTTCCCAAATCACCTTTTCTCTTGCCAAGATCTTCACAACATTCCTGACTTGAAATGCTCGATAATATACTAGCAAATTAGGCATACCCAGACCCCCTTTTTTCTGAGACATATACCATAGTTTCTTTGGAAGCCTAGATTTTTTTCCTCCATTACAGAACCCATTAAACATTTTTTGAAACTCATTAATTTCTTTCTCTTTTAAATGGATCGCTAGTGTATCAAATAGAAAATTAATCTTTGGTAGCAATATCATTTTACACATAGCAATCCTTCCGAACCATGACAGCTTTAACTTCTGGAGTTCTTGTATTTTATTCTTAAATTCGATTCTCAAGCTGTCGTAGTTCAATCGTTTAAGATCTTCTAATTTATTTGAAATGATTATCCCTAAATACTTCAGCTTCTCTTTAACTTGTATGTTAAGTGTCGACACCGTCCTACCCATCTCGCTCACTTTCAAATTACACAACATCAATTCAGACTTATCCCAGTTTATCTTTAATCCAGTTATAGCTTGAAATATTTGTAAATGATCTTTAATCCTATCCATTACCTGTTCCGGGTGCTTCACCATAAGCAATGTATCGTCTGCATACATACTCACTTTATTACCCATAATCCCTTCTATATTTGAATCTTCCCTTATACTTTTAGCTAAAATCTCCATTGCCATTATGAACAAGATAGGAGATAAAGGACAACCCTGCCTAGTGCCCGCCTCTAGCTTTACCAAGTCCGTTAGCTCCTCATTCACTCTAACCTTAGCATTTCCTTTTTGATATAGTAAATCTATAACCCTATTAAATTTATCCCCAAACCCATATTTTCTAACTATTTCCTTAATTGAAGACCACTGCAGTGAATCGAATGCCTTAAAAATATCCAATGATAGTAGTCCCACTTTTTCCTTTGTTTGATTGACATTGTCTATTAAATCTAATACCCTTCTAGTCAAATCCGCCATGTGTCGTCCTTTTAAAAACCCAACTTGATCAACCTCTATATATTCCCCCATAAAACTATTTAAACGATTAGCCAATATTGCTGTGAAGATCTTCGCATCTTGGTTTATAAGCGAAATTGGTCTGTACGAATCCACTCTTTCCAAATTCTTTCCAGGTTTTGGCAAAAGAACAATTGTGGTGTTATACCATGAGGTCGGAATTGATCCTCCATCCAATATATAATTGTATAATTTCACCAATTTCGGAACCACTACCTCTTTGAATTCTTTATAGAACTCTGTTGATAATCCATCATCCCCCGGGGCTTTCCCTATCTTCAATCCACTTATTACCCCCCTAACCTCTTTATCAGTTATTTTTTCCTCCATTTTCTCCCTGTGCTCTTGTTTTATCCCATTTCCTAACTGCCTCTCCAATATCTTCTTAAGCTTTTCTTTATCTATTTCTTTTTTTGCATATAGCTCCTGGTAAAATTCTCTAACTATTTTACATTTATCGCTATTCTTATTGCACCTTGAACCTTGCCTATCCACTAACACCCCAATTTCTCTCTTTTCCCTTTTAACCTTAGCTGCCCTTGCTAATAATTTTGAGTTCTTATTACTAAATTCAAAATATTCCCTATTTAGATACCGTATTTATTCGTGTATAACGCGCAAAATTTTATACCCAAAAAAAGGCTCAAAGTTTGGGTGCGCGTTATACACGAGGACTGGGCCGCGCGACTCAAGAAGCCGGCGCCAGGTAGGCGCGGAGCACGCCGCGGCCCTCCCCGGAGGGTTCCCTTCTCGACCCGGCGGGTGCGTGCAGGTGAGCGGCGGCGGCAGCGGGACCTGGGCAGGCGCCCAGGTCCCGCTGCCGCCGCCGCTCACCTGCACGCACCCGCCGAGAAGGGAACCCTCCGGGGAGGGCCGCGGCGTGCTCCGCGCCTACCCGGCGCCGGCTTCTTGAGTCGCGCGGCCCGGGTAGGCGTGGAGCACGCCGCGGCCCTCCTCCCAGGTGCCCAGGTCCCGCTGCCGCCGCCGCTCACCTGCACGCACCCACCGAGAATGGAACACTACAGGAGAGGGCCGCGGCGTGCTCCACGCCTACCCGGGCCGCGCGACTCAAGGAGCCGGCGCCGGGTAGGCGCGGAGCACGCCGCGGCCCTCCTCCCAGGCGCCCAGGCCCCGCTGCCGCCGCCGCTCACCTGCACGCACCCACCGAGAATGGAACACTACGGGAGAGGGCCGCGGCGTGCTCCACGCCTACCCGGGCCGCGCGACTCAAGGAGCCGGCGCCGGGTAGGCGCGGAGCACGCCACGGCCCTCCTCCCAGGCGCCCAGGCCCCGCTGCCGCCGCCGCTCACCTGCACGCACCCACCGAGAATGGAACACTACAGGAGAGGGCCGCGGCGTGCTCCACGCCTACCCGGGCCGCGCGACTCAAGGAGCCGGCGCCGGGTAGGCGCGGAGCACGCCGCGGCCCTCCTCCCAGGCGCCCAGGCCCCGCTGCCGCCGCCGCTCACCTGCACGCACCCACCGAGAATGGAACACTACGGGAGAGGGCCGCGGCGTGCTCCACGCCTACCCGGGCCGCGCGACTCAAGGAGCCGGCGCCGGGTAGGCGCGGAGCACGCCACGGCCCTCCTCCCAGGCGCCCAGGCCCCGCTGCCGCCGCCGCTCACCTGCACGCACCCACCGAGAATGGAACACTACGGGAGAGGGCCGCGGCGTGCTCCACGCCTACCCGGGCCGCGCGACTCAAGGAGCCGGCGCCGGGTAGGCGCGGAGCATGCCGCGGCCCTCCTCCCAGGCGCCCAGGCCCCGCTGCCGCCGCCGCTCACCTGCACGCACCCACCGAGAATGGAACACTACGGGAGAGGGCCGCGGCGTGCTCCACGCCTACCCGGGCCGCGCGACTCAAGGAGCCGGCGCCGAGTACGGTAGGCACTGCTGAGATGCACCGTCTGCCCCACCCACGGGCCCAGGGGCGCGCGGCTGGCGGGATCTGATTGGGTGGCGCGGGAGACGAGGCGTGTAAAAAAAATTTTATACCAATATTTCATGGAAAATTAGGGGTGCGCGTTATACACGAGTGCGCGTTATACTCGAATAAATACGGTAAATCAAATCTCGTTTAACTTTGTCTATATCTTTACCCATTACTTCTGCCTTAAGTCCTTGTAGTTTCAAAAAAAATTTTTTATCCTTACTATTTGCGTGTTCTACCTGTAATTGTTTTATTTCCCTTTCTTTTTCTATGTACTCTGCTTTATTCTTTTTATATTTAAAGCTTG
The DNA here is from genome assembly GCA_035047345.1 of Bradypodion ventrale. Lineage (NCBI taxonomy): Eukaryota > Metazoa > Chordata > Lepidosauria > Squamata > Chamaeleonidae > Bradypodion > Bradypodion ventrale. Next base: position 10,784,365 of record JAWDJE010000010.1, read on the forward strand.
CCAATTTTATGCTTTCACCCCTAAATACCGACTTCATGGTATCCCACACAACGTTAAAATTAACCTCATTATTATCGTTCCATTGCCAACTTTCTTTCCAGCTTTCCATAATTAGCTCTTTACTCTTCTGATCTTTGAACAAATTAGGATCGTACCTCCAATTTCTGACTCTTTGAGTATTTTTTTGTACTTTCAGTTCCAAATATACTTTAGCATGATCCGATTCCTTAATAATCCCGATTTCCGTGCCTTCTATATCCCCAATTAAATTTTCCGAAAGAAAAACATAATCTATTCTCGAATAAGTCCCATGCACGTGAGAAAAAAATGAATATGCTCTTTCTAAACCTTTAAACTCTCTCCACGAGTCCTTCAAACCCGTAGCTTTCATCCAATTATCCATCACCTTCCCTTTCACACCAGTTCCACTTCTAGCTATATTTGTGCAATCTAATCCTGACCTAATCAAATTAAAATCACCAGCCACAATAGTTTTAGCAACATTTTCCAACTCCACTATTTTCCGAATTTTTTCGAGAAACACTGTTTGGTGGTCATTCGGAGCATAAATATTTACCAACAAGATTTCCTCATCCTCCAATTTTCCTCTTAACAACAAGTACCTACCCTCCTGATCAACAATCTTTTTTGTGATTTCAAATCCTAACTTTCTAGAAATCATGGTTGCCACCCCTCTTGAAATTGATATTATTTTAAAAAATAAAAATATGGTTGCCAAAGTGAACTTGATCCACGAAATTTAACACTAAAATACAGCAGTTAGTCTTTAAAGTGGCACATTTTTGTCTTTTGCCTTAAAAATATTTTTTTAAAATTTTAAACAAGGGGCCTACCCGGGGCCTCCTGTGGACTTTGATATGGACCCTTCCGTCCGGGCCGTGTGCCTCAAGCCGCGCAGAGTGCCTTTCGCACTAAAGGACAAAATAGAGGCGGAGTTGGACAAACTGGTGGGTCAGGGGATTTTGGTACCAGTGGACTCGGCGGAGTGGGAAACTCCGATTGTAACTGCCATGAAATTTAACGGGGAGGTTAGAATTTGTGCTGTTTACAACTGTACTATCAATAATGCAATCTGCCCCAATGCCTACCCAGTGCTGGTAGTTAGCCACTTGCTGGCCAAGTTACATGGGGGGAGGTGTTTTGCGAAGCTGGACCTAGCACAGGCTTACCAGCAGTTAACAGTCACACCTGCGGCCACAGCTGCCCAGACAATAGTGACGCACAAGGGTGCCTTTAAAGTGACATGTCTCCAGTTCGGTGTGAATTCAGCTCCCGGTATCTTTCAGGCGCTTGTGGAACGCCTACTTAAGGGACTCCCCGGAGTTTTGCCATACTTCGACGACGTATTGATAACTGCTGGGGGGGAGTCAGAGCTAGCACAAAGGTTAGACCGGGTTCTGTCCATATTTGAGAGGGCTGGGTTATGCCTGAGAAGGGATAAGTGCGTTTTTTACGCAAATGAGGTAGAGTTCCTGGGGTTTCGGATCACCCCCGACGGGGTAAAGCCATCCAAATCAAAGGTTGCGGCTGTTCAGGATGCCCACACACCAGCTACTAAGGCAGAGCTGCAGTCGTTCTTGGGGTTCCTGAATTTCTACCACTCCTTCCTCCCATGGAAGGCATCTGTGGCAGAGCCACTGCACCGCCTACTGAAAAAGGACGCAGTCTGGTGGTGGTGGGAGGCTCAGGAACGAGCGTTCAGTGAGTTGAAGAGGCTTCTCTCTTCCGAGGTGATTCTAACTCACTTCGACCCCAAGAAACCCTTAGTGTTAGTATGTGATGCCTCACCGGTGGGGGTCGGGGCTGTCCTATGCCATGTGTTTGAGAATAGGAGGGAGGCACCAATTGCATTCTATTCGAGATCCCTCTCAAAAGCAGAGCGCAATTACGCCCAGACAGACAGGGAGGCCCTCGCGATTATCGCAGGGACAAAGAAGTTCCATGACTTCCTGTATGGGAGGGAGTTCACCGTTGTCACCGTTGTCACAGATCACAAGCCCCTCCTAGGTATCTTTGTCACAACCAAGCCCACCCCACAGATCTTGTCCCCTAGGATGTTAAGATGGGCGATCTTCCTAAACGCATACTAGCTCACGCTGGTGCATCACCCAGGGAAAGACATCGCGCACGCGGATGCACTTTCCAGGTCTCCCCTACCCGAGCTGGGGGAACCCGAATGTGAGGTTGAGCAAGAGCACCAGGTGCTGCTCATCGAGACTCTCGACTCGCCCCCAATTGCGCCTGCGGATATTGCCAAGGCAACCACCAAAGACAGGGTTTTGTCTCAAGCGCTGGCTTGGGTTAGGAAAGGATGGCCCCTAACGTCCCCTTCTGAAGAACTCGATCCGTTCTCTCAAGCTTTCGCTTGAGAGAGGATGTCTCCTCTGGGGGCAGAGAGTAGTAATTCCCAAGGTCTTGCGAGCCAAGGTGCTCCGTCTGCTCCATACGAGCCACCCGGGAATCGTGAAGTCAAAGGCTCTAGCAAGGAGCTACTTCTGGTGGCCCAAGATAGATGAGGACATAGAGAACCTGGTGGGCCGGTGCGAGAGTTGCCAGCAATCATGGCCCAAGGAGCATAGGCTGCCCCCCAGGGAGTGGGACACAGCATGCGGTCCATGGTCCAGACTCCACGTGGACTTCGCGGGGCCCTTCAGGGGCACAATGTTCCTACTCATGGTCGACGCATTCTCGAAATGGCTCGAGGTCATTCCAATGCCTAACACATCCTCCGCGGCCACAATCAAACATTTACAAAGGATGTTCATTTGTTTCGGCATTCTCGACGTGCTAATTTCGGATAACGCATCCATATTCACGTCCGTGGAATTCCAAGCGTTCCTCAAGCGGAACGCAGTCAGGCACATCACCTCTGCCCCTTTTCACCCGGCCACGAATGGCCAAGTGGAGCGCATGGTCTACACAACAAAAGAGGCCCTAAGAAGGATGGGTCCGGGGGATTTGGAGTTACAGCTCTGTCAATTCCTCATACGCTATAGGGTCACCCCACTAGCCTCGGGGCAATCCCCCTCAGAGCTCCTAATGCGGAGAAGAATCCCAACCTTACTCGACCGCCTAGATCCGTCCAGGGTGGAGGATAGGGGTACCAATGTGTCAATACAGCAGGAAAAGGTGTTTGGGATAGGTGACCCGGTTTATTGCAGGAATTATGCGGGTTCAGTGCCAGCGTGGGTGACTGGGGAGGTAGTAGAGCAAACTGGACCTGTATCATACAAAGTCGTGATAGAGTCGGGGTTACTGTTGCTCAGACACACTGACCAACTTAGGAGAAGGGTCACGTAAGCCACAAGGGGAATTGATCCAGAGGAACCCACTGAAAGTAGTGATAGAGAGGGTTCAACGTTAGGGTTGCCCCCCATCTGCTTAACCCAATGGGGGGATACAGGATTGAGCATTACAGGCTGCACAGAATCACCGGAGTCAGCCTTTCAGCCCGAGGAAGCGGACCCCCAGTTTGATTTTTTGTTTCAGGATGAGGGGAGTTTTCCTGAGTGTTACCCCACTCGTCCCAGAGAGCAGCGGGGCTTTGAGTTCTCCCAACGGTCCCCTCATCCTCCCCAAACTAGGGATACCCCATCCTTTCCCCTGCCAGGATTCGATGGGACCCTTCAGTTTTCACGGGGAGCGCCGTGGAGCCAGCGGGCCGGCCGCAGCGAAACCGCCGGCCACCACAATGGCTAAGGGACTTCGTCCCATCTGAGGGAGGAGGGATATTGTGCATGCAAGCAGCTAGTTCCACACGGAATTCAGCAGGCAGCAACTGAAGGAGATAACAGCCAAAGGAGCCAAGCCCATGCGGCTCCAATCACCCAATTAATAGTTAGCGCGGGGAACTCCCTGCCTCCAGGTGTTAATGGTCAGGAATACAACACAATGGGAAATCATGGGCAGGAATACAGTGATGTCAACCAATGGGTATTGTGGCGGGGAATTCAAATGAATTATAAAAGGAGCTGAGTCTCCCAGTGTAACGTCATGTACAGATTGACCATGCTGAAATAAAGAAGTGTTTGGCCCGCCTGCTGGCTCCGTGTGCAATCAATCTGCCTACACCAAAGGTGTCTAGTCATGCCTGCCACATGACGACCACGGAAAGGTCTGCAGAGCAGCAGACAGAGTTGGCTCTTCGGCTTTGAAACAGAGATGAGCACTGCACCCTAGAGTCGGATACGACTGGCTTTCGAGCAAGGGAAACCTTTACCCCTACCTATTGTATGTTTATGTTACTTCGTTCTTTTTGTTTACTATTTGTTTGTTGTAAAATAAATGAATAGATAAATGTTATCATTGTCATTATTAGTATTGTATCGTTTTTTTACCCCTTAGTTTCTTCTTTTTCACATTATTATTGGTTCGGGGATTTTCTACGGTCAGTAGTGTATGTTTATGTTCCTTCTTTCTTTTTGTTTACTATTTGTTGTAAAATTAATATAAATAAATAAGATAAATTGCGCGCACACACCCCCGTGGGGCGTGGACCCAACCTTGGGTCCTCTGTACTGTCTCAGGGAGTTCCGCGGGCGGGCGGGCGCGCGGGCGGATTTCCCCAATGCTCCAACCAAGTAGGAGGGGTGGGTGGGGGGAGATTCTGCCCCGCCCCCTTTTGGCTCCTCCCTCGGCCCCGCCTATTTAACCCTCCTGCTGCTGCTGCTGCTGCTGCTGCTGCCGGCGCCGCGCGCTCCTTCGCCTGCTCCTCCTCCTCTGCGCGAGATGCGCCCCAACCAGCCTGGGTCGGGGCTCCTCCCGCTTCCCCGCCCGGCCGCCGCAGCACGTGGTTCCGGGCCGGGCGGGGCGAGGCCCAGCGCGGGTTCCGCTTCTTCTCCCCGGGCCGATGCTAGAGGCCGGGGCGGGGGCGGGGGCGGCGCAGGGGGCGGCCGGGGCGCTGCTGCTGCTGCTGCTGCGTCCGAAGGGAAGATGAACTACATGCCGGGCACCGCCAGCCTCATCCAGGATATTGACAGTGAGTCCTCCCAGCGGTCCTCCTCCGCCTCGGGTCTCTTGTGCTTCCTCCTTCCCACCCCAAGCCTCCAGATTTGCACCTCAGAAGTTGGAGAAGTTCCTTTTTTGGGGGGTGGGGGGTGGACTACAACTCCCATCACCTCTCCAGCCCTCGCGTTAGGTTTCCGTATCCTTTTATTAACTGATTAGTCACCTGGACTCTTAGCAGGTTGCAGTGCGGAAAGATAACATGGTTGTATCCGGCTTTGAAACGGAGATGAGCACTGCACCCTAGAGTCGGATACGACTGGCTTTCGAGCAAGGGAAACCTTTACTTTCGTCACCTGGGCTCTTAGCAGGTTACAGTGCAGAAAGACAACATTGGACAAATTAGGGTCACATAGGCTATGCAATGGCTCAAGTGGCTAAGACACTGACTGGCAGAGGCGGAAGGTCAGCAGTTCGATTCCCGAGTACTGCAGGACGGAATGAGCTCCCGTCTTTGTCCTAGGCTCCTGCCAACGTAGCAAGACGTTGCAAGTAGATAAATAGGGACCACTTTGGTGGGAAGGTAGCAGCGTTCCGTGCGCTCCGGTGTCTAGTCGTGCCTGCCACATGACCACGGAGACGTCTGCAGCAGCAGACGGCGCTGGCTCTTCGGCTTTGAAACAGATGAGCACTGCACCCTAGAGTCGGATACGACTGGCTTTCGAGCCAGGGAAACCTTTACTTTAGTCACCTGGACTCTTGGCAGATTAAAATGCAGAAAGATACATTGGATCAATTAGGGCTACATAGGATTGAATAGAGTTAAGAAAAAAAAACAGGTTAAAAGTAAAATGATGCAATATCAATAAAATAGGATATAAAATTTGTATTCTATTTCACTGGCTTATTTTTGTTTGTCTACATATGAAACAACGGCAACCTTTACCTAATGTTGTATATCAGCCAGAGTAGGAAAACCTCGCAGAAGGGCAGTATATAAATATAATAAATGACATTTAACAATAAGTATGGCTGCTTTGTGGAGAATATGCAAAGTTGAATTTGTGAACTGTTTGACCACTAACATACCTTTTGTTTGTTTCCTCCTCAGAGAAACACCTGGTGCTCCTCCGAGATGGCAGGACGTTGATTGGATACTTGCGCAGTATTGATCAGTTTGGTATGCAGCCATAAGGCCATCTTGCTTATTTTATTATTACTCTTTTTTCCTAGGCCTTTGTATACTTTGTATACTTCCCATAGGTGGAAGTATCATTGGTGATATATGTACAGTACATTTATTTTCTTCCCTTTTAATATGTGGGAGAGTACCTTTTGTCAATGGCTAGTGGGAGCTTCGTGGTTAAGACACTGAGCTTGGTGACTATGGACTGGGCTCCCATCTCTGTCACAGCTCCTGCCATCTTAGCAGTTTGAAAGCAAGAAATTGCAAGTAGACAAATAGGTACCGCTTTGGTGAGAAAGATAACGGTGCTAGTCATACCTGCCACATGACCATGGAAATATCTACAGACACAGACAGTACTGGCTCTTTGGTTGTAAATTGAGATGAGCACCGAACCCTAGAGTCAATTATGACTGGCTTTTGAGCAAAGGTGAACTTTACCTTACAGTATGAGGCCTGGAAGGCGGAAGGTGAGCAGTTCGATTCCCGAGTACTGCAGGACGGAATGAGCTCCTGTCTTTGTCCCAGCTTCTGCCAACCTAGCAGTTCGAAAGCAAGAAATTGCAAGTAGATAAATAGGGACCACTTCAGTGGGAAGGAAGCAGCGTTCCATGTGCTCCGGTGTCTAGTCATGCCTGCCACATGACCATGGAAACATCTGCAGAAGCAGACAGCGCTGGCTGTTCGGCTTTGAAACAGAGATGAGCACTGAACCCTAGAGTTGGATACGACTGGCTTTTGAGCAAAGGTAAACTTTATCTGACAGTATGAGGTCGTGGTTAGAGTGTGGACCACAACCCTGAGGATTTGTGTTGAAACGTCTACTTGACTACAACTCCACCCCCGTGTGTTTTTGGGCCATTCACACATACTGTCACCCTGACCTGCCTTGTAGAAAGATATTGTGAAGCTAAAGTGCAGAGTGAGGGAACTATATTATGCTGCATTGTGTTAATTGGAAGAAAGGTGGGGTTATAAATAAACACAGGAGAAAAGTTGAGGAGAAGAATTGTGATAAAAATCTGTGAAATCATACATGGTTTAGAGCAGAGGTTTCCAACCTTTTCGCACCATGGGCTGGACCACACACCCCGGACAGCTAAACGGGCCAGTCACGTGGTTCCTCCCGCTGTAAATGTCGTAAAATGTGTCTGTGGCTGTCGTAAATGCATTTACGACAGCTGCTGGTGCATTTACGGCAGTGTTTATGGCAGTCACTGGCATGTTTACGCAGGCACAGGCGCTTTTCACAGCTGTTGCAAACACGTCCGCTTTCAGTAGCGGTGAGGGCAGGCCACATGAAATGATGCCGCACGCCGGGTCCAGCATGCGGGCTTAGGTTGGCCGCCTCTGGTTTAGAGGAAATGGATAGAAGTAGGTTTTCCTTCATAATGCTAGCCTTGCATTGGAAGTACCTCTGAAGCTAGGCAATGAGAAATTTAGGGTAGCATTTCTGCACACAGTGATTTGTTAGGGAAGCGTTTTGCACCCACATGATACGATGGCCACCAGCATGATAAAGCTTAAAGGATCAAATGAATTCATGGGTGGGTAGCTACTAGTAATGGTAGATGGATACTCCTGACACAGTACACTTAGTGCTTTGTATGAATGCAAACAATACTTGGCTTTATTGACTAACATCTAAGCCTGAGACAAGACACCTTCCATACTACATTCATTCTAGGGCAGTGATGGCTAACCTTGGCACTCCAGGTGTTCTTGAACTTCAATTCCCAGAAGCCTTGATCAGCAGGAGTGCTGACTTTGACTTCTGGGAATTGCAGTCCAAGAACACCTGGAGTTCGCCATCATGCCCTAGGACCGTGCTGGTGAACCTTGGCACTCCAGATGTTCTTGGACTTCAATTCCCAGAAGCCTAAGCCCCCATGAATCCACATATATGGGTTTGCTGCGATTCGTCCGGCCCACGCTGACCCCATCGTTCCTGGAAGCGGAAGTAAAATGCGCCTGTACAGAGGAAGGGTTAACCCGGAAGAGCCTTAACCGTACGGGCACGTTTTACTTCCGCTTCCGTGGGCGGCGCGGGCCAGATGAATTGCAGCAAACCCATACCTGTGGATTCATGGGGGCTTGGGCTTCAGGGAATTGAAGTCCAAGAACATCTGGAGTGCCAAGGTTCACCAGCACGGTCCTAGGAGAAGGTAGATTTGGGCCTTTTCTCATACCACTGAAACCTGAGCTCAACCAGTTAGGTTGGAAGGTGTGAAGCTCACGGTGGAGTAAAAGAAAGTGCATTGGAGGTAGATTGTGGTGTTTGCTTTTATAAGATATCGTGGTGGCTGCCAAGTTGAATGGGTGCAAGAAAGATGGGCTTAGTGTTTAAGAAATTTGGCATGTCAGCAGTTCAAGACCCCATTGTTGCACAATGGAGTGAGCCCCCCTCTATTCCAGCTCCTGCCAACCTAGCAGTTTGAAACAAAATATTGCAAGTAAATAAATAGGTACTTCTTGGGGGGTGTGTGTGGAAGGTAACAGCATTCTGTGTACTTCAGTGTTGAGGCATGCACTGGGTCTTTGGGTGAAAATGGAGATGAGCACCGCACCCTACAGTTGGACACGATTGGCTTTCCAGCCAGCAAGACCTTTATGTTTACCTAAGAAGTGGTTAGCTGGCTGGGTAGCTCGGTGCTGTAGGGATCTGGCTGTGGAGCCAGAGGTTGGGAGTTTCTTTCCCTTCTCTGCCTCCTACACAGTCCCAGGCTTCCTAGGGAATGGGAAACCACATCTGAGCATTTGCTTAGCTGGAAAACCCTGGAAAAGGTTGCCATAAGTCAGAATAGACTTGATGGCGCACCGTTACTATTAAGAAGGGTTAAAAATGTTAAAAGTGGGTTAGGGCTGAAAATGGCTACTATTTAGGTCACCCTTGCTCAAAAGCCAGTTTTATCTGACTCTAGGATTCAGTATTCAACACCGTTTATAGCCAAAGAGCTATAACGTTTCCATGGCAGGCATGCATGGAACGCTGTTTACCTTCCCACCACATTGGTACCTATTTATCTACTAGTGTTGTGACCTACCCAGCAGGCAGGGTCGCCACACAGTGGCACTACACAGGCGAGTCCTGGCAAAATCTATCCAAGGAGAGTCCAGTAGTCAAGTCCAAAGAGCAAGCAGAGGTCAGGGTACCGGTAAGGATCAGAGCAAGCGTCAAGTTCAAAAAAGATCGAGAGGTGTCATCAAGGGAGGCAGAAGTCAGGGTCACAGCAGTCAGTCACAAGGTACGTGAAAGATCTGGCAGAATGTCGGTCGTCGCACTGAGAAATTGTACCGACGCTTGCCTTCTGAAACATGCTTGTTTAAGAAGCCTTCCTGCTAATGGGTATTAGCTGGGAGCCTTTGCCGATAACAAGCTCTGGCTTTCTTGCGTCTCAGCTGCAGAACCTTTTGCCACCGGTCTCTGGCTGAGGACTGAGTGCTGTCAAAGTCAGACTTCTGCTCTGACAAGTCATCTGCCTGGGGAGTCAGAGTTGTGCCAGAAGCAGGCTGAGGTTTCTGGTTCAAGTCATCCTCTGGGTCCGGTACAGGCTGGAGCTCAGAGTCAGATGCAGGCTGGGAAGGCAGAACTGGACTGGGCATAGAAAGTATCTCCTCATTCAGGTCGTCTTCTGAGTCTGATGAGGGCTGAGTCCCAACAACTTGCAATTTCTTGCTTTTGAACTGCTAGGTTGGCAGGAGCCTGGGACAAAGATGGGAGATCACTCCGGCGTGCAGTACTTGGGTATCGAACTCTGACTATTTAGGATGGTGGTATTCTCATCTCATGTTCCAGGACAGGCTGGGGATATACCCCTGGACTACAGCTCTTACCATCTTCAGATGACATACAGGTGAAACTCGGAAAATTAGAATATCGTGCAAATTTTCATTCATTTCACTTAAAAGGTGAAACAAATATATGAGATAGATTCAGTACATGCAAAGCAAGATACAGTAAAACCCCTACTTACGAAAAAAAGTCTGTTCCGTAGGCTTTTGCTTAAATCGGTTTTTTATGTAACTTGAAGCAAACTCGTAGGAAAAATTATTTTTTACATAACTTAAAGCAAACCCATAGGAAAAATGAAATGTTTATGTAAATCAAAGCAAACCCATAGGGAAATGAATATTTACATAACTCAAAGCAAACCCATAGGAAAAAGAAACTTTATGTAACTCAAAGCAAACCCATAGGAAATTGTGTAAATCGAGACATGGTTTTAGCACAAAATCATTATGTAAGTCGAATTTTATGTACCGTATTTTCCGGCGTATAAGTCGACTGGGCGTATAAGACGACCCCCAACTTTTCTAGTTAAAATGTAGAGTTTGCAATATACTCCTCTCTTCCAACAGTGGCGTCTTTGGAGCTTCCCGGGCCGGGGATGGCTCCCTTTAGTGGGGAGAGCGCGGCTGCGGTGGCGTCGTCGTCTTTGGGGCCTCCTGGGCAAGAGATGGCTCCCTCTATCTCCCCGCTGGTGGAGGGGCGGGGAGAGTGCGGCTGCGGTGGATGGTTTTCCCTGCCGCTCAGCTGGTCCTCCTCCTCCTCCTCACCACCACCCCCAGCCGGGGGGTGTGTGTGTGTGAGGAGGAGGAGGAGAACCAGCTGAGCGCCGGGGAAAGCCATCCACCGCCGCCGCTGCGAGGCTGGGGGTGGTGGTCTCTGGGTGGCCCCTGGCTCCGGAGGCCTCATGGCGGCGGATGGCTTTCCCCACCGCTCAGCTGGTCCTCCTCCTCACCCCCCGGCTGGGGGTAGTGGTCTCCGGGCAGCCCCTGGCTCTGGAGTACCCGGCGTATAAGATGACCCCCGACTTTGGCTCAGATTTTTCGGGGTTAAAAAGTCGTCTTATACACCAGAAAATACGGTAACTCGATTCATATGTAAGTTGGGGTTTTACTGTATGTCATGCCTTAATTCATTATAATTGTGATGATCATGGTGTACAGCGTACATGAGATTATGTGATGATTATGGGGTACATGAGATTGGGGGGGTTGGGGTTTTCATAAGCTGTAAGCCATAAGCATCAATATTATATAACAAAGTAAGGCTTGAACTATCTCGCTTTGCATGTAATGAGTCTATCTCATCTATATATTTGTTTCACCTTTTAAGTTGCATTACTGAACTGAATGAACATTTGCATGATATTCTAATTTTCCGAGTTTCACCTGTAGTCCAGGGGTCTGTTGCTGATCAAGGCTTCTGGGAATTGAAGTCCAAGAATACCTCGAGAGCCATGTTTGTGTAGACCCCCTTACGTCATAGTCATTAGAGATGGGTGTTGATGGAGGCAGTCCCACAATATTGCAGAATTTATCCACAGCCAATCTTTAGGTTGCTCTCCTGGCGCTAGAGGGAGCCAGACACAGCTTTAAAGAAGTTGTTCAAGAGCAGAATTAAAATACATGTATATTACAGACTGAACATAGTCCTTTCTGGTTAGCCTTCTACTGCTAAGAACAATCTTGGGGCAAGTATTCTTGGAAATGAGCAGATGGGAAAAACACTGTGCCCTGTTTCAAACGACCCCTTGTGAAAGATGAATGCAGCATCCTCTTGTCAATGTGACTGATTTTGACCGACTTCAAAGAGAAACTGGTGCTATATTTCTGTAAATACCATTTCAGAGTCTTCCCACATGATGCTTCAAAGAAGTTAGTATAGATCAGCGTTTCACAAACTTACTCTCTTGTGGAACACTTTACAAATCCTGACATTTTAACGGAACACTTTGGGTTTTGTGATAGAAAGACAGGTTTGGATTTTTCAGTTTTAATCACTAATAATGTAAATAAGTATAAGAGTTTAAAAAAATAAACATTTGTTCCAAAATTTTAGTTATACAAAACAGAACTCTTGAAAATAATAAAACTATAACAAAAAACAATAACCAGTAACTTAGGTATTGCCATGTACCGTTGTCTGTACGAAGCTCTACTTTTGCTTACTTTGAGATTGACAACTGATTTGATAATTCGTACCGTAACTCCACACTAACACACTTTTTCAGAACAATACAATTTATATGTTTAAAACACAACTTAGTACAGTATAGTATGTATATAAATCATACAAGGCTACTAATTTACCAGAATTTCATATTTTTTTCATGGAAAAAATATGATTGAACATCATTGTTCCACAGAACATAGTTTGGGAAACGCGGGCATAGATGTAGAGTAGGCAGTTATAGAATGAGGAGTAACATATTTCAGTATCTTCCGATGTGAAATGCTGCTTTTTAGTACCTTTTTATTGATGCTATTTCATAAAAATGAGATTAAATAGAAGCTTCCAGAGCTAATGCAGAAAGGGTTTGGAAACCAGTGAGCCTGGTGTTCATTTCATCCACTGTTATTCATGCTTCTTTAGGGGCTGTGGTGGCTAAGAAGCGTACCTTTTTAGCTGCAAGGCCGGCAAGTTGGCAGTTCGAGACCCAGGTACTGCGTGACAATTTGAGTGCCTATCTCTGTCCAAGCTCCTGCCAACCTAGCAGTTCAAAAGCAAGAAATTGCAAGTAGATAAACAGGGACCACTTGGGTGGAGAAAAGATCTTGGGGACATGAAAGGAGCCTCATTCGGGCATCCTCTGAGTGGAGTTTTCTGCAGCAAAAATCCTTTCAACCTAGAATAATTTTTGACACGAAATTATTATTATTATTCATGCTTCTTTCGTGTTGTTCGATCCAATCCTGGACTGCCAAAATGAAGCCACTTTTGTGGTTTTGTCCTTGGCCAAACTCAAGTCCTCATCGGTGGATGTTTCTGGCTGTAATTGGCAGACCAGTAAATGATCTGGATTCTGTATCCACATTCACACAGTGTGTTGTTGTCCACCAGCAGCCCCTACTTGAGCATGTTGGTCTTGCATTTAGGGACTCCAACCCTCAGCTTATTCAGGTTTCTCCAGGCTATTCATGCTGTAAAATAAAAATAATACTACTGTGGATACAGGTAGCAGGATCTATGGAAGAACTTCTGTCTCTGTTTGTCTTGAACAAGTTGCATGCTAATCTATGCTGCCTATTGGCTTTTGCTTGCTTTGTGTGCTAGCAAGAGCAGCTTAACCAGGGATCAGCTTCACCTGATGAAGACCCCTTCCCAATGGAATTTATTTTGCATTTTTAAAATCCTGAAAGTGTTTGCAGTTTATTTCCTCTCTACCAAAGACCTGAGACTCATTTTGGACGAGAATCACTGCTCCTGCAGGATCTAAAAGCAGCTATTCTTGCCTGGAAAATGTTATTTTCAGCCAGGGGCCTTTGAAGACTGCTTTGGGATTCATAACTCCTACCCTCTGCTGAAGGCCATGTCGTTTCTACCCCCAACAAAACCAACCAAAACTGTGGGTCACTTCATGGCAAGCTGGGATCCACCTTCAACGAATTCACACCAATGACATTTTTCCTGCTTAAGGGAAAAAAATACATTCTCAGATACGAGTTGCAGTCACCAACGACATATGCCAGGATTTTAAACTGGGCTTTATTCTTAGCATTCTGACATATGGGTAGAAGCCAGGAGGATCCTGCGTTTGCATGATGTACTAAAACATCCCTGGTTTGTTTAGCTCAGGGGTTCCCAATCTTTTCAAGCCAGGGGCCGGGTCATACTTTCTCAGTCAACTTTGAGGACCGGACTGCCATTTTGCTTTGCCTACACAAGGTTGGTGACCATATTGTCCCAATAGCTTCAAAGGGGCAACCATTTTGTTTTTAAAATGTCCTTGGAGGGGGGGGGGTGTCACATGAAATGGCACTGGGTGCCAGATCCAGCCCACGGACCTTAGGTTGGGAACCCCTGGTTTAGCTAGTGGTGTGATAACTTCGTGAATCAACTGAAGAATGAATTAATAAGTGAAAGCAATACCCACACCATATTCATTATAAGCCAGGACTTTGCACGTTCCTGGTTTACCGTTCCGTGTGAATGTGGTCATAATGTGTGTTATCTTTTGCCATTGGTACCTTTGGTTCTCTGTCTTGGTCATGTGAAAGACCAAGCATGTTTGCGTGTCACAAACTGTGGTTTGTGTTTCCTGTAATTTGTTGCTTAAGCAATAGATTGTGACCAAAATGGCTTGTCTTTCCCGTTTTGAGTTTTTTACTCCACTGTCCTTTTTGTGAGCTCTTGTTTCAGGGAAGAGATCTGCCAGTTAGATTATAACTTGTAACTGGTTAGCAAACCATAGTTTGTTAGAAGTGGGTTGAAGCATTACACACAACAACAACAACAACAACAACAACAACAACAACAACAGACTTTAGCAGACCACACCACAGCTTAGTGTGACATGTGAATGTAGTCAATGTAATGCTAATAAGCTAGCAGGATTTGTTTTCGAGTATTAAATACTAGCCAAAAATCAAGATTATGAGAGTGATCCAAACAAAATAGCAGTGACGTGGGAAGGCCTGTGGACCATTGTGAATCCAGCAAAGCAAGGAAATTCCATTTTAGTCCAAAGTAGAAGGATGACCAGTACGGATAATTTCCAGGAAGAATGCCAGCTCAGATGAAAAGCTTTCACTTTCTTTGCACCACTATTATAAGATCATTTTATATTTAACATAGGTTATTTCACTACTGTGTGTTAGTAACATAATTCCATTTTTACATCCTCTGTCTTTGTTAGATCATTATATATTCCAGATTTAGCAAGATCTTTGTTATGTCTTGTTTATAACCTTACATTTTCATTGGTAGAGATGAAACTGTTGTGTAATGAAGTGCTAGATTAAGATTATGGCATCTGGATTAGAAGGAAAGTCATTTATGCCAATTAGATGACTGTTCCATCTAGGCTAGTATTGTATACACAGATGGCAGACAAGTCTAGCCTTCCAGATGTTGTTTGACCACAGCTTCCATTATTCCTCATCGTCGGCTGGGGACAATGAGAATTGCCATCAAAGAAAGGTGACCACCCTGGTCTATAGCATGCATCAGTTGGTAGGCTAGGCTCCACTAATGGACTTCATATGGGGGTTCTCAACCTTGGCCCCCCAGATGTTTATGGACTTCAATTCCCAAAAGCCTTGATCAGCAGGTGTGTTGACTTGGGCCTCTGGGAATTTAAGTCCAAGAACACCTGGGAGCCAAAGGTTGAGAAATACTGGACTACAACATGGCCTCTGTAGGGTTACAACTCTAACATTGTCACCATATAATGAATATATGGTAAACAATTAAAAAGTGAATCTCTAGTTGGGCTACTTAACAGGTCTAAGCCCCCCAAAAGCTTGAAGTCTGCAATTGTACTAACTTCTGACAATCATCCACAATTTATGAACAGATGTTTTCTCAGAACTCCTTGGAGATTGCAAAGATTGAGCCTTAGGCTAGCTGTCGGAAGATAGGCTGATCAGTTTTGGTAGAGACTGGATTGCTGTCACATGACTTTCAGATTCGGGGTGGGGGTCTTGCACCAGAGGCCTATAAGATGTTCACCCCATGATAAACCACAGGTTGTTAATTATGTCAGATGCTGTAATGGCTTCTGCAACTAGAAATTAGTTGTCAGAGCAACTGACACCCAGAACAACTGAGTGTCTTTTCAGCTCACATGATGGTATTGGCCAGAGTGCATATGACATGCTTTACATTAATAGGAACATTTTTAAAACGTTCTCCACATGCCATCAGGAGACTAGTAATAATGCAACCTTAGGAGTTGGCTTTCTAATGCTGACCACAGCAGCTCATAGTAGTTTGAGCTCCACAGCAACCTCCCTATAGCATGCTCAGAAAATAGACTGGAAACCTGAGCATATAAATCAGCCTTCCATTAGCCCAGTGGTGGTGAACCTATGGCATGCATGCCAAAGGTGACACTTGGAGCCCTCTCTGTGACCCATTCAGTCACCCCAGCACAGAGTTCGCTCTGCCCAGCAGCCCAATGGAAGCACTTCCTCCCTCCCCTAACATTGAGGATTGGAGTCCCTAAATATAAGACCAACATGTTCAAGTGGGGACTGCTGGTGGATAACAACATGTTGTGTTAATGTGGACAGATACAGAAGCCAGCTCATTTACTGGTCTCCCAACTACTACCAGAAACATGCAGCAAAGAAGACTTAATTTCGGCCAACGACAAAGCCAAGAAAGTGGCTTCATTTTGGCAGTTTGATGTTTGACCTAGACCATACCTGTCAAGTTTTGGATTTGGAAATAAGGGAAATTTCCCGGCAAGTAAGGGATACTTGACAGCTATGTTTATCCTGTGCTGCCCTCCAATGGCGGCAATAGAGATTGCAATCTAATTTATAAGGGATGACGGCGGAAAAGAGGGTAAAATAAGGGGTTTTCCTGGCCAATAAGGGATACTTGACAGCTATGATGACTCGAAAGAAGAACAAGTGCTGTACTCCCAGAGTCTTTAACCAGCTATGGAGGGGTCCAACGCAAGAAAAGCTCATCTAAATGGCGCATGCAATTTCAAACCATTTTATCTTCTGTGTCCCCGTGAGCAAGAAACATCAATTCACTTTCTGATCTGAATGATCTTCTACTTCATTTTCCCCATTAAGAACGTCTGGCACTCTTCAAGATAAGTTTGCTTATAATTAATGTCTGACTTGCCAAATAGTTCGGCTTTATTACATATACAACACATTAAAATATTGCTCAGTAATTTTTAAAAGCTCCATGAATAGAAATCGATAGTGTGAAGTTGTCTTTTCTGACTGGCTAAAAGCTCTTGAAAGCTGTTTAATAGATCCTTAATAGATCCTTGTGATCCCCCCCCCCTTTTTTAATGTAACCAGTTGTGATTGAATGACCCTCTGTTTCCAAGAAAAATACATTTAGGCCATTGAATGAACTAAAAGGTACTGTAGCTGGATTTGGCACAAATCCTGTAGCAAATATTTAATTAGTTCTTCATGGTTCATGTCTGTGGAACAGAATGTTGGATACATTTTTCTCTCTCCCCCTCCCACAAATAATACTTCTTGACTGTATTTTTCGTAGAGAGTGGAATTTCTTAGCTTTATAAGCTGTAGAACAGGGATTCTCAACCTGCGACCAGTGGGCCGGATGCGGCCCATTGCACCATTTCATGTGGCCCCCCCACTGCCTCCACCAAACCCGGAAGTGCCATGTGGTGGACGAAGGGCAAAATGGCCGTCTGGCCCCCAAAGCTGTCTAAGGGAATGTGACCCGGCCCCCGTCTTAAAAAGGTTGAGAATTGCTGTAGAACCTCATCCCAAAGAAGGTTAGGCTGAATCTACCCTGTTGTTCCTCCTTTCTATGAAATTACCTTATGCAGTTAGGTTGACTCCCTATTGAAGGGTCTTCTTTGGGATCTATTCTTTTTCACATTCTATTTTAAAGTTAAGATTTATATCTTGCATTTTCATTATATTTAATTTGTTTGTTTATCATTAGCCCTGTTGAGTGCCATTCATTGTAAGAAAAGGGTGGAGTATAAATGTGAATGAATGAATGAATAAAGTCAGCAATAGCAATTAGACATATACCACCCTATGGTGTTTAGTGCACCCCAAAATGCTGGTATTCATTTTTCTGACCTCGGAAGGATGGAAGGCTGAGTCAACCTAGAGTCCCAGTCAGGATTGAACTCACGACATTCTGGCTGCAGTACAGCAGTTTAACCTTGCTCGAAAGCCAGTTGTATCCGACTCTAGGCTGCGGTGCTCATTTCCATTTACAGCCGAAAAGACAGCACTGTCTGCGTCTGCAGATGTTTCCGTGATCATGCAGCAGCCATGACTAGACACCCGAGTGCACGGACACTGTTACCTTCCTACTGAAGTGGTAGCTATTTATCTACTTGCAATTTCTTGCTTTCGAACTACATTGGCAGGAGCTGGAATAGATGATGGTTCAGCATCTTAACCAGCAAACCACCGCAGTCCCCCGTGAGAAAGATGTGTCTGTGTGGGAGTAGAGGTCCGATAGACATTTAGGTTGGCTACGTCCTGGTTAATCACCTATGCATATCACTACCCTGTATTTCCTGGTCTGCTAAATAGCTTGTGTCCTGCATTTCCCCTGAGGCAGGGAAGCCTTCACCTGTGGCCAGAAAGGAAGCACAGGAGATCAGCCCCTTAGCACGCTAAGTTGGCCTGGTTACTAGTCACAGGTAGTAGAATGTCTTGGTTGCCCTGACTTGCATCCAAATCCCTACTGAGCCATGAAGTCTCATCTAGCCTTCCCAAGCAAGGTGGTGTCCAGATGTTTGAGGCAACACCATATCTGATCATTGGCCAGGGTGGCTCATGCTAATGCATACTCATGTCCAATGGCATCTGGTGGGCATTGGATATGGGGAGAGGAGTCCGCCCATCCATCCATTGCCTGTCCACCAATGAACTCAATGTCATAGATGGAAGGATAACATTGTGGTGTTAAACTGGAAGCCAAAAAAGGGCTAGTATGTACAATACTATCAGTAGGAAACGCTTACTGAAAGAATGAGAAAGAAATAAGCTTACCTCTATCCTTTAAGCTACCATGTCTGTGTGAAGAAAGGTAACTGAAGTGAGTTAATGAAAGGAAAATCAGTTAATTTTTGCCTTCCCCATCTATCTAAATCACAGGGGTTTTGTGAGGGTAAAAGAGGGATAGAAATTGTTTTACAATTTTGATAGGACTGCTCCAACCCTTTCTGCCTTTGTGCCTGATCTATATAAACTGAAGTCTCGTTCTTATGTCTGACAAAGTGGACTTGATCCACGAAAGCTAACATTAAAATACAACAGATAGACTTCAAGGTGCCACAGCGTTGTCTTCTTGTTTTGTTTACTCTTTGATTTTTCACCGATGCTGCCTCTCTGTTAGCCTTATAGATCACAGTTGTGTAGAACTATCAAGCACACTGAAGCTTTTTAGCTTAATGTTCAGTTTTCCAATTGCCATACATTTCAACCCTTTTTTCTTTCTTTCGCTCCTTCCCTGTTCCTGAACTCTACAGCCAATCTAGTACTACACCAAACAGTGGAGCGCATCCATGTAGGCAAAAAATATGGCGACATCCCACGTGGCATCTTCGTGGTAAGAGGCGAGAACGTGGTACTTCTCGGGGAAATTGTGAGTAAGCAGTTTTCTGCTCCCAGATGTGCTGCTTTCTGTAGACTTTGTTTGTGTTTATTGGGTGGTGGTTTGTACTGTTGTGTTTTATTTTGATAGGGAGAAAACTGATCCTAATCAAAGACGGGTCTCAAATGTGTGCCCTTTGATTGTGCCTTCTAACACCAAAATTAAAGCGATCCCATCCTGAACATTTTGCATCTGAAATTGGGTCAACTTTACGATGATGCGGATTCCAGAAAAAAAATTGAATTGGATTTATTTATTTAGTTAGTTTTATTTATTTAATTTTCCAACACACACACAAAAAGATCAATCCGATTTGTGCATTGTGTAATGGTCCATAAATATGCAAGTTGAAGCATCTGATCAGAGATAAAAAGTCCACTTAATGTGACTTTACTGTGATAGTCAAACAAGGTAAAGCTCAATGTGGAGATTATCTTAATGCAGGGGTTCCTAACCTTTTCCAAGCCGGGGGCTAGGTCACACTCTCTCAGTCAGCTTCGAGGGCTGGACAGCCATTTTGCCCTGCCTGCATGGTAGGGGTGGCCATTTTGTCCCAACAGCTTCAAAGGGCTGGCCATTTTGTTTCTTGAATGCCCTTGGAGGGGTGTGGGGGCCACATGAAATGTTACGCAGGGTGGATCTAGCCGCGGGCCTTAGGTTGGGAACCCCTGTCTTAATGAGAATGTTGTATTTAAATATGTACACCTCTCTTACTTTTTTTAAATTCAAAGGTTATTGAAAACCACCACAGTCCCCCGTTTAAGGAGCATCTACAGTAAATCCATGAGTTTTGGGTCTCTGACTTGTGGAACTGTGGAAGCATTTATTAAAAGGTGATATCCAGTGAGGGGGCACTTGGAGCCCTCTCTGCAGACATGCACGCCGTTGCCCCAGCACAGAGTTTGCTCTGCCAAGCAGTCTAGTGGGAGCACTTCCTCAATTCCCCCTGCACAGAGTTTGCCCCACCCCTCTGCCTAGCAGCCCGACGAGAGCACGTCTTCCCTCCCCCTAGCACAGATTGCGCTGTGCCCAGCAGCCCAATCGTAACACTTCCTCCCCTGTCTGGGGTACAACGGTCGGCTCACATGCGGTGTGAGGGTGCAACACAGACGGCAGCCTGTTGAGTCTGTGGCAAAGGTGGGTTTGGGTGCTCAGTCTCTAAAAGGTTCACCAACACTGGCTTGGTGCTAACTTTGTGTCCATGTCTGCTCTGGCAAAAACTTTGCAAGCCCAAACAACATCGCTCATAACTTCTTTTTTTACTTAAAGGTAAAGGCTTCCCTTGCTCGAAAGCCAGTTGTATCCGACTCTAGGGTTCAGTGCTCATCTCTGTTTCTAAGCCGAAGAGCCAGCACTGTCTGCTTCTGCAGACATTTCCGTGGTCATGTGTCAGGCATGACTAGACACCAAAGCACACGGAACGATGTTTGCCTTCCCACTGAAGTGTTCTCTGTTTATCTACTTGTAATTTCTTGCTTTTGAACTGCTAGGTTGGCAGGAGCTGGGACAAAGATGGGAGCTCATTCCGTCCTGCAGTACTCGGGAATCGAACTGCTGACCTTCCGCCTCCCAGTCATCGTCTTAGCCACTTGAGCCACTGCAGTCTCCTCTACTAATGAGATCTATTCTGTCCTCTTCCAGTAGTGCCTTTTGCACTTGGCAAACAGAACAGTCTGGCCACACGAAAATAAATGGGCACAAGTCTGACATCACAAACAGCGACACACATTTCACCCTTCCAGGAAACTCTGTCCTTGATCTCAAAGGAGAAAGGAATTTCAAAGTTTGATTTGAATGGGAAACGTTTGAACTGGGGATATAATAATATATTTCAGTATTGTAAGTGGAGGCTTAGCTGGCTGGATAGTTCAGTGGTTTACGTATCTGGCTGCAGAACCAGACGATGGTGGCTCAATTCCCAGTGGTGGCTCCAGGGAGAAAAGCCAACTTGTATTGTCATGAGCAAGCTGTGAAGTTCCAGGATGTTTCAGAAGAAGGGGAGGGTAAACCACTTCTGTGTATTCTCTCCCTAGAATACTCTGAGAAGGGATGCCATAAGTCAGAATTGACATGATGGCTCACAATAATTACTATTATAAGAGGAGGCTTTAAAAAGACTGGGTTTTCTCAGTGGGCTGTGTAAGGTGACTTTGACAACAATATTGCATATAGTTAATGTTGTTTTAGGGACTGCAGTGGCTCAAGTGGCTAAGATGCTGACTGGAAGGCGGGAGGTCAGCAGTTCAATTCACGAGTACTGCAGGACGGAAAGAGCTCCCATCTTTGTCCCAGCTCCTGCCAACCTAGCAGTTCGAAAGCAAGAAATTGCAAGTAGATAAGTAGGGACCACTTCGGTGGGAAGGTAAACAGCATTTTATGCGCTCCAGTGTCTAGTAATGCCTGCTACGTAACCATGGAAACGTCTGCAGAAGCAGACAGCGCTGTCTCTTCAGCTTTGAAACAGATGAGCACTGAATCCTAGAATCGGATATGACTGGCTTTTGCACAAGGGAAACCTTTATCTTTACTTTACAGAATGCTTAGTTAGTATATAGAGTGGGAAATTTCCTAAATGGATGGTATAAAAATGTAATAAATAAATATTTGCCGATTGACTAATTTATATATTGCCCACCTAGTGCATACCCAGATGGTTTAGATTATAAAGATAAAATCCACTCTCCCACTCCACCCGTAATAAACGAACCCACCAACAAGACCAAAGCAATATAAATAAACACTGACAAGAAACCATCCTGGCAGAAATCAGATTGAACAGAAATCAGATTAAACATTAAAGGGTTGACAAAAATCTATGATGGGCAGTATGTAATTAAAAGCCTCTCTGTAGAGTTGTCTTAAGCATTTTCTGAAAAAATCTGTAGGGAGGGGGACTGGTACCCGTCCAACGGAAGCACATTAAAAAACGACAGGGCTGGCAATGACTAATGTTTCCAACGATCGGCAAACACACTGGTGGCCAAAATCTTGTTGCAAAATACTCTGTGTAGAAGGGTAGTCATGCCATTAGTTGTCACATTTTGCCAACCATCTGTCACACACCTGGCTACACAACCAATTGGGCAATCTAGGCACGTCGAAGCATGCCCTGGGCAGCCAGCAAGTTCTGTCAAGTAACTCATGCAATTTCTGGTTTATGCTGGGTGATACTGTACCTAAAGATTCTGAATTACAGTGGAACCCTGAGTCATGAAACTAATTTGTTTCTTGGGTTTTTCATATCGTGAACATTTCATATCTTGAAGCACAGTTTCCCATAGGAATGCATTGAAAACTAAATCTGTTCCGAAGGTCAGAAAAAAAGTCAAAAAACGTATTTTTTTCTGTTCAAAATACTTCATAAAGTGCACTTTGGAATTTTTCACTGCGTTTTCGCCATTTTATAAAGAGCTTTGAACAGCTAAAAGACGTCCCCCCACTTTTTTCTGACCTCTGGAAGGGATTACAGTGGTACCTCATACAACGATTTTAATCCGTTTCACGGGGCTCATTGTTATACGAAAAAATTGCTATATGATACATGCATCGTATAGAGATTTTCCCTATGGGATCCATTGTACAACGATTATTTTTTTTTTTTGCTAAGTGGTTTTTCCCATTGAAAAATTGTTGTACGATTTTTTCCATAGGGAAAATTGTTATGCGGGACACTATTCCCCCCCCCCCCTAATTGTTATGCAATTTCATTGCTATACGGGGTGATTGTTGTATGAGGTCCCACTGTAATTGGTTTTCAATGCATTTTCACCACTTCCGACAGCGGCCTCTAGTGGCCAGCTCTTGTAATGTCCCCGACAATCAGCTGTAAGCTCCCACCACCACTGTAAGTGCCAAAAATGCCACATTTTAGCTGACAAAACACACCGAAAACGTGATGAAAAATTCCAGAAACGGAGTGGAAGTACTCTCCATACCCTCTCACCGCTGTGGGAAGCGGTGGAGGCTGTCCGTATGGAAAACAACAAGAACAAAAAAACCACACACAAGTTGGGGCGTCATTTTCAATACGCCCTTTCGTATCGCAAGAATTACGTTACTCGAGGCGTTTGTACCCCGGGATTCCAGTGTATGTTTACAAATCTGTGACCACAACATTGTACTCCAGGTGTGGGTTTCAGTCCTCAAAAGCGTTCCCTTCTAAAGGTGCCATAAGACCATTTTCTTTATAAACTAACAAACACGGAAACAGAACTACCATTTTGAAATTGCCAGCTGGTGCCGGGATGTTTATATTAATTTGGTTGCCATTGCCAATAGTTCTTTCATTTGTATCCTGCCAACCTAGTAGTTCGAAAGCAAGAAATTGCAAGTAGATAAATAGGTAGCTCTTTGGCAGGAAAAGTAACAGCATTCTGTTCACTCCAGTGCCTAGTCATGACCACGGAAACGTCTGCAGATGCGGACAGCGCTGGCTTTGTGGCTGTAAATGGAGATGAACACCGACCGCACCATAGAATTGGACGTGACTGGCTTTCGAGAAGGAGACCTTTACGTTTGCCTTATCCATTCCCACTTTACTATCTGCGAGTGTAGCCTTACACACATACATATTTATGAACGAAATGGCCACGATTGCATTCTGTGTGTCCATGAAAACTTTGCTATAATAAATTTGGCTAGTGTTGCAGGTAACCTATTCCACTGTTTGGTTGCAACATGTTGATGCGGCTCGTACTCCTTCGAATATACCATCCTGTGAGTGCTCACCTGCCTTCTAAAGTAACTTCTTTGCCTTTTCGTATTATTTACCACACCTAGTGAAGTAGTGGGCAAATACAGACTCGCGGATGCTCCCAGAATGCCTCACTTGGCAATCAGGATTAAAGTTAATGGGAAACTGGAATCCAACGACCTCAGGAAGGCTGGTCCAAACGGCACTTTCCATTTGCCCAACTGAAGTATTGTTTTGCTATTGCAGGACCTGGAGAAGGAAAGTGACACCCCTTTACAGCAAGTGTCGATAGAGGAGATCTTGGAAGTCCAACGGCTTGAGCAGCAGGCCAAGCAGGAGTCAGAGAAGCTAAAACTGCAGGCATTGAAGGAGCGAGGCCTCTCCATACCACGTGCCGATACTCTGGATGAGTACTAGACACGCAGCCTGAGAACTGTAGCTGCCTACAAGCAGCAACTTACATTGAAGTGAAGTGCTTTCATTGAGATCCTTGTGAAAATGAAAGCTTTCTTATTTTGTCATCCCCCCCACCCTCCCCCAAAAGTGCAGAATATAATCATGATGCCTTGTTTTCTCCACATGAAATCACTGCTTTTGAAGGACCTTTGAGAGAGCCAGCATGCTCCTGTAAGACAATGGAATAATAGAGCAGCTTGGGAAGAAAAGTTCTACACAGTTGAGTTCTGGTTGTTTTGTGACTTTGCAAGAAGAGAAGGAGGCGGAAGTATAACCCTCCAGCATGTGAATAAAAGCTGACTCTGAACACCATTATTATTGAGGCTGAAACACTTTCTGAGAAATGGCACCTGCCTCTTTAGTTAACAATTTTATTTTACTAAAGCAGGGTGAGGTGAAGAATTGGGTTGTTGGTGATATTAGCACCTTGGACCAGGAGGCAAAAGTGGTGCATTTTGAAATACGGGTTTTAGGGATGAATAGATATAACTTCAGGAGATGGCTGGAGACAACCTTTTCAAGTCGGGGGGTCCCGTCATGCTCCCTCAAACAGTTGGTGTGCTGGACTGGTGCTCCAGCTGCCGCCACCGGAATCGGTGGCGGATTCATTTACGGCTGTTGTAAACACATTTACAACAGCCATAAATGAGTCTGTGGCTGTCATAAACGTGTTTACGATGGCCGTAAATGAGTCCACGGCCGATTCCGGCGGTGGCGGCTGGAGTGAGGGTGGGGTCTGGATTATTTGATGCCATAGGCCAGATCCAGCCTGCGGGCTGTAGGTTGAGAACCCCTGATATAAGCCATTAATGAAACTCCTGCATGCCAGGCATAGGTCTATTAGGCATATTAGGCACTTCATTTTTTTTGGAGCAGTCCTTTTACCTGCATTCAACCTACTGTCAATAAACGTTAATCCAAATTGTAGATGAAAAACTGCATTCACTCTGGCCGTCTCTGCTGACTTTCCTGCCAGATACTGGAGACTGATTTGATCTCCTTGCAGTCCAGGGGACTCCAAAGAGTCCTGCAGCACCACATTTCAAAGGTATCTATTCTTTGCTCAGCCTTCCTTATAGTCCAGCTCTCACAGCCATATATTACTACTGGGAAGATCATTGTTTTAACTGTGCACACTTTTGTTGGCAGGGTGATGTCTCTACCTTTTTTTTGTGCTGCCTAGGTGCATAGGTTGTCTCCCAAGAAGTCAGCGTCTTTTTATCACATGGCTGCAGTCACCATCTGCAGTGATCTTAGATCTAAAGAAGATAAAGTCTGTCACTGCTTCCATCCCATCCCATCCCCTCCTATTTGCCATGGAGTGATGGGTCTGGATGCCATGACCTTGGGTTTTTTTGATGTTGATTTTCAAGCCAACTTTTGTACTCCCCCTTTTCACTCTAATCAATTGGCTCTTTAGGTCTTCTTCACTTTCTGCCATTAGGGTAGTATCATCTGCATATCTCAGGTTGTTGATGTTTCTCCCAGCAATCTTAATTCCCCCTCGTGCTTCATTCAGCCCTGCATTACACATGGTGTACTCTACATATGAGTTAAATAAGCAGGGTGACAATATGCCTGGATCACAATAAAACGATAAGGAAAGCACAGACTTTGGCTTTCAAGTTTTCTTCCATAGAATAATAGAATAACTGAGCTGGAAGGGCATTTTAGGCCAGTGATGGCTAACCTTGGCACTCCAGGTGTTCTTGGACTTGCATTCCCAGAAGCCTAAGTCAGCACTCCTGCTGATGAGGGCATCTGGGAATTGAAGTTCAAGAACAGCTGGAGTGCCAAAGTTAGCCATTACTGTTTTAGGCTATTGAGTCCAACTTTTCCTGCTCAGTGCAGGAATCTGAATCAAAGCAGATCTGACAGATGGTTGTCAAATTCTCTCTCGAATGTTTTTAGATGCACCATTAAGCCTTTTATAGATTACAGGTGAAACTCGGAAAATTAGAATATCATGCAAATGTCCATTCATTTCACTTAAAAGGTGAAACAAATCTATGAGATAGACTCATTACGTGTAAAGCGAGATAGTTCAAGCCTTGCTTTGTTATAATATTGATGCTTATGGTTTACGACTTATGAAAACCCCAACCCCCCCAATCTCATGTACCCCATAATCATCAGATAATCTCATGTACGCTGTACGCCATGATCATCACAATTATAACGAATTAAGGCATGACATATTTTGCTTTGCATGTAGTATATCTCATATTTGTTTCACCTTTTAAGTGAAATGAATGACTATTTGCACAATATTCTAATTTTCCGAGTTTCACCTGTAATTCCAGAGGGTGGGGTTTGAGACCGCATTCTTGCATGCAACCCAGGGAGGGTGGGGGGGAAACCACAGGGTAAAAAGACCCCCCCCCCCTGCTCCCCACCTTTGCCGGCGATTTTGGCTTTTTTTTCTTTGCCTGCTGCAAACTACATTTCCCATAATGCCTTGGAGAGCGCTTAGGTTTGAAAAGCAAGGAGGGGGGGAGGGAAAGAAGGTGGACAGGGGAGGGTTACATAACTCCTGACCTAGAACGTTGACACATCTGGGCCCCGCCCATGATGACGTCACCGGACGGGAGGCCCCGCCCCCGGGGAAGGCTTTGCAGCCCCAGTTTGATTGCTACACTCGCGTTCCAGCCCGGGCTATTTCCTGCTGCCGCGGTGGGGGAGGGAAAGGAAAGGGGGTGGGTGGGTGGGGGGAGAGTGAGTGGGTCCCCGCGATCTCTCCGCTGCTGCCCCACTCCGGGGAGGGGGCTGCCCTGTCTCTTAATTTAATTTTAAACCCACCCCCCAAAAAAATCTGGCTTTGCCCATCAGTGTAAAGGTTGCAATTTTTCCCCTCCCTAATATTTGTATTAATATTAATTTTTAATATAATTTTATTAATAATTCCCCCACTAAATATTTTGCAATCTTCCCCCTCGCTTTGATCATGGTGCGCTGGGCGGGGGTGGGATAAGGGGGGGCTTTTCCCCCCCTCCTGATTGACCCCCCTCCCCCTTCCTCTCCACCCGCGGCTGCTTCCGATCGTGCTCCGGATCGATTTCCCCGGGAAGAAAAGGAGTCGGTGTGAATCGGGAAGGCGATTCGGGGACCGGGAGGCGTCCAGTGTCCAATTTTTGATGATGATGATGATTTGAAAGCCAATTTAGAATCCCCACCGCCTTTGGAAGCGATCGCGGAGGGAAAACAGCTGTTCCCTCCTCCTCCTCCTCCCCCCCCCCCCAATTTCCCCACCGCACCCCCATTTCTTCCTCTCTGTCTTCGCCTTTTGTCTCGATCGCCGCCGCAGCAGCATCTTGCAAACTGGAGCGTTATGGAGCTGGAGAACATCGTCGCCAATACGGTCCTGCTCAAAGCCCGGGAAGGTAAGCGAGAAAGGGAGACCCCCGAGTCTTTAGTTATTTATTTATTTATTTATTTTGGGGGGAGTGGAGGCGCTAGGAAGGATCGAACCCAGGGAAGGACGGGAGGGAGGCTTGGCTTGGCCCGAGTGAGGCTATGATGTACTGCAGGGCTTGGTTTCCCCAGCCTGCAAGTGGTGTGCGTGCCTATGGGGGGAAAGTGCAGGTCTCTAATACGGTGGGTGTGTTGTTCGTGCAAGGATTTGTAGCATTCCTCTCTTCCATCTTTCCCTTCCAATAATAATAATAATAATAATAATAATAATAATAATAATAATAATAATAATAATAATAATGCCACACACCCAAATCGGGGTGATGCAGATTTTATTTCCCCCTGAGTCGTGCAGCCCCCTGGTTGATCCTCAGCCAGTCTTGTCCATCTCAGCCCTGGCCTACCTAACAGGGTGGTTGTGATGGGCGAAGTAGGCTGGAGCAGAGATCTGTGTATTCTGGCATGGTTTCCTTAATGGCAGGATAGGGTCCAAAGATGCAGCTGGACACAGTTTCCTCCTCACAACAGTCTTGTGGAGTTGGGTAGACTCAGAGTTTGGACCCCTACAAGGTTGCCATGGCTGAGTGTAGCGCTCTGAGCCTTTTGTTCAGTTGGCCTCTCCAGAGAGGTTCATCAGTGGATTACTTTGGGTTGAAAGGATTTTTGCAGGGGTCGCCCGGATGAAGCTCCTTTCAATGTTCCCCATCATGCAGCTCTTGGGGATCGAACCGTCTTTCCAGTCTTCAAACCTAGTGCCTTAACCACTAAGCCAACCGGGGGAACTCCTCCAGAGAGGTGATCTCAAGCAATATGGACCAATGAAACGGTTACTTGGTCATTTAGAAGTGGAGCCCTTCAGATGTTATTGGAATGCAGGGGTCATCAATGTAGATCATCAGATAGTAATAATTACGTGTCCGATATTATTCTGGGTTGAAAGGATTTTTGCTATAGAAACTCCACTTAGGAGACCCCCAAATGAGGTTCCTTTTATTTCTCCAACATTCCCCTCCACCACCACCAAAGTGGTCCCTATTTATCTACTTGCAGTTTCTTGCTTTCGATTTAGTAGGTTGACAGGAGCTGGGACAGAGACAGGCGCTCAATCCGTCATGCAGTACCTGGGTCTTGAACTGCTGACTTGCCAGCCTTCCAGCTAACAAGGCAGGCTTCTAAACCACTGAGCCACCTCAGCCCCATGATCATCAGGTGGAGCCATAGCTGAGGAACTGTGGAAACTCTCATCCGACATCTATTGGGCTACCAGTCGGCCACCTGATTTGACACAAACAGTGCAATCCTTCAGTGAGCGCCCTGAAATAAATGGGATTAATACCTAAATAGGTGTATCACAGCCAGAAGGGACATAAAAAGAGCCTCCTCAAAGATTGTGGAATTTTTGCACTGGGCAACGGCAACCTTGTTGTCCCGGCTAATCTTTCTCACACTGGGTCAGGCGACAGGAACTGTGGAATGAATTCACCCCAAGGTGGCTTCATTTTGGCATTTCCACATCTGCCAAAAGGTTGTCAATGTGAGGGTCTTTTTTCAGCCTTTTAAGAAATGTTTTACCTCTGTAATATAAGAGAAATTGTTGATGCTTCCACTGGTCCCAGTGGTTTGTTACCTTTTTACTCAGTGACGATGAGCGTATTGGGTGCTGTGTAGGCTTAAGCATGTCTGGCCAGGTTATCCTGCTATGGTAATAACGTAGGCCATACTGCCAGCGACTCAACGTCGAGTGTCAGGTGGCGGTTAACTAACCTGACCCCCTTGAGGACTAATGGCTTGGGCGCCAAAGTCCATGGTGAAAGGTGATGGTCCCCAAGCGGATTAAATCCCACTTGAATCCATCTGGAAGGAGGGCAGCAGCTTCATCCATCCTGGCCTGGAGATGAGGAGGAGGACTTAGTGTGCCAAAAGGGCTCAGGACCAGAAAGTGACTCGCGGAGCTGGATCATTGGTACTATGGGTGTCACACTGCGATGCGGAAGGCAGATGAAAGGCCACTGCATTATATTCTCAGGACAGTCTTCACGGCTGATCGCCATGAGGATTGCCAATATTCGGATTTGGATACGGCAGAACAAGAAGAAGTAGGCTCAAGCAGAGGTTCGAACTCCTCTTCTCCCTACTCTGAATTTCACTAACTTCTTAATGGTCTCTCATGATAATGGGTGATGTAAAGACCTTGCATTGTTTAATGCTGATTATTACTTATTTAGCTGTTGGATCAACTACATCTTCGGTACTGAGAGCTAGAAAGCGAACTCTCTTTAGTTCCAAAATACCACACTGTGTTTCTTTCCATGTATTTTCAGGTTTGGGATGATTCATAGGCTCAGGACTATACTTATGCAACCTGGCGAAATACTAGTCTTGTCTTTAGACAAGGAAGCACAATTAAGCTATGGGACTCCTTGCCACAGGATGTAGTGATAGCTTCCAACCATACCTGTCAAGCGCAGCTCCAGAGATTACAGGACCTGCGCAGAACGTTTCTGCACAGGTCCATTGTACGCATGCGTAGAAGGCTTTTACACATGCGTAGAACGTTTCTGCACAGAATGTTTTTGTGCAAGTCCGTTCTACACATGCGTAAAAGCCTTCTACGCATGCGTACAACAGACCTGCGCAGATACGTTCTGCGCATCACTTCTACGTGTGCGTAGAAGGCTTTTACGCATGCGTAGAAGGCTTTTATGCATCCCCGTCTGCACAGAAGCCTATGCATGGATAAATGCCTTCTACGCATGCGTAAAAGCCTTCTATGCACGCGTAGAAGTGAGCTGCGCAGAAGGGATGTGCAGTACCTCATCCCCCCCCCCCGCTGCCAAATTACGGGTTAGCGGCAGCTCTGGGCGGGAAATGACGAAAATTGGCGCAAAAAAATGGGAAATCCCGGCCAATCCGGGATACTTGACAGGTATGCTTCCAACCTGGCTGGCTTTGAAAGAGGATTATGTAGCTTCATGAAGGTTAGGGCCATTGCTTCTTCTTATTTCATGTCCATCTGGTGTGGTAGTCAGGTCGACATTTTTGAAGTGGTAGCCATGCTAGTCTGTGCACGACGTGAACTCAATCCAGGAAAGCTAACCTTAAAATTGGTCTTTAGGGTGCCTCAATGTTTTTTAAATTTATTTTTAAATTTTATTTCAGTACCTAGCACATTGGGGGCAAAATGCTAATCACCTTGCGAACCGCCCAGAGAGTGCACTAAGCGCTAAGGGGTGGTATATAAGCATAATTGCTAGTGATCGAAGTGCTGTCACTTGCTGCTTAATGGGAGGCAGAAAATTACAGTTGCATTCATAGATAATTGTATGACCACCATTGGAATAGAATGTTGAAAGGACAAAATATACCTTTTACCTGATCCAGCATGTTTCTTCTTATGTCTTTAAGTCTGGTACCTCTTGGAGTTCATGGCTTATAAATGTTTTTGTTTGAAAATCTTGAATTGTTAGGAGTGGGTGGTGGTGCCTGGGAACTGTTACCATCCTCTTTCAACTTGTACAGTAAAAACAAAACCTAGACCACAGGAAAACCGGTGCTGCAGGCTTTAACTTTGCATCTTCACAAGATGCAACACACATAACATCTCCGCTTGCAGGTCCATGCAAAGCCTTTGTGCTGTTCTCTGCAGGGCCGGGTCGGCAGATTGCAGCTTTCCAGTTGTCGCTGGCTTACAACTCTCACCGTCACTTCTTCTTTCGTGTCCCAATCAAACCCTGGACTGGTAAAATGAAGCCACTTTCTTGGCTTTGTCGTCGGCCAAACCCAAGTCCTCATCGGTGCATTTCTCTTGCAGCAATCTGCAGGGCAGTAAATGAGCCAGATTCTGTATCTCTCCATATTCACACAGTGTGTTGTCCGCCAGCATCCCCCACTTGAGCATGTTGCTCTTGCATTTAGGGATGCCAACCCTCAGCCTATTTGGGGTCCTCCAAGTGACGTAGGGGAGGTTGAGATTTTCAGTTATATCCTCACCATCACTTTTCACTGGCAATGCTGGACAGGGCACATGGGAAGTGGAGTCAATGGAGATATTTTGGTGGGTCAGACTCACAAGTTGCTCAGTTCTGACCCTGGGTCTTTTCAAGAGAAAGACTCGTCTCCATAGTAATAAGGTTTGTCTCCTGGTCTCATCAAGCATCACAAGATACACCGGGAACCATTTTCTGATTCGTTTGAATGAAAGGACATAACGAGAAAGAGGTGATACAGAGCTGAATGACTGATTAGTCATCTCTTTAGAAAAGAAAAACTGAAGGAAGGAAGCAGAAACGCAGTTCCTGAATTCCTAACTCTTTTGTAATTGGACTTGGGTCACCGTAGAGTGTGACTAATTTTGTTGGGAATTAAAGCCACACATTCTGCCTGGTTGCAACTCTCCAAAGTAAAGGATTTCACCCACCCCTTGATTCGCCAAATCTGTGACTTTTTCCAAGTTGTGGCCATGTTGGTCACAGGTTGGCAGCATGGACTCAGAAAAAGGTGCATCGCCCATTGGAATCTTGAGCTTGGCCAGATGTATCAGTAGGGAAGCAACCTTCCTTTGGGATAGGCCATGTGTCCCTCCAGCCCAAAAGTAAAGAGGATGATTTGGTGATGACTGGGATTTGGGAATGTCAGGCGCTCCTCACCACTGAAGCATGTCACCGTGAGAAACATGGGCCAGTCACTCTTTCTGACGCTGGAGTTTCTCACAGAGGTTACCATGGAAAGGAAGGAAGCCATGGTGTTGCCTTGAGTTTAGTGGAGGAAAGATCCCATGAAAATAAGCAATATACAAAATGCAGGAGTGAGGAGTTTTGTCTCAGTTTATCTTTACCTATAAGAAGGTGTGTGAACCGTGCGTTTCCTGCATGCACGTCCACACCCGGCCCAACTATCCCGAACTGAGCCGCCAACACTTACCTTATCACCCTGCGAGCATTGCCGCAAGGGTCTGCCAGCCGCGAGTGGGGCAACCGCCCCACGAACGCGAACGCAAAAATCAAACTACAAGCCCCAGCGTCCTCCGCGCCGTGACCCCTCAGCCAATTAGGCTGAGAGACGCGAGCACGGAGGAGGCAGGGAAAGCCGGCGTGGTAAAAAACTGCTGCCACGCCAAAGCGCCAGCCACAAAACACTTCCCTCTGGGACACACTTCATCTCCTGGAAGGAACCCATCCCCGCCATCCCGGCAAGCGAGGCCAATGCCGGCCTCACCGTGGATTCAGTTGGGTTGTGGGAAGCAGAGAGAGCCCTTCATCTTCCCGTGGCCCCAGCGAGCAAGGCTGGCGCTGGCCTCGCAGCAGCTTCGGCGGGGTTGCGGGAAAGAGGGGAGCCCCTCAACTTCCCACAGCTCTGCCGAGCGAGACCACCTTCCCCGTCGGGGGGGGAAGAGAGAAAGGGGGAGGAGAGAAAGAGAGGGGGAGAGAGAGGGTTGAAAGGGAAGAAAGAGAGAGGGAGGAAAGAGAGAGATAGGAGGGGTGGGATAGAGAGATAGATAGAGGGGGGGAAGACAGAGAGATGGGGAAAGCATGTGGCACGAGACATGGAGGGGGGAAAGAGAGAGAAAAGGGAGGAAAAGAGAGAAAGAAAGTGGGGGTAAAAGAGAAATAAAAGAGAAAGAAAGAAGGGGTAAAAGAGAGAAGGAGAAAGCACACACGAGAAATAGAGGGGAAGAGAGAAAGGGAGGGTGGAAGAAAGAGAGAGAGGGGGAACAGAGAGAAGGGGGAACAGAGAGAGACGGAGAAAGCGCGCACCTTCCCCACCAGGTGACGACCAAAGCTGGTGCCCCGTTCGGTCCTTGCCTGACAGGAAGGTAGCCCCCTTCCCCTCCAGGCAAGGGCCGTGCGTGTCCCACTCTCTGTGTGTGTGTGTGTGTCTCTCTCTCTCATACACACACACCGGACACCCCTGCCTTGCCGGGCAGTTATTATCTGTGTGTTGGTCGTTGAGGTGGGTTGTTGTTGTTTTTTTTGGGGGGGGCACACACTACCCAAAAACCACCCCAACCACCTACTCACAGATAATAACTGCCCGGCAGGGCCGGGCAAAAAAAGCTAGTATTTGATAAGAATTTCCCCCACGTAAATACATTTCTTCATATTTGAGAAAGGAAGAACTTCAGCTTAAACAGTTGAATGTGGGAGGAACTGAAGTTTAACTATTTTTTCAACTCCAGCCAAAAAACCTTTGAAACCTGGTGTGGTTAACCTGTATTAAAATTGAGGCTACCTAAGAGACCGCATCGTCCCAAGAGTGTCTGTCCATCCAACCAGAGCGGACCAGACGGGCTCTCTAATTGTTCCATCTGCCAGAGGAGCTCGCCTCTCTGTCACACGAAGGAGGGCCTTTTCTGTGTCCGCACCAGCCTTGTGGAACCTCCTGCCAGTAGAGTTGCGGGAGCAGATGGAGCTGCTGCCTTTCAGAAAAGAATTAAAACCTGGTTGGCGGGGCAGGTGTGGGGCTCATATGGAAGAGTGGCCCCCGCCTGTTGGCTTATAAAATGAAGCGCCCCCCCATCTTTTTAATGCGGGCAGTTTTAATGTGGTTAGTTTTAATAGGTGGGTGGGTATGTTGGGGTTTTAATTGTTTTTAATATGTATGTTTTAATCTTGTTGTGAGCCGCCCTAAGTCGGGTTCGCCTGATTGGGCGGCATAGAAATTTGAACCATAAATAAATAAATAAATAAAATTGACACATTTTATTTTCTGCAAAGCACCTCATCTTTATACTTGTAATTAGTTAAGATAAACGTCACCCCTGCTCAAAATCCAGTCGTGTCCAACTCTGGGAGGTGGTTCTCATCTCTGTTTACAGCCAAAGAGCCAGTACTGTCTGTATCTTCAGACATTTTTGTGGCCATGTGGTAGGCATGACTAGACACAGCACATAGAACACTTATCTTTCCCATTGAAGTGGTACCTATTGATCTACTTGCAATTTCTTCCTTTCAAACTCTTAGGTTGGATGGAACTGGGACAGAGACAGCAGCTCACTCCATTGTACAGCACTTGAGTCTCAAACTGCTGATCGGCCACCCTTCTGGTTGTCAAATTCAGCATCTTAACTACTAAGCCACTGTAGTCCCTGTATACCTGTAATTACTCATCAACTATGAAGGTTCTCTGCAGTCTGAGAAGAGCTCTGCCTGTTGAGTTTGATTGTCTCAATAAGAGAGGAGAGAGAGAGCTGGTTGGAAAACCCAGTGGCTTAGGTATGAAGCCAGAGGTTGGGAGTTCAATTCCCTGCTGTGCCTTCTGGAAGAAAACCCAGCCTGTGTAGGTTTGGGCAAGCTGCACAGATCCACGATGATCCCTAGAGGAAGAGAGTAGCAAATCACTTCTGTGTATTCTCAATGAAGAAAGCCCTGGAAAAGATTGCCATAAGTCAGAACTGACTTGACAGCTTACAATTCTTATTAAAAGGGAGAGAACATCATTTTTGCTGAACTATATTTGGGACATAAAGAACCTGAGTTCCAAAAAACATTTCAGGACTCAGAAAAGTAATTTTTCTAGACATTTATCAATTAAAGTAATTTTCCCAAGTTCTGATATAAGCTCATGCTTAGAAAATAAACCAGGGTAAAGGTAAAGGTCACTCTTACTCGAAAGCCAGTTGTATCTTAATCTAGGGTTCAGTGCTCAATTCTGTTTACTGCAAAAGAGTCAGCGCTGTCTGCATCTGCAAACGTTTCTGTAGACATGTGGAAGGCATGACTAGACATTGGAGTGCACGGAACGCTGTTTACCTTCCCACTGAAGTGGTACCTATTTATGTACTTGCAATGTTCTGCTTTCGAACTGTTAGGTTGGCAGGAGCTAGGACAGAACTGGGAGCTCATTCTTTCATGCAGTACTTGGGTCTCGTACTGTTGACCTGCTTGACCTGCAGTTCAACGCCGATCATCTGGCGGTGGTTACCATATATACTCAACTATATGTCATCCCAAATATAAGTCAAGGTACTGTACCTAATTTGTACCTCTAAAACTAGGAAATAGATTGATATAAGTTGGGGGTGGAAAATGCAGCAGCTGCTAGTGAGTTTCTATAATTAAAATACATGAAAATACGGTAAAATAATTAATTTAAACATTTGTGTGGGTATGTTTTTGAGTGTTTATGTTGACCTGAGTATAAGTCGACTTATACTCGAGTATATATGGTAACTAACCTGACAACACTGAGGACTAACAGCCTTGTGTGCCGAAGTCCACAGGGGAGGGTGATGGTCCCCAAGTGGATTAAATACACCTTGAATCCATCTTGATGGAGGACAGCAGCTTCATCAATACTAGGCTGGGCTGATGAGGCCTTTGTGTTCCAAAAGGGCTCAGGACCAGAAAGTGACTCGTGGTACTGGATCAGTAGTACGGGTGTCATACTGCGATGCAGAAGGCAAATGGAAGACTACTGCATTATAGTCTCAGGACAATCTTAGCCATGATGATAGCCGATATTCAAAATCAGATATGGCACTTGAAGAAAAGGAAGAAGGATGTCTCTGTTTTGAATGGGCAAAACAAAGGTTTGGATCTTTTTACCAAACATGCCACTGACTGCAGTTGCTTGCATAATTCTTGCTGGTCCTGAGTTGTGTGTTCAGAAAATGGCCACAATTAAGTGATGTTGCTTTGTGGGGGCAGGACTCTGGATAATTGTGTGCTGTGGAATTCTGGGAGCTGTAGTCCAAAAATTAACTCTTCAATGTTCTGGGTATTTGTAGACAGAGCAGTGTGAAAGTATTGGCAGTAATGAGATGCAGAATCAGGCTGCATATTTCATCCATAACAAATTGAACATTGAATAAAGTTGGTTCTCACTTACAAATGAACAGGTATAAATGGAGTATAATTTTATCCCTTGTTTTTTGCCATTGTTGGAGGGCTGATATTTTTCTTTCTCCCACTGTATTAGTATCTGGCCTCACACACATTCTAACAGCTGTCCTTTGCTACCCAAGAATGCTCCTAAACAATACAACATCTGGATAATGTTGGGAAAGTAAAAAAATATATAGAAGTGGTAGTTAGTAGAAACAATAGCAAAATAAACAACAAAAGACAGAGGCCCCTCCCCCCAAACTACCCTAAAAACATTTGTGAAAAATGAATTAAACATTACAAATGAATGAATGAATGACAAAATGTCTGATAGTTATTAAGAGAAACCAAAGGAATTATGTTCTTGCCTCTCATCCTAGACCTGGAGTAATCTATGGAAGAATTCAGAAGCATTCCTCTCTGTCTGGAATTAACCACAAGCTTAGCAAATTGTCTGTGATTAATCTTTAGTTAACTAAAGTTTGTTTAATTCAAGTGGTCTTCAAAACATTATTTATCAGGCCATCTTGTTTACATAGCAAAATCCACAAGAAATCATAGCATGACACTGATAGAATAAATGAACCAAATACTGCAAGTGATGAGTAGAAGATGATGAATACTGTTTCACATATACTGTAGCATTCTTTGCTATAGAGTTACTAAGAAAATCCAGTTGCCTTTGAATTCTTCATATTTGAACTTTGGGAAGTGGTGGGAATGCATTGTGGAATGTCGTAGTTTTTATGTGCCACCAAGTCATCTCCAACTCATGGTGACCCTATGAATTAAAGATCTTCAGAACGTCCTAGCCTCAACTGCCCTGCTCACTTCCTGCATACACAAGCCGGTGGTTTCCCACATGGAGTCAATTCATTGCATGTTTGCTCTTCTTTTCCTCTTGCCTTCAATGTTTCCCGGCTCAATTATCATTTCCAGAGATTCTTGCTTTCTCATGGTGTGGCTAAAGTAGGACAATCTCAGCTTCTTCATTTTGCCTCCAGAGACACTTCAGGCTTTACTTGCTGTAGGATCCATTTGCTCATATTTCTGGCAGTTCAGGGTGTCCCAGTCTGGCCAGGTTATCCTGCTATGGTAATAGAGTACCAGAGTTTCCAAAAATTGGGCCTTTAATTCCCAGTAACCCTGATAAGCAGATATGCTGACTTAGTCTTCTGGGAATTGAAGTCCACAACTGTTCCATGGAACATAGTTTGGGAAATGCTGGAGTAGATCATACTGCTAGCAACTAAATGCCGATCGTCAGGCGGTGGTTAACTAACCTGACAACCCTGAGGACTAGCAGCCTTGGTGGCGAAGTCCACAATGAAGGGTGATGGATCCCAAGTGGATTAAATCCATGTTGATTGAGGGCAGCAGCTTTGTCAATACTGGCCTGGGGCTGAAGAGGACTTTGCATGCCAAAAGGGCTCAGGACCATAAAATGACTCACTGAACTGAATCAGTGGTACGAGTGTCATGCAGTGATGCAAAAGGCAAATGGAAGGCATTATATTGTCATCAAGACAAACTTCATGGCTGATCGTCATGATGAAAGCCAATATTCAAAATCAGATACGGCACAAGAAGAAGAAGGGTGTCCACGGAGCAATCCTCAAGCATCACATTTCAAATGAATAATTTATTTTCAGTTTACTGTCCAGCTTTCACATCCATTCATGGTAATCAGGAATACCATACTGTGAATGATCTTGGTTTCCAGTGACATATACTTGCACTTGATTATCTTTTCTAATTCCTTCATTGCTACCTTTCCGATCAGTTGTCTTCTGATTTCTTGGCTATGTATATGGGGTTCAAGGACAATCTCTCAACAAGACACTGCCACTATTCAAACCTACTTAACTTCAGCAAAGTGGTTGCTTCTCATGCCCTCATACTATGCCCCACTATTATCTGTGGGGACTGCAGTGCCTTAGTAGTTAAGACGCTGAACTTGACAACTGGAAGGTCGGCAGGTCAGCAGTTCGAGACCCAAGTGCTGCACTCACCCTCCAACTACTTCTGTATCCCATTGGGGTTAGAAATATGTGGCTCTCCATAAGCTGTTGGATTTCATTTTCCATCATCCTCTACAGCTAGCATGGGCAAAGTATAAAGTTGATAGAGTTGTAGTTAAGTAATCTACACATTTCATGTTCCTGGCTTGGAGCTCAGATGTGCACAGTCTCTGTTTGAGAAGCACTCCTTGTGAAATTAGGAATCCTAGGCATAGTCAGACAAAAGTCCTGGGGAGGATGAGATAGTACATTTCCCCATAATGAACAAGACTGCAACAGATGAGCTGGATGCTTCCTCTGGTCAATTGTTACTAATTGTTGATCCTTGCTTTCTCTTCATAGAGTGCATTCTTGGAGCAAGAACTCTTGAAAGAGATAACTGCTTCTTCAAATGGAACAGGAGGAGGGGAACTTTGACTCTCTGGATATTTTGAATATTCCTTACCATTGACTGTACTGGAAGAGGCATCTGGGAATTGAAATGTAGATCTGGAATGCCAAAGATTCCCCATTCCTGAAGTAAAGCAGTATCTCACTTCCACCCTCTGAACCCCCTGCATACTGGTGGAAGAGTTAGGCTCAAGAATACTGGAAGATGAGGTGAAATTGTTATTGCTGCCTATTGGTAAAGTTATCTCCTCACAATAGCCATCACAAATATTTCTGCTTTTCAAGCAGAATCTCATCTTCCTACCTCTATTTCAGTATTTTCTGGATAGGTGTTTGACATGTCTACCTTCTGCAAGAGTGATGAGTGAAGACTTACAAACAAGGCTCTGGTTCAATAGACATCTGTCTCATCCTACACCCTGGAAGGTAGTTATTCTGTCTTTTTAGGGAGGTGGAGTAGATACCCAGTGTGGTTACTGGATAGGCAACAGGCTAGATTTAGGAGGGCAGGATTTGAATCCCTGCTCAGCCATGGAAACTCACTAGGGTCATGGGAATTGGTAAAGCAGCTCCTTAAATATCTTAAATACCTTGAAAGCCCTATTAGGGTTACTGTGATTTGGTTCTGACTTGAAAGCACATTAAAACAGCAAGGAAGCTGGAATGTGTCAGCAGTATAAGAGAGAATCATAACTTCTGGACTGTTTGTGAGGGTGCTGCCACTAGAACTATGATCAGGTCTTACTTTTTTGTACACAATGTGCTGTTAACTTGATCTGGACAAGTTATCACCATTTCCCTTAGGTTTATCTCTTTTTTTCTTAACCTCCTAAAGAAAAGTATTTTATCTCCTGTGCTGAATCTCATCCTGCCATATGCTGCCAGTGTTGGCAAGTTATAGTTACACCCTATGCCCTGCATGCTTTGCGATGGGTTACTTTGAGTAACGTAAAGTAGTTAACCTCTAAGTCCAGCAATTGAAACAAGAGTAGATGATCTTCCAGCCCATTGTTCCTCCTTTTTAAGGTTGCAGAAGCATTGTGCATAGCTCTATTGCAGGGGTCGGTAACCTTTTTAAGTCGGGCCGAGTCACGCTCCCTCAGACAGTTGATGGGGACGGACTGGTGGTCACACACACACACACACACACACACACCATAACCGTTTATGGTTGCTGTAAACTTGTCCTGAGCCACCGTAAACGTGTCTGCTTCCGTCACAGGCCATAGGTTGCCAACTCCTACTCTATTGCAATGGTTTCCAACTTTGGGTCCCCAGATGTTCTTGCTCCAATACTTCTTGGCCAGAATAGCCAACGGTGAAGGCTTCTGGGAATTTCATTCATTCATTCAATCAATCAATATTTATACCCTGCCTTTTTTCTGATAAGGGGCCGTGGTTGCTTAGTGGTTAAGACATTGCACTTGACAGCTGGAAGATAGGCAGGTCAGTAGTTCAAGACACAAGTATTAATGGAGTGAGCTCCCATAATCTGTCTCTACTCCTGCCAATCTAGCAGTTTGAAAGGAAGAAATTTCAGGTAGATAAATAGGTATCGATTTGGTGGGAAAGGTAAACGGTGTTCCGTGCACTAGTCATGCCTGCCGCATGACAATGGAAAGGTCTGCAGACGCAGACAACGCTGGCTCTGTGGCTGTAAACAGATGAGCATCGAATCTTAGAGTTGGACACGACTAGCTTTCGAGCAAGAGAGACCCTTTTTCCTGACAAGGGCTCAAGGCAGTATTAAAATATATAGCAGCATTATTTGCCAAGGAAACCCAGTGGCCTTTGGGGGTCTTTACTTCCTGACTTTGAGGGGTATGGGTATGTTTTGTGGAATATGGAATTCCAAGGCAATTTCCCAACTGGACACTTCTGGTTTCCAAGCCATCTCAACTGTGGCAGAGTGGCTGCATCCCATGCCCTCAAACTGTGGCCTGCTCTTAGCTTATTCCTACAAAGCTGACATGAAAACACACACACACCATAATAGCAATAAAAAAAAACCCTTTCCCTCTAGGAGGAAATAAATATAAAGGGTTTTGGGCTCTTATGTTCTTGTTCTCTGTTCCACTCTTCTCACGGATGTGAGGGA
The DNA here is from genome assembly GCA_035047345.1 of Bradypodion ventrale. NCBI lineage: Eukaryota > Metazoa > Chordata > Lepidosauria > Squamata > Chamaeleonidae > Bradypodion > Bradypodion ventrale. The sequence goes on from JAWDJE010000010.1 coordinate 10,825,476, forward strand.
CATGTGAGAAGGTTTTCTTTGTTGCTACTCCCAAAAATCTAGAACTCCTTCCCACAAGAGGCCGGGCTGGCTCCATCTTTGCTGTCCTGTCACAAGCCGGCAAAGACTTCTGCCTTCAGGCAAGCGTTCTCTTAGTGACTGGCTGGCCTAAGAGTGAAGTCTTACAGTGTTCAGTTCGTTAAAGGTAAAGGTTGCCCTTGCTCAAAAGCCAGTCGTGTCCAACTCTAGAGTGCGGTGCCTTTTACAGCCAATGATCCAGTGCTATCTTGCGTCTACAGATGTTTCCGTGGTCATGTGGCAGACATGACTAGACCCCCGAGTGTACAGAACGCTGTTACCTTCCTACCAAAATGGGGCCTGTTTATCTACTTGCAATTTCGAAGCACCGCAGTCCCCTAAACATGTTAGATTAAGTTAGATTTAGGTAAAGGTTGCCCTTGCTCCAAAGCCAGTCATATCCGACTCTAGGGTTCAGTGCTCATCTCTGTTTATAGCCAAAGAGTCAGCGCTATCTGCATCTGCAGACGTTCCTGTGGACATATGGTAGGCATTCCTCAACACCAGACTGCACAGAACGCTCTTTACCTTCCCACCCAATTGGTCCCTATTGATCTACTTGCAATTTCTTGCTTTCAAACTGCTAGGTTGGCAGGGGCTGGGACAGAGGCTGGAGCTCACTAAGTCCTGCAGCACCCAGGAATTGGAACTTCGACCTTCTAGTCAGTGAGTTCAGTGCCTTAACCACTTGAGCCACTGCAGTTAGATTAGCCAGTGCTAAAAAAATATATCTGGGGACCCAAAGTTGGCAATTAGTGCTCTATGGAAACAGTGACACTGCCAGGAGATCTATGTGTTTACTCATTCACAAGCAGTGATGCACTGCAAAAAATTTTTTACTACCTACTCTGTGGCCTGGCCAAATATGTAGGCGGGGCCAAATGTGTGGGTGTGGCCAAACATCCTACATTATGGGCTATGGAGTGGGCATGGCAAACCAAGTGGGCATGGCCTGGTGGTATTTCCGCTACCGGTTCTGTAGAGTGAGAACCTGACAGAATCTGCTGCAGTGCATCATTGGGCACAGGCCTGCTCTTCTCAGCTCTGTGAGACTGGAATAGTATTGATTTATTTTGTTTGTATTTATATCTCTCCCATCTCACTAGATCAGCTACTCTGGGTGGTGTCGATACAAATAATAACATACACATCCCAAGGGAAGCAATACAGTAAATCCGCGACTTACAAATACCTCGAGTTACATAAAATTTGACTTACATAATGATTTTGTGCTAAAACCATGTCCCAATTTACACGATTTCCTATGGGTTTGCTTCAATTTACATAAAAATTTCATTTTTCCTATGGGTTTGCTTCGAGTTGCTTTTAAAAATATTTTTTTCCCTATGGGTTTGTTTCGAGTTACAAAACAAATTTGATTTAAGCAAAAGCCTATGGAATTGACTTTTTTCCCCGTAAGTAGGGGTTTTACTGTACATCATAAAGATAAAACAAGTATAAAAGCCACATAAACAAATAACGAACAATAAAACCATCAAGTCCAGAAGGTTTTGTGGGCTGCCTTCCACAGCTTCTGACTGCCCAGGTGGCCTTCTGCCAAAGCTACTCAGACTGTTGGGGCAGAGGATATCAGGAGGAAGTGGTGGCAGCTTTACTCTTGAGCCTTCTGACCCTCCCACCCAACCCGTGGGCATTTCGATTCTCTTGGAAGAGGGACAGCTGTAGTTCACAGAACTTGCTTTGCAGGGGCTAAACAGCCTGCTTCCTTCAGGCTTGGTGGAGGATGCAAACCAGTTTGATTGCCTGTGAAATGGAGGGGTCATCACATGTTCGATGCCTCCCTCCAAAAGGGAAGTATCTTGCTTCTGCCCTGCCTTCAATGTTGACATTTGATGCCTATTTAGTTGTCAAGTTTGCAAAGGATTCCTAATGCTTGCCACTCTCACTAGTGCCGTTTTCTTTCCGACATATCCACCCCCTCTCAAATCTGATGCTAGAATTTCAAAGATGGGGAATGCTGGACTATAAAGCCTCAATCGGCTTTGCATTTCAGAGGTCTGTTGTCCAAAACAGGTTTTCTATCCAGTGTGTTCCCAAACTATGTTCCACGGAACATTGGTGGACTACAATTCCCAGAAGTCTAAGTCAGTACATTGGCCAATCAGTGCTTTGGGGAATTGACTTCTGGGAACTGAAGTCCAAGAACCAAAGATTAGGAAACACCCTATGGGCTAAATGAGGTTGGGGTATGTGTGCATGGCTCCACCAAGAAATGGCTTCAAAGGAAACCATCTTCTCTCCGAGATCACCTGGTCTGCTGGGTTGGAAGCAGTTGTTTCCAAGGAGCAGAGGACACTGGAGTAGTGAGATAAATGGCCCCACCTGATTTAAAGCCTCTTCCAAGTCAGATGTTTGAATCTTTCCAACTATCATATATACTATGTCATCCCGAATATAAGTCGAGGTACCTAATTTGGACCTCTAAAACTAGGAAAATAGATTGATCCAAGTATAAGTTAGGGTGGAAATTGCACAGCTGCTAGTGAGTTTTAATAATTAAAATATGTGAAACTATTGGTAAAATTAATTAATTTAAACATTTGTGTATGTTTTTGAGTATTTACATTGACCCAAGTATAAGTCGAGTCCCATTTTTGGACCTCATTTTGGAGGCTAAATACCCGACTTATATTCAAGTATATACGGCAAGTCGTCTTCTCTTCCTGCTTTACCTTGTTTTGTCCTCCCTACAAAACCAGTCCATCCAGTGTCAGAGGTGAAATGCAATCCTGTTTTGTGCTAAGCTTAAGGCTGTTGGAGCACAATCAGATCGGGGTTCTAGTACTCCTTCACATAATTAAAATATGTGAAACTATGGTAAAATTAATTAATTTAGACATTTGTGTGGGTATGTTTTTGAGTGTTTACATTGACCCAAGTATAAGTCGAGTCCCATTTTTGGACCTCATTTGGTGGGCTAAAAAACCGACTTATACTCAAGTAAATACGACAAGTCTTTTTCTCTTCCTGCTTTACCTTGTTTTGTCCTCCCTACAAAACAAGCCCATCCAGTGTCAGAGGTGAAATGCAATCCTGTTTTGTGCTAAGCTTAAGGTTGTTGGAGCACAATCAGAGCAGGGGTTCTAGTCCTCCTTCACTCTGGATCTTTAAATAATTTTTTAAAAAATAGCCTTGGGTGTTTATTCTGAAGTACAAAAATCATTTTCTGTTCAAAGAAGGGTTTACTATCCTCGTTCCTTGGTGGCCTGTGCGATTATCTGTATATGACAGTATACCACGTGTGAGTTTTCTTTGGTGTGTGGTTTGTCTCTCTTTTTGAAATGATAGTATCTGTCAGCATCTACTCAGTAATTATGTGGGATCCTGACAAGTGGGTCACAGCTGTTCAGGAGATCCTTGTTCTCTGAGAAAGACTTCTTTTTAAATTGGGTGTTCTATGGATAGCTGGGGGAGGAGGAATTAGTTGTTTGAGTGCAAGTTCCACCAGCTCCAGCCAGAAAATGAAAGCCCAACAATATCTAGAGCCGGGGTTCCCAACCTATGGCCTGCGGGCTCGATCTGGCCCCCAGGCTGAATTCATCCAGCCCCCAGGCTGAATTTCTGCCAATGCCAAAAGTGCCTTGACATCACTGGAAGTGCTGAAATTGCCGTGTTTTCACACCGAAATGCAAAAATGTGGCAATAAGTTTTTTTTAAAATGTCCCAAATGTTCCTCCCTCCTCCAAAGGAAGTGGCAGAGGTGGGAAATATGCCCAGAAATGTGGCTCAAATGTATGTGTCGCTGCCACCAGGAAGAATCACATGACCGGCCCCTCAGCTGACAGAGGGGGTATGGTCAGGCCCCTGGCAGAAAAAGGTTGGGAACCCCTGATCTAGAGCGCTACAAGTTTTTTTAAAAATAATTTTTATTGAATTTTTTAAGACATACAGAAGAAAGAAAAGAAGACAATGACTAACAATACAATACACAAACAAATCCATAGTATCATCTTAACAAACATTACTAAATATTAGCACATAACAATATCTAAACTCATTAATTACTATATGACCACCAAATATTAAAAACCATTATTTCCAGATCCAAAATAATAAGGACTTTCTGTGCTACTACTAATCTTTGGATAAATAATAATCACCCTGTGAATATATACATTGCCCGGAGAGTTTATTTTATGCTCATCTCCAGAAACTTCTTTGAGATGGTACTGGTCCTGAACTATCATTTGCCATACAAGAATGGTCCACAAATGGTTTCTATATATTCCAAAATCTATCCTCTTTTAAGTTATCTCTTTTCACTTTAATCTCCCATGTCAATTTATCATTCAGTGCTAAACTCCACATTTCTTTATACCACTCTCCAATCTGTATATCAATATCATTTTTCCAATTTCTAGCTATACATTGTCTACCCGTTGTCAATACAATTTCCAATAATTCTTTTTCCTCCTTGTTTAAACCCAAACCTTCCACATTCGTTAAAAAAATGGTACTTGACACCAGCTTAACACTTTTACCCAGTATTTCACCAAGCTCACCTTCTATTCTTCCCCAAAAATCCCTTATTTTTTTACAGCTCCACCACATATGTTCATATGTTCCGTCGGATTCTCTACATCTCCAGCATAACTTATCTCTTTTATTATCCATCTGGTAAAGTCTTAATGGCGTCAAGTACCATTGCCACAGCATTTTGAAATTATGTTCTTTAATTCTTACGGACATTGTTCTCATAATCCTCTTTTTCCATTTGTTTTTCCACTCAATCTCCCCAATTGTTATATTCAAATTTTGTTCCCACTTCCGTTTCAAATCCTCCTGTGGATCTGCACCTCTATTCAGTATGTTATAAAGCTTACTTACAAGACCTTTAATACTACTTTCCCCTTTTCTAATTTTCCTTACCAACTCCTCAAATTCTGTGTGTATTCTATCTAACCCTACTTCTTTTTTATATTTTTTATTCCAATTGTCCACCTTCAACTTCTGAAACCAATTCAGGTTTAATATCTCAAATATTTTTTTCCGCTCCACATCAGAATCACAAGTTTTTAACCAATCCTTCAATAAAAGCATCCCATTTTTATCCAATATTTCCATTTTTTCCTTATCTAACTTTATTGGGAAACACATCATGTCGGTCAATTCCACAATTGGAGAGAGATTTGGGACCATGTCCTTTTTTACATGGTAGAGCGCTACAAGTTGCCGATTCTTGCCTTTATAGCCAAAATTGTCATGTGACATACAGTATCTGCCACATGGTGGAAGGAGGAGGGAGTGATGCCAGTATTGTGCACAGTGGTCTAAGACAGAGTTTCTCATGCCTGCTGATTAGGGCTTCTGGGAATTGAAGTCCAAGAACATTTGGGGGCACAAGGTTGAGAAACCCTGGTCTAAGATATTTTTTTAAACTGAAAATCATGGTTTAGTGACTTGTGTTGAACTCCACACTTCTAGAGTTTGGTACTTAAGAGTAACTGGAATGTGACTGCAGGGTCATATAGACAGACATAAATGGGAAATTGAAGAACTTGATTTGATAGTCTGGGAAATGAGCTGTGACATAAAACCTGATAGGGTTACCATTTAGCCACCAGGATAAAACTAGGAAAATCCAAATCACTTCTGTGCGGGAATTGACAATAGGAGGAATTTGAGAAGTAGATCAGAGGTGGGGAAGTTGCAGAACTGTATAGTCAACATGTAGGATTTGGGAAGCTGTAGTCTAAAACAAATACTTTGAGAAGTATGCTAAATGAAAATTAGGATCCCAAGGTAGAGATTAAAATACGAATAGAAAAGGCAAGATCCACCTTCATAAAAATGCAACATTTGTTATGCAGTAGAGATCTAACTCTTGCTACAAAGATCCGAATAGATGTTATGTATTCCTAGTGTTGCTATATGGAGTCGAAGCTTGGACATTGGCTAAAGTATCTGAAAAGAGAATCAAAGCTTTTGAAATGTGGATCTACACATGGCTGTCAAAGATATCATGGGTTGACCATGTGACCAATGTAGAAGTATTGCACCGAATGGATAAAGAACAAGACCTCTTTAAGACCATTATGGAAAGAGAGTCCTAATATCTTGGCCATATCATGAGGAACTACATAAAGTATAGAATACTCCAACTCACTCTGCAAGGAAAAATCCCTGGGAAGAGAGGCCCTAGATGTAGATGGTCTTCATGGCTGAAGAACCTGAGAGACTGATATGGCATGTCCTTGGAAGAACTGTATCGCCATGATGATAGCCAATATTCGGAATGGATACAGGACCTGAAGAAGAAAGAAGTCCAAAAAAGGAAACACTGCCCATTTCTGAGGAAGATGTGAAGTTGTGTAGATTCTGTGTGTCTGTGTGAATGTGTATAAAAAAGAGCAACCTGTATACTGATAATGTAACCAGTTGGAGGTGGGATAGAGAACACAAAATCTTTGCAGTTCTTGTCCACAAACTAACTACTCAGGACACAGTTTATAATGGATGTGCTGTTTATTTTTCAAATTTCAAATTGTTCTGTTACCTTTCCTGCTGAAGCGGTATCTGTTTATTAACTTGCAATTTCTTGCTTTCAAACTGCTAAGCTAGCAGATGATAGAGCTCAGTCTGTCATGCAGCACTCGGGTCTCAAACTGCTGACGTGCAGAACTTCCAGTCATCAAATTCAGCATCTTAACCAATTAGAATAATATCTTATTTTTTTTCTAACGTTTTATTCCTATAAACTGTTAATAACGCTATTCTAGGACACAGCTCTACTTTTAAAGACAATGTTTGATTCAGCCCTGTGTCTTGATGGCCTGAATGCCTCCAAAATTTGAAGAGTTGAGAAAGAGCGTGAGAGAGGGAAATTGGCGGCTACGAGAAGGAAGGGTTTGTCTCTGCAACATTTCCTGTCCGAGCTTTAACGCAAGCCTGTCCTGAACATACAGCTGTGCAAAAAACGTACAAAGATTAGGAGGCCCCAAACGCCTCAGCAGTCTTGTTGGTGGAAGGGGTAAAGCACTGCTTCCCAATGTGAGGCCCATACTGGGGAACTTCAATTCCCAGAAGCCTAAACCAGTTTATTGGCTGATCAGAGCTTTGGGCAATTGACTTAGGCTTCTGGGAATTGAAGTCCAAAAAACCAAAGGCTGGGAAACACTGTGCTAAAGAATGTTTGTCTTGATATTTGCTGCATGGGGTTTCTTAGCTCCTCCTCCTCATGTGACAGATTTATTTTCCATTCAGCAGCTCGTGGCAACAAAAATTTAGGGTAGTCCCCGCCTTTTCAGTTCAGTTACCCTGAACATGACGCTGGCTTTTATGATCAGAAACGTCTCTGTCCCAGCTTCTGCCAACCTAGCAGTTCGAAAGCAAGAAATTGCAAGTAGATAAATAGGTACCAATTTGGTATTGTTCCGAGGAGTTAAGTCTAGTCATGCCTGCCACATGTCCATGGAAACGTCTGCAGACGCAGAGAGCACTAGCTCTTTGGCGATAAACACCGAACCCTAGAGTTAGATGTGACTGGCTTTCACGCAAGGGAGACCTTTACCTTTACCAATGCTATGAAGGACCCAGTCTTGTTAAAGGTGAGTCATGTGAAATGACAGCTTAGAAATTTTATTTCTTTTTTTTAAAAAGTAATTCACTCCAGTCGTTTGTGGTGGTGTTTAAAACAGTTCACTGTTGGGAGTTGCCACTGTGTTAAGATTGGTGACGGAATAGCAGGAAGCTTGAGCGAGACCTTCCTCACGTGCTTTGAAGTGTTGTGTGCACATGAACACAAGTAACTAGAACAGGGGTGCCCAACCTTTTCGGGCTGCGGGCCGGTCACATGGTTCCTCCCACCAGAAGCGCACACCTTGCAATCTGTTTCACAACAGGATGAGATAGATTTTAAGCTGCCATTTTCTCTGCTTAAACCAGGGGTGTCCATATGTACGGGTGCATTTTACTTCCACTTCTGGGAGCGATGAGGGCAGTGCGGGTCGGATGAATTGGCGTCAGGGGCCGGATCTGACCCATGGGCCATAGTTTGGGCACCCCTGAACTAGAAGATATAGCGCCAATAAAGAAACTTCTTACTTGTAGTATTTTTGAAATGTGACTTTGTTATGACCTTGCTGCAAATAAATAAATAAAAATAAAATAAAAATTAGGGTTAAAGTCCCCCCCCCCCAGCAGGAAATCTTGCTTTTCTGACATCACGCTCCCAAAGTCCCAGCCAATGACCATGATGGTTGGGTTAGTTGCAAAAAGGACAAATGCTTCACACTTTTGCTTGCTACATAAGAACATAAGAACAGCCTTGCTGGAGCAGGCCACAGCCCATCCAGTCCAGCATTCTGTCTCACACAGTGGCTCACCATTTCCTTCAGGGTATTCCCAAGGAGATGCCTTCCCCTGCTTAGGATTCCCTGGAAATGGCATTGAGAGATATCCTGCCTATCTCTCCAACCCCGAGGTTGTCCTTAAGTATCCATAATTATAGCCAATGATACCCCTGTGCTCCATGAACTTGTCTAATCCTTTCTTAAAGCTGTCAAGACTGACAGCTGTCACCACTTCTTCTGGCAGGGAGTTCCATAGACCAGTGATCCTCTGGGTGAAAAAGTACTTTCTCTTATTTGTTTGAGAACTAGTACCCAAAAGTCTCATGGAGTGCCCCCTAGTTCTAGTGTTATGCGATAGGGAAAATAGTTTTTCCTTATCTACTTTGTCCACACCGTGCATGATTTCATAAACTTCAATCAGGTCACCTCTCAGACGCTGTTGTTCAAGAGCGAAGAGGCTCAACTGTTGCAGCCTCAGATGGTAAGGAAGGTGTTCCAGTCCCCTAATCATTCTGGGTGCCCTCCTCTGCACTTTCTCCAGCTCCATAATATCCTTCTGGAGGTATGGCGACCAGAACTGTACACAGTATTCCAGATGGGGCCTCACCATAGATTTATAAAGAGGCAAAATGGCACTTGCTGACTTATTTTCTATACCCTTCCTAATGATCCCTAGCATTGAGTTTGCTTTTTTCACTGCTGAGGCACACTGGGTTGACACCTTCATTGAGTTGTCCACCAGGACACCAAGGTCCCTTTCCTGGTTTGTCGCAGAGAGTTCAGACCCCATCAGTTTATAAATGTAATTGGGTTTTTTGCCCCAACATGCATCACTCTGCACTTACTAGTGTTGAAGCTCATTTGCCACTGCTTTGCCCACTCCCCCAGTGTCAAGAGATCCCTCTGGAGCTCCTCACAATCTCTCACAGTTTTCACTACCCTGTATAATTTAGTGTCGTCAGCAAATTTGGCTACCTTGCTATCTACTCCTACTTCTAGATCATTTATGAAGAGGTTGAAAAGCAGGGGTCCCAGTACTGAACCTTGGGGGACCCCACTCTTGACTTCCCTCCACTTGGAGAAGTGTCCATTTAGTGCTACCCTCTGTTTCCTGTCCCTTAGCCAGTTGCTGATCCAGGACAAGACCTGTCTAGGAACTTTATCATGTGCTGAACAACAGTTCACCCAGTCTATGTGAGAGTAATTGAAGTCCCCCCATTATAACCAGGCTTCCCTTCTTGGATGCCTCCTTTACAATATTCTGCAACTGCCAGTCTCCCTCAAGAGTTTGGGTCGGAGGCCGATAGTATATGCCTACTGTTAGACCATCCTTGTGGCCTGGTACTCTTACCCACAGAGCTTCTAATGGTGACTCCAAATCACCTAGCTACAAGTAACTATGTTACTCGAAACAAGATTTTGTTCAAGTTCTTTTGTGAAATACTGTACTCCCTTTTCTTTATCTGTGTTCTCTTTTCTGAATGGAGCCTTTCCTGAATATGCATAATTTTTTCAGGATAGACCTGCCAGCCCTGGTGGCAACAGCTCATATCCTTAGCATAGTGAACAGGAAGACTATCACCATGATGATAGCCAATATCTGAAACGGATATGGCACCTGAAGGAAAAAAAAAAGAAATAGTAAGTTACTCAAGGGTAGGACCATCAATCAATGAGGATCTGGTGAGTCAACTCCCTAGATTCTCTTGATTCAAATGAGCTTACTCTAACTGCAGCTTACTTTAGCATATTTAAAGCAGCACTGCCTGAATACCAAAGCTACAGTTAATACAAAGAATGATATATTTGGGAAACTCACAAACTATGCATAGGGAACTCAACCATCCACACTTTGTACATCAGCTTTTGGCCCTGAGTGTCTCTATGGCATAGTATGCTGCTTCAGTATGAAGCACGTTCACAAACACCAAACAAGTTGACATCGCTGTTAGTGACAAGATGCCTCAAACCTATACCAGTTGAGAAAATATACTCTCTTTTTGGTATCACACCACCTAAGATAAGGAGAGAAGTAGCAGCAGAGGACAAGAGAACTAAGCAAGAGAATGTCCCTCAACATCCTCTGAACGGATATGAGCCTCAAGTCCGCTGGCTCAGATCCAAGAAATGCTTTATGGCAAGAACAAACATTCTTGCAGGTACAAAAGCAAAACCAAATTAGAAGATGGAGAAAGGAGCTCACTGAAGAAGGAGGATATGTCTGAGGAACTCAACCCTCCCCTACATCACTTGGGGGACCCTGAACAGGTTGAGGGATGGAGTCCCTAAATATAAGACCTACATGCTTAAGTGAGGACTGCTGGTGGACAACGATATGTGCTGTGAATGTGGAGAAATACAGAATCTGGCTCATTTACTGGTCTGCTGATTGCTATCATAAACATGTACTGATGAAGGTTTAATTTTGGCCAAGGACAAAGCCAAGAAAAAAAGGCTTCTTTTTTGGCAGGCCAAAGTTTGATCGGGATAGGAAAGAAAGTAAGTAACATTTAGAGTCGGCCTTTTGGAATCAATGAAACATATGGAAGAGTTCACTTTCTAATCCCCAGTTGAGTCAATGGACCTGCTACAGTGCCGTTACTGTACTAAGCAACAGGATTTGGGCAAATAAGAGATGTAAGTTCTTATTTGCTCTCTGGGCTCACTCTTTGCCAGGCATCCCTGGCTACTGTGTGTCCACGTCCAAGCCAGTTCTTAGGGCAGGGGTTCCCAACCTAAGGCCCATGGGCCAGATCCAGCCCACAGTGCCATTTCATGTGCCCCCCTCCAAGGGCATTTGAGAAACAAAATGGCCATTCATTTGAAGCTCTTGGGACAAAATGGCCACACACACACACCCATCGTGCAGGCAGGGCAAAATGGCCATCTGGCCCTCGAAGATGCCTGAGAGAGAGTGACCAAGCCCCTGGCTTGAAAAGGTTGGGAACCCCTGTCTCAGGGTATTTAGAATAAGGCTTTCAGTCACAAAATAAACAATCTGAGTCTTCTTCTGACACTGATTGATCAGATGTTTCCTGGTGGGAGGATCTCAAAAGCTGGGAATCTCAGAGACAGGAGGTGTTTTGTTACATGTTCTCAGCAAGTTAAGGTATTTTTTGGCTTTCACACTTGTCTATGCCCATGAGAGAGCCAATAAACCTCAGTAAACTTAGCAAGCAGTCTTTCCAGTCTGGTCTGTGACTGAGGTTGGATTAACCTGAAGCCTAACTATTCTGCAGAGTAGTGGGCCTAGGCCAGTGATGGCAAACCTTGGCACTCCAGGTGCTCTTGGACTTCAGCTCCCAGAAGCCCAAGTTTCTGTGAATCCACATGAATGGGTTTACTGCAGAAGCCCAGGTTTCTGTGAATCCACATGAATGGGTTTACTCTGTGGATTCACAGAGACTTGGGCTTCTGGGAACTGAAGCCCAAGATCACCCGGAGTGCCAAGGTTCGCTAGGCTTAAGTCTTAAGTTGGTTTTGCTTTGTCTCTCTCTTTTCCCCCCTTCTTTACAACTTCCTCCTGAACTTGAGCTTTAATGTTCTTATTATTTGTAGTGCTTAATCCCAGTACACATGGACATCCAGTGTGTACAAAGGCAGGGTGAAGGAGAACTGGGATTGTCCATTGGATTTTCATGTGTTGCAGTGCCTGTTGTCGTGTAACTCTCTTTCAAAATATGCATCATTCATGGGAAGCCTATGTGCATTATCAAGTGAATAGAAAGAGTGCTACTTGATCAGAACAGAGGTCTATCTTTGAGAAGTGTCCATACATTCATGGTAAAACCTTTACCTTACATATGGAAGTTCACAGGTTCAATCCCTCATATCTGTAGTTTGGCTCAAGAAGCACTGAGGATCTGCTAGTGAATATAAACTATTGTTTATTTATTACATTTGTATCTCATTTTTACTCCTGTCCTGTCTTTCATCCAGTTCAGTTTAAGCCCTCATTCTCAATTCTTTTCCTATCCATGTCATTCTCTTACAACAGGGGTGCTCAAACTTTTTGGGCCATGAGTCAGTCAGGGGGCTGGTCATTATGGCCCATGGGCCGGATCCAGCCCCTGACGCCAATTCATCCGGCCCACAAAGCCCTCGACACTCCCGGAAGCAGAAGTAAAACGTGTGTATGCAAGCGACGAGGGCTTTGTAGGCCGGATGAATTGGCATCAGGGGACTGGATCTGGCCCACAGGCCATAGTTTGTGCACCCCTGTCTTACAATAGCCCTGGAAGATGTAGGTCAGAAAGGGAAAAGAGCTGGTTTCATAGCTGGGTGGGCACTTTAAATTGGATCACCAAAATCCCAATCTGACACTTGAATCATTGTGCCATCTCGTCAGAACCAATGAGCCAAGTCAGTTTGCTTCCTACAATGGCTTCTTGTAAGGAGACCTTGATCCTGTGGAAGTCGTGGTGGATGAGGCCTATGGACATGATCCCATTACCACCTCTCCACTTCCGTGGTTTTACTTCAAAGTTCAATCACAGCATAGTTTCATGTTGGATACCTTTTCATGTTGCCCTTCAAATAAGAATTTACCAAAACATCTGGCATCTAATGAAAATGTAGTAAAGGAAGATTGGGGCTTCCAACCTGGGACTAGATAAGTTGAAGTAGAGCTTTCTACAAAACCTAGCTTGTTCATTATCATATCTTGCAAATGATTGGTTCTCTGCTATAGTAAAACCCTGTACAGTATAACGATTTTAATTTGTTCCACGGGTCTGGTCGCTGTGCGATTTTGTCGCACGATTTTTCCTATGGGAAAAATCGTACAAAAATTTTTCCTATGGAAAAAATCGCATAATGATTTTTTTCACTAAGCGGTTTTTGCCATTGAAAATTCGTTGTACGTTTTTTCAATAGGAAAAATTGTTATGTGGGGTGACGCTTTCTTTAAAAACCTATTTGTTATGCGATTTAGTCGCTATAGGGGGCGTTCGTTATACGAGGATCCACTGTATTTGATTTCCAGATGTTTTGAATAGCAATAGCAATTACACTTTATATATCACCCCATAGCCCTTAATACACCCTTTGGGTAGATCACAAGCTATTTAGGATGTTTTGCCCCAACGTGCTGGGTCCCCATTTTACTGACGTTGGAAGGATGAGTCAACCTTGATCCTCATCAGGATCGAATTCACAATGTTTGGGCGGCAGTACAGCAGTTTAACCACAGTGTCACCAGTGCTCTAGTTGAATACCAGTTCCAAGAATACCTATGCCTAACCTTTGCACATGCTGGCTAAAACCTAGAAGCTGAAGTCTTATCAAACATCTGGAGATCCAAGCACTAAGAATTGCTTATCATAAGTGTTTCAAATGGCCACTTTTTTCAGCATGGCATCTAATTTTATCCTTTTAATAAAGATGGGAAACATTAATTGTTGGATTATAGTTTCTTAAATACCCCAGCTGTGCTATGGCCAATGACAGAGATGAGCACTGAACCCTAGAGTCAGATACGACTGGCTTTCGAGCACGGGTGACCTTTACCCCATCTGTGTCCCCTTAATTCTCATTCCTGACTACAATTAGGCTCTATTGGAGCTCTCTTGTTCATTTTTTACCTTTCAATTTCTCTATCCTGCCATTTTATTTAATGGCTATTTTGCTTTACAACATTCTTAGGGTAGAGACCTGTGTTGCAACTTGGTAATTGTACAGATACATTGATTAGGCTATGTAAATATGTTACAAAATAGTAACATTACTGCAGGACGGAAATGAGCTCCCGTCTTCGTCCCAGCTCCTGCCAACCTAGCAGTTCGAAAGCAAGAAATTGCAAGTAGATAAATAGGGACCACTTCGGTGGGAAGGTAACAGCATTCCGTGCGCTCCGGTGTCTAGTCATGCCTGCCACATGACCACGGAAATGTCTGCAGAAGCAGACAACGCTGGCTCTTCGGCTTAGAAACAGAGATGAGCACTGCACCCTAGAGTCGGATACGACTGGCTTTCGAGCAAGGGAAACCTTTAATAAAACAAGACAATTAACAACAATTATAAAAATTACATGAGAGTGAGTGAATCTTCAGAACAAGTGGGTTTCTGCAAAGAAAAGATCACATGAAGTCCTGGTGGAAGCTTACTCCAGAGTAGTGGAAATGTTATCCAAAAGGTTTGTCCACCACTGTGTACTCACCAGCCTAACATCTAGGAAGCCACATTGCCCTCTTGGTACCTGTTACTGGATAATTCCTCCTAAGATTCTACTTTTTTCTTTATTTCTCTGCTCAAAAGTTGGGTTTAAGATTTTTTTAAAAGAACAGAAAAGCCTTCTGTCTCTCAAGCACGGCCCAATACAGTACTGTACAGTACCTTGATTTTGATTTGCATAGGCTTTTGTGGATTGCAGCTCATTTCTTCCAAAACATGATCCAGATGTATTTCAGAAACTGAACTTCAGCTCATAAGAAGTTACACCAACGAAACCTTGGTAATCTTTAAGGTGCTACAGAGCTCTTGGCTGGTTGTTTTGCAACAAAACTACAGACTAAAACAGCCACCCCTCTCGACATGTATGATGTCTCATTTGTATTTATGTTCAGGTTCTTTTGCAATAATTCCTTATCCTTTCAGATCTCTTTAACACCAAGACTCTGGCTTAATTTGTAGGCAAAATAGTTGCATGTATTTGGCCTTCAAAACAAGGTTCTTGAGAAGCATGGCCACCCATTTGCGATCCGAATAGCTGCAGGGAATCAGCAGTCTTGAACAGGATTGCTGGAGCAAGGTTGCAAGTTGAGGTCTGTGACATTGTGAATCACCCATTTGCCATATACTCAGACCCTGAAGGTATTTTTCAGGAACTAGTGTGGTTCTTACCCCTCAAAAGGTTTACTTGCCCTGGCCTAGGAATTTGAAAGCAGGAAATTGCAAGTATAAAATAGATACCGCTTCAGTGGGAAAAATAACAGTGTCTAGTCATGCCTGCCACATGACCACAGAAACGTCTGCAGATGCAGACAGCGTTGGCTCTTTGGTTGTAAATGGAGTTGAGCACCAACCAACCCCAAGAGTCAGACATGACTGGCTTTTGAGCAAGGGAGACCTTTACCTAAGCTGGAAAAGTGTTGTTTTCGTTTTGGATCACCACTTTCAGAAACCCAGTCAGCATAGCCAGGCACTAAAGGATTCTGGGAACTGTAGTCCAGTGCTTTTATTCGGATTCCTACAGAGGGTTGGACTCGTTGGCCTAAATTCAGTTATTCTATGTGTGATCATGTATGTCTGTCTTTCTTGAGAAAAGGACACTGAGGGGGGATATGACAACACTCTTCAAATACCTGAAAGATAATCATAAAGAGGAAATAAAGAATCTGTTCTCGGTCATTGCAGAGTGCAGGACGCATAATAGCAGGCTGAAACTACAGGAAGCCAAATATTGGCTGAATATCAAGATAAACCTCTTAATAGTTAGAGCAGTATGACAGTGGAACCAACTACGTCAAGAGGTGGTGAGCCCCTCAACACCGGAGACGTTCAAGAGAGAATTGGACAGTCACCTGTCATATCTGCTTTGATTTGGATTCCTACACTGAGCAGGAAGTTGGAGCCTATGGTCTAAAAGGCTCCTTCCAGCTCAGTGATTCTATGTTGGTGTATGCCATCTTGAGTTCCTCAGAAAAGAAATGGAGCAATAATATCATAAATATTGGGCACAAGCAGTTGTGATCAAGCTATATGGGTCTTCATAGCTTCCGTTCCTTTTTAGGTCCTAACTACACCACCATGAACTCGCTCTCCCCCCCCCCTTTTCCTGGTGCATTATCAGCAGTGGCAGCTGGAGGGTCTGGCGTCAAAGTTGTCATATCTTGGAGGAGGTGGGGTGTAACATTTGCCTTGTCTTATCCTGGCTTCCAGCTAAAGAGATTTCCTATCCCTCAGCGCATTCTGTTTGCTTTAGAAGAATTTGAACTCAACTTGGGGATAGATCTGTATTGTAGAATATGCAAAAGCTTTTCTTGCTGTTGAAACTGCAACCCTCCTAACAGCTGGTAGTAAGGGGTGCTGGAAGTTGGAGTTTGTAAGAAAACTAATTTTCCAAGTTGCATCTCGATAATCCCTCTTGGCCTTCGAAACACAGGATTTGATCCATCCAAGTAGGTGGATTTCTGCTTTCATTTTCTTTAGGGCGTATACAAGCCGAACTAGGGACAGGGAGGAATCTTTTACCTCTGAGCTTCTAAACATTCGTGGTTGGAGGAAGACACATTCATGGTGTTTTTTAGACTCCCCATTGAAACAGAGAGATCAGGCCAGGGAATTCTGAAAAGTTTAATTGTAGCCTGTGGACTCAGAGTGTGCCCGAAATACAACGTAACTTCCAGTGGAGTTGAAAGTGTTAAAATGAATTTGTTTCCCTGCATCCAATTATGCTGATATTCACGGTTTTGTTGAGTGACATTTGTGTCTTTTTGTTCAGCTGTCATGTGTTGTGTGCGTGTTGCTCCTTTTCAGGTGGCATAATGTTTTTCCCTTTTCTGGCACAATCTCAGAAGTCAGTAAACTTGGCTCGCCAGGGGTTCTTGAACTTCAATTACCAGAAGCCTGAGTCAATACACCTGCTGTTCAGGGCTTCTGGAAATTGAAGTCCAAGAACATTTGGAGAGACTAGTTTGCTTACTCCTGATCTATCTCAATACAGAGGAGGGTGTGTTCATGTCACCTGGTGATTTTAACAGTGATGTCTCCAACATGTTAGTGCAGTGGGATAATAACCCCATTCAAGTGAGGTCCTGAGGTCTTCCTCCGAACCATTTTCCTACTTTTTAAAAAAATGTGCCTCTCGGATGAGATGGATTAACTCTGTGATGGAAGCCACAGGCTTGAGTTTGGAAGAGTTGAGCAGGGCTGTTGAGGACACAACTTTCTGGAGATCTCTCATTTATAGTCGCCATTAGTTGGCGAAGGGGCCACGGTGGCTTAGTGGTTAAGAGGTTGAGCTTGATGACCAGACATTCGAGACCCAAGTGCTGTGCGACGGAGTGAGCCCCCGTTGTTTGTCAAGATGGATTCCAGTGGGATTTAATCCACTTGGGGACTGTCACCCTTCCCTGTGGACTTCACCACCCAAAGCCATAGTCCTCATGGTTGTTAGGTTAGTTAACTGCCGGCTGATGATCAGTGTTGAGTCACTGGCAGTATGGTGTACGCTATCTGGTCAGAGAACCTTAGAATCATTGAATGAATGAATGAATGAATGAATGAACGAATGAATGAATAAAATTAGTAGTGGTTCTCCAGATTCTTGATTCCATTTTTTGAATCAGGGAAGAGTGCTATCATTTGTAACATGTTCCTTCCAAGTTGCTTCTGAAATGGTGCTGATTTTCCAATGATGAAAAGAAAGGCATCTTAACTGAAAGTGCTAGCAATTCAAACCAAGGACTTGCTGCCTGTAAAAAAAAATAGACTCAGTGAAGAAGATCCCAGCTACAGTATATAAAAGTGATCTTCATAAAACCTGGAGCCTGCCTTAGACAAACATCTCTAAGGCAAACATTGTGTGGGCCAGCTGGGCAGACACCTGTGGTTGTTTATGCTCAAAGAGGAGGTTAGGTGGCTGAACTGTTGACTTTGCACAGCCTTCAAGAGCCAAGGGAGTTGCCATTATCTAAGATGCAGAAGGTGGAGATAGAGAAGGAGTCCTTCTGTCTGGATTCCTTGAGGGAAGGAGCCTCTAAGTTTTAGTCCAGGAGTGCTCTTTCACTCTTGGTTCATATCAGAGCATTGCACAAATTAGATTATTTTTTGACCAGAAGCAAGTTGCTTCAGTGGGTTATCTCAGCCTTATTAAATCTTCTTTTGTACACATGGTGGGACATACATTGCACTTACATAAATGCTCCATTGATAGGATTTCTCGACATTCATTGAAAATGTGTCCTGTGTCCAAGTATCCCCATTTTAATTGTTTATTCTTTAATTTTCCTATTTTGCTTCAAAGTATTTTCAGTGATTTTTTCAGATAGTCCATCTGGAATGTTGTTGTGGTGGGAGACACTCTTTGGCAATTTCTTCTTCCATGTCTAGTCCAGATGTAAAACTGCCAAAATGAAGGCACCTTTTGGTGAGTTCATTCTGCAGTTCCTTTCGCCTCAGCTAGTGTGAGAAAGATTGGCTGGCAACACAAGGCTGCCATTACCAGGATACACCTGATTGTGGTTCAAAAATATCACAATCTTCGACAAGGCTCTTTCTGTGTACATCATTCGGCAACGTGTGTTGATTTTGCTCTCAATAGGTCTAAGCTAGGATACACAAATCCTGGTTTCCTGCTTCTAAATTGTAAAAAGACGTAAGCTGCTGTCTGTTTCTGCTATTCTTCCATTTTACATCTAAGAATAAGCCTGGCGGGTACTACATACTCCATGCCACGTTAACCTGAAAAAGTAGTCATGAACTATGAAAGCTTGCTAGGTTTGGACCTGGAAAAGGTATCATCTCCTTTCTTCATTTGTTAGAACCTAGTCCTAGCCTCTTCTCATTTAATACTTAGAACTTTAAAGATGTGCAGAAAACTTTTCATTGATTTTATCCATTGACTAGAGGCAGTGTTTCCCAAACTTTGGTTCTTGGACTCCATTTCCCAGAAGCCTAAGTCAATTCCTCAAAGCACTGATCAGCCAATATACTGACTTAGGCTTCTGGAAATTGAAGTCCCCTGTGGGGTGTAGGGCCCACTTTGGGAACCACTGGACTAGAGCAAGGGTGGCCAACTTTGGTGCACTAGGCGTTTTTGAACTTTATTTCCCAGAAGCCATGATCAGCAGGTGTGCTGATTTGGGCTTCTGGTAATTGGAAGTCCCGATGGCACCTCCCTAGTCAATATATTCACTGGTGTGATGATGGGGCATGTAGTCCAACATCTATCTCAATGTCTTCTCTCACCCTAGCTCCAAAGCCTCTGTATTGTTAAACCTATACAACTTTGTTTCAACACTTCTTTATTTTTAATTTACACATCTCAGGATGAGTCCCTGGCATGAAATATATACCACACTTGATCTTAGCCAAAAGGCCGAAATGGCATGAAATATAATATATACCTGAGGTTTGTCATGTGGAAGCCACGGTTCTTTTTGAATCTTTCTGCTTGTTGTGGAATAGTGTGAGAGGCTGTGAAATGCCTTGCTCTAAGAGAATAGAAAGTACCCCTAGATGCCTGTTTGGGCCTGCAGAATCCTTATGAGTGTGTGCGAAGATACCTCCTACATCACTTATAGGAAGCCTGGTATCATCCTCTTGCATTCAAGAGGATGATTCAACACAGGCCCATCCCATCCTGGTAAACTGACTCAGTTAATATCTTTAAGCTTCTTGCACGGAAAAGAAAGTTCTTGTTCCACAGGTTTCACATCTATCTAGCTATATAAAGCAGAGGCATGGGTATGTGTGTACTCTATAGGCGCCCACACCCGTGGACGTATCCCGTTGCAACTTGACATACATGTACCTTGCATGTGCGAGAACAACACCGTCGGGGTCCAGACAATCATGGGGGGCCATGTGCCCCACAAATTAGGCAAAACATGAAATACTACACATCCCAGCGTGCACTTCTAATGCCATTTTAACAAAAGGATCAGTTTAAATAAAAAGCCCAATTTAGATAATTTTTTTCTTTTAAAAAAATTCAAAAATGGAAAGACCCATTGAAGCTGATATAAAAATAGTTTTGATTTATTCAGCTTTCACGGTTTTTCACCCCATGGAATAGCTGCACACACTGTGTTCGGGAATTCCAAGTTTTTTAGGAGCTTATAATGAAAAATTTGAACATAAAGGAAAGAATGAAGGAAAAGGAGGGGAAAAGAAGCACAGAAACTAGAGGAACAATATGCCATTGTCTCTATTTCAGTTGCAGATGGAAATTGTTCCCATTCTAGGGTGTTTGTGCAAATTCAACACAGATGGAATTAAATGTGTGCAAGATCAGCACCCAGCGACAGAGGACAAAGGTGGAGTGACAGATAGTAAGCGCATCTGTGGATGAATTCTGTTTAACTTTTACATTCCCATAGAGAAACTCCACATTCATGCTCTTTGTATGGGTGCACGGCCTCCCTCACTCTCTGCTCATTAGACACCAATCTCAAAAGCATGGAAACAAATCTGTGGGCTGGTGATGAAATATCATTGAAGGAGATGAGGGGTGTGGAGGATAGAACAATCAAACAGGGTTTTGCCAGAGAAATCTTTGTCAAGAGCCCTAGTGGTGCAGTGGTTAAACTGCTGGACTGCAGCCAAAACTGCTGCTTATGTTATGAGTTTGATCCCAATGGGGATCAAGATTGACTCAGCTTTCCATCCTTCCATGGCTGGTAAAATGAGTACCCAGCATGTTGGGGGCAAAATACTAATTATTGTACCTTGTGAACTGCTCTAAGTGCTATGGGGTGATATATAAGTCCAATTGCTAGTGCCATTTGTCCCTGTTGGGTAGTCTAATTAATGGTGGCTGAAGTATAGCTTTGGCCATGTTGCATGGATTTCTGAGCTGTGGTTGCTTTGGAATTGTGCTTCCTGCATCTGAAGAAGTGGGCTATACCTGTTGAATATCATGCCAATATTTTTGCTGCAACAAACTTGGTCTGATTTGGTAAATGAGGCAGCTTTATAAGGTTAGATCAGTGACGATGAACCTTTTAGAGACCAAGTGCCCAAACTGCAACCCATTGGGCTGCTGGGCAGAGGAGCAGGACAAATTCTGTGCTGGGGGAGGGAGGACGCACTCCCATTGGGCTGCTGGGCAGAGGGGCGGGGCAAACTCTGTGCTGGGGGAGGGAGGAAGCGCTCCCATTAGACTGCTGGGCAGAGGGGCGGGGCAAACTCTGCACTGGGGTGACTGCATGGGTGCCCACAAAGAGAGCTCCGAATGCCACCTTTGGCACGCGTGCCATAGGTTCGCTACAACTGGGCTAGAAGAAGTCTTTCGCACTGTCTCTCACATAATATGCAATCTGTGGTTCATCCACCAAAACAGACTGTCAGTCAAGGTCAGACCAGACAAAATGGCTCACAAGAGGGGAAAAGTCCACGTTACATTTGCCCATACATGTTTGGCTTTTCTTAATAGGATTCCAGCCTGAGAATACCTTTGGACATACTGGGGCTTATACTTCAAGTACAGACCAAGAAATCCAAATTGTAGCAAGAGGGAAATGGGGGGGAAATTTGTGCATGCTGAAAATAAAAAAGGTGCAATTTCACAATTTCAAAAATATTTTTTCTTCTTCATACAAATTCCTAATTCCACGCATATCTATTACAAAAATGCAGTGAGTTTGCTCATGAGTGCCCTGGCTTTTAGGTCTCTCTTGTTAGCTGGGATGAAATTTGGCAGCACTTCCAATCCAATTTTCCTTCCTAAATTCTGAGGGCTATAGTATGCCATTTGTGCCATGACTGATGGATCAGAGGGGTAAGGAAGGATTGGGCAAACAGATCAGGGGTGCCCAAACTTTTTGGGTTGTGGGCCGGTCACATGGTTCAGCGGGCCAGTCACGTGGTTCCTCCCACCGGAAACAGAAGTAAAACACGCCTTGCAATCTGTTTTGCAACAGATATGTTTTGCAACAGGATGAGATAGATTTTAGACAGCCATGTTCTCTGCTTAAACCAGGGGTGCCCAAACTATGGCCCACGAGCCGGATCTGCGTTTTACTTCTGTTTCTGGGAGCAACGAGGGCGGCGTGGGCTGGATGAATTAGTGACGGGGGCTGGATCCGGCCTGGAGGCCGTAGTTTGGGCACCCCTGAAATAGATAGTGCCCCCCCCATTTGATCTACATTCAGATAGGTACTCTTAGGCTTCTTTTCTCTGAAATTACTCCCTGCTTCTTGACTAATTTTCTTAGATGAAAAATGGACTGTTGGTTCTTTTTCTTGTGGTATACATAACTGGATTTCCTAGATAATAAATTTCCTTCTCCCCTTACTACCAGTCTTTTTAGAAGTCACAAGTTCATCCCTAGATTGTCAGCACTCTGAAAGTAAAAATAACAAATATTCCTGAGAAGGAACATAACTAGAAAGCAGCTTAGATTTCTTCTCCCTCCTCCTGTGGTATGAATGAGTTTACATGCAAATAGGTTACACATTTTGTGGGTTGGAGAGATGACTCACTAACACACAGAGAGAAATATCTTTTCAATATTTCTCTGCAGGTCGGGTTTGTAAATGCAGGCAAGCCTTCTCTTCCACGGCCGGTGTCTCGCTGCCCCATGCAATGCAAGCAGACCTTCTAAGGGAAGTCTTGGAATCCAAAATGATCGAGTTTAGCAGCTGATGGACCTGAGTGGGTGTAGATGAGTAATGCGGCTTTGTGGTTTCGTTCCCTTTATGTTTTGGCTCTAACCTCCCCAAATGCAGGAGACATCATCCCTGCCAAGAGAGCACATGCCGCTGACATACAATGACCCCACTTCTATTAGTGAGTAAGTCTGCCTCCCTGGGCTGGTGAGTGTAGAGGTACAAAACAAGAACAGATGTGGAAGGCTTCAAAAGCTGAGAAACTGGAGATGGAAGAGGCATGATGAGGTCATTGCATGGTTGACCCAGAATCTAAAAACTTGCTTTGCTAACTGCTGCTTCTGTTGTTCCACTGAGTGTTTCTTTTTCTATCTTATTAATTTACTAGCAGGGGTGACCGGCTTCGCCCAGGTGGTCCCAATCCGGCTAGCTGAGTGCCAGTGTTGCCCGGAGTGGGCCTGTGATGTGAACTTGGCGATGTCATCACAATCTCCCCCCCCCCTTTGCTGGTTGGCCTAGCACTGGGGCAGACACAAACACTCCTGTTAAATATACTCCCCTTTGCAGATCAATTTAGGGGGCAAACCACCATCCCCTGGGCTTTGGGACCCCAAAAGTGACCTGCTCACGTGCACAAGGTACGTGTGTGCTGAATCTCATGGAGTTTGGTCGAGGGGTGCGGCAGCCCATTCTGGACACTGAAGCCACACCTTTGCTTTATAGGTATAGATTTTATTTATTTATTAATTAATACGAAGTCTGCCCAGGTTAACTAACCTGACAACCCTGAGGCCTAGCGGCGTTGGGTGTCAAAATCCAGAGGGAAGAGTGATGGTCCACAAGTGGATTAAATCCCACTTGAATCCATCTTGATGGAGGGCAGCAGTTTCATCAATCCTGGTCTGGGGCCAAGGAGGACTTTGTGCGCCAAAAGGGATCAGGACCAGAAAGTAACTTGCGGAACTGGATCAGTGATACATGTGTCACGCAATTATACATGTGTCACGTGCAATGCGGAAGGCAAATGGAAGGCCAATCTTCATGGCTGATCGCCATGATCATCATCAATATTCTGAATCAGATATGGTGCAAGAAAATGAAGATTAATTAATATCAACCAAAAAAACATATAAACATAAATACAACACTAATAATAATAATAAAAATAACTTGACATAATCAAATATGTGCACTCACCACTAATGGGACGTTATTATAAGAACATAAGAACAGCCTTGCTGTAACAGGCCACAGCCCATCCAGTCCAGCATTCTGTCTCACACACTGGCTCATCGTTTGCTTCAGGGTATTCCCAAGCAGATGCCTTCACCTCCTTAGGATTCCGTGGAAATTATTTTACCCTTATAATCTGAACAAAGATTTCCCTTATTCTTATCCCCTATTTCCAAAAGGTCGCAATTACTACAACAAAGGTAGCAAAGTGGGATGTAAAGTAAATTCCAAAATTCATACAGTACTCGGGTAATATCCTTTCTTAATCTAATCAAAAAAAGGTTCAGAAAATGAGTGTGAAATTTCAAGATGTTTAGACTTTATCCATCAGGTAAGATGTTACAAAAGCAGAGGGAAGAGAGAAGATTTCATCATCAAATAGGAATTTAAAGCCTTGTTTTCTAGAAATTAGAGCTAGTGAATCATAGAATAACTGAGTTGGAAGGGGCTTTTCAGGCCAGTGAGTCCAGCCCCCTGCTCAATGCAGGAATCTAAATCAAAGCAGATATGACAGATGGTTGTCTAATTCTCTCTTGAATGCTTCCAATGTTGACTTGAGGTGTTTTTTTTTTTAAAAAATCGGTATTTTTTGGACAGTACAGTACTTGGACCAATCATCTCTCTTTAAATTGTAACTCAGATTTGTTCACTTTCATGATCTCATTACTGGGCAGACCTTAGTAATAATTACAATTAACCTTTCATCTTTGCATTTTCTGGAGAAGATTTGTTAGACACATGTGGGCTGACCTGCTGCCAAGTGCTTTGAAGGCCCCCAACTTTAAACAATGCTAATTTGTACACATTTTACTAATTTGTAAAGGAGAAGAGTTGAGTTAGTTGGTTCCTCACCTTTGGCCAGCTGGTTCAGTTACTTGTCAATCAGGGCTGCAAAATGATGTTTCTTTACTACCAATAATATGGGGCTGTGCTTTGGTTATCATAATCTTCTCCTGTGCTCAGTCACTGTGGTTCATGTGGTAGAGATGTGGTTGTAATGTGTACTCCATCTAAAGCAGTGCCACTAAATGAATGGGATTTGTTAAATCAGCTGGATTTGGCCCACAAGATTTGCTTATTTGGTTATTGCACTAGATCAGGGTTCCTCAAACTTGGCTCCCCAGATGTTCTTGGACTTCAATTTCCAGAAGCCCTGATCAGCAGTTGTGCTGACTTCTGGTAATTGAAGTCCAAGAACACCTGGAGATCCATGTTTGTTGACCCCTACACTAGATCTACAATACAGCTGAATTTCTAGGGTTTCATGCCTAGAAAGAAACAATACAACTAATGAAATTATCATGGTAAGCAGTAGTCTGAAATGGTCCCTATTTATCTACGAACAGAAAATGCTCTGTCGTACTCTCTAATGCGAGGGTTCCCAACCTTTTCAAGCCGGGGGCAGGGGCAAATTCTCTCAGTCAGCTTCGAGGGCCAGACAGCCATTTTGCACTGTCTGCACGATGGGGGTGGCCATTTTGTCCCAACAGCTTCAAAGGGTTGGTGGCCAGTTTGTTTCTCGAATGCCCTTGGAGGGGTGGGGTAGCAGATCCGGCTCATGGACCTTAGGTTGGGAACCCCTGCTCTACAACATACTTTGGTATTTCCATCTTTTATTCAAAGAAGCACAACTGGCTGCTTAACCTGCATCAGTTGCTCTTTCTGATCGTTGTGGATTCACACACTCCACACTTCTTTCCTCAGCATCTTGTTCATCTGTTCTCTTTGGTGGTTGGAGGTGTTCCTTTATATGTGGGAGGTAGCTATGAGGAGGTTACTAGGGGGACATTCCAGAACATGCCTGTACACAAGCTAGTTTGTGTAAATCACAGATAGACTACCATAGTTACCACTAAGCAACTAGTCACTGCAAGTATGCGGACCTATGCTTCCGCATTTAATGGACTCAACTGATGCTGTCTCATTCAGAGCATGACAGGCAAGCTGGCCTGTGGTTTCTTCTTCATTCATCAAGTGCTTGTTCTTTCAATAGTATACCATACACAAGGCCTGTTCTTCATGAGTTTGTAAAACATGTCTTAAGCGGGTTGGGGATTTATATGTCACCTGTATACAATCAGGGAGTTGTAATGCAAATAAATAAATACTTAAAAAATTAAAAGCCTAATATTTGCAGACTCTCCACCAGTTT
This sequence comes from Bradypodion ventrale, assembly GCA_035047345.1. Taxonomy (NCBI): domain Eukaryota; kingdom Metazoa; phylum Chordata; class Lepidosauria; order Squamata; family Chamaeleonidae; genus Bradypodion; species Bradypodion ventrale. The sequence continues at coordinate 10,851,500 of JAWDJE010000010.1, forward strand.
CCCTTTTTTCTGCATTGGGAGGCACAAAACACACCCTTCCAGATGTTGCTGGGCACTTGGCTCTGCTGGATGAAGCCAATAGCAGTTCCAATCATCTGACTACTCTGGAAGGCTTGGGCCTAACTCTTTTCTATTGTGGCTTCAGGAATTGCACAACCTGCTAGGCAACCTCAGTAGAAAAGAGGAAACCCAACCTGTTCACTTACCTTTATGCAACCATCCAAGCAATTGCTGTTAATTCTATCACTTGGAGGCAAGCCTTAGACATCCTACATTTTCTCTCATCCAGGAGAGACCCGTTTGGGTGTCAGCACTGACGTAGCCGGTATGCCACTGACACAGGCCGTTAACCTGTATTGGCGCAAGATGTGATGGAGGAACACCACTTCCACTTTATCTTTTTCCTATCTTCATGCTTCGCTTTGCTTGTTACAAATAATAAGTCTGGAAATATGGCAATTTAATAGAGGAAATCTCCCTTTGTGGCCTAGGCCAGGCTAGACGAGATTCTGGAATGATTTGATCTAACCACAGTTCAATTTTTAATTACTGTGTTCTCTTCTGAGCCAAATGCTCGCTTGAGGGCCTTTGTAGAGGAAGGGAAGGACTTCAGATCCAAAAAGCCGCATGAAAACAATATTTTTTAAAAAATCCCCTTCTCCTGTGCCACTAATTTAAATGAAAGGCCATTTCCTTATCTGCGTTTAATAAAAAGTCAACAAAAATAATAATAGAATCATTGTCTAGTTTACCTTGCTACCAGTCCAGACTTCAGGAGACCCATTGACTTGGTGAGTTTTCCATTACTGGTGACTTATTGTAGTCAACAATAGATTCAGTGGGTCTACTTTAATTAGGACCAGCAATAGCTTACCTTTGACCTTACCTTCCACTGGAATGCTGCCTCACCCTCAGTCTCTCTGAAACTGAATTGAAATAGAGATGAGCTGAAAGTTACTCTCTTCTTTTTTTAAAAAAATGGGTTGTATATGACATTTTTCAAGAGATGTCAGGGCAGCATATTGTCATGGTAGGTACAATATTTGCAGATGGGGGGTGAGTGATTATATTTGGAGTCCAGTTACCAGATTCCGAAAGACTTCTAGGTAGATGGGGCCAAAGTCGTAAATGAATGCCCTGCCCTGTACCCCCTAATATAGCTTACTGTTCTCAAGTGTGAGTGATGGAGGACTCCATTCCACCACCATTGCTGAAGTCAGGTTCAACCAGCAGATGGGTTCAGTGGATAGAATGGAAAGGTGAACATCATCGTGTCCTGCAGTAAGCATCAAAATCTCTTAAATCAGCCCTAATCCCCACATGTAGTCTTCTATCCAACTGCCTAGATGAGAAATTTTGGGAGTTGGGCTACTACTACTACTGTTTATTTATTGCATTTCTATACCGCCCATTTGGCAGTTCTCCTCCTCTGTATCGGAATATAGGTGACCTCATGGCGATCAGCCATGAAGACTGTCCTGAGAATATAATGCAGTGGCCTTTCATCTGCCTTCCGCATCACAGCATGACACCATTGAGCCAGTTCCACAAGTCACTTTCTGGTTCTGAGCCCTTTTGACACGCAAAGTCCTCCTCAGCCCCAGGCCAGTATTGATGAAGCTGCTACCCTCCATCAAGATGGATTCAAGTGGGATTTAATCCACTTGGGGACCACCACCCTTCTCTGTGGATTTCGGCACCCAAGGCCGTTAGTCCTCAGTGTTTCAGGTTAGTTAACTGCTGCCTGACACTTGGTGTTGAGTTGCTGGCAGTATGGTCAACTCTATGACCATAGCAGGATAACCTTTCCGGACTACGAAAGAACAACTTCTCCTCTTGCCAGATTCTTCCCATGGAATAGACAAGTGTTTCTCAACGTTTGTTTCCCAGGTGTTTTTGGACTTTTAATTCCCAGAAGCCCAAGTCAATAACCTGTTGCTCAGGGCTCCTGGGAACTGAAATTCAAAAACATCTGGGTACCCAAGGTTGAGAAACCCTGGAACAGACTGAAGCTTTAAGCCCCACTGAACTTACACCGTAGACCTGTGTTGTTGTACAGCCACATGTGTTAGTTGCTGCCTAGTTATAGCAAAGTACCCCAAAGCAGTTTTTGAGGAATGTGGAATATTTAACGAGGGATTTTTACTGTTGGGTCCCCAATGGGTTTCTTGTGGTCCAGCCAAGATATGAGCACAGATCTGCTGGGTCATAGTCTGTGACTCTGTCCAACGCACCATGCAGTTTGTGTTGAAAACCATGCTTATGCACATGTCAAAGTAACAGGAGGAAATGGTAAATGGGTCTGGCAGACTTGAGTTGTGCCCACCCTTTTCCCGTTTAAAATCAATTTGAAACATACCAAAGAATCTCTGGTTTTTATTAAAAAAATTAATACTTCTAGCCGTCTGCAATCTTATCAAGGCTTCTTGCTGACGACAGCAAAGAGGAATGAGTAGCCCTTAATAAGATCCTTATCACTCTCCTATTAAAAATGTAGGGGAGGACGGGTTAAGCATTAGCACGGAGGGAGGGGGGAGAGAAAGGGGATCTATTTGGACAAGTTAGCAAGCATTAAGCCCTGCTATTGTTGTGATTTAGGAAGAGGAAACCCATAAGCCCATTGAAATAATTCATGGTGTGTAAGTTGAGATAGAATGCAAAGGCCTGGATTTCCCAAACAAATGTTTTCAGCTTCAGTTACTCTGTGTCATCATGCAGCCTTTAGGGATTATAAAACCCAATTATATGCAGTTTCTGGTCCCTGCTGTCCATTTTCATATTATTACAAGTGGACTAAGAGTGGAGTCAATCTCCCTACTATTCCACTTACACAAATTACACAGGGTGTAACGGATAATACTAATGGTTGTCAAGCCCCTAAAATTAAACACATTCCAATTCAGAACAGCCAAAACCTGTATGCCTCAAATCTTGGATTCAAACCAGCATATAGAAGATGGTTTTGAAAAACATAAAATAACTGGAACAGAATTTGTTGAATTTACAGCAGCATATGACACTGCCTATCATCAATTACTGCTGAAAAGGTTGTCTTCATTATTCAAGATCATGAATTAATAGAAATGGTCACCACTCTAAGTCAAAACTGAAGGTACTTTGTTGAATTTAAAGGAGTCAAAGTTTGTGGAGAAAGCCAAAGGAATGGTCCTCTACAGGGTAGCATTCTGGCACCATTATTTTTATAACATTTACACAAATGATCAACCAAATCCCCTAATGGTTTCATCTAAGCCAGTGTTTCCCAATCTTTGGTTTTTTAACTTCAATTCCCAGAAGCCTAAGTCAATTCCCCAGAGCACTGATGAGCCGATATACTGACTTAGGCTTCTGGGAATTGAAGTCACCCTGTGAGGCCCACGTTGGGAACCGCTTACCTAGACTATTCATCTTACCTTGAATGGACTGTGGTGGCTCAGTGGTTAAGAAGCTCACCTTGTTAGCTGGAAGGCTGGCAAGTTGGCAGTTTGAGATCTGGGTACTGCATGACAGATTGAGCACCCGTCTCTGTCCCAGCTCTTGGGGACATGAAGGGAGCTTCATTTGGGCGTTCCCTGAGCAGAGTTTCTTCCACAACAATCCTTTCAACCCAGAATAATTTCTGACACAAAATAATAATAATAATAATAATAATAATAATAATAATAATAATAATAATAATAATAATAATAATAATAATAATAATAATAATAATTATTATTATTATTATTATTATTATTATTATTATTATTATTATTATCTTGAAAGTTGAGGGGGAAACCTTTCAGTTCATCAAGCACCAGCTAACCTCTGCATTAGAAGATATCTCCTTATGTTACAAAAACAACCAGCTGAAAACAAATTATTTCAAAATGCAAGTCTGTGCTGTCCACGTAAGCAACAGAGAAGCAGAGAGGAAGCTCCAACATTGCTTTGAAAGTAAGATTTTGGATCTCTGCTCTACGACAAAGTATTTGGAAATCACTCTGTATCAAACCCTGACCTACAAAAAAAAAAAATCACCTAAACACCAAAAAGAAAGTTGTGACCAGGAGTAACATACTGTACTTAGGAAACTAACTGATTCAGACTGGGATGCTCATTCACAAATAATAAAACAATAGTCCTGTCCCTTTGTTACTCCACAGCAGAATACTCTAGTTCTCTATGGTATAAATCAGAATGTGCCAAATATGCGGATGTAGCTTTTAATGAATCGTGCAGGATTATTACTGGCTGCCTGAAATCTTTCCCCACTGAAAAAGTTACTTTGTTTCTCTGGAAGTATGCTGAGATGTCCTAGCAAATAATGAACAAAATAAGGTAACATAGGACCAAATCCATCAATTTAATGGACACCAAATCCCTAGAATGATGGCTAAAATTAGGGAAACATTTTCTGCACACCTCAGACACTAAAAATTAAACCAGAAGAGGTAAGGATAAACCTATGGAGAGCAAAACAGCACACCTTGTTGAATGGATGACTGCTGGTTCTTCTTTCATGTGGACTCTGGACTGCCAAAATGAAGCCTCTTTCTTTGCTTTTTCATTGCCGAAACCCAAGTCCTCATTGGTGCCAAATTTGTTGAGAATTTAGGATTAATATAATCTTTCAAAGTTTTGCTTTTTCAATGATTTCCCAATTTTATAGGCATTATAAAAACTGCTGGGTGAATTATATTATGTTTGGCATACTTCAGAGATGAGTGTCTTTTAAGGTACAACTTATGATAACGCTGGAGGGACTTTATTTTTTTTATTGTTGTTGTTGTAGGATTGATGACATTTCAAGCTGTTTTCCCACTTTACAGTCTGTGCAGGAAGCAGCTCACTGCAAGTAAAACAATAACATTCAGAGAATGAATAAATCTTGACAATAAAGTCATAAAACACGACAGTGTTCATAAAACCTAGAGGATAAAAAACATTTTAAAACTCCACCACCCAGATGGCTGCAATTTACTCATTAAAACTTCTGGTGCAGGAATAGGTTCCATAGGCCAACTTGTCATAATGTACACTACATTGGTAATGCATCATTAGACCCCCATAGCCATCATGGAATCCAGTTTTTAATAGAAGTGGAACAAGAAAATGAAATATTAATTAATCATCCTTTTGATATTTTTTTTCTTAAAGTGAAGTGTGGTCAGAATTTCTGAAAAATCTTCAAAAGTAACTTTGTAAAGAATTAATTAGAATAGTCTGACCTGGTTAACCATTTTGTTAAATTGAATTACAGAGAAGGTCAAACTTTGGGCTCTATAATCTGTTCAATACGGAATACAACATCCTGTCTCATTGTTTTGCTATTTATTTATGGGAAATAAGGAGAAAAACACAACATATTACCATATTAAAAAGTGAAGAATAATAAGTCCATCTACACCAGTGTTTCCCAAACTTTGGATTTTGGACTTCAATTCCCAGAAGCCTAAGTCAATTCCCAAAAGCACTGATTAGTTTTTTTCAGAACATGTGTGGCATTGGTGTGTCACGATAAGCCATGGTTTGTGTTAACCATGATTTGTTGTAGAACTCACATTATACAGTGGAGAACCTTCCCACACCATTTCTGGATTTGTTCTCTCCTACCTGTATTTTCACTCCCTGTTTCAAGGTGAAGAAACAAGCGCCATAGGTACAGATTTGGCTGTCACATGTAAGCCATGGTTTAAACAACCTCATATTCATAAACTAACTGCAAACCATGAGGTTAAAATGTGGTTTGTGCCTGGTTAGTAGATAATATGATTTGGTAGCTAAAGTAGCAACACACATCCCAATTAGACAAGTTTCAAAGCTGAGCTGAAATTCTCCAAGAAAACTGAATTTGTTTTGTCATGATAATCTTTCCTGCAAACATAAAAGTTTGGTTTTCTTGCTTTGTTCTGTTTCCTTAAATAGTTCTTTGCCTGAAGGCCATAACTGGCATGGAGGGACAGTGTCTGCTCCTGCAGTTTGCCTGATTTAACCTTTGAAATCACTTGAAATATTTATATATTTAGGAAATATAGTTCTCCTGGGACAGTGCTATTTCAGCGTAGGAAGTGAGCATACAGTGATGCTGTATGATAGCAAATGGTCCTCATAGCTCTCTACTCTGACTGGCAGAAAGCTGCTGCTTTCAGATATTGGCTATGGATTAGGGAGAGGCTCAAATGTGTTCAGACTTTGAAATCCCCACATGCTCCTGAGAAGCATGTGTTTTACAACTGAGGCATTCAGAGGTACACAGAAAGAGCCTCCTCAAAGTTTGTGGTATTTTTGAACTACAATCGGGTGTACCCTGGTAACAGCAACCTTGTGTTGACAGTTAATCTTTCTCACACTTGGACTGCAACATGAACTCACCAAAAGGTGCCTTCATTTTGGCAGTTTCATGCCTGGCCTGGCCTAGACATGGAAGAAGAAGCAGGAGGTAGGCAAGAGATGTTACAGTATCTGCTGCCTCACACTTTCATATCACTTCCTGATGGTAGGGCACAGTGTTTCATTTATCTAGATTGCAGATGTTGGTGGCCCTAAAGCAAGAGTTCTCAACTATTTTGAGCCGGGGGCTGGGTCACGCTCCCTTAGACAGCTTTGGGGGCCGGACGGCCATGTTGCCCTTCCTCCACCACATGGCACTTCCTGGTGTGGTGGAGGTGGTGGTGAGCCACATGAAATGGTGCCGCAGGCCGCATCCGGCCTGTGGGCTGCAGGTTGAGAGTCCCGTCCCTAAAGAGAAAGAGAGAGAGAGAGAGTGTGTGTGTGTGTGTATGTGTGTGAGTGAGTGTGAGTGAGTGAGTGAGAGAGAGAGAGAGAGAGAGAGAGAGAGAGAGAAGGAAGATAGGCAAAGGGAACACAAATATAAACTTGATTGATTGATTTATTGATTGATTGGTTGAATTTCCATCCTGTGTTCCTCCTGTGAGCTCAGGGTGGTTTTAGTGTTCAAGGAATAAAGAAGAAAACTAATGAAGTAGTGAAATTCAGCTCTTTATTAGTGGGGTTTGAACACTGTTTGGATGGGGCAAAACTCGGACTTATATCCACGATAAACAGTAACGGTAACAATAATAACAAAAGCCCATTGGCTAACAGAGTGTGCACATTTTCAATCCACTTATTTGCATAATAATAGATACATGAGAAAAGATACATCCCGCTCCTCTTCGTAGCTGTCAAACAGGGACGCTGTTTGACAGCTTAGGAAAGCACGGGAACATGGCGGTTTGAATCGCCTTGACAGTTTAAGCACAGTTAACATACATAACAGTGGTATGCATGACTTTGCCTCCCTATTGGCTTGACAACCCTGTAAGAAAGAGGGGCTGGCCCAGTGAGTTTCATTGCCAATTGGGGATTTGAACCCATGTCTCCCAGGTTGTAGTCTGGCACGCTATTCTCTACAATGCATTGGCATGTTTTGACTCTATAAGGTTGAACCTCCCTTTTTTAATTTAAAAAGAAAGACAGCTTGATGTGGGTGACGTTGCCACTTGCAATGTGTTACGTTCAGGCTCTGATTGAAGTGGTGCCACTCTGGTTCCTGGCTGCCTTAGAGACGGAAGAGGTGGAGGCCCAGAGAGGAACCAGGACGGCAGCAGTAGAGAAAGAGAGTGGCGTAATGGTCTTTTGCCTGGTATTTACCAAGAGCAGCCTGTTCCAGCTGTGACGTTGGGTCTATTCATGCAGGAGGAAGTGAACAGATTCCAGCAGGAAGTTCTTGCCCGGTCAACTCCCTGAAGACCTTGGGAGAGACACAAGGGCTCTCTACAAGTTTTCTACTGGCAGAGCGGCACGCTTGAGTGCCACTGGCAGAGGCTGTGGAGCGACCTGTTTTGGGTGGGATCCTGGCTTCCTCTTTCCTTACTTTAACGTCATGGAGTCTTTCTTGAATGGGAAAAGCCGTTGAGAGGATGGCTGATGTCACAAACCCTCAGGGATTACTTCATAAGTGAAACATTTAAGCCTCGCTGTGCATAAGAGAGGACAAGGAGGGAAACATGTTGTGCAATTCACCCCATCCCACCCCATCCCGTCAGCAATCTTCTCTTCCACTAAATGTCCAAAATAGAGAAAAAGTCTTTAGCAGCCTGTGTCAGGCACAGTCAGCAGCTGGGCATCCCAGAAGGTTTTGGCTATAAAAATTTACTAAGCATGCTCTGTGCTTATTTGCTTAACTTCACACATCCAAATAGAGCATAGATTGTGATGCTTGGATTTCTGCAGAATTTTGAAGAAGATGCTTTCTATATTAGCAATAGGGACACTTTTCCAGTGAGGGGCATAAATATTCATTCCTCAACCTTTCACAGCTTCACGTTGGGAAATACTGTCTTGGACTAAATGCAATTTAAAGGGATCTTTTGCAGATAGAAAATGGAGGGAGGAGAGGATGTATGTGTGTGTTGTGTATTTCTCAAGGGAAAGATGAAATAAAGCTGCCATTTTAACACAGAGGGGTGTGTGTTTTTATTGCTAATTCAAGAATCCCCCATCTGTCTTGGCCACTGGTTAGAAATTGTGGAGTCAGAGTTCAAGAGGAGCAATTTTTCCAACTTCTGGTGGTGACTAGGAATGGGGTATTGTTTCCAGTGAATTCCTAAACTTAAATGGCTTGTGTGGTGCCCACACACTCATTGTATGCATGACCAGCCCAGGGTGTCTCCGGCAGGCAGGCAGATAAGGAGGCCAGATGGTCCTTAATGAGGGAGCCCAGAAGACAGAGCATTGTTCTGGAAGGAAGTGGGAACCACCTCTTGTCTCCAGCTTCTAGGCTCTGGTCTGGAAGTGAAGTCCCTTGTGGACTGAAACAGTCCCAGCGAGGGCAATTTCCAAAAGGAAATACTCGGAAAAAACTCAAAAGGATTGTCCTTGGTACAAATGCAGAAACAGAATTCTTGAACTTCTGGTGGAAACCAACAGGCTGATGGAGGCTGTAGGTGGGGTTTTGTGGTCACTGTGATAGATACTGTACATAAAAGCCTCTGCAGTTATTAAAGGTAAAAGTCACTCGTACTCGAAAGCCAGTCATATCCGACTCTAGGGTTCAGTGCACATCTCCATTTATAGCCAAAGAGCCATGCTGTCTGTGTCTGCAGTTGTTTCCATGGACATGAGACAGGCATGACTAGACACCGGAGTGCATGGAATGCTGTTTACCTCCCTACCAAAGTGATCCCTATTTATCTACTTGCAATTTCTTGCCTTCACACTGCTAGGTTGGCAGGAGCTGGAACAGAGATGGGAGCTCATTCCGTCAAGCAGTACTTGGGTCTTGAACTCTGACCTTCCAGTTGTCGAGTACAGCATCTTAACCATTTGAACCACCGCAGTCCATAAGAACATAAGAACAGCCTTGCTGGAACAGGCCACAGCCCAAACAGTACAGCATTCTGTCTCACACAGTGGCTCACCTTCTACAGTTATCATTATTTTCCTTTTCTTCCCTGTATTTATGTATTGCATTTTCTCCATCTTCCATCTAAAGAGCTTTTAGAAATGTACAAGTGCAGCAGTGTGACCAGATCTGCTTCTTATGAGGATGGCACAGAGCTTAAACTGCTGTACTGCAGTAGGTTCCAAAGGGCTGGGGCGGATACCGAGACAGCCCTCCTCCTGGTCCCAGTGAGGTGTGCCTCCCTAGCTGATGGGACCACCAGAGAGCCCCTACGGACCGTAGGATGGGTCGAAAACCTTGGGGCAGTGCGGTCTCTTAGGTATCCTGGCCCACTCCCCTCTGTTGTTTCTCTGCCATCCTCCTCCTCTCTTGTGGTGAAGTTTTAGACAAGATGGGAAAACTTGTTGTGCACTTTTTGAACTGGTTGCTACCTTCAGGTACGAGGGAAGATAGTATCCTACTTTTATCCTCACAACAATAACAAAGTGCCATTGATCAGTGCCAATGTGTGATTAAACAGAGCTGTGAAGGGTTTTTAGGAGAAAAAAAGTGTTTGTCTCGTGTGTGTGTGTGTGTGGGGGGGGGGCTGTGTAGCTATGCTGTTTAAAGGATTCTGGAGTTTGTTGTTCCAAAAAATGAGCACTCAAGTTGCACCTCTAAGCTTTTCAGGTGAAGGCAAATATCATCTAAAGTACCATCAAGTCAGGACTAACTTTGAGGACCTAAGTTTGTCCAATGTCAAAGCCAAGAACATGGCTTCATTTTGGCTATCGAGGGTTTGATTGGGACACAAAAGAAGAAGAAGAAGCACTAACTTACAGTGACCCTACTAGGCTTGTATTTACCAGTTCCACCCCCATGTGTTTCCATAGCTCCACAGGGATTTGAACTCAGGCCTCCTGATCCCCTATCCATTACACAACACAAGATATTGGGTAGTAAGTCACATAAATCCATTTCAAGTTGCTTATAAACTAAACTTGACCCCCACCTGTCTTCTTCTTCTCCCCCTATGATTTTGCAGGAGGTGGAGGGAAGCGGAAAGGGAGGAGTAAGAAATGGAGAGAAATCCTCAAATTCCCGCACATCAGCCAGTGTGATGACCTTAGGAAAAGCATAGGTAAGTGAAAAGACAAAATAGTTATGGGCTTTGTTCCTGGTACGCAGGAATGGAAGGCTTGCTGGCGGATGACGGTGCAAGATCTTGTTGAATTTGCTTGTCAGGGATGCCAACAGTGGTTTTTGCACAACTAGGGTTTGTTCCCCGAGGTGCTAGTTTTCAACCTGCTGGGAGTTTTTCCATGAAGGGACCATTAAGTGCTGCTGGCTTTATATATTTGCTGTCTTGAAAAATCTGCCTGGTGAAAGTTGAGGCATATACTGTATACTGTGGTACCTCGGACAATGACAAAACTTAGTTCCTCAAGTCGTGTTATTGTCCGTTTTTTGTCATCCGGGAGGCAGAAAAACGCTCACCCTCCGAAGGGAAAACCTGCCTAGCGCATCACCATGGAATTTTTTTTACCCATTTTGGCTTCTCCGCCAGCGCGGGTGCCTCTGTTAGGCTCCAGGGAGGCGATCCACGTTGTTTCTGACACCCCAACACACACACACACACACACACACACACACACACACACACACACACACACACACACACACACACACACACACACACACACACACACACACACACACACACACACACACACACAGGCGATGCTGCAAAGAAAAACCTCAAGCTGACGATTGAGTTTCCCCCGGCATTTTTCCTTGCAGCATCGCCTGGGGGAGATCGGGGGAGGTCAGAACCAGCCTGGATCGCCTCCCAGGAGCCGAACAGAGGCACCCAGGCTGCCTCTGCCCACCCCCACAAAAAGGACGACGTGGTCTCTTACCTGTTGACGCTGGTTGGAGATGAAAAAATTCACCATCTTTGGGTCCCTGTGTCCGGCTCTCTGCCTACCCAGGAGTGTCTGGAAGGACTTATTCCGCACTGTTCCTGCGGATTAGGGTTGGGTTTTTGAATGTAGGGACAACACTCTGTAGGGAAGAGACTGTGGGACTGGGAAGCAGTGGTGGGCATCAGCAGGTTTGCACCAGTTCGCCAGAACCGGTAGCAGAAATTCTGGCTGGCCCCGCCAATCCAAGTTTTGAAATAAAGTAGTCATATTTTGGGTGCAACGTAGGGCTTTCCCCCTGGCCATGCCCACCATACCATGGCCACAGAGTAGGTAGCAAAAAAAAGTTTGAATCCTACCACTGGGCAGATATGACTAGATTGCCCACCCAGTCGCATAGCCATGCCCACAGAGTAGGCCATGCCCACAAAGTAGGCCACACGCACAAACCACTATCACACACCCACAGTGTGGTAGTAAATTTATTTGGAGCCCATCACTGCTGGGAAGCCTTCAGTTTAAAGCAGGGGTTCCCAACCTTTTCAAGCCAGGGGGCCAGGTCACACAGTCAGCTTCGAGGGCCGGATGGCCATTTTGCCCTGCCTGCATGATGGGGGGTGGCCATTTTGTTTCTCGAATTGCCCTTTGAGGGGTGGGGGGCTACATGAAATGGCACTGGGGGACGGATTCGGCCCATGGGCCTTAGGTTGGGGAAACTTTGACCATGCTTACGGAGATGTTTGGGTAGCTGGAGTCCAAAAAAAAATACAAATACAAATATTTGTTCCCATCTTGTGGGAATTGTAATCCGGAACATGGAGGGGCAAGAGATGTCTGCCACTAAAGAGATCCTTAGAGGCAAATGCCGTAACCTACATGGTAGACATGTTTTACTGTCCTCATGTTTTGGGAAAGCCAAAACCGTTCTGCTTCCAGTGCCAGGAAGTGGCATAATGGTTAAGATGTGATATTGCAGCCAAAACTCTACTCACAATCTGAGCTTGAGTCCAGTGGCTTCAAGGCTGACACCCTTCCATCCTTCTGAGGCCAATATGATGAGTACCCAGCTTGTTGGGGGCAAAATAATTGCCGTAAAATAAATAAACTTTGTCTCAGAAATTACTCTGAGTTGAAAGGATTTTTGCTGGAGAAGCTCTGCTCAGGGGATGCCTGAATGAGGCTCCTTTCATGTCCCCTCCGCATGAAAGGAGCCTCATTCGGGCAGTGTGAACTGCTCAGAGGGGGCTCTTTAAGTTCTATGAAGCAGTATATGAGTGTAATTGCTATTGCTGTCAAACTTCATGCTTGTCTAATATGATCGTTTAGAGCAGGGTTTCTCAACCTTGGGTCAAGTTGATCAGGGCTTCTGGGTATTGAAGACCAAGAACATCTGGGGGCCCAAGGTTGATAAACCCTGTTTTAGAGGATAAATGCTGAAAGACCAGTTCTCAGGCACCATGTTAAATCTTGGCATAGTTTGCTCTTCCACTGAAGAGACAAACCATGATTTTAGGTACTTGTCTACTATCATTTTTCATTTGCTCAATCCTCTAGTCCAGGCGTTCGCAACGTTTTCCCACCATGGGCCAGACCCACCCCTGACTCATAGCTGCATGGGTCGGTGGCGTGCTTCCACCCAGTGCTTCCCTTTCCCACAGCAGCAGCATGCACAAACCTTTGGCTGCTTTGGCAGCCTCCGCTGCTCCCCATATCAGCGGGAGGGTGCTTGGATCATTTTTGCTCCATTTTTGGAATTTTTGCCACGTTTCCACTGTGTTTTGGCAGCTAGAACATGGCGCTTTTGCACTTCCTGGTTACACGGTGAGAAGCTGGGCATTGCCAGGAGCTTCACCTGCCAATGGATGTGCAAAAACATCACATTCTAGCTATCAAAATGCAGCGGAAAAATCCAAAAACGGAGCAAAAGTGCTCCAAGCACCCTCCCGCTGTTATGGGAAGTGGCAGAGGTTGCCAAAGCAGCCGAAAAAAACAGTGCAGTTGCTTGCGTTGCCACTGCCGGAACCAGCGTTTTGGTACTTCCGGTGGCTGGGGGAGCTTCCGGCAGACCCCGAGTTCTCACTGTGGGCCGGATTAATTGGTGCTGTGGGCTGGATTAGGCCCTCCGGGCCGTAGGTTGCGAATGCCTGCTCTAGTCTTAAGGTAAGATGGATCTCTGTATTGCATCTGGCTGTATGTGGAAATCTAGTAACTGGATGAAACCTAAGGCTTTTTTGGGGGTGTGTGTGAAAATATCTGTTTGACTTCCATAATGAAACCTTAGCTTTTGATCTTCTCTCTTGGTATCCTACCTCTTGACCAATATCCCAAAATCCTTGAATGTCCCACTTATTTTATCTATCACCCAAAGGACATTAGTGGGTAATTTTAGAAGTTGATGCCTTTTCGTTCTGTGCTTTGTAAATCAAACATATAAGATCTGTTTTCATGCCATGGTTAATGTTAATCTTACACACCACCTAATGCACTGTATGTGTTAATCTTGCACACCACCTAATGTGCTGTTGCTGTGTTGATCTCCTGCCCTTTTTCATCAGCTTCTGTTTCAAGGTACGACGAAAGATGCACAGAAAGGCCAAACGGTGTACGGTACAAAACTAGTAGAAAAAACCGTTTGAGGCAATAAAAGTCACAGTGAATCAACACTTTCTCCAGTGATGTCTGCAAGGAATTTATTGTAATCCAAAAGTACTTTTGGATTACAATAAATTCCCTGCAGACATCGCTGGAGAAAGTGTTGATTCACTGGGACTGTTATTGCCTCAAACGGTTTTTTCTACTAGTTCTGTTTCAAGGTAGGCAGTTGCAGAAATAAGCCACAGCTACGGGTTCAGGTGCCATGAGCCCTGGTGGCGGAGTGGTTAAACTGCTGTACTGCAAACAAAAGGTTGTGGGTTTGATCCTGACTAGGATCAAGGTTGACTCAGCCTTCCAGCCTTCCAAGGTCGGTAAATCGAGTACCCAGCATGTTGGGGGTAAAATGCTAATTAACTTGTGAACCAACCAGAGAGTGCACTAAGTGCTATGGGGTAGTATATAAGTGTAATTGCTTTTGCTTTACCATGAGAAGCCATAGTTTAAACGTGGTTTAAGCAAGTCAGCAGACAATATTGTGGCTGAACGATCAGCTGCAACTTGCTGGCAGAGGAAGGTTTGTGCCTGACAACAAGCCAAAGTTCATCTACTTACAGTTGGCTTTTTGTGGCATGCAGTTCTAGTCACTGGATGGCATACTACAGGGGTTCTCAACCTATGGCACATGGGCCAGATCCAGCCCTTGGCGCCAAATAATCCGGCCCCCGCCCTCACTCCAGCTGCCGCCAGAATTGGCCGTGGACCCATTTATGGCCGTAAATAAATGCATTTACAATGGCCGTAAATGAGTTTGTGGCCATTGTAAACGTGTTCACGGCGGCTGTAGATGAGTCCGCGGCCATCATAAATGCATTTAAGACAGCCGTGGACTCATTTACGGCAGCCATAAATGGCAGGAGGACAGCCAGTCCAGCCCCATCAACTGTTTGAGGAAGCGTGACCCAGCCCCCGACTTGAAAAGATTGAGAACCCCTGGCATAGTAAGATAATTTTAGGCTCTGGCTCTGATGGTCTTACAGGGACTTGGTCTTTAGGTAGCAGTTACTTCAAGTGCTTCAAATTCTGATAATCATCCCTTGCTGCATTGGGAGTCTTCTGCTAAGGTGGAACATGAATACCCGTCCCCCCATAGGCCTGCCCGCATGATGCCACTGTGTTTCAACCGTTTGCCTACCCACGAAAATGATCCCACCCCATTCTCTTCATCTGCAGAGCGGGACTACAACACTTTGTGCATCAGGCAGCCCATTGGTCAGCTCCTTTTTCGCCAGTTCTGTGAGACCCGGCTGGAACTCTTACGGTGCATTCACTTCCTGGACGCTGTGGTAAGGCGAGTGTGATTTCTAAAGGTGATCTGACTCACAGTGGAAATTTCGCTGCCCAGAGATTCTCACCATCTGATTCCCTTCGGACAGGGCTGGCGAACCTTTTAGAGACTGAGTGCCCAAACTGCAACCCAAAACCTACTTACGAGGTTTTAGTTTAGAAAAAAAAAACAACTCATACATTAACCTCTTTTATCTTAAAAGAAAAACACAATAATAGCTCTTTCAGTGATACAAACCTAGCTCTTCTCCAACCTCACCATGGGAATCACATTTGCCACAGACTCAACAGGCTGCCGTCCATGCTGCTCCCTCATGCCGCATGTGAGCCTGACCTCAGACAGCGCAGGGAGGAAGCACTCCCATTGGGCTGCTGGGCAGAGGGGTGGGTGATGTGAGAAATGTCCTCAGGTGCACGTGGAGAGTTGCAGCCCGGCGCAGTCCCTCTTTCTAGAACGCTGGCAAATTCTGTGCTGGGGTCATGTCATGCATTCCCACAGAGAGGGCTCTGGGTGCCCCCTCTAGCATACGTGCCATAGGTTCGCCACCACTGCCTGAGGACAACCTCTTTTTTTGGGGAGATGGCACTGATGAAAAGGAAGCATCCATAGTTCAGTGTGCTTCATGTTCATGGAGTCCTGGCTTCCTCAGCTTGATACAAGACTAGTTAAGTATCAAATGATGGGGAGGCTCCTTCTCTGTTTGATAACAATCAAGATAATCTTTGCTTAGATAATATTGGAATGGAGAAGGATTGAGCCTACTCTGTTGTAAAGTAGCATTCTGTGTAAATCCATCATGAACTACATGACTGTATATTGTACATGTACCTATTAAGAGAAGGGACACTGCTGAAAGCAAAGATTTCCACTGGCCTAGATTCAGAGCCTTGAAAAGTTACTTTTTCTGAAGGTAGAGTTCCCAGCGTTCTCCAGACAGCATGGTCATGAGTCTGGGACCATAGAAAATATCCTTTGTAGCATTAGTAAAGGTCGTCCTTGCTCGAGAGCTAGTCGTATCTGACTCTAGGGTTCAGTACTCATCTCTGTTTATAGCCAAAGAGCCAGTGCTGTCTACATCTGCAGATGTTTCCGTGGACATGTGGCAGGCATGACTAGACACCAGAGTGCACAGAATGCTATTTACCTTCCCACTGAAGTAGTCCCTATTTATCTACTTGCAATTTCTTGCTTTCGAACTGCTAGTTTGGGAGGAGCTGGGACAGAGACAGGCGCTCACTCCATCGTGCAGTACTTGGGAATCAAACTCCGACCTTCCAGTTGTTGAGTTCAGCATCTTAACCACTAGAGCCACCGCAGTCCATTAGCCATACATTTTTGCAGGTAGTATATGAAATGTCACTGCAGTATAAGACCAACATACTAAGAATTAGAAAAATGCATGATTGGTCAAGTATACATACAGACACAAGAATATTAAATAGCTACATAAGCAAAGAATTACAATGGCTGCTGTTAAAATTTTTGGGACTGTACCATCTCGCCTGTTTGTCTCATTCTGCAAGAAGAAAAGATACCTGAAAGGTAATCATAAAGAGGAAAGGAAGGATCTGTTATCAATCATCCCACAGTGCAGGACAAGTAATAATGGGCTGAAACTAAAGGAATTCAGATATATTCTGAATACTGTGTCAGGAAAAACCTCTTTATCGCTAGAGCAGTATGACAGTGGAACAAACTACCTTGAGAGGTGGTGAGCACTCCAACACTGGAAGCATTCAAGAGAGAATTGAACATCCATCTGTCAGATCTGCTTTGATTTGGATTCCTGCATTGAGCAGGAGGTTGGACTGGAATGGCCTAAAATTCAGGGATTCTGTGTTTCTATGAATGGACAAGTTTTTCAGGACCATCACCCCATGGGTGTATATGATTTTGTAATCAGTTCTTCTAAAACTTAAGAAGTACTGAAGGCATAACATGAAGTCATGAATATGAAAAGGCTTTCTGCCCTTTTCGACTTGCTAGTATTTGCAGATTCTGTGCCATATTTGGAAAGCTTGCTAGGAAACAGTGATATAATACAGAGCATGTGAGTTGTTTTTAAATTATATTGATGTTTAACATAAGTGTGGCTTTGGCAAGTTTCTTACCTCACCACAACTGATGGTCAATACATGTTCCATGAGACTTTGGTAGTTGTACTCTAAAAAAACCCTCACTTATTCCAACCTCTGTTAATATTTAATATTTGGTTTTTAAAGGAATGACAAAGCTTTCTGTCCCTCCTCTGTGTGGGGCATAGTTATCCCCAAGGCTTCTCCATTAGCTCCCAGCAACCTAGTATTTTCGAATATGCACTAGCAATTTGCATGGCCTTATTTACAAGACTGGTTTACAAGACTTTGCTGCTGTTGTAGATTCCTGACTCCCAGCTGGGCTTTGGTTGTGATAGCAAACATGTCACTCTCCAAGTATAATAATGTTGTGTCAGAAATTATTCTGGGTTGAAAGGATTTTGGCTGGAGAAATTCCGCTCAGGGGACACCTGAATGAGGCTCCTTTCATGTCCCCAAGATCTTTTCCCCACCAAAGTGGTCCCTATTTATCTACTTGCAATTTCTTGCTTTCGAACTGCTACGTTGGCAGGAGCTGGATCAGAGGCGGGTGCTCAAACCGTCATGCAGTACCTGGGTCTCGAACTACTGACTTGCCAGCCTTCCAGCTAACGAGGCGAGCGTCTTAACTACTGAGCCACTACAGCCCCTACTCTCCAGGTGTTATATTGCAACTCATGTCATCCCTCACCATTGGCTTCTTTTGCCAGGATACGGGGGGCTCAAATCTGAACAGCTGTATGAATCCTGTGCCACCTCTGTTGCTAGACTATGGATAACTTTGAAGAGCAAATAGAAAATGTGATTTTGCTTTGTTTTCCATTCATTATTTTTAATCTGGGTCATTTCTTCTTTCTTTCACTCTGTCATTCTGATGTCATCAGAAAGGTAAAGGTAAAGGTTTCCCTTGCTCGCAAGCCATTCGTATCCGACTCGGTTTCAGTGCTCACCTCTGTTCCAAAGCCGAAGAGCCAGCACTGTCTGCTTCCGCAGACGTTTCTGTGGTCATGTGGCAGGACACCGGAGTGCACGGAACTCTCTTTACCTTCCCACCGAAGGGGTCCCTATTTATCTACTTGTGATTTCTTGCTTGCAAACTGCTAGGTTGGCGGGAGCTCATTCCGTCCTGCAGTACTCAGGAATCGAACTGCTGACCTGCCGCCTTCCAGTCAGTGTCTTAGCCACTTGAGCCACTGCAGTGCCCAGAAAGGGAGAAGAACTTTTTTTTTAAAAAAAAATAAAGGCAGGTGAAAAACTGAATTCCTGAACAGAGACCTTTCCACTGGGAGAGCAGAGAATGTTTCTCAGCCCATTCCATCCGGATGACGTGTTATTTGAAAGTTAAACTCCATCTGAAATAATATCCTAGTGTTTTTATGAGCTTCTCCCGCTTCACTAGTGCCGTCCCCACCCGCGTCTTCCTTTTCAAAAATTTGCTCTTTCTCAAAGCATCTTAACTTCCAGCACAAAACAAGCCATTGCTTCAGGTCGCATCCACTTGTTTTAACCTTCAAGGAAATTTGTCTTCCTTTCATTTTTCCTTTCCTTTCCCTCCACTTTTCTTTTCCTGCGAGTTAATGCAGTGTTTCTGTTCTGGAAAACATTTGCTCCGGACTGGAGGCTTCCATGGTGCCAAGAAGCACTCTTAGATGATGTTAAGAGGAAACATTAGCCTCATAAAAAAGTTATGCGATTCCCATTACCAAACTGTTTATGCAGTTGAAGGTTTTCTCTCTTCCCTCTCCCCGTCTTTAAAATGAAAGGGAAGATAATGGACACACTGAAGTTTACATCTTTGGCAGCCCAGCGTGCAAATATTAAATAGCATACCAAAGAGATGAAGAGGGGAAGACCAGCGCACAGACCATCGCACACAGAGACACGGCAATTTTATATGAATGTGAATGACAGGAATCCTGATCTGGCCAGATGGCTCCTAAATGGGAAACATATGGTCAGAATACAGTAATTTTGCATCAGATAACACTTGCATCAGATAACGCTAAAACCACATAACGTTAATCAATGGGGGGGGGATTGCATCACATAACGTTAAAATTCTATGGGATGCATCGGATAATGTTCGCTAAAGCCTATGCCGGTTACATTGTACTGTATCTCTATGGAGTTTAATGGAGTTTAGATGCATGCATCGGATAACGTTAAAAATCGGATAACACTAAGACTTGTGGAACCAAATTTTAGCATTATCCGGTGTTTTTTTTTTACTGTATTTTGATATTTTAAAGCAGTGTTTGAACACTACTCTGGGTGGCTTAAAGGTAAAGGTTTCCCTTGCTCGAAAGCCAGTCGTATCCGACTCTAGGGTTCAGTGCTCATCTCTGTTTCAAAGCCAAAGAGCCAGCGCTGTCTGCTGCTGCAGACATTTCCGTGGTCATGTGGCAGGCATGACTAGACACGCATGGAACGCTGTTACCTTCCCACCGAAGTGGTCCCTATTTATCTACTTGCAATTTCTTGCTTTCGATCAGCTAGGTTGGCAGGAGCTGGGACAAAGTTGGGAGCTCATTCCGTCCTGCAGTACTGGGGGGCTTACAAAAAGAAAAAGAAACTACAATGAGTACTCAGCATGTTGGAGGCAAAATGCTAATTACCTTGTGAACCCGCCAGAGCAGGGATTCCCAACCTAAGGCCCGTGGGCCAGACGTGGCCCTCAGCACCATTTCAAGTGCCCCCTCCAAGAACAATGGCCATTCTCTTTGAAGATGTTGGGACAAAATGGCTGCCCTCATTGTGCAGGCAGGGCAAAATGGCTGTCCGGCCCTGGAAGCTGACTGTGAGACCCTGACTTGGCCCCCAGCTTGAAAAGGTTGGGAACCCCTCACCCAGAGAGTACAGTAAGTACTATGGGGCACTATATAAGTGTAATTGCTAAATATAACCGAGACAGTAAAGGTTTCCCTTGCTCGAAAGCCAGTCGTATCTGACTCTAGGGTTCAGTGCTCATCTCTGTTTCAAAGCTGATGAGCCAGCGCTGTCTGCTCTGCAGACGTTTCCGTGGCCATGTGGCAGGCATGACTAGACACCGGCACGCACAGAATGCTGTTTACCTTCCCACCAAAGTGATCCCTATTTATCTACTTGCAATTTCTTGCTTTTGAACTGCTAGGTTGGCAGGAGCTGGGACAAAGACGGGAGCTCATTCCGTCCTGCAGTTACTCGGGAATCGAACTGCTGACCTCCCGCCTTCCAGTCAGCATCTTAGCCACTTGAGCCACTGCAGTTCCTAACCAAGACAGTAAACAATGTAAAAACTATTAAACCAACCAAGAAAACAATGATTAATGTCAGTATAAAAAACCTAGATGGCACCAATCCATAGCAAATTAATCCCCAAAATAACGGTAAACAAGAAAAGGGTCATATAGTCGAGAATACATTTTACCCATCGCTGAGGGTTGCTTTTCATTGAAGGGACATGGAAAGCTGCTCATGAGCACCCCTGCAGTCTTTGTCCAGGAGAGAGACCTTCTGTCTACCCCTTGGGGAGATGCTGCGCATTCCTTCCCATTCATTTCTCATGGCTGTTGCCAAGAGGCCCTCTCATTTAAGGACAACACAGATGTCACTTAAGCCTTGAGAATGGCAATGACCCACAAGCCATCCAAGCTATGTAGACCCCACCAGTTTCCTATTTTGGTTGTTCCTGTTTGGAAGGGAGGGGGCTGTCTTTTTTAGAGAAGAAACTGTTGGAAGGGGGAACCCCACATCACACCTGTTCCAGCCTGCTCTTCAGATCAGCTATCGCGTCAACTATGCTCCCCTCCACTGGTTTCAGAAGAGAGTTGGAAAAGTTACCTTTTCGGATGACCACTTCCAGGTTCCTCCAGCCAACAAGGTTGGTGATCTTCCAGTCTGCAACAAAGACAAATGGGAGACATCTAAACAAAGTGTGGTGGCTTTATAAGGTAGGTTCAAATGAGCCAAAATTTAAATTGGGCCCATTGAAGAAATGGAAGAAGGTGGAAGAATCATCAAGGAAGTGTACAAACCAGATGGGGAGCAAGGTCATTGCTCTGCGGTATTTGGAGCATGACAGCACAAGGAACTGAAAAAGGCATTGTATGGAGAGATTGGAAAAACGCTAATCGGTAACAGAGATGAGATGGCGCTGCCCAACATCTATTGTGTTTCTGTCTTCTCCTTGAAAGAAAACAGTGGTCTACTGAGTACCAACAGAATGAATGACGATGTGAGGGGTCTGCCACCCAAGCTACAGATAAAGATGGCATGGAAATGTCTAGCTTAATAGAATCCAGATCTTCTGGGCTAGAGGAAAGGGTTCTAAGGAAACTTGCAGACGTCATCTTTGAGCCTGTGATTATAGTTGATAAGGGACTGCAGTGGCTCAAGTGGTTAAGACGCTAAAGTCGACAACTGGAAGCTCGGAGTTCGATTCCCAAGTACTCCACAATGGAGTGAGCTCCCGTTTCTGTGCCAGCTCCTGCCAAACTAGCAGTTCGAAAGCAAGGAATTGCAAGTAGATAAATAGGTAACACTTCATTGGCAAGGTAAACAGCATTCCATGTTGAGGCATGCCTGCCGCGTGTCCACGGAAACGTCTGCAGACGTAGACAGCCCTGTCTCTTTGGCTATAAACAGAGGTGAGCACTGAACCCTAGAGTCGGATATGACTAGCTTTCAAGCAAGGGTGACCTTTACCTTATAGTTGAGAATTCATGGAGCCACTGGTGATGTCCCAAGTGAGTGGGGGAAAAGCAAATCCTGCCCCCATCTTCAAAGGGAAACTGCGGGGAGGAAACAGGCGATTACCAACTGATCAACTCACTCCCCACTACCAGAGCAAGTTTTACAACAAATTGTTGAAGAGTTGGTGTGTGAGCACATGGAAAAGAATGCTGTGATTACTAAAAGGCCATGTGCCTTTCTCAGAAACGTTGTGCCAAACTAAGCTCTCTTTTGGCTTATTCACAAACTTCGTAGATGAGAATTTGCGTGAATGTAGACTGAACTTGACGGCTGGAAGGTTGGCAGGTAGGCAGTTCGAGACCTGAGTACTGCACGACAGAATGAGCAACCGTCTCTGTCCCAGCTCCTGCCAACCTAGCAGTTCGAATGCAAGAAATTGCTAGTAGATAAATAGGGACCACTTCGGTGGGAAGGTAAACAGCGTTCTGTGAGCGCCGGTGTCTAGTCATGCCTGCCACATGGCCACGGAAACATCTGCAGAGCAGACAGCGCTGGCTCATCAGCTTTGAAACAGAGATGAGCACTGAACCCTAGAGTCAGATATGACTGGCTTTTGAGCAAGGGCGACCTTACCTTACCGAGTCTTTCTTAATTTCAGTGAGGTTTTCAGCAAGGTCCTCGATTGTACCCATAGGTGGCTAGAATATGCTAGCATTAGGGTAGGTTTGTGTCTGGTTGATGTGCTCTATCCAGAGAGTCAACACCAGTGGTCCTCTGTCATTCTGAAGAGAAATGCCAAATCCAGTACTATCGAGTTCTGTCCTGGGCCCAGCAATGTTTAACATATTTAACCTTTATCTAATTTACAAATGACACCAACATAGGTTTCCCTTGCTCGAAAGCCAGTCGTATCCAACTCTAGGGTTCAGTGCTCATCTCTGTTTCAAAGCTGAAGAGCCAGTGCTGTCTGCTTCTGCAGACGTTTCCGTGGTCATTTGGCAGGCATGACTAGACACCGGAGTGCACAGAACGCTGTTTACCGTCCCACTGAAGTGGTCTAGGACAGAAGTCGGGAGCTCATTCCATCCTGCAGTACTCGGGAATCAAACTGCTGACCTCCTGCCTTCCAGTCAATGCCTTGGCCACTTGAGCCACTGCAGTCCCAACACCAACATTGGAAGCATAATTAATATTTCTTTGGACACATGATCATTATTCAGGATAAACCTTAGCAGGTTATGTGGCAGGCATGACTAGGTGCACACAGAACGCTGTTACCTTTCCTGCTCAAGTGGTACCTATTTATCTACTTGCAATTTGGCAGGAACTAACTCTGCCATGTAGCACTCTAATCCCGAACTGCTGACCTGCCGAACTTCAAGTAGTCAGTGTCGTAACCACTGAACTACTGCTGTCCACAGTTATCTTTACTGTTAGCTATGCTGATCAGAGCTGACGGGGGTTTATAGGTCTCCCTTGCGCGAAAGCCTGTCGTATCCGACTCTAGGGTTCAGTGCTCATATAACTTTAAATCTACAGTTCGTCTTCCATTGTTGTAGGTTTTCTTTAAAGAGTTCATTACAAATAGTTGTGTCTTTGCCATGTGTTTCTTTGGATTTTATAGTGCTCTCCTGCTGAGGTCAGTTCTGCCCATCTCTTGCCAGACCAATTAACCCTTCGATAGCTCCTTGGAGTCCCAACTGCTTGGGGAGGGGTGGGTGGGTGGGTGGGGCTGCTTGCTTGTTTCTCCCTGGTCTCCTAGCACCGAGCTCTGTTCCAAAACATTCAAGAGGCGACCTGTGGGTCAGATTTTTATAGCAGCCACTGCAACAGGCTCCTCTCTGAACACCAGGCAGTTTGTGTCCTGTGCAAAAATGGGCAGGAATGGGGGGCTGGGGCGAAGGTGGACAGTTGAGAGGCAGAAACGGGCAGGGGGGGGGGATGAACTGGACTTCATCTGGGGTTTCCAGACCCCGGGCTCAAAAGCTGCCCAGGTATACTTTGAATACCTATGTGTTGTCGGTGTGACCCACCTCACTTGGCTGCTGGGATACTTTTCATTTCTATTCCAGGGGGTCCATCATACTTAGACCCTAGGGCAGTGATCCTCCACGAAGACTGTGAATACAATAGGGCCCTCCCTAGACGGCAGGCAACCTTGCCGGCTAATCTTTCTAACACCAGATCAAACCAAAGGGATTAAAGGATGATATAGCTGAGGAACTCAACCTCCCCTATATCACTTAGAGGACTCTGAATAGGCTGAGAGTCGGAGTCCCTAAATGGAAGTCCAACATGCTCAAGCAGGGGTTGCTGGTGGACAACGACACATTGTGTGAATCTGAAGACATACAGAATCTGGTTCATTTCTGGTCTGCTGATTAGTGCCAGAAACATGCACTGATGAGGACTTAAGTTTGGCCAACGACAAACTGGAGATTTTTGCTGGAGAAACTCCACTCGGGACACACGGATGAGGCTCCTTTCATGTCCCCAAGATCTTTTCCCACCCAAGTGGTCCATGTTTATCTACTTGCAATTTCTTGTTTTTGAAACTGTTAGGTTGGCAGGAGCTGGGCCAAAGACCGGCTCTCAAAGCATCATGCAGTACCCAGGTCTCGAACAGGTGACTTGCCAGCCTTCCAGCTAACAAGGGCAGCTTCTTAACCACTGAGCCACCACGGCCCCTTTAAAAGGAACTGCTGAAAATCTGATCCCGGATGTCACATGAAGGTCTCATTATGTGTTCCTTTTGAAAGTGCTTGTGTCTCTTGAGATGCTAGGGGTTGAACCTGGGATGCAGTGCTTGGGAAGCACATGTTCTATTGTAGAGCTACTACATATTCAGGCATGGCTGAAATGACAGGTGGGAACGAGGATGGATTCCAGATGGGCAAACCAAGAGCCTGGGAAGGTGGGGAGATGGAACTCAAGCACTCTGGGCTTTAGTGGTGGAGTGTTCCCCTGGATCCTCACAAATCGACTTAAAGGTTGATGGTGGGGATCTTTTCCTGCCAAGACCATCTTGTGTTTTGATTATCATCTCTTTCTTCCTAGGCAGAATATGAGCTTTGCCCAGATGAGAAACGCAAGGAAATGGGAGAAGAGATTTTCCATCAGTTCTTCAGCAGTGAGGTATGTACATTGTCTACATGGAGCAAAGGTGTGTCTACTTCAAAGCAGGTATCGTTTGGCCAGTAAAGATCATTCCTGTGGCTCTCCAAACCTTCCATTTTCTCATTTAAAAACTGGGAATTCTACCTTTAGAAGCCTCCAGGGAATATGTCTCTCCTATAAAATAAAGCACAGATGGACATGGAAACACAAACCATGTTTTGGCTCCCAGAATCCATTTTATGATAACTCGGGGGGGGGGGGGACTTTTTGGTCACTTCTAATTTCTTTGGAAAGGACTGTGATGGCTTAGTGGTTAAGATGCTGAACTTGATGACTGGAAGGTTGGCAGGTGAGCAGTTCAAGTACTTAAGTGCTGCACGACGGAATGAGTGCCCATCTCTGTCCCAGACTCTCAGCTCCTGCCAACCTAGTAGTTTAAAAGCAAGAAATTGCAAGTAAATAAATAGGGACCACTTTGGTGGGAAGGTAAGCAGCATTCAGTGAACTTTGGTGTCTAGTCATGCCTGCCACATGATCACAGCAACGTCTGCAGATGCAGACAGTTTGGGCTGGCTCTTTGGCTATAAATGGAGATGTGCACCACACCCTAGAGTAGGATACAACTGACTTTCGAGCAGGGGTGACCTTTACCTAGTTTCTTTGGAAGGGGATGGTGTGGCTACAGATGAGACTTGCATGTCTTAGGGTCTTCCGCTCCCACAATTTAGCAAGATCTTTGCAAGTTGAAGTAATGGGAGTGAAAACCCTTAAGATATGTAAGTCCTACCCCTAGGTGTGACTGATGAGAGTCCAGGAGGCTGAAACCTGAAAATTACTTCTGGACCCTCTACAGCAGGGGTGGCCAACCTTTTTTCCACTGTGAGCCTGACAACACACACACCCAGACAGCTGAGCGGGCCGGACCATGCCCCCTGGAAGCGGGCGCATTTATGTCTGTTGTAAATGCGGCCACTCACGTGTTTAAGACAGTCGCTCATGCGTTTGTGGCTGACGTAAGGCATGCGTAAACACATCCACTTCTGGGTGCAGCGGCGGCAGTGGCTGGGCGGATGAATTGGTGTAGGGGGCCAGGGCAAGTCGGCAGGCAGTAGGTTGAGAACCCCTCTGTACAGTCACTCCAAAAGAGGTGATATGAGGATAAGGGAGGGAGAGCCTCTGAAACGTATCAGTAGCAGCAATACTAAATACCTCTATGGCACATTTCCATTTTTGAAAGCTGGGGGCTGTAATATTCTATGTTGTGCAATGTCATTCATGTCCAGTCTTGTTGTGTTGTCATGTTTTTATCTTAGTCTTTGGGTTATCTGGCCGAGATCAGGCAGTCGCTTATGAACCAGTGTGCAGAGGAACTGCAGAGAACCCCTTGCAAAGAGCTCTTCAGCAGTTGTGTGCAGTGAGTACTGGGCTTTCTGGAGGTTGAAAGCAGGGAGAAGTGGTGGTTGTATCGTGGGCCAGATGAATTGGCGTTGGGGCTGGATCCAGCCCAGGGGCCATAGTTTGGGCACCCCTGGTTTAAGCAGAGAAAATGGCAGCCTAAAAAATGTATCTCACCTTGTTACAAAACATCCTTCCAGTAGGAGGAACCACGTGACCAGCCCGCTAAAACACGTAACTAACCCACAGCCCAAAAAGTTTGGGCATACCTCTATGCCTTAAGTAATGGGTAATCTTTAATTACAGTTTGTTGAAACAAGATTATTTCGTAAACCACAATTTTATTTGGATCTTAACTCCTACATCTTCGACAGACGTTTGCACGAGTACCTGAGTGGAGCCCCTTTCGCAAACTACCAAGACAGCATGTATTTTGACAGATTTCTCCAATGGAAATACCTGGAAAGGTAAGGCTGTTGGTCAGTAAGACTGAATGCTTTTCACCAAAGCTTATCAAAATTTGATTTAAGGCTTTTTATCCCTCTCCTTACCCTTTTAGACAATCAGTGACCAAAGATACTTTCAGGCAATATCGAATCCTTGGCAAAGGAGGCTTTGGAGAGGTGAGCAACTTGGGACAACCAGGAGGTGGGGTGTTGATGGAAACGTTATACAGTATACTTGTAATATGCATGGAAGGAGCATCTATTTGACTTTATCTGGTGTGGTTAACTCCAGATAATAGTGAATCACCACAGTTAATAAGAGCAATGTCCTAGCCTAGCTTGGCTAATATCTAATAAATCACTTTATTATGGTCAGTAACCAGCACAACAAAAAAGTTTTTTTAAAAAAAAATTTAAGTGCACAAGATGCAATCAAAATATACCACCACAAACATATCCACTTGAGTCAAAATAAAACAAAATCAGTTCTTAAAATTGGTGCTACGTTTGGGCCAGGTAATGAAACAGCACTTCTTTGTATCTGGCTAAAAAAAGAATAAAACAGCACAGATTTACACCGATAGGACAGCTGGCGTCACTAAAATCTGACATAAATTCAAAAGTTTAAAAGGTATTGTTATAAACATGAGGATTAAAGTGTCTGTATATGCACACAAATGCATATAATGGATATAAGTTTCTAACAGTATACATCAGTAAGGTATAAAAAGGGATTAGAAGTGCAAAGTAAAAATCATTATAGCTGGTGTTTTAACCTGTCCCCAGTATAGCTGGTTCTCTCTAATTGCCTAGCTTGGCTATTCACCAGATTCTTTGTGTTTAGAAGCCATTTTCTGCCGAGGAGAGAGAGAGAGAAGCTACTTGGATTTTCCAGTTGCAAAAGTACATGGACAGCCCAGATAGTGAACCTCCTCTTTTAGTGCAGGGTTGGACAGTTTGTGGCCCTGAGTCTGGTCCTCATCCTTTCCTTGTACAATGCACTACATCCTATCAAAAGAAACCTTGTGGATTATCAATTCAGAACCTGTGGGGAAAAGGTAGGAGTGTGTGTGTTAAGGAGAATGAACCAAAACACAGAGGAAATTGATTTTAGCACCATACCCATTCGCCACAGGCTCCAGCCTCATCTGCTGCCAATACATAGCCACCAATGGATTATTCCCAAGAGCAAAGCGGGTAATCTTGGAGGCCAAATTTTCAAATCCAGTATCTGCCCAGGCCTGGAAGTGGCCAAAGGTTATGAGGGGAGAAAAAAGGAAGAGGGGACAGATTACACTTGAAGAAACTCTTAAGTGCCTAAGTAATGACTCCCAGATGGTGTGTCTGTGTCTGTGTGGTCTTCTTGGATTTCAATTCCCAGAAGCCCAAGTCTCTGTGAATCCACACTCATGGGTTTACTGCGTGTACATGTGGATTCACAGAGACTTGGGCTTCTGGGAATTGAAGTCCAAGAACACCTGGAGTGCTGAAGTTTGCCATCATGGTATGACCTGGGAATTGCAAAAGTTTTCTCAGGAGTACAAATACCTCCCACAAGGCATACTTAGCCCGTCCTGGTTCACAAACAGAAAAAGGAGATGTCTGTTCTTGCCTTATGGAAAATGCAGTTCCATCTTCCATGCAGACCAATTAATTACCTGCTAACATGATGTCCATCTCACTTGGTGGCAGAACTCTAAATGTAATGGCCTAACTTCCCTCTAGTTTGGAGATTGCTTCAAATTTATCCATGCCTTCAAATAACCTCATTCATCCATTGCCTTATTGGTCAAGAAGATCATATCATCACTTCCACTACATTAACTGAATCAGGTGTAAATGAGAAATAAAGCCAAGCATTGTCAGTGCACCTCATTCCAAGTCCCCAGGTGATCTTGCTCCATTGTTTCAAAGGTGTTATAAAGTATGAGAGACAAGACAGAACCATGAAAGGCCCTTCACCCCAAAAACCCACACATGTGCAGAAGGTCTAAATAGCCATCGTGTAGTGCCACCTTCTGGTGGCAATTTTCTTAGTAGGAATGAACCCAATGCTGTAAATCACCCAATCTAGAGATTTTGGAATGGTACTGCAGTTTATGATAGTGGAGGCCATTGACCTCTTCAGGAGAGCTAACTGGTACAGAGTCATCTCTGTACCGGTATCAAACTCAGGCCTGAATGCAAATTGAAATTTATCTACAGAATCAATCTGATCTTAACAAAACAAAACAGGAGATATACTGTCAGCTTGAGAAGGTTATCACAGAATGAGTTGCTAAGGCAGGGGTGGCTAACCTACAGCCCGCGGGCTGGACCTGGACCACGGCACCATTTTATGTGGCCCACCACCCCCTCGCCGCTACTGGAAGCAGATGCATTTATGACAGCCATAAAACATGCTTGCGTAAACATGCCTGCACCTGCTGTAAACGCTTCTGTAAACGCACTCTTGGCTGTCATAAACACGTTTACGACAGCCATGGACATGTTTTATGGCGATGTGTATGGTGGGAGGAACCATGTGACCAGTCCGCTCAGCTGTTCAAAAGGTGCGAAAAGGTTGGGAACCTCTGTGCTAGGGTTTTACTTCCTGTGTTTCAAGGAAGCACCAGCAATTTGTATTTTTAGGTTCTTCAATATATGATAATTTAGTAAAATAGCTAGCAGTTAAGGACAGGAAAGGGCTCCCCGGATACGGCCCACAATACCATTTCACGTGGCCCCCCACTGCCACCGCCACACCTGGAAGTGCCATGTGTGGCAGGCAGGGCAAAATGGCTGTCCAGCCCCTGAAGCTTCTGAGGGAGTGTGACCTGGCTCTCGGCTTGAAAAGGTTGATAACTGCTGAACTAAATAAATACATGTAATAAGTAAATCCTTCTCATAGTGACCTCAAGGTAAAGGATGCAATTAGGTTAGTCCCCCAAATGGGACCACAGTGAAGTGAGACTGAGAGATACCTTCTGGTTTTTTGTTTTCTCTCAGGTTTGCGCATGCCAAGTACGTGCCACAGGGAAGATGTATGCCTGCAAGAAGCTGGAGAAAAAGCGCATCAAGAAACGGAAAGGGGAGGCTATGGCACTGAATGAGAAGCAGATCCTGGAAAAGGTCAACAGCCGATTTGTGGTGTGTACAGACTTGATGCATCCCTTGATGTCCCAGGCGCCTGACAACCTAGCAGTTCAAAAGCAAGAAATTTCAAGTAGATAATTAGGGACCATTTTGGTGAGAAAGTAAATCCAGTGTCTTAGTCATGCCTGCTGCATGACCATGGAACATCTGCAGATGCAGACAGTCCTGGCTCTATAAACAGAGATGTGCACCGAACTCTAGAGTCAAATATGACTGGCTTTCAAGCAGGGGCAACCTTTACCTAAAGTATTAATATGTATAATGTATCTACATGGTAGTAGGCTGTTTGTTTGTTTGTTAAATGCATATACCACTCGTTTAATGATAAGTCACTACTTTGTGAAGCCCTGCTCCTGCCACTTTAGCTAAAAAGTAACTTGCCAAACTCTGTCCACAGGTCAGCTTGGCTTATGCCTATGAGACCAAGGATGCCCTTTGCCTGGTGCTCACTATCATGAATGGAGGTGACTTGAAGTTTCACATCTACAACATGGGCAACCCTGGCTTCGACAACGAGCGAATTATCTTCTATGCTGCAGAGATTTGTTGTGGCCTTGAGCACTTGCACCAGGAGGGCATTGTGTACAGGTGAGAGAGGTGGGCATCATTTCCAGAGTCAAAGAGAACAAAGAATATAAGAAGTGGGGGGTGGGAGCCTTTCTCGTCATGGAGTTGCATGGGGTGATGCCATTTTAGAATCACTGAAGAGCATTGGAAACCCATTTGGCAACCTATGTAAGAGTATAAAGCAGGGGTTCCCAAACTTTTCAAGCTAGGGGCTAGGTCACTGTTCCTCAGTCAGTTTCGAGGGCCGGGTGGCTATTTTGCCCTGCCTGCATGATGGGGGAAGCCATTTTGTTTCTCAAATGCCTTTGAATGGGTAGGGGGCCACGTGAAATAGTGCCACAGGCCAGATCCAGCCTGCAGGCCTTATGTTGGGAACCCATGATATAAAGAGTCAGAGCAGTGGCCCGCCAACTCCATTACTCTGTCCATATAGTGGCCCACCAGGTCTTTTGTCTCTGTTTATCTGTTTCTGCTAAAATGTTCTGGGTTAAGCACTGTCCTTTGGACCATCAAAAAGTTATAAGCAGGATTCACTTCCAAGTTCTCCAGAACTCTTCATCAGGCAAAGACAGAATAAAATTTGAGGAGACAAATATTCAAAGAAGGTGGGGGACAGATAAAGAAAGAAACACTTCTAGAGCTGGAAAGGAATCCAAGAGTCACTAAAGTAGAAAATCCCTGACAGATGGCCATCTAAATTTTTGCTTGAATGCCTCCCGTCACTTTTGGAAGTATCCATTTCATTGTTGAACAGATTCACCTGCCAGGAACTTCTTCTTAATGTTTAGCTAGACCAGTGATGGGCAGTCTTGGCCCTCCAGCTGTTCTTGAACTTCAATTCCCAGAAGCCCAAGCTGGTCAGGGTTTCTGGGAATTGAAGTTCAAGAACAGCTGGAGGGCCAAGACTGCCCATCACTGAGCTAGACTTTACTTTTTTTGTAAACTAGTATATTCCATCTTCTACGTGGGAGCCAAGGATGGGATTTTTGGATATTTTTGGACAACACAGATCTCATTATTCTTCATTCTGTGAGTTTTGTCTGACACAAACTCCTAAAAATAGATCACCTGGGAGAAAGGACTAAATTGGAAGACTTTGAAGCCTAGCTACACCTAGCTCTGTCCAGGTCTCTTGTTCTGGTTCCAGTGCTAGCTAGTAGTTTTACTAGGCCTAGAACAGTGTTCAGCAAACATGGCTTTCCAGATGTTCTTGGACTTCAGTCACCAGGAAACCCAAGTCAGTGCACCTGCTGATCAGGGCTTCTGGGAATTGAAGTCCAAGAACATCTGGAGAGTCAGATGTGCTGACCTCTTGCCTAGATAGACCTCAAAGCCATCCTGTTAGTGAGCTACATTTAGGTGTCTGTAGGACTTCTGTCTGCCAGGCAGAACTTCCAGAATGGAGAATTACAGGATTTGTAGTTTTTTAAAAATCTGAAAATTACATCCCTACTAAATGCACTCCAAATATTGGGAAATTGCAACCATGTTTTATTTATTTTGTATCTTTTGTCAGCTGTCTTTCTCCTGATGAGGAGACTTGTATCACATCTCAGTTCTTTCTCCTCCAAGCTAAACAAGCCTACCTCTCTCGAATGCTCTTTATAGAGCTTGATTTGCAGACCCTTTACCCACAGGAATTCTCAACCTTTTTAAGCCGAGGTCATGCTCCCGCAGTCATCTTCGGAGGCCAGACGGCATGGCCCTTCCTCCACCACATGGCACTTCCTGGTGTGATGGAGGCGGTGGGGGGCACATGAAAAGGTGCTGTGGGCCGCATCCAGCCCACGGGCAACAAGTTGAGAATCCCTGCTTTACCATCTCGGTCACCTTTCCAGATTAATATATCCCATAAACTGTATGCCTGACCCAGCTGAGGTCTGATCCCAGCAGAATAGAATAGAAAGCATTTCTTTCTTTGATCTGGACACTATAGATCTGTCGATGCCGTCTAATATTGTGTTCGCCTTTTTGCCACTGTATCACACTGTTGAGCCATGTTTAGCTTTGGGTACGCAATCACCCCCAGATCCTTTTTGCATGTATTACTGCCAAGCCGTGTCTGTTACCTTTGTCTGTGCATCTGATTTTGCTATTGTGAATGTACACTATTACATTTTCCTCCCACCCTTCCCCCAGTCTTCTAAACTATTAAGGGCATCTTGAAACCTTGAATATAAAAGGGTTCTGCAGCTGAGGAGTCCCTATGGGAAGCCCATTGAGTGTCCCTGTGTATCCTGCAAATAGAACAAGAATGCAATGGTATTCCCTCCAAGCAAATGACATACAGAGGCATATTGCCTTTAGTGTTGGAGGAAACATGCACCATAGACAGTTTAATTTTACCTAAATGTGTTCTATCCCATTTTTAAAAGTCATTCAGGCTAATGGCTGTCACTTCACATTACGACGGCATGTTCTACAGCAGGGGTGGCCAAACTACGGCCCATGGGCCGAACCCGGCCTGTGGCGCCAAATCATGCTGCCTGCGTTGCCACCAGAAGCGGAAGTAAAATGTACCTGTGCATGCGTAAACACTGCTGGAAGCGGAGGTAAAATTGGGCGTATCTTGGTAATAGCAACCTTGTGTTGCCAGATAATCTTTCTCACACTAGGTCAGGCGAAAGGAACTGCAGAATGAACTCACCGAAAGGTGCCTTCATTTTGACAGTTTCAGGTCTGGCCTAGACATGGACGAAGAAGAAGAATTGCATGGGCTAACCTAGGATTTAGTACTATTATTAGAAGCAGGGAGGACTTCCTTCCTATCCCTTTTCACCATTCTGTGACTAGTTGCATATCTCCATCAGGTCATCTTTCCCCATTAACTTGCCTTTGTTAATGATCTAAATGGCCTCTAACCGTCTAATCTAAGCCTTCCTTGTTCAGAAGTTGCCCCAGTTTCTTAATCCTTGGGTTTGCCTTTTCCGGTATATGTTCCAGAGCCTTCTCATTTTTGGTTCCCTTTTTACCTATCCTGCAGGGACTTGAAGCCAGAGAACATCCTTCTGGATGATGACGGTAAGACTTGCACACTAAGCCTGCCTTGTTGTATTCCAAGATGTGCATCTCATTTCAACTTATTTTTATTCCCCTGGCAAGAGAGGGAGGTTCACAAGACAAGAAAGGGAGGTTCACACATCACTAGGGGGGTTGTTGGGGTTGGTTCTTCAGCACCCTGGGAACGTTGTGCCCATGTTCAGCTTTCCCAAGACCTTCCCACTTTTGCTCAAAGGCATCCCACTGCCCTATTCACTTATCCTTCAGTTTGCTGCTAATTTTGACAGCAGTGGAGAAGTGAACAACCTGGCTTGTGGCATGCTTAAAGACCATGCCGCCCAAATCTAGTGCCAGGGGAGAAGACCCCATTTAAACCAATCAAGTGTTCCCGTTTTGCCAACATGACAGCTAAGAAGGACTGAGAAGTACCGTACAGTATTTATCAGTGTATAAGATGCATTCCCCACCCCCTAAAATACACAGGAGAAATGGAGTGTTTCTTGTGCAAAATGCGGTATTCACTGTATATAGTGTCCTCTAGTGGACCATTTTAGTAATATTATGTAGTTCTGGGGGCTCATGAGGAAGGGAGGG
Source organism: Bradypodion ventrale (assembly GCA_035047345.1). Classification (NCBI taxonomy): domain Eukaryota; kingdom Metazoa; phylum Chordata; class Lepidosauria; order Squamata; family Chamaeleonidae; genus Bradypodion; species Bradypodion ventrale. The sequence goes on from JAWDJE010000010.1 coordinate 10,885,729, forward strand.
GGACGGGGCAGCTCCAGTGTGCCTTTAAGAGGCTTCCTAGCCTCAAAGCAAGAATTTGGGAGCGATTTGGGTGAGCTCTTCAACAGGATTGTGCCGGAGCTGGTTTTGCAAGCTAGCTGGCACTGTGAAGGAAGCCATCGGATTGAGGTAGGGGATGCGCCTTCTCCCAGGGAGGAAATTATTTTTTTCCTTTAAAATGTGTATTAAAAAACTGAATGCAGCTTATATTACAATGCGTCTTATACGCCGGCAACTATGGTAACTATTCCAAGACACATATCTACTCCAACTAATAGAAAGTCTTCTCCAACCTAATACCTGGGGACAGGTGCTAAGGACTGAAGCTGGATTCTGCTGTAAACTGTGTGTATGTCACATCTCCTGTTATACTTAAAGCCAGAAGAATCTGCACATGAGCTGCACATATAGCCTCCCCCCAGAACTTCATCCAGTATAGCAAATCATGGAACATTAAAAGCCTTTCACCCCATAAAACGGGTGGCCAACCTTTTTACGTCATGGGTCTGACCATGCCCCAAACAGTTGAGCGGGCCGGACCACATACCCCAGAAGTGCCCACTTCCACATTTATGACAGCCGCAGGCGTGTTTGCACAGGCACATTTTATGGCTGACATAAATGTGCCGGCTTCAACTTCCGAGTGCGGTGGAGGTGGAGACAGATGGGATGGGATGCCATCAGGGGCCGGATCCAGCCCACGGGGCATAGATTGGGAACCTGTGCCATAAAAGATGAACTCTGTTATCTCTTCTTCTCTAATCTTCTCCTCCAGGTCATATTCGGCTCTCAGATCTGGGGCTAGCCATCAAGATCCCAGAAGGTGACAGTATCCGTGGCCGTGTAGGAACGGTTGGTTACATGGGTATGTATCAGAGGGCATTTCCTTCGCCCTAAAACAGAGATTCTCAACTTACAGCCCGCAGGCTGGATGCCCTAAAATTTAAAATAAATAAATAAAGCCAAGGATTCTCAACCTGCAGCCAATGGGCCGGATGCGACCCACGGCACCATTTCATGTGCCCCACCACCGCCTCCACCACACCTGGAAGTGCCATGTAGTAGAGGAAGGGCAAAATGGCCACCCGGCCCCCAAAGCTGTCTGAGGGAGTGTGACCCGGGCCCCGGCTTTAAAAGGTTGAGAACCCCTGCCCTAAAGTGTTTTATGGCTTATTGTACAAGATGTTTTGATGCTGCACAGTTCTCCTCCATCTAGAGGTCAAAAATACCCAGACTACGAAAGACCCAGGTGTTCAAAACATATATAACCCTTAAGAAATGTCATAAAAACTAAAGAAGAAAAATATTAGGCTAAAATAGTTTACTTTTGTTTCTGGAGACCTCTAAGAGTTGTGTTCCATAGCTTAGGGACCATGGTAGATGTCTCTTAGGAACCTCAATATCAACAATTCCAAACCGGAAGTTGATCCATCTTCTTTTTTATAATGACAGGTTTTGGACATTTGCACGCCCGTGGGCCTGCATGAATTTTGCTCTCAAGCCCACTGCACACTCCCACCCCTTCTTAAGACTCTGCGAACCAAGAGCCCAAAATTCAAACCCTGGTTCTATCTAACTCTGAACCTTTTGTGGAGTACTTATGGAGTAAAATGAGAGGTGCTAGAACACACGTCAATCCACAGGCATAACCTTCAATCTGGAAATAACGTCCCAGTTTATATGAGACTTTGTAACAGTTTAAATGGGCAAGGAAAATGAGCTCTGCTTGGATTCCCAGTTTGGTGCAGAATGATGGACTTGGACTCCAGAGACCTGGGTTCAAATCCCCATTCAACCATGGAAGCTCGTGCTGTGGGACTAGTAAAAAGCACTCCTTAAATATCATTTACTCTGAAAGCTATCATCATCATCATCATCTTAGAACTGCATAGCTAGAAGCGACTCTATGGATCATCTGTAGGAGGCACAGCAGGGAATTGAACTCCCATACTCTGGCTGTGCAACCAGAGACTTAAACCATGAGCAGGTTTCTATACGTTGGTTCTCAATTGTGGGATTGTAGTCCTTAAAAGGTCACTTCTCAAGGTCTGGTAAAATGGACACCCTTCTCCTAAACCAGGGTTGCCCAAACTTTTCGGGTTGTGGGCCAGTCACATGATTGAGTGTGCCGGTCACGTGGTTCCTCCCACCAGAAGCGGAAGTAAAACGTGGGTGCACATAATGCACCCGTGAATGTTCTTAACGCTACTGTCATCAACGTGTTTACGACAGCCGCAGGTCATTTATGGCACTGTTATGCACAGGCGCATTATGCACACATGCATGCATCTTTTTCTTCCACTTCTGGGAGCGGAACGAGCGACATGGATTAATAGGTGGTACAGGCCAGATCCAACCCACGGACCGTAGTTTAGGCATCCCTGTCCTAAACGGCGATTTTGGGACCTATAATAATAATAAAAATTCTCTGACACAACATGTGTTCTTTCTCCATGCTATGGTGGGCTCTTCTCAGTTTATGCACTCTGAAGGTACCATAAGCAAGCTCTGATCACTCCTCCCTGTCCCCCCCACCACAGCTCCTGAGGTGATTAATAATGAGCGATACTCCTTCAGTCCAGACTGGTGGGGCCTTGGCTGCCTCATCTACGAGATGACCGAGGGCCAGTCACCCTTCCGTGCCCGGAAAGAACGTGTGAAGAGGGAAGAAGTGGAGAAGCGTGTCCAGGAAGAAGAAGAGCAGTACTCAGACAAGTTCTCTGAAGACGCTAAGGCCATATGCAAGGCGGTGAGTGGCAAAGGACTCTCTTGGTAGTGGGGGAGGCCATGTTCAGGTTCTGTAGGATCAAAGAGGAGGTGCTTGAGGTAGCTATCTCTGGCTTCCTGTAGTTTCAAGACTGTTATTACGCATCCTGCACTCTGGAATGAAAGAGAAAAGAGGAAGGGAAGGATCTGTTCTCAAACATCCCAGAGTACAGGACGTGTAGAAACGGGATGAAAGTACAAGTATAGGCTGAATATTGGGAAAACGTCTTAACAATTAGAGCAGTATGACAGCGGAGCCAACTGCCTCAAGAGGTGGTGGCCCTTCAATACTGGAAGCATTCAAGAGAGAATTTGACAAGCATCCATCAGATCTGTTTTTTTTAAAATAAAATTTTGTTGTTAAGGTAACATACATATACACAACAAAATAGACGTACTCATCCTCCACAACACCATCTCCACAAGTCAACGTCAACAGAGATAAAGAATGCCAAAAATAAAAAATGAAAATGAAAGAAGAACAACGCCCGTGCTGTACAAATGGAATCTTTGTACTTAGAAGTATATGGGAGATGATTTAGGAATTATAACCAAAGAGGAAAACTGGAATAAAAAATGGTCGCAAAGAATTGCAAAATCACTATCCATTAAAGAGAAAGAACACAACTGCAAAATTCTTTGGCGATAGGATCTTACGCCCGCCAGACTCAGTCAAATGAATAAGTCCCAATCCGTCTTGTGTTGGAGATGCAATGGAGAGAGAGGCACCTACCTCCATATGTGGTGGGGGTGTCAGAAAATAAAATATTTTGGAGTACAATAGAAGATGAGTTAATCAAAATTATGGATAGGACTTTGGCTTTGAACCCAAAAATAGCGTTATTGGGAGAGCTGGATGAGTTAAATTTGGATGAGAATAAGAAGGAGTTATTGTTTACATTATTAGTGGTAGCTAGAGAAATAATAGCCGGAGATTGGAAAAATGAATTGGGGTCAAGCAAGGGTAGATGGTATAACGATGTTTGGCAAATGGCGTTGAATGAAAAATTAACTATGGAGCTGAACCCAAAAAAGGCATAGTATCTAAGAGAAATTTTTTGGATATATGGAAACCATTCGTAGAATTCACATTATCTAATGAAAATGGGACAAAACCCAATCCTGAAATGTGTAAATTTTGGATAAAATAGATTATAAACGGTGAGATTCTAATTTGCTACGGATACGGATCAGATCTGCTTTGATTGGAATTCCTGCACTGAGCAAGGGCAACCCTTCAAACTCAGTTATTCTATGATTCTGTGATTCTAGAAGAGAGCTTGGAAAAATGACTCCTTTGGACAACAACTCCAGGACTCTCCCGGCCAATACATAGCCATGGTAGCTGGGGTTCTTTGGGAACAGTTGTCCAAAACAGGAAGATTTCCAAGCTGAAAAGATAAATTTATTGGGATTATCCATCAATATTCTATAGCAGGGTTTCTGAACCTTGGGCCCCCAGGTGTTCTTCGGCTTCAATCTCCAGAAGCCCAGATCACCAGGCATGTTGACTTGAGTTTCTGGTAATAGAAGCCCAATAACATCTGGAGGCCCAAGGTTAAGAAACCCTGTATAATTCAAGAGCTTTTGATCTGCTAAGGCCTGCCAGAGCCCAGTTGTTGTTTTCAGGAACAACCTCCATTACATAAATGGAGTTGCAAGACATTGTTGTAGTAGAGGGTGTTTCTATATGGTTCCGATTTTCCTGATTTCACCTCTGCACCCCACACCTCCAGCATTTCAGTGGCCACTGTGCATGTGCGGACTTTACTGGCCTGTTTGTTCCAAACAGAGAGATGGAATGCATTACCCTTCTTATATGGAATTCCTAGTTTTCACTGGCTATCAAAGACATTGAAAAAGCAGGATTGCCCCAACTGCCGCTAACATCACGCCCTGTGTTTTGAAGCCCTGGAACTAAAAAGGCCTTTGCCTTTTGCCAAAGAGGAAGGTAAGGTAAGGTTTCCCTTGCTCGAAAGCCAGTCGTATCCGTCTCTAGGGTTCAGTGCTCATCTCTGTTTCAAAGCCGAAGAGCCAGTGCTGTCTGCTTCTGCAGACGTTTCTGTAGTCATGTGACAGGTATGACTAGACACCAGAGCGCATGGAATGCTGTTACCTTCCCACCGAAGTGGTCCCTATTTATCTACTTGCAATTTCTTGCTTTCGAACTGCTAGGTTGGCAGGAGCTGGGACAAAGACGGGAGCTCATTCCGTCCTGCAGTACTTGGCAATCGAACTGCTGACCTTCTGCCTCCCAGTCAACGTATTAGCCACTTGAGCCACTGCAATGCCCTGCCAAAGAGGAAGCAATGCATAAAATGGAAGCTATTCCAAGGCTTTTTCTCATCCTAACTGATTCGGTGGAGAATCCCAAGGAAGGTCTCTTGACCTGGGCTACTGATTTTAGAAACAGTGTGGGGCTACGCAAGTAAAACAAAATAGAAAAAAAAAGAAATTTGAATTTGAGAAAGAGTAATGGACTGCAGTGGCTTAAGTGGTTAAGACACTGAACTCGCTTACTGGAAGGTTGAGAGTTCGATTCCCAGGTACTGCATGATGGAGTGAGCTCCCATTTCTGCTCCAGCTCCTGCCAACCTAGCAGCTCGAAAGCAAGAAATTGCAAGTAGATAAATAGAGAGACTACTTCAGCGGGAAGGTAAACAGCGTTCCGTGCCCTCCACATGTCCACAGAAACATCAGCAGATGCAGACAGTGCTGGCTCTTTGGCTATAAACCAGGCATTCTCAACCTTTCTAAGCCGAGGGTCGGGTCACGCTCCACAGCTTCAGGGGCCAGATAGCCATTTTGCCCTTCCTTCACCACATGGCACTTCCTGGTGTGGTGGAGGTGGTGTGGTGGTGGGCCACATAAAATGGTGTTGTGGGCCACATCCAGCCCATGGGCAGCAGGTTGAGAATCCCTGCTATAAACAGATGAGCACTGAACCCTAGAGTCAGATACAACTGGCTTTCGAGCAAGGGCGACCTTTCCCTTTACCTAATGGCTTGTAGGAGAAGCAAAGAGAAACTAGAATCAATACCTCTGTAAGATGGTGGGTTTAACCTTCAGCACAGAGCTTGGAAATGCAGTAACGAGTTACAAATCTTATACTTACTGTAACAAGATATAATTGCTGGTAACAAAGTTGTACTGAAATTGCATTTTGTAAATAATATGACCAGTTGGAATGAAATTACCCTCAGTGTAGGAGCTTCTAGTTACTTTTTAAAAATCACATTTCAAGAGCATTTTAAAGCATTTTTACACTCATGTTGACAAGAATTTCTTTAAAAATCTATACCCTATTCTTACCAATTCTAAGATTTTTTTAAAGAAAATGAAGCAGTAACAAAGAAGTCAATGAGTTGCTTTTCTAAAATCATTGTAGAAAAATGAGTACAGTAAAACCCCTACTTATGAAAAAAGTCCGTTCTGTAGGCTTTTGCTTAAATCGGTTTTTTATGTATCATACACCGTTGCCTGCCACGTCGGAGTCTCGCTCCCACCTCCCCGCTCACAACCAAGGGAAGCGTCCGGTAGGTGTTGCATCTCTGACGGCTCTGACGCAGCAGGTCTTCTTATGGGCCACGCCGGGCGCCTTACAGCCGAAACCAGTCTCGCTCCCGCCTCCCCACTCACAACAAAAAGACCTGCCACGCCGGAGCCACAACACCTACCGGACCCTTCCCTTGGTTGTGAGCGGGGAGGCGGGAGCAAGACTGGTCTCAGCTGTGAGGCGGTCGGCATGGCCCATGAAAAGACCTGCCGCACCGGAGCTGCCAGACGCTTCCCCTGGTGAGAGCGGGGAGGTGGGAGCGAGACTGGCCTTATGGGCCACGCTGGCCGCCTTACAGCTGAGGCCAGCCTCTCGCTCCCACCTCCCCGCTCTCACCTATGGGAACGACGTTATACAAAGCATTGGTGGCAATAATTTGGACGTTGTATGAGGCATCGCGGATATGATTTTGAATGCCTCATACAAAGTCGGAATTCATACAACATCCTAACTTGTGGAACCAAGTTTGGACGTTGTATGAGGTATTACTGTACTGCTAAGATGCTATTATAGTCTGTGATGGCTCAAGTAGTTAAGACGCTGAACTTGACAACTGAAAATTCAGCAGGTCAGCAATTCAAGATCTGAGTACTGCATGACAGAATGAGCTCCTGTTCTGTCCCAGTTCCTGCCAACCTAGCAGTTTGAAAGCAAGAAATTGCAAGTAGACAAATAGGTACCACTTTGGTTCCATCCACTCTGGTGTCAAGGCATGCCTGCCGATGTCCACAGAAACGTCTACAGATGCAGACAGCACTGGCTCTTTGGCTGTAAACAAATGAGCACTGAACCCTAGAGTCAGATACAACTGGCTTTTGAGCAAAGGTGACCATTACCTTTACCTAAGACGCTATAATGAGAAAAAGGAATGAATTACATATTAAAGCAACTTACCAACCTGGCTCAGTAAACTATCTTGCTTTGCATGCAATGAGTCTATCTCATATATTTGTATCTCCTTTTAAGTTGCATTACTGAACTGAATGAACATTTGCACAATATTCTAATTTTCCAAGTTTCACCTGTATACAGTAAAACCCGTACTTACGAAAAAAGTCAGTTCCGTAGGCTTTTGGTTAAATCGTTTTTTATGTAACTCGAAGCAAACCCATAGGAAAAATTATTTTTACGTAACTCGAAGCAAACCCATAGGAAAAATGAAATTTTTATGTAAATCAAAGCAAACCCATAGGGAAATGAATTTTTATGTAACTCAAAACAAACCTATAGGAAAAATAATCTTTATGTAACGAAGCAAACCCAGAGGAAATCGTGTAAATCGGGACATGGCTTTAGCACAAAATCATTATGTAAGTCGAATTTTATGTAACTCAGGGCATTTGTAAGTCAGGGTTTTACTGTAGTCTTATCAGTTTCACACCTTCCTTCCTGCCTCCTTCGTGCTCTCCAAATATATTTCTCCTTGTAAATAAGCTTTCCAAAAGCATGCCTGTTAGGTGTTGTGGTCTGGGTTCGAATCATGCAGAGTTAAGCAGTTAGCTTTTGGCAGCAGCGGCGGTGCCCGTGTGGTTTTATCTCTCTCTCCCAGACAATAACAAGGAGAGATGCAGAGTAACAGTGCAACAGAAAACAGCTTTTACTCAGCAGAATAGTTCATAAAGATAAGATAAACATCAGATTCCTCTCTGGCAGATAAACAGTCTGTAAGTCCTTGTGAGCACTACTTTAAGTCCTGAGGCACAGTAAAAGTACTCACTGCAACTCCAGCCTTCTCCTGGCTGGGTGTAGGTTGGGCAAAACCCTTTTTGTCCAGGCTTGTTCTTTCAGTTGAGTTCCAGACCTCTGAAGACTGCTCTGGCTCTTTCTCTCCTTCAGAGAGTTTCAGCAAAGCCAGCAGCCTTGTCCTCCAGGCAAAACAGTGATGTCCATAAGGCAGTAAAACTAGCAAGCAGTCCAGCTAGCATGCATCCAGTAGTTTAGGCATACAGCAGTTTTTGGCATGAAGCAATGTGGCTTTTGAGAAGCCCTAATTTATACATGATATTCTGCTCAGTCACCCACTCAGTGAATTCAGCTGGGTGCTGCTCTGTTGAAACCCTTAAAGACATAGTTTCATGTATCTTACACAATACAACTCACATGTATACATTACATCCCTGTCAATGCCCCCTTTGGGGCTACCTGTGGGGAGGATAGAGTTGCAGCAAGAGAATTGGCATCTCATTAAAGTGCAGGACCTCTTGTCTTATCCCGATTCTACCTTTGTGCTTCTCAATCCCCAGCTGTTGACCAAGGATCCGAAACAGAGGCTGGGAAGCCAAGGAGATGGGGCTGTCCAGGTGATGTTGCACCCGTTCTTCAAGACCATCAATTTCAAGCGGCTTGAAGCTGGGATCATGAAACCCCCGTTTCTGCCTGACGTAAGCTCAAATAGACAACAGTGAAGCGGCTGGAGGTTCACTCAAGCCCTTCAGTTCAGCGAAGAAAATTCTCAGCCGGGGAAGAAGTTGCAGAGTTGTGGCTGCTGGCTCCTCTGTTCACTTCCATGTTTTCACCATAAAAGGTGTAAACCATCAAGAACCAGGAGATATATGGGACACCTCCTGCAGAAATGTCCCATTTGTGGTCCATCTGATGTTGGTGGCGTGTATCTCTCTTTGACCTAGCTAGCACGGCCAATCCCATTTTACATGAACAGCAAGTTTCTACTCATGCTTATTCAGATGAAAGAGCACCAAAATCAGTTGGGTTTATGCCCAGATAAGGCTTGAAATCCAGGAATGTTGCTTTCCCTACACTTTGTAGGTATGGTCTTCATAAATCATCTTGCCATGTTACAGAGAGTGTCTTGATGGAGCCTTTAAAGTGGGAATATCCATGATCTGGAGATCTGGGGGGACAGTTTTCAGCCCCTAAAACTCCATCAGAAGTGTAGACCAACTGCAAAACAAGACCTCAACTTTTGCAAAGTTCTTTAGCTGACAAAATAAACGGTAGGACAGGACACCTTATTTTAAGACAAAAATCACCGCTACTAGTTTCTAAGGACAGAAATAATGTTGGTTTGTTTGTGTTTTTTTGCTGGAAAATTGAGGGTTTGTGAACAGTTTGAAAGATGCAGTAAGGACTTTATGGTTTACAACAGGGGTACCCAACCACCAGGCCGTGAACTGAGTCTATAAAAAAATTGTTTAGCGTGAAACCAGTCCATGGTGCAAAAAAGATTGGGAACTCCTGGTCTACAGGATTCCCTTTCATGCTTTACTTTTTATAATGTGTTTTCTCCTTATACATAGCCGCTTGTCCAGATAGCTAAAAAGCCTAGCCCAGTGTTTCCCAACGTTTGGTTCTTGGACTTCAATTCTCAGAAGTCAGTTTCCAGAAGCCAATGTACTGACTTAGGCTTCTGGGAATTAAAGTCCCCTTGTGGGGCATGGGTCCCACATTGGGAACCACTGGCCTAGATGCTCCTACAATCACATTTAAAATAGGCTGGGGTAGTGAGATATCTTGATATCATTTTTTTGGTTAAGTTCACCATGCAACAATCCTGGGAAAGCACATGGTTCCGTCACTAAGGGTAGTGTTTGGAAACATGTTTTTAAGATGGCGGTTCTCATTAACCATCAGTCATTATGGCCACCGGCTATGCTAGCTGAGTAGATTCTAGGAACTGTAGTCCCCAAAAGTAACAATTCCAGTGGCATTTTGAGTAAAGATCTGATGGCAGCAAGGCTTTCTAGCTGTCAGGTGAACCCAAGGAAATGTATAACTGGCCAGCAGAGTAATGCATGCCAGCTATTCTTTTGACTAGATCTCCCCATCTTGAGGAGCTAGGTAGCTCAAGTGGTTAAGACGCTGAACTTGACAACTGGAAAGTCAGAGTTCAATTCCCGAGTACTGCAGGACGGAATGAGCTCCTGTCTCTGTGCCAGCTGCTGCCAACCTAGCAGTTCGAAAGCAAGAAATTGTAAGTAGATAAATAGGTACCACTTCGGTGGGAAGGAAAACAGCATTCTGTGCACTTCAGTGTTAAGGCATGCCTGCCACATGACCACGGAAACATCTGCAGATGGAGACAGCACTGGCTCTTTGTTTATAAACAGAGATGAGGACTGAACCCTAGAGTTGGATACGATTGGCTTTCGAGCAAGGGCAACCTTTACCTTTTACCCCATCTATGTATTCATGACCACAATTTTCATCCCACAGCCCCGAGCCGTATACTGCAAAGATGTGCTGGACATTGAGCAATTCTCCACTGTGAAGGGTGTCAACTTAGACCAAACTGACAATGACTTCTATGTCAAATTCGCCACAGGCTGTGTGCCCATCCCTTGGCAGAATGAGGTGAGAAGTTGGGATGTGATGAAATTTACGGAAAAGGGAAACCATAAAGGGGTGAGGAAGGTTTATGAAGTTTGATATAGTTGATATAGTTAGGAGACCTAAATCAGGGTTTACCAACCTATGGCCTATGCCAATTAATCGGTGATGACACCACCACCACAGGAAGTGCCAAAAATGTGCAGAAAATTTGCCAGAAGCAGCCAAAAACACCCGAATCCCCTGCCCCCTGGGGAAAACCTGGGGGAAAACTGGAAATGCACCTGCCACCACGGGAAGCGGTGAAAATAGCAGAAAATGCACCCACCGCCACCGGAAGCGGCGGGAGGAACCATACCTCCAGCCCATGCAGCTGTCTGAGGGTGTGTGGTCTGGCCTGTGGCATGAAAAGGTTGGTCACCCCGACCTAAATGCACAATGTTGTGCAGTTTAGCTGTTAAAGTGACTGAAGGTTGAAAGTTGGAAATTGCAGAACATCCCCTGTGCAACTTGCATTCCCAGTGTGGAGTATAAGTAGGATAGGGAATTCTGTGGTTAGATCTGATGTGAAGATGGCTGGATAGCTAAGTCAGTAGTTTAGGTATCTGGTTGTGGAGTCAGAGGATAAGTGTCCAGTGCTTCATTGTGCATCCTGGAAGAACAGCCAACCTGGGTAGCCATAGGCAAACTGCACAGTTCTAGGACACCCCCAGAAAAAGGGAATGAGTAAAAGCACTTCTGAGTATTTTCTGTCTAGAAAACCCAGGAAAGGGCCACCATAGGTCAGAATTGACTTGATAGCACAGAGTGGTGGTGGTTGTAATGGTGATGATGTAAATAATAGCAATTTCCCACCTGGCCTTACGCTACTTGTCTCCCCATTCTAAACATGGAATGATGGGAAAGACATGGCAGAATTTCCCCATCTCTGGAATGTGGAGCCTCTGGCTGAGTAGGGGAGGTGGGTTGGGGAAGCATCGCTCATGCGCTGGATCTAGACCCTTTTGTGGGCCTGGTTAGACCTGCAAACCAAAGGTTTCCTCCTCCTGGGTTAACACAATGAGGATAAACAAAAGTGAGCCGTGCGTGTGCTTGTGCATTCATCCATTCTTAACCCTCCTCCTCCGCTAAGGGCAATTCAGAGGCCTTCATTCTTGACTTGTGTTGAACAGAGCAGGCCACAGTTGGGCAACTTTCTGTCCTCTGAAGGCTACAACTGACCTCCCCTCCCTTCAAATCTGTGCTGCCCATTATGGCAGTTTGAATTGTAATCCAAAAAGATCCCTTTTCCAAGCATAAATTGGCATAAGGCAAATACTTATAGACTTGGGCGTAAGCACAAATTCTCTTGTCCACTTCAAGAATTGATAGCCTAGTCTTCTTTATTCTTCTCCTTTAGATGATTGAAACGGAATGCTTTAAAGATCTCAACGTTTTTGGACCAAACGGCACCCGATCTCCAGATCTGGACTGGAAGCAACTTCCCGATCCCCCCAAGCGTAGCCTCCTTCAGCGGCTCTTCCGTCGGAACGTAAGCCTCAGACTTTTGGCTTCCTTCCATGTTGTTAACGCATTTCTTGCCGAAGAGACCATTGGGGAGGGTGGAGACCTCCACCACAGACTGCACAGCCCCTTCTCCACTGCAGCGCTCTGGACCTTGACCAAAGCAAACAACCTAAATAGGCCACAATTTGGTGTGTGTGTGTGTGTGTGTGTGTGTGTGTGTGTGTGTGTGTGCGTGTGTGCGCGTGCGTGCCCAGCCTCTGATGGAACATGCATGCCACCAGGGGACGTGATTCAGCTGAGGCAGCAGCAGGCATAGTGGTAGCTGCAACTGTTATGTTCCCATGTAAAAATACATTACCCAATTACCGACCATTCAAACAGCTATAGCACACCTTAAAATCTGTATAGGCAAATTCTGAGTTCAGATTTGGAATCAGGACACTTGATATCATGTAAATCACACGTGTTATTCCCAGTAGCAAAATCGTGGTTGTGCAGTGTAATTTTATTCTCCCACAGGCCTATTTTATGTGAAGGGGGAAGCCTGACCATCCAGACATAGCAATTGACGACCGTCCATTCTTTCTCTCCATTCTATCTCTACAGCCCAGTGATTTCGCCCTCAGCACCAATGCCCATGCCAACCTGCCAGCAGCTCCCTCGCCAGCCCGCCCCACAGCCCAGGCTCCTTCCTGACCCATAGCCCAGGAGCCCCCCGGAGCCCCCACTGGTCCACTGTCTTCTCAGGGCTGCCGCAGGCCTGACGCTGAGATGGAGATTTCGCCATCCTGCTTTGGGGTCTCTCACCAGCAGGGGAAACTGGGAGGATGTGGCCTTGGGTCATTTGGGACAGACTGGGCGTTGGCCTCAAGAACCCTCGCTATCTCCCAGTGCTGACATGACATGGATTGCAGTCGTTGGGACTCCAGTGGACTTGGTTTTGCTCGAGGTCCAGCCAACCTGCTGCCCTTTGCCAGGATCTTCCGCCTTTCTTCTCCCACTCTGAACGCACAGTGAACCTCAACATTTGCCCTCCTGTATTTTCTCTGTCTCTCTTGCTCCTAGTAGCACCAACGCCACCTGGACTATAATGCGAGACTATCAGAAGGTAGGGATGGTCCCCAGGAGGGGAGATTTTACCTTGTCTTCGGAGGTGACTCAAAGGTGAAAACAGGCCTCGAAATAGTGTACAAGGGGGAGCAACAGAGAGAATCAGAAAGAGGCTGAGTGGAAACGGCATCACAGAGGCTAAAGACGCCTGACCATGGCGGAAACTGGGAATCTTGTACATGTATAAATGTGTGTGTCTACATGGGTGCATACACACCGTTACGTCATTATCTCCTTTGGTTCATTCAGGGTGTTTTGGTAATCCCCACCCACCTACATTCTCAAAATATGTAACTCTACACCCTGGGAATATAGGTGCTGGCATTATACCAGGTCAGACCCTTGATTCTCCTAACCCAGTCATGTCTGACTGGAAGGAACTCTCCAGGATTTCAGGCAAGAGGCATATGCAGGTTTCAACCAGGAATCTTGTACACACAGAGCTACTGACCTGCCAATGATCAACTGTAGTCTCGATCTCCCGCCCACCCACACAAGGGCCCCAAGTCAAAGGAATGTAGGGGCTCGAAGCCATTCCAGACCAAGGGCATGGAGGACAATAAGGACGAAGAAGAAATGTGGGGAAGAGTTGGGGGAGGGAAATCAGGTAGCCCACAGGCCTTTTGAGCCCCAAGAGGGGAAAGGTCCCACTCCCTTGGTGAATTTACCACCACAACCCTGCAAAAAAACCTGGAGAGTCTTATCTGGTGCACATGGATAGTACAAACCAGAGATGGCCAGATTTTCAGTCTGCGGGCTGGTCACTCACCAGAAGTGGTTCCTCCCACCAGAAGAAGAAGTAAAACGTGTGTGTGCAAAACTCTGCCGTAAATGCACCCACAGCTGTTGTAAACGTGTTTACGACCATCAAGGGTGCATTTACAACAGCATTTTGCACATGTGCGGGCATGTTTTACTTCCACTTCCGGGAGCAGCAAGGGTGGTGCAGGCCGGATGATTTGGCATCAGGGGGTCAGATCCAGCCCACAGGCTATAGTTTGGCCACCCCTGGACCAAACCTTGTTCTGGCAAAACCACATTTTCAGGTTTTTTTAAAAAACTAGAAATTATTTTGTTGTTTCCCTCCACCACCACCCCACATTTTGACACAGAAGGGAACTGTGGTTGTTTCCTGCTTCATTTACAGAGTCTGATGCACCCCATAGAATTTGTCCTACTTCAAAGCTGCCCCAAGTAGGGATTGAAGCAAGAGAAGGGGTAGCTGCACCCCTTTTCAGGATGTTCAGAAGAGAGATGCCGAAGGATTTCATGCAGTCTGCATTCAGAAGTGAAGTGATCTGGTTTGCCCCAGAGAGCAGTTATTGTGCAGTTCTCTGAATTTTGCAGTGCAATTCCCAGCTTGCAGAAAAGCCCCCCCCCCCCCCAAAAAAAAAAAAAGTGCATGGAAAATATTGTGTTTTAAGATAAAAGGCCTATAAAAATGTGAATGTTGCCCAAAAAATGCATAGGAAAAAAAATGTATATTTTACCATAAAATGAGTGGAATGTTTTTGGAAATGAACATGGCCCTCCAGATTAACATGAAAATAGGATGGAACCGAACTGTGAAACGAGAGATGACATTGATAAAAGGCCAAAATCAGTTTGGCCCATTCGATAGGGGAGAGTGGTTACAAATGGCAGGTAGGATGAAATAAGCCAGAGGTTTTCAGTGTTTCCAAAACCCAAATTCACCTTTTAACCCAAACTGCAATGCTGATGAACCAGTATTTAAATTTTTTTATGCATTATTTTTTATTATACCATTTTTTTCTAGATCTGGCTATTCATGTCTTTATTTTAAGTCTTTTATCATTCTGTCTTGGCCCTTTCTTGCTTTTCCTCTTCACCTCCTTGGTACTGTATCCCTGTTCAAAAGCAAATGTTGGGCACTGTTTCTTAATGTAGCATGCGTCAGATCAGAACCTGCTGGCTGGGGGTGGGGGTGTGTCTCTTCCTCTTCTGTGTCACAGATTAGCCTTAGAAGAAAAGCAAAGAAGGATGATATATGAGCATCCTCAGGAAGGGGCCTACAGAAAAAGCATCATGCTTGCAACATGCAAACAACCAGAGGTGGGCAGGTTTATGCTTCTGGACTACAACTTCCAGAATTGCCCAGCCAGCACCTGCACAGATCTTTGAATAACCGCTGTAATAAATGAACTAAAATCAGAGCTGCCCAGCAGATTAGGGAGGTTTTTGAAGGTAGACTTAAGCATCACACCCTCTTCTTGAGTCGTATCCAATTCCAAATATTGGCTATCGTCATACAATCAGCCATGAAGACTGTCCTGAGAATATAATGCAGTGGCCTTGCATTTGCCTTCTGCATCGCAGCATGACCCTCGTCCTACTGATCCAGTTCCATGAGTCCCTTTCTGGACCTGAGCCCTTTTGGTGCACAAAATCCACCTCAGCCTCAGGCCAGGATGCATGAAGGTGCTGCCCTCCATCAAGATGGAGTCAAGTGGGATTTAATCCACTTGGGGACCATCATCCTTCCCTGTGGACTTCACCACCCAAGGCTGTTAGTCATCAGGATGGTCAGGTTAGTTAACACCAGATAATTGGTGTTGAATTGCTGGCAGCATAGTCTATACCTGTGATGGCGAACCTTGGCACTCCAGATGTTCTTGGACTTCAATTCCCAGAAGCCCAAGCCCCCGTGAATCCATATGAAGGGGTTTACTGTGCTTCCGGGAGCGTACACAAAGTGTTTTACTTCCGCTTCCGGGAACAACGAGGGCAGCGCGGGCCAGATGAATCGCAGTAAACCCCTTCATGTGGATTCACGGGGGCTTGGGCTTCTGGGAATTGAAGTCCAAGAACATCAGGAGTGCCAAGGTTCACCATCACGGGTATAGACTCTATTACCATAGCAGGATAACCTGGCCAGACTAACATCACACCCTCGGCCTTGGAAGATATTGATGAGAAAGCATTGAAGATGGTACAGCGAGCCCTTAGAAAGAGGTGGGTTACCAAAAATGCATTGCTCAGAGTCTTTGCCAGGAGCTGAAATAGTGTTATCTGTTTCATCTGAAGTCAAGAGTGCCACCCAAAAGAGGCTGCATTGTTTAGTTCCAAAATAGCTCACACAAGGACTGGATCCAGTTAATTCTCCCCAAGGCCATTGTTTGTTGCTGAAGGTCAGAGTGAGATAGATCTATTTTTACCCAGAATTGCACTTATCATTTGGTTGCTACGTGACTTGCAACAGGAAGATCCAACTCTAAGGCTGGGGTCTTGGTTTTTAATCTTCTTTGAGTTTTTAACAGAGGCCTTGGGACACAAAATACTTTGCTGGTTGACTTCCCAGGGAAGTCTAGACCAGGGGTTCCCAACCTAAGGCCCGTGGGTCGGATATGGTCCACAGTGCCATTTCATGTGGCCCCGCACCCCTCCAAGGGAATTCGAGAGACAAAATGGCCACCCCTTTGAAGCTGTTTGGATAAAATGGCCATCCCATTGTGCAGGCAGGGTAAAATGGCTGCCCAGCCCTCGAAGCTGACTGAGAAGCTTGAAAAGGTTGGGAACCCCTGCTCTGGATCCATGATGGCGAACCTTAGCACTCCAGGTGTTCTTGGACTTTAATTACCAGAAACCCAAGTCGGCACTCCTGCTGATCAGAGCTTCTGGGAATTGAAGTTCAAGAACAGCTGGAGTGCCAAGGTTCACTGATCACTATTCTAGATCATCCTCCTTGCCCATGGTTAATCTTAGGTGCAAGAGTTACATGTCTGCTTTACATGCTTCCCAACTGCAAAAAGGGGGGCATATTTTGGAGACGTGAGCTCTTCCAAGCTCTGCTGTGTCACAGAGAGCTTGACCTTCAGGCTTGGCTATTGGGGATCACACCGTTCTTCTTACATGTTGTCATGGCATCTCCAAATAATGGTGACCCAATGAACGAGTGATCTCAAAAATGTCCTGTCCTCAACAGCCCTACTCAACTCTTATGGGTCTTAAGGCTGCGTCTTCCTTTAGGGCGAACCTTGGCACTCCAGATGTTCTTGGACTTCAATTCCCAGAAGCCGCCGTGAATCCACACAAATGGGTTTACTGCGATTCATCCGGCCCACGCCGCCCTCGTCACTCCTGGAAGCGGAAGTAAAACGATTTTTTAACAGGAACAGGCCTGGCCTTGGGACACAAAAGACTTTGTTGGTTGAGCCGTACGGGCACGTTTTACTTCCGTTTCCAAGAGTGACAAGGGAGGCATGGGCCGGATGAATCGCAGTAAACCCATTCGTGTGGATTCATGGGGGCTTCTGGGAATTGGAGTCCAAGAACATCTGGAGTGCCAATGTTCGGCATCATGGCATTAGGGAGTCAGGGCAGTAGCCAGAAGTGGGCCGGGGCGCACGCGCAAAAAACCTCCTGAGTTACACCCCCCCCCCCCAGATGCCAATGTTATATATTTGTGTGTGACATAGTTGCCCCTCTTGAGAAAAAAACCACCACCGCTCAAATCTAGAATCCTGGCTACGGCCCTGTAGGGAGTCAATCCATTACATGGGGAAATCACACATCCTTTGAAATCACAAACTCAGACAAGCCCCAAAATGAGAATTTGTTGGCCTGCAGTCCCTGAGGTCGTAAGATGTCTTGGCAGCTGCATTCTATAGTGTCAGAAAAACAGATGGAAGAACTGCCTCCTCCAGCTAAAATCTCTCTCTTTTCCTTCTCTCCCAGTGTCCCAGACACCACACCTAGAACCATGATGGTGAACCTTGGCACTCCAGGCATTCTTGGACTTCAATTACCAGAAGCCCAAGTCCCTGTGAATCCACACAAATGAGTGCAAGCTTTATAAAAAGGATTAAAAATGTGCGTACGTGCAGTAAACCCATGGGTTGGCCATCACGGAGCTAGAACCTCCTGTCTGCCTTGGATAACTTGGATATCAGGAATACGTTTATGGATGTAGTTCAGGCTCTGGGTAAAATATGTGCAGATTTATGTGCAGAGCTTGGAAAAATAATGTCGAGATATAGTAGTCAGAATTCCCAAAAGTCATATGTGGGACTCTGGGAGAAGTCCAGAAAACTAACTTGAAGAATCTCTGCTAACAAAGCAGATCAGTTGGGAAGTCCACATTTGGTCAAATCTAATTTTTCCCTTGAAATTTAGTATTCCTTTTTGTTGTGTCTTAAGCTTTAAAATGAAGAGTCCAACGAGCGAAGATTCAAACAACGATGCAACGTTTTATTCACAACTCTTGGAACAATACTACAGCTTAAATAGACATGAGTTTATACAAGAGTTGGCTGCGCTCGCTCCGCTATTCTGCTACCCGGGGTTAGTTCTGCGCCTGCGGCTACTGAAGGTAATCCACATGTGTGTGTGCCGTGCAAGCGTGCAAACCAAGAGCCAACTCCCTATTTGCAAGCGGCGCTTATATGGCCGTTACCCAATGCTACAAGATGGCAACCTTTTTGGACAACCTTAATTAACCAATCAGTATCGCTATATTTAAGCAATGGTGAATCCCTGCTAGGATCCAAAATAGTAACCAATCGTGAAAAAGACATTTGCATATGAGCACGCCTTGAACCGGGGAAGGTGCGCCAAAATTACCTTTAACTAGAATGGCGCAAATCGCCATTTTAACATGCAATAATAAGTAATGATAATAATACTAATAATTATCTCAATACACAACACCTTCCAAACCGCAGGTAGGTCCTCCATAGGGGAAATCAATCTCTTCCTCAATTAAGCACTGTCTTCATCTTTAAGAACAACGATTTTCTGAGAACAAAGGCAGCATAAGCAATTGAGTTCTGCTTTCCTGAGTAAATCTGATAGGAAATAAAGCCTATCCAGTCAACGATATGTACTCCCAAGGACTGGCTACAAACCTAACTGAAGAAGGATGGGCAACATTCAGCCTTCCAGATGTTGGGCTGCAATTCCTATCAGCCCATAGCTAACAGTGGGAGATGATGGACGTCTCAGTCCAGCAATATCTGGAGACCCACCAGTTGCCTGCCAAGTCTGACAGTGGTTCTTACCAAAGCATGGGGCTGTATCCTGTACAATTGACAATTTTCACTAGTGACCTTCATGATGGAGGGAGGTGAAATTACTTTGCTGGAGGCATTCAAGGGGAAATTGGACAGCCATCCATCTCAACTGCTTTGATTTGGATTCCTTGCATTGAGCAAGGGGTTGGACTTAATGGCCTCATAGGTCCTTTCCAATGCAGCTATTCTATGATCCTATGAACAGGAACAGATTTGCCAACAATCCAAAGTTTAGCATTATCAAGAGAGTCTAAGCTGTACATTTTAAATCATTTTTATGAAGCTTGCTACAATGTGTGTGTTTTTAAAAAAATATAATAATTTCGTGGCAGAAATTATTATACTGTACTCTGCTCAGGGGTCCCCCAAAAGAGGCTACTTTCATATCCCCAAGATCTTTTTCCACCAAAGTGGTCCCTATTTATCTACAAACAGAAAATGCTCTGTCATTCTCTAATGCAGGGGTTCCCAACCTTTTCAAGCCAGGGGCCGGGTCACATTCTCTCAGTCAGCTTTGAGGTCAGACCATACCTGTCAAGTATCCTGTATTGGCCTGGATTTCCTGTATTGTTCCTCCTCTTTCCTGCCGCTGTCCTGTATTTTGAACGGCAGGGAAAGGGGTTACTGTGCATGTGCACCCATCAGAGGCAGTTCTGCGCATGCACAAAGGAGTTGTTGTTGCGCATGCGAGCCCGGGCCAGAGCAGTTCCTGTATTTTCCAGAGCTGCACTTGACAGGTATGGGCCAGATGGCTATTTTGCCTTAGGTAGGGAACATCTGCTCTAATGGCTGGAAATTTTAAAAAGTTTTTAAACATTCAGAGGAGGAGATGGCTGGAGAACTACAAAAATGTTCCTGAGAGCTTTTTTCTTTCTTTCTTGGTGGGAGCAAGTTCTAGGATGCAGTTTACATGGGATACATGGTTAGGAATCGCCTGTATGGGGATTTTGACTGACTTTTCTATCAGTGCCAGTATCCCTTAAAAACTAAGGCTCCATCTGGTGACATGTTTCCTGCTTTTGCATCGGGTCAGACAAGCTCCCTTTCAGCTATAATACTGATTTCCCACCCACCAACCCCCTTGCATCCCTGGTCATGTGTTGAAAGCAAGCATGAGAGAGAGGTGCATCACACAGTGGTTACAATGGTTTGATAACCATTTAAATGCTGATAGTCCATTTTATGAAACCCTGGAATGTGTTGTTTGTTAGGATTCTCCAGAGAGCCTCTTTGCCTCTTTGCACTGGCCAGAACTACAAAACTCTAAAGTATCTCCCCAAACTACTAATCTCAGGGTATGTGGAAGTTAAAGCCGTGTCAGGCAATTCCAGATAATGTAGACCAACTCTGTGGTCCTTCAGGGTTTTGGACTGAAACCTCAACTGCCAAGGTAAAGGTCACCCTTGTTTGAAAGCCAGTCGTATCCGACTCTAGGTTTCAGTGCTCATCTCTGTTTCATAGCCGAAGAGCCAGCGCTGTCCGCTTCTGCAGATGTTTTCATGGTCATGTGGCAGGCATGCCTAGACATTGGAGTGCATGGAACGCTGTTCATCTCCTCACCAGTGGTGGGCATCAGCAGGTTTGCACCAATTTGCCAGAACCGGTAGCAGAAATTCCGACTGTCCATGCCCATCTAAGTTTTGAAATAAAGTAGTCCTAATTCAGGTGCAATGCAGAGCTTCTTCCCTGGCCACACCCACCCTACCATACACATGTGGTATAAATTTTTTTTGAGCCCACCACTGTTTCCCACCAAAGTGCATACCTGTCAACCTTCCTGAATTGGCCGGGATTTCCTGATTTTCGGCGCCGATTTGCGCCATTTCCCGCTCGCAGCTGCCAAAACCTCGGAATTGGCAGGGGGGGAGAGGTACTGCCCATCCCTTCTGTGCAGATCGCCTTTTACGCTTGCGTAGAACCCTTCTACGCTTGCGTAGAACCCTTCTACGCTTGCGTAGAACCCTACGCATGCGTACAAGGCAACCTGCGCAGAACCGTTCTGCACAGGTCCTGTATTTTCTGGAGCCGCGGTTGACAGGTATGCCAAAGTCGTCCCTATTTATCTACTTGCAATTTCTTGCTTTCGAACTGCTAGGTTGGCAGGAGTTGGGACAAAGATGGGAACTCATTCCGTCCTGCAGTACTCGGGAATCGAACTGCTGACCTGCTGCCTTCCAGTCAGCATCTTAGCCGCTTGAGCCACTGCCAAAGGCAACCTTCTTTGCACAGTCTATTGCCCCTTGTGGAAGAAAAGGACATCTGAACATTCAAACCTATTTGAAAGACAGACTGCCGTGGCTTAGTGGTGAAGATGCTGAACTTGATGACCGTAGGTGGGCAGGTCATCAGTTCGCGACCTGAGTGCTGCATGATGGAGTGTGCTCCCATATCTGTCCCACCTTCTGCCAACTTAGCAGTTTGAAAGCAAGATATTGCAAGTAGATGAATAGGTACCACTTTGGCAAGAAAGATAACAGCATTCTGTGTGCTCTAGTGTCCAGCCATACCTGCCACATGACCACAGAGTTGGATATGACTGGCTTTCAAACAAGGGGAACTTTTACCTTTACCTAGAGCAGTGATGGCAAACATTTTAGAGACTGAGTGCAAAAACAGAGAGGCAGGTTGAACACTGTGCTGGGGGGGGGGGGGGCGGGGAGGCTGACCTTGGGCAAGCTCCAGAGTCTCAGGGCTCCTCCCAGAAGAAAGGAATTTTAAATCACTTCTGAGTACTGTCTCCCTAGAAAATGCTGGAAGGAGTTGCCATAATGTCAGACGTCACTTGATGGCATGTGATTATCATTATTAGCAAATGGATTCTGGCCACCATTTCTCTCACTGGGATGTGGCCAGTGATGCACTCCAATTTTTTTTACTACCACCTCTGTGGGCGGGGCCAAATCTGTGGGTATGGCCAACGCAATGGGGTATGGAGGTGGGCGTGGCCGGCCAGGTGGGCATGGCCTGGGAAAATTTCCGCTACCGGTTCTCCCGAACAGGACAGGACCTGCTTCAGTGCATCACTGGATGTGGCGAAGGGAAGGTTTATCTCTTTCCAGGAATGAGGTTTTGACTGGTGGACCCTTTGTGCTTTATCGCCCTGTGAGGTGAAAAATTTGTCTTCTGTAGTCATTTCATTTTACTCGGGCTGCCCTGGCTCAGTGGTTAAGACGCTCGCCTTGTTGTCTGGAAGGCCAGCAAGTTGGCAGTTCAAAACCCGGGTACTGCATGATGGACTGAGCACCATACCTGTCAACCGCGGCTCTGGCCTATCCGGGACCTGCGCAGAATGGTTCTGCACAGGTCGCCTTCTACACATGCGTAGAAGGGTTTTACGCTTGCGTAGCCTTCTACGCAAAGGAGGTACTGCGCAGCCCTTCTGCGCAGGTCGCCTTCTACGCATGCGTAGAAGGGTTCTACGCAAGCGTAGAAGGGTTCTACGCAAGCGTAAAACCCTTCTACACATGCATAGAAGGCGACCTGCGCAGAAGGGCTGCGGAGTACCTCCTTTCCCCCGCTGCCACATTCCGGGGTTTCGGCAGCGCGGGGCGGGAAATGGCACAAATTGACACCGAAAGCCAGGAATTCCCGGCCAATCCGGGAAGGTTGACAGGTATGCTGAGCACCCATCTCTGTCCCAAGCGCCTGCCAACCTAGCAGATGGAAAGCAAGATATTGCAAGTAGATAAATAGGGACCACTTCGATGGGGGGGGAAAATCTTGGAGACATGAAAGGAGTCTCATTCAGGCATCCTCTGAGCGGCGTTTCTCCAGCAAAAATCCTTTCAACTCAGAATAATTTCTGACATGGACTTATTATTATTTCATCTTATTTTACCTCACCAACCTCACCAAGGTCTCATAAGAACAAAAAAGAGAACTGCCTGGATGAGGGCCAAACACTTTCAGACCCTGTAAAAAGTAAAGTGGGTCATATTGACCATGGGGAAAAAATCCAGATTAAGACAATATGTTTATTAGGTCAGATGAAGGTCACCAAATGATATGCAAGTTTTCAGGTTCTCCAGAACATTTCCTCAGGCAAATATGGAGTTGCAGGGGTAATGGATTTTTTATAAGAAGGAAATGCTCTGAAATCTGTATATTATTCTGTTAACAAGAAGAAGCTGGGATAAACAATTACAGTAGTGAAGCAATGGTTGATTGCTGAAAATATAAAATCTACTTGTTAAAAGCTGGGATAAACAATTAGTGAATTAATGGTTGGTTGCTGAAAATATAAAATCCACTTAAAATATAAAATCACTGTTGAAAATATAAACGTTAATGGTTACTGGCTAACAGCCTAATTCTAGTTAATACAGAAATCAAGCTCAAAGCCAATAACTTTTCTCTTTCTTCTTCTGTTGCTTTACTACAAAGTTTTATGTTCTATTTGTAAACTGCCTGGCCAGAAGTAAAACATCTTAATATAAAAAAATAATTAGAATGCAGCCTCTTAACTTGAGGATTGCTGTTACAGAGACTGCCAAAATATATATACATATTTTATGAGATGTTATTTAGGGCAGTGACGACTTAGTGGTTAAGATGCTGAGCTTGATGGTTGGCAGGTCAGCAGTTCAAGACCCGAGCGCTGCACAATGGATTGAGCATCCATCTCCCAGCTTCTGTAGATAAACGGGTACCATTTTAGTGGGAAAGGTAACAGCATTCCATGTGTTACGGCATCTAGTCATAACTGCCACATGACAACAGAAATGTCTGCAAACAGACAGCACTGGCTCTATGGCTGTAAATAGAGATGAACGCTACCCGCTAGAGTCAGACACGACTGTCTTTCGAGCAAGAGAGACCTTTACCTTTAAATATAAAGAAGTTACTAAACATGATGCAAAACATTGCAAAAGAAGTGTTGTTATCTCTCATTAATTACAGCAGTAATTGAATGCTTTTCTCTTTTTGTTATTGGGAGGAAAATGAATGAATTTGTTGCAAACGCACAGCTCATTGCTAATTTATGATTCCCAAACTGAGACTGCATTGTTTGGTTTGAAGATCCCCTGCGGGTTTTCATTCCCCACTCCAAATGGTTGGAAATAATGGAACAAACCACTAGATGTCCCTATAGGGCAAATATTGAATCTAGAGGAAACCATCTGGTATGGGAATAATGATAATTACACATACAGTACTGTACTGTACAGTAAAACCCCTACTTACGAAAAAAAAGTCCGTTCTGTAGGCTTTTGCTTAAATCAGTTTTTATGTAACTCGAAGCATACCCATAGGGAAATTTTTTTAATGTAAATCGAAGCAAATCCATAGGGAAATTAATTTTTATGTAACTCGAAGCAAACCCATTGAAACAATCTTTATGTAATTCGAAGCAAACCCGTAGGAAATCGTGTAAATCGGGACATGGTTTTAGCACAAAATCATCATGTAAGTCGAATTTTATGTAATTCGAGGCATATGTAAGTCGGGGTTTTACTGTATTTTGGTGAGCCAGGCAGAAGCAGATGAGATGAGGGAATCAGTTCTAAGGACAGAGCCTTATGCAATTCTGAACATGACTTTAAGAACAACTCCCTATTTTAAGCATTATTTAATAGTTTGAAAACATTGTTAGACTAGTCAACTAGACTGATTAGAGCAGGGGTGGCCAAACCTTTTGAGCTGTGGGCTGGTCACGTGATTGAGCGGGCTGGTCACGTGGTTCCTCCTGCTGTAAAGCGTGTCCGCAGCTGTCGTAAACACGTTTACAACAACCACGAGTGCATTTACGGCAGTGTTTTATGTACGTGTGGCCACATTTGCGCATGTGTGGGGTGCATCTGCTTCTGCTTCCAGTAGTGACGAGTTTGGCAGGGGCCAGATGATTTGGCCCCGTGGGCCGTAGTTTGCCCACCCTGGTATTGAGTGTTTTTTAGAGTTCGGGCTGACCTGAGTGTTGTAGCAATGTGGATTTTCTCATGTTAGATTTGAATGCTTTCTTTTCTATGTGATCACTGAGAATTTGTGATGAGCCATTCCACTCTGATATGATGAAAAATGCTATTCTTGAATTTAATCATAACAATGCACTCTAATAGGTTGAACTGGCCCTGGTAGGATGTGTATGGCCAGATACTGTACCACTTTTTTGCTCTTGCGTACCCTGAAGAATGTTTGCTCTTGCCATAAAGCTCCTCCTGGATCTGAGCCGACGGTGGGTCAGTAAAGCCATCATTTAGGTAAACAGCGTTCTAAACTCAGGATTACAAGATCCACTCTGTTGGGTTTCTTTCCCCAAGATCTCAGAGAGATCCAACACCCCATGTCTGGTGCCAAACACATGACTGAGATTTCCAAGACAAGGCATTTTTTTTTTAGTACCAGAATCGGGATTATATTGGGAGCCTATAACCCAGATCCTGGGAAATCCCAGTAGAACATTGACATGGAATATCATTCTGTCTGCTTCTGATGTCTGGTGTCATTATTCATGTGTCTAAAACATCACCACCCACTCCCAGAGGTAAATCTTACAGCCTCACTCAGGGAAGCCTCTACATTTGGAAAAGTATGTTGGATTGTGGAAGAAAAGTGGGAGGTAGAGAAACCACCCAAACTGTTCAGTGAGAAGTTAGAAAGGGGATGGGGGTTCCTTTACATTTTGTTGCAGACTTTGCTGGGGTATAAACAGATTCCATGATGATACTGAAGCTTGGCCATCTGTTTCTAAGATAATTTCAGGCCTTGAGCTGCTGGTTACAAGTTCCACCTGCTTCTCCAAGCTGGAGGTCATCTTCATTGCCAGGACCTTAACTCATGCTGTAGGGGCCTCCAGTACAAAATAACAGTTCACCAGCAAATGCTCTTAAGATAAGAACTATTCTTCTGAATAGTTTTCAGGAATTCAGTGCACATCCATGAGGCGTTGCTGAATTCTCAGAGAGCAACACTTCAAAAACATGCAGATGAATTTAGATGGTTCCTCTTCCTTCTTTAGGTGGGAGAATGTCTCTAATACCGGTAAGTCCTGCAGAAATTCATGAAGTCAAGCTCTTCCCTCCATGGCAATGCTCACAGATATTATGCTATCCCCAAGGACTGCAGTGGCTTAGTGGTTAAGATGCTGAACTTGATGACTAGAAGGTCAGCAGGTCAGCAGTTCAAGACCTGAGTGTAGCATGACAGAGTGAGCTCCTGTCTCTGCCCCAGCTCCTGCCAACCTAGCACTTTGAAAGAAAGAAATTGCAAGTGGATAAATAGGGACCACTTCAGTGGGAAGATAAACAGCATTCCATGAAATAATTATGACTGCCACATGCCCACAGAAACGTTTGCAGATGCAAACAATGCTGGCTCTTTGACTTTAAACAGAGATGAGTACCATACCCTAGTGTTGGATACGACTGGCTTTTGAGTAAGGGTGGCCTTTACCTTTACCTAAGAAACATCAGCCAGCGGACAACGTCACACATTGTGAATATTGACCAGCTCATTTGCTGGTCTGTTGATTACTGCCAGAAACATGCAACAATGAGGGCTTAAGTTGGGCCAATGACAAAGCCAAGAAAGTGGGTTCATTTTGGCAGTCCAGGGTTTTTATTGGAACATGAAAGAAAAAAACCTCTTCCTGACAGCTCAGCCCGACCACATTCAGCGAGTGACCATGTCCCACTTGTTGTAGTTAGCCAGAATTCTAGATGTGGGTGGGCAAATATTTTTTCAGGATGGGCAACATATAATTGGAAGATGATTGGCCCAACTTGATTGGAACATGAAAGAAGAAGACCTCTTCCTGACAGCTCAGCCCAACCACATTCAGCGAGTGATCACGTCCCAGTTGTTGTAGTTAGTCAAAGTCTACCTTAAAAGGTTTTTCTGAGGGAAACATTGGAAAAGATGTCATGTATAGATTAGTCCTTGTGTCCTTTTTTTGCCCACCCACATCTAGAATCCTGGCTACAGCCCTGCAGTGGGCTTTTCTGTAGACATCATCTTATTAATAACTATTTCTAACATCTTAATTTTCTTCAAAGGACACAAGGACTCATCTATCTTGATGACTATACACAACATCTTCTTCAATGTTTCCCTCAGAAAAACCTTTCAAGGTAGACTTTGGCTAACTACAACAACTGGAACATGATCACTCACTGAATGTGGCCGGGCTGAGCTGTCAGGAAGAGGTCTTCTTCTTTCATGTTCCAATCAAACCCTGGACTGTCAAAATGAAGCCACTTTCCTGGCTTTGTTGTCATTGGCCCAACTTAAGTCCTCATCATTGCATGTTTCTGGCAGTAATCAGCAGACCAGTAAATGAGCTGGTCCATATTCACAATGCGTGTTGTTGTCCACTGGCAACTCGCACTTGAGCATGTTGCATTTAGGGACTTCAACCCTCAGCCTAATCGGGGTCCTCCAAGTGAAGGAGGGGAGGTTTAGTTCCTCAGCTATATCCTCCTTTAGTGTTATTCTTTGTGCAGTGAGCTCCTTCCCCCATCTTAGAATTTGGGTTTGCTCTTGAAAAGGAAGGAATAAAACAACAGGAACTCATCTTATCATGAGCACAGCCTGTGGATCTGTTTAGCTTGTACTAACTGAGTGCAGTTCTCCAAAGTTTCAGAGGATTTTGTGTGAGTATATTTTCCCTCCAGAAAAACTACATGTCAAGCAGTGGTGGGCTATGTTGGGGTATTGGGGTATGCTGGGGTACACCAATGTGGCTTGGCTCTGTATATTTATTTATTTATTCAATTTATAGGCCACCTTCCTTGCCTCAGTGACCCAAGGCGCTTACATCAAATAAAACAACTTATACAATTAAAAACCCACTGATAAAAAAGTAAAATCTGTAAAACAAAACAAAACATAACCCCTTAATTAAAACCCCACAGGGCTAAATGAGCCAGCAAGGCTGAGATGTGCTGCCAGATGCATCCCAGGCCTGCTGGCAGAGCCAGGTTTTCAGAGCCTTCTTGAAGGGATACAGTTCTGCCTAGAGACGCAGCTCTGGTGGCAGGAGGTTCCAAAGAGTCAGAGCCAACACTGAGAAGGCTCTCCTCCTGGTCCCGGTAAGATATGCATCCCTGGCTGATGGGACCACCAGTGAGCCCATACGGTCCGCCCTCGTAGGATGGGTCGAACACCTTGGAACAATGCAGTCTCTTAGATATCCTGGCCCACTGCCACGTATGGCTTTAAAGATCAAAACCAGCACCTTGAATTGCACCCGGAAGCATACTGGCAGCCAGTGCAGCTCCCGTAGCAGTGGCAAGGCACGAGCATAGCACCCGCACCCCATCACCATCCGGGCAGCTGCATTCTGGACCAGCTGCAGCTTCCGAATGGTTATCAAGAGCAGCCCCATGTAGAGCGCATTACAGTAGTCCGATCTAGAGGTGACCAGAGCATAGGTGACCGTAAGCAAGGAGCCCTCCTGGCCACGACCACCACCTGCTCTTCAAGGAATAGTCATGAGTCCAGGAGGATTCCCAAATTATGCGCCGGGTCTGTTTGGGGCAAAGAAGCCCCATCCAGCAGCAAAGATGGTAGTTCCCGGGATAACGCAGGACCCCGAACCCACAGCCACTCAGTCTTGCCGGGATTCAGCTGAAGCCCGTTGTCCCCCATCCAGACCCTCACAGCCTCCAAGCACCTGGTTAGGATTTCAACTGCATTGCTTGGTTCACCACGGGCCGAGATGTATAACTATCATCAGCATACTGATGATACCTCACCCCATGGGAACGGATGATCTCCCCCAATGGTTTTATGTAGATGTTGCATAGGAGAGGTGAGAGCACCGAGCCCTGAGGCTCCCAAACTGGAGGGGTCTAGGGCTGGACATCCCATCCTCCAGGATCCACCAAAGAACAATGCGAAACCAGATGTAGACTTCCTGGTCTCCATATCAGAAGCTAATGAAGCATCTGAAAAGGTCTCTAGCCTCAAAGAGATTGATACAGTGTCCTGTCAAATGCGGGACTATCAGAGACGTCATGGCAGAACGCCGTGGTCATAGGAGTTCTGACTGGGTTGCACTCATTATGCCTGTACTGTTTCAACAACTAATCTATCTGGTTGTGATAGCTTGACCCATTGGGAGTTTTGGTAACATTGATTCCCAAATAATACCTAATGTCACCTAAATCCCTAAGCATAAACTTTTTCCTTAACTGTGCAGTTAAACTTTAGGAAACATTAACAGTAGAAGAAATCACAGCGATGTCATCTGTGAACAACAACAGAAACTGATTGCAGTTATTGATTTTGCGTGTAAACAGACATGGATCAGCTTTAGCTTGTACTAGCAGAGGACCCGGCATTGCCTGGGGGTACCCTACCCAGACCAAGGAGAGACCCGGGCCCGCCGCCACCCCAGCTGCATTACCTTTTTGTCTGCTGTTGTTGTGGCCACTCTCTCAGCTCCACCATGAGGCTCTGTCTCAGCCTGACTCAGGCTGCTGCTGCCGGCCTCCCCAGAGACTACAGTCAGTGGGTAGCCATTGCAGCCCGGCCCCTCTGTCCTCCCATGGGTTGTGTCAGGCAGAAGTGAGGCTCCATTTGGGCAGGTGGGCAGATGACCCAGTTGGTTCTCCCTCCCCCTGCGGCCTGCCTCAAGAGTGCAGAAGAGCCATGCCATGGCGGCCGCCCGCCAACAGTAGTCACTGGGGCAGGGGTGGCCATAATGGCCTTAATTGCCGCCATCCGTACTAGCGGCTAGGCCATGCGCCACCTGGAATGCCGGGCAGACTTTGGCACATGCATAGAATTTTGTGCATGTGCCACAGCCTGGAACACCAGGCAGGGTTAGGCGCATGCGTGGATTCTCACGCATGCACAATCACCTCTCCTGGTCATTTCTGCTGGCCAGGGGTGGGTGTTTTTTGGGAGCAAGGACCCCAAGGTGAGCTGCCGGTTACCCACACCGGCCACCCCAGATGTTGAAGGTAGGCATGCATGCAGTTTCCAGTGCAATTGGTGCAGGGGTGTCGGTTTGTATTAGGGAGCCCTGTGATGTCATGGAGCCCCAGATCTGGTCAGCTGGGAATTGGTTGAGCTGTGGCGATGACATCACAACCCCCCCTGGTTGGCTATTTCCCCTTGCTTTTTCTCCTGTCGGTGGGGGCATCCCCTTTGCGGATTGATTTATGGGGCTTACCCCTCCCCATGGGGCTTGTCACTCCCACAGTGACCGTCTCTTCAGCCCAAGGTATGTGTGTGCCAAGTTTCAGCTTGATCGGTGCAGGGGTGTGGATTTGTATAAGGAACATACAGTGCTGGACCTTGATTTTAGTTATATAGATTATTATTTTAAAAAGTTTCTACTCTCTTTTTTGGAAGGCAAAGGAAGAGGCAACCCTTCTCTGTCCTTGTGTACACACACACACACATTGGGAAGGTAACATGTGAATAAGAACACAGTGATTCACACATAGGAGCTGACTGATTATCATATGACCTAACCATAGTTAAATTTATGAAGAAATGTTCTCCCCAGATCTAAAATGAGCTAATCATCCTGGATGATAGTGACAGTGTTACTGATGATGATTAGTGGATTGTTTAGTTTGGCTCATTTGCTTAAGTCATCTTCTACCACCATGTGGCTTGCTTGTTCTTTGGTCATGAAGAACATTCTCTGAGTTCCTTTGTGTAGGTTGACCTATCACAGGTCAAGTCCAGCTAGATAATCATACTGTCCTTTCCAAACCTATCATTCCAGCACTTTAGACCTCCTAACTTTTCCTAGCCGGGGGCCAGGTCACACTCTCTCAGTCAGCTTTGAGGGCCAGACGGCCATTTTGCCCTGCCTGCATGATAGGGGTGGCCATTTTGTCCCAACAGCTTCAAAGGGTTGGCCATTTTGTTTCTTCAATGCCCTTGGAAGGGTGGGGAGCCACATGAAATGGCACTGTGGGCCAGATCCAGCCCACGGGCCTTAGGTTGGAAACCCCTGCTCTAGTCTAGCCTCACTGAGTTCAGGGGGAGATGTATGTATGTTTAGATTAGTCTGGATCAAACACATGGGCTGTTTGTCTCTTTTAAGAGCTTCCCCTTCCCCAGTTGATGTGTTTGTAAAGTGGAAGCAACCCTGAATTTTTGAAAGCTTTGAAAGGAAAGCACACACTTTGCCAGTTTCCAGTGAGCCTTTGAGTGTGGCCCCAGGAAGGGATTGTTTATCTCCTGACTCAGAATCAGTGTTGGGCTTGGGCTCCAAATTTTTTTTACTACCTACTTTGTGGGCATGGCCTGATGGGTGTGGCCAGGAGGAAAGCCCTACGTTGCACCCAAATTAGGACTACTGTACTTTGTTTGTTTATGTTTATTTGATTTGTATGCCGCCCTTCTCAGCACATGCCAACTCAGGGCGGCACACAACACATCAAACAAAATACAATATAGCAAAAAATACAATAGCAAATACAATGTAGCAAAAACAAAAAACAAAATACAATATAGCATGGAGCAAGGTCACCAATACAAAAGCAGACAGTAACAATAACAACTCAATAATACAATACAAAGTGAAAAGTGATGGCAGCAAAGTCTCGCTGCCTCAATGGCTTTTAAGCCATGGCCAGAGGCATCTGGAGGCGGGGCCCAGGAACACGGATAGTGGTCTCAGCATTCGGCGCTGCAGGGGTCCCTCCGCCCTACCAGGAGGGCCGGAGGTGGCAGCGAAGTCTCGCTGCCTCAACGGCCTTTAAGTCCTGGCCGGAGGCAGCTCGAGGCGGGGCCCAGGAACACCGGTGGTGGTCTCAGCGTTTGGCGCTGCAGGCGTCCCTCCGCCCCTCCAGGAGGGCCAGAGGGGCGGCGAAGTCAGCCTCAATGGCCTTTAAGTCCTGGCCAGAGGCAGCTGGAGGCAGGGCCCAGGAACACCGGTGGTGGTCTCAGCATTCAGCGCTGCAGGGGTCCCTCTGCCCTGCCAGGAGGGCCGGAGGTGGCAGCGAATTCTCGATGCCTCAATGGCCTTTAAGTCCTGTCCAGAGGCAGCTGGAGGTGGGGCCCAGGAACACCGGTGGTGGTCTCAGCATTTGGCACTGAAGGGGTCCCTCCGAGGGATAGGCAAGGCCAGCCAGAATTTCTGCTACCGGTTCTGGCGACCTGGTGCAAACCTGCTGATGCCCACCACTGCTCAGAATCAACAAAGGATGCGTCTTGACTGTTAAAAGAATCAGGATCCTAATTGGATTGCTTTTTTAAAAATCAAGTGAAAGTTGTGGGGTACTTGACCTTGTTTCTGTGTCCTTTGAGAAACTTTCCCCAAACATGTACAACAACAGATTTCTTCTTCCATAGACACTCGACTTCAATTTGCAAATCACTGTACTTTTGTGATTTTCTCCAGTTGTTTGTCTTCAATTCATGCATCTCCTGGTATAGCAATATCAATATACCAGAACTTCTTCTTTTCAACAATGGTTATATCACCTGTGTTGTGAGTCAGATGTCTTATCTGTTTGAATTTTAAAGTTCATAGACCAGTAATCCTCTGGGTGAAAAAGTACTTTCTTTTATTTGTTTTAGAACTAGTACCCAAAAGTTTCATGGAGTGTCCCCTAGTTCTAGTGTTATGCGATAGGGAAAACAGTTTTTCCTTATCTACTTTGTCCACACCGTGCATGATTTTATAAACTTCAATCAGGTCACCTCTTAGACGCCGTCGTTCAAGAGTGAAGAGGCCCAACCGTTGCAGCCTCAGATGGTAAGGAAGGTGTTCCAGTCCCCTAATCATTCTGGTTGCCCTCCTCTGCACTTTCTCCAACTCCATAATATCCTTCTGGAGGTATGGCGACCAGAACTGTACACAGTATTCCAGATGGGGCCTCACCATAGATTTATAAAGAGGCAAAATGACACTTGCTGACTTATTTTCTATACCCTTCCTAATGATCCCTAGCATTGAGTTTGCTTTTTCACTGCTGAGGCACACTGGGTTGACACCTTTATTGAGTTGCCCACCAGGACACCAAGATCCCTTTCCATGCAAGCACAGTAATTTCCCGTATTTTGCAGAGCCGCGTTTGACGGGTATGCCTTTGACAATTTTGTCTGCTTTAACAGTGCTGCTGATGAATCGGGTAAAGCAGATCTGCATGGAACCCCTGAGACTTTCACCACTGGAAGGATTTTTCTTTGGCTGCATGTAGATAAGAATGTACTTTTAAGTTGCATTCCTGAAGTTTGGAATTTAACTGGTGGTTTATATGGTTGGACTTTCTGAGCTAAAAGACTTGTACTTGAAGGATGTAAAGATAAATGCACATTATTCATTGCTCAATCATCAAAATCTCTTGCTACATTAGCTGCACATGATCCTCTATAATCTACCGACGTCATTTCCAAACAATTTTTTGGGGGGACATATGGTCCCCTTTCATCAATGTATATGTCTAGCCCATGATTACAGTTTGTCCATTCTCCTTCTCTTTCCTTTTCCTTCCTTTTCCTTTCCTTTTCTTCACTCCCCCCCCCCGCCCTGTTTTTTGGTTTGAAATAAGATTATATATTATATGACTCATATAGGTCATGGATCTCCCAATTTTTCCATCAAATGCTTCTTCTTACAGTCAACCGAGTAACAGCCAAGGGCAAACTGTCCAGTAGGCCAAGATTTACGGCATAAATTGCCTAGCTTTTTCGCAGTAGGTTCTGGAAATATTTAGTCATAGCAGCAAGAGCAATAACACCTATATATCACCCCATAATACTTAGAATACTCTCTGGGCAGTTCATAAGGTAATTAGAAAGGAAGGAAAGCTAAGTCCGCCTTTACTTCATCCGGATCAAACATGAGCAGAGTTTTGGCTACTTAGCCACTGCACCACAAGGGCTCATGAATAAAATTATATTGGAAGTCATAGATTTCAGTTGAATGGACCATCCCAGACCCAGTTACAGCCAACTGCCAGCAGAGTTATGAATAAAAACTGGCATATTGAAGAAAGATAGCAGCTCTTTGTTGTTGTTCATCAGTAACTGGCACTTGGAGAGTTGTGGTCTTCAGATCTGGAGACTTTGGGACAGTTGTCCTCAACACTAGGCGCTACAGGCAGTCCTTTAAGGTAAAGGTAAAGGTTTCCCTTGCTCGAAAGCCAGTCGTATCCTGCGGATTCCGCATGCACCAATTGGCACAAACGGCCCCTGGCAGAGGTTACACCGGTCGAAGAAGGTTCCTGGTCACTGGCCCTTGCCAGTATGGAAATTGGGGAGCGGATTAATAATCATAGGGTTGATTCACCCACATCTGACTTGACCGGCAGTTCTGCTGAGGGAAGCGAATCGCTAACCTCCGTTAGACATTAGGCAATTACTCACTCACAGAAGAGCCTAAGCTCTAGTGCAAATAGTGGCCATATTTACCCTGGTGTAAGCCACGAACAATGGATTTCCCCTGTCAGTGTTTGCCCTAGTTAATTAACTTCCCCAAGAGAGATTCCCCATTAACCCGGGTAAATGGGTGATGTGATTTTTCTGTCAGATGACGATTCTATCACACGTTGCCTTCTATTCCTATATATGCTGATGTTTTTCCCTCAATAAACCACTGGTCTTCGCTCCATCTTGTCTCGTGTCGTTCCTTGACCAGTCTCCTCCGGGACCTCACGGCCGCCCCGCGGCCCCAATCCAACATCTGGTGACCCCGAGATGTGATCTTACCCGAGAGTAAGCGATCAACGCGGTCCGGTTCTATGCTAGAACCGTGTCCGATCATCCCGGAGGACAGCGCGGCAGCCCGGTCGGAAAGCCAGCCGATCGGGAAGACAGCTCCGCGACGAGGCATTTCAGAGAGGCATCCTACAGCTTGCTCCGGCTTTCGTGGCGGCTTGCACCACTGAAAAACGCGTTCCGCTCAGGGTCGGCTGTGAACCCCTGACAGCGCAGAGGCCACCGAGGGCCCGTGGCGGCAGTCCACGCTCCGAGCTCTACCCAGAGATTCATCACGCAAAACCTATTGCCTGAGCTACAGACGCGTCGAATCGTCTCGAGAAGGAGACTTCAAAGGACCCCCGCAGGTAATATGGGGACTTGTACTCAGCGGCAACGTCCGTCCGCTAGTCAAAGAATTCATGAGGATGAATTCAAAATCCTGGCCAGGGTATATCAGATAAGCTTTCACAGTGGAGAACTAGCGCGGCTTTTGGTGTTCTTGAGGGAACACTGCCTGCTTTACCCAGAAGCAGGTACGTTATCCCTTCAGCTCTGGAATCAGATAGGAGTCTGCATTCAGCAACCCCCGAAAGCTCCAGAAGGCATAATTCGCACATGGAGCAAATGTAGGAAACTTTTAGCAGAGGTAGATCCAGTCCGGGTAGAGGCTAAGGAACCCCCAGCGTCAGCAGAGCCATCGGCGCCCACGGCGCTCTATCCGTCATTTCAGTTTAAGCAGAGTAGTGTAGGGAGCTTTCCCTTGGTGACAGCTGCAGACGTCACCGGTGGAATGCATGGAATGGGAAGCGCTGGCGCTTCTCTGACAGCTACAGGTTCCCGAACTAAGAGTGCCCTTCAGCGCACAGTTGAGGAAGAGATCAGGAAGGGGGAATTGCCAGCAGAAGAACTGGCTGAGCTTAGTCAGATTTGTCCAATTCGCTTGGAAATGGATGCCCTCACAGGGCAGCAGCAGGTAGTTCATTCACCAGTCCCGTATAAGCTCCTCATGGCTATACGGAAGGCCATTTCAGAGATAGGACTACAGAGTCGCTTCACTAGGGGCATGCTTCAGCAAGTGTGCGAGAACACCATGTTCATCCCGCACGACTGGAAAGCCGTCATGCGGATGATGCTCAACCCCAGCCAGTATCTGTTATGGGACAGCGAGTATCGCCTCGAGGCTCAGGCAAGGGCTGCCAGGATGGGAGGCGAAGTACTTCCTGACCAGTTATATGGCTCAGGTGCCTTCGAATCCATCGATGCGCAGACCGCCCTGCCACTCGCCACCCTCCAGATGTCAGCTGAGGCGGCCTTCAGGGCTTTCCTCAAAGTCCCAGCAACTGGTAAAGCGGCCAAAAATTACACCGCAGTCAAACAGGGCACCCAGGAGTCCTACATGGACTTTATCAATCGCTTAGAGGAAGCGATTAGTAGACAGATTGACAATGAGCAAGCCCAACAAGAGCTCATGATGAAATTGGCTAAAGACAATGCCAATCTCGACTGCCGTAAGATCTTGCAGTCACTGGGCAATCGTCCCGACTTGACTCTCACGGACATGATTAGAGATTGCGCCGACGTTGGCACAGACTCTTACAAAATGGGTCTGCTGGCAGCAGCAGTGCAAGGGGGTAGGAGACCCAAGAACAAGAACAAAGGGGCATGTCACAATTGTGGCAAGGTCGGTCACTTCGCTAGGGAGTGCCGATCCAAGAGCGGCGGACAACATTCCGGCCGTTCCAAGGCTCCAACCACCCCATGTCCGAAGTGTAATAAAGGCTTCCATTGGTCCAGATTCTGTCCGAATTCGGGAAACCGGAACGCGGGCACGTCTCTGGCCCCGGTCCAAACAGAGGCTTCCCTCGCTCTGGGCGAGCCAGAGCTGGATTAGATTCCATTCACATTCCGGACATTGCGAAGGCGCAGGCCAGCCCCAAGGGTAGTACAGGGCTAGAATTGACTTGCCAGGCGGACGTCACATGCGACTTGCCAGGCACAGTCTATCTGGTGGATTCCCAGTACATGGGACCCCTGCCCAAGGGCTTCATAGGCTTAGTTTTGCCTCGCAGTGTAGCAGGAGCATGCAGAATTCTTGTAATTCCGGGAGTCATTGACTCTAATTTTTCGGGCGTTCTCCAAGTTCAACTCTGGACGCACCTACCCCAGACCATTCACAAGGGAGACACACTAGCGCAACTGATTATGGTTCCTTGTAACTCGCCAGCAGATAGCCAGGGAAGGCTCAGAGACAGTGCAGGGTCCGGGTCAGAAGAGCGCTCGAGCGCAAGTGAGGCAGTGCAAGGATACCAGGTCTTAGCGACAGTGGAGACCAACATAGAGTGGAAACAGCGACCAGTTATCGAGGTATTTTTGAATAAAAAATCATTCTCAGGGTTGCTGGATACCGGAGCTGACGTCAGCGTGGTCAGCCAAAGCCAGTGGCCACGAGAGTGGGCCATTGAGCCGGTCTCCAATGTGTGGGGGGTAGGCGGCATCCAAGAAGTGTTTAGGAGCCGGGAGTGGGTGGAAGTCACAATCCCCAGGGCTGACGGCACAGCGGTCATTCGGCCGCACATTCTGGACGTGCACATCAACCTTTGGGGGCGAGACATTTTACAGCAATACGTTGCCACTCTTACCTTCGGGTAATGGCTTTGCCACTTAAATGGCTTACCAACACACCAGTCTGGGTGGAACAATGGCCGGTAGTGGGGGAGAAGTTAGTCGCCCTAAAGCAACTGGTTAAAGAACAGCTAGACGCAGGACATATAGAGCAGTCCACCAGTCCTTGGAATTCACCCATTTTTGTCATTAAGAAAAAGTCAGGGAAGTGGCGACTCCTCCACGATCTCAGAGAGATCAATAAATGTATACAGCCAATGGGTCCGCTTCAATGCGGCATCCCAAATCCAAATATGATTCCCGAGGGTTGGGAGATCCTGGTCATAGACCTAAAGGATTGCTTTTACACCATTCCCTTAGACCCCAGGGATCGGGAAAGGTTCGCCTTTACGGTGCCGGTTGTGAACCACAGTGAGCCCACGCAGCGTTATGCGTGGAAATATTTGCCACAGGGGATGCTCAATTCGCCCACCCTGTGCCAAATTTATGTTCACAACGCACTGGCAAAGTTTCGAAACCTTCATCCCACAGCTTTAGTATGCCATTTCATGGATGATATCTTGGTCGCAGTGCCGCAACTCGGCAGCAAAATGTTTACAGACCTCCAGGCCAGCCTGGGGGAGAAAGGGTTACTCATTGCCCCGGAGAAAGTGCAAAGAACCGAGCCCTTCTCATACTTGGGTCATCGGCTTCTCCGTTCTTTCACAGCACCCGTTTTGCCCCAGATCAACTTAAAAGACTCAGTCACCTTGGTAGAATTGCAGCAAGTTTTAGGTAACATTAATTGGGCCAGATTGGATACGGATCTTTTGAAACCGCTCTTCTCGCTGCTAACGTTAGGTAAGCAGCTGGCAGACCGGATACGAATTTCTCGAGAGGCACGTTTGGCTCTCGAGAAAGTCAACCAAATTCTCAGTCAAAGGTGGGTGGACAGGATTGCTCAGGGGCCATATGCCCCGATCCTGAACTTGTACATCGTTCGGGCCGGATCCATGTTCACCGGAGCCCTAGGAGTGGACTCCGAGAAAGGAGCGAGCATCGTGGAATGGGTGTATTTACCGAACACCTCTTCCCGAAACATCGTTCCTCCCCAAGAGCTGGTCTCCGCGGTGGTTTACCGCGGAAGGCTGAGAGCTAGGGACATTTCAGGGCACGACTTAGCAAAGATCGTGGTCCCATTCACCAAGGAGCAAGTTCAGCAGCTGATGCAGCTCAGTGACTCGCTTCCAATTGCCTTGGAAGGATTCACCGGATGCTTGGCATACCACTTGCCAAAGGACCCCAGACTTGTCTCGCTTCAAACGCAGACAATCACCTTGTATGAATTGATCTCGCTGGTTCCACTTCAGGGGGCCAGAACAGTTTTTACTGATGGGGGTCGCACATATGATGTCTTAACTTGGCAGGAGGGCCAGGCTTGGCGCACGCTTCTAACTCTTCCACAGAAGTCCACGCAGCGGGCAGAGTTGGCAGCGGTGAACCTTGCCTTGCGCACCTTCGCCAAAGAATGCCTCAACATTATTACTGACAGTCAGTATGTTAGGAATTTGCTTCACAGTCTACCGGGAGCATACATCACTCCCGCGATAGACAAAAATTTGCTGAGTCTGTTCCTCACAGCTCAATTTCACTTGCGAAACCGCATGGAAGCGCACTTTATTGCCCACATCCGAAGTCACCAGGACCTACCGGGTCCGATTTCCGCGGGCAATAGCAGAGCGGATGCGGCCGCAAAGGAAATTCAGCAACGGTCAGTTTTGGGTGTTTTCACTACTCCAATTCAGAGTCATGCATTCTTCCATCAGAATGCCAAAGTGCTCGCCAGACAGTTTAACCTGCCACTTTCTCAAGCCCAAGGCATAGTTCGCTCTTGCCAGCATTGTGCAGGGGCACCGGGGGGGCCCTCGTGGGGGGGTCAACCCACGAGGGACAGAGGCTAACCAGGTGTGGCAAATGGACGTCACACATGTCCTGCAGTTTGGCAGATGGCAGTACATGCACGTTTGCATTGATACTTTCTCGCAATTCGTTTGGGCGACAGCGCAAAAAGGGGAGACTGCTTCCCACGTGGAGCAGCACCTCCTAGCCTGCTTCGCGGCGATGGGCAAACCACGGCACGTGAAAACCGATAACGCCCCGTCCTACAGCTCTAGGCAGTTGGCTAACTTCATGGCCACCTGGGATATCAAGCATACCTTTGGCGTTCCTTACAATCCGCAGGGGCAAGCGATTGTGGAATGAGTCAATCGGACACTCAAGTCCTACATTGACAAACAAACAGAAAGGGGGGAGCCACCAGCCCTCCCCAAGTCACAGGGTCAGGCACAGCATTGTCTGAACAAGGTGTTGTTCACCTACAATCACCTTAATGTTTTTTCGGATTGCACACCGCAGGAGAAACACTTCCACCGCTCGGAAGCTCTCCCGTGGCCGCTGGTCCGCTACCGAGTGCCACCGGACCCTTCCTGGAGGGGCCCGGCGCCACTCGTAACCTGGGGAAGAGGGTATGCTGCAGTTATGTCTCCTACAGGTGTCATCTGGATTCCAGCCCGGTGCGTTAAGCCTCATTTGGAACCACATGGCATGGACCCAGGCCGACCCGAGTCCGATCCCGGAGATGGAGGACCTCACCCTGACCGAGGGGACCCGGTGGAAGAAGCGGCGACAGTGGACGGAGCCGAAGGTCACTTGGGGGATGGTCAAGACCCTTTGCCGTGAGGCCGAGGACGTCGTCCGGCGCGAGGACTGGGAGCCAACGCCGGAGAACATCATGTCTGCAGTTTTTTCCCTGATTACCACCAACACCATGGCGGCCACCATCATCCTGACCCTCTCCCTACTTGCGGGGGGAGGCGTTCAGGCAGCATCACTAAAGGCCAGCGATCTGATGCCAGGTGGAGATCTCTCTGCCCGGATGCACTACAACCAATGGGAAAGGTTGGCGGGTCTCGTCAACCAGTCCGATTTTTGCGTGAAGCAGGACATTGGTTCTGCCTCAGTTCTGAGCACCTGTCTCATCCCAGTGTGCCACACTCCAGACGTGCACACCAGGGATGGCGACTGGCTGGTGAGGCGGATTTTCGGTCCATTTCTTCCAACAAGTTTCACAGCATACGCTCGCTGGGGAATACAGCTGACTATGACTTTGCCGGCTGATGCAGCCACTCTCCACACCCCTCGAGTGGCGGTCAGCCCGAACTCTACTTGTGCTCGAATGACCGGCTGCTCTGCAGTCGGCCGGACTCGGCGCCGCTGCCTTGATGCTGGCAGCAGCAACTGGACTTGTAATAACCCAGAGACACTTGGTTCTATGTATGCTCATGTTACCCTACCTTCAGGTTGGTTCTTTACATGCAATCAGTACACTTGGAACTACATTCCTGCAAATGTATCGGATTCCATATGTTGTATCAGTCGCTTGACATTGTTACTCCCCACTAGGGATATGATTGTTCCAAGCACAAATGTTTCCGCACTCATACGGCGCACTCGTGCCACCCAGTTAGACAGCTCATGTGATAGCAACATTAGGGTTCTGAGTCCAGCTGAGTACGTCTCGCTGGCAGTCAGCAT
The DNA here is from genome assembly GCA_035047345.1 of Bradypodion ventrale. Classification (NCBI taxonomy): domain Eukaryota; kingdom Metazoa; phylum Chordata; class Lepidosauria; order Squamata; family Chamaeleonidae; genus Bradypodion; species Bradypodion ventrale. The sequence continues at coordinate 10,926,805 of JAWDJE010000010.1, forward strand.
ACTTGGCGTGCCAGGCTTAGCCGTTGGCAACGCTCGGAGAATTGGTCAATTGGCTTGCGGATTAGCAAAGGCCATTAACCATACCTCCTCAGCGATAGCGCTGCTCAACCAGGAGCAGGCAGAACTTCGCCATGCCATCCTAGACAATCGAGCAGCTATCGACTACCTTCTGTTGTTACATCATTTGGGTTGCGAATCTGTTCACAGCATGTGTTGCTTTAATCTCACAGACAATACCCGTAAAGTGCAGAGCCAGCTCACGGACCTCCACACCCTAGTCAAGAACATCAAGGAGGATTCTTCATGGGGGTGGTGGGATTCGTTGTGGTCGTGGCTCCCATGGGGGTGGCTCCAGACAACGCTCAAAGTGATTGCAGGAGTGATTATACTAAGCATAGCAGGATGTTGTTTCGTGCAATGTATTCCCTCGCTCCTGTCAAGATGTCCCCCATGGAGGGAACCCCAACACGTCATTCCCACACACCAGCTGATGCCCCTCCTACGCAGGGCCGTCTGTCAGGTCCAAAAATAACAGAGAAAGGGGGATGCGGATTCCGCATGCACCAATTGGCACAAACGGCCCCTGGCAGAGGTTACACCAGTCGAAGAAGGTTCCTGGTCACTGGCCCTTGCCAGTATGGAAATTGGGGAGCAGATTAATAATCATAGGGTTGATTCACCCACATCTGACCTGACCGGCAGTTCTGCTGAGGGAAGCGAATCGCTAACCTCCGTTAGACATTAGGCAATTACTCACTCACAGAAGAGCCTAAGCTCTAGTGCAAATAGTGGCCATATTTACCCTGGTGTAAGCCACGAACAATGGATTTCCCCTGTCAGTGTTTGCCCTAGTTAATTAACTTCCCCAAGAGAGATTCCCCATTAACCCGGGTAAATGGGTGATGTGATTTTTCTGTCAGATGACGATTCTATCACACGTTGCCTTCTATTCCTATATATGCTGATGTTTTTCCCTCAATAAACCACTGGTCTTTGCTCCATCTTGTCTCGTGTCGTTCCTTGACCAGTCTCCTCCGGGACCTCAAGGCCGCCCCGCGGCCCCAATCCAACAGTATCCAACTCTAGGATTCAGTGCTCATCTCTGTTTCAAAGCCGAAGAGCCAGCACTGTCTGCTTCTGCAGACGTTTCCGTGGTCATGTGGCAGGCATGACTAGACACCGGAGCACACGGAATGCTGTTTACCTTCCCAACGAAGTGGTCCCTATTTATCTACTGTACTTGCTAGGTTGGCAGGAGCTGGGACAGACGACTGGAGCTCATTCCGTCCGTCCTGCAGTACTCAGGAATCGAACTGCTGACCTTCCGCTCCAACGTCTGCTTTAATGCCTTCAAAGGTAGTCACTAAGACCACATTTTGTGGCCATGTATTCCAGAAATGAAATATACACCATGTGAAGAAATCCTCCCATTCTGGATCTCTTGTTATTCAGAATTAAAACGTCCGCCCACTCCTGCCTGGAACTGTTGGAATAAAGGGCCTGTGTATCTTCTTCCTAGCCAGGGGTGGTCAAACTACTGCCAGTGGGCCAGATCTGGCCCATGGTGCCAAATCATCCAGCCCGTGCTGCCCTCGCCATTCCCGGAAGTGGAAATTAAATGCACCTGCGCATGCGCAAAACACTGCCGTAAATGCACCACAACTGTCATTAACGCATCTACGTCAGCCACAGGTGCATTTACGGCAACATTTTTCACATGTGTGGGCATGTTTTACTTCTGCTTCTAGTGGGAGAAACCATGTGACCGGCCTGTGGCGTGAAAAGTTTGGGAACCCCTGAGCTAATGCATTCCACAAGGATCTCCAAATTAGGCCTACAGGTGAAAAAGATGAAGAACAAATATAGCCCACCATGTGTGCATTTGTGTGTCTGCATGTCTGTGTATATAACTCCCTCAGTATACTCACCTAGACATTCTTCAGCCCATGTGCCAGTAAAAACCCTACTTTACCATGCTCCTTCTTCCAGCTGCCATCCTATGCATGCCTATTGTGGAACTCTAAAGCACAATGAAACGTCTAGGGAAATATCTAAGCATTCCAGTCTTCTTTTATTTGGGCTTAAATTTAAAGTATTCTCTCTGTGAGTTCTGGGAAATGTAGTCCAAAAGCTCTTCAGTAGATCAAAAATAATAAATTTGTTCCACAAAACAGCTTATAACAGGAGTTCTTAACGTTTTTAAGCCACATGGTACTTCCTGGTGTGGTGGAGGCATGGGAGGGCACATGAAATGGTGCTGCAGGTTGCATCCGGCCCATGGGCTGCAGGTTGAGAATCCTTGGCTTAGAAGCTGGCCTTATCCACTGTGTTTGCTTCTAAGTGTTTTGTGTACTTATCTGTAAAAAGATGCATTTATCCAAAATAGTAATCATGATATTATTATTATTTGCAAAATAGATTTTTAAAATGTATCCATAACATAAAGAAAATTTCTACAGAGTTACAGAGACAGGTTTTGGATTTACACGTATTTAAAGTCCACCCACTGAAGTTAGGAATTAGTCATAACGTGGGGCAAGCACGGGAAAGACGCAAAAACACCCTATTACACAATTGTTTTTTTTTTTAAAAGCAAAGCAGCCTTGGTCTCCGCAAGTCAAGGCAAGTGTCTCTGAGTGATCTCTAGAGAAATCTCTCATTTTCCACTATGCCTCTTGGATGGCTTTGGAGGCTGTTTCGGACACTGAAAAGAAAGTTGAGACCAGGACATTTCAGGTGGAAGACAGCACTATCCATTTGAGCTCTTCTCAATCTTAAAATGTTAAGTCAAAGTCTATTCCCTTGGGTTCAAAATATGTCACTATATGCCAGGGGTGCTGATGAGTCCCACACTTAAGAAGTATTCTGAACAGCAGGGTTGGGTCAAACTCAGGTGATTTATTATTTAGCTCAGAGATACCGAACTGGGGAACATGTACAAGGTGGCCAGCTTATTATATACAGTGAGAATGCAATTACACAGGTGGATATATTTCGGCGGGCTTCCGGAGAAGCAGGAAATTTGTACTGACAAATCAGCTATTTTGACAGTCGTTTGAAATTGGCGCCTTTGCAAAAGGCACGCTATTCTGCCGTAGACTTTACGGCGCTAATAGCAGTTTTAATAAATAATGCTTGGACACAACAGGTGCTCAAACTACAGCCTATGGGCCAGATCTGGCCCCAACACCATTCCCTTGCCACTCCTGGAGGCAGAAGTAAGACGCACATGTGCATTTTACTTCTGCTTTTGGTGGGAGGAACCACATGGGCAGCACACTCATCCAAGTGACCGGACTGCAGCCCGAAAAGTTTGGGCATCCCTGCTATATGCAAATGATTGTGCCCTCAAGAGAATTCTGACTTAGGACAACCCTTTCAAAGGTTTTCTAAGCAACCGTTCTCTTCAACTTGGGCTATCCTGGAACTGTACAAGCCTGGTTCTTCTTCTCCCTGGAGACACAGTGGGGAACTGAACTCCCAATCTCTGGCTCTGCAGTCAGATATGGAGAACAGGCACTCTCTTGCCTTTGTGTTTGCTTTTGCTTTTGCAGAAACACAACGTGAGCATTCAACCACAACTGGATGAAGACTTTGACAGGTAGTAAAGTAACATTATTTTGTACATAAGGCCAGCATCTGACAGAATTCAGAGTCCCCACCCCACCTTTTGAAGAAACTAAAAGTTTATTGTTTTTATTACTAATAGGAAACAAGAATGGAAAAAAAAATCTCAAAAATCAGACTGGGGCAGTGGAAGACCAGAACTTTATTAAAAAGGCTATGGCAGAACTCCCCCTCCATTTGGCAGGTTGGGAAATTGGGCTAAATGAACATTTGGACAGCCCTGCCTGGTAAAGAAGATTTCAGAAGGACTCAAATGCTTGGCTTTCAATTGTACCCCAGTGTCCCTCACATGAAGTTGCCTCAAGGTGGTCCAAGAAGGCCAACCAAATATCCAACTTTTTCAATTTTTTTTAAAAAAAAATCATTTTTTTCAGGTTATGTTTTTCTAAAATACAGTAATTAAAGGAGTGAAACTATAGATAAAGGTAGTCCTTGTTCCTTCAGTCATATCTGACTCTAGAATTTGGTACTCATCTCTGTTTATAGTCAAAGAACCAGTGCTGTCAGCGTCTGCAGATGTTTCCGTGGTTATGTGGCAGGTATGACTAGACATGTCTGAGTGAGCAGAATGCCATTACCTTTACTGCTGAAGTGGTACCTATTTATCTGCTTGCAATTTCTTGCTTTCGAACTGCTAGGTTGGCAGGAGCTGGGACAGAGATGGGATCTCACTCCATCGTGCAGTACTTGGGTCTTGAACTTTTGACCTGCTGACCTTCCAGTGTCTTAAAAATGTTTTTAAATACTGTACATATAAAAGATCATTAAAGGGCTGGAACTATAGCAGCAACAAAATTCTTTGTCTTCAAGTGCTGTATCCGATTCCAAATATTGGCTATCCTCATGGCGATCAGCCATGAAGATTGTCCTGGGAATATAATGCAGTATTCTTCCATTTACCTTCTGCATTGCAGCATGACACCCGTACCATTGATATAGTTCTGCGAGTCCCTTTCTGGTCCTGAGCCCTTTTGGCACACAAAGTCCTCATTGGACCCACGGCAGTATTGATGAAGCTGCCGCCCTCCATCAAGATGGATTCAAGTGGGATTTAATCCACTTGGGGACTACCACCCTCCCCTGTGGACTTCGCCACCCAAGACCATTAGTCCTCAGAGTGGTCAGGTTAATTAACCACCACTTGATGGTCGGTGTTGAGTTGCTGGCAGTATGGTTGACTCTATTACCATAGTAGCAGTGGTGGGCTCCGGCAGGTTCGGACAGGTTTGGGAGAACCGGTAGTATAACTGACTGGCCCCGCCCACTGCCTCACCTACCTACTCCTCCTCTCACCCCACTCCGGATGCGACTCCAACATCCTTGCTGCTGGGTCCGGGGCCGGCGCCCGAGCTGAGCCAGCAGTTACTCTGCTGCAGTTACTCTTTAAAGGAAAATTAGACCATTGAAGTGTAATTGCTAACTAATGGTCTGACGAAGTGGACTCGATCCACAAAAGCTCACATTAAAATACAGCAGTTTAACCACGCCCACCCAGTTACCTGGTCATGCTCACAGAGTTGGCCACACTCACAGTGTGGTAGTAAAAAAAAAAATTTGAAGCCCACCACTGCATAGCAGGATAACCTGGCCAGACAGGTAGCAACTAATTACTTTTAAACATTAATTCTCAAAAGTGAATATTAAGCATGATCTGCTTCCAGGAAAGGAAGGCCTCTGATGTTTCAACACATGTAGTAGTAATATCTCCTGCCTTACTCTTTGTGTCTCTCTCCGCTACCCAGTTTTGGCACTTTATTATCACTTTAACAGCCATGGCTCTATCCTACACAATCCTTGAATTTTTACTAGGGCCTGTGGTGGCTCAGTAGTTAAGAAGCTCACCCTGTTAGCTGGAAGGCTGGCAAGTTGACAGTTTGACACCCGGGTACTGCATGACAGATTGAGCAGCCGTCTCTATCCCAGCTATTGGGGAACATGAAAGGAGCCTCATTTGAGCAGAGTTTCTTCCGCAAAAATCCTTTCAACCCAGAATAATTTCTGATATAAAATTATTATTATTACTTGCTGAGGGACTTAGTTGGAGGATTCTCAAGACTCTCATTCACTTCTCTGGACTATGGTGCTAGAAGTTTCTAGCAGAAAATGCTAAATACCAAGCCCAGCTATAAATCCTGACATGCTATGAAGTGATACCAAATGGGAACAATGATGTCATGCTGGTGATGGGGACACCAATGTAATGCACATGAGCTCTGAGTTGGGGACAGAATGAGGCCTCCTATAGCTTTCAACCTGGGAATATTCTAGTCATGGGATGTTTTTAAAATAGACTACCTGGAATGATGTTTCTACCTTTCCTCAACTGGGCACAAAAAACTTACCTGCCAGAAGGCTGAGTCTGGCTTTTGCACTAAAAAAAACCCTCATCAGTGACAAGCCAAAGGAAAATGAGGTTTGTTTTTGATACCCTGTCCTTGACAAAAAGAGGACAACATGTTTTGAGAAATGGAGCACATGCTTCAGGCTTCATGGGGGAGGTTTGTTTCCTTCCAACACCAGGAAAGGAAGAAAGGGGACGGGATGATTCACTGGGAAGGGTGAGTTCCAAAACAGACAAAGTAAGGGGGGTTTAGTGGTGTCAGAGCATGAGACTGACATACAGAATGTACCAGAGTCAGAAAGTTCCCAGAGATGCTCTCTGGCACCACATAGATCAAGGGTTCACACCACAAAGATCAGGGGTTTGCTGCCCTTGCTCCTGCCGCCGCCACCGCAAGTGGCGTAAGCATAGAAAACAGCCCAAAATGTGCTGCAAATGCACCCGTGGCTGTCACAAACACATTTACGACAGCAGTGGACACGTTTTACGGCAGTGTTCACAGTGGGGAGAACCACATGTACAGCCCACTCAGCTGTCTGATGGGGCGTGGTCTGGCCCATGGCAGGGAAACGTTGAGAACCCCTGGCATAAAGAAAGATCCTTTGCAGCTGATACATAAAATTTTACTATGGCACAAGACCCAAAAAAATAAAATCAGGAAGATATGTACATGATCTATCTACTCAGAAAAATTAAAGAGGTAAGTCTGCAGAATATGATGGCTGAAGAACCATATCCAACCGAATATTAAGGCTGCCACTAAAAGTTTGCATGCAGATAGTAGCATCGCCTGTCTTCTCCATTTGAAAGAAGAAAAAGAATATAAAAAATCAGATGGCTTATTGCCTAACAAAGGACAAATTAAGTCTTTGAGCACTTCTCTATTATAAGAATGAAACAGTATTACATGAACAAGCATTTCAATACCGTCACCAGGTGAGTATGTAAGATTTTTTAATGGAATAATTCTACAATTTAAGAAGCTTTTATTTAAAATAAATTTCCCATATATGGGAGGGGGCACTCTGGTTTAAAGAAAGTTATATAAAACTATATACTGAAAGTAAAGAAATTCAGATTATATATCGACTTCCACTCTTCACTCAAAACATGGGCAACTGATGTACCATTCTGCTCTTTTAGCTAATCCCAAAGCCCACCCACCCATACCCCCCACCCAACCAGACAATATACCTCGGGTAGCACTGAACAGCTGGAATGAAACACAGGCTTTGGCAGTACTGATTTCCAGTTAAGTCATATCCACAATTACATCATCTTTTCATCTCATCCAATTGATCAATACTTGATGGAAGGAAGTCTCCTTGTGGTCCATAGGCTTTGTCCTAGTGTTGCAATGGTGAACGGAGAGGGCTGCCTGGCCCATGGAGTTTCGGGGTGACTGGCCACAAGGAAAGGCACGTGAGAAGAATATGTGGTGAAAGTCCAGTCCCGACCTATGTTGGGTGGCATATTTATTGCCCTACCTCAAGGTCTCCGTGCCTAAAGGAACACATGACCCCATCACAGAAGGCTAATGCAAACGTGGCATTTCTGGTGGTCAAGATAATACCTGTATCTGGGCATTGCCTCATAGATTAATGGACAACCCGCAGCTGACTAAGATCTAGGTTTGGTGAGACCCATTATTCTCACCCTATCGCGGAGCGCAGACATCCTGCTTCCAGGAAAATAACTTACTTAGCAGTTGACTCATCGTGTTTGCCCACCCTAATCTTCGGCCGGAAGAAGAAGGGCGAGGTTTACCCTGTGGTCAGCAACTTTTTACTTTTGTCCTATTTCCTCCGCAATCCCCCAGCCAAGGTCTTATGCATTGTTCCAATCATTAATCTAGCCCATTCCCAATTTTCTTTCCATCAAAGCCCATGGTGGTCCTCAGCCGTGTGCGTAAGCGAGCGAACCCATTGGGAAAGGTTATGGTCAATTTATGAATGCGGGCATACCACATTCCTCCTTGTTTTACTGTTTAAATCAGCCTGTCTGAGGGCTTGGTAGATATAGGGCATAATCTGTCTAGGTGTGAGAGTCTCTCGGGATCTCCGCCATGAGGTACACATGGAGAAAAGTGAAGGGATGCATTGTGCGAAACAACAAAGCATGATTCCCACTACCACAATGCCAGCGATAGCTTTAAGCGTCGTTTGTAGCCATCCCCATGGCAACCATGACCAGAGGTCGTCCCACCACCCCCAGTTGGCATCCTGTCGGATATGTTGCACGATGGTGTCAAGTTTGGTGATCTGACTCTGGATCTTGTGTGAATTATCAGTGAGGTTAAAACAGCACATATTACGGACTGATTCACAGCCCACATGGTGCAAGAGCAACAAATAATCAATTGCTGCTCGGTTATCCAAAACTGCATGTCTCAATTCAGCCTGCTCTCGGTTAAGCATGGCAATGGCTGATGAGGTATGATTAATGGCCTTAGCTAGCGCGCACACCAGCTGGCCAATTCTACATGCATTTCCCACCATCAGACCGGGCACCCCTATAATGCTGACCACTAAAGAGATGTACTCTGCCTTGCTAAGCAATCTGATGTCATGATGTCGCATGTCTCATCTAGCCGGGCTGCCCTTAGAGGGCCGTGCTGGTCTTGGGGTGACCGGGTCTGGGGTGATCATTTCCCTCTCGGGGAGTACTAGTGTCAAGCGACTCACACAGCAGTACGAGTCAGATATGTTAGCAGGAATGTAGTTCCACGTCCGTTGGTTACAAGTAAAAAACTATCCTGTGGGCAAAATGACATTAGCATACACATAACTGATAGTTTCTGGTTGGTTACATTTCCAAGTCTCTTTCCCAGGGCTCAGGCAATGGTGATGGGGCCCTTTGGCTGTGGCACAGCTGGTCATCCTGGCACAGAGCGTGCTTGGGTTAATGGCCACCCGAGGTGTGTAAAGGGTAACTGCATTGGCGGGCAAAGTCTTTGTTACCTGAGTCCCCTAGTTCGCGTAAGATGCGTATGTGATTTGGTGGTGGTGCCCAAACAAGTGCACCCATTCCATATCCTCAGCCTGCTCTCCTGGTGCACGGCAGACTGGGATAAGGCATGTACTCAGCAATGAAAAAGTGTCCGTGGTCTGCTTTAAGCAAAAGTTCGACTGGTTGACAAGTCCGGCCAGTCTTTCCCAAGATGTTGTACTGGAGCTTGGCGGTAAGGTCCCTGCCGGGTGCTAAGTTCCCACCAGAGGCTTCAACCCCTCCCCCCATAAGCAAGGAAAGGATCAAGACTATTATCAGAGAATTGTAAGTGATCTGAGCCAAGACCACAGCTACCATGTTGTGCGGAGTGGGCTCAGAGTGGTTCTCTTGCAAAATGGTCATGGCATCATTACACAGGGTTTTGATCATTCCCCATGTCACTCTCGGCTCCTCCATCCTGGGTCGTCGTGGCCGGTGTCGCCTGCCTCAGCTCTGTCCCGTCATCAGATCTATCTCCTCCATCTCTGGCAATGGGTTTGGGGCAGCCTGGTTCCACGCCATGCGGTTCAAAGTACAGCTTCACACAGCAGGCCGGAATCCAAATGGTACCTGTAGGAGACATAATCACTGCATACCCTCTCCCCCAGGTTACCAGGGGCGCCGGACCCTTCCAAGAGGGGTCTGGCGGCACTCTGAATCGAACCATGGGGCACGGGAGAGCTTCCCGGCATCGGAAATGCTTCTCCTGCAGAGTGCAGTCAGCAAAAATATTTAAGTGATTGTAAGTGAATAATACTTTGTGCAGGCGTTGCTGTGCCTGTCCTTGGCTCTTAGGGGGGGGACTATCGCCTCCCTTTCTGTTTGTTTTTCAATGTAGGACTTTAGCGTCCAGTTCACCCGTTTGACAATGGCTTGTCCTTGGGGATTGTATGGAATGCCAAATTTAATTTAATTTAATTTAATTTAATTATCACATTTATATACCGCTCACTCGGCCAAAGCCAACTCAGGGCGGTTCACAATAAAAATTAAAAACACAAGTTAAAACAGTTAAAACAGTTAAAACTACCCACCCCCTAAAAACAAGGGCTGCAGGATCCAAAGGCACCATGGGGAAGAGTTCTTCTACACCAACCACCCAATGGCGGTTACCCTTCCACCTGCACCCCACACTTGACCCGCCAGCCAGGTTTTAAGATCTTTTCTGAAAGGCAGCAATTCCGTCCAGAGATGTAGCTCTGTTGGCAGGAGGTTCCAGAGGGCCGGTGCAGACACGGAGAAGGCTCTCCTCCTTGTGCCAGAGAGGCGAGCCCCTCTGGCTGATGGAACAATTAGAGAGCCCCTCCGGTCCGCTCTGGTTGGACGGACAGACGTCCTCAGGGCGATGCGGTCTCTTAGGTAACCCGGCCCACTACCATATAGGGCTTTAAAGGTCAAAACCTTTATGTCCCAAGTGGCTAGGAATGTGACTAGCTGTCTGGAACTATAAGCTGGTGCGTTATCTGTCTTCAAGAGATCTGGTTTGCCCATGGTCGCGAAGCAAGACAATCGATGTTGCTCTATATGGGTCGCAGTTTCTCCCTTCTGGGCCGTGGTATATACATGCATATACTGCCATCTCCCAAATTGTGGAACGTGTGCAACGTCCATTTGCCAAATTTGGTTAGCTTCTGTCCCTCGTGGGTTTACCCCCCCATGACAGCCCCCCGGTGTTCTTGTGTATTGTGGGCAAGAACGCACGATGCCTTGTGCTTGTGACAATGGCAACTGCCTTGCTAGAGCTTTGGCATTCTGATGAAAGAATGCATGGCTCTGGATTGGGGTCGTAAAGACTCCCGAGACTAATCTTTGATGCGCTTCCTTTACAGCTGAGTCAGCCCTGCTGTTACCTTCTGAAATGGGACAAGGTAGATCCTGGTGACTCCTAATATGAGTGACATACAAGGCTTCCCTGCGATGTCGCAAATGGAATTGCATGGTCAACAAATAGGCTCAACAAATTCCTATCTATGGCCGGAGTGATGTAAGCTCCTGCAAGTTGTGAATTAAATTCCGGACATACTGACTGTCCATGACTATGTTCAACGGCTCTTGATCAAACATTCTTAAGGCGAGATTCACTGCTGCCAATTCCACTCTCTGCGCTGATTTCTGCGGAAGTGTCAGTAGCGTTCGCCAAGCCTGCTCCTCATACCAAGTGAGAACCCCATATATCTTTCCCCCATCTGTGAATACTGTCTTGGCCCCCTGAAGCGGCATCAGAGACAGCATGCTTTGTAATTCGACTGGCTCAGTCTGAAGTGAGACGAGTCTGGGATCCCTTGGCAAATGATATGCCAAGTTGCCTGTAAAACCTTCTAATGCAATCGGGAGGGTATCTCCGAGCTGCATTAGTTGGCATGTCTGTTCCTTATTAAAGGGCATAACTATTTTGGCTAAGTCATGTCCTGAAATGTCCCTAGCTCTAAGCCTTCCCTTGTGGATGACTGTGGCTACCAGCTCTTGGGGAGGAACGATGTTCCTGGAAGTGGTATGCAGTAAATATACCCATTCCACAATGTTCGCCCCCCACTGGAGTCAGTGCCTAGAGCTCCTGCAAACATGGTGCCTGTTCTAATGATGTACAGATTTAGCGTGGGGGTGAATGACCCCCCGCCAATCCTGTCTACCCAATGGTGGCTGAGTATGTGATTGACTTCCTGGAGAGTTTGTTTCGCCTCTCTCAGAATCTGAATTCGATCTGCCGGCTGTTTTCCTAGCGTTAGTAGTGAAAAAAGTGGCTTTAAAAGATCGGTGCTAATTTTAAGATATGGTCTTGCCCAATTAGTGTTACCTAGAATTTGCTGGAGTTCCACTAGCATTACGGAGTCTTTGAGGTTGATTTTAGGTAAAATCGGTGCTGCAAAAAAACAGAGTAACCGATGTCCCAAGTACGAATAGGGTTTGGTTCTCTGAACCTTTTCTGGGGCAATTATCAAGCCTTTGTCCCCCAATGAACTTTGGAGGTCACAAAATATGTCGTTGCCCAGTTTGGGCACTGCGATCAACATGTCATCCATGAAATGGCAAACTAAGACTTTGGGGTACAGGTTCCAGAATTCTCCAATGCCCCGTGGACATAGATTTGGCACAAGGTCGGCGAGTTGGCAAAAATTGCCACGCATAATGCTGGGTTGGCTCCCTATGATTGGTGACTGCCACCGTAAAGGCGAACCTTTCCCTGTCCCTAGGATCTAAAGGAATGGTGCAAAAACAGTCCTTTAAGTCTACGATTAGGATCTCCCATCCTTCGGGGATCATATTGGGATTGGGTGTCCCGCATTGAAGCGGACCCATGGGCTGAATGCACTTATTGATCTCTCTTAGATTGTGAAGAAGTCTCCATTTACTGGACTTCTTTTTAATGACAAAAATCAGTGAATTCCAGGGATTGGTAGATGGTTCTATGTGTCCCGCTTCTAGCTGCTCTTTAATGAGCTGCTTCAAAGCTTCTAACTTTTCCCTACTATGGGCCATTGTTCCACCCACACCGGCTCGTCTGTGAGCCATTTGAGCGGTAGGGCCATTACCCAAAAGTTAGGGTTGCACGATATTGCTGTAGAATGACCCTCCCCCAGAGCTGGACTTTGATTATGCTGGTGTAATCGGAGTCTATGACTCCTGATACCACGAAGATCCCTTTTTTCCCTGCATTGCTACGAGGCAAGACTAATCCTATGGTGTCTTGGGGCAGAGGACCCTTGTACTGGGAATTGATTTGGTAGACTGAGCCTGGCAGGTCGCATGTAACGTCCTCCTGGCATTCCAAATCTAGCCCTGCACTGCCCTTGTTTCCTGCCTGTGCCTCGGAGCTGCTGGGAGTGATGCTGGGTGAGATTATTGGGAGGTCTGCTCTGGAGCTTCCAGGGCGGCTGTCGTCTCTATTTGAACCGGAGCTAGAGACACGCCGGTGATCCGGTTTCCCGAATTGGGACACTGGTTGGCCCAATGGAAGCCGCTGTGGCATCTGGGACACTGGGTAGATGGTACTGCTGGGTGGCACGATGGCTGCCCCCCCCCTTCTTACTGGTTTTTTGCAACCTGCACTCTTTGGCAAAGTGCCCAACCTTGCCACACTGGCATGATCCTAGGAAAGCAGCATTGTTTTCTCTCTGGAAAATCAAAAGGCTGGACCTCATCTCTTGCATTTTGTACAAGAATTGGTGCACCAAGGTTCTTGTGTTTTGAGTGGAGAGTGTTGTTTTAATATGTCATTTGAACTTTCATTAGATGTATGCATGTTTGTGGTTTTGGAAATGCAACTCTCAGAATACCCAAACCACAAGTATACCCACCTGACTGCCACACTTTGAAGGGAACTGCTTCGACTATGACTATCTGCTCTAAAAAACAGGGATCTCCCCCTTGATGGGAGAGAATTTAATTTTAATAAAGTATATCTAAATCACACCTTTATTGCTTGGCCACTCTGCCACACTGGCTTTACTACTACAGTAAAACCTCACATAAAGAGTGCCTCGCTTAGAGACTAACTTGCTTAAAGAGCAGAATTTTCTCTGAATGGTCGCCTCGCTTAACAACTAAAACAAAACAAAAACTCACTTAATGACTAAATCGGGGTTTGCAATCCCCCCCACCAGAAGTCACAATTGGTCACTTGCAATGGTGCTTCGCTTAAAGAGCAAACTTGCTTAAAGAGCAATCCTGTGGAACGCATTATGCTCTTTAAGTGAGGTACCATTGTATACTATTTTAGATACACAATCTTTTCATCCTACATACTATGAATGAACTCATGCTTCAAGATGGTTAAGTTTGTTTAAGACCTTTTCATTTAGGCAGACCTTCTTCAATTAACAGCCTACTAAATACAGTACAAGTGGGTAACTGTACCTGCGGCTCAGTGACAGGTGAGCTGGGTAGATCAGTGTCATCATCATCTAGGGCACCAGAGTGATGAGGCTGCTCTATCTGGCTCCAACGTGCATACTCAAGGAACCTAGCGTTGGCACTATTAAAGATTTGGTTAGTACCTGGTAGCCAGAAATTGTAGTTACTGTACGGTGATTTGCCTCATAACCCACAAAATAAAGTTTCCTGGCATGATGTTGCTCTTTTCTACATGACTGAGCAGGAATGTGCACCCACGCAGGTGACCCAAACACCTTCGGCCTTCTGTTGTGCCATCTGTTATAGGGAACATCGCCGTTTGCAATGTGAACCACATTGTTCAATATATGGTTGGAGCACATGATTGCCTCACCCCATACAGATTGTGGGAGGCCTGAGTCATTTAGCATGACTCTTGTCATGGCTTGTAGTGTCTGTCCTCTTCATTCAACGAAAGCATTGTGCTCTGGCCTGTAGGGTGCAGAGTGCTTATGAGCAATGCCAGTTGTTGCCAAGAAATCTACGAAGGGCTTGTTGGTAAATTCAACCCCATTGTCCGTTATTAGCGTCGAAACCTTGGCATGATCCGTCTTACACTCCACAAACCTCAACCATTTTTTAAAAGTAGCAAAGGTGTCACTCTAGCTTTTCATGAGGTACACAAAACCATAATGTGTATAATAGTCCACAATGCTTAACACAAATCTAGACCCACCTAGGCTAGGCTGCTTCGGATCGATTGGATCGGCACATACCAGCTGCAAGGGGTGTGTTGTCTTAAAACCTTGTAGCCTGTTCACAGGGCTGACCCTACTCTTTTCCTGATTGCAAGGGTTGCAATTCAAAAATGTCTGGCATGGCTTTACCCTGATACCATCGGTAAGAGTAGTAGTGCGCTTCAGGTCACGAAAGTTAATATGGCCTAGGCGTTTATGCAAGAGGTGAACACAGCCATCATGGGGTGGCTTGTTGTCACAGATTTGTGCTGGCTACGGCAGCACTATGCATTTTGCCTTTTGATAACAAATAGCTCATTCTCCATTTGCACATTCAGCAAAGTGTTTTGATTCTGTATGGAAACACTTCTCTCCTTTAAAGGTAACAGTGAATCCTTGAGCTAATAGGGACGATATGGATTCCCCATGCCCATCTGGCATGGAAACGGCCCTTGCAGAGGCCACTTAGGTGAGAAGGCTCCCGGCCGTGGTTTCTGCGGGCAGAGAAATTAAGGGGGGTGGATTAATGATAGGGTTTGATTCACCCAATTCCTTGACCTGACCAGCGGTTCTGCTGAGAGAGCGAATATCTAACTCCGTTACCCATTAAAGTAATCACTCATCTCCTAGGAGAGCATAATCCTCGGTGCAAATAGAAGCCATGTTTACCCCAGTCTAATCCTTGGACAATGGTGTTTCCCCTGTCAATGTTTGCCCCAGTTAATTAACTTCCCCAAAGAGAGATTCCCAATTAACCCGAGTAAACAGGTGATGTGATTTTCTGTCAGATGACGGTTTTGCCACCGTTGCGCTTTTTCTCCTATATATGTTGAAGTTTTCCCTCAATAAACTACTGATCTGATCTCGCTCCATACTGCCTCGTATCGTTTCTTGATCAGTCTCCTCCGGGACCTCCGGCCCTCTGCGGCCCCGATTCCTACATCACCTTATGGACAGAAGGTTAGGAAAACACAGCAGGCCTACTGTTGAGTCCGAGTATTAAATGCAACGTGACAGCAGTTCGGGGGTTAACCAACAAGTCATTTATTATAGCTCAGTTCAGACTGGGGAAAAGGGGACGAGGTAGTTACTTATATACAGACAGAATGGCGGTTACAGAGATACATTTGCACGGGCTTCCAAAAATGCGGGAACCTGTGTTAGAACCAATCAGAACACAATACAGTGATACGAATTAAGCGCCTTAAAGAAAGGTGCGCTTCAGCTGCAAAGATTTAATGGTGTCTGAAGACTTAAAGCAATATAACGTTTGGACACAACACCTACTGACACTCCAATGTCTGGTTTGCAGGCTGTCCAAAGTACAAGGGTACAACACATACAAGTATATCAGCTCCAGACAAGGCTTGGTAAAAGGCCCCCTGTCTCAAAACTCTGCATAAGTATTTCTAGGCAAGGTCCTTCAGCTACAGGCTAACTGGATCAAATATGAAACAGATTTGTGAATTCTTGTGTCCTTCCTATGGCAAACAGGGGGAAACCCCTTAAAAGCACATTGTTTCTCTTCTTTGTAATCTTATATATGTTGAGCTCTCCACTGTGTCCTTAAATGAATGCAAACCATGATCTTAGTCAGAATAATGGCTCTATATAATCTCACAATTTCATCTTGAGATAACTTGGTCCATCCAAAATAGACCTTCAAATACACCATGGAATATGCCCATAAAAATTGTCACAGTTCAACACAATATTAGGTCACTCCTTGGTTCCACACACATTTGCAATGGTTGGGTAAAGTGTAATTCCACCTCTGGCAAACAAGGCCTATCTTTTGTACTGATAAACATTGAAAATGAGTTTGATGTAGGCAGATTGATTGCACTCGGAGCCAGCAGGAGGGCCAAATACTTCTTTATTGCAGCATGGTCAATCTGTGCATAGCAAAACGGTGGAGACACAGCTCCTTATATATCATACATTGCATTTGAATTTCGCCCCAAGAGTGCCCATTGGTTGTGGTAGCAGTGACGTCATTGGGACGTACTGCATACCTTCCTAAGGTTCACCTAACCTGTCTAAGGTTCACCTGTGGCGGGGAGGTTTCGCACACTAGTTGCTGATTGGGTGATTGGGGTCGTATGGGCTGAGCTTCCTCAGCTGCGCTATGGCTGGCAGCTGAGTTGCGTGCAGTGGCAGATAATATACTTGCATACACAACATCTCTCCCCCCTAGGATGGGACGAAGTCCCTCAACCATTGTGGGGGCCGGCGATTGCGCTGCGGTCGACCTGCTGGTTCAGTGGTGCTGCCTGGGTCGCCTGCTGCACCTGGGCTATCCCCTCGAGAGAACTGAAGAGTCCCATCGAATCCTGGCAAGGGCAGGGATGGGGTATTTCTGATTCTGGGAGGATGAGGGGACCGTTGGGAGAACTCAAAACCCCGCTGCTCACTGGGACGAGTGGGGGAACACTAGCAAAAACTCCCCTCATCCTGAAACAAAAAATCAAACTGGGGGTCCTCATCCTCGGGTTGGGAGACTGACTCCCATGGCCCTACGCAGTCTGCCCTGCTGAGTCCTGTATTCTCCCCTTGGGTTAAGCAGGTGGGGGGTAACCCTAACATTGATTTCTCTGGGTCACTCACCTCGGTGGTTTCCTTTGGATCACTCCCCTGAGTGGCTTCCGTGACCCTTCTCCTAAGCTGGTCAGCGTGTCTGATACTGGCCCAGTTTGCTCTACCACCTCCCCAGGTACCCACGCTGGTCCTGAGCTCACATAATTCCTACAGTAGACCGGGTCGCCTGCCCCAAGCACATTTTTCTGCTCTACTGACACATTCGTACCCCTATCCTCCACCCTAGAAGGATCCAGGTGGTCGAACAATGTTGAGATTCTTCTCCGCATTAGGAATTCCGCGGGGGATTGCCCTGAGGCCAGTGGGGTGACCCTATAGCATATGAGGAATTGACAGAGCTGTAGCTCCAGGTCCCCCGGACCCATCCTCCTTAGTGCCTCCTTTGTGGTGTGGACCAGGTGCTCTACTTGGCCGTTCGTGGCCGGATGAAAAGGGGCACAGGTGACGTGCCTGATTGTGTTCTGCTTGAGGAACGCCTGGAATTCTGCGGACGTGAAAGTGGATGTGTTATCCTAAATTAGCATGTCGGGGATGCCAAAGCAAATGAACAGCCTCCTCAGGTGTTTGATTGTGGCCGCGGAGGACATGTTATGCATTGGAATGACCTCGAGCCATTTTGAGAATGTGTCAACCACGAGTAGGAACATTGTGCCCCTGAAGGGCCCCGCGAAATCCACGTGGATTCTGGACCACGAACCACAGGCTGTGTCCCACTCCCTGGGGCAGCCTATGCTCCTCGGGCCATGATTGTTGGCAACTCTCACACCGGCCCACCAAGTTCTCTATATCCTCATCTATATTGGGCCACCAGAAGTAGCTCCTTGCTAGAGCTTTTGACTTCATGATTCCCGGGTGGCTCGTGTGGAGCAGACGGAACACCTTGGCTCGCAAGACCTCAGGAATTACTACTCTCTGGCCCCAGAGGAGGCATCCTCTCTTGAGCGAAAGCTCAAAATGCTTCCTGAAGAATGATGAGAGTTCTTCAGAAGGAGACATTAAGGGCCAGCCTTTCTTAACCCAAGGCGCTTGTGACAAAACCTTGTCTTTGGCAGTTGCCTTGGCGATATCCGCAGGCGCAATTGGAGGCAATTCAAGGGACTCGATGAGCAGCACCTGGTGCTCTTGCTCAACCTCGCACTCAGGTTCCCGCAAGCTCTGGTAGGGGAGACCTGGAAAGCGCATCCGTGTGCGCTTTCCCTGGGCGATGCACCAGCCTGAACTGGTATGCGTTTAGGAAGATCACCCACCTTAACATTCTAGGGGACAAGATCTGTGGGGTGG
Organism: Bradypodion ventrale; assembly: GCA_035047345.1. NCBI lineage: Eukaryota > Metazoa > Chordata > Lepidosauria > Squamata > Chamaeleonidae > Bradypodion > Bradypodion ventrale. The sequence continues at coordinate 10,945,207 of JAWDJE010000010.1, forward strand.
GCTTGGTCGTGACAAAGATACCTAGGAGGGGCTTGTGGTCCGTAACAATGGTGAACTCCCTCCCGTACAGGAAATCATGGCATTTCTTTGTCCCTGCAATGATCATGAGGGCCTCCCTGTCTGTCTGGGCATAATTTGCACTCTGCTTTCGAGAGGGATCTCGAGTAGAACGCAATCGGTGCTTCCCTCCCATTCTTGAACATGTGGCAGAGGACAGCCCCGACCCTCACCTGGAAAAGGCTCTCCGTTTTGAGTAAAACAATAGTCTCAGCGCAGCATCACACACTAGCACTATGGGCTTCTTGGGGTTGAAGTGAGTTAATATCACCTCGGAAGAGAGGAGCCACTTTAACTCACTGAACGCTCTCTCTTGAGCCTCCCCACACCACCAGACTGTGTCCTTTTTCAGTAGGCAGTGTAGCAGCTCTGCCACAGATGCCTTTCATGGGAGGAAGGAGTGGTAGAAATTCAGGAGCCCCAAGAATGACTGCAGCTCTCACTTAGTAGCCAGTGTGGGGGTGTCCTGAACGGCCACAACCTTTGATTTTGAGGGCTTTATCCCGTCGGGGGTGATCCAAAACCCCAGAAACTCTACCTCATTTGCGTAAAAAACGCATTTGTCCCTTCCCAGGCATAACCCAGCCCTTTCAAACACAGCCAGGACCTGGTCTAACCTCTGAGCTAGCTCTGACTCATTCCCAGCTGTTATCAATACATCGTCAAAGTATGGCAACACCCCGGGGAGTCTCTTAAGAAGGCGTTCCACAAGCACCTGAAATATACCGGGAGCTGAGTTCACGCTGAACTGGAGGCTTGTCACCTTAAACGCACCGTTGTGCGTAACTATCATTTGGGCAGCTGCGGCCACAGGTGTGACTGTTAACTGCTGGTAAGCCTGTGCTAGGTCCAGCTTCACAAAACACCTTCCCCTATGTAACTTGGCCAGCAAGTGGCTAACTACCAGCACTGGGTAGGCATTGGGACAGATTGCCTTATTGATAGTACACTTGTAATCAGCACAAATCCTAACCTCCCCATTAGATTTCATTGCAGTTACAATTGGTGTCTCCCACTCCGCGGAGGCCACCGGAACCAAAATCCCCTGACCCACCAGTTTGTTCAATTCTGCCTCTATTTTGTCCTTTAGTGCAAAAAGCACTCTTTGCGGCTTGAGGTGTACGGGGCGGATGGAAGGGTCCATATCAAAGTCCACAGGAGGCCCCCTGGACTCCCCAAGTCCTTTCTTGAAGACCGCCGGGTGTGCGTTGCACACGCCTTGGACAGTGTTGATTCCAGTCAATGCAATTCCCAGCGATTCAAACCACTGGGTCCCCAGGAGACAACTGGACCCCCCCTTAAGGACCACTAAAGGTAACTTACTTGTGAAGTTCTTGAACCGGACGGTGAAGTCCCCCACCCCCAGGACTGGGATGTAATTTCCCTGAACATCCCGCAAGTTCGTCTTGAGGGCTCTAAGTTTGGGGTGGTCCCTAGGGGGTATTCGCAGAAACTCAATCTGCGAGACTATGGAGTAGGCAGTCCCTGAATCTACCTCCATCTTCACCTGGACCCCCTGCCATTGTACCTTTACAAAGAAATGGGTGTGCCTGTCTGACACACGTCTCACAACTGTGTCTCCCTCATACACCTTACCGACGCCCTCGTCCTTCCGGCGGCTGGTCCGACCAGGGTCTCGGCTTCTGCGTTGTCTGCACACCTTCATGATGTGGCCCAAATGCCCGCAGTTGTGGCACTCTGCCTTCTTGAAGGGGCACCGCTTCCGGTCGTGTGTGCCCCCACACCCCTCACAGCGTCTGTTTGCTTCGGCAGTGTCCCTCCTCTGGGAAAGTCTTTTCCTCACCTTCTGGACCTCGGGTTTGCTTTCACTCTCGCTGAGGTCGGATGAGGATGTGGCGGTGGCTGCCGCGGCTCTCAATTCTCGCTCCCTGCGAGACGAACAGCCGTGGGCCTGCACGGCAGCCGATGGGTTTCCTGAGGCTGCAGTTCACACCCGGAACGCCCGCACTCAGTCCTTTACCACCTCTGCAGCCTGGGCAGCCCACAGGACCTGCTCAAATGTGATGTCCTCATCCCGTGCCAACAGCCTCCGCTGGGCCTCCTCATCCTGCATGCCGAGTAGGAGGCGGTCTCGCAGCGCCTTGGCCAGGAAGGTTCCCCACCGGCAAGGGACGGCCGGCAGTCTCAGTGCGGCAACGTACTCTGCCACGCTCTCTCCAGGCCGTCGGTCATGCCGGTGGAAGGCCAGTCGTGCCGAGAACATGGACACCTCCGGGCAGAAATGTGCCTGCAGCACAGTGAGGATGTCACCGAGGAGTACCGACTTTAGGGCCCTCGACATCAGCAGGTTCCTTGCCAGTTCCAGGGTTGGCAACCCGCACTGAGCCGGTAGGCAGGCTCGTCTTTGCGCTTCGCCCTTGATGTTCTCTGCATCCATGACATACAGGAACTGCTCCTCATAGAGGTCCCATGACTCGGGCTTAGAGGTGTCGAACAGAGCAAGGGTAACTCTGTGGGAAGCCATTATCCCATCCTCATCGCCAATTTGATGTAGGCAGATTGATTGCACTCAGAGCCAGCAGGAGGGCCAACCACTTCTTTATTGCAGCATGGTGAATCTGTACATAACAAAACGGTAGAGACGCAGCTCCTTATATATCATACATTGCATTTGAATTTTGCCCCAAGGGCGCCCATTGGTTGCGGTAGCAGTGACGTCATTGGGACGTACTGCATACCTTCCTAAGGTTCACCTAACCTGTCTAAGGTTCACCTGTGGCGGGGAGGTTTCCCGCGCTACTTGCTGATTGGGTGATTGGGGTCGCATGGGCTGAGCTTCCTCAGCTGCGCTATGGCTGGCAGCTGAGTTGCGTGCAGTGGCAGATAATACACAACAATGAGTACACAACAATGAGTACACAACAATGAGTAACTACATGGGTCGAAGGGGAGGTCATGTAAAAAGATGGGTCCCAATTTGCAGTTATAATCCAAGCAGATAGAACATACATTTGTTTCCAATGGATCATGGGTCACTTTGCCATAGACAGAGGCCTATCTTATCTCTGTGGCATTTTAGTGTTTGAGAACCAAGACAATAGAAACAGCCGAAAGCTTGGCTTAACACATCTTTATTGCATGATGGTCAGGGGGAACATGTGGTAATGGCGGACGAACAGCTCAATATATACTGTGGCTATACATTTGAATGTGGCTCCTCGATAGCCCATTGGCTACTGTCTGCGTGACGTCACTCTCCGTCACACCCTTCTTGTCCAGGTGAGGTAGTGGCGGGAATCTTCCCGCGCTGTAGGTATTTGGGGAAGTGGAACCATGTGAGCTAGGCGCTCGCTATTGCCCCTAGTGGTCACTAGCTCGCGTCCTAATACAGAAGGTTACAGTGTTACAGCTGGTGATTGTTATATCCACTCATTCGAGTGTTACATTACTTAAAGGCACAATATTCCAAACACAACATCCCTCCCCCCTAGGATGAGACGAAGTCTCTCATCCAATATGGTTTATTGCAAGCACGTTTTGGGCGCAAGGCTGGCTGGCTTGTCCCGGGGGCGCTATCACCTCTGTGTTCCCTGGTCTCTTGTCCTGCAATGGGAGAGGGAGACTCGTTAGTGACTCGCCGAGGTTCTGCGGGTTTCGGGGTAGGGGTAAACTCCATTGTGGGAAAACCGGGGGCATTGGGGGCTAACGAAAAACCCCGCTTCTCACCTGGACGGGTGGGGGACCACTCCAAAAAACCCCCCGGTTTTGTAACTCAAACTCAAAATCATCTTCTGGGATATCTGTGGGGGCATCCTGCAGGATATCTATGGGGACAAACTTATTCCCTTCCCCCCTTGGTGGGGACCATTGGCCCCCCTCTCCTCCCCCTTGGGCTGAACGGGTGGGGGAGAACCCTAACGCTGAATCCTGTTCTGCGCTGTCCGCGCTCTGGTTGCTGGAGACCCGGCGTCGGAGTTGGTCCGCGTGCCGCCTCCAGAGTAGACCCGTGCTGGTCTCTACACAGTATGACACGGGACCCATTTGCCCAATGACTACTCCCGGAACCCAGGCTGGCCCTGCGCTAGCGTAGTTTCTGCAATGGACCGGGGTGCCTATTTCGAAACTCTTCATGCCCGCTAACCCGATGTTCCTCCCAGTGTCTTCCACCCTCGTAGGGTCTAGCCTGGTTAGTACCGTAGTCAGCTTTCTGCGCATGAGGAGCTCTGTGGGCGAATATCCTGACGCTAGGGGGGTTACCCTATACCCCAGCAAAAACTGGCACAACTGCAGGTTCAAGTTCCCGGGGCCCATGCGCCTCAGCGCGTCTTTGGTGGTACGCACGAGGCGTTCTACCTGGCCATTCGTCGCCGGGTGGAAAGGCGCGGAGGTGATGTGCCGGATGGCGTTGATGTCAATGAATGCCCTGAATTCGGTGGACGTGAAGCAACTAGCGTTATCGCTAACAAGTGTATCGGGTATGCCCAACAAACTGAACACCTTGCGCAAATGTTTAATGGTTGCGGCTGAGGAGGTGTTCGCAACTGGGATAACCTCTAACCACTTGGAATAAGCATCCACTATAAGGAGAAAAAGCGATCCTCTGAAGGGGCCCGCAAAATCAATGTGCACGCGGGACCACGGTCCCTTTGCCGCATCCCATTCCCTGTGTGGAAGTCGGGCCTCCTCGGGCCGGGAGCTTTGGCAACTCTCGCAAGTGCCCACCATGTGCTCGATATCAGCGTCCAACTGGGGCCACCAGAAATAGCTCCTGGCCAGTGCCTTGGAGCGGACAATCCCTGGGTGGCTGACGTGCAGCAGCTTGAGCACCCTTGCTCTCAGGGACGACCACCCGCTGGCCCCACAGGAGGCAACCCCTCTCCATGGACAGTTCTAACTTTTTCCTAAAAAATGGAGCAAATTCCGCCGCCGGGGAGGACGTTGGCCACCCTTTCTGCACCCATGAACTAACCAGGGCCAACGTCTTGTCTCTGCCCGTCACCTTGGCGATCTCCGCGGGCACTATGGGGAGTAAATCCAGGACCTCTATCATGAGCACTTGGTGGTCTTGTTCCACCTCACACATGTGGCTGCCCATGTGGGGGAGGGGTGACCTCGACAGGGCGTCCGAGTGGCTTATGTCCTTTCCAGGGCGATACACCAGCGCGTTCTGGTACGTGTTTAAAAAAATGGCCCACCTGAGCATTCTAGGGGACAGAATCTGTGGAGTGAGCTTGTCCGCAGTGAAAATGCCTAGCAGGGGCTTGTGGTCAGTTACGATGGTAAAGGGGCGGCCATAGAGGAAGTCGTGAAACTTCTTCGTCCCAGCAATTATCGCTAATGCCTCCCTGTCTGTGTGTGTGTAGTTACGCTCTGCCTTAGACAGGGACCTGGAGTAGAACGCCACCGGAGCTTCCCGCCCGTTTTCCAACACGTGGCACAGGACCGCCCCCATCCCCACTGGAGATGCATCACATACCAGAACCATTGGTTTCTTGGGGTCAAAATGGGTTAGTATGGCATCTGAGGATAAGAGTTGTTTCAGCTCATTGAATGCCCTCTCCTGACTCTCGCCCCATCGCCACGCCTCGTCCTTTTTTTAGCAATTTATGAAGTGGCTCCGCTACCGACGCCTTCCTAGGCAGGAAGGAATGGTAGAAGTTTAAGAGCCCCAGGAACGACTGCAATTCGGGCTTGGAGGTGGGGCGACGAGCATTTTGAACGGCGGCCACCTTTGATTCGGAGGGTTTTATGCCAACAGGGGTTATCCGAAAACCCAGGAACTCAACCTCTTTTGCGAAGAAGACACATTTGTCTTTCCGCAACCTCAACCCCGCCTTTTGAAATACCGTCAGTACTTTGTCTAGCCTCTCAGCCAATTCTGACTCACTCCCCCCTGTTATCAATACGTCATCAAAATATGGCAAGACCCCCTCCAGACCCTTCAAGAGACGTTCCACTAGTGATTGGAAGATGCCTGGCGCCGAGTTCACGCCAAACTGTAGGCGCGTCACCTGAAACGCCCCATTCTGAGTGACTATTGTCTGCGCAGTGGCTGCAGCTGGGGTTACTGAGAGCTGCTGATAAGCCTGCGCCAGGTCAAGCTTTGCAAAACACTTCCCCCCATGTAACCTGGCCAACAGGTGGCTGACTACCGGCACCAGATACGCATTTGGGCGTATCGCCTTATTAATGGTACATTTGTAATCGGCGCAAATTCCAACCTCCCCGTTGGCCTTAAGCGCTGTTACAATCGGAGTTTCCCACTCCGCAGAATCAACAGGAACAAGGATCCCCTGGCCCACCAACTTGTCCAGTTGCGCCTCTATTTTGTCCTTAAGTGCAAACGGCACCATTCGCGGTTTGAGTCTTGTTGGGCGGACCTCCGGGTCCAGGTCGAACGCAACTGGGGGCCCTTGAATTTTCCGAGTCCCTTCTTGAACACTTTGGGATGCACGTTACACACCTCCTGTATTGGGTCAGTCCCAACGGTATGCACCCCCCCAATGAACAAACCCAGGGGCTTAAACCATTGTGTCCCGAGGAGGCAACAGTCCCCCCCTTTGAGAACAACCAGGGGAAGTTCCGCGGCGTGTTGCTTGTATTGGACCTTGAATTTTCCCACCTCCAACACCGGAATGCTATTTCCCTGCACGTCCCGCAGCGTAGACCTCAGTGCTTTGAGCTTGGGCCACACGTTGGGGGAAATTCCCAAACACTCCCTCTGGGAAATGATGGAATATGAGGAACCCGAGTCTATCTCCATCTTAACGGGGACCCCTTGCACCAGTACCTCTACAAAATAACGTGGGTGTCCTAAGGACACGCTGTGGACCGCCGTGTCGTCGTCGCTGTCGTCAGAGATGCGGCCCACGCCGTCCTGCTTCCTCGAGGGCCGGACGCCCTCCTGGTTCTTCGGTGAGCGGTCTGTTGAGCCTTTCCAGTCTCTGCGCTGTCGTCTGCAAACTTTGGCTATGTGGCCTCGGCGCCCGCAGTTGTGGCACTCCGCCTTCCTGAACGGGCACTTGCTGCGGTCATGGGACGCCCCGCAGCCATCGCAACGCCGGCCATCCTTCCGCACCTTCCGGATGTCCTCGTCCTCGCTGCTCTCCGTGGAGGAGTGTGGTGCCCGCCTGGCCGCTTGCACTGAGCCCGCTGCCTTGTCGGGTTGTGGGGGCCTTGATCTGAATCCCTTAACCCCGGCCCTCATGGCTTCCGCCGCCTGTGCCTCCTTCACGACCTCTTGCAACGTCGGGGGCGGCTCTTTGTTCATCAGCTTTCTCTGGACCTCTTCGTCCCACAGGCCGCACAGCATGCGGTCCCTGAGGGCGATTTCCAGGTTCTCCCACTTGCATGGGCCGGCGGCCAAATGGAGGGCCGCTGCAAAGGCAGCCACGGACTCACCAGGCGCCTGGACTCTCTTCCAGAATGCATCCCGAGCCGAAAACATTGAGACCGAGGGCTGGAAATGGTCCCGCATCGCTTTCAGGAGCTGCTTCGCTCACCTTCCTTGGAGACACCAGGTCCACCAATACCTTCATGGCCGGGAACCCGACCATCCTGATGAGGATGGCCCTCTTCTTTCCCTCGTCCGAGATGTCGGACACCATCAGTGCGCTTTGGAAGTCCATCTCAAACAGTTCCCATTCTTCCGGTTTGTTGATGTTGAAACCGGCCTGAGTTGTCTTGATTCCGTGGGGATCCATTATCCCATCCTCGTCGCCAATTTAGTGTTTGAGAACCAAGACAATAGAAACAGCCAAAAGCTTGGCTTAACACATCTTTATTGCATGATGGTCAGGGGGAACATGTGGTAATGGCGGACGAACAGCTCAATATATACTGTGGCTATACATTTGAATGTGGCTCCTCGATAGCCCATTGGCTACTGTCTGCGTGACGTCATTCCCCGTCACGCCCTTCTTGTCCAGGTGAGGTAGTGGCGGGAATCTTCCCGTGCTGTAGGTATTTGGGGAATTGGAACCATGTGAGCTAGGTGCTCGCTATTGCCCCTAGTGGTCACTAGCTCGCGTCCTAATACAGAAGGTTACAGTGTTACAGCTGGTGATTGTTATATCCACTCATTCGAGTGTTACATTACTTAAAGGCACAATATTCCAAACACAACAGGCATCCAGCTAGCACTTCAATGAAACTTTTATATGCAAATGACTGCCTGTTCAGCATTTGTTGATGATAATACAAGCGATTCTGCCCATTGGAGGCAGCAAGTCTAGAGGGATCAAACTAAGTCTCTCTTCCGATCTGTTCACATGTGAGCATCACAGATTTCAATGGGGCATCACAATCAATGTGTCCTAAGATTGTTGTGTTAAATCAGCTCTGGTTTATATTCAGGTCATATAAATCTTCTGACCTTTGTTTTTTTTTTTTTTTTTTTTTTGCAACACTCCAACATAAAGAAATAAAACAAAATCAATTAATGGAGAGATTTTGGCCCCTGCTAAAGTCTGGTGTGTTGTAGAGATGTTTGTTGTTAAGATGAGACAGAAGTAGCTCAAACATCTAGGGGTGCTATCTATGCTATGCTCCATCTTGGTTGCCATTGCCCGAAAGCCATTTGTATCCAACTCTAGCTACGGTGCCCATCTCTATTTATAGCCAAAGAGCCAGCGCTGTCTGCATCTGAAGATGTTTCCCTGGTCATGTGGCAGGCATGACTAGAAACCAGAGAGCACAGAACGCTGTTTACCTTCCCACCAAAGTGGTACCTATTTATCTACTTGCAATTTCTTGCTTTTGAACTGCTAGGTTGGCAGGAGATGGGACAAAGATGGGAGCTCACTCCATCATGCAGCATTCAGGTCTCGAACTGCTGACCTTCCAGTCATCAGGTTCAGTGTCTTAACCATTAAACCACTGAAGTCCTGCAGGCAGGCTTAGCTGGAAAAAATTTACCTGGTTGCAGCACCATCCTGTAGGTCCCCAGGCAGTGCTGAACTACAAACCCAATGTTCTGAAGGAGAAGGCAGTCTTACTGCCATGGTACCCTTCAGTCTTACCAGGACTAAGGCTGCAAACTATGAGCCCAAAAAGAGAAACCTCTTTTAGTCTGAGGATTTAATTCAATATCTGGTCCATGGCACCAAATCATCTGGCCCCCGCTCTCACTCCAACTGCCACTGCTGCTGCCGCCACCACTGGGAGAAGCAGCCGTGGATGTATTTACGGCAGCTATGGATGTATTTATGGCAGCTGCAGATGAAAGACCACGGCATTATATTCACGGGACAGTCTTCATGGCTGATTGCTACAATGATCACCAATATTCGGATTCACCAAATACTGACCAAGACAGATTTATCTGATTCCTCAGATGCTCTTTGTTATTTGTGAAAGTTTGTCACTGGGCATCATCGATGTTTGAGCTGTTCCATATGTAGATTTACGATTGAAACCCAATCTATTTCTTCCACTGACCTTACATTTATGCATACCCTCAAAGGGTTCACTAATTGTAATTCCAAAAATATTGTGTACATGATAAAATGTCCTTGTGATTTAGTCTACATTGGGATTTCAACTCACCCTTTGAGAACTAGGATCAATGAACATCATTCCAGGATCCGAACTCAGAACCTTTCAGCTCCTTTAGTATATCATTTTGTCAGTCATAATCACACTGAAGACCATATTCGGGTTTTGGCTCTTGAGGTGGTTAAACCTTTGCGTTATGAAAAGATGAATTTAGAGCGTTGTCTTCGCCAACGCGAGGCATTTTTTATATATAAGTTTAACAGTTTGGAGTCCCATGGTTTCAACTCAGAGCTTGAGCTTGCCTGCTTTTTGTAAATGCTTGTGGGTCCTTTAAGAGTTTCCTAGTCTCAAGCATGGCTTATTGCAGGTGTTCTCCATTTAGTGTTCCTGTCCATTTTCTGTACTATATATCACCTGTGCTTTTCTTATTTCCTTAATGTCTTGAGCACTAAAAGAATAAACATTTAGAGGCTCTTCTGACACACAATACAGGTAATATTGGTGATTGCACTATGTTTTCCTTGTTATCCAGAGCTTGTATCAATAATGCTTCTACTATATGAATTATTGTTATTTATTATTGTTATTATTTATTTTTATGTTTAGAACCAATGTCCTGATGAAGCTGTAAGGGAAAGACTAAATTTACCGGAACAGTCTTGACACGCTTTGGACATAAGTTGACCTACTTATTTTTGCAACTATCTTCTTCCACTTCTTTGGCACAACAGTGCTACCTTTGCTGGCCTGGATTGGGCTAGATCAGGAATTCACAACCTGCAACCCATGGGCCAGATGCGGCCCATGACATCATTTCATGTCCTCCCCACCTCGTCCACCACACCAGGAAGTGCCACGTGGTGGAGGAATAGCAAAATGGCCGTCCGGCCCACAACGCTGTCTGAGGGGAGCATGATCTGGCCCCCAGCTTAAAAAGGTTGAGAACTCCTGGGCGAGATCAACATTAATGGGGTCACTTTGAGGAGCCAGATGTCAAGAATCAGGTGTTTTGGAGACAGGAAAGCATATCACTCCACAAAGTGACTTAGATTTTCATCCTTTTACATGGGAAGTAAAAATAGTAAAATAAAGTTCCCTACAATGTTCCCTCCTCTACAGGGGAGCAGGAGGAAGTTTTTGATGTTTGAAACAATTTTTCTAAGGGCATAGCACATTGGTGCTGTTGTAAAGGGCATCCCCCCCCCCCCGTTCCTTTGGTTTGATCTGGTTAGAAGGATTAGTCAACAAGGTTGCCGCCCAGGGTACGCCCGACCGTATTCACAATCTTTGTGGAGGCTCCTTCTGTGTACCCCTGAATAGACAGAGGGTTGGAGTCCCTAAATGCAAGACCAACATGCTCAAGTAGGGACTGCTGGTGGACAACAACACACGGTGTGAATGTGGACAGACACAGAGTCCGGCCCATTTGCTGGTCTGTCGATTGCTTCCAGAGAGAAGTTGCATTTGGGCAATGACAAAGCGAATAAAGCGGCTTCATTGTGGCAGTCCAGGGTTTGATCAGGACATGAAAGAGAGAGAGAAAGGGGCATTTAAAATATATATATTTTTTGTTTCCTCCCCTTCTTCTCAGGGAGCGGGAAGACCTTTTCCATTCCCCAATATGCTCAAGAGGCTGAAACAAAGAAACAGCTTCAGCCACCCAAAATGGAGTGATCCTATCCATACCAGGAAGCCAGGAGTCCCTGAAAAGAACCAAAAGTTACAATAGGCATGGATCATAGATGGACTGGTTTGTGATGACCCATACTTCATGCGATCACCAGGAAAATGAGCAAATTAGCCTGGCTATGGGACAAATACATGTTTGATTACAAATTTAGTTAGGTAATCCAAGTCCTTCAAGATGCCGTGGGCTAAAGCACCTCTCTGCCTCAGCCAGCATGACCAATGGTCAGGAACGATGAAAACACCAAAGATGAAAACATCAAACTGGCATGAAATCAAGAAATGAGATGTATGCATTTTCAAGCTTTAAGAGCTTAAACCAGAAAGCACAGAAAAGCAATCACACTTATATACCACCTCACAGTGCTTAGTGTGCTCTCTGGGCACATCACAGTACAGCAGTTTAACCGCTGCGCCAAGGAGCTGCGGTGGCTCATTGGTTAAGAAGCTGGTCTTGTTAGCTGGAAGACTGGCAAGTTGGCAGTTCGAGACCCGGGTTGAGCGCCTGTCTCTGTCCCAGTTCTTGGGGACATGAAAGGAGCCTCATTTGGGCGTTCCCTGAGTGGAGTTTCTTCCGCAAAAATCCTTTCAACACAGAATAATTTCTGACATGAAATTATTATTACTACTGCGCCACCACAGGAAACCTGCAGGAGAAGAGAATCATGACCATTTGTCTGTGCATCTGTTTATTGAAAAGTATACAAGGAGCTAGAGGAGGAAAGGATGTGAGGTATGGTACCTTTCCTCTTCTTGGTGAAGTTCCACAGCTTGTTTCTGCACCTACTATAAGACAGTGATGGCAAACCTTTTAGAGACCGAGTGCCCAAACTGCAACCCAAAACCCACTTCTTAACCACGCTCCCATTGGGCTGCTGGGCAGAGGGGCATGGTGAACTCTGTGTTGGGGAGGGAGGGAGGGAGGGAGGAAGTGCTCCCATTGGGCTGCTGAGCAGAGGGCTGGGGTGAACTCTGTGCTGGGGTAACTGTACAGGTGCCCACAAGGAGGGCTCCAAGTGCCTTCTTTGGCAAGTGTGCCATAGGTTCACCACCACTGCTATAAGAAATGACGTTCCTAGCCAAAAGAAAAAGCAAACAAGAAAAAAAATGATTTATCTTTGACAAATACTTTTCCATTTCCCTCTTGCTCCAAAATAAGATGGCTTCACTCTCATGTCCACTTACTAAGCATTAAAAGCTAAACAAATATCATAAACACTAAATTTAGCTCGTCAGAGCTTCAACAAATAATGTAAAGGTTATCGCTCCAATTTTACCAATTTTACCAACATTGTAAAACATCGCCAAGAACTTCTTAATCCTAAAGCTCATCTGACAGCAATGCATCTTCCTTGCTATTGCAAAGAGGCTAACAGTGCAACAGTCCTAAAACGATAAGATGCTTCTCTTAGGCCAGGGATCCTCAACCTGCGGCCCGTGGCACCATTTCATGTGGCCCTCCACCGCCTCCACCACACCAGGGAGTGCCATGTGGTGAAGGAAGGGCAAAATGGCTGTCCGGCCCCCAAAGATGTCTGAGGGAGCGTGATCCGTCCCCTGGCTTCGAAAGGTTGAGAACTCCTGCCTTAGGCCTTAGAGAAACATGAACAATATTTTGTTCTACCCCAGGTTCTGACAAAATGTTCTGAACAAAATGGATAGTGGCAGACCTGCTATGCACCATACACAGAGCGAGGACACGTTATAGTACAATGATCAGATCAGACTCAGAGTGAGATATATTGTCACAATGTAATACAGCCAGGTGCATGAATACATAAAAGTAAACCAAACAAAACAGACAATGACAGAGGCAGCCAAGGATATTTTGCTGCCTGAGACTATGTCTTCTTCTAGTGCCATATCCGATTCCAAATATTGGCAATCATCATGGCGATCAGATATGAAGACTGTCCTGCAAATATAACGTGTGGCCTTTCCTTTGCCTGACACATCCACTGATCCAGTTCAATGAGTTACTTTCTGGTTCTGAGCCCTTTTAGCATGCAAAGTCCTCCTCGGACCCAGGCCAGTATTAATGAAGCTGCTGCCCTCCATCAAGACTGATTTAGGTGGGATTTAATCCACTTGGGAACCATCACCCTTCCCTGTAAACTTTGTCAAGACCACTGGTCCTCACAGTTGTCAGGTTAGTTAACCGCCACCTGACACTCAGCATTGAGTCACTGGCAGTAAGGTCTACTCTTTTACCATAGCAGGATAACCTGGCCAAGCTACATACCTGTAAGTAAAAAGACTGAGATTTGTGTAGGTTTTGCCAGGTTCAAAAGCAATTCAAAGATCTAGAAATACACAGCGCCCGACTGAAGCACACAATATTTTGCAAAGTGCAGATTATTTTAAACCATTCGCAAGGGCTCAAGTGGCTAAGATGCTGACTGGGAAGCGGAAGGTCAGCAGTTCGATTCCGAGTACTGCAGGACAGAAATGAGCTCCCGTCTTCGTCCCAGCTCCTGGCAAACCTAGCAGTTTGAAAGCAAGAAATTGCAAGTAGATAAATAGGGACCACTTCGGTGGGAAGGAAACAACGTTCCGTGCACACTGGTGTCTAGTCATGCCTGCCACATGACCACGGAAACGTCTGCAGAAGCAGACAGCACCGGCTCTTCGGCTTAGAAACAGAGATGAGCACTGCACCCTAGAGTCAGATACGACTGGCTTTTGAGCAAGGGAAACCTTTACCTTTAAGGGGTAATTTATTCTGCGTGGGTTCCCAAATTGATGTATTCCTTGATTTAAGTGTGTGTGAATGCATGTGTTTATATATTGTGTCTCTTGGGTTTCCCTCATAAAGATAACTGTATGAAACATTTTTTTTAAAAAAAAATCAGTCTGTTAAAATCGTAGCATTATGACACTTCAAAGCTGAATAGTGCAGGCATATGTATTTATTGTTAAACCATTATAACACTTAGAATTTTTTAAATGGTCCAAAAATTCATACTTTAAATTAGGAGTGACTGAGTAGAAACAACATACAAAACATAATTGCTGCGCTAATTTAAAAAGAAATGATTGAGAAGACTGTATATTGATATAAGAACAGCCTTGCTGGAACAGGCCACAGCCCATCCAGTCCAGCATTCTGTCTCACACAGTGGCTCATCATTTCCTTCAGGGTATTCCCAAGCAGATGCCTTCACCTGCTTAGGATTCCCTGGAAATGATATTGAGAGATATCCTGCCTATCTCTCCAACCCGGAGGTTGTCCTTAAGTATCCATAATTATAGCCATTGATCCCCTTGTCCGCCATGAACTTGTCTAATCCTTTCTTAAAGCTGTCAAGACTGACAGCTGTCACCACTTCTTCTGGCAGGGAGTTCCATAGACCAGTGATCCTCTGGGTGAAAAAGTACTTTCTCTTATTTGTTTGAGAACGAGTACCCAAAAGTTTCATGGAGTGTCCCCTAGTTCTAGTGTTCTGCGATAGGGAAAACAGTTTTTCCTTATCTACTTTGTCCACACCATGCATGATTTTATAAACTTCAATCAGGTCACCTCTTAGACGCCATCGTTCAAGAGTGAAAAGGCCCAACTGTTACAGCCTCAGATGGTAAGGAAGGTGTTCCAGTCCCCTAATCATTCTGGTTGCCCTCCTCTGTACTTTCTCCAACTCCATAATATCCTTCTGGAGGTATGGCGACCAGAACTGTACACAGTATTCCAGATGGGGCCTCACCATAGATTTATAAAGAGGCAAAATGACACTTGCTGACTTATTTTCTATACCCTTCCTAATGATCCCTGGCATTGAGTTTGCTTTTTTCACTGCTGAGGCACACTGGGTTGACACCTTCATTGAGCTGTCCACCAGGACACCAAGGTCCCTTTCCTGGTTTGTCGCAGAGAGTTCAGACCCCATCAGTTTATAAATGTAATTGGGGTTTTTTGCCCAACATGCATCACTCTGCACTTACTAATGTTGAAGCTCATTTGCCACTGTTTTGCCCACTCCCCCAGTGTCAAGAGATCACTCTGGAGCTCCTCACAATCTCTCACAGTTTTCACTACCCTGTATAATTTAGTGTCATCAGCAAATTTGGCTACCTTGCTTTTTACTCCTACCTCTAGATCATTTATGAAGAGGTTGAAAAGCAGGGGTCCCAGTACTGAACCTTGGGGGACCCCACTCTTTACTTCCCTCCACTTGGAGAAGTGTCCATTTAGTGCTACCCTCTGTTTCCTGTCCCTTAGCCAGTTGCTGATCCAGGACAAGACCTGTCCCTTTATTTCATGACTGGCAAGTTTAATCAAGAGCCTTTGGTGTGGGACCTTGTCAAAAGCCTTCTGAAAGTCCAGATAAACAATGTCAACTGGATCCCCCTTATCCACATGCTTGTTGACACTCTCAAAAAATTCCAACAGATTGGTGAGGCATATACTACACAGAAAAACCATGGTGGCTTAGTGGTTAAGACACTGGGCTTGACGACCAGAAGGTCAGACATTTGGCAGTTCAAGACCCAAATGCTGCATGACGGAGTGAGCTCCCATCTCTGTCCCAGCCCCTGTCAACCTGGCAGTTCGAAAACAAGAAATTGCAAGTTGTTAAATAGGTACCACTTTGGCAGGAAAGGTAACAGTGTACTGTGTGCTCCGGTGTCTAGTCATGTCTGCCACTTGACCACGGAAATGCCTGCAAATGCAGACAGTGTTGGCTCTTTGGCTATAACCAGAGATGAGCACTGAACCCTAGAGTCAGATACAACTGGTTTTTGAGCAACTGGTTTTTTATGTCAGCCGTAAAACATGCCCACGCATGCGCAAATGCACCCACTCATATCATAAATGCGAAAGTGGGCACATTTATGAGAGCCGTAAATGCTTCCCCTTTCGGAGGGCATGGTTCGTCCCGCTCACCTGTCTGGGGGTGTGGTCCGGCCCGCTGCATAAAAAGGTTGGCCATCCCTGTCCTTTATAATGCTATTTGATAACATGGAATTCTCTTGTGAGATTAGGGGAGTGTGGTGGTGGTGAATAGTTTTAGATTACCGCTCCCCCAAAAGAAACATATTATTAAAAACAATGTATAAAACAATAGAGCAAATTAATTGGCAGCTAGAATGTCTCCCCTGCCTCATCGCCAGGCACCATAACCTTCCAGATCTCAAAATCCTTATTTCACAGAGATGACAGGACCCCTGACCTCAACAACGCACTGGAAGTTCCTGCGACAGTAACCTGGAAGGTCAGTGTCCTGGCGATAGAGTGTGAAAGCTGACGTCAAAAGAAGCAGCTGTTGATTCATTTGCTTTTTGGCCAAAGCATCCATTCCACTGTAATTCATCTGGGAAATGTCATCTCATCCTTGACTGCTATCATCTCTTGCTTTCGGCCTGTTGCGGAAAGATATAGCTCTTGAAGTGTGTCCATGTGCATTTCTAAAACAAGCGAGAGATCTCTGCAGGTGGCCAGATATCTTTCTCTCACTTAGCAAGCTTTTATTTAAAGATTTAACTTTTACTTTAAAGATTTAACTCTTGCCACCAAACACTACCCACACCACTGGCTGAAATCCTCTGGTTTACTGTAGTAAGCCACACTAGAGTAAGTCCATTGGCATCAATGGAACTTACAGAGGAGATGGGACTCCAAACCTCCACTGAATCGATGGGCTTACTCTAGTATGGTTTATTATGCTAAACCACAGAATTTCAACCACTGTATATTCTGTGCACTCTGATGTCTAGTCATGCCTGCCACATGACCACGGAAACGTCTGCAGAAGCTCTTCGGCTTTGAAACAGAGATGAGCACTGAACCCTAGAGTCGGATACGACTGGCTTTCGAGCAAGGGAAACCTTACCTTCATATTAAACATACACACATCCAGAGAGGTTAGAAGCCGTTTACAATCTCATAGAGAAACCATCATGCTGCAGCTATGGTTGCAGCACTGGAGTGGCTTAGTGGTTAAGATGCTGAGCTTAGAGACTGGAAGGTCAGGGTTTGATACCCGAGTGCTGCATGATGGATCTTGGGAACATGAAAGGAGCTTCATGCAGGCATCCCCTGAGCAGAGTTTCTCCAGCAAAAATCCTTTCAACCCAGAGTAATTTGTGACACGAAGTTTGTTTGTTTGTTTGTTTATGGTTGCTACTCCAAATGCCTTATAATTCAGTTTACATCATGTCTGGTCTTTCCCCCATCCTTTGAAATTCTTACTGTTGCTTGCCTATAAAGATAAATCGATCACCCTTACCTTTACCGGGCAATCAGCCAACTTGATCACTAGACAACCTGACCTGACCGATGGTTGTCAAATTCCCTCTTCAATGCTTCCAATGCTGAAGCTCTCAAGGTAGATGGTTCCGCTGTCGTACAGCTCTAACTGTTAAGACACTTTTCCTGATATTCAGATGGTATCTGGCAGTTGGGTGGGTTGAGGAGGATGGTGGAGGATAGGGGTGCCTGGCGTGCAATGGTCCATGGGGTCACAGGGGGTTGGAACCGACTGTGCAACTGAAGAAGAAGAAGAAGAACAACAACAAAATTACGCATCCTGTACTCTGGGATGACCGAGAACAGTTCCTTCCCTTCTTCTGTGTGTAGTACTGATTGAGAAACAGCCTTTAGCTGTGTTTTTGGTCAGCACTTCACACAAAGGCAAAGAAAGTATTTAATTTAATCTAAACCAGGGGTCGGCAACCTTTTTCAATTGGGGCAGGGTCACACTCCCTCAGACAGTTGCCAGACTGGTGCCACCCCCCCATAAACGCTGCTGTAAACATGTCCACAGCTGTAAATGCATTTACAGCTGCCGCAAACATGTCCGCGGCTGTCGTAAACTCATCCGTGGCTGTCGTAAACTCATCCACTTCCGCCGGCGGTGGCAGTGGTGGTTGGAGTGAGGGCAAGGACCGGATTATTTGGGCCAGAAAGATTCCAAGCTCTGCTCTGTGGTAGACGCTGGGATAGGAAGATGGACAAGAAGAGATAATTTTTTTTCTTTGCGGTTGTACCACAAATTAATACTTTACAGCAGAGTGCTATAGCAGAGGGAAGTTTCATGGAACCTAACATGAACATTATGAGAAACTGGGATCGTAAAGCGAGGATTGCAGAGCATGGGAATCTAAAAATTGGACCAGCTATTGCTGCCATTCGGACTAAGATTCGGTTTAGTCCCAAATTGGAAATGATAGAATTCCTGAAATTCATGCAGATACATGATTATATAGCAATGCATGCAAGGATAGAGGCGGAGAATAAAGAATTTATTTCATGGCTTTTTAAACTATACCTCTAATTATGCTTCAAAGGTAACTTTGTAAACTCTATAGAAAAGGGGGTCCCAAACTTTTCAAGCCAGGGCCTGGGTCACGCTCTCTCAGCCAGCTTTGAGGGCCGGATGACCATTTAGCCCTGGCTGCCCGATTGGGTTGGCCATTTTGTTTCTCGAATCCCTTGGGGGGGGGGCACATGAAATAGCACCGCAAGCCATATCCGGCCAATGGGCCATAGGTTGGGAATCCCTGCTATAGAGGAATGGATAAAGATGTTTTCTTTCATTGGCCTGGTTTGACACACCCTATCTATTTCCATATTGCAGGGAAAGATGCAGAAATGGATAGGCTTAGCCAGAATTGTGTTTAGATTATGATGTTCAAGCTGATGGTTAATTTTGGAGACAGGGTTTCTGCTGAGCCATGGAATTCACTGGGTAATCTCTGTCTAGTCGTTTTCTTTCATCTAACCTTCCTTACAGGCCTTCTTATATATGAATAAAGGCAAGGAGCACTGCCTGAAAGAAAGACAAAGCTCCGGAGGGATGGGGAACCCTTTACTGAGGTATTTTTCAGTTTCCGTTATCTGTTTATAGAACAAGTATGTATAGATACAGACAGACCGAGCTTTTTGGTGATATTGTTTGCAAAGTGCTTAACAAGAACAAAAACAAATGTACAATGTGATTGTGACTGTTACACTGTTGGCACTACCATGCCAATGCATAAGGCTTCTGTTTTGGTTTTGTTTGCTCAGCTACTGTGTGTGATGCTCCAGACTCCATTTCTGTCCTTTGGTGGTTTTCAGGTTCAGTTTCTTCAGGCATGGGACTGCAGTGGCTCAAGTGGCTAAGATGCTGACTGGAAGGCGGGAGGTCAGCAGTTCGATTCCCGAGTACTGCAGGACGGAACGAGCTCCCGTCTTTGTCCCAGCTCCTGCCAACCTAACAGTTCGGAAGCAGAGATGAGCCCTGAACACTAGAGTCGGATACAACTGGCTTTCGAGCAAGGGAAACGTTCTTCAGGCAAAGAGAATAACAGAGTATATATGAGAAATTTTTGGACTTCAACTCCCAAATGTCCCACTTTCACTCAGGGATTCTAGGACATGATGTCCAAAACCTCAATGCCTCCTGAGCTTTCCCCCACAGGGTTCGTGGGCACAAAATATGTCCTCTGCTCATGGAGAGTAGCCATTTTACCAGGTAAAAAGCGACTGGCACATTCAGACCCACTTCTGAGCAGGAACAGAAAAATACTTTTGGTATGTGTGTAAAGAGTATTTTGGTGCATGATGAAATGCCTTGTAAAAAGAAAATTTGTTTGGAAAGGGCTTTTGGGAGTCTTTGCAGTGATTCAAGACACATGAGAACGAAAACAAAAGAAGTAATGCAACAAGCAGTTCTGCATTTGGAACAAGGAATTTGTTGTGTTCTATTACTGTACCTTTTACAATGTATCCATTCACGTGTATCCAATGTAACCATGCTTGTGTAACATTATAACCAGCAGCTGCTTAACTGTAGCCCTTGCAATAGGACGCGAGCTAATGACCACCTGGTGGCAATAGCGAGCGTTCAAGCTCTCCTGGCCCAGACTCACCAGCAAACAACAGTGCGGGAAGATTCCCGCCATCACCTACACCTGGACAAGAAGGGCGTGACCGTCCATGACGTCACGCGGACAGTAACCAATGGACTGTCGAGGAGCCACATTCAAAATGTATAGCCACTGTATATATTGAGCTACCCGTCCGCCATTACCTCATGTTCCCCTGGATCATCATGCAATAAACCTGTGTTACGCCAACCCTTCGGCTGTTTCATTGACTTTGGTCCCATACACTAAACTGGCGACGAGGATGGGATATGGCCGCCCACAGGACCAAGACATGCGCCGGTTTCGAGATCAAGAGACCGGCAGACTGGGACATCTTCGAGATGGACTTCCAGGGAGCCCTGGTGGAATCCGAAGTCACGGATGAGGCAAAGAAAAGGGCCATTTTCACCAGGATGCTGGGGCCGGACACCAAGAGGGTCTTGGTGGACCTGATCGCGCCGAGACGGGCGAGTGAATTCAAGGTGAAGGAGCTCATGCACATGCTGCGCGAGTACTTCCGGCCCTCGACGGCGATGTTCCCCGCTCGGAGAGCGTTTTGGAGGCGAGTCCAAGCGCCCGGGGAGACGGTCGCCGACTTCGCAGCGGCCCTGCGACTGGCTGCCGGCCCATGCAAGTGGGAGAACGCAGAAATCACACTCAGAGACTGCGTGCTGTGCGGCCTGAACGACGCCGAAACTCAGCGCACATTGATGAACCGGGAGCCACCCCCCACGCTGCAGGAGGTCCTGAAGGAGGCACAAGCCGCGGAAGCCACGAAGGCCGGGGTCCAGGAGCTCCAGGACTGGCGGCCAAAGACGGGCAAGGCAGAGACTTCGGTTCAGTGCACAGTCCTGTGTTTGTTGCCTACTTAATGCAGGCAATGTGGAGTTAAGACGCTGACTGGAAGGTGGCAGATCAGCAGTTCGATACCTGAATACTGCAGGACGGAGTGAGCTCCCGTCTTTGTCCCAGCTCCTGCCAAACTAGCAGTTTGAAAGCAAGAAATTGCAAGTAGATAAATAGGGACCACTTTGGTGGGAAGGTAAACAGCGTTCCATGCACTCTGGTGTCTAGGCATGCTTGCGGCATGACCACGGAAACGTCTGCAGAAGTAGACAGGGCTAGTTCTTTGGCTTTGAAACAGAGATGAGCACTGCACCCTAGAGTCGGATATGGATGGCTTTCGGGCAAGGGTGACTTTTCCCTTGACTTAATAATATAGGGCTGTGGTGGCTTAGTCGTTAAGATGCTCAGAAGGTCGGCAGGTCAGCAGTTCGAGACCTGAGTGCTACACAAATAAAATCAGCAGCAGTCTGCCTCAGCTCCTGCCAACTTAGTATATTGAAAGCAAAAAATTGCAAGTAAGGTAAGGGTGAAGGTAAAGGTAAAGGTTTCCCTTGCTTGAAAGCCAGTCATATCTGACTCTAGGGTTCAGTGCTCATCTCTATTTCAAAGCCGAAGAGCCAGCGTTGTCTGCTTCTGCAGACATTTCCGTGGTCATGTGGCAGACATGACTAGACACCGGAGTGCACAGAATGCTGTTTACCTTTCCACCAAAGTGGTCCCTATTGATCTACTTGCAATTTCTTGCTTTCGAACTGCTAGGCTGGCAGGAGCTAGGGCAGAGACGGGAGCTCATTCCATCCTGCAGTACTCGGGAATTGAACTGCTGACCTCCTGCCTTCCAGTCAGCGTCCTAGCCACTCAGCTCTCACACACCCCACCTCTGCAGTGCTCCTGATTGACCAAGCTCTTACTCCTAAGGTCCACTGCTCTCGCAGTGTTGTGTTTGGAATATTGTGCCTTTAAGTAATGTAACACTCGAATGAGTGGATATAATAACCACCAGCTGTAACACTGTAACCTTCTGTATCAGGATGCGAGCTAGTGACCACTAGGGGCAATAGCGAGCGCCCAGCTCACATGGTTCCAATTCCCCAAATACCTACAGCGCGGGAAGATTCCCGCCACCACCTCACCTGGACAAGAAGGGCGTGACGGGGAATGACGTCACGCAGACAGTAGCCAATGGGCTATCAAGGAGCCACATTCAAATGTATAGCCACAGTATATATTGAGCTGTTCATCCGCCATTACCACATGTTCCCCCGGACCATCATGCAATAAAGATGTGTTAAGCCAACCTTTCGGCTGTTTCTATTGCCTTGGTTCTCATACACTAAATTGGCGACGAAGATGGGATAATGGATCCCCACGGAATCAAGACAACGCAGGCCGGTTTCAACATCAATAAACCGGAAGAATGGGAGCTCTTCGAAATGGACTTCCAAAGCGCACTGATGGTGTCCGACATCTCAGACGAGGGGAAGAAGAGGGCCATTCTCATCAGGATGCTCGGGTTCCCCGCCATGAAGGTATTGGTGGACCTGGTGTCTCCAAAGAAGGTGAACGAAGTGCCGGTCAAGCAGCTCCTGAAAGCGATGCGCGACCATTTCCAGCCCTCGGTTTCGATGTTTTCGGCTCGGGACGCGTTCTGGAAGAGAGTCCAGGCGCCTGGTGAGTCCGTGGCTGCCTTTGCAGCGGCCCTCCAGTTGGCCGCCGGCCCATGCAAGTGGGAGAACCTGGAAATCACCCTCAGGGACCGCATGCTGTGTGGCCTGTGGGACGAGGAGGTTCAGCGAAAGCTGATGAACAAGGAGCCGCCCCCGACGCTGCAAGAGGTCATGAAGGAGGCGCAGGCGGCGGAAGCCATGAGGGCCGGGGTTAAGGGGTTCAGAGCAAGGCCCCCACAACCCGACAAGGCGGCGGGCTCGGTGCAAGCGGCCAGGCGGGCACCACACTCCTCCACGGAGAGCAGCGAGGATGAGGACATCCGGAAGGTGCGGAAGGATGGCCGGCGTTGCGATGGCTGTGGGGCGGCCCATGACCGCATCAAGTGCCCGTTCAGGAAGGCCGAGTGCCACAACTGCGGGCGCCGAGGCCACATAGCCAAGGTTTGCAGACGGCGGCGCAGAGACCAGAAAGGCTCAACAGACCGCTCACCGAAAAACCAGGAAGGCGTCCGGCCCTCGAGGAAGCAGGACGGCGTGGGCCGCATCTCCGACGACAGCGACGACGACACGGCAGTCCACAGCATGTCCTTAGGACACCCACATTATTTTGTTGAGGTACTGGTGCAAGGGGTCCCCGTTAAGATGGAGATAGACTCCGGGTCCTCATATTCAATCATTTCCCAGAGGGAGTTTTTGGGAATTTCCCCCAACGTGCGGCCCAAGCTCAAAGCACTGAGGTCTACGCTGCGGGACGTGCAGGGAAATAGCATTCCGGTGTTGGGGATGGGAAAATTCAAGGTCCAATACAAGCAACACGCCGCGGAACTTCCCCTGGTTGTTCTCAAAGGGGGGGACTGTTGCCTCCTCGGGACACAATGGTTTAAGCCCCTGGGTTTGTTCATTGGGGGGGGGGGGTGCATACCGTTGGGACTGACCCAATACAGGAGGTGTGTAACGCGCATCCCGAAGTGTTCAAGAAGGGACTCGGAAAATTCAAGGGGCCCCCAGTTGCGTTCGACCTGGACCCGGAGGTCCGCCCAATAAGACTCAAACCGCGCAGAGTGCCTTTTGCACTTAAGGACAAGATAGAGGCGGAACTGGACAAATTGGTGGGCCAGGGGATCCTTGTTCCTGTTGATTCCGCGGAGTGGGAAACTCCGATTGTAACAGCGCTGAAGGCCAACGGGGAGGTTCGAATATGCGCTGATTACAAATGTACCATTAATAAGGCGATACGCCCAAATGCGTATCTGGTGCCGGTAGTCAGCCACCTGTTGGCCAGGTTACATGGGGGAAAGTGTTTCGCAAAGCTTGACCTGGCGCAGGCATACCAGCAGCTCTCGGTAACCCCAGCTGCAGCTGCTGCACAGACGATAGTCACTCATAAGGGGGCGTTCCAGGTGACGCGCCTACAGTTCGGCGTGAACTCGGCGCCAGGCATCTTCCAATCGCTTGTGGAACACCTCTTAAAGGGTCTGGAGGGGGTCTTGCCATACTTTGATGACGTATTGATAACAGGGGGGAGTGAGTCAGAATTGGCTGAGAGGCTAGACAAAGTACTGACGGTATTTGAAAAGGCGGGGTTGAGGTTGCGGAAAGACAAATGCGTCTTCTTCGCAAAGGGGGTTGGGTTCCTGGGTTTTCGGGTGACCCCTGCAGGCATCAAACCCTCCGAATCAAAGGTGGCCGCCATTCAAAATGCTCCTCGCCCCACCTCCAAGCCCGAATTGCAGTCGTTCCTGGGGCTCTTAAACTTCTACCATTCCTTCCTGCCTAGGAAGGCATCGGTAGCAGAGCCGCTTCATAAGTTACTAAAAAAGGACGAGGCGTGGAAATAGGGCGCGAGCCAGGAGAGGGCATTCAATGAGCTGAAACAACTCTTATCCTCAGACGCCATATTAACCCATTTTGACCCCAAGAAACCAGTGGTTCTGATATGTGATGCATCCCCAGTGGGGGTGGGGGCGGTTCTGTGCCACGTGTTGGAAAACGGGCAGGAGGCCCCGGTGGCGTTCTACTCCAGGACCCTGTCTAAGGCAGAGCGCAACTACTCACAGACAGACAGGGAGGCATTAGCGATAATTGCTGGGACGAACAAGTACCACGACTTCCTCTATGGCCGCCCCTTTACCATCGTGACTGACCACAAGCCCCTGCTAGGCATTTTTACCGCAGACAAGCCCATGCCACAGATTCTGTCCCCTAGGATGCTCAGGGGGGTCATTTTTTAAAACGCGTACCAGAACGCGCTGGTGTATCGCCCTGGAAAGGACATAAGCCATGCGGACGCCCTGTCGAGGTCACCCCTCCCCCACACAAGCAGCCACGTGTGTGAGGTGGAACAAGACCACCAAGTGCTCATGATAGAGGTCCTAGATTCACCACCCCATAGTGCCCGCAGAGATCGCCAAGGCGACGGGCAAGGACAAGACGTTGGCCCTGGTCAGTTCTTGGGTGCAGAAAGGGTGGCCAACGTCCTCCCCGGCGGCGGAGTTCGCCCCATTTTTTAGAAAAAAGCTAGAACTGTCCATGGAGAGGGGGTGCCTCCTGTGGGGCCAGCGGGTAATCGTCCCTGAATCCCTGAGAGCAAGGGTGCTTAAGCTGCTGCACGTCAGCCACCCTGGAATTGTCCGCTCCAAGGCACTGGCCAGGAGCTACTTCTGGTGGCCCCAGTTGGACGCCGATATCGAGCACATGGTGGGCACTTGCGAGAATTGCCAAAGCTCCCGGCCCGAAGAGGCTCGACTTCCGCACAGGGAATGGGATGCGGCAAAGGGGCCGTGGTCCCGCGTGCACATTGATTTTGCGGGCCCTTTCAGAGGATCGCTTTTCCTCCTCATAGTGGATGCTTACTCCAAGTGGTTAGAGGTTATCCCAGTTGCGAACACCTCCTCAGCCGCAACAATTAAACAATTGCTCAGGGTGTTCAGTTCGTTCGGTATACCCGACACACTTGTTAGCGATAATGCTAGTTGCTTCACATCCGCCGAATTCAGGGCATTCACAGACATCAACGCCATCCGGCACATCACCTCCGCACCTTTCCACCCGGCGACGAATGGCCAGGTAGAACGCCTCGTGCGTACCACCAAAGACGCGCTGAGGCGCATGGGCCCCGGGGACTTAAAACTGCAGTTGTGCCAGTTTTTGCTGGGATATAGGGTGACCCCCCTAGTGTCAGGATACTCGCCCGCAGAGCTCCTAATGCACAGAAAGCTGACTACGGTACTGACCAGGCTTGACCCTACGAGGGTGGAAGACACTGGGAGGAACATTGGGTTAGCAGGCACGAAGAGTTTCGAAATAGGCGCCCCGGTCCATTGCAGAAACTACGCTAGCGCAGGGCCAGCCTGGGTTCCGGGCGTAGTCATTGGGCAAACGGGTCCCGTGTCGTATTGCGTAGAGACCAGCACAGGTCTACTCTGGAGGCGGCACGCGGACCAACTCCGGCGCCGGGTCTCCGGAAACCAGAGCGCGGACAGCGTGGAACAGGATTCAACGTTAGGGTTCTCCCCCACCCGTTCAGCCCAAGGGGGAGGAGAGGGGGGCCAGTGGTCGAAGGGAATAAGTTTGTCCCCATAGATATCCTGAGGGATACCCCCACAGATACCCCAGAAGATGATTTTGAGTTTGAGTTACAAAACCGGGGGGGGGGGGTTCGGAGTGGTCCCCCACCCATCCAGGCGAGAAGCGGGGTTTTTCGTTAGCCCCCAGTGCCCCCGGTTTTCCCACAATGGAGTTTACCCCTACCCCAAAAGCCGCGGATCCGCGGCAAGTCGTTAACGAGTCTCCCTCTCCCATTGCAGGACAAGAGACCAGGGAACGCAGAAGTGATAGCGCCCCCGGGACAAGCCAGCCAGCCTTGCGCCCAAAACGTGCTTGCAATAAACCATATTGGATGAGAGACTTCGTCTCATCCTAGGGGGGAGGGATGTTGTGTTTGGAATATTGTGCCTTTAAGTAATGTAACACTCGAATGAGTGGATATAATAACCACCAGCTGTAACACTGTAACCTTCTGTATCAGGACGTGAGCTAGTGACCACTAGGGGCAATAGCGAGCGCCCAGCTCACATGGTTCCAATTCCCCAAATACCTACAGCGCGGGAAGATTCCCGCCACCACCTCACCTGAACAAGAAGGGCATGACGGGGAATGACGTCACGCAGACAGTAGCCAATGGGCTATCAAGGAGCCACATTCAAATGTATAGCCACAGTATATATTGAGCTGTTCATCCGCCATTACCACATGTTCCCCTGGACCATCATGCAATAAAGATGTGTTAAGCCAACCTTTCGGCTGTTTCTATTGTCTTGGTTCTCATACACTAAACGCAGGCAGCTCCTTATGAGGCTGAAATGCCTCTTGCGGATGCCATTGAATCTGTTTTGCTGAGAACAATGTTTGTGGCCAAACTTTTCCATCCACTCCATCCACTCCCACCCATCTTTCTTCTTCTTCTTCCTCCTCTTTCTTCTTCTTCTTCTTCTTCTGTTGTGTCTAAGCCAGACAAAAAACTGCCAAAATGAAGCTACATTTTGGTGAGTTCATTCTGCAGTTCCCTTTGCCTGATCTAGTGCGAGAAAGATTAGCCAGCAACACAAGGTTGCTATTACTTATGCTCGATTCTAATTCAAAAATACCACAATTTCAAGGAGGTTCTTTCTGTGTACCCTGAAAGAAGCCATAATTGAGCTAAAGGGTAAAGGTGAACTCCCTTATCAGGGGGGGGGGGACCCCTGGAATACTTTCTCCCTCTCTTTCCATTTCCTTTTTGAGCCACAGTCCCCAGAATCCACCAGCCAGGATGGCCTGGGCTGTGCAGTTTGGGGAAACCTGAGAATGAACCGTCCGGAAAAACCAAACATTTCTTAACTCTGTCGCAGAGTTGTTTAGAAGCACAGCAACCCTCTTTGGGAAACAGTTGGCAAGCCTCCATGCGGGGTCATGGTCTCTACCAGGACTGCACAACCAGCCCTCTGATGTGGCTTCCCCTTACAATATCCACACAACACCACCAGCCCCCCACCCCACTCCCAAGCCCATGAGCTGATGAGTTTGGCCTTGGCGTCAGCCAACCTTCTGTAAATGATGTCTTTTCTTATCGCTCTGCTGATAAACCGGCATCCTTCGTGCAGTGTATTTAAGGGCAGAGAACACCGAAGAGTCTTGCAGAACAACACCCAAGAGCCTCCAACAAGAGCCTCCAAGGAGACAGAAGGCAGGAGATCTTCATAGCCTTTAGATACCATCACAATGCTCCCAGCCACATTCAAACTCTGTGCCGGCATCTCTTACAGACACCTGCACAATACGACAGGTAAGGGGAACGCCAAGTGTACCCTGTACTGTACAGAGCATGGGAAAGCTTGCAATCAGAACCTGCAGAACAGGAAAGTTCTCCCCCACTTCTTTTCTGAACTAAATTTCCCTGAGATTTTGTAGCAAGGACTTCCCCCAAGCCCTGATATTTTAGAAACAGCAATAAGAGGTCAACTGCTGGCTGCGATAAAGAGGGATTTAAGGGCTAACAGAGTCATATTGACTAATTAGGTCTTTAACCACCATTTCCCCCCAAAATACACAGGACAAATTGTGTGATTCTTCTTCTTCTGTCCCGGTTTCTTCCTCACAGTGACCCTATAAAGTAGCCTGGATTGAGAAACTGGGACTGGTTTATTGTCACTCGCACAGGGAAGTGTGGATTTGAACTTTGGTGTTCCTAAACCTAAATGAGCATTCTAGTCATTGGACCACTAATAGATGCAACATCTGGTGTGTGTAGATGCAGGCAGAACTTAATGGGGCTGTATTAACTGAGCTTATTCCAAGTAGACTAGGAAACATTTCTCCCTTGTTGAACAAAGGCAAAAACACCAAACGATTGACCATTTGACAACTGGAGGATCTTGGCATTATATCTATAGTTTTAAAATGCCAACTTGAATGAGGTTTTGGGTGAGAGGGAGATGTGGCCAATGTATATTGATTACTTTTTGGTTCTTGGGAATACTAATTCGATCTCAAACAAGCAACAAAAACCATTGGCAACAGTAAAATGAAAAAGGCCTCAATTTTAATGGCTGAAATCAAGAAGGCTGAATAGGAACCAAGAATGGGAAATGGAGTGGTCTATTGTTTAGTCACAAGGCAGCATTTCACCCTGAAACAGTGCCGTGTACTTGGAGCACAAAATGCTGGGGGAAAGTGCATGCTTGTGTTTGGAAGGACAGTGAGTTCTTTTCAGTTTTCATGTTTGAAGCAAGTTCATGAACAATGCATATAATTTCATACAGAAGCCCTTGCCCTAGTCTTGGGTTGGAAGACCTTGAGGCTTATGTGGCACCCTGAAGACTTACAAAACTTTTATTGGGCACGAGAGTTTATAGATGTAACCCACTTCTTTAGGCTGTGTCTGAAGAAGCGGACTGTACAGTATTTGCAAAATCTCAACCCAAATATCTTCAAGCAGCTGTAAGTCTTTTTCCTGGGTTTGCGGCAATAGTATCACCTCCCAGTAACGACAAGGTGAGCCTGCAGTCTGATGTCTGTCTGGTAGTACAATTTGTAATAACACAGGGAGCTGCCTTTGGCAAAGTGAAAATATTTGTTTGTCTAGGTTGGTATAGCCAGCTCTGACTAGCAGCTATTCTTCAGGATTTGAGACAGAGGTCTGACTCATCATCACCTGCTCTATAACCCTTTAAGCTAGAGATGATGGGGATTGAATTTTAGTTTACACTGTGGGTGCACTGGCACTTTGTTATGCTGTGCAGTGTCAAGAAATATGACAGTAAAGTGTTTTTTAAATTTCCTGTACTTTGGGGGATTTTTTAATCAGAACCAGTCAGGACAAGACTGTAATCCACAGCAAGCAAAAAAAAAAAAAAACCTGCTCAGAAAAGTTTTATTTTAGTTTATTTTAGTTTTTGAACAACAATCTCTCAGATCTCTAAGTCTGGTGACGTCTGAACATTGTAATCCAAAAATATTTCCCAACCTCTGCTATTCTTGCGAATAACCTGCAAGTCCATCCTCCATGTCAGAAAAGCAAAGTGGCAGGAAGGAGATTGGAAAGAGGGACTTCCTAGTTTCTAGGTCAGGGATTCTCAACCTGTGGCCTGTGGGCCGGATACAGCCCCCAGCACCATTTCATGTGGCCCACCACCTCTACCACATCAGGAAATGCCATGTGGCGTAGGGAGGGCAAAATGGCCATCTGACCCCCGAAGCTGTCATAGGGAGTGTGACCCGGCCCCCTGCTTTAAAAGGTTGAGAACTGTTCTAGCTCATGCTTTGGTCACAGCCATATCAGGGTTTAACTGATTTGGGCAGAAATCCTTTAATCCAGGGGTTCCCAACTTTTTCAAGGTGGGGCCCAGCTGGGTCATGCTGTCTCAGTCAGCTTCAAGGGCCGGATGGCCATTTTGCCTTGCCTGCATGATTGGGGTGGCAATTTTGTCCCAACAGCTTCAAAGCGGTGGGCACCATGCTAAAACGTACCTGTGTTGATGATTTTATGCAGGGAATTAAACTAGGCATACATTTACTTCTGGGATTAATTAATTAATTAATTAATTAAATTCCTCACCTGCCACTTAAGTTTTGCCTGTATAGTATTCATTCTCCACCATTTAGTGAGGCTATTCATCCCCAGGAATTATAGATTATAAAAGCATTAAATCCTCATTTGCAATGTTGTTGTATAATATAATTCTTCTACTACCTTCATGATTGGAAAAAGAAATGAAATGCAAGTAATTACTTATTTGTAACTAGTTACTTCTGAGCATTGGCAGACTGGCTATAATTATAGTTCCACAAACTGTACACTATCATATGCAGTTTATTCAGATGTAAGTCTGTTTCAAGATAATTATGTTGTGTAAGAAACATAATTGTCTGTATACAATTTCTGTGTAAATAAGAGAACTGGAGCAGACTTTGGGTGTAATTGGTTACTTTTGGCCAACGGATTGTTTTTCAGGGCTATAAATAAATTACTTTTCTAAAGTGCTGTGCCAAACAGCTGCAAAGTTACTTTTCAGTGTAACAAATAACATTTTATGCATCAATTTCAAAAGATACTTTTAGAAAGCATTTTAAAGTACTGTACAGTATTTGACATGAACTTTTGTCATACCAAACTGGCAATGGAAATTTTATATTGTAACCTCCTGGGTTTTTGTTATTTTCAAGCTGCAATATCAGGGCGAGAGGCAACCAGGGAATATTTCCTGAACTGAGCCAGACTTGTTGAATTTCACTTCAACAATGCATGGGTAGGAAGCATAGGTTTTGCTTGGATTACTGTTCCCCAAATCCTACCCCAAATGTGGTCAAGGTATTATTTTAATACTATATTATTTTAACATAATGAGGCTACACAGGGGGAATGAATACAGGGGTACACAGAAAGAGACTCCTTGAAGATTGTGGTATTTTTGAACCTTGTTGTGCCAGCTCATCTTTCGCACGCTGGGTTAGGCAAAAGCAGTTACGGAATGAATTCACCAAAAGGTGGCTTCATTTTGGCATTTTAGTCTGACCTAGACATGAAAGAGGAAGAAGAAGAAGAAGGGAGAGGATTATTTAGAGGGAGTTTATAATCCAAGACCCTAAAGTCTTATTTTACTAGCCTCCAGTAAAAGTGAGCCAAGTCTGGTTGTATGTCTTTATCTATCATCTGATTGCTTAGCTACATTGGTTACCTAATTTTGATCAGATACCTTCACTTCAAACTTTTTAAACAGAAGGTTGTGGATAAATATAAATACCGATAGCACATGTCAAACATAGATGGCAAATATAGAATCAATGAAAATGCACATACTGTAATCAGATCTGGCCCAATTTGGTTGTTGTTCCTTGAGATGAAGGACGATGAGTGGTCCTTTCTTCATCCTCTGCTGCCTTCCATGTACAAGAGTCATCCCCAAACAAGCTGAGCCTTATTTCCATGTGCTGGCAACAGGCCAGTGCCTTCCTTTACTGAGCACAGGAAGGATCAAAGCTCCGCTTGTGCCTTGATTCAGAGAATTGGGGGCAGGCAACCCTTTGCTTTACAAGATTAGAAGAGATATTCCAATCTGCACAACCAGAGATGAAATTTAAAGCCTACACCTCTGACATTAGACAGGAGTTGTCAACCTTTTAAAGCCGGGGGCCGGGTCACACTCCCTCAGACAGCTTCGGGGCCGGACAGCCATTTGGCCCTTCCTCCACCTTATTGCACTTCTGGATGTGCTGGAGGCGGTGTGGGGCCCCATGAAATGGTGCCGGGGCCCACACTTGGCCCACGGGCCATAGGTCTACAGCTTCCATTTTGAAACTTGTTTTTTACTGAAGAACTGAGCACACAATGCCCAGAAATATACCTATTTCTGATGTCAGCTCACTGACTTGCCCGGACATGCCTGGCTGCTGCTGGAACATGCATGCCACCAGGAGACATGATTCAGCTGAGGCATAGTGGTAGCTGCAACTGTTATAATGTTCCCATGTAAAAATACATTCCCTAATACCACTTGAACAGCTATAGCATGCCTATAACTTAAAATCTGTACGCGATAG
This sequence comes from Bradypodion ventrale, assembly GCA_035047345.1. Lineage (NCBI taxonomy): Eukaryota > Metazoa > Chordata > Lepidosauria > Squamata > Chamaeleonidae > Bradypodion > Bradypodion ventrale. Next base: position 10,977,342 of record JAWDJE010000010.1, read on the forward strand.
GCACATTCTGAGTTCAGATTTGGAATCAGCACACTCGATATCATGTTATTCACATGTATTATTCCCAAGTAGCAAAATCATTGTTGTGTAGTGTAATGTGGGGATGTCCCCAATATGCTGGTGAAGTCCCTTGTTCTTACCCCTGGCATACATTCTCTTCTCCTGTAGGTTCGGAGGAGAGTTTCTCATGGCTCCCTTTTCATCCCAACATTGCATTTTTCTCCTCTTAGGCTTGAAAAGACAAGCAGCTGTCAGAATTGTCCAGGAGCTGAATAAAATTAGCAGGCCGGGTTTGAGCAAATGGATGCACCAAGTACGCAGGAGAAGCTCCTTGCTGAGTAAGTATTATAACAGAACATGATTTCTCCTCAGCAAGTTTTTCTCCACTTCTTGGGGTACAGAACCTCTGATTTCAGACTCTCCTGTTTTACTTTCCCTAACTAAACCATTCAGGTTCAAGACTGGAGGAGAGTCTCTACAGTGAATTGGAGATGTCCTACATCAGACAAGGAGAGGAAGCCCTGAAGAATTCACTGCATATCCTTGGTGAACAAGATGGCTGGGAAACAGAGTCAGTGATGGTAGGTTGGCAGGACAGTCAGGGGTGTTTCGTTACCTTTGTGTTGGGGTACACAGAAAGAGCCTCCTCGAAGGTTGTGGCGTTTTTGAACCACAACTGAGTGTACCCTGGTAATGGCAACCTTGTGTTGCCGGCTAATCTTTCTCACACTAGGTCAGACGCAGCTCTCCCGAACTCTCTAGCTTTCCATGTGAAATCTCAATTTCTATTGGCAGGATCACAATATTTTTAGAAACACTGGAACATAAAGAAGACAAAAAGGCCCATTTCAAATGAAATGTGAGTTATCAATTATTTGAGAGAGCAGTGGTTATCAATCGTTAGTCCTCCAAACATCAAATCCAAGAAGAATAGACTATGTTGGACTTGCATGGCCCTGTCCCATCTCTTTTACACCATGGAGAGTGAGCACTGTGCAAGAAAGGAGTGGATGGAAAAGAGAGGGCATTGGAGTAAAAAAATAAATTTCGTGGCCAGTGTTTAAACTCGTATTGAGAAATAAAGGTCAGACTGGATGAAACAGCTACACGCAATTAGGAATTCAGCTTTCTTGTTGTTGTTCAGTCGCATGGTCTAGTCCGACCCTTTGGGACCCCATGGACCATTGTCCACCAGGCATCACTATCCTCTACCATCCTCCTCAACCTACCCAGCTCTGTGCCCATTGCGTCTATAATACCATCTATCCATCTCATTCCCTGCTGTCCCCTTCTTCTTTTGCCCTCGACCGTTCCCACCATCAAGGCTTTCTCAAGTGAATCCTCTCTTCTCATTTGATGTCCAAAAGTACTTTAGCTTCATCTTCAATATTTGACCTTCCAAGGAGCAGTCGGGGTTGATTTCTTTTAAGATCGACCTATTTGCTCTCTTTGCTTTCTTAAGGAGTTAAAAAAATCAGATCATCCTTGCACAAGTATGCCTCCCCTCTGCTTGTTGCAAATTCACTTTCTTTGTTTTTACGACTGGTCATTGGGAGATAAGCATTAGGAGGTCATCCCTTGGAGATTAACCTGGGGAAATACAATGCAGCCTAAAGCGTGGGTAAAGGGTAAGGGTAAAGGTTTCCCATTGTTGCTTCTGCATTTCCAGTTAAAGGTAAAGGTAAAAGGTCACCCTTGCTCGAAAGCCAGTCATATCCGATTCTATGGTTCAGTGCTCATCTCTGTTTCAAAGCCAAACAGCCAGTGCTGTCTGCTTCTGCAAACATTTCCATGGTCATGTGGCAGGCATGACTAGACACCAGAGTGCACGGAATGCTGTTTACCTTCCCACCAAATTGGTCCCTATTTATCTATTTGCAATTTCTTGCTTTCAAACTGCTAGGTTGGCAGGAGCTGGAACAAAGACGGGAGCTCATTCCATCCGGCAGTACTCGGGAATCAAACTGCTCACCTCCCACCTCCCAGTCAGCGTCTTAGTCACTTGAGCCACTGCAGTCTCCCCTGCCCATATGTCTCCAACTCCTCTCGGCCCAGTGGCGGGCTCCAAAAATTTTTACTACCACACTGTGGGCGTGGCCAGTGGAAAGCCCTGTGTTGCACCCAAATTAGGACTACTTTATTTCAAAACTTGGATGGGCAGGGTCAGCCAGAATTTCTGCTACCGGTTCTGGCAAACTGGTGCGAACCTGCTGATGCCCACCACTGTCTCAGCCCCAACCATTCTGGCCAGGACTCCCACCAAACTACAAACTCCAGATTCCATAGGACATAGCCACATAGTTCTAAAAACTTGATACTGGCATTGATCTGTCCTACAGAATGCTGGGATTTGTAGTTTGGCAAGGGACTTCAAATTCTCTTCCAGAGCTCTAATGCCCTCCCCTGGAACTGTAGTACTAAATCTCTCCAAGGATTCTAAGTACTTCATCAAACTTTTAAAAAAATCTCAGGATCCCGCAGGACAAAGTCACAATACTTAAAATGGCATCAAAGTGCTATGTCTGTGCAGCATAGATATGTCCGTGGTTTCTGTTGTTTTCTTCTCTGAAATGCAACACACCTTCTCATGACCATCTGACATCTCGTGCATGAAGTTGTGCAAAGTCGCAGGGCTAACCTTTGGGGCCTCTCTTTTCCTGGCAGAACAATGGTGACAAAGTTTTAAGCAAAGTGGTTCCAGACATAGGAAAGGTGTTTCGTCTTGAGGTGGTGGTCGATCAACCCCTGGATGACGTCTTCAGCGAGTTAGTGGAAAAGATGGAGCAGATGGGGGAGTGGAATCCAAATGTCAAAGAAATCAAGGTAAAGGCACACATCATGCAACAAAACACAGGATGCATGTGGGCAGGAAAGGAGCTGGCATAGGCTGGTGGCCTTTGTATGACACAAAGACCTGCAAATGCATACTTGACAAACAATGACAGGACAGAGTCTCTGCATGAAGTAATGAATGGTGGCCTCTCCTTGAGTATCTTTCTTTCATCTTATGTCCTGCCACACACATGATGGGAATTAGACCTCTGGTTTTCAGAGCTTGGGAAAAAATCCCTTTTGAATTGAAATCAGGACAATTCGGAGTTATAGTCCAAAATGCAGCTTCCTATACCCATCAAAACCCAATATAAGACACCCAGGCAGCTTGGAAAAGCTACATTTTGGACATGATTTCCAAAAGCAACAGAGGTCAGTCTGCTGTTCAGATGCTGTGGACGGCAGTGCAAATTTGGAAACAGCTGCACTGACAGAGAGAAATTCGGATTGTCTTTGTGCTTAGGCAACTGATTGGTCGGCCAGCCATGAGAGCTAGCAGCCAGGTAGCTGGATTTCTCCACAGGACCATTGTTGCTTCTGCATTTCCAGTTAAAGGTAAAGGTCACCCTTGCTCAAAAGCCAGTCGTATCTGACTCTAGGGTTCAGTGCTCATCTCTATTTCAAAGCTGAAGAGCCAGCGCTGTCTGCTTTTGCAGACATTTCCATGGTCATGTGGCCCCTATTTATCTACTTGCAATTTCTTGCTTTTGAACTGCTAGGTTGGCAGGAGCTGGGCCGAAAACGGGAGCTCATTCCATCCTGCAATACTCGGGTATCGAACTGCTGACCTGCCACCTTCCAGTCAGTATCTTAGTCACTTGAGCCACTGCAGTCCCATAGGCATGCATTAATTAAGCTGGCTAGAAAGCTCAATGGTTTAGATATCTGGCTACCGAGCCAGAGGCTGAGTACCTACTACAGGTATGTCTCATGGGAGAAGACTCAATAAGTCACAAGGCACACCTCCCAGAAGAAGGGAATGTAAAATCACTTCCGTAAATTCTCTACCTGGAAAACTCTGGAAAAGGTTGCCATAAGTTGGAATTGACCTGACAGTATATGGTTGATTATTATTCAAAGAGTCTTATGGTACTGTAAAGACCAACAATTTTATTTTATGGACTGCAGCACACTTCATCTTGCAATATTTTGTTGCTGTTCAGTCGCACAGTCGATTCCGACCCTTTGCGACCCTATGGACCATTGTCCTCCAGACACCTTCTGTCCTCCACCATCCTCCTCAACATGCCCAGCTCTGTGCCCATTGCGTCTACAATACCATCAAGCCATCTTGTTTTTGGCCACACACCCCTTCTTCTTTTGCCCTCCACCTTTCCCAGCATCTACATCATACCTGTCAAGCGCGGCTCCTGGAAATACGGGAACTGCTCTGGCTTGGGTGCGCATGTGCCGCAACAACTTATCTGCGCATGCACAGAGCCGCTCTGCGCATGCACAGAGCCCCTCTGCGCATGCACAGAACTCCTCTGCACATGCGCAGAGCCCATTTACGATGGGTGCGAGTGCGCTGTAACCCCTTTCCCCGCCGTTCAAATATGGGATGGCAGTGGGAAAGGGGAGAAACGAGTGAAGAAATGCGGGAAATCCTGGCCAATCCGGGATACTTGACAGGTATGATCTACATAGGGTAGCGGAGGTCAATGGGTATACTTTATGCATCTTCAGAAGTGAGCCGCAAGCCAAACAAGCTAATGCCAAATAGAAAAATAAAGTTGCTTCCCTTCAGGAAGGCCTTAAAAGTGTGGCTATGCCAGCAGGTGTGGGGTACACCTGGTACCACAACCCAGCCCTGCTGGCTTATTTAGCCCTGCCCGGGGTCCTTATTTACTCCCGCCTGGGTGTCCTTCTTTTTAAGGGGATTGGGAGGTTTTATAAATGTTTTTAGATAGTTCTATAGTATTCAGTTTTAATTAGCATTGGGTATAGGTTTTAACTGATGTTGTGAGCCGCCCTGGGTCGCTTAGGCGAAAAGGGAGGTTGTAGAAATCCAATAAATAAACAAATAAATAAATAAAAATTGGGCTGGCTTTCAAGGGTCACAGGGCTCTCTTTTATTTTCTACAACAGACTAGCACAGTTGCCCATCTGAAAGTCAGTAATAGCAACAACACAATCCCTGTTTAAACTCTTGAAGTACCAGAAAGGGAGAGGACGTATTTATCATTGGAGAAAAATGGCCGGGTGGCCCAATGTAGCGCATGTTCTTATGGAAATGTGAAAAACATTGCTTCCTATGATCTAAGTTAACTTGGTTTTTGTTTTCTTTCCTGGTGCTCTGTCCAAAGATCTTGGAGAAAATTGGCAAAGATACCATGATCACTCATGAACTTGCATCAGCAGTCGCTGGCAACCTGATTGGCACTCGGGATTTTGTGAATGTCCGCTGTTCCAAGAGACGGGGCTCAACTTGTGTTCTAGCTGGTGTGTCAACCACCTATCCCGAAATGCCTGAACAAAAAGGGATTATCAGGTAAACAGTCCTTTTTTAAAAAGCCCAATTTCCTTTCTAGTTCTGCTTAATTCATATGGGAGGACTCTGTGGCTTGACTACAATTCCCATCAGCCCCCGCCAGTGGTGAGCAATGTGCAGAAGGGGTTGGGGAGTTCATCATCATCATCATCACCTAATTTTGCTTGACCCTTCCAAAATTGGCATACCTGGCATGTTGTTTTTGAATACTCCATGATCAAAAGACAAAGTACCAGTAAGGTGGCCACGTGGGTAAGAAAACATGGTTCTTTGTACATTGAGCCGAAGTATAAACTTCAAGAGATGCAGGCTGCATGGCAAGCTATACCCGTTGAAACTCTTTTTGTTTGGTTAGTCTTAATCTTCTGTTATCATTGGGAAGGATTTAGAAACAAAGTGTAGAGCAGGGGTGTCCAAACTATGTCCCATGGGCCAGATTCGGCTCCCGATGCCATTCATCTGGCCCACGCTGCGCTCACCACTCCTGGAAGTGGAAGTAAAATGCTCCCATATGTCTAGCCTGTATTGTGCTAATAAGCTAAGGTGTTGTTCTCTTCTCTTTTGGCAGAGCTGAAAATAGCACATGTATGGTTCTTCGACCACTCACTGAAGATCCCTCCCAGACCAAGTTGACCTGGCTTCTCAGCATTGACTTGAAGGTACTTTCAAAACCTATGGTGAAGTGGGTCAGCCACTGCATAAATTAATAAATTATGTTGTGTCTTGTGAAAATAATAGAGATTCAGAATCCATGATCTCTGAACTGAAAGCGACAAGAACCTTCAGAAGGGGTTGTTTGAAAGATTTGTTGTATCCATAAAGATCTTTTTTTTTTTAGGCCATCTAGTTTGGCAATTTGAAATGGTCTTTTAAACAGTGTTATTATTACCTGTATAAGTATTTATTTTGCATATTTTCTTCTTTCGTGTCCAGATCCAGATCAAACTTTGGCTTGCTAAAATGAAGCGATTTTTCTTGGCTTTGTCGTTGGCCAAAATTAAATCTTCATTGCTGCATGTTCCTACTTGTAGTGGGCAGACCAGTAAATGAGCCAAGTTCTGAAACTCTCCACACTCACACAGTGTGTTGTTTGTCTGCCAGCAGTCCCCACTTGAGCATGTTGGTCTTACATTTAGGCACTCTGGCCTTCAGCCTGTTCAGAGCTCTTCAAGTGACGTAGGGGAGGTTTAGTTCCTTAGCCATATCCTCCTTTAATGGTATTCTTTGTCCAGTGAGCTCCTTCCTCCACCTTCTAATTTGGTTTTGCTCTTGCATACCCTCAAGAATGTTATTTTGAATGCCATACTATCAAGTCCCTCATTTTGAGATTTTTCAGGATGCCCCCCATTTTACGCTTAATGACAAAACTTGAGTCCATGCAGAATTGTAGAGTACATAACAACCAGTTCAAAACCTGTTTATTGGGTTACACAGAGACTGTTAACAAAAGCCTCCTTGAAGATGGTGGTATTTTTTGAACCACAATTGGGCATACTCTGGTAACAGCAACCTTGTGTTGCTGGCTAATCTTTCTCACTCTAGGGCAGGTGAAAGTGACTGCAGAATGAACTCATCAAAAGGTACCTTCATTTTGGAAGTTTTCACATCTGGGCTAGACACGGAAGAAAAGAAGACCTGTTCATTTAAAGAGGGTGGATGGAATAGAGCACTGGTGGCGAACCTATGGCAGAGGTGGCACTTGGAGCTCTCTCTGTGGGCACCCATGCCATTGCCCCAACACAGAGTTTGCCCTGCCCCTCTGCCCAGCAGCCCAATGGGAGCGCTTCCTCCCTCCCCTAGCACAGAGTTCATCCTGCCTCTCTGCCCAGCAGCCCAATGGGAGCATTTCCTTCCTTCCCTATTACTGTGCTGGCACTTTGCGATAAATAAGTGGGTTTTGGGTTGCAGTTTGGGCACTCAGTCTCTAAAAGGTTTGCCATCACTGGTACTATAGAGAAATCAAATAGTACTATTTTCCCTTCTCATATCCAAAGAAGTCTCAGCTCATGCAATGAAACTGATTTGCAGCAGACTGAAGACAGATTAGGTACCCATGTTTGATTTACAAAATTTATAGAATCCCATAAACCAAATCATGAACCTATGCAGATAAACATCTTGAAAAGTTATACTGGAGTTGGTCACACTCAAAGGAAGAAAAGCAGGAAGGAAGATAATAATGAGTAACACTGGAAGTCTTCAAGAGAGAAATGGACAACCATCTGTCAGATCTGCGCTGATTTAGATCCCTACATTGAGCAGGAGAGGTTGAACTCAATTGCCTAAAAGGCCCCTTCCAAACTTAGTGATTCTATGATTTCTATGCCAGCCTTCTTTACAGGAGCTTGAGGTGGTTAACAACTTCTAATAAAACACGGGCTTAAATTGTAACACACCCAACACATCTGTTGTGTTTTTCTCTCCACAGGGATGGTTACCAAAGACACTAATCAATCAAGCCCTATCTCAAAGTCAAGTGGAATTTGTAAGCCACCTTCGGAACCATTTGGCCAAGTCTTCTGCTTCTGCGCAGGCTGTGAGCTGCTAAAAGTTAGTCCTCCTCTCATGTTGCCTTTCCTCCTGGATGATGATCTCCTCCTCATGGACATCTCACGCATGACTCTTTTCCCAAGGAATGTAGTCCAACTGCTCCAGAAAGTCAGAAGACAGCTATTTCTTTTGCTGGGGAGCAAGTTGCTTGTCTCCTCCTTTGTGTACCTGTTAAAACATGGTTTCTTTTATCCCAGATTAAAGTCTGGCCTTAATGGCTTGCTTCTAGATCCATGACGGCGAACCTTCACTCCAGGTGTTCTTGGCTTTCAATTCCCAAGCCTCTGTGAATCCACATAAATTAGTATACCGCGTGTAAACTCATTTGTATGGATTCACAGAGACTTGGGCTTCTGGGAATTGAAGTCCAAGAACGCCTCGAGTGCCAAGGATCACCGTCACTGTTCTAGATTCTCTCACCATAGTCTATGAAAAAGATGGAGCAGGGAGGATTGTCAGCAGGTAGCATCTGATGGGCCATTCCTGGGCTATATCAGGTCTACAAGGTTGGAGGTTATTTTCTCCAGTATAGGCCTTGAATCCTATTTAAGATGCTTCCTTCTTGGAAGCTAGGTAAAACCTACCCAGCAAGATTTGAGATTGGCCATGTCATTAAGCAAAGTGTTGCTGTTGTTCAGTCACATAGTCAAGTCGGACCCTTTGCGACTCCATGGGCCACTGAAATGTGAGCTGTCTGCAAATGGCAAAGGACAGAGAAGCTTTTGCCAAATAACCTATCAAGAGTCCCAGAAGCTAGCCTGCTCCCCTCAGTAACACCAAAGGCCATTGACCAGCCATGTTGAACCTTCAACTATGAGCCCAGTCAGCCCTTCATGGAGAGTCACTATCCTGACCCTGTCCAACAGAAAATATCTTGGACCAGATCTTTCAATATAAAACCACAGGCTCTTCATGACAATTGTGTTGTAAACTCCTGGATATTTTAGCACTATGATAGATTCTAAAGCATTTGCCTAAGGCGTTTAAGGTGTAAATGATCCCATTTTATCCTCACAATAAGCCTGCAGGAGCAATTAGACTAACCTGTAGTGAATGGCTCAAGAAGATTCAATGATGAATGTAAGTCTCTACAATCAAATGCCTTCTTTTCACTCTTGAGTCAAGCACCATCTCAATTCTTGGAGTCTCCCATATTTTTGGTGCAATGTGCCATAACCACTCCTGGGAGGAGGAATCTGGTACTTCTAGTCTAAAATAGTAGTTTTTCTGGGCCCTGATTTCCGTAACCAGCTCTGGATGTGCTCTAAACTATATCCTTATGAAATGGGTGGTACTTCCAATGATGATTTATCTAAAAGCTTTTAGTAGTAATAAATCAATGTGCAAGTCATCGTACTTGGTAACCTCTGCAAGTGCCATGATACTCCCTGGGGGATACCCACTCACTCTCTTTGACATTATTTTCTCTGCCGTATTCTGGTGTGCCTCACCCACTCATTCCCAGAATCACAAGCTATTGGTGTCCAGTCCTGCTCACAGCAGTTTCTAACATTCAAGTCATTGGTGCAATATTAACACCAAAGAGGCTGGGGAACTGGTAGCCTTCCAAACACTGCTGAGATCATCAGCCCTGCACAGACTATTCAATAGTGAGGGATGATAGTAACTCACTGACATTTGGGAGGCCAAAATCCCACCACCACTGGTCTAAAGGAAAGAAGTCCATAATTATTTGCAACGTTTATGAAACCCACTAGTAGGCAGGCAGGCTTTTGTTAGACAGTAGAACCTTGGATAACATCCAAACTCTGTTCCATGGAGTTGGTCACTATGCGATTTTTGATGTTATGCGGTTCCTATGGGGAGATGCATGGCATAACGCCCAAAAATGGACATTATTCGAGGTTCCTATACCAATACCTCGGATAACGTCCATTTTTTGAGTGGTTTTGGACGTTATGCGAGGCATCACGTGTGCATAAAAACCGCAACATTATGCGAATATGACGCTATCCGATGTGGTTATGCGAGGTATCACTGTACAACTATTTTATAGTTGGCTCAGTGGTTAAGAAGCTCGCCTTGTTAGCTGGAAGGCAGGCAAGTTGGCAGTTTGAGACTCAGGGACTGCATGATGGTTGGAGCGCCCATCTTTGTCCCAGCTCTTGCCAACCTAGCAGTTTGAAAGCAAGAAATTTGGGCATCCCCTGAGCGGAGTTTCTCCAGCAAACATCCTTTTAACCCAGAATAATTTCTGACACAAAATTATTATAAAAGAACTGACAATCCCATGTAGGTCAAATTTTTAAAGACCACAAGAAAACTCTGCATCATACATATGGCCAAATTTTTTTCCATATAATGTAGCCCATTTCATGGACCTCCAACATCCCCATTTTCCTACCATGGGTGTCTGCCCACATTTTGTATGTTCTACACATGGCTGAAGTCACTTTCTCCTTTTTTTCCTGACTAATATGTGATATTAGTTCAGTCTGCTTCTACAGTGGATTCTGTTTGCATTTTAAGTACACTTCAGCGCAAATGGCCTTAATTTTGCTTGTAGTCCTGCTCCAATTGCTACAACCAGGATTAAAACAAATTAGGTTTCATAATTTACTTTAAGAATCTAGTGTTGATCTTCTAATTCTCAACATCTGAACCAAGTTGTAGTATTGGTAGGTTATCCAACTTCTGACATATAGGTATAAACCCAATATCAATCCCAAGCAGGCCCACTGAAATCAGTAGAATGTGTGTTACATGTCACAAGCTCCGTTCATTTCAATGGATCTAACTTGAGTTGGAACTAACATTGGATTTAGTATTTCTGCTTGCTGAATCCTTGGAAAGATGTCACTATCAATCATCATCTATACAAATCCAGTTTGAAGGTATTTATTTTCTTCCTTGTTTGCAGATGAACAAGGCTTTTATTTAATATTTATTCTAGTCAGATATTTCAAAAAGATGAAATGTTTGTTTCCTGTTGCATACATGGTTAACTTTGTTTCAAAAACTAGTACATCACACAATGTGAACATGGTACTTTCTGTCAAGGTGTGTGGCAAAGAACATCTGAAAGTTCAAACCATTGTGAGAACATCTGCACTTTCTATTTTGAGCACATAGGAAGTGTGTTTGCACCCTTGCAAGTTGGAGGAGCGGGGAGACAAGGCTCTAGGTTTAATTAATAAACCTGTTATAAACATGTGAATCAATAATTTTGAAAATAAAACAATGTGATTTAAAATGTTGCACAAGGCTGCCTTTCTGTTTTCATTTTCAGGAGTACCGTATATACTCGAGTATAAGCCAAGTTTTTTACCCCCCTCCCCCCCCCAAAAAAATAATAATAATGAGCCCCCAAAAGGGAATTTGGCTTATGCTCGGGTCAATGATGAAGGTCCCAGAACTGTGCCGGATTGAGATGTGCCAACAATTTAATTAATTTTACCATATTTGCATGTATTTTGATTATGGGAAACTCACTAGCAGCCACTGCACTTCCCACCCTTGGCTTATATTCGGATCAATCTGTTTTCCTGGGTTTTCAGGTCAAAATTAAGCACTCCAGCTTATATTCCGGTCGGCTTATACTCGAGTAGCTAGGTATGTTTCATGTTACAAGATAAAGCTCAAGAATCATGATGGGGGGCACCTGGGTCCAAAATAAGCCCATCAAAATAGCTTTTAAAAATACAAGGGTCAATTCTGATTTTTAAAAAATAGGGGCAGCCCATGAGGCTGGGAAGGCACTGTAGGGTGAAACGAGCCCTTCGTCCTGGGCTCAACTTTACACAAACCACTTTTGTAAGTTTTTTTTGTAAATCGGGACGCCGATTTACTTTTGTAACTCAAGTTTTTCGTAACATAAGTCATTCGTAACTCAGGGTTTTACTGTAACCTGTCTCTGGTCTGAAGGTAACCCTATTCTCCTATAATGGGGCCTGGTGGCACAATAATTAAACTGCTGTACTGAAGCCATGGGGACTGCGGTGGCTCAAGTGGTTAAGACAATGAGCTCAAAGACTGGAAGTGTGGAATTCGATTCCTGAGTATTGCATGACGGAGTGAGCTCCCATCTCTGATACCAGCTCTTGCCAACCTAGCAGTTCAAAAGCAAGAAATTGCAAGTAGATAATTAGGTACCACTTCGGTGGGAAGGTGAAGAGCGGTCCGTGTGCTCCGGTGTCTAGTCATGCCTGCCACATGACCATGGAAATGTCTGCAGACGCAGACAGTATTGGCTCTTTGGCTATAAACAAAGATGATGAGCACTGAACCCTAGAGTTAGATACAACTGGCTTTCAAGCAAGGGTGACCATTACCTCTACTGAAGCCAAAACTGCTCAAGGGTGACTCAGACTTCCATCCTTCCAAGGTCAGTAAAATCTAGCAAGTTGGGGGCAAAAAATGCTAATTACCTTGTGGACTGCCCAATGAGTGCACTAAACACTATAGGGTGGTATACAAGTGTAATTGCTATAAACAACAAGGCTTTGACATTCACAACATTCATTTTTGGGTAAATTAAATGCTGCACATAATCTACTAATTTAAAAAAAAGAGGGAAGTTTATTTCTTTTCAGCTTTAACGACATCATTACATTCTATTCAAAAATAATATATATTTATATATACAATGTCCTTCAAGGTTCCCAAGGTGGGCTACGCCTCCCGTCAACTTCAGTTTCTACATGATAAAGTACATCGGCCAAAGTGTGCTCTACCACTGCGACCCAGCCCATGTCACTGATCTGTGGAAATAAAGACAAACAACAGAATTATTCTCCTTGGCTTAACTCAGGGTTGGCCAAGCTATGGCCCACGGCAGCAAATCATCCAGCCTGCGATGCCCTCACCACTACCGGAAGCTGACACAACCCGCACATGCACAAAACACTGCCGTAAATGCACCCACGGCTGTCATAAACGCATTTACGACAGCTGCGGACACGTTTTATGGCAGGAGGAACCACATGACTGGCCCACGGCTCAAAAAGTTTGGCCACCCCGGCTTAGCTTAAAGAGTGAAGGTTTTTGTTTTGTTTTGCTAGTACTTGTTATGAGGCAAACAAAATGTAGCCCGTGGACACTTTCAAGAAGAGTTTTATGCAATGTTTTGTGTCTTCATATATCTTTATTTTGAACTCCATTTCAAATTGTAATTGGGGAAAAATACCTTTGGGAATTCTGCAGTGCAGAACATAAAGATTACACAGTAATGAAGTACAGTGGAATCCTGGACAACGACGCGCTTGCATAACGACTTGTTTTTTTTTTAAAAGTCATGCACCGGATAACAACATTGAGTTGTTATCCGATGCATCGTGTTTGATCTCCTACCTGTTCACGCTGGTTGGGGACGAAAAAAATCGCCATTTTTGGGTCCCTGTTTCCAGCTCTCTGGCTCCCCAGGAGGGTCTGGGAGGCTGGGAGGAACTATTCCATGCTATTCCCGCCTTCCTAGCACCTTCCTGTGTCGAGCAACAGCTGATAATAGTTGTGGCCGCCATTTTGATTTTTTGAACTACAATTCCCAGAAGCCCAAGCAAAACAAAATAAAAAAATGACGAGAAAACGTACTAGGAACAAGAAATTGTCTGAAACTGTCAGGTTGAAGATATCTTTTTTTACCACAGAACTCACTTTTCACTCCTTGTATTTCTCCAAGTGAATGGGATGTGCACATTTTACACCCATTCCAGAGTCTAGGCTTTACAGCCAATGAATCTGAAATTTTTATTTATTTTTACCTTTAGAATTCTAGACTCATAACACAACATCCCAAAAAAACTCAATTTACATTTCCCCAAAAAAAGGCAGATGTGAAAAGCATTCTGTTATACCACTTACCGGGCGGTACGTAATATCTCTTGGAGGGTATTTGAAATAAGGCCCGAAGTTTATAGAAACCTATGAGAAAGGGAAAGAAAATTTATTGCTCCATTGACTAGCACTAGCAAAAAGATACCATGAAATATACCTAGGTACAAGAATACTTAATAGGCTTGGTAGTAGTCCAAAAAAAGTTATCACGGTAACAACCTTCTTCTTTCGTGTCCTGATCAAACCCTTGACTGCCAAAACGAAGCCAATTTCTTGGCTTTGTCGTTGGCCAAACTTAAATCCTCATTGGTGCATGTTTCTGACAGTCATTGGCAGACCATTAAATGAGCCGGATTCTGTATCTCTCCGCAACAGTAAACAACTACAAGTAGACTTTTAAACTGAAATGATGTAATTGCTTTATGGAAGTATGAGTAAAATCAAAGAAGTGAATCAGAATCTCATATGACATTACAGGTGTCTTGCAAATTTCCGTGGTGACTAGTAGAGTAAGGTCCAGTTCACCTACCCACCTGCCCCAAACAAATTAAAACACTTCCTCTACCAGTCTGCTACACTTCTGTATTGGCTGTGAAGCAAGAAGTCATGGAGACAACCAGATTACATCCATATCAATTCTAAAACTCACTTGCCTGCACGGAATTCCATATAATCTATGGCAGGGGTTCCCAACCTTTTTTGTGTTGCAGACTGGACTACGCACTTGGACAGCTGAGTGGGCCGGTCACGTGGTTCCTTCTGCCATAGATGCTGTCATAAAACGTGTCCACGGCTGTTGTAAACGCATTTACGACAGCTGCAAGTGTATTTACGGAAGGTGAGGATGTGTTCATGCATGCGAGGGCGTGTTTTATGGCTGTTGTAAATGTGTCCACCTCGGCTAGTGATGAGGGCAGCAGCAGGCCACATGAAATGGTGCTGCAGGCCAATTCCAGCGCACGGGCCGTAGGTTGGACACCTCTGATTTATGGCTAGCAAATCGGTTCTACTTTAAAGTCATCTCACATGTTTTAGAAAAGTCTTCCCCCAATATGTGTCGACACACTCTGTCCCCACAAATCAGACAGGGCCAGGGATGAAGGACGGAGAGCTAAATCCTCCACTCTCATTAGTCTAGAACAAGGCTACTTTCCTGAAGTATTTCTCCCTTACAAACAGCAGTGTATGGGACAGAAAGGTTGAGATTAGTTTCCAGAGCCTTAACTTTTAGAATACAAAGGGGTTTTCATGTGAGTAGCACAGGAAGAATCAGACTGCCAACATAGTAAAGTGACTGGACTGATGGATGTGGGACATTCATGGAGCTCATCCTCACTAAAGCCTCAAACTGATGAGTTTTTGAACCAGTACTCTCTTTTAGCTTCTTCTACATCACAGGCTTTTTATTTATTTATTTATTAAAATTTGTATTGCTGCCCCCTCGCTGAAGCAACTCCGGGCAGCTCACAACAAAATATAAAAAACATAAAAACATCATTAATAAAAAATCATCTAAAACAATCCATTAATAACCCACCCACCCCAACTGCAGAAGAGGGAAAATTTATACGAGCCAGCAGGTGGGGTCACCTCCCCATTGATGCCCCACACCTGCCCTGCCAGCCAGGTGGGCAGCAATTCCGTCTGGAGCCGTAACTCCATCGGCAGGAGGGCTGGGGCGGACACAGAGAAGGCCCTCCTCGTGCTAGCCAATGGTAGTTAGGGAGCCAATGGTAGTTAGGGAGCCCCTCCGGTCCGCCCTGGTTGGATGGACAGACATTCTTGGGGCGACGCGGTCTCTTAGGTATCCTGACCCACTACCATGTAGGGCTTTAAAGGTCATCACCAGCACCTTGAATTGCACCCGGAGGCAAACTGGCAACCAGTGCAGCTCCCGGAGCAGTGGTGAGGCACGGGCATCATGGCCGCACCCCATCACTACCCAGGCAGCCACGTTCTGGACCAGCTGAAGGCTCCGAATGGATTCTTGTGTGGATAAAACGTACAGGAGAAGAGCCATACATTCCACCTCAGGCTCACTGGAAGGTGGAATACAAATGTTAACAAATACATAAAAATATATGCACATATGTACAAGATAGCACTAATCTGGCAGAGGTAAAACGTCAAATGCAAGCTAACAAAACAAAACTGTTTTATCAAAGTAGGCTTGTGAATCCCTCCAACACACCTATTCCAAACAGACACTTATATGACGGGCCGGTTCCCACAACACCTGGGCCAGCTCCCACAGCCATAAGACCACCGCTGTTGCTGCTGCCAGACGCCGACGTGCCGACCTCCTTCCCCTGGTCCAGCCGGCTGAGGGGAGTGGGAGCACCTGTACTGCACCCCCCGTGAGCCCTGGGCTCCGTCGAGGACATTGAGCCCTGGGCTCCGCAACCCGTAACACTGGTGCAGGATGAGGAACAGCTGCTGCCCTGCCACCCCTCTGGCCTCATCCGGCCGGAGGGTAGAAAAGGTGCTGGCGTGCCTGGACCAGAGGACTATTATTACTGTGGTTAGGGTTTATATTTTTCTTGTTAAAATTAATGTTTTGCCAGTTTGATATTGATATGTAACTTTGTAATTATACTGTATATTCTTTATTGTAAGCTGCCCTGAGTCACCTTTTTGTTGAGTAGGGCGGGATATAAATCTAATAAATGAATGAATGAATGAACAACGAAGGGACTCAGATTCGACATACCGTGCATCCTTTATACAGAGAAATAGCAGGGAAATAAACACCTTCATAAATATCTTTGTATGCAACTCCTTGGCTGGAACCATTTTTGTAGAAGATTATCTGAAAGAGACAGCTAGGAGTCAGTCCAAGGAGCACAAAGCTACTGTAGTCATCTTTTAACACTTCCCCCCATTGTGGTGTTGTTAAAATCACCCCCCAAGTGCTACAACAGATGCCCCATTTTTCTTCGGGATCACCCACATAGATCACCCCAAGGAAAAACAAAATGGCAAGCAATTTCTTCAAATGACATTTAGAGCTGCAACAGTGCTTAAGATATTTTTCGTAGACCATGTGGAGGAGCAGGAACAAGCACCCGGCTTCCTATAGGGGCAAGCATTAAAACCATTAAATCTTTTTGCATGTTTGCCTAAGATATTATTTATTCTTTATTAGCGATGGGCATCTTACAAGCTTGCAGCCTTCAAAATTCAACCCTCATAATTTTTCCATAAGCCGATGTGCTCTGAATTTTGCATGAGCCTGAAAAAGCTTGGCTGGCAGTACCCAAGGTAAAGGTTTCCCTTGCTCGAAAGCCAGTCGTATCTGACTCTAGGCTGCAGTGCTCATCTGTTTCTAAGCCGAAGAGCCAGCGGTGTCTGCTTCTGCAGACGTTTCCGTGGTCGTGTGGCAGGCATGAATAGACACATGGAATGCTGTTACCTTCCCACCGAAGTGGTCCCTATTTATCTACTTGTAATTTCTTGCTTTCAAACTGCTAGGTTGGCAGGAGCTGTGACGGAGATGGGAGCTCGCTTTGTCATGAAGCATTCAGGTCTCGAACTGCTGACCTCCCAGTTGTCAGGTTCAGTGTCTTAACCACTAAGCCACTGGAGTCCTGAAGGCAGGTTTAGCTGGACAAAATTTACCTGGTTTGCAGCACCATCCTGTAGGTCCCCAGGCACAGCTGAACTCCAAACCCAATGCCCTGAACTCCAAACCCAATGCCACGGTACCCTTCAGTCTTACCAGGACTAAGGCTGCAAACTATGAGCCCAAACAGAGAACTCCCTTTTAGCCTAAGGATTTAATTCGGGGTGCCCAAACTGGCCTGTGTGACATCACCATCCGGCCCACAGGCCATATTGCTAACGACACTGGGAGTGACTCTCCGCTGCCGCCAGAAGTGTCGAAATCGCGTTGAAAACACACCATTTTTTTAAAAAAATATGCTCCTACCTTGCTCTCTCCTCCACTGGAAGCTGCAGGGACGGCAAAAAAAGGCCAAAAATGCACGTCAAATTAATGCGCTGGCAGTGGGAGGAACCACGTGACCAGCTCAGCTGCTTGAGGGGGCGTGGCCAGGCCCCTGACAGGAAATGTCTGGGCACCCCGATTTAATTCACTATCTGGCAAGTTCTCAGGGACCACCAGGGTTAGAAAATATCTGGCTCTTTTTAATTTGAAGCTCTTCTTAAATCTTGTAGGAGATACATTTCAAACATTCAATGTAGGGGAGGGAACTCATACGTAAGCTGGGAATCCACCAAATGAAATAACATAACAGGGGCTATAGCAGAGCTTTCCAGAGAAGGTCAGAGGGCTGGATTTGGCTCCTGTGGCATGAGGTTTCCCATACATGTTAACCCATATCCAAATCTATTACTGATCTTATGCACAGCCTGCTTGAACCAGGTAGAAAGGAGAGACACCTATTTATCAGCAGCATATTAAGGACATCAAATTCTACTATGGGGAAAGGGTAATGGGAGGGCATCATGGTTCGATGCTGGTTAGTTGCTTTCAACACTAGTTCATGAAGCTTCACATTTATTACATAAATTCACATATAGGAACTACTGTACAAATGTCTGAGCCTGGAGATACATCAATTTTTAATACATCAACTTTACCATTAAGCTTCTTCTTCTGAATTACAACTTACTTCACTTCCAGGCGTTTGTTTTAAACTCTTCTCTGCTTTATCCACGAAGTCCTTCTCTTCAAAATATAAGTAGCTTTTGAACTTGATCAAGGCCTAAGAAGGGAAGAATCGTGGAAGGCACAAAAGTGTCACTAGAATAGGAAGACGAGACTGAACACAGATATCAACATTGGCTACTGAGAAATACTACACAGAGTTGAGTTTGATGCAAAATTCTCCAGGTAGTGCAGCAAAGAGAGAAGTCATACTCCTTATTAAAAGTCAAAGAGCCAAATATGCATTGATATTGGGGCTCTGATGAGTAAGTCAACCTTACAGAATAAGAGTGAGCCTCCAAATATATACTGTTTTGATTGGTTGTTTCATCAGCAACCTTGAAAAAGATTGAGCTAGAAAAGATGGGCTATAGGTATGTTCTATAAAAAAAAGTAAATGGCCATGAAGATCTCTTCTAGACCAAAAGCCTGTCTATTTTAGTGCTTTGTTTTGTGTATTTACTAACAAGTGGCTTCAGGAAAGCCCATGATAAACTGGACAGCAATATACTAAAGTAAAGCAATCACACTTATATACCGCCTCATAGGGCTTAGTGCACTCTCTGGGTGGCTCACAAGTTAATTAGTATTTTTAACTAGGTGTCTTTGTCAATCAATCTTTTTGAATTTTATGTGATTTATTATTTCAATGTGAGTTTAATTTATTTATATTTGACTTGAATATAAGTTAAGTACAGGTGTGTCCCATTATGTGCGAGTTCAGTAGCCAGTTTCAGTTATCGATGGGTCTACAAATATTTTATTAAAAAATCCCTACAGCATTATCAGAGCTAGCCACTAGAGGCCACTGTCTCCAGTGTAATGTTGACTAAGAAGTGAGGCAGACATTTTGGTAGCTCTCATGTAGAATGATGAAGTTATTTAAAATGCTTCCCCTGCTTCTGTGACTGAGGTATATGCGTTAAATATATCCTCGGTTTCAGGCATCTATCGAAGGTCTCTGAATGTATCCCCTGCAGATAAGGGGGGGAGACATTTCACGTTCATCAACAGTATCCTTTTACAGGATGCTACCTCCTATTCTAGAGGTAATATACAGCCATTACTCCTGAATTAATTTTTTTAGGCCACTTTAACTCCCATTTAATTTTATCACAATAAAATTTAAAGGAAATTCCACTGGTTAGTTAACAAGTATGTACAGTATGAACTATTTTTTTTAAAAAAAATATTCCAACATTCACTCAAACTGTGTACCTACTTATAGTCAAAAATCATTGGGTGCCAGCAGATTGTAGTTGGAATGTTAGATTATAACAAAGGAAGTTGTTTCAGATTCAGATTTGAAGCTCACAGGCTGACTTTGGGGCATTTTTCTTTTGTCTGATTTACCTCACAGGAAAGATGTGAGGATAAGAGGAAATCACAGAATCATTCAGTTGGAAGAGGTATTTTAGGTCATCAAGTCCAACCCCCTGCTCAATGTGGGAATCTCGAAACTGTACTAGCTAATCCTCTCCTCCACCCAGCTTCTTGGCAAAAGATTTGAAATGTTCATAAATACATATGTGCAATACATAAATATATGTATGTAAAATTAATGCTATACATGTAAGTGAGCAAACCATAATCAAACCATAATCCTGATATGAAATCCAATTTACAAGGATCTCAGTTTTAAAAGGAAGTTTCTAGCTCTGATGGTAATTTCCACTGGTATTGCTTGCAATGTGTTCATTCTCTGTCACTCTTCAAGGTAAGAATTTTGGGGATAGGATAGCACATATGTTAAGCAAGGTTATGGACAGGTTCCATTCCCTGCTTTAAAAGACAATGCATGAGAAGACACACAATGTGCTGCTCATCCTACACTTCAATGTGTACCACCACCACCATTAGTAGATTAGATAGATAGATAGATAGATAGATAGATATGTAGGCAGGTAGGCAAGTAAGTAAAAAAAAAAACCAAGTCCTTCACTAAGTTTTTGGTTGCTGTTTAACCTATAAATTGGAACTCCTTTCTCAGAATATCCCTGTGAACCAAACCAGGCAAACAGCCAATGTTCCCTTTCAACTTCAATTCCTAGAACTCATACTACCTCATCAAACTATAAATTCCAAGATGCTAAAAGCTAGGAACACAGCAGTTAAAATACCATCAAACTGATATACATTTATAGTGTAGATCAGTGTTTCCCAACATGGGGCCCAGGCCCCACCGGGGTGTAGGAATGTATCTGGTTTCTGTCTGCTGTCTCCTACACATTTTGTAAACAAAGGCCTCTTTGCTTACATGAGAGACAACGCTGGATTTTGGGCATGCGTAGAACAGTGAGAAGAATTCTCCTTATTTGGTTCTGACATTCTGATTGGCTGTGTGTGCCTTAAGTTTTGTTTCTGATATACTCTGTTTGAATAAAGAGACGCCATTATTATCCTTTGTTCAGCCAATACTGCAGTCGTGTGTGTATGCTTTCTCTCTATCTCTGTTTCTTCCTTGCCTAATGAAGCTGGACTCCGTTAGGCTGTTTAACTTATTCCTTGTTTATCTGGGGCTATAAACTGTTGCTAATGAGGCTGATTAGAGATCTTTACATGAATCGGATTCCTACACCGGGGGACTTCCCAGTAGCCTAAGTCAGAACATTGGCTGATGGGTGCTTTGGAGAACTGACTTAGGCTTCTGGGAATTGAAGTCCCAAAACCAAAAGTTGGGAAACAGTGATCTAAACCACTTGGGAAACAGTGATCTAAACCAACACAAAACTCTGTCTCACCAAACTAAATTCTTCTAATAAAGATAACCATAACCAAGTTGTTCAACTAAAACTGAACTGAACTGAACACAACACACACTGAACATAACACACACACACACTGAACACAACACACACAGAGTCCATCTTTCCTCATAAGCCAGGGGTTCCCAAACTTTTCATGTGGTTCCTCCAACCGGAAGTGGACGTAAACCGCACCTGCGCAAGAACGCTGCCGTAAATGCACTGTCGGCTGGTGAGGGTGGCGTGGACCAGATGAATTGACGTCGGGAGCCAGATCAGGCCCACGGGCTGTAGTTTGGGAAGCCTGGTTTACGCCCTCTCCAAATACACATCTAACTTATCATTGTCAATCAAACCCCAGATGCTCAATATGCGCACCGCAACATAACTATGTACTGTACAAGAAATAAACCAAATGGAATCCCATCTAGAAAAGTGGGGTCATCTTACCTTGTCTTTGTAAGTGTCTGGCAGGGATTTGGCAGTTTCAGTCTCTTCTGGAAGGCTGATGTAAAAACCAAGCACATCCCCTTGTCCGTAGCCAGAGGAATAATGTTTACCGATCGATTGGTGGAACTTGGTGCCTTTTTTGCTGCGCCAAGAGTAACTGAATTTGTCGTAGCCAAGAGGAGCTTGAAGGTTCCCTATGAAAAATAAGATATTGGGATAAAATACCTGAAACGATATATTTCCCTCAACCCTGATGGGGTAAAAGAGGAAGCAAAGAAGAAGAAAAGGAATTCAGCACACCTGTTGATCAGGGCTTCTGGGAACTGAAGTCCAAGAACATCTGGGGCACCAAGATTGAGAAACCCTGCTTTAGAGCACAGTGTTCCCAACCTTGTCAAACTGGGGCCCGGGTCACGCACTCCCAGTCAGCTTCAAGGGCCGGACAGCCATTTTGCCCTGCCTGCACGATAGGGGTGGCCATTTTGTCACAACAACTCCAAAGGGCTGGCCATTTTGTTTCTCGAAAGCCCTTGGGAGGATGGGAGGCCACATAAAATGGTGCTGTGGGCCGCATCCGGCCCATGGGCTTTAGGTTGGGAACCCCGGCTTTAGAGATTCTAAAATTGACATTTAAAGATAACAAATAGTCCCTTATGGATAA
Organism: Bradypodion ventrale; assembly: GCA_035047345.1. Taxonomy (NCBI): domain Eukaryota; kingdom Metazoa; phylum Chordata; class Lepidosauria; order Squamata; family Chamaeleonidae; genus Bradypodion; species Bradypodion ventrale. Next base: position 10,999,532 of record JAWDJE010000010.1, read on the forward strand.
AAGGTTTATGGCAGCCGTTGACTTTGGACTGTTCCTGAAAGGCAGTGAGAAAGTGAACGAGGCAGCTAAATAGCTCACAGCCTGAAAGGGAAATCACCAGGAAAATGTTTTCATGCCCTCAAGTTCCATGTGGGGAAAACCAGTAACATACACAACTAATGAAATAAAACAAGGGGCCTCAGACTCACCTAGTGGCTGAGACCAGCCAAGTCTGGCAGCTGTTTCTGGAGGCATTTCATCCACAGATATCTCAAAATACCATGCGCCTTTCCGCACCCCGTGTGAGGCTCGTACCATGGAGTAACCCTTTTCTCCTATGACTGTTAGCCTGTCATCCGAGATCTTTAACTGAGGGGCTGCAGTGATTAGAAGGGAAAGGGAAAGAATGCTTAGCCTTTCAGGTGTCATTCAATACTCAAATTGTACGAAAGTGAAGCAGTCACCAAGGAGGAAAATGTTTAAAATGTCTGTCCTCTGCTGTGCTGAACTGATTCATCTAAGTCAGGACAATCTACTCTCAACTGGAAACAGCTCTCCACAACTTCTGGTGGAAGGTATTTTTCCTGAAAGTTTATTCTCTCTGCCTTGCTTTGAGAATATATGAAGGTCTTTTTAAATGCTGCATTACTTTGCAAGTTAAGAAAAAGTACAGTGGAACCTCAGTTAACAATCAGCTCGGTTAACATAAACATCGCATAACAAAAGGAAATCCGTAGAAAATAGTGGCTTGGTTTACGGATTTCCCCCCTGGAACGGATTAATTGGTTTTCAATGCATTCCTATGGGAAATTGCATTCAATGCATTCCCATGGGAAATTCAGTTAAAGTAATTTTCACTGTAAGAAACGTCCCAGAGAACGCTTTAATTAAGTTAACTGAGGTTCCACTGTATATGAGAACCACCACCAAGAAGATGAATATGCATTTCTGAACTAAGTAAAGGATCCAAATTTGGCAAGACAACTGAGCACTGCAACTTTTCAGAAGCACGGTGTTCTTATACTTAGCTCTGGATTTTCTGATTAACAAAACAGTGGTTATGAGTAACCATTTCTGATGCACTTCCCTCAATTAATTTTGGAAAAGAATAGCCTTTGCATGCCAAACTGTTTCAATCCTTTGCAGCTTCACCCATAATGATGGGATGTCAGGTGATGAAGGAAGCCCTAGAGCAGGGGTTCCCAAACTGGAGCTCCAGCCCATGCCCCACAGGGGTATTTCAATTCCCAGAAGCCTACATCAGTACATTGGCTGATCAGTGCTTTGGGAATTAACTTAGGCTTCTGGGCGTTGGAAGTCCAAAAACCAAAGACCAGGTCATGCTCCCTCAGACAGTTGAGGAGGCCTGACTGGTGGTTTCACCGCTGTTTACGACAGCCATAAATGAGTCCGCGGCCAATTCTGCCAGTGGCTGGAGTGAGGGCCGGATTATTTGGTGCCACAGGCCAGATCCAGCTGGCGGACTGTAGGTGCCTACCCCTGCTCTATGCACTAAAAGCAAAACTGTTCCTCCACAAAAATCAGGCCAACAGTAGCAAATATTCCAGCATCAAGGCCAGTGCATCTGAGTGGGCTACAGAATGCCTTTAAAAATACAGTAAAGGTATATTTTAAGAATCAAGCTAAGTCATCTTTTAAAGCAAACTTCCACTACACAATGCTGTCCAGATTTTTTATTTTATTTTTATGATTACAATTCTCAGATTCTACCAGTCAACTGCTGGGAAAGTCCAACACACTGAAGTTACAAGGTTGAGAATGACTGGTTTTGAAGCCTGCAGACCTTCTTTTTGCAATTCAAATTGAATATGAGTGTCTATGTAGACATGCATCAAGACTAAAGATATGCTGTCTGGAACTAGATGATACACACGAAGGGGGGACCCTTTCCCTTTCAAACCACATTAGAATACAGCTGCAATCCTGTTTCATTGGTATCTGAGCCCATTAAGATTTAGATAATTGCAGATTTCTTTGCAAATTTCCAGAAAAATAGAAAGTGTTGAAGTTTCAAAGTACTGTAATATATGTGCTTCAAGTTACATAAAGATTTCTTTTTCCTATGGGTTTGCTTCAATTTATATAAAAATTTCATTTTTCCTATGGGTTTGCTTCGAGTTACATAAAAAAAATTCCTATGGGTTTGCTTCGAGTTGCACAAAAAACCGACTTAAGCAAAAGCCTATGGAACAGACTTTTTTTTGTAAGTAGGGGTTTTACTGTATAGCAACCCTAACATGACTTTTGAAGTAAAGGAGATATTTAAATATTGGTTTTACTGGTTCAATCCCCCTTCACTTAGTTTCTATGGCCAAGCAGAGATCTGAACCCCAAGTGTCATGAGTCCTAATCTATCACTCCATCCACCAGACCACACTGGGTCTCTTTACTGGTTGAATAGATGGGCATCAGGTCCGCTCTGCAGGATATTTTGGGGATGGGCTGGTCCACTTTCCCCCCCTAAGTCCACACGTGTTGGACCCTGGAGCATTCCAGCTCACCTCCAAAGTGACTTTTTTTTTTGAGATCCCATCAGGGCATTTTACTTTTTGGAAGTTTCCTCTTTTTACTCTACTCCAGTGAATGTGGACGTTGGAAATGAGACAAAAGGGAGCATTACAGCTTTGAAAACTCCTTCCACCATCAACCAAAGTGAACACTTCCCCGGAATGTTTCTGAATAGTCAGGGGAAATGCACCTGTTTTTTGTTTTCAGCTGTTCAACCTCATACAGTGGAAACCCGCATAACGAACGCTTCGTATAACAAAAAATTAGTACAACAAAGCATTTGTGTGCTCTGCGCGATACCTCGTACAACAATTCCCCCCCCTAATACGGGGTTTTCGTTAAGCAGAGTATACCTCGCTTAACGAAAACCCGCATACCGAACATTTTTTTCGTTATGCGGTGTATTGGCCATTTGATTTGCATAGCGAGGGAAAACGCATAACAAAGAGCTCTGTGGAACAGAGCTTTTTCGTTATGCGGGGTTCTACTGTATTCATCACTTGGATAAGAGTAAAAAATTTTTTTCCCTTTCTGTGTATCGCTTTGATTTTTATCAGTAACACACAGAAAGGGAAAGGGAAGAAAACATTTGTATTGTTATCTAACTGATACAGTACAAGATTGATTACCTAAAAACATAACAAAAAAACCTACTTTTCTCCCGACCACCAGAAGGCTTTCAGGGGAAGTATTCAATTACACATATTCAATCCTTGACTCTTCCCAGTGTTTTCAGGACAATCCAGTCTGCGCCTAAATGGGCAATCTAGACATGTCCTTAATCTCTGTAGAACAGCCATAAAATTTATTTATTTATTATTTTATTTGTTTTATTTGACTTGTTTAGCAGCCCCCTCACTGAGGCGACTCTGGGAGGCTTACAACACAAGAAACCCCAACATAACCCATTAGAGCAATCCATACATATGGATAAAACATCATAAAAATACTGACATCTCTAAAAATCACAAAAACTTCAATCGAAAATATCTAAAATCCTCATAATAAAATTGTTAGATGGTCATGTGAGCCAGCGGGATGGAGTAGATCCAACAGTAGCACACCACACCCGCTGGGCCAGCCATGTCATTAGCTCTTTCCTAAAGGCCAGCAGTTGTGGTTGGAGGTGAAGGTCTGTCAGCAGGAGGTTCCAGAGGGCCAGGGCGGATACCGGAAAGGTAAATGGTAAAATAGGTAAATGGACTAGAACCCAGGACTCCATGTAAAGCATCTGTCTTCACACAGTATAAAGCTTGCAGAAAAGGTAGCCTTACTGTTAAGAAATATAAATTCTGACATTTCAAAGTTCCTGCTTGTCACACAGGCTTGATCTACAAGCTTTTGGGCAGAATCTGAATTAACTGTACCTCTATCATGCAGAGCAAGAAGGACCCGTTCATACAGACACGCTCGATAAAGATCTCCAGGAATGGGTTTGCCTGCCCAACAGTCAAGCTCCAGCTTTTCTGGATCTGGTGCGTGGGGGTCCGGCTCAGCCAAAATGTAGCGGTAGCCATCTTTGTTAAAGGGGTGTTCCAGTGGGTAGCCATGGGGTGGAAGACGCTGAGCAGAGAAGAGAGGATCACTGGGGTGGGGGTGAGGGGAGGAAAAGATGTTATAAGTCTATGGAAGCAGAACTTCTGCAGACAGCCAGATATGAAAATTGGGGGGTGGGTGAGTAATCAGCAAAAAAAAAAAAAGTTTCTTCTCCATTTCTTTCACAATTATGTTTCTACAAAAGAAAAGTTCTTTATAGATTTCTAGTTCATGCAACATGTTCCTCACTACAGGACTCACAAAATTGCAAAGTAAAATATTGCAGATTTTAGAAAAAGCAGAAAAAGGAACATCAAGAACTCCATAGATCACAGCCCTCCTTATCCAGACATCCTCAGATGTGTTAGACTACAAATGCCATTGTCCCCACCCAGCAAGGCCATTGGATGAGTCACTGGGAGTTGTAATCCAACACATACAGAGAACAATAGGATGGGGAAAGCTGTCACAAGTGACTTAGAAATGGAAGAAAGCCCCTTAAAGGATATAACTGTACACTTTTTTAAAAATATGTTTTAAATTTTTAATCATATTTTTAATTTAACACTCAATTTTTAATGCAACATCAACTCAATGTTTTATGATTTTTCCTGTGTTTGCCCTCACCACAAGGCCAGTATGGGAGCAAGCAACTACTGGTTACCAGTTACTTCAGAGTCTGCGGTGGCTCAGTGGTTAAGAAGCTCACCTTGTTAGCTGGAAGGCCAGAAAGTCAGCAGTTCGAGATCTGGATGCTGCATGACGGATTGAGTGCCCATCTCCGTCAAAGCTCTTGGGGACATGAGCCTCATTTGGGCGTCCCCTGAGTGGAGTTTCTCCAGCAAAATTCCTTTCAACCCCAAATCATTTCTGACATGAAATTATTATTACCAGTTACTTCAGAACTTCCTGAATACCAAAGCTAGTTAGTACAAGGAACAAACTAAACATGGGGAGTTCAACCATCCACACTGTGTACATCAGCTTTGATCCTGAGCATCTCTGCAGCAGAGTATGCAGCTCCAGTATGGAGTGCATCTGTACACACAAAACAAGTTTACATCACTGTTAATGAAGCCACGTGTCTAGTGACAGGATGCCTCAAACCTACAACAGTTGAGAAAACATACCCTCTTGTTGATATCATTCCACCTAAGATAAGGAGAGAAGTAGCAGTGGATGTCGAGAGAACTAAGCAAGAGAATGACCCTTGACATCCTCTGAACGGATATGCGACCCAGTCCGCCGACTCAGATCCAGAAAGAGCTTTGTAGCAAGAGCAAACATCCTTTGAGGGTGAAGGAGCAAAATCAAATTCAAAGATGGAGAAAGGAGCTCACTGGACAAGGAATAACATTAAAGGAGGATGTGGCCGAGGAACTCAACCTCCCACATGTCACTTGCAGGACCTTGAATAGGCTGAGGGTTGGAGTCCTTAAATGTAAGACCAACATGTTCAAGTGGGGGCCACTGGCGGATAACTACATGCTGTGTAAATGTGAAGATATATAAAATCCAGGTCATCTGTTAGTCTGCCGGTTGCTATTGGAAACATGTATTAATGAAGACTTGAGTTTTGCCAATGACAAAACCAAGAAGGTGGCTTGACTTTGGCAGTTTAGAGTCTAACCTAGACACGAAAGACCACCACCAATTACCTAAAGTAAGGAATGAGGTCTATGGTTAAGCAAGTTTTCCCTCCCCAACTTTTTAATTTTTTAAACTTTTTATTGTTATTACAAGATACAAAAAAGAAAACAGAAAAGAAAACAAAATACTTAATAAAACCACAGTCTTACCAACATTATATACTAATACGTGCACCCATCACCCAGGACAATATATAAATTTTATATACATTTTCCAATCTATTTCCATTTCAAACTTAATTAACTTGTAGTTGTCCCCTCTTTTCAAGATGGTATGTATTCTTGCCCTGGTTTTACTCTTTCCTCCTTCACTAGAGCATGTTCACAAGCTTCTAGAGTTAAAAAATTAGTCAGATTCTGCGTCACTACCTTCCACTCAATAAATCTCCTGTCTTCAACTCCTAACCCTCATTTTCATGTTCTTTGGGGGAAAACAATTCTACAGGCATGAATTTATCTGCATGGTTTCAAATAGCTTGGGGGTAAGTTACTGCATACAAAACTCTGTTAGCTGACATATTGTGGATCACTTATGAAAGGCATTGTTTAGAAAAAAGATTTCATTCTGGGAAAGTATGCATTGCAGATGACACACAACTGACTGTGTATAATGGAACATATCAGCCTTTTTCAGGGAGATCCGAACAAGATGCAGATTGATTTTCATGGATGGTCATACAAAACAGATGAGTCAACACAGCCCTCTCCATCAGTTTGCCTGAGAGCCTTTCATTTCTATTCCAGAATGGGTTTCTGCGATAGGAACATTACCTAAGTTTTGCTTATCTTCCTTCCCAGACATGTTTCTCTTCTGTATCAAGTAGACTGAAAGCTATTACTTGAATCAATATATAGCAGAGATTCTCAACCTGTGGCCCGTGGGCTGAATGCAGCCCACAGAGCCATTTCATATCCCCCCCCCCACTGCCTCCACCACACCAGGAAGTGCCATGTGGTGGAGGAATGGCAAAATGGCTGTCTGCCCTCCGAAGATGTCTGAGGGAGCATGACCCAGCCCCTGGCTTAAAAATGTTGAGAACTTCTGATATATAGTTTTCACAGAAAAGCAATGTGTAAATATTACAAGCAATTTCATAAAAGCATTGACATAAAGACATAGACTATTCTAATATGTGGATATTAAAATCACCTCTGTTCTGCATACCTCCTGGTCTTCTTGGCTGTTCCGGTAGTCCCTCCATCTTGCTGCTTGCGTTTTGCTCCTCTTCCCTTTCCACTACTTCCGGCTACGATACCCCCTTGGAGAGGGAAACACCACAAATTAATATGGCATCATAAGTTTTGAGATTCATAAAGTGGCAAGTTCAAATCCCCAGAATAAACCTGATTCTCATCAAAACCCAGTAGCTTGATTGTCCGATTTACATTTCACTCGTTTCTTCTTGTCTTGTACCAAGTCAAGTGCCAAGAATGGAATTTATGGTCAAAAGGTTTCCTAACTAAATAAATCAAATGTGACAAGCCAAAGATCAAATCTGAAAGGAAGTCATTAATGTCTTTCATGGATTTGAAAAGCATGAAGACAAAGGCAGGGTTTGATTTGAGAGGGAAGAAGGAACAAATCAATAAGGCACACTCATTTCAACACCAAGCAACATCACCGCTCAAATCAGGAGAGGAAAGTTAGGGGCCAGTTAGATACCTTCTGCTTTTAGCAAACGTCATCCGTAGTCTCCTAAAAAAAACACAGCAGAAGGTAAACAGCCCTGGTCCCCTCTGGTCCTCCTTTAATTTGAGCACTCCACAAAAATGATTAAGATACACTTGGAGAAAGAATTTCTGCCTCACAAGTAATTCTCTATAACCCAAAGACAACAGAATAGGAAAACCACAAGCGTAAGATGTTTCTCTGCAGTGCGGGCAAATGATTACGGTCTGTGCTGGTTTCATGTCCACCTTAATTTATCCCACTCTTCCTCTTAGTTTTTTTTTCTTATTCACCTTTCTTGCAAGGACGTATATATCCATGACATGAGAACGGAAGAAAAAACTGCCTTTTGGGATGGAATCAGGGCCAAGATCAAGAAGCCAGAATCAGCAGCGCCTGAGAGAAGCTATAAAAATCAGTAAGTGGGACTAAAGGACGCCAGCAAGTCCCTGAATGATAGCAAACATTTGTCTAAGGAATTATATTAGAATTTCTTAACTGTCGATTAATACAGTATGTCCTACAATACTTTCTACCTTTAATGCTGCTGTTAACTTTCCTCCATATGGTTATCGGAGCTGTGCGCTCACACAGTGTAGCCCTAGAAATAGACTCCAAATATAGTTTGACTGATATCATTGCAGTGAGGAAATTTAGTGTTGACACATGGACAAGCTATGTCTTTTTAATGCAACATTTATATTTATAGTAATGAAGGGACTGCAGTGGCCTAGTGGTTAAGATGCTGAACTTGATGACTGGAAGGTCGACAGGTCAACAGTTCAAGACCCGAGCACTGCACGATGGAGCAAGTTCCTGTCTCTGTCCCAGTTCCTGTCAACCTAGCAGTTTGACACCAAGAAATTGCAAGTAGGTGGGAAGGTAAACAGCATTCCATGCACTCCGGTGTCTAATCATGCCTGCCACATGTCCACGGATACGTCTGCAAATGCAGATAGCGCTGGGTCTTTGGATATAAATAGAAATGAGCACTGAACCCTAAAGTTGGATATGACTGGCTTTCGAGCAAGGGTGACCTTTACCTAATGGTTATTAAAGGCTTAAAGAACTATCATTTAAAAGTTATACACAGAAGCTTGGAAAAGTTACATTTTAGGAGCAAGTCCCAGAATCCTCATCCAACACAGCCACAAATACAGATGAAACTCGGAAAATTAGAATATCATGCAAATGTTCAATCATTTCACTTAAAAGGTGAAACAAATATATGAGATAGACTCACTACTTGCAAAGCGAGAGATGTCATGCATTAATTCGTTATAATTGTGATGATCATGGCGTACAGTGTACATGAGATTATGTGATGATTATGGGGTACATGGGATTGGGGGCTTGGGGTTTTCATAAGCTGTAAACCATAAGCATCAATATTATAACAAAGTAAGGCTTGAACTATCTTGCTTTGCATGTAATGAGTCTATCTCATATATTTGTTTCATCTTTTAAGTTGCATTACTGAACTGAAGGAACATTTGCACGGTACAGTATTCTAATTTTCCGAGTTTCACCTGTATATAGGCTGCAGAATTTTGTAAACTGTGGTTCAAACTTGATCTTGTTGGATGGAAAGTTAGACTTGGAACAGTTAGACTAGTGCAGAGTGTTTCTGTGAAATATTCAAAACAGTTTAAAATTAAAGAAAAGGGGACCCCAGAGAGATCAATATTGTTCTAGTATATTTATCAACTGCTGATAACGATATGAAAGCATTAAAGTAATCAATAATAATAATTTCGTGTCAGAAATTATTCTGGGTTGAAATGATTTTTGCAGAAGAAACTCTACTCTGGGAATGCCCAAATGAGGCACTTTTCAGGTCCCCAAGAGCTGGGACAGAGACAAGCGCTCAATCCGTCATGCAGTACTCGGCTCTCGAACTGCTGACTTGCCATCCTTCCAGCTAACAAAGCGAGCTTCTTAACCACTGAGCCACCGCAGTTTAACTAAAAGTTCAAAGTATGAAAGATATTTTAAAAAAGCAACACCTAAATGTTCTAAAAAGAACAATGTTAGTGTAGGCAAAGAAGTGGAATGAACAAAGACAAAAAATACCCTTATAAAAACACACTGAAATCAGAAAGCTAGACTATATTGGTCACTTAATGAGAAATAGATTCTTGCAGCTGATATCTCAAAGTAAAATATATGTGAAAAGGCACACAAGCATCAGAACTTCTATGCCGAAAAAACCCTGGGAGACTGTCATGGAATCAACACATTACTGTCCTAAGTTACAGTGTTTTAAATCAGAATATTTAGTATTAGTATACATTAGTATATCCTCCCGCTGTAAAGGAGCAAAAAACAAGTATTAAAAGTAGTACAAAATGTAACTTCTCCAAGCTCCAGTTTGGTGTTTTATTTATGTGGAAAAGACAATTCAAATTCCTTCTAGGTAACATATGCAAGAAAGCAAGACTGATTCTGGTTTTGATTTGAATGCTGAGTAATGGGTGAATATGTTCTTGGCATTTATAGCAGAGCTCTTTCACATACAAGGCCCTTGCTTCTGATCAAGCCTGAGTTTGCCGTACTGCAGACAATCACCTTCAAACAGCAGCAAAGGGTAACCCTCACGGCGGGGAAGGAAGCTCTAAAAACCAGTGGCTCATTAGCAGAGTAAGGAAATGTCACTTAGGAGGTTTACATAATAGGCTTACTATTCTACACAACCGTAAATCAACTTAAACTGAATCATTTGTTCTAGGCGTTCAGATCTGAGGTCAATATGAAAATGGCAGTATTCTTATTTGAGCCTCTTATTGATTACAATTTGGGCAGCCCATTCTGTTAAGATTCTCTTGCAAAGGGACTTCTAGCACAGGGATTTTCAACCTGCGGCCCATGGGCCGAATGCAGCTTGCGGCGCCATTTCATGTGCCCCGCCTCGCCTCCACCACACCATGAAGTGTGATGTGGTGGAGGAAGGGGAAATGGCCGTCTGATGGAGTGTGGCCTGACCCCCGGCTTTAAGAGGTTGAAAACTCCTGCTCTCGCATAATGACTGACTGATAAGCATGGATACACAGATCATTTTTTGTTACTAGATTTCCTAGACTTATCCTCAGATTGTTATCCCACCCTTCTTCCGTGGAGCAACTGATAGCAAATTTAGCCTCAAAACAATTCCGAGAGCCTGCCATCAGATGATCTTCATATTTGAACAGGTATTTCAACTAAAGCCTTCCAAATTATAAAGATCAACAAACCAAGGCTGAGATTTAAGTAGTGCATCACAGCCTCAGACGACTGCCTGCCTCCAACCAGACTCCTGGAGGCTTTAATTAAGTAATCAAACTACAGACGGGCAATTTCAAGTTCTTCTGCAGATTCCAAAGCCGTCTTCATCCTGTGGAGAAGACAGGGGAAATGGGTGGCAAGGGCTCAGCTCTGTAAAAGCTGCAAGGGATTATAAGCATGGTAGTCCTTGCTAGGGGCGGCAGTGGCTTAGTGGCTAAGATGCTGAACTTGAGGACTGAAGTGTCGGCGGGTCAGCAGTTTGAGACCCGAGTGCTGCACAACAGAGTGAGTGCCCATGTCCCAGCTGCTGCCAACCTAACAGTTCAAAAGCAAGAAATTGCAAGTAAAGTACATCACTTTACGAGTCTTTGCTCATTAGTCTCTGCTTAGAAAAATGACTAGACCCATAATCACCTGTAGCTCCTACCAAGCTTAGCTCCCACCCACCTGTTTCACCTGTCTTCTCCACATTTCTCTTACAGTTCAATCAGTACCTCAGGGGAAAGGGGTTTTGCAACATTTCCTTACCATGCAAATAGCCCTATTAGGACTGCTACAATTTCCCCAAGTCAGCACAATAAATTTTATAGGGCAAGGCCCTGACATGACCAATGAAAGAAAAGCTTGTTAAAATGTCTAGTTAATGTGAAATTAATCATTTTTTTACGGCTACATACACAAACCTCTGTGATGTGCTTTCGATTAATACAGATTTAGCTTCTAAAACAATTTGGCAACATAAAATCCATCAAAAAGGAAAGGAAAGGCATTTCAAATAATACTTAGGTTTTAAGAAGCTGATAAGCAAATATTCACCTCCCAAAGTGACTCCACCTGTAAGAACAGAAGTTGGACCATGTAGTTGTTGAGTTATAATGAAAAGAGAAAAATAAATCACCATAACATGAAATGGAGACAAGAGGCCTAAAGCCAATCTTTACGTAAAAGCTAAAATCTACTTGCTAAGGTATTTTTGTACTTGCTTCTTTTAACGGACTTCTATCAAGTGAGCTTGGTAGAGACAAACTCTTACATACCCCATCTTTGTTTTGCTTGGATTCCATGTCTGTTTATGTGTGTGTTTTTATATATATATATATATATATATATATATATATATATATATATATATATATATATATATATATATATATATATATATATATATATATATATATATATATATATATATATATATATATATATATATATATATATATATATCTCTCTCTCTCTCTCTCTCTCTCTCTCTCTCTCTCTCTCTCTCTCTCTCTCTCTCTCTCTCTCTCTCTCAAAATTTCAAAGTCAATGATTTCAACTTTTCTAACCTATGGAACTCAGTGATCTTTTCCTCTTACACTAGCTTGCCTGGTCATCATCCTACTTCTCCAGAGAGACTTTTCATTTCCTCCATGGTCTACACATGCACTGATTGATGGTGCTGACAATGCAGGGGAGATGGAAGGGTCTCTGTTCCTGCAGATGACGACTCTGATCCATGAAAGCTTACACTGAAATATTAGTCTTTAATTTATATATATTATACAAATAATATCTTCAGTCCACTGTTCATTCACACATGGTTATAAGGCGGAGGTGGCCAACCTACGGCCCATGGTCTGGACCAGGCCTACTCCGCCAAATCATCTGGCCTGCGCCATCCTCGCTGCTACTGGAAGCGGAAGCAAAACGCAACCGCACATATGTAAACGCTGCCATAAATGCATCCAGGGCTGTCATAAATGCATTTACGACAGCCGCGGACATGTTTTACGGTGGGAGGAACCATGTGACCGGCCCACCCAACCTCATGACTGGCCTGCAGTGTTAAAAATTTGGCCACCTGTTTTTAAGCTTTTTATATTTTTCTATGGGATTTATGTAGTTCATGATGTAATTGTTGTACGCCACCCAGTCACTTGCCGAGTGGGTGGCAATACAAATGTGACTAATAAATGAATGAATGAATGAATAAATAAATAAGGAAAGCGAATCTGCCTAATATAAAGTCAGTTAAGGCTGCAGTCCTATGGACACTGTGGCATAAGATTCGCTGGACCTGACTGACTTGTACAAAAATATGTATAGGACTGCAGCAAATATATAATTCCTCTTGAGATATGGCAATGTGTAGAACCTCTGATGAGAGTAATGTGAAATAGACTAGATGTCCTAATTGGGGAAAAGAATAGAAATAAACTTGCCATTTAGACTTCCACTGGTTGATACAGTACTGCTCTGTTTCTGGTTGTCATATGCAGGGCCAATGCTAGAAAGGTCCTAAAATGGAAAAAAGGACATAAATATGGAAATCTTTTTAAAATGACATATATCTCTGATTCGTTTTTGGGTTGTTTTCTTTAACTGCAGAAGATTTGAATCTTTCAATTCACTTTTTTTATAGCACAATCCAAAGTACAATAAAGTCAAAATGTATTCTCCCTATATTCATTGGGCCCTTTTCCTAGGTAAATATGAATGGGCTTGTTATGTTAGGGAAAATACAAGGTCTCCCTCGCTCAAAGGCCAGCCATGTCTGATTCTAGGAGGCGGTGCTCATATCCATTTGAAGCCAAAGATCTACCGCTGGAGATGTTTCCGTGGTCATGTCACAGACATGATCAAATACCAGAGCACGGGGGATACTGTTACCTTTCCCACCAAAGTGGTACCTATTAATCTACTTGCAATTTCTTGCTTTCAAACTGCTAGCTTGGGTGGCACGAGCTGGGAGAAAGACGGGAGCTCACTCTGTCGTGCAGCACTTAGGTCTCGAACTGTCAACTTTCCAGTCATCAAGCTCAGCATCTTAGCCATTAAGCCACCAAGCTACTTGAGCCAAAAAAAAAACACTAAAAGGATACAAATTCTATTTGAAACAGGCGCATGTCATACCAGTTGTCCAACCACCTGTTAGTTATATGGTAACAATTAGGATAAAGTCATCGGCTTGTAGCCATTTGAGGGGAATTAAAAGCTCCCTATTTTCCCCACCAATGTCTAGGGATCCCCAGGAATACCATTCATCTTGGGGAATCCTTTTGGTAGCTGTGAAACTAGGAAAGGGATTCTTTAATGCCCATAATTTGCAGCTAACAGTTCCGGTCCTGCTGCCGTAATTGGCAACAGCAATTGCGGGTATTAAGGAGTTCCCTCCCCTGTTCTGTGGCTCTCAGACTTCCTCCGGATAATCCCTAGGGATTTTGGGGATGGGGAAGGGCGGGGGAGGTGAAGAATAGGAAACATTTAGTAAAGGTAAAGGTCGTCCTTGCTTGAAAGCCAGTCATATCTGACTCTAGGGTTCAGTGCTCCTCTCTGATTAGAGCCAAAGAACCTGCCTGTCTGCATCTGCAGACATTTCCATGGACATATGGCAGGCATGACTAGACAGTGGAATGCACCAAATGCTCTTTACCCTCCCACTGAAGTGGTACCTGTTTATCTATCTCATTCATCATATCACAAAGACATCATGTCTTATATATATATATATATTATTTGCCTTTGCCTTTCCAGTTTTCTTTAATACCACTGCTACTGGTTTGCAAGCTTATGAGTAGAGATCTTCCAATCTTTTGACATTTGTACATCACCTAGGTCATTTTCTGCACATTAAGAAATAATTTAACCAATGATAACATGGAGTACTGTAATGATGTAACATACCTGGTCTAAGAGTCCAAATTTGGGGTAATCTTCCTCTGGATCTTTGCTTCCTGGGTCTGGATGTTCTTTCACCAAAAACACATCTCTTTCTTTACACTAAAGCAGAGGATCCAAACAAGGTTATAAGCTGGTAGTATACTCAAAGTCACCCAGAAATACATAGTATAGGTCCGTGATGGTGAATCTTGGCACTCCAGATGTTCTTGGACTTCAATTCCCAGAAGCCCAAGCCCCCGTGAATCCACACGAATGGGTTTTGCTGCGATTCATCCAGCCCGCACCGCCCTAGTCACTCCCGGAAGCGGAAGTAAAATGTGCCCGTATAGACGTGTTTTACTTCAGCTGCCTTCCGGGAGCAACGAGGGCGACGCAGGCCAGATGGTTCACCACCACGGGTATAGGTTGTCCTGTCCTTATCCGTTCTGAGATCTACCATGGATACCTAAAACCACAGATAACAGTGAACCTTCTATTTTACATTGCAGACAGTGTCCTCTAGTCATCACCTCTGGTAATGCACCACAGAACTCTCATATTCTTGTTTTCACCTTCAGATTATTTGCAAAACATAGGAATAAAAAGTGGTCCCACTTGATGACTTACCATTGTTTTTACAATGTTATTTGGCCAAGTCATTTTTCCTGGTCTTTGCCTTGTTGTCATATACTCCCAGTACTTATCAATAAAGGGTATAATATCCTGTTCCAAAACAAAGGATCATTTTACCATCAGAAAAAAATTGATAATGATTCAATATGATTTCTAGCATTTGAACCACATTTTAGACTAATGGAGACTGTAGTGGCTTAGTGGTTAAGACACTGAACTTGATGACCGGAAGAATGGCAGGTCAGCAGTTCGAGACCAGAGTGTGTATACCCAATCATATCACCTATCACATGTGGTATGAAATTATACAGTCCAGTATGATATGATAGTTTATGACCTCATGGAAAACTAAGCTGAAATGTAAAAAGCTTATTTTCCTTTTCTGAAATAAGAATTAGGTGTCATCAATGTTTAAGAAAGCAAAACAGCTTGAGCCAACTTGTCTACCAAGTATCCTTCATATTGTTCTATGGATTATGCACTGTGAGAAGTCCTCACCCAATTTCAATTCACTATTATGATATTTTTTTACATCAGGTTCAGCTTGACCAAGGAAACATCTACATTAGAAAGAATATAGCAGAGGAGTCAGTTTTCTTTGTCATCATCATTAAGCCAAATTTCTTTAATGTGACACCAAACACCCTGAAAACCCCACATGCCAGAGCAATGTCAACTGACTTATACCTTATCTTTTGAGAACATCGTTTTAGGGTGTTCATCTTGGGATCTTGACTGCCAAGTTAAGTTCGCCAGAGCGCTAAGACACATTTCCTTCAGATCTTTGAGAAGACACAATTGGACAAAGATGTGAAACCAGCTTCCTCAACTAGACTCTACAGTCAAAGCTAGAAACAACAAAGGTCTAGATCAGGGGGGGTAAACGTTAATAATTTTTTAAAAAGAACCCTTAATTTTAAAGTTACTAAAATAAAATAAAAGTTGGCGGAGACGCCAACAAAGCAACGGATGAGGCGGTGTGCCGGCCTGCCGAGGGGACACCACCAGGGAGCAGTGCAAGGCTGGTGCCAGCGCCGCTACCCCAGGAGACCACACCGGCAGGTGAGCCACCCCCCCCCAAAAAAAAAAAAATCCCCAGGAGAAGCCGGGCACCCCTGCTAGTTGTATTAATAACAATAAAAGGATTTGCTCTGTAAAATGTGGATTCAGGCAAACAGCCGCACTTAAAGACCTAGAAGGCTGCATATGGCATTAAGGCCACAGGTTCCCCACCCTTGGTCTAGATAATAAGAAAACAAAAAAGTATTCTTTTCTGTCCCACCTGCTATTTGCTAAGAACTTTTTAAAACAAAAAAGGGACTCATATAAATATGTTAACTGATTATTCAGAATAACAAATACTTTATGACTATGTTCATGTATTGATACCTCACCTTTACTCACCAATTTTTAAAAAGCAAACATAGAACTTGATGCTGGAATGTAATAAGGCCAGAAATGGCTACTGCTCATGGTGTGTGTATCTCACCCTCTGTTGCATTCCAATTTTTGGAAGGAGGTGTTGCGTTCATGCCCTGGTTGTCTGAGTCCTCTAGCCATCTCACTATGCGAAAAAAGCAATGCTGGACTGGACAGATATTTCACCTGACCTAACGTGGTAACTGGACTAAATGAAACTTACATCATGAACTCTGTGGGTTACGCGAATGTTTTTGTATGTTATTTGCATCCCAAACATCCCAAATTCAATCTCTTGCTTCATCAGATAAAGCTGGAATAGATTCCTGCCTAAAATCCTTGAGGGTCATTCCTTGTCAGCATAGATAAGACTGAGCTAGATGGACAAACAGCCAGTTTCTAAGTAGAATAGTTTCCTATATTCCTAAACTGCAGTGAAACCAGAGGGTACATTATTATTGCTTATGTACTGCAACTTAGCATAGCAGATAGTATGACGACATTATTGTTTAACAACTATTGTCACTCCTGAGTTAAAGGGTAGAGCCTGCCTCAGAGCACTCTTGGCACAGTGTTTAAGTTGTAATGAAGCCCAAATTCTGCGCAAGATCTGAGTTCAATCCTTATGGGCCGAAGGTTAACTCATCCTTCCCCACACCAAGGCAAGTAAAAGGAGTGTCCAGCAAAATGCTAATTACCTTGTGAACCACTCAGAGTGCTATAAGTGCTATGGGAGGTATATAAGTGCAATTGCTACTGTTTAAAGTAGCTTAAAACACTGAACATGTCAAAAGAGAACAAGAAGACAATCCTCCTACATTTCCCCCTTTTACTCACTTGCTTGTTTCCTTAAGAAGTATGTGTTCCCACTGTGATGGCAAATATTGCAATGGAAACTGTAGTTGGTCATAAAAGGAAGACAACACCTGTAAGAAAAGCCATGCTCCTTTTAATACTTTGCAAAAAGCAAGTGATCGGTTGGGACAGAAAAGAAGTCTCCAGCAATTTTAGGGATCCAGCTAGCTTACTAAGAGCTAAGATATCCAAGAATAAACAAAACAACACAACAACAAAAAAACAGACAAAAAAACATTGTGGCACCTCAAAGTCTACTCCTGTATTTAAATGTGAGCTATCATAGATTAAGTGTACTTCATGTGTACTTAAGAGTCTATTTAAGAGTCTAACATAAGAGCAAAGAGTTAGATTACTAAAAACGATTCTAAAGAAAACTCCTTGAAGACTCACCCTGCCCCAATCTGGAAGCATTCCTGAGTTCAGATTCTGGAGTAAGCTTATAACAAATGGCTAAGTAAGTATCTCCAAGAAACATATCCCCAAAATTGTTAAAATACCTCCCATCAAAAATACTGCCAAAATTCAAACGGGAAAAAGGATTCAGGGTTCTTTTAATAAGCCTGTCTCTTAACATCTTTCTATTTTAACCAAATAATGTCCTTCCTTCCATGCAATCCTGTGCAATATCTAAGCAGAAGTAAACCCTCCTGAATACAATTGGCACTGATGTTTTCATTAGAGATGATGAGTTCAATGGAACTTATTCCCTGATAAGTGTATGATGCAGTCAAGACTGCCATCCTGCATGTGAGAAGCAGACAGTTGGGGGATCCAGGGTCAATTTTAATATACTGTACCCACTACACTAATATATACACTACAGAGGCCATGTGCATGGTACTTTAAAAACACATTTGCAATTTTAAAAATCCCTGAAACACTCAGATCTTCTCCTAGAATAAGATATGAGTGGGTTCATTCTGATCTTTCTAGAAAAAAAGATCAAACAGAAATCCATATGTAGTCCATATGCTACTTGACTCCTACTCTTTACTTGTGAGTAAGCCTCATGTTGCATACTGGCACATATGCATAGGGTTGCACAATTAATCTTCTGACCTAAAAACAGACCTGTAATTTCAGCACTGAGGAACAAAAACAATGCAATGAATGAGATGTAAATGTTTTAGTGAAACTGCCAGATCTGAATCAGCAAAGATTCCCGTGTTGTTGTTGTTGTGTGACGTCAAAGTTGGAATTGACTTACAGTGACCCCAGTAGGGTTTTCAAAGCAAGCGCAATGTTTAAGCAGAAGTTTGACCAGTTCCATACCACTTCCATGGCTGAGCAGGGATTTAAACTCAGGCCTCCATTATTCTTACCCAGGGTACTAGAGTGGAGTGGAGTGAGTATGAAGGATTTCCTTTGTAACCTCATAATCTGCAACACAACTGCAAGAACGCTTGAAACAGAACCTGCAATCTGTCTCATTTGCTCAAAACATGAAGGCTAATTACTACTTTATTTTGCAGGTCAGCCTATGGGCTGCTTCCCTGTAGCGCATTGTTGAACTCAAATGGGTTTATATCAGAGCTGGAAGAAAGCCAATCTTAGGGGGGAAATGTTTTTTTCTTTCAGATCAAGTCAATGAGAACAATTTGCAGGTCATAGCCATTTAATTCCTTTCATTAAAATGAACAGAACCAGAAGCCAATAAAGTCCTTAAATTGAATTCAACTGCTTCCCCCAAAATGACAATCTCAAACCGCCATAATCCCTACACACACAATTTACAGGGTCCTGAACATCTAAACTACGGGTGGCCAAACTACGGCCTGCAGGCTGGCCCCGACCCATGGCACCATTTCATGTGGCCCACGTTGCCCTCACCACTACCGGAAGCGGACGCATTTACGACAGCTGTAAAACGCGCCCGTGCATGTGTAAACACACCCACCATAAACACTGCTGTAAATGTACCCGCAGCTGTCGTAAACGCATGTAAGACAGCCAGGTTACGGCAGTGTTTACAGTGGGAGGAACCACGTGACCGGCCCGCTCAACCACGTGACCGGCCCATGGCACAAAAGGTTTGGGAATCCTTGATCTAAACCATTTCTCAACCTTTTAAAGCTGGGGGCAGGGTCACGTTCCCTCAGACAGCTTCAGGGGCCGGATGACCATTTTGCCCTTCCTCCACCACATGGCACTTCCTAGTGTGGTGGAGGTGAAGGGGATCCAACAAGAAATGGTGTCGTGTGCCACATCTGGCCCACAGGTTGAGAATCCCTGGTCTAAACACTTGCTCTGGGAGAATGGAAAATCCTATGGAGCAGATTTTGGAACCTAAGTAGCAAAGGCAAAACAGCCCTGAATCTGTTGCCACTGAATTACATAATTAAATCCTAGCTACAGTTTCAAAGACAAAAGGAGGCAATTCAAGGCCTCCTCCTGCTACATAACTACATCTCCCATAATCACTTACCATTGGCTATGCACGTTAGGGCTGAGGGCAAGAAGCAGGTCAGGAAAATCTGGCATGCCAGTTTCCCACCCATGTTTCAAAACTGTAACTCCCCCTAGTAACTATTGTGCCTCGGGACTTTACGGTTCACTTCTATAATTCTAACCTTTTCTTGACACAACAGTTTCCTTGGCGCCCTTTGTTGAAAGTAGATCAGGGAAAAGGCATCTGCCCTTTCAGCTTCGTCCAAGGTTGTCAACATTTCACGGAAATGCAAACAACAGCCCAGCTTTTCATGGAAGCAAAACAAACACAAATGTAAGCGCGCAGGGCGGCAGTCTTCAAAGTGTCCATCCTAAAGTAGCCGGTCTAAAATGGACAGCTTTACAAAAAGTAAGTAAGTGAAGGACCACTGCTCTATAGTGCCTATGTTTGGACCAACGAGTTATATTATTGTTTACACAGGCCTTTGTGTGCTCCAAGCTTCATAAACAGATGGAGAAGGAAGGTCTTTGCCGTGGAATGTTGCAGTAAAGTACTGAAGAAGCCTTAAAGACGTAGATCAGGGGTTCCCAAATTACGGCCCGCGATGGCTAATAATCCGGCCCATGGTGCCTAATAATCCGGTCCATGCCGCTCCTGGAAGCAGAAGTTAAACACACCTGCACATGTGCAAAACACTCGCGTAAATGCACCCGTGGCTGTCATAAATGCGTTTATGACAGCCACAGGTGCATTTACGGCAGCGGTTTGCACATGGGCATGCTACCTCCGCTTCTGGAGGGAGGCACCAATTGACTGGCCTGCAGCCCAAAAACTTTGGTCACCCCTGATGTAGATCCTAGTTTACCCAACTATGCTACAAAATAATTTTGGTCTTATGTCTCTTGGATATACAGTGGGATGTACTGGTGTTGACAGCCTAAGACTCGGGAAGCCTCAGTTATGAACACTCACTAGGGACGGGGAATCATTAAATATTTCATTTATCTTGAAGTCCCCATTAGGTCACTATAAGTCAGTTCTGATTTGACAGCACACAACTTAAGTCTTTGGAAATATCGCAGGATTGTCAAGAGGGAACCTGGTTTCTATTTAAAGTTATCATCATTTGAATCTCAAACTGATTTTCTGAATGCATATCACTTACTTCATCACCTTCTGACTTCACATAGTTCTTTAAAAAGGGCCGGAAAAAATTATTCCTGGTTCTCAAGAATGTGACACAATGCTTGCAGAAGTCAGCTAATGAACGAAAACTTTTGCCCCATCACTTATAATTTGGCCCTGATACAACATAACAATTCATCTCACTGACTTCTGGTTTAACTTTTTAAAGAAAAAAAAATGAATAAAATCTTTCTATTACAAAAAAACCCCTGCATTATTTTGTTTTTAACACACACACATACAATAAAATTACAATATAAGAAATATAAAATATACATAAGTTAATTAGTGTGGTATATGTAGAACATAACAATTAGCAACCCCCAACATGCTGGGTACTCATTTTACTAACCTTGGAAGGATGGAAGGCTGAGTCAACCTTGAACCCTGATCAGATTGAAATCACCTTTTTGGTTGCAGTACAACAGTTTAAGGGACTGCAGTGGCTCAAGTGGCTAAGACGCTCTTCAGCTTCAAAACAGATATGAGCACTAAACCAGGAGGCGGAAGGTGGCTTTCAAGCAAGGGAAACCTTACAGCATTTTAACCACTGGCCAACAGGTTATATCATTTCACATACCATTTTTAGGACGCCCCATGCCTCTTCCAAAAAGCTATACTGTATATCTTTTGGCAAAACACTGCAGTGGCTCAAGTGGCTAAGATGCTGACTGGGAGGCGGAAGGTCAGCAGTTCGATCCCTGAGTACTGCATGACGGAATGAGCTCCCGTCTTTGTCCCAGCTCCTGCCAACCTAGTAGTTCGAAAGCAAGAAATTTCAAGTAGATAAATAGGGACTACTTTGGTGGGAAGGAAACAGCATTCTGTGTGTGCCGGTGTCTAGTCATGCCTGCCACATGACCACAGAAACGTCTGCAGAAGCAGACAGCGCTGGCTCTTCAGCTTTGAAACAGAGATGAGCACTGAACCCTAGAGTCGGATACGAATGGCTTTCGAGCAAGGGAAACCTGTATCTTTTGGCATTTAGCAATATAAATTATAGAAAATCTCCCCATATATCATTAAAATTCTTTTTCTTGTCACTTCTTTTTTTTGTTCCGATATCACAAGTTACCTTATCATTAAGTTTGTGGTTTAACTTTTATGGTCATATTAAACATTTGCTGTTTCTATACAATAGGCTGGGCTGCAACAGCTGATGACTAAGTAGCAACATGCAAAGGGAAAGAATGAGAAATACAATTTTTGAGGAGATTGAACAGCATTTTCTCAACTGCTCATTGTTTTGTAAACACAGCTGAAGAAATCCTGAATCAATGTTTTCACAGAAGATAAGCCGTGTTGAATTAAATAATGTTTATTTTCCGAAGAACCAAAATAGGAAAGCTTATACAGTACTGCCATCTTGTGGAAGCAAAGAGAACTTCAGCCGATAAAGAATGTGGCTTGTTTGTTTTTAGCTTCTCTACAAAAATCTGTATGTAAACAGAGGTGCTAAAAACAAACAAAACAAAATGCAAAAATAGCTGCAGTTACTACTCACGTGGTATCAATGCCAAACGTTTCGGCTGTGAACCATTTGCTGCAAATCCCACATTGCAGTTCAATCTCCCCCAGTTGTCGGCCATTCTCCTCATCTACCGAGCCGGTCTGATTATCCATAACTTCAGAACTGTCCCCAACACCTTCCTATAATAACATTAGCACAAGATGTGTAAGTTCAAGAGACGGACTGTGCTGGCTTAGTGGTGAAGACACTGACTGAACTTGGCAACTGGAAGGTCGGCAGGTCAGCAGTTCGAGACCCAAGTGCTGCACAACAGAGTGAGTTCTGGTCGCTTGATCCCGGCTCCTGCCAACCTAGCAGCTCGGTAGCAAGAAATTGCTAGTACAGTAAATAAATAGGTACCGCTTTAGTGGGAAGATAACAGCCTGCCACATGACCACAGAAATGTCTGAAGACACAAGAAAGCGCTGGCTCTTGGCTGTAAACAGAGATGAACGCCGCACCCTAAAGTCGGACATGAGTAGCTTTTGAACAAGGGCAATCTTAACGTTTATAAATTCAAGAAAGGATCATGAGCAAACCTCTTCTAGATAAATTACTTTTTGAGATCATAACTACCAGAATGCGATGGCCATGCTGACTCCTGGGTTTTGGAGTTGCAGGTGCTCTGACCTGTCCAGCCAGGACAAAAACTATGCAGATCTTGAAATGGCTGCATCATATTCTCTTTCTCATCCCCTCTCCTCTCATTTGGGAAAATTTTGGGGAACTGGGGGAGGGAAACCTCCGGTGAAACTTTTTTCTCTGAGTTGCAACTAGCAGGAACTCACCCCATACTCTGGTCCAGGGTTCCCAACCTTTTCAAGCCAGGGGCCGGATCATGCTCTTTCAG
This sequence comes from Bradypodion ventrale, assembly GCA_035047345.1. Taxonomy (NCBI): domain Eukaryota; kingdom Metazoa; phylum Chordata; class Lepidosauria; order Squamata; family Chamaeleonidae; genus Bradypodion; species Bradypodion ventrale. Next base: position 11,022,641 of record JAWDJE010000010.1, read on the forward strand.
TCAACTTTGAGGGCCGGATGGTCATTTTGCCCTGCCTGCACGATGAGGGTGGCCATTTTGTCCCAACAGCTTCAAAGGGGTGGCCACCTTGTTTCTCGAATGCCCTTGGAGGGGGGGGGCACATGAAATGGCACCGTGGGCCGGATCCAGCCCACGGGCCTTAGGTTGGGAACTCCTGATCTGGTCAATTGAGGAATTGAGGAAATGAGTGAAATGTTTTTAAGCTAAGGTTTCGCCTACTTAAAAAGCCAAAACTGCAAAACATTAATATGTTTATGCACCTATGCAACACTTGCACTTTGCACATGTTTTGACACCAAATGGATATTATCATCTTCACAAGGAGGCTTCACTGTTCAGGAACTATCACTTCCCTTCTTATGTCATCCTCTGTTCTAGTTTGGTGGAAACAGTAATAGCAGAAGACTGTTTCCATCCAAATAGTATACTTTGCTTTATTTATTTTTTTAAACCCTCACATTTTGGCTTCCTTTTCTCCCCTATTTCTCAGACAGGAAAATTGAGACACATGTTTCCCAGGAGATCGAGTGCAGCAATATGCAGCTTCCCCTTTAACATAGGTATCATCAGAACTTCACTTGTACAAAATTAATCCTCTTGTGTTTTCAAATTTCATAAATAGGCCAGATGGTATAATTTTAAGCCAGTCAAATTATTAATAAAGCATATCATGTTGCTAAAGTTTAGTTCTGATAGAAAACCAAATATTGCATATACTGTATTTCAATTTCCCTTCAAGTGACTATGTTTTTGGAGGCGGGGGGGGGGGGGGGGGGACACCACAGAAAACATTTCCCATGGCTTCAAAACTTCTGGATATTTCCCATGTCTAGCTTATGGAGGAATGGATGGTTTTCTGCTTTACAATTGCAACTATACTTTAGTCCACAAATAATAACTTTAGTCCACAAATAGTTAAAAAATAGTTTAAAAGCTGCCCAGAGTGGGAGAATATCCTAGATGGGCAGGGTATAAATGCAACAAATAAAATATACCATATTTGCTGGCATATAAAGACCCACTCCCCCCCCCCTAAAATACACTGGGAAAATGGAGTGTGTCTTATACTGTATATACTGGCCTATAGTGGGCTATTTTGGTAATAATGGGGTGCATCTTATACTCTGATGCACCTTATACACTGGCAAACATGGTAAATAAATAAAATTGTTACATACATTTGTCAACAAAGTACTTTCATAATCTAGACAAGTGACAAAAATTGACCCTGGAATACTTTTGCTAGAGTGAAAATTAACAGATCTTTACTGATTATTATGAAGCATGTTACAATGGAAATAGCCACCTAAACATCCAACTCCATAGATTATTATTGTTGTTGTTGTGGGGATGCTTTTATATTCTAGTATTCTTATTGGTTAGACTGTACGCTGCCTGGAGTTGCCTCGGTGAGGGGGTGGCAATATGGTGAGGGGGTGGCAATAAAAGTCGAACAAAATGAATGAATGAATGAATGAATATTAGTTATGCTGCATCAGCATAACTAATATTCATAAAATCATGCACGGTGTGGACAAAGTAGATAAGGAAAAACTGTTTTCTCTATCGCATAACACTAGAACTAGGGGGCACTCTATGAAACTTTTGGGTACTAGTTCTCAAACAAATAAGAGAAAGTACTTTTTCACCCAGAGGATCACTGGTCTATGGAACTCCCTGCCAGAAGAAGTGGTGACAGCTGTCAGTCTTGACAGCTTTAAGAAAGGATTAGACAAGTTCATGGAGGACAAGGGTATCAATGGCTATAATTATGGATACTTAAGGACAGCCTCGGGGTTGGAGAGATAGGCAGGATATCTCTCAATGCCATTTCCAGGGAATCCTAAGCAGGTGAAGGCATCTCCTTGGGAATACCCTGAAGGAAATGGTGAGCCACTGTGTGAGACAGAATGCTGGACTGGATGGGCTCCTGTGGCCTGTTCCAGCAAGGCTGTTCTTATGTTGATGATTATGGGATCTGTTGCCTAAAAAATAACTTTCCCCAGCCTAGCAAAGACTACAGGTACTTTCCAGTTGCCAAATAGTTTTTTTTTTAAAAAAAAACACCGCTGCCTTTCTTCCACATAGGATACAGATATCTGAACTGCCTGTGGCATCCCAGAAGACAATATTTAGTTCACATACCAAAGCATCCTTCCCACTGGATGATTCCGTCTCCATGGTGGCAGTGGCATCAGCCAAAGATGCATCGCCCCTGGAAGGCACAGAAATTCAAAATCAGTCTCTCAATACTCCTTTGGTGTTGCACTCATTAAATAAATACAGTACACATATGCAGGAATTTATTCAGGCACTGGGTGGTGTTCAAACATGTTTTCACAAAAGCTGACTCGAGAAGCTTATAAACTGTTACTGGCAATGCGCTGCAGCTTTATCTTGCTACTGAATGTTTTCACTGTCTTTTTATCTACTGCAAGCATCCTTGAGAACAGCTGACTTGTGAATTCAAATATTTTGAATATATAAAAAGATCTTTTGAAATTATACAGAAGGGGGGCGAGGGCTGCTGCTTTGCACAACCTCAGTCCCAGAAATTTTCCGAAGACTCAATATTTAAGAGCCTAAACACACAGTGATTCTTTGCAATGAAAGAATATTTCACCTTTCCTTTACTTTGGGGGGATAAAAGGGCAGAATCCCACTTAATTAAAGCCCAGGAAAGCAAGACAGCAAAGTACACACTGCATGCCTATGGAAGCAATGCAATAGAACTTAATGGTCTGGTCCATTCATTGCTATAAGCCAGCATGTATTTCAGTTCTGGTTTATGAAGACTAGTGCTCTGCAGACCATACTGGGATGTGAGTGTCCTTCAGATCTTGTATCTTACTCAGAATTAGTACAGGAGGGCATTTAATCAAAAAGCCTTTCTTGTTATGGTATTGTATTTTTTAAAAAACACAATTGAAACAATTTCTCTTTAAAGAGGCTTTTTAAAAGATTTTCCCAGTTGCAACGATAGGTTTAATTAAGCTTATATTTTACTGTTGCCAATGTGTGTGGTTTTGGGGGTATTATTTTTCTTCTTCTATCATGTCCAGATCAAGCTTTGGACTACCAAAATGAAGCCACTTCCTTGGCTTTGTTGTTGGCTAAAATTAAATCTTCATTGGTACATGTTTCTGGCAGTAACTGGCAGACCAGTAAATAAGCCAGATTCCGTATCTTGCCACATTCACACAATGTGGTTGTTGTCTGCCAGCATCCCCCACTTCAGCATGTTGGTCTTGCATTTAGGGGCTTCAACCCTCAACCTATCCAAGTGACGTAGGGGAGGTTGAGTTCCTCCTTTAATGTTATTCCTTGTCCAGTGAGCACCTTCCTCCATCGTCTAGTTTGGTTTTGCTCTTGCGTACCCACAAGAATGTTTGTTCTTGCCATAAAGCTCCTTCTAGATCTGAGCCGGGGGACTAGATGCACATATTCATTGTTGTTGTTTCTTTCCTCTTCAGGTGCCGTATCCGTTCCGGACATTGGCTATCATCATGGCAATAGTCTTCCTGTTCTTAACTCCTTGGAACAGTTCTTCCGAGGACACGCCACACCAGTCTCTCAGGTTCTTCAGCCATGAAGTCTGTTTACATCCAGGGCCTCTCTTCCCAGGGATCGTTCCTTGCAGAGCGAATTGGAGTATTCTATACTTTTGTTATTGTCTATATTGCTATATATTGTTATAGCTTACGGTCTCTAATTTATTGTTTGGTTTAGCGCAGCGATCCTCAACCTACGACCCACAGTCTGGATCCAGCCTGCGGCACCAAACCATCCGCACCCGTTCCCCAGCCTCTTCAATCCTTGTCTCCTCCACTTGGTGTGTCCCTATAAAGGGTGGATATTAAGTATAAACTTAACTGTTAGAGAAGGACAAGAAGGGAACCCATGACCTTGGAAGGTTGTGAGCGCTCCAACACTGGAAGCATTCAAGAGAGAACCATCTGTCAGGTCTGCTTTGATTCGGATTCCTGCATTGAGCAGGGGGGTTGGACTTGATAGAAGACCCCTTCCAACTCAGTGATCCTATGATTTTCTGTAACTATTCTGTTAGGCTGGCCAGTTATTGTGCGCCCGTGTACCTGATGTGTGTATAAATTGATGCCATGAGGCCCCACTCTTATGTCTGATGGAGTGGACTCGGTCCACGAAAGCTCACATTTAAATTCAGGAGTTAGAACTGTTGTGTGTGTGTGTGTGTGTGTGTGTGTGTGTGTGTGTGCGTGCGCGTGCGTGCCTGTTGCTTTGTTTTGGTGTTGTTTTGGCTAAGATGCTGACTGAAAGGCGGGAGGTCAGCAGTTCGATTCCCGAGTACTGCAGGACAGACATGAGCTCCCGTCTTTGTCCCAGCTCCTGCCAACCTAGCAGTTCAAAAGCAAGAAATTGTAAGTAGATCAAAAGGGACCACTTCGGTGGGAAGGTAAACAGCAGTCCATGCGCTCCGGTGTCTGGTCTTGCCTGCCACATGACCACGGAAACGTCTGCAGCAGCAGACAGTGCTGGTTCTTCGGCTTTGAAACAGAGATGAGCACTGAACCCTAGAGTCGGATACGCCTGGCTTTCGAGCAAGGGAAACCTTTACCTTTGCTTACTCTCAGATATGATTTTCAGACAGGGCAGGAGGTTATGGGTTCAGAGAGAAAGAAGAGCCGCCCCACCCTCCCCGGCAAACATGCTGGCCTGGAGACGTGTTGGACCACCACTCCCATCGTCCCCTGCCACGTTGGCCAAGGAGGATGGGACTTGTGCTGAGACAGGGCTCAGCCTTCGCCATGGGGAGAAGAAGAAGAAGAAGAAGAAGACAGCAGAGTGGGGAGGGCGGGAGAAAGAAAGAAGACAGGCAGAACCGAACGCGCCTCTGACCAATGAGAGGCGAGACCGCGCAGCGTTCCAGCCAATGGGAGGAGGAGGAGGTAGCGGGAGGCGAAGCTTCCAAACGATGGCTACGACGGGGCCAGGCAGGGTTTCCCTCCCTTCCCTCTGCATGTATCCCGATTCCCGAGGCCTCCTCTCCTCCTCACCCGGCCTCCGAGTCTCCGGCTCCCTGCTCGGCAGCCCCCGAGGCCTCCCCAGCCATGGCTTCTGCAGCCGCCGGGGGAGTCGCCTCTTCCTCTCCGGTCTCTTCAGGGGCCGAAGCAACCCCTCCTCCTTCGGCCGCCATCTTCCGCTAGACTCCTCCTCTAGTCTCGCGGGACTACGTGGGTCAATTCTCGCGATACATCCACCTACTTAAAATTCTCACCCTGCCTTAAAGGGGCAACGCCCCCAAGCCTTCTCTGGGCTTAAAAGGGCGACGGCCCGCGTGGGTGTGGACCCCAGATGTAGTGGGGATATCTTTGCGTTTGGAGACGGGGGGGGGGGGGGGGGGGGTAGGAGGTTGTGATTATCATCAAATATGTGAAAGGGAGGGTTTGGTAAATTCAGCAATCGCCAGACAAGAAACAAAAGTTAAAAAAAAGAACAATAAAAAAGACTAAAACTAAGTTCAGATGATCGTATTAAATTCAGCAGGTCCTAATTCTGAACAGCGAGGAGAACAAATAAGTCGATCCTAAAAGAAATTGCAAGTAGATAAATAGGGACCACTTCGGTGGAAAGGTAACAGCGTTCCGTGTGCACTCTGGTGTCTAGTCATGCCTGCCACATGACCACTGAAACGTCTGCAGAAGCAGTTAGCGCTGGCTCTTCAACTTTGAAATAGAAATGAGCACTGAACCCTAGAGTCAGATACGACAGGCTTTCGAGCAAGGGAAACCTTTACTAAGAAATTAACCCTGACTGCTCCCTAGAAGGTCAAAATAGTAAAGATGAAGCTAAAGTACTTTGGACATCAAATGAGAAGAGAGGATTCACTCGAGAAAGCCTTGATGCTGGGAAAGGTGGAGGGCAAAAGAAGAAGGGGGCGGCCAAAGATGAGATGGCTAGATGGTATTACAGATGCAATGGGCACAGGGTTGGGCAGGCAGAGGAACATAGTGGAGGACAGAGTTGCCTGGCGGGCAATGGTCCATAGGGTCGCAATGGGTCGGAATCGACTGTGCAACTGAACAGCAACAAAAAATTCTGAATAAACAGCCATAGGTTTGCATTGTATGTGAATGTGCCCTAAACAAGATACAGTACTTGCCTTTCTACAGATTATACAGGATTTTATACAGTGATCGGGACGCCCTGTTTGTGGTCTCATTTCTGGCACACGAAAAATGCACCAGCCTCACATTCTTTGTACAAAATCAATCAAAAGCAAGGTGGATAATATTTTATTGGACCACTCAAATGTTTAAAACAGGGATTCTCAACTTGCGACCCACAAGCCGGATGTGGCCCACGGCACCATTTCATGTGGCCCACCATCACCAGGAAGTGCCATGTGGTGGAGGAAGGGCAAAGTGGCCGTTGGGCCCCCAAAGCTGTCTGAGGGCGCATGATCCAGCCCCCGGCTTTAAAAAGTTGAGAACTTCTGGTTTAAAACAAGTCAGCTTTTTACTCCAACAAGACTCATCATATCAGCGTGAAGAAAAGTGCTGCTCAGTTCCAAAGCTTGGCTGGATTGAATAATCTAGTGGTCCAAAAAACATTGCCACCTGTGTTATTTTGTTCTTGCAACACAGGTCACGCACACACCATAATACCTGCAAGGTTCAGTAACCACAGTTCCAATTATCTGTAGATCTGAAAATATTCAATAAAAACAATCCTGAAAAAAAAATATCTATATCTATATCTATATCTATATCTATATCTATATATATATATATCTATATCTATATCTATCTATCTATCTATCTATATCTATATCTATATCTATATCTATATCTATATATATCTATCTATATATATATCTATATATATCTATATATATCTATATATCTATATATCTATATATATATATATATATATATATATATATATATATATATATATATATATATATATATATATATATATATATATATCAGAGAACACATAAATCTCTTATGTTTGACGAAGTGGACCTGATCCACGATAGCTAACATTAAAATACAGCAGTTAGTTGTTAAGATGCCACAACAGGTTTTTGTCTTTTTTGTTTTGCTCTATTTATTTTCTGACATGCTTGGACATACAAACACAGCAACCATTTCAAAATTTTTAACTACGAAGTAAAATATGTAATCTGAGAATAAATAAAACAGAACAGAAAAAAAAAGACAAAAAAATGTTGTGGCACCTTAAAGACTAACTCCTGTATTTAGTCTTTAAGGTGCCACAACGTTTTTTGTTTTTTATTGCTGTTCTGTTTTATTTACTCTCAGATATGCTTGCACAAACTAACATTGTTACCACTTACCACTTGAAATACTGTGCAGTATGTACAATACTGAACTTGTATGTATTTTTATGGCACGTTTCTAGAGCTGGCCACTAGAGGTCACTGTCTGCAAAGTACGATTCAGCACAATTTTTAGGTAAAGGTCGCCTTTGCTCTAAAGCCAGTCGTATCCGACTCTAAGGTTCAGTGCTCATCTATGTTTATAATCAAAGAGCCAGTGCTGTCTGCGTTTGCAGACGTTTCCATGGACATGTGGCAGGCATGCCTAGACACCAGTAAACGGAACACTGTTTACCTTCCCACCGAAGTGGTTCCTATTTATCTACTTGCAATTTCTTGCTTTCGGGCTGCTAGGTTGGCAGGAGCTGAGACAGAGATGGGAGCTCATTCTGTTATGCTGTACTCGGGTCTGCTGACCTGCTGACCTTCCAGTTATCAAGTTCAGTGTCTTAACCACTTGAGCCACTGCAGTCCCAAACTTTGTGTTTAGCAATTTGCAAAAAGGTTTTATTTTTAAATACGTGGATTTGTTTCTTTTTTTAAAAAAAATGCACACATTTATGGTATCAAAATGAGAATCTATACTTTCTAACATGTAGCAGAATGCTTTGACTTTGAGATAAAAAAAATTCAAATATTTTCCTGGGCCACATGAAAGGAGCTTGTTCCTTATCTTATTAGGAGTTTTCAGTCATTGAGAAGGTATCTTTAGTCCCATCAGCCTTAGAACTCTAGCAGCCAACATTTTCAACTGATGTCATACCTCTGAATGTAGTTAAATTGTTGATATGATTAATGAGATTAAACAACATAATTCTTTTTACTCCTTATTGGACCATAGAAGATTTTCTTTAGAGTTCCCTGTCTGGGTAAAATACAACAAAAATGCCACTTGGTTTCAGGAATAATGTAGCAAAATGTTTTTGCAAACAACACTTTTTGATCATGCAGTATTGTGTTGTTTTCAAGGGTGGAGTTTCATCATCAAAGCAACTTTGTTTTTCCATAGTTCTCCATATCTGAAGTCTTTGAAAGTCTTTGAAAGGACTGGAAACTCCCTTTATTTTCTATTGTGGGACAAAAGACCTCTTTGAAGTTTTAATCCATTTTACAGAGATAGCCAAGATGTACTGAAATACCTTCTAGTGGCCCAAGGCACTAAGTGTTTACATATATGTTTCTACTTCAGCATCTCTTCTGTTGGGTTAAGAAAAAATCTATATTAGTAGCATGATGCCAACCTAGCAGTTCGAAAGCAAGAAATTGCAAATAGATAAATAGGGGCCACTTCAGTGGGAAGGTAACAGTGTTCCGTGCGCTCCGGTGTCTAGTCATGCCTGCTACATGACCATGGAAATGTCTGCAGAAGCAGACAGCGCTGGTTCTTCAGCTTTGAAACAGAGAGGAGCACTGAAACCTAGAGTCGGATACGACTGACTTTCGAGCAAAGGAAACCTTTACCTAGCATGATGCAAATGGAAGGAGCAAGCAGCTGTATATTTTTTTTGAAGGCCATCAGCAACTGCTGACAGTGAGGGATTTTCAACAGGTAAATGTTGCCTTCCTCACAACAAACAGGACTCAAAGTGGCTACCTGTCAGATGAATAAAACCATACCAGTTGAATATACAAACTAGGTTAATTAAAACAAAGCCATTTAAAAGCAATCCAGAACAACTCAGTGATGATGGCTAACATTCAGAATTGGATAAGGCAGTGGAAGAGGTGGGGTGGGAGCCTTTGCACTTTTCCTGCCTGGGAAGAAGGCGCTCTCCATTACTAATGGTACTGAAAAGACTTCCAAAACCGCTTGCGCAGGTTATTTCTCAGCATTTTTGTTAGGCTTCATTCAGAACTGGGATCAGCAAACATGGCTCTCCAGATGTTCTTGGACTTCAATTCCCAGAAGCCCTGATCAGCAGGTGTACTGACTTGGGCTTCTGCTCACTGCACAACAATGATTTTTGCTGCTGAGACAAACTCATGTGATTTACATGATATCGAGTGTGCTGATTCCAAAGATGAACTCAGATTTTAAGGTGTGCTACAACTGTTCAAATGGCCGGTAATTGGGTAATGTATTTTCAGATGGAAACGTTATAATAGTTGCAGCTATCACTATGCCTGCTGCCACCTCAGCTGAATCACGTCCCTCGGTGGCATGTATGTTCCATCAGTAGCTGGGCATGTCTGGGCAAGTCAGTGAGCTGAGGTCAGAAATAGGCATATAAGGCGAGATGGACCAAGGGCTTGTCTCTAATGCAAAGCCATTTTATTGGATAGTACAGCTAGGCCAATGGAGATTTTTTTATGCTAAAGATGAGTAGGTGCAGTTGTGTTAATAAACCGGACAATTATTGCTACATTTGTGGCAAATATACCCTGCATAATCAATGCAAGAACTTAGCCAAGAAGGTGAGGTTTGATAACTTAAGATCCTGATGTCCTATGCAGAATTGGACAAGGGTTTTAATACAATGATATCACACCCAAACAATGCAAATGGAATACAATTCATCTCTCCCAACTGTATCCATACTTGCAATTTCTTGCTTTCAAACTGCTAGGTTGGCAGGAGCTGGGACAGAGATGGGAGCTCACTCCATCATTCAGTACTCGGGTCTCAAATTGCTGACCAGCCGACCTTCCAGTCATCATTTCAGTGTCTTAACCACTAAGATACTGCAGTTCTTCACACTCATTTTAAATACTACACCATTTATTATAGCCTGCGCCTTTGTTCATTGCAGACCATACAGAGCTTGAAAAAAATGTTTTAGGATTAAAAAGGTAAAAGTTTCCCATGCTTGAAAGCCAATTGTATCTGACTCTAGGGTTCAGTGCTCATCTCTGTTTCAAAGCAGAAGAATCAGCACCGTCTGCTTCTGCAGATGGTTCCGTGGGCATGTGGCAGGCATGACCAGACACCGGAGCACACGGACTGCCTAGACACACCAGAGTGCATGGTACACTGTTACCTTCCCACTGTAGTGGTCCCTATTTATTTACTTGCAATTTCTTGCTTTCAAACTGCTAGGTTGGCAGGAGCTGGGATAAACATGGGAGTTCATTCCGTCCCGCAGTACTTGGGAATCGAACTGCTGACCTCCCGCCTTCCAGTCAGCATCTTCGCCACAGCTCCACATATCCTTTGGGAGGTTTAAAATGTTTGTCAAAGGCAACATTTCCAAACACTAATACGATTCATCAAATGCACAACATGTTATCTATAAAATGCATGCTTAATAATTGTGCTATAGGCTGCATGCACTGCATACAGAATATATCTGAAATTCTGGATAACACGTCACATATTTGGTGAAGCTAGTAACAATCCATAATGTTTTGTGGTCCTTAGATTGTTAGTATGTCTCTGGTTCATTTAAATTTGTATTACTTTTTTTTAAAAAAAATTGGGATGTAACAGGCATAAATCTATCTCTCTGGTACCCTACAGGGACTGCAGTGGCTTAGTGGCTAAGATGTTGAACTTGATGATGGGAGTTTGAGACCTGAGTGCTGCTTTCGTCTCTGTGCCAGCTCCTGCCAACCTAGCAGTTTGAAAGAAAGAAATTGCAAGTAGATAAATAGGGACCACTTCAGTGGGAAGGTAAACAATGTTCCGTGCACGGCGGTGTCTAGTCATGCCTGCCACATATCCATGGAACCGTCGGCAGAGACAGACAGTGCTGGCCCTTTGGCTATAAACAGAGATAAACACTGAACCCTATGACTTGGCTTTCAAGCAAGAGTGACTTTCACCTTTACCTGGTAGCCTAACCTTTTACAAGCAAATGAAATGATGGAACTCTCTCCCCCCCCACACACACACACACACACCCCTCCAATTTATAGGAGTTTTCCTACAGTTTTTAATGTGGTGTAAATTGCATTCTCAAAAATAAAAGGATGCCCATGTTAAGCTAATTGCTCTTCCTTTTAATAAACTTTTTCATTTCTAGCAATCGGTTTTGGAAAGTGTGCTGAACTTGGAAACTAGATGGGCTGTGAGCAGTACTACCAAGAGTTACTGCCCAACCCTACAAACATGGGAATGGACTGAGAAATGATGATCTGGTGGTGTTAAGGCATGGTTGAGGATCAAAGGGAAGACAACAAATAGTGGCTAAGACAAAACCTTTGCTTCATCTTGGCACTGCCTTTTGAAGATGAATCAAGATGATCAAAAGATGGTTACAGGACTCTTTGAAGTTGCTGAGTACCTCTGATAAAAAAAGATGATGGCTGTAATCCTCCCAGTCACACCTTTTCTAAAAAATAAATTCCCTTGAGCTCAGTTGAGATGATTCCTCCACGACTCTTGATTGGATTTGATTATATTCTCAATTTCAGCAGGGAAGGATATTATCTAGAGTAGCAGAATTCAAAAATAACTTCACTTGATGTCCCACAATTAGTCGGATGAAAGGGTGACTCCTTTCAACTGTATGGTTACCTGTTGCTTTTATGCCTGCTGGCTAGACTCCTCTTGAAGAGGAATGGAGAGTTTGCTTTGCAGCTCTGCTGTGTTGTATTCGTCGTGCAGCTTGGATTTCAGTTAGGGGACATTAGGGTGGCAGGCATCGCTAGAAGGGCCACCGATCCTGTTTCCTGTTCTTTTAAGTCATTTAATCAAAGGTTTCCCTTGCTCGAAAGCCAGTCGTATCCGACTCTAGGGCTCAGTGCTCATCTCTGTTTCAAAGCTGAAGAGCCAGTGTTGTCTGCTTCTGCAGACGTTTCCGTGGTCGTGTGGCCAGCGGATCGCTGTTTACCTTCCCGCCGAAGTGGTCCCTATTGATCTACTTGCAATTTCTTGCTTTCAAACTGCTAGGTTGGCAGGAGCTGGGACAAAGACGGGAGCTCACTCCGTCCTGCAGCACTCGGGAATCGAACTGCTGACCTTCCATAAGAACAGCCTTGCTGGAACAGGCCACAGCCCATCCAGTCCAGCATTCTGTCTCACACAGTGGCTCACCATTTCCTTCAGGGTATTCCCAAGGAGATGCCTTCACCTGCTTAGGATTCCCTGGAAATGGCATTGAGAGATATCCTGCCTATCTCTCCAACCCCGGAATTGTCCTTAAGTATCCATAATTATAGCCATTGATACCCTTGTCCTCCATGAACTTGTCTAATCCTTTCTTAAAGCTGTCAAGATTGACAGCTGTCACCACTTCTTCTGGCAGGGAGTTCCATAGACCAGTAATCCTCTGGGTGAAAAAGTACTTTCTCTTATTTGTTTGAGAACTAGCACCCAAAAGTTTCATCGAGTGTCCCCTAGTTCTAGTGTTGTGCGATAGGGAAAACAGTTCCGGCTTCCCAGTCAGCGTCTTAGCCACTTGAGCCACCGCAGGTTAAAGGGATCTTATTTCACCCCCAGGTTAAAAACGTTTCCGAGCTAGCCAAGCTGTTCCACCGCCACCCAAATCTGTTATTTCTCTCCCAGCGATGTGTCAAAGATGAAGGTACTGGATCCGAGAATGCGGATTGAAAAGTGGGGGGTGGGGTGGGGGGTGGGGTGGTGTGGGGGGCAATGACATCTATCAGGAGGATCTGGCAGTCTTCAAGCATCTGCGAAATAAACACTTTGTTGTTCCCATTCCCCCACTTGTTGGGGCTGATGAAGAGTGGGAGATGGGTAATTAATTGCCTGCGCTACTCTACGGGACTGGCTGGGCGAGCGCATGCATGAGAATGGGCACCATGTGGGCCAACGGGGGGGCGGGGGGGGGAGAGGCTTGGCAGCTCGGCAGACATCAAAGGCTGCCCAACTTCGGCTGGACCGAGGTATAAAAAGTGGCCCACCCTGGACGGACGGAGGGAGCGCCTCGCACAAAGGCTGACCTGCTTGCTGGCAAGGACCCACGGAGGGAACAAGATCGGTGGGGAAGGGAAGGAATTTGGGATCGAGGGAACAGGATCGATTAGGAAGGAAAGGAATTTGAGATCGAGGGAAGGATTGATTGGGAAGGAATTTTGGATCGAGGGAAGGATCGATTAGGAAGGAAAGGAATTTTGGATCGAGGGAAGGATCGATTAGGAAGGAAAGGAATTTGAGATCGAGGAAAGGATTGATTGGGAAGGAAAGGAATTTGGGGTCGAGGGAACAGGATCGATTGGGAAGGAAAGGAATTTGAGATCGAGGGAAGGATTGATTGGGAAGGAATTTTGGATCGAGGGAAGGATCGATTAGGAAGGAAAGGAATTTGAGATCGAGGGAAGGATTGATTGGGAAGGAATTTTGGATCGAGGGAAGGATCGATTAGGAAGGAAAGGAATTTTGGATCGAGGGAAGGATCGATTAGGAAGGAAAGGAATTTGAGATCGAGGAAAGGATTGATTGGGAAGGAAAGGAATTTGGGGTCGAGGGAACAGGATCGATTGGGAAGGAAAGGAATTTGAGATCGAGGGAAGGATTGATTGGGAAGGAATTTTGGATCGAGGGAAGGATCGATTAGGAAGGAAAGGAATTTGAGATCGAGGGAAGGATTGATTGGGAAGGAATTTTGGATCGAGGGAAGGATCGATTAGGAAGGAAAGGAATTTGAGATCGAGCGAAGGATCGATTGGGAAGGAATTTTGGATCGAGGGAAGGATCGATTAGGAAGGAAAGGAATTTTGGATCGAGGGAAGGATCGATTAGGAAGGAAAGGAATTTTGGATCGAGGGAAGGATCGATTAGGAATGAAAGGAATTTGAGATCGAGCGAAGGATTGATTGGGAAGGAATTTTGGATCGAGGGAAGGATCGATTAGGAAGGAAAGGAATTTGAGATCGAGCGAAGGATTGATTGGGAAGGAATTTTGGATCGAGGGAAGGATCGATTAGGAAGGAAAGGAATTTGGGATCGAGGAAACGGGAAAGAAACGCAGCCGGATTGAGGAGGAGGAACGGAGGGCAAAAGGCAGAAAGAGCGGCTGCGCGGGGTGGGGGAAGGGGGGAGTCAAGGATGCTGATTTAAAAGAAAGTTTAGAACAGGGTGGAAAAGATAGAGAGAAAGAAAGGCAGGAAGAATCGGGAAGTTGAACGAGGGAGAAAGTGGGAAGAATTAGGGGAGGAGAGAAAGAAAGAGAAATTAAAAGGAAGGGAGTTGGAGAGAGAGAGAGGGAGAGAAGGTTCTCTGTCTCCCCCCGAGCGCGGGAATCGAACCCTCCACGGCCGCGATGGCTCCGCCGAGCGCTTCTGCCTGGGCGCTGCTGCTGCTGCTGCTGCTGGCGGCTCTCCTCCTCCTGCCGGGGCTGTCCCGCTCCGATCCTGCCGCCGCCGCCGCCGCCGCCGCCGGGCACCTCCGCCGCTCGCCCGCGGCGCTCCTCCGCTACCCGGCCTACATGATGCAGCTCTACCGGGCGCTGTCGCGGGGGGGCGGCGGCCCCCCATCCTCCTCCTCGGCCCACCACGCCGCCCTGCTGCGCGACTCCGACGCCGTCCTCAGCCTGGTGGCGAAAGGTACGTCCGTGTGTGTGTGTGTGTGTGTGTGTGTGTGTGTGTGTGTGTGTGTGTGTGTGTGTGTGTGTGTGTGTGTGTGTGTGTGTGTGTGTGTGTGTGTGTGTGTGTGTGTGTGTGTATGGGTGCGTGTGTGGGACGACGGGATGTTATTCCCCCTCCTTCAAACGCCTGCTCTTAATCTTTGGTTTTCAATACTTCTTTAACCATCCCCATGTCAGCCTTTGGTCATTTCATTTCATTTCATGTTTAATTTATATACCGCTTTACTCTACCCAGTGGGTGACTCAAAGCGGCTTACACGGGTTTTATATATATGGGTCCATACAATCAGTAACACAATGATACAATACAGCAAAAATGCAGGAAAAATACAATAATACAATATATCAATCACAAATGCAGCAATATAATACAGTTACTGTTACAATTACGAGAATCAAGTATAAAATTACAAATCACGGGTCATCCTTGTCGTCTCTGTTTCTCAAGTCTTGAACATGCATAGGCATGTTTTTCCAGTTTGCAGCTCGACCTTCAATCCTTTCCTTTCTGTATTCTGTATTCAATCTATTCTTCTTTTCAAAAGTTCTCCTTTATTAGCTGCCTGAAGCATAGGCGTCTTCACTTTTCTTTCTATAGCAATTCAAACTATGTCTCCTTCTCCTTCTCCTTCTCCTTCTCCTTCTCCTCCTTCTCCTTCTCCTTCTCCTTCTCCTCCTCCTCCTCCTCCTCCTCCTCCTTCTTCTTCTTCTTCTTCTTCTTCTTCTTCTTCTTCTTCTTCTTCTTCTTCTTATTATTATTATTATTATTATTATTATTATTATTATTATTATTATTATTATTATTATTATTATTATTATTATTATTATTATTATTATTATTATTATTATTATTATTATTATTATCATCACTACTACTACTATGCCCCACCACAATTGGTGTAAGCACTACTCTGGGCAGTTTACAACGATAAAGGAACAGACCATAGTACAGTACAGTAATATGAAAAGCAGAACAACTCAAATGGAATAAAAATGAATGATAAACATCAATTAAAACGTTGAGAATAAAATACCAACCTAGATGACATTAATAAATTCTGTAGTTTTGTTGTTGTCATTATGTGCGGTCAAGCTTTCTCTGACCTAGGGCAACTCTATGAGGTAGAGACCTCCCGAATGTTCTGTCCTCAACTGCCCTGCTCAGCTCTGGCAAATTCAGACCCGTGGTTTCCTTTAGGGAGTTGATCCATCTCCCTGTTAGGTCTTTCTCCTTTTCTGCTGCCTTCCTGCTTTTCCCCAGCATCTTTGCAACAGAGTCTTGCCTTTTCCTGATATGCCCAATGTAGTCTCAATGCTCTCCTTTTTGCCTCCAGAGAAAGTTTAGAACCAACTTCTTTCTGACAGTCTAGGGCTGTGTTGCTTAACCCTGGCACTCCAGGTGTCCTTGAACTTCAATTCCCAGAAGCCCTGACCAGCAGGAGTGCTGACTTGGGCTTCTGGTGGTAACTGAAGTCCAAGAACACCTGGACTGCCAAGGTTGGCCATCTATCACTGGTCTAGGGTACGCCCAAAACTCACCTCCAGCAGATCGAGGTTGACCTTCCCTTAAATGGGAAGCCTACCTTAATTGATCTCAAGTGGTTAAGACGCTGGACTTGATGACTGGTAGGTTGGCAGGTCAGCAGGTCGATACCGAGTACTGCAGGAACAGAATGAGCTCCCTCTCTGTCCCAGCTCCTGCCAACCTAGCAGTACGAAAGCAAGAAATTAAGTCCAGAAAATAAATAAATAAATTGCAAGTAGATAAATAGGGACCACTTCAGTGGGAAGGTAAACAGTGTTCCGTACACTCCAGTGTCTGCCACATGTCCACGGAAACGTCTGGCTCTTTGGCTATAAACAGAGATAAGCACTGAACTCTAGAGTCAGATACGACTGTCTTTCGAGCAAAGGTGCTCTTTACCTTTAATTCCCCCCACCCCTGTACCTTAATTTCTCCTGGGAAAAGTTTGCTTTTGTGGATCGGGGCCTCTGACACCCACTCACCCCCAACGTGGGCCATGCAATCCACATAGCTGGCCTTGGATGACCCCCAGAGATCTTCCTTGTGGATTGGAAGTGAGGACGGCGGGTGCTTGGATTGGTGTGAAGGTGAAAGGGAGAATGTGGGTGGGTGGGGGGAGATATGGTGCCCAAGCGTTCAGGGGAGAAGCCGTGCCCAGGTTTGCAGCTGACAAAACCCTTGGCACAAAGGGATTCTCTTGTCCCAGCTGGGTAGCAAAAGGTAAAGGTAAAGGTTTCCCTTGCTCGAAAGCCAGTCGTATCTGACTCTAGGGTGCAGTGCTCATCTCTGTTTCTAAGCCGAAGAGCCAGCGCTGTCTGCTTCTGCAGACATTTCCATGGTCATGTGGCAGGCATGACTAGACACCGGAGCGCACGGAACGCTGTTACCTTCCCACCAAAGTGGTCCCTATTTATCTACTTGCAATTTCTTGCTTTCAAACTGGTAGGTTGGCAGGAGCTGGGACAAAGACGGGAACTCATTTCCGTCCTGCAGTCCTCGGGAATCGAACTGCTGACCTTCTGCTTCCCAGTCAGCATCTTAGCCACTTGAGCCACTGCAGTTTGCAGTAGCAAACAGGTGAGTAAATAAAAAACAAACAAACTTCGTGTCAGAAATTATTCTGGGTTGAAAGGATTTTTGCTGGAGAAACTCCACTCAGGGGACGCTCCTTTCATGTCCCCAAGATCTGTCATGCAGCACTCGGGTATCAAACCCCGACCTTCTAGTCTCCAAGCTCAGCATCTTAACCACTAAGTCACCCGCAGTGCTGTAGCAAACAGGTAAAGCATATGAGAAAAGGGAAAAGGCAGGAGGATGTCAAAAGCCATCCTTGGCTATCAAGGACTCTGAAAAGTAGGGCTTTCCCTTCTTCTTCTTCTTCTTCTGTCACCCCATTCTTGTCACCCCAGCCCAAGCAGAAAAATCAACAGATCAGAAGCCCTAATTGGTGATTAGCTCATCCAAAAGGATTCTTTAATAGCCTTCAAAAGAACAATCCTAGATATAGGGATGTAGAAAGTTCAATGCAAGGAGATTTGGCTCCATGAGCCAATTAACCAACTGATGTGTTGTACTAAGAGCGACAAGAAGATTAGGTGGTTGGTTGGAGCTTGCAGTATGGTGTGGAGGATCAGAGGTTAGCAAGTAATTCATTTTATAGATGATAAGGAATCCTTGGTTTTCTTCTAAACATTAGCAACTTGCGAACTGCCCAGAGTGCTATGAGGCAGTCTATAAGTGTGATTGCTTTGCTTTTAAAGGTAAAGTGAAAGTCAGTTTTGCTTGAAAGTCAGTCATTTCCGGCTCTAGGGCTCAGTGCTCGTCTCTGCTTACAGCCAAAGAGCCAGCACTGTTTGCATCTGTAGACATTTCCATGGTCATGTGGCAGGCATGACTAGACACTGGAGCACACGGAATGCTGTTACCTTCCCACCAAAGTGGTGCCTTTTTATCCATTCGCAATTTCTTGAACTGCTAGGTCGGCAGGAGCTGGGACAGCTCACTCCGTCGTGCAGCACTAGGGTCTCTAACTGCTGACCTGCTGACCTTCCAGGTTCCCAATTGCTTATATTTTGGAAATGCAGGACAAGACCTTGTGGATGCATGGTCTGGCCTTCTAGATACAGTAAAACCTCGCATAAAGAGTGCCTTGCTTAGAGACTAATTCGCTTAAAGAGCAGAATTTTCTCTGAATGATCGCCTCGCTTAACAACTAAAACCAATCAAAAACTCGCTTAACAACTAAATTGGGGTTTGCGATCCCTCCCGCCAGAAGTCACAATTGGTCACTTATAATGGTGTTTCGCTTAAAGAGCAAACTCACTTAATGAGCAATCCTGTGGAATGCATTATGCTCTTTAAGCGAGGTACCACTGTATATAACTTGTTTTCATACGGTAGTTGTGGAAGTCAATTTGCCAGCTTTTGGTCAACCTCCCGGTGACAAGCGTCTCCATATTTAGCCAGTCAGGTTCTTGGACTACAGACACGCCAGCGGGACTGTACTAAAAGCTAGATCAGGGGTTTCCAACCTAAGGCCTGTGGGCCAGATCCGGCCCATGGCACCATTTCATGTGGCTCCCCCACCCCTCCAAGGGCATTCAATAAACAAAATTGCTACCCCCCTTTGAAGCTGTCGGGACAAAATGGCTACCCCCCATTGTGCAGGCAGGGCAAAATAGCTGTCTGGCCCTCGAAGCTGACTAAGAGAGCGTGACCTGGCCTCTGGCTTGAAAAGGTTGGGAACTCCTGAGCTAGATAGTTGGCGTGCTAGAAAAGCTTTTGAGAACCCATGCTTTCTCCACAGCCTGATGAGGCAGCAAAGCATGAATCTGTGAAAGACACAGGATCACAATCAGAACTTACAAAGGACTCTGGAGTTTTTGATTCCCATAACTTACCTTCTAACCCCTTCAACAGACTTGTAAGATAGATCACTACCAACACTTTGTTAAGTAGATCAGGCTTTCTTTCCCATTTATTACTGTTTCATTTCAGTTTGACATGCATATGTGCGTCCAAGGAAGGCAGTTTTAAGGGCTTCTATAATCAGGTTTAAGAGCCTTTCCCACTTTCATCATCCTCAAAAGCTTTCCTTAAAAAATAATAAGTATTTCCACCCTTTCCTCCTGATACCAGAGCCTAGATTGTTTCCTTTTGCTCATTCATTCATTCAATTTGTACCTTCTAGTGCTAGAGAGACGAGCCTCTCTGGCAGATGGAACCCTTAGGGAGCCTCTCCGATCTGCTCTGGTAAGACAGGCCAGTGTCCTTGGGGTGATGCAGTCTCTTAAATACCCTGGTCCACTGCCATGTAGGGCTTGAAAGGTCATTATCAGCACCTTCAATTGCACCCAGAGGCACACTGGCAGCCAATGCAGCTCCCACAGCAGGGGAGAGGCGTGGGCATAACACCCACACCCCAGCACTATGCAGGCAGCCGCATTCTGCACCAGTTGCAGCCTTCGAATGGTCATCAAGGGCAGCCCCATGTAGAGCGCATTGCAGCAGTCTAGTCTGCAGGTGACCAGAACATGTGTGACCATGAGCAAGGAGTCCCGGTCCAGCAGCGGCCGTAACTGGCCGGTTGCTTAACAATCACAAGCTCTGCAGTAAGCTATTGCTAATTTTTCATCCTATTAAAAAGCATCATGTGTAAATACTGCAATATTCAACAACAACAACATTTGGATTTGTATGCTGCCCACTCGACAACGTGACTCCAGGCGGCTCGCAGAAATGATACAGCATTTAATACACATAATACATACTATGTAAAGAAATATACATATTACAACACGATGAAATACAATAGAATAATAATAAATAAATCACAGTATCATATAATTTCATGTCAGAGATTACTCTGGGTTGAAAGGATTTTTGCTGGAGAAACTCTGCTCAGGGGATGCCCAAATGAGGCTCCTTTCATGTCCCCAAGTACAGCCCTTGTGTATCGAAACTTGACCTTCCAGTCTCCAGCTCAGCATCTTAACCACTAAGCCACCATGGGAGCTGCAATAGCCAATGGAATATACTGCATTGTTCGGTGATCCTGCATCCAAAACTGATGCCTTCCCCCTTATTTTAAACATGCCGTTCCCTCCCCATTCATAACCATCCCTTCTTTTTGCTGCCTTCCAGATTCTCACCAGTTTGGAGACCACTGGGTCTTCTCTTTCGACATGACTTCCATTTCCAGCAGCTTGGATGTGAGGCTGGCTGAGCTCCGGGTTGACCTCTCCTCCTTCTCCCTGGCCAACAATATCACCATCAGCATCTACCACATCCACAACCACATGTGCCATGGAAACCAGACCTGTACAGAGAAACTCTTCCTGGGCTCTTTCAACAGTAGCAGCAGTTCCCTTGTCCATTCTGCCTGGAAAGTCTTCAACATCACCTCCTTGCTCCGCTTCTGGCTCTACCAGGGAGGGCCCTCAGGTCACGATACCCTAGATGTCCAGGAGCAGGACTGGACTGAAAATCGCCTAGATAACAGCAATAATGAAGGGATCAGCGGATGCTCCACCAATGGCTTTGAGAACACCTGTGACTTCAGTCCAACCCCACAAGTGCCATTCCAGAGCATGAAAGAACAAGTTCTTCTGGTTGTCTTCTCCAAAGATAAAGAACAGATGGAACCCTCTCAGGGATCAAGCCTCATCAGGGTGGTAGAGATGTCCAAATATGTCATGTCGGATGATGCACACAAAGAGCCCAGGGGCCGACGGCACCGACGGAACAGGAAGCAAAGAAAAAGGATCAAAGGGAGCGAAGCTGACGTGTTTGGCTTTGCCGAAGAGAATAAATCCCTGTGCAAGAGAGTTGATATGATTGTGGACTTTGAGAAGACTGGTTTTGGAAAGTGGATTCTACATCCCAAGAAGTATAATGCATACCGTTGTGAGGGGGAGTGCCCGACACCTGTGGATGAAACCTTTAAGCCAACCAACCATGCATATATGCAGGTAAGTGAGAGATGCAGTTAGAGATACTTTAGATAGATTTGGGAGATTTTAAATGAAAGGGAGGGGGCAGCACCAAAGCATCTACCTCTCAACTTCTTATGGTTATCTTTAAACCAGATGTGGACCTGATAGCTCTTCAAAACAAGGAACCCATTTGGTCATTGACAGCCATTCTGTTATACTTGAAGCATTTCCTAAACTTTGGTTTTTGGACTTCAATTCCTAGACGCCTAAATCAATTCCCCAAAGCACTGATCAGCCAACATACTGATTTAGGCTTCTGGGAATTGAAGTCCACTAGCGTTCTGCAGAACATAGTTTGGGAAATGCTGTGTTAGAGGATGGTTGTTTGTAAAATAAGATGCAAGCCACTCTTCATATCCTTGAGCTCACATATATCCAACAGCCATAATGCCTGTGGCACTCTGGGAGCAGTAGTAAAGTTTTGTAACTCTACCCAAAATCTATGCCTTCTCCCAGTTGACACCTTTCCTTGATGATCCCTCAAGAGTGCTCTTAGGTCTAAAACTCCAAGTTAAGATTTCTGAACAAATTAATATTTATTAATATATATTTTTAGAGTCAATGAGGTATTGCAGATAGTGTTAGTACAGGACTCTGAAAGCCTGGGTTTGAATCTCAACTCAGCTCAGAAAATCACTGGGGTGGGAGGAGTGGTAATGGTAAGCCACATCTTTGAACATCTCATATGCTTTGGGTCACTCTGAGCCCTGGTAGTGCAGTGGTTAAACCACTGTACTGCAGTAAAAATGTTGTGAATTTGATCCTGATGGGGATCAAGGTTGACTCAGCCTTTCATCCTTCAGTGGTCAGTAAAATGAGTACCCAGCATTTTGGGGGCAAAATGCTAATTAGCTTGTGAACCGCTTAGTGCACTAAGCGCTATCTTACTGTATAATTGTAATTGCTTTGCCTTGCTCTAAGTCAGAAATGATTTGACAGCAAAGAGAAGGATTTACAGTGTTGATTTTTTTAAACAATAAACTACAGCAAACCATAGAATAGAAGCACGGAGCGCACTATAATAATCCTTTGGAATGATCTGCACCAAATGCCCAGGGATTTTAAAAGGGGTGGGTTGGGGAGATTGCCAGAGAAAAGACAGAGGAGAGAGGATGATGACTAGTCATGATGATGCCAGCATTGAAAACAGCATGCTGCTGATTTGCAGCTTGGGAAAGTAACTTTCACTTTATTATTATGTCTAGAGATCAGCCATGTTAGATGCACAAGACTAAAAAGCAAAGACAAAACATATGGTATTTATAGTCAAATAAAAGCAAATTGATATTCAGATTATAGACAATCCCTAGATTTACCAGTTTGACGATTCCTAGACTTCTCTCGTGTCCTTCGAATGGGACTTCTTCTGAAATCTGTAAAGGCCAATGCTGTGCATTAATTTAAGACAGGATGTGCCCCACTTTAGAGAGGGTGATTCTGGCTAGTCCCAAGTCTGATTTGAAAGATAAAGAACCATCCTAAGGAGGGAGAGGAGGGGCTCTGAAATTGGCCATCAACACTCCACACCTGCACGGAGGACTCTCTCCATTCCAGACATTCCTCAGAGATTTCTCTACTGAGAGACCATCTCGCAACGCTTTGCTCTCATGACGAGACAGCAGTTGTCCATCCTGGGCCACTAAGCATCCTTAACTGCCCTGTCCATGGCAGAGGAAGGTTCTTTGATGAGCCTGCTTTAGATTCTGGAAGCAGAAGGTGGTGGTGGTGGTGGTGGAGGAGGAGGAGGAGAGGACATTTTGCTCTTCATCTCAGGAGGCAAAAGTCTGGGACTGACTCTGGTCTAATTGGTCCATGGCTAGTCTTTCTAAAGCACCAAACTCAGAATATCTTGCTCAGAGTCAGAGGCTGCAAATGTTACTTGTCTGGCATTCATATTTTAAATTTTGAAAATGTTTTCAGTAATTGTTTTTGATATTTAATGTTTAATTAAGAGCCCTGGTGGCACAGTGGTTAAACTGCTGTACTACAGCCAGAAGGTTGTGAGTTCAGTCCTGACTAAGAATCAAGGTTGACTCAGCCTTCCATCCTTCCAAGGTCGGTAAAATGAGTATCCAGCTTATTGGGGGCAAAATGCTAATTAACTTGTTAACCAGCCAGAGAGTGCACTAAGTGCTAAGGGGCAATAAGGTAAAGGTTTCCCTTGCTCGAAAGCCAGTCGTATCCAACTCTAGGGTTCAGTGGTCATCTTTGTTTCAAAGCCAAAGAGCCAGCGCTGTCTGCTTCTACAGGTGTTTCCATGGTCATGTGGCAGGCATGACTAGACACCGGAGTGCACGGAACTCTGTTTACCTTCCCACCAAAGTGGTCCCTATTGATCTACTTGCAATGTCTTGCTTCCGAACTGCTAGGTTGGCCGGAGCTGGGACAAAGATGGGAGCTCATTCCGTCTTGCAGTACTCTGGTATCAAACTGCTGAAATTCTAATTGCTATTGTGAATTATTTTTAATATACTGTACAGTAGTTTTGTATACTATTTTAAACTTATTATTAGACTGTTTAATAAGCTACCTTGTTGAGGGACTCTGAGAGGTGTAGTTTCAAAGACTAACATTTCCAAAATCTGTTCAGAGTGGGAAGTTATCATGGTGGGAAGGTTGGGGTAAGTCAGTTTTTGTGGCTAATGCTTCCATGCTCTAATACAGCATTTCCCAAACTTACTCTATTGTGGAACACTTTACAAATCCTAAAATCTTAATGGAACATTGTGACATTGTAGCTTTTTACAACTGACAATGGAAAATTCCCAGTTGTTATTTAAACTTGCTACAAAGCCAACCCTTACTGATTTGCAAATGGTTGCAATACAAACTTCTCTTGCAAGCTTCTTCTTCTTCTTCCTGCACCCCACCCCCTCCTCCATGTCCTGATCAAACCCTGGACTGCCAAAATGAAGCCACGTTCTTGGCTTTGGCATTGCCCAAACCCAAGTCCTCATCGGTGTATGCCTCTGGCAGCAATCTGCAGACCAGTAAATGAGCCAGATTCTGTATCTCTCCACGTTCACACAGCATGTTGTTGTCCACCAGCAGCCCCCACTTGATTATGTTGGTCTTGCATTGAGGGAGTCCAGTCCTCAGCCAATTCAGGGTCCTCCAGATGATGTAGGAGAGGTTGTAGGAGAGGTTGAGTTCTTCAACCAGATTCTCCTTTAATGTTGTTTCTTGTCCAGTGAGCTCCTTCCTCCATCTTCTAATTCGGTTTTGCTCTTGTGTACCCTCAAGAATGTTTGTTCTTGTCATGAAGCTCTTCCTGGATCTGAGCTGGTGGACTTGCAGCTCATCTCTGTTCAGAGGGTGTCGAGGGTCGTTCTCTTGCTTAGTTCATAGAAAGGATGGATACAAAACAAATGTTGTGGCATTACACATTTGCCAATGAGTTTTACCAGAATTTCACATTTTTTCATGGAACACTTTATTGACCGTCTATGGAACACCAGCGTTCCACGGAACATAGTTTGGGAAATGCTGTTCTAATGCAATTTCCCTTTCTTTCCCTTGTAGAGCTTGCTGAAGTTGTACCAACCCAACCGGGTGCCTTGTGTAGCCTGTGCTCCAGTAAAGATGAGCCCACTCTCCATGCTTTACTACGAGAAGGCCGGGGTGATGATCCGCCACCACCAGGACATGATCATTGACGAATGTGGCTGCCATTGACCTAATGGTCAAGGAGATCTTCAGCAACCAGCTTCCCAAGATCCAAATTGTTTTCCTGTTAGCAACAAAGATCCACAACAACACCTTTCCAGAAAAATCCCAGGGAGACTGGTTGACCATTTACACTAAGAAAGAGAATGCGCATCGCCAAAGCAAGAACCAAAGAGGGCAAGGATTTGAAGACATCTGCCTAATGTTAATTTATATATACAGATGCAAAACTGGAAGCCTATTTTTAAAAAGAATTTAAACAGAGTTAGTGTTATCTCTCTCCTGAGTAAGGAAGGCTAGAACCAGCCAACCAGTATGACTTGCTGAGTCTGCTCTCCAGGTCCTGCTAACTGTGGATCAAAGACTTTAGAGTTTGTGATCTCCCTCCTTATAGTTCATCATATTTTACTCAGAATTGGGGCCGTCAGCCCTTCCATCAGAGGGCAGGTTCAGGAGGAGAACTGATCTTTCACAGCCTTTTGGACAGAGAGATGTCTTGCATTAAAAAAAGCCCATAGGGTCTTGTCCTCAGAAGCCTGACCACAACATGATGGAGATTAGAAGGAAACACCTTTCCCAATGGATTTTGAGCCTGCTTCCAGGACAAGCCCTCAAAGAAGAGTGAGGTCCCAGTGCTGGCTCCAGATCCAGCAACACAAACCCAATGATCTTGGACTACAGTATACGATATGTCACTGATTCTTTAAATAAATGCAATACAAAGCAGAAATAAAAGAATGGTTACTGTGTCTTTGTTATCCTTAGTAAACGTCTCCCTTACTTGAAAGCCAGTCGTGTCCAACTCTAGAGGGCGGTGCACATCTCTGTTTACAGCCCAAGAGCCAGTGCTGTCTGCATCTGCATATGTTTCCATGGTCATGTGGCAGGCATGACATGATGCTGGAGCGCAGAAAACACTGTTATCTTTCCTGCCAAAACAGTACCTATTTATCTACTTGCAATCTCTTGCTTTCGAACTGCTAGGTTGGCAGGAGCTGGGACAGAGCCAGGAACTCACTCCATTGTGCAGCACTCGGGTCTTGAACTGCTAACCTGCCAGCTTTCCAGTTGTCAAGATCAGCCATCTTAAATACTAAGGCACTGTGCCCCCCTCCCTTGTTATCCTTACCTGCATGGGACTTACACATAACACAGAATTGTGTGGCCATCCACTGTAGTGCTCTTCATGAACAGAGCAAAATTGTGTCTTATTCTCCTTAAAATATGTTTTTAATACCATCCCTTTTTTTGCTCTTCCTTTATCTTTAGTAAGGGACTGTGGTGGTCTAGTGGTTAAGACGCTGAACTTGATGACTTGAAGTGGCTGGCTCTTTGGCTATAAATGGAGATGAACACTGAACCCTAGAGTCGGCTACAACTAGCTTTCGAGCAAGGGCAACTTTTACCTTTACTTTAATAAAATTGTCTTCATTTAATTATGGCCACATTAGGTAACAAACCACAACTTTAGCAACACACAAACCACATTTTAGGGACAGAGATTTAAGATGGACAAGGAAGGGGGGGAGAGTAATGGAATATTTACTAAACAGTTTATGTTTCTTATTTACAGGCCTGGTCAAAACTCTCCCTTCCCCAACTTCAGAAAGTAACTGTGTGGATTGTTGGATTTGAGGAGCTATAGGGGCTAAAGTCAACTTTTCTGGTCCTCATCCCCCCCACCCCTGCAAGGTTGAAGGAAAATTTGGGTCACAGCCTTTGATATGGTGTCTGGACTCTTTTGTGTAGTGGATGTTTGCGTAACCAGGAAGAAACCCCTGTTTCCCCCAAGGAGTCTTGCTGTCATCATGGGAAGTGAGAAACCAGACACTTGTCCGTAGCTCAGCTCTGCAGTGTGTATAGGACAGGCAAGAGGATCATTCATGCTCATAAACAGCTAATTGACCTGGTGAAAATCCAGCAAGTTGAGTCAAGGGTCACTTCCCAGGAGGTAGCTATTCCAGGAAGACCTTCAGGGGATAAAAAAGCTTCTTGCCAGCAGCCTTCTTCTTCTGCTGTATCCGAATCCAAATATTGGCAATCATCATGGTGCTCTTGAGAATATAACACAGTGGCCTTCCATTTGCCTTCCGTATCGCAGCATGACACCCGTACCACTGTTCCAGCTCCGCGAGTCACTTTCTGGTCCTGAGCAATTTTGGCACGCAATGTCCGCGTCAGTCCCAGACCAGGATTGATGAAACTTCTGCCCTTCATCAAAATGGATTCAAGTGGGATTTAATCCACTTGGGGACCATCATTCTTTCCTGTGGACTTCGGCACCCAAGGCCGTAAGTCCTCAAGGTGGTCAGGTTAGTTAACCTCTGCCTGACACTCAGCGGTGAGTGGCTGGCAGTATGGTCTACTCTATTACTAAAGCAGGATAACCTGGCCAGACTCTCTGCCAGCAGCCTACTTTCCATTTTTGCACCACGAAGTCGCACATTTGAGGCCAAGAGGGAGAAGAGCCTGGAAAGTTATTTCATGAAAAAAGGATGGTTCCAAGTCAAAATCACAAATTAAATATAATTATAGCACATTTTGCAAATGTAATCTGTTACTCGTTAGTGATAATATTAGTTCAGTTACCTTTAGTGACCTTTCCCAGGACATTAGAACGCTGCGAGGTATTGGCCTAGGATACAAAATGCACCTAATGTGTGAGGTTACACGCCCCCCGCCCCCCCCCCCAAAAAAGTGGTTCAATCTTGTAATTGCATCATAGAACTTGAATTGTGGTCTAGTGGCCAGAATCTCCGGTGAGTTGAGAGACTATATCCTTTTGTTGGTATCTATCTAAGATACAGAGAGAAGTAGCAGTAGACACTGAGTGAACTAAGGAAGAGAATGATCCTTGACATCCTCTGAATGGATATGAGCTGCAAGTCCACTGGCTCAGATCCAGGAAGAGCTGGAAAAGGAATAACATTAAAGGAGGATATAGCTGAGGATCTCAACCTCCCCTACATCTCTTGGAGGACCCTGAATAGGTTGAGGGTCAGAGTCCCTAAATGCAAGACCAACATGCTCAAGTGGGGGCTGCTGGTGGACAACAACATGCTGCGTGAATGTAGAGAGATACAGAATCCAGCTCATTTACCGGTCTGCTGATTAATGCCAGAAACAGGCACCAATGAGGACTTATGTTTGGCCAGTGACAAAGCCAAGAAAGTGGCTTCATTTTGGCAGTCCAGGATTTGATCGATAGAAGAAGAATCTGTATACATCTCTTACACCAGGAGTTCTCAACCTTTTAAAGCCGGGGGCCGAGTCACGCTCCCTCAGACAGCTTTTGAGGGGGCCGGACGGCCATTTTGCCCTTCCTCCACCACATGGCACTTCCTGGTGTGGTGGAGGTGGTGTTGGGCCACATGAAATGGCACCACAGGCCACAGCCAGCCTGCGGGCCACAGGTTGAGAATCACTGCCTTACACATTTTGCAACATACTGTATATTTTAAAAAATAATGCTAAATTTTGAACGTAGATTATGTTCTGAAGATTTTATGATTTATGATCTTATTTTCATTCCAGTGCTGGTGGTGGTGGAAGGAGCATTGAAAGTGTTATATACCTGTGTGTGTGTGTGTGTGTGTGTGTGTGTGTGTAAAAATAAAGTGTTATATACCTCTGTGTGTGTGTGTGTGTGTGTGTGTGTGTGTGTGTGTGTGTGTGTGTGTGTGTGTAAAAATAACCTAAAATGTTTTTCCCATTCATAACGGATGTTAGGTTTTGATTTCCCAGGCATTTTCTGTGCTAAGTCTTACAAGAAGGTGAGTAGGCAGCTGGCCTTCGAACAAATCCGTCTCTCTATGTCAGAGGTCCCATCGCTTTCAATCCACATCAGCCTTAGCAAATAAACAGAGTGTGTCTGGGTCTCAACCCTGTGGCCTGCCTGCAAGCAGGGAGCAGAGGCATTGACTGGTGTATTCAGACAGTGTTTCACACTGTCAGCCCCCAGCAATTAAAGAGTGACTAGAGGCTAATTTGCAAGACTGGTTGTCCATAACGAAGAAGCCCCCTCCCCTCCAGCCTGAATGTACCAAGAGCAACAGAAGAAGTGGGTGGGGATTATGCTATGGCTTCATCACTATTTTCCCCTCAAAGGTTTGGTGCCATTTGCCCTACACCGACTTCCAGAATTCCCTAGATAGGATTTGGGAATTCTATGCCAATACATATGTTTTCAGAGTATTAAGAGATTATCATCCAATATTACTCACTCTGCACTTACCATTTTGAAAAGTGATGACAGTTCTGAGATTTGGGATATCGAAGATTAACAGTTCTTGCCACACCATGTTACTAAATTACCTCAAGACAGAGGCAAGGGTATGTGACATCTCTATAACACACACAGACACACACACACACGCGCGCGCGCACGCACGCATGCACATGCGCGCGCACGCACGCACGCACACACACACACGCGCACGCACACACACACACACACACAGAAATATTATCACCTACACTTCTCTTTGGATTTCATTCAAGGACCTACAGAGCTCTGCACCCCTTTTGTTATTTTTTTGCCAAGTCAATTTGCTTGTAAAGGTAAAGGTCCCTCTTGCTTGAAAGCCAGTCATATCTGACTCTAGGGTTCAGTTCTCATCTCTGTCTATAGCCAAAAAGCCAGCACTGTCCGTGTCTGTAGATGTGGCAGACATACCTCGACACTGGAGTGCATGGAACACTGTTACCTTCCTACCAACGTGGTCCCTATTTATCTCCTTGCAATTTCTTGCTTCCGAACTGCTAGGTTGGCAGAAGCTAGGATAGAGATGGTAGCTCACTCCGTTGTGCAGTACTTGGGTCTTGAACTGCTGACTTGCCGACCTTCCAGTCATCAAGTTCAGCATTTTAACCACTAAGCCACTGCAGTCCCCTGTAGATTTCCTTGTAGATTTGTGAAAATAAAGAGCAGATAAGGCGAGAGTCATATACGTCACTGTGAACTTAATGGGAATGAAAATGGAGTACTGTATCAGTAAGGCTATTGAAATACAGGAGTTAGTCTTTAAGGTGCCACATTATGTTTGTTTATGTTTATTCAATTTTATATCCCGCCCTACTCAACACATGGCCGACTCAGGGCGGCTAACAACATATAAATGACCCTGGGACACCCCACAGGGTTTACATAAAGATACAATATTCAAATTATAGTAATAAATACAATGTTATAAGTAAATACAGTATAAGGCAGGACAGTCAACAATAATACAAATAATACAAATATCAGCACCACATCAAAATAATATATCAATAATTACAATAGTATCACAAAGGATGAAAACATCACGTAATATAACAACATTACCAAAGTACCAGATGCGCCAGGAGCCAGGTGCGTGGCGGCAAAGTTCCTCCCGGCACCCCTCACCTTTTAAGTCCTAGGCGAGGGGGGGAGGGCGGAGCCCCAGGACGCCGGCCGATGGAATGGCCGGCAGGACCTCTTCGCCCTCGCCGGGGCCGAGCGCGCAGCGGCAAAGTTCCTCCCGGCACATTATTTTTTTGTCTTGTTTACTATTTGATATGCTTGCACAGACTAACACAGCTACCACTTCCAAAACTGCTATTAAAAAATAACATATAAGCATGCAGTCTCCCATTTTGTCAGTATGAATTGAAGCCCTTCGAATTGGTGTAGGCCAGCTCTTCCTGATCCAGTGCCTTCCACATGTGTGGAACCACATCTTTGAGCACCTCTAATCAGCACCAGGAAGGAGGTGAGTGTAAGCCTTTATGACTTTCCAGTCTGCTGGTCCTGATCGATCTCCAGTGATGACAAGGAAGTTTCCTCTTGGCACTTGGGTCCTTTCATAGTGATTAGATTCCTGACAAGCCAATTCTAACTTATAGCAAACCTTTCTAGGGTTTTTAACTGGCATCAAATATTGGGCCCAACACACCCAGAGCTTGTTTTGTAATGCTAGTTCCAGAATCTACATAGAACGATGGCAGCAAAAAGAACCACCCAAGAATGAGAGGAATTCCAAACTTGATAATAAAGTCTGAGAGACCAGGCAACAACAACAATGTAGTTGATTTTAATTTTATTTAATCCAAACCGCCAGAACGACCTCCAAATTCATGAACATATTGTACGTTCTGGCCCGATATGAATTACTAACACGAGGCAACTGAACGCGCTTAATCTTATTATTGTTGATATGGTATAATTTCTTCTGATGAAGATTACGATCGAAATATCCCTTACCGGAAGGATATAAATACTTTGCTCTTTGGATATTTTACTCTTTGGAATTATAAACTTTGCTCCTTGCAACAGATTTGATACTTTCCTGCAGTTCGGAACTACTCTCCTTATATTGACTGGACTCTATGAATCCTCTCTTTAGACATTACAAGTGCTCCAGCAAGTTGTATTGCTTTAAGAAACTTCAGTTGGTGAATTAACCATTTTTTGTTCATGAATTTGGAGGATGTTCTGGCTTTTTGGATTAAATACAACTAAAATCAACTACATTGTTGTTGCCTGGTCTCTCAGACTTTATTATCAAGTTCCAGAATCTAGGCTGGTTGGGTTGAGAATCTCTCTTGTTTGTGCCATAAAGCACTTCCAGGATCTGAGCTGGCAGACTTGAGGCACATACCTGCTCAGAAGACTTCGATGGTCATTCCCTTGCTTAGTTCTCTAATCCCAGGAACAGAAAACCGTTTGCGGCGAAATATCAAAGTAATGCAAATTGTCAATGTTCTAAAGCGTGCTTTAATGCACAAGTAGACCCGAAGCCCTTTCCAGATAAATTGGCTTTTCCAAGCTTCCTCAGGAATCTATGCACATAAAAACATATACATATCATAACCATACAATATCTACACCAATATACAATATTACATATATATACATCATATATACAACAGGGAAATGCATTTAAAGTAAATTACCTGCTTGCAATGTAGATATAGTTTCTTCAAGGTATTATAAATTTAATGAAAGTTTGGCAATGAAAAGCCTCTTATCCCATCTAAAACTCCCAAAGGATACCCCAGGTGGGAAGCTTTAAATTAATTTAAACACGTCAAATCACTGCCAGGATATTAAGAATTTCTTGGCACAAGAAGGCAATCAGCAAAGAAGTACTAAAGCAGATGAATAAAAATAAAACAAAAATAGTAAACGATAAAAGGCAGAAAGCTAGAATGGGCCATAGAATTAGTAATGAACAGCAAAAGATTGTTACAGCTGATCATGCAGAGTAAAATAAACAGGAGGGGAAATGCAGGATGGAGGACCAATTGGTTGTGGGACCATGGAGATGGGTTTGGATCCAGAACACCATTTAAAGCTTTACATCCAAGTAGCTAAGATAGGGGTGCCCAAAATTTTGGGCTGCAGGCTGCTCACATAGTTCAGGGGGCCGGTCATGTGGTTTAGCGGGCCGGTCACATGGTTCCTCCCACTGGAAGTTGAAGTAAAACACGCCTTGAAATCTGCTTTGCAACAGATATGTTTTGCAACAGGATGAGATATTTTTTTTAGTAAAGGTAAAGGTTTCCCTTGCTCGAAAGCCAGTTGTATCTGACTCTAGGGTTCAGTGCTCATCTCTGTTTCAAAGCCGAAGAGCCAGCGTTGTCTGCTTCTGCAGACATTTCCATGGTCATGTAGCAGGCATGACTAGACACCGGAGTGCATGGAACCCTGTTACCTTCCCACCGAAGTGGTTCCTATTTATCTACTTGCAATTTCTTGCTTTCGAACTGCTAGATTGGCAGGAGCTGGGACAAAGACGCGAGCTCATTCCGTCCTGCAGTACTCGGGAATTGAACTGCTGACCTTCCACCTCCCAGTCAGCGTCTTAGCCACTTGAGCCACTGCCATTTTCTCTGCTTAAACCAGGAGTGTCCAAACTACGGCCTGAGGGCCAGATCCGGCCCCTGATGCCAATTCATCTGGCCCATACCGCCCTTGTCATTCCTGGAAGTGGAAGTTCCTGAGATAGGATGACATCCAAACTCCATAAGGAGAGGATAAAAAAAACAAACCATCTGTAAGATGCTGTAAGATTCTTTTTTTCTTACCTTTGTGTCTTCCCATCATTTATGTGCAAATTCTTCAAATGCTTGAGGATCACATTGCAGACAAATACAGAAGCATCTAATTTGCTTCTTATGGTTTAGCCACTTGACTCATCTTGACACATCTAAACTCTTTCAGTTGACCATTTGCCAACACTTTTCAGCTTGTTTTATCCTTCTCACCATATCAATGCATTCATGATCTATTATGGACAGTAATTAGTGCTTCCTCTCAAGTTTAATGATCTTTCTTTCAGGAATCTTCACCTCTCCCAGCAGGGCAACCCCTCTCACCTGGGCTGCCTTTCAGGAGAGAGGTTTGAGGCAGTCTCTTCCAGACAGCCTGGTCCCCAACTCTTTCTAATCTGGATCCCTACAGAAGTTACAGCACTGTATTGTAGCAGAATTTAAGTAATCTGCACTATTGTCTTTCAGTTTACCAAACCAACAGCTCTACTTACAACACAAACAAGTACTGGGATTTAAACTGTTGAGCCCCAATGAATTCAAATAACCCAATTTAGACAGTTTGTGGATTGAGTTGAAAGCAAAGCCCCTATCAACTGACCAATTCATACATAAATAAGAATATAGTACCATCAAGTCAATTCTGATGTATCTCCTTCT
The DNA here is from genome assembly GCA_035047345.1 of Bradypodion ventrale. NCBI lineage: Eukaryota > Metazoa > Chordata > Lepidosauria > Squamata > Chamaeleonidae > Bradypodion > Bradypodion ventrale. The sequence goes on from JAWDJE010000010.1 coordinate 11,056,334, forward strand.
TTACTTTCTCTTTTATCCCCTTCGGGTGTCAAGGGAGATGCAAGATTCTTGTTCTGGCACTTCTACTGGCCTCCATTAGTGTTATTTGAGGTGTTCCCACTGCAACTCAAACATGCGCTGGTGCGCCCCCTCCTAAAAAAACAACCAATCACTTGATCCAAATATGCCATCTAATTTCCACCCTGTCTCGAACCTCCCCTTTTTGAGGAAGGTTGTCAAGAAAGGAGTGGCACTGCAGCTCCAGAAGGTCCTGGAGGAAGCGAGTTATCTGGACCCTTTCCAGTCAGGCTTTAAGCTGGGTCATGGTATGGAGACTGCATCGGTCATGCTGTTTGATGATCTCTGGTGAAAGCAAGATGGAGGGTACCCCTCCATTCTCGCTCTTCTTGACCTCTCAGCAGCTTTCAATACCATTGACCATGGTATCCTTCTGGACCGGTTACAGGGGTTGGGGATCCAGGGCACTGTGCTGGTCTGGTTCTCCTTCTTCCTGAGTGGCCAGACCCAGTCGGTGTGGGTGGGGGTGTGTGCGAGGTCAAGTCGGAGGCATCTCACATATGGGGTGCCACAGGGGCCGGTCCTCTCGTGCTTACTCTTTAACATCTACATAAAACTGCTGGGTGAGATCATCTGATCCCACAGGATGATGATACTCAGTTGTATATCTCTGCATGTGGCGATCCCAGTGATGCAGTCAAGGTCCTGACCAGTTGCCTGGAGACGGTTAGGGTCTGGATGGGGGACAATAGACTACAGCTGAATCCCGGCAAGACTGGCTGTGGGTGAGGGGACCTGGTCCTCATAAGGAGTTATCACCGCTGGTTTGGGATGGGGCATTGTTGCCCCAATCTGACCCAGTGTGCAACCTGGGTGTCCTCCTGGAGTCGTGGCTTCTCCTCCAGTAGGAGCAGGTTACGGCCGTGGCCAGAAGGGCCTTTGAGCAAGTGTGTCTTATTAATCAATTGCGCCCACTCCTGGACCGGGAGGCCCTGCTCACGGACACCCATGCCCTAGTCACCTCCCATTTGGACTATCATAATGGACTATTGTAATGCACTCAGGCAGCAAAAACAAGACCTGGAGCAGACTGCGGCTCAGATCACAACCTACTGATAGCAAAATTCAGGCTCAGACTAAAGAAAATAGGGGAAACAACCAGGCCAGAAAGATATGACCTAGACAATATCCCTAAAGAATACACGGTGGAGGTGAGGAACAGGTTTAGTGGCTTGGACCTGATAGACAGAGTGCCAGAAGAATTATGGACAGAAATGAGGGACGTCATACAGGAGGCAGCAAGGAAAACCATACCAAAAGAAAAGAAACGTAAGAAAGCAAAGTGCTTGTCAGATGAGGCTCTAAAGATAGCAGAGGAAAGAAGGAACGCAAAAGTCACAGGAGAAAGGAAAAAATACAATCACCTGAATACAGAATTTCAAAGAAAAGCAAGGAGAGATAAGGAGAGATACCTAAACGAACAGTGCAAAGAAATAGAGGAAAACAATACAAGAGGCAGGACTAGATATCTTTTTTAAAAAATTGGAGACTCAAGGGAACTTTTAAAGCAAAAATGACCATAATAAGGGACAAAGATGGAAAGGAGTTAGCTGATGCAGAAAAGATAAAGAAAAGATGGCAAGAGTACACAGAGGAACTCTACAAAAAGGACCTCAACACCCCTGATAATAACAACAGTGATGAAATTTAACTTGAGCCAGACATCCTGGAGAGTGAAGTCAGAAAGGCACTAACAAGCACTGCAAACAACAAAGCTAGTGGAGATGATGGTATCCCAGTTGAATTTTTCAAAGCTCTAAAAGATGATGGAGTCAAATTACTGCATTCAATATGCCAGCAGATTTGGAAAACAAAACAGTGGCCACAGGATTGGAAAAGATCAGTATACGTCCCAATCCCAAAAAAGGGCAATGCCAAAGAATGTTCAAATTATCGAACAATCGCGCTCATCCCACACGCCAGCAAGGTGATGCTCAAGATAATACAGGATAGACTTCAGCAGCATGTAGAGAGAGAACTACCAGAGGTGCAGGTTGGGTTCAGAAGAGGCAGGGGGACTAGAAATCACATTGCAAACATACGTAGGATCATGGAGAAAACAAAGGAATATCAGAAACAAGTTTACTTCTGTTTTATTGACTACACCAAGGCTTTTGACTGTGTGGACCACAACAAAATGTGGCAAGTACTTAAAGAGATGGGAATACCAGAACACCTCATATGTCTCATGAGAAATCTGTACATGAATCAAGAAGCAACAGGACAGAACACGGAATGACAGAGTGGTTTGGAATAGGAAAAGGAGTAAGACAAGGCTGCATTTTATCACCCTACTTATTCAATCTATACACAGAGCATATAATGCGCAATACAGGGATGGAGGAATCACAATATGGGATCAAAATTGCTGGGAGAAACATCAACAATCTGAGATATGCAGACGATACCACCCTAATGGCAGAAAGTGAGGAAGACCTAAAGAATCTACTGTTTGGGCTGAAAGAAGAGAGTGCAAAAGCTGGCTTGAAACTCAATATCAAGAAAACCAAAATAATGGCAACAGGCCCTATCAGTCCCTGGAAAATAGATGGGGAAGAAGTAGAAGCAGTGACAGATTTTACCTTCTTAGGATCCAAGATCTCTGCAGATAGTGACTGCAGCCATGAAATAAAAAGACGATTAACTCTGGGGAGACAAGCTATGAGAAATCTGGGGAACATAGTAAAAATTAGAGACATCATCTTAAAAACAAAAATTTGTATAGTCACAGCAATGGTATTCCCAGTGGTAATGTATGGGTATGAGAGCTGGACCATTAGGAAAACTGAGCGTAGAAGCATAGATTCCTTTGAGATGTGGTGTTGGAGGAGAGTGTTGAGAGTCCCCTGGACAGCAAAGAGAACAAATAGGTCAATCTTAGAAGAAACCAACCCTGACTGCTCATTGGAAGGGCAAATAGTGAAGATGAAGCTTAAATATTTTGGACATCAAATGAGATGGGAGGATTCACTTGAGAAAGCCTTGATGCTGGGAAAGATAGAGGGCAAAAGAAGAAGGGGGTGTCCAAAGATGAGATGGCTGGATGGTATTGTAAATGCAGTGGGCACAGAGCTGGGTGGGCTGAGGAGGATGGTGGAGGATGGGGTGCCTGGAGGCCAATGGTCCATAGGGTCGCAAAGGGTTGGAACTGACTGTGCGACTGAACAACAAAAAATGTGCTCTACATGGTGCTGTCCTTGATGACCATCCAGAGAATGCAGTTGGTCCAGAATGCAGCGGCCCATGCAGTGGTGGGGTGTAGTTGTTTCGCTGCTGCTGCGGGAGCTGCACTGGCTGCCTATATGTCTCTGGGTGCAATTCAAAGTGCTGGTTGTCACCTTTAAAGCCCTTCATGGTAGCGGACCAGGATACCTCAGGGACCGCATCATCCCTAGGACATCGACCCGCCCCACGAGAGCAAACTGAGAGGGCACCCTTCAGGTACCATCTGTTGTGGAGGCTCGCCTCTCCAGCACAAGGAAAAGGGCCTTCTTGGTCATAGCCCTCACACTATGGAACCTCCTACTGGTAGAACTATGCTTCCAGGCCCAGTTGCTACCAGTTAGGAATGGTCGGGATTGTCAACAAGCTCCCCTTTCTGGCTCATCTGAGGCTTCCCCCTCCTGTAATTAATTTTTAATGTTAAGATATGCAGATTTTATATTTGTTTTTAGATAGTAAATGGCACAGTGTGGGGTAATATTGCTATGTTTTAAAAGGTTTTTAAATTGTTTTATATTGGTTTTAACTTGTGTACACCGCCCAGAGTCCATTGGATAGGGTGGTATATAAATCTATTAAATTAATTAATTCTCGTAATATTTCTCTGATGCTATCTCCCCACTTTCTTCTGGGTCTGCCTTGTGCTCTTTGTCCTTCCCCTCTTTTCACATATGCCTTGTATGGGATGGAATTCCAAGACGTTCTCTCCAAATGGGATTCCACGTCATTTGTTGTCTCTGTATGTAATTTAAAATTGGTTCTATTTCAGCCCTTTCCCTTATACTGTAATCTCATTCCTGAATTTATCCCTTCTGCTCACCCCACCAGCCTTCTTCAGACATCTCATTTCCATAGTGACCAACTTTCATTTATGTTTTGTTGCAAATGTCCATGTTTGGCACCGGTATCATAAGATGGGAATGGAAATGCTTTGTATGAGATGATGTAGTGCAGGGGTGCCCAAACTACGGCCCATGGGCTGGATCCGACCCATGGTGTCAAATCATCCGGCCTGTGCCACCTTTGCTGCTCCCAGAAGCAGAAGTAAAATGCACCTGCGCATGAGCAAAACGCTGCTGTAAAAGCACCCGCAACTGTCATAAGCACGTTTATGACAGCCGCAGGTGCATTAACGGCAGCATTTTGCACATGCGCAGATGCATTTTACTTTTGCTTCCATTGGAAGGAACAACACGACCAGCCTCTGGCCTGGAATGTTTGGGTACCTCTGATGTAGAGAATACTCAGAAGTGTCTTACCCTTTCCCTTCCTCTAAGGGGCACCCTGGGACTATGCAGCTTGCCCAAGACAACATAGGCTGGCTCTTTTTCCTGGGAGGCACAAGGGGGGAATCCCAACCTCTTACCTAAGCCACCAAGAACCAAGTCAGCACACCTGTTGATCAGAGCTTCTGTGAATTGAAGTCCAAGAACATCTGGAGAGCCAAGTTTGCAGACCCCTGCTCTAGACACCAAAGACTCATGCCATGCAACTGCACAATGCACTGGCAGAAGTGTTTCAAAGATATCACTTCCACATCAGTACTATTGCAAGTACTGTGAGTACAACCTCAAGTTGTGTGTGTGTAGTTGTGTAACAGGGTTTGGGCCCTATATGTTAAAGAATGACTATACCATTGTACACTGAAATGCAAAAAGGTTTCATAACAAAAATTGTTAGAACATTTAATATGTTCCTAAATGCTTGATCTAGCAAATTTTTATATCAATAATATGCTTTTCTCCCCAATAAGGTTTATGTAATGCATAAGCATGCATATTCTCACATCCTTTCCCCCGAACTAAATTATATTTAATGTCACTGTCATCCTATTCACATTCTATGAGAAATGGCCAGTTTCTGGCTTGCAGGTCTTGTGTCGCTTGTTTTCTTGAGCCACCCGGAGTTGCTTCCGTGACGTGGTGGCAATAGAAATCTAAATAAATGAATGAAGGAAGGAAGAAAGAAAGAACTATGACTCTGGTGTGGTTAAGCTAATATGACTCAAAATATACTAAAGATTGTTGGAGATGTAAAAAAAGCAGCTGGGGCATATTTTCATTTATGCTGGAAATGTAACAATGTGAAGATAATATGGAAAAGAGGGTTTTTTTGTGGGTGGGGGGGAATAAAGCAAATATTGTTGATAGAAATGGAAATGTGTCTTAAAATAGCATTATTAATGAACTTTGGAAATAAACAGAAAAAAATGCTCATTATATTGGTAACAGCTTTGAGATTAATTATTGTTTAAAAATGGAAAGTAGACTGTGAATTTGAATTGGATGACTGGTAGAGAGAGATATGGAATATATCAATAAATGACAAACAGGTGAATTAAAACTTAAAAAGGGATTAGTAAAAAACTGATTTCAGAGAAATATGGGGGGAATTTATGGAATATGCATTAGTGAAATGAGTAAGGCCAGGGCAAGTTCTTTTCTTTTCGGAATGAGGGGACAGATATTCAGATAAAATGTCCCAGCTCCTGCCAACCTAGCAGTTCGAAAGCAAGAAATTGCAAGTAGATAAATAGGGACCACTTCGGTGGGAAGGTAAACACCATTCTGTGCGCTCGGGTGTCTAGTCGTGCCTGCCACATTTCCACGGAAATGTCTGCAGAAACAGACAGCGCTGGCAAGGGAAACCTTTACCTTTGTCTAATATATTATAGAGAATAGTTAATAAAGATAACATTTGCCAGTGCTTGAAAGCCAGTCGTATCTGACTCTAGGGTGTGGTGCTCATCTTTGTTTAAAACCAGAGACAGTGCTGTCTGTATCTGCAGACATTTCTGTGGACATGTGGCAGGTATGGCTAGACACCGGAGTGCATGAAACACTGTTTACCTTCCAATTTGCAATTTCTTGCATTTGAACTGCTAGGTTGGCAGGAGCTGGGGCAGAGATGGGAGCTCACTCCATCACACAGCACTCAAGTCTCGAACTGCAGATCTGCCAACCTCCCAGTCTTCAAGTTCAGCGTCTTAATCACTAACCCACCATAGAGAGTAGTTAAATGAAGGAATACAATGTCCCATGGTGGTGGATGTACGTAGGAGTTATATGTTTGTTTGTTAGATTGTTTGTATTTTTTTCTTTATATGTGTGTTTGTATGTTGTTTTTCTATGTTTATTTTGAATTTTTAAAAAATGAGGAGACCCACAATTTACTAACTGGAACCTAGTGCAAATAGCATATGGAGAGACATCTGAACTGGGAATCTGAGTGCCAGAGATTAAAGCAGTGACTTTCTTTCCACACAGGAAGACTCTAATCCTGGTTACCCCCAAGCTTTCTTCTGTGATGCAGTGGAGAATCTCTCTAAAACTGCCACTGTTAGGCATGGAAAACACTCCTGGGTAAAAAAATACACCATGGACTTGGTGCCCTTCAAAGTAGAGTTCACATGAAAAGGCATTTCCCCAGAGGAACATTGGCAGCTGAAACATCTGTAACCTCTTGGCAGCTGAAACATCTGTAACTGCTTTCCCAAAACTGTAGATAATAATAATTTCATGTCAGAAATTATTCTGGGTCGAAAGGATTTTTGCTGGAGAAATTCCGCTCAGGGGACACCTGGATGAGGCTTCTTTCATGTCCCCAAGATCTTTCTCTACCGAAGTGGTCCCTATTTATCTACCTGCAATTTCTTGCTTTCGAACTGCTAGGTTGGCAGGAGCTGGGGACAGAGACAGGCACTCAAACCATCATGCAGTACCAAAGTCTTGAACTGCTGACTTGCTGGTCTTCCAGCTAACAAGGCAAGCTTCTTAACTACTGATCCACCACACCCCCTAGAAGTGCAGATAAGTCATTGTAGATGCACATTCCCTAAAGCCTTAGATCCCAGTGGGGAAACTTTGCCCCCACCCCCTATGTTTTGCCCTACAACTTTTACCAGCCCTTCCTAGTCCATCCAACAGTTAAGGACTATGTGAGTCACCACTGGAAACATTTGGAGGTTCTGAACTTCTGCCTTAAATGTTCTGCATAGTATATGTTCAACTTCTTCTGTATCCAAATCCAAATATTGGCCATCAGCCATGAAGATTGTCTTGAGAATATACCTGTAATGCAGTGGCCTTCCATATTGCAACATGACACCCATACCACTGATCCAGCTCCATGAGTCACTTTCTGGTCCTTGAGCCCTTTTGGCACGCAAATTCCTCGTCAGCCCTAGGCCAGTATTTATGAAGCTGCTGCCCTTCATCAAGATGGATTCAAGTGGCATTTAATCCACTTGGGGACCCTCACCCTTCCCTGTGGACTTTGGCACCCAAGACCGTTAGTCCTTAGGGTGGTCAGGTTAGTTAACCACCGCCTGACACTCAGCATTGAGTCGCTGGCAGTAGGGTCTACAGAGGAGGTTTTTGGCTGGTTAGTGTATCACCACCAATGGTGAGAAACTGTTTCCTTCGAAGTTCACAGAAGACTTAACATTTTCTTTCATCACTTTATTTTTATCTGTAAATAAGGCCCACAAATGTAGGTGAGTATTTATGTAGCCTATCAAAAGAGGAACAGGGTAACGCTACGTCCTTCCCAGAGTCATTTCCCCCATTTCAGGAACACGTTCTGTTTCAGAACAGCCCATTTGCTTTGGGACTATGTGCGCCCTTGTCTCCTATAGAAACATACATTATCTCACAGAAATATCATTGTAGAGCTAATGGGTTTTCACGGATGGGAGCAGGCATGGTTTTTCTGGTTCATGTTTGGTGCTGGGAGATTTCAGGTGCAGAGGCAACATTCCTGAAATGTTCTTTGTTTGGAATATTAATTTGCAGGTGTTACATGTCGGACATCTAAAGGTTACTTTGGGTGTCCCGCACGTAACACATGCAAATTGATTAGTATTTTAAGGGGGGGGGGGCATTTCAAGAATGTTGTTTCTGTGCCTGAGGTCTCTTTGTGCCAAGTGTTGTGATTTGGAGAGAACACGCTTGCTCCTATTTGTGGAGGATTGTTGGTTCAATGGCAGTATTTTTGTGAAGTTATGGTGTCCAGTTGTCCCATGCATAATGACGGAATGGCCCATGGAAAATAGATATCAGTATTGGGGAAACAAAATCTATCTTTCCAAAAGAACCTTATGTAAGCCACTTTTAAAATAAAGGAAGTTTTACATATACAGTGGAACCTCAAGTTATAAAATTAATGCGTTCCCCGGAACGTTTTGTACTATGAAAAATTCATAACTCAAAACACAATGCAAAATATGATTCATTACTACAAGTGACCACTAGGGGACACTCTATGGCACAATTTTTTTTGTAACACAAGACATTATTTTCAGTGGATTTTCATTTGTATCACGACAATGTCGTAACACGAACCATTTGTAACTCAAGGTTCCACTGTACAAGAAAACCTTCTTGAGTGAAACTGACTACTTCTGGCTGGCATATTCTAGTTACATTCACTTTGCCCTTAACTCATACCTGTCAAGTAGCCTGGATTGGCTGGGATTTCCCGTATATCCGCGCCGATTCCTCCACTTTCCCGCCGCCTTCCCGTAATTTGACCGGCGGGGAAAGTAGTTACTGCACATGTGCAGAACCCTTCTGCGCAGGTCCCATATTTTCCGGAGCCGCGCTTGAAGGGTATGCCTTAACTGCATCGCTTTAGAGCAGTGTTGCCCAACCTTTGGGTTTTTGGACTTCAATTCCCAGAAGCCTAAGTCAATTCCCTAAAGCACTCATCAGCCAATGTACTGACTTAGGCTTCTGGGAATTGAGGTCCTCCTGTGAGGTGTGTGCCCCCCCCATTGGGAACCATTGCTCTAGAGAAAGAACATACAAATGGAAAAGGAAAATTGGGCAAATGAGCCTTCTCCTCTTATGGACAAGCTCTCACCCCTTCCATTACATTTGTTAAGGACAAACATTCTTGAGGGTACGCAAGAGCAAAGCCAAATTAAATGATGGAGGAAGGAGCTCACTGGACAAGGAACAACATTAAAGGAGAATATAGGCTCAACCTCTCCTAGGTCACTTGGAGCACCCTTTATAGGCTGAGGGTTAGAGTCCATAAATGTAAGACCAACATGCTCAAGTGGGGGCTGCTGGCGGACAACAACAGGCTGTGTGAATGTGGAGAGATACAGAATCTGGCTCATTTACTGGCCTGCCGATTATTGCCAGAAACATGTACCGATGAGGACTTAAGTTTGGTCAACGATAAAGCCAAGAAAGTGGCTTCATTTTGGCAGCCCAGGGTTTGATTGGGACATGAAACATTACATTTGTACCAAAATGTCTGTGCAGGGAATCAATTTCCCATCGCTTGTGAGTTTAAGAGAGGAAGACTGCAGAGTACAGGCATTTCTGCACCTGAGAAAGCGACATGAATGGAAAAAGACAACCAATAACATGTTGATCTCCTCAATCCAGCATGATTTTATTTCTCTCCTTGCATCCACTCTCCTGTTTGAGAGTACTAATGTGTGTGAACAAGGCACAAAAACTCAAAGCAGACACTGGGCAGAGGATCCACCTTTCTCATGCCAGTGCTCACAAAGGACAGACTTCCTACTACAACAGAGAAAAATATCTCAGTGTTGACAATTCTTACATAATGGGAAATCTCGTCCCAATTTTAAAGAAATGGTAATGGGCCCTTCCATCCCAGAAAGTTTTGTGACGCATGGGCTATTCTACAAGGAGCGTTTGTTCTGAAAGCATTGCAGATTTCTCGTCTTTGCTGGGAAAAAACCCCCACAAGTATTCTCCCTGGACAGATTTCAGATATCCATGTCGAACTGATCTTCATCACCTGCAAAAAAGAAAAGTATCTATGTAATCCAAGTCTGCTGCCTTGAAGTGACTCAGTGCCCATATATTTGCAAGCAAAAAGAACCAACCGTTATGCCATCCGTTCCTTAAATATAAAGCCTTGAGAAAACTTTAAAGGGAAATGCATGTGGAAACAGGGTTGGCAGCCAATACTCTTTCACAGAAACATAGAAATGGAGTTAGAAGGGACCTAGAAGACCATCAGGTTCAACCCCCTGCTCAGTGCAGAAATCAAAATCAAAGTATATCTGACAGATGACACTGGGGCACTCACACCATTGTCAATAGATGCTAACTCACTGGCAAATGTGCAATGCTACAATGTTTGTTTTGCATCCATCTTTTGGATGTGGTGCATCAGCTTGCAATGTTTTGCAACCATTTGCAACTCAATAGGTATTATTGTATCATTAGTGGCTCAAGTGGCTAAGATGCTGACTGGAAGGCAGGAGGTCAGCATTTCGATTCCCAAATACTGCAGGACAGAATGAGCTTCCGTCTTTGTCCCAGCTCCTGCCAACCTAGCAGTAAGAAAGCAAGAAATCGCAAGTAGATCAATAGGGACCACTTCAGTGGGAAGGTAAACAGCATTCCGTGTGCTCCGGTGTCCAGTCATGCCTGCCATATGACCACGGAAACGTCTACAAAAGCAGACAGCCCTGGCTCTTCGGCTTTGAAACAGATGAGTGCTGAACCCTAGAGTTGGATACGACTGGCTTTCGAGCAAGGGAAACCTTTACAGGTATTTGTTATTTTTAAAAATTTAATGATTATTGTGGGGATTTTTTACACTATTGCAGGTTTATGTAATGTTTAAGTGCTAAAACAATCTTGGATATTGTTCTACAGCTCTCTGTACACAATAGCTGTTAAATCAGGGGGTCCCAACCTAAGGCCCGTGGGCCGGATCCAGCCCCTGGTGCTATGTCATGTGCCCCCACCCCTTCAAGGGCATTCGAGAAACAAAATGGCCTCCCCTTTGAAGCAGTTGGGACAAAATGGCCACCCCCATCGTGCAGGTAGGCCAAAAAGGCCGCCCGGCCCTCGAAGCTGACTGGGAGAGTGTGACCCGGCCCCCGGCTTGGGTCACCCCTGTGTTAAACCCCTGTGTTAAACACTAAATTGCATGGCTCAACGTGCAATAGATCATGCCCGCAGAGATTTCTTAAATTACAGCAATTCACTTCCCAAAGAAATGCTATTTGCATAAATGTGCAACAAGAATTCAGCCATGGTGTTGCATATTGTCCAAAAATTAACTGCTTTCCCCTCTAATATCTTATTTCAGGACTCCTCCCCCTGTTTATCTGTTGTGATTTAAATAAATCTTCAAATTAATTACTCCAGTGGCAATCCTCAGGTCAACTCTAATAACACTGCCCAGCAATGCAGAACCTCATTTGTGCTGGAATTGTGGTAACTGACTGAAGTTGCGCCGGTAAGCAGGGGCAGAAATGTTACTTCATGACTCATGCAATTTTAAAGCCATTAAAAAACTATGTTTCTCTCATCACAGTTAAATCAAACTGTGTGTAAGATACCTCTGTAGTTTTATTGTTTGCTTGCTAACTTTGTGAGTTGGCCTTATGTCCCACTTTGGGGAAGAAAGTGAAATAGAAAGCAAACAATTGAAACAACCTGCAATTGCATTATATGGGGAGTGAATATACTGAATAGCAAAAGCACACAGCATGCAGAGGCCATTCAAATTGTTCCGGCATGTTCCAGCATTCTGCACAACGTTAGACACAATGGCTGAAACGCAATCCACCTGCCATATATTACGCCCGCCTTCATTTCCACTAACCACCCAGTACACTGCTTTTCACAGGATTTCCCAATCAGGTTCATTTGGCAATAATGGAGGCAGCAACCAGTATTGTCACTTTAATTTCCACACTATCCTGGGAGAGATGACACAATGACACTATAAATCCCTATATCAGGTCTGGCCAGGCTGCTATGGTAACAAAGTAGACCCTACTACCAGCGACTCAATATGGATCTTCAGGCAGTGGTAACTAAGCTCTCCAGATTTTGGACTACACATCCCATAATTCCTGGAGGCGAAGTCAGTTTTATGAAACTGGGTGTCTTAACAGCCCTGGTCCAGTCTGGCATCTGGCCAGGTTATCCTGCTATGGTAATAGAATAGACTACACTGCTAGCAACCCAACGCCAAGTGTCAGGTGGCGGTTAACTAAGCTGACAACCTTGAGGATTACCGGCCTTGGGTGTCAAAGTCCACAGGGAAAGGTGATGTCCCCAAGTGGATTAAATCCCACTTGAATCCCCTTTGATGGAGGGCAGCAGCTTCATCAATACTGGCCAGGGGCTGATGAGGACTTTGCGTGCCAAAAAGGCTCATGAATAGAAAGTAACCAGCAGAACTAGATTAGTAGTACGGATGTCACGCTGCGATGCGGAAGGCAAATGGAAGACTACTGCATTATATTATTCCCAAGGCAATCTTCATGGTTGATCACCATGATGATGGCCAATATTCAGAATCAGATACAGCACTTGAAGAAAAAGACTAGGTAAAGGTAAAGGTAGCCCTTGCTTGAAAGCCAGTCGTATCCGACTCTAGGGTTCAGTGCTCAAATCTGTTTATAGCCAAAGAGCTACTGCTATCTGCATCTGCAGGCGTCTCCGTGGACACATAGAAGGCATGTCTCAATACAGAATGCTGTTTATCTTCCCACCAAAGTGGTCCCTATTTAACTACTTGCAATTTCTTGCTTTCGAACTGCTAGGTTGGCAGGAGCTGGGACAGAGATGGGAACTCACTCCGTCATGCAGTACTTGGGAATTGAGCTCTGACCATCCAGTGATTGTGTTCAGCGTCTTAACCACTTGAGCCATTTATAGGGTGGCAAGAAAACTACCCTATAAGAAATTAAAATGACACTAGGAAAGTCCAGCTATCTACACTTCTGGGGCAGTGGTAGCTGCCCTTGAATCCCACATACCATATTTTCCGGCGTATAAGACGACTAGGCGTATAAGACGACCCCCAACTTTTCCAGTTAAAATATAGAGGTTGGAATATACTTGCCGTTTAAGACTACCTCTCTTCCAATGCACACCAAATAAAAATTAACCCACACTCAACCCGAAGACGCGCAGCCCTCCGAGTCGAATGGGCAGGTTCTGGTGGAGAGCCAATCCACACTCACGTTCTTCTCCTCGAGGTACAGGAAGATGTGTGCAGCTTGCTTCCCCTTGCTTCATACTCCCCGCACAGAGCAGGGACTCGGCCGCGGCACCCCCCACCATATGCGCCGGACATATGAAGCAAGGGGAAACAAGCTGCAGTTAAGTACCTGTCTTATAAGATGACCCCCGACTTTGGCACAGATTTTTCGGGGTTAAAAAGTAGTCTTATACGCCAGAAAATACAGTACTTATGCTAGACTTGGCTTCCAAGGTGTGCGATAATTCCCATCCATTCCCATTTGTTATCCTAAGCAGACAGTACACAAGGGAATTTTGTTGAGGTCAATACAGATGTATAGCTGATAGACAATAGCTGTATGTCTGCACTGTACAGTGGAAGGTATTTTCACTGCACATCAAAAGACAGCCACTCACCTAAGCCTGGCTTGTTGTCATCAGAATGGGTGTGGCTGGTCTCATGTTCAAGGTCATCTGCACTTGGGCTCGTAACTCCTGGAATGTCTGGCAGATTACGAGGTGGTGTGTTGGCAATCGGAGAGTTCCGGCATTGCATTAAAAATTTACGGTCATAAATAATGCGTGTACCTAAAATGGAAAGAGAAAGCTAAAATCATCGTTTGCACCGGAAGCTTAAGGAATATCTTTTGGTCTACCAAAAGATTCTACCAGGTAGCCACATCTATGCAAGAGGGAGAAAACCATATTATTATAGTCTCTATTTCTTGTTTGGCTTGAGATCAACCAGTATAGTAAGAGTACTATACAGTATTAAAGTTTCTTTGAAAATAAATGCATGAATGGGTTTGGCCACAGGTATATAAAAAAAATCTGTTGTCTTAGTTACTTTTAATTTCAAAAAATAAAATAAATTTACTAAAATTAGCCAAACCTCTTCAGTTACTCCCGATACCAATTAAAGTAATGTTAATTGTTACTCAAGCTGTTGACATGGGTTTGGTTCCCATGTTAAAATGACTTCTACAATTTCTTGTTAAGAAACAATGAATTACTCATAATGTTCAACTTTATGTACAAGCAATCATGAGCTTTCATATGCTATACCCTTTCCAACCATTGTTGATGAGTAGCTTTGTAAGCTATAGGTTCTAGAGCTGAAGATGGATGTAATACAGGTCATTCCCCCATATCCGTGGATTCAGTATCCGTGGGTATAAAAATATTCAATAAAAAATCTTGCAATATCTATACCTATAAGGAAGAGGTGTGGCCTTACGTATGCAGAATACATTTCTACACTCCTGGAGAAAATCCCATGATACTTGGCACACATGTACCTTTTGCAACCGGGGTCAGCAGTGTGAGGGTCCTGAGGCCAAGGGTGGGGCCTGCACCCCACAAATACAACAAAATGTAAAAACTATAACTCCCAGCAGACACTGCAGTGCAATACAGCCAATGAGGGAGGCTGGGCTGAGAGCGAGAGGCGGGGCACCGGTCACGTGTGCACGCACACACCAACTGCCACCCACAAAGCATAGCATGGCCAATAAACACAGTGGCGCCCATGGCCAGAACATGCAAGGACGAAGCGGCAAGGCTGTCGTAGGCAGCCGCCGTGCGTGGCTGCCACGCCCAGCTCAGCAATGGGGCACAAGAAGATGCCCCCAAAATAGCTGGTAAAACCTCAGGTGCCCCTAGCCAAGGGGCACGGAGCTACTGCGGCAAGGCCCCTACCAACCCCCAGCAAAACGCCAAAACCTATACGCCACTTGAATCACCTCCACTGGGCCCTCAGAGAGGGAGAAGGGGACGAAGACGAAAATGGGGAGGAAGGGAGAGGAAGGAGGGGAAGGAAACACAGAGTGAACAGGGAAAGAGGAGGGAAGAAAAAACCACTGCCCCCTCCTTTCAAAAAAGGACATACACCCCTGGACACGTTGGCGGTGGCCGCGGCCTTGTTGGCAGGCCTGGGGGAGAAGGGCATGCTGTTGCTGTGGCAACAGGGGCCTCTGGACAAGCAGACTGCCTGAAGGACAGGGAATGGGGCGGGGGCACCTGACACAGGACTCTCCTCGCCCAGGATTGGGTCCAACCCGGGTGCAGCTGGGTACCCCTGTTAGAATAATATATATGTACTGTATTTCTATGACACGTTATCAGATGTGGTCACTGTCTATAATGTAAAATATAGGGTTTGTTGTTATCCACACTTTCAAGTACTCACAAAAGATTTTAGAACATATCCCCATGGATACAGGGGGTGGGGAATGGTATAACAAAATTCACTATGTTCAATAACTGTGTGAAACCATCATCTTCCATGTTTGTAGTCTAGATGGTTTATACATCATCACACTAGTCAAACAAGTACAAGTTTAGCTTTTCATCTTGTATCTCTCCACATCTTTCAAAAGTTATGCAGATAATTTGCAAGCAGGCAACATTCTAACCTCAATAGAAAAGTACATTTCAACAACAACAACAAAACTGTATTGGTGATATCACAGTAACTAGTCAGCAAATATACACAGCCATATTTTTCTAAAATATAAAAAGCTTGACCTTTCAAAGGTATGATCCATTTAGCTCAGCCCCAATACTCTAAAATTATGTATGACTTCACCCTCGAACAGCTTGGCAACACACAACTGAAAATCCACGCGCAAGCATAAGGTCATGATAAAGTTAAACAGGTAAGATGTTTACTTTTACTTAGCCCTAAATTGACTCTTGCTATTCCTTATCTTAAAGGTAAAGGTTTTCTTTGCTCGAAAGAAAGTCGTATCCGACTCTAGGGTTGGGTGCTCATCTCTCTTTCATAGCTGAAGAGCCAGCACTGTCTGCTTCTGCAGATGTTTCCGTGGTTATGTGGCAGGCATGACTAGATACCCGAGTGCATGGAACGCTGTTTACCTTCCCACCAAAGTGGTCCCTATTTATCACTTGCAATTTCTTGCTTTCAAACTGCTTGGTTGGCAGGAGCTGGGACAAAGATGGGAGCTCATTCTGTCCTGCAGTATTCGGGTATCGAACTGCTGACCTTTCGCTTTCCAGTCAACATCTTAGCCACTTGAGCCACTGCAGATAACTCTGAAATCATGAATTCAAGAATTCACAAAACATGAATTAAAAAAAAATCTAATCATTAGGTCAAAAATTTCAGAATACGTATCGCTTAAACTGACAAGGCTTTGTTTCAGGGATTAATGTTAAGACTGAGGAAGAAGGATTTTGTATAGGAATTCAAACCTTGAGTCTTGCAGAACAATATTCCAGGTGAAGAAGCAACATGATATAATATTTACCCGGAGAGGAAAGTCTGAGTGGGAGATGGCATCATCCACTTCTTTAAGGTGGCATAGTGGTTAAACCACTAAAACATGGATTCTCAACTTGCGGCCTGTGGGCTAAATGCAGCCCACAGTGCCATTTCATGTGGCCCCCACAACCTCCACCATACAAGGAAGTGCCATGTGGTGGAGGAAGGGCAAAATGATCGCCCGGCCCCCAAAGCTGTCTGAGGAAGTGTGACCCAGCCCCCAGTTGAGAACTCCTGCACTAGAAGTTTGAAAGCAAGAAATTGCAAGTAGATAAATAGGTACCACTTTGGCAGGCAAGGTAAGAGCATTCCGTGCACTCTGGTGTTCAGTCATCTCTGCCATATGACCACTGAATCATCGGCAGATGCATTGGCTATAAAAGATGGTGAACACAGCCCCCTAGAGTCAGACATGGCTGGCTTTCGAGCAAGGGAGACCTTTACCTTTACCTAGGACTTTACCTAGGATGTGAGAGCTGGACAATTAGGAAAGCTGAACGCAGAAGAATAGATGCCTTTGAAATGTGGTGCTGGAGGAGAGTTTTGAGGGTACCCTGGACAGCGAGGAGAACAAATAGGTCAATCTTAGAAGAAATCAACACTGACTGCTCATTGGAAGGTCAAATAGTAAAGATGAGGCTAAAGTACTTTGGGCATCAAATGAGAAGGGAGGATTCACTTGAGAAGGCAATGATGCTGGGAAAGGTGGAGGGCAAAAGAAGAAGGGGGAGGCCAAGGATGAGATGGATAGATGGTATTGTAGACACAGTGGGCACAGAACTGGGAGGTCTGAGGGGGATGGTGGAGGACAGAGGCGCCTGGAGAACGATGGTCCATAGGGTCGCAAAGGGTCGGAATCGACTGTGCGACTGAACAACAACAACAACAAAAGGACTTTCTTTAACAACACATGCTGTATGAACTACAGAGTTGAGCTCTCAGACAGAAATTTACTCGGTGGTCTTCACACTACTTTCTTTCCTCGTTGATTAGATAATGACAACTCACAGTGAATGAGTACGAAGAGAGCGGTGAAAAAATTAGTGTACCGTATATACTCGAGTATGAGCTGAGTTTTTTAGCTCAAAAAATGAGCCCCCAAAAGGGGACACAGCTTATACTTGGGTCAATGACCATGAGGGTCCCAAGACCACGCCGGATTGAGACGCGCCAACAATTTAATTAATTTTACTATATTTTCATGTATTCATATTTTGATTATTGAAGCTCACTAGTAGCTGCTGAATTTCCCACCCTCAGCTTAATACTCAGGTTAATCTATTTTCCTGGGTTTTCAGGTCAAAATTAGGTACCTTGGCTTATATTTGGGTTGGCTTAGACTCGAGTATATACGGGTATATAAAATGAAAGAGAGAGGCATTGGTGTATATGGAGAAATTCCATGCCACTTCCCTAAAAGATATTTAAACAGGGGAGGCAACTCTAAACAAATGCCCAATGGTTGTTTGGAAGTCGTGGAATTATTAACTGTCAGCTGGAAAAGGGAAACAGAATGTGGAGACGCTGTTCTCATGACTGCATCTTGAAGCATCCTTAAATGGGAAAAGGAGACTTCAGCTCTCTAACTGTGAGACTCTAACTCACACCAGCCCAAATAGAAATATATGGAGACTGCCAAGCTAGGGGAAATTAAGATCCACCAATACCAAGTTTGCATTTCTGATGCAATTAACCAAGCCATGTGAACTATCTAGCCAATCAACCAATGTTCCCTTCAAATAAGGTTGTTGTCAGTAGTAGCAGTTAATTAATTTTAAAAATTAAAAAGAAGAAATATAGAACAATAGCATTATAGCAAGACACATTATATATATATAATGCTCCCCTGTTTAAATATATATATGTTCTAAGTGAAAATTCAATTGGAGAACTCAAATAATATCTGCTAACATCCAGAAGAAAAGAAGAAAAGGGGGAAATCAAAAAGAAAGGGGGAGGGGAAGAAAAAATATATATTTATGTATAATAAAAAAAACCTACTTTATTAAAAGAGAGAAGAAAAAGAAATAGAAAAGAGATAAACAACAAACAAACAAAAACCCTAACCACCTTAAAGGGTCTTACTCCAATTTCCTAGAGCAGGGGTTCCCAACCTAAGGCCCACGACACAATTTCATGTGGGCCCCCTCATCCCTCCATACCTGTCAACCTTCCCGATTTGGCCGGGATTACCCCGTAAATTGACATCGATTGACGTCATAACCCGGCCCCCGCTGCCAAAACCCCGTAATTTGGCAGGGGGGGAAACGCTTTCCGCGCATGCGCGGAAGGGTTTTATCCCTTCCACGCATGCGCGGAAGCGCTACGTCGCTTGTGTAAGGGCTGTGCAAGCGGCGTAACGCTTCCGCGCATGCATGGAAGGGGTAAAACCTTTCCACGCATGCGTGAAACGCGACCTGCGCACAAGCAATGTGCGCAGGTTCCGTTTTTCCGGAGCCGCAGGTTGAGACAGGTATGCATCCCTCCAAGGGCATTTGAGAAACAAAATGGCCATTCCTTTGAAGCTATTGGGGCAAAATGGCCATCCCCATTGTGCAGGCATGGCAAAATGGCTGTCTGGACCTCGAAGCTGACTGAAAGAGTGTGACCCGGCCCCTGGCTTAAAAAGGTTGGGAATCCATGTCCTACAGTATTAACTTGCATTTTAATCTCAAGCTTTTTCTACATGAATCCTAATGGTTGTCTTTCCTATTGTATCTTTTCTGGTTCATATGTCCAAAGCTGGGTTATTATTTTTAAAAGGCCATGCAGTACAAGGAAGGAGTTTTGGATGCTCAAGTTTTAGGAAACAGGGATTAAATTGCTTCCCAAGTTAGGCAGACTTCCCAAACCCGACCCGGGAGCTGGCATGGATCCAACCAAATCAGCAACTCCTGACCTACGCCCAATGCTAAACAGCAGTTAATCAGAGGGCTGGGCAGGGAACGAGGCTTGTGGTTTGTTACAGCTGCCAACAGTTGGGATGCTTGCATAACAACCCCAGTTTTCCAAGAACTGCTTAGGCGTTCCAGTTATCGTAGGGACACTGCAAAACAAGTTTACCGGAGGACTGCCTGCAGCTTTGGTTTTACATCCAGGGAATCACATATCTCGAAGGGTGTGGATCAGATATGGACCCGGGAACACAACGGCCACTACTGTTTACGCACAGAAATATTTCTCAGGGTTATGTTTCATAACTCCAGAGATCCTAGTCTTGAAGAGTCAAATGCAGTGGTAGGCATCCAAAAAAATTCCTACCACACTGTGGGCATGGCCATGTGACTGGGTGGGCGTGGCCTGTTGACCATGTGACTGCTCTTAGCTATAGAGCTATGAAAATAGAAGCCTCTTCTATTTTCATCACTCTATAGCGAACCTCTGAAGCCATTTCCCCCTTGTCCAAGGCTTTTCCAGGACTCCGTTTCACCCTGAAGCGTCTCCCCAGCCACTCCAGAGTGGCTGGGGATGCGCTTTCGGGTGAAACAGAGCTCAGGAAAAGCCTTGGACGAAGAGGGAAATGGAGCAGTTCATTTCTGAAGCCTCTTCTAGGAGGAGGTGGGTGGGACCAGCCATTTTTACTACCGGTACGCGCGTACTGGTCCAATCCGGCTGGTGCCCATCACTGGTCAAACGTAACCTGCAGACTCACTCCATTAGGTACCACTTTGGTGGGAAAGGTAACAGACAACATTGGCTGTGCAATGGAGTGAGCTCCTATTATCTGTCCTAGCCCCTGCCAACCTAGCAGTTCGAAAGCAAGAAATTGCAAGTAGATAAATAGGGACCAGTTTGGGGTGAAAGGTAACAGCGTTCCATACAATCCATTGTCTAGTCATGCCTGCCACATGACCACAGAAACATCTGCAGACAGTGCTGGCTCCTTGGCTGTAAATGCAGATGTGCACCGCATCCTAGAGTCGGATACAACTGGCTTTCGAGCAAGGGCCTTTACCTTACTACCATGCACAGAGGAGAGCTTTTCGGGAAGTCACCTTGAACACCGCTTTTCAAACATTTTCAAAAAATCACCAAAAATCTAAAACTGTAAAGCTTTGCCAAGGATTCCCCAGGTGCTGAAATGTTTACCCAGAGAGCTCCTTCCTGCAAGCAGAAAAACTGGTCACCATGGCAAGGCTCCTGATCGCAATTTGAGACTAATAAAAACAAAACCACAAATAGGTCTGTCGGCTACTTGACTTGACGAGACTCTCTCTATGGCATCTGGACTAAGGCCTGTTTACATGTAAGAAACCTTCAATTCCTGAAGTCCCAGAGAAGTCTGGGCTCAATGAAACCTTGGGATCAAGCAGCTATGTCAGCCAAAAGCTCTACCACTGGGTTAAGCTTGCATGAACAAAACAACTTGTTTTCCCTTTGGTATATCAAGAGGTCAGTCCTGTCAATTCTCTTGTCCTCACTTCCCTGTGCAGAGATCGGCCACAGTCAACAGACAACAGTTTCTATCAGGTCAGCTGTTTGTTTATATGCAGGTTGGGATCCCCATCCACCCCACCCCGTAAATACATGCACTCTCTTCTGCTTGCTCTCTGTAAGCCTTCTATAGAAAAGTCAAAGGTTAGAGCTGTTGACACCAGTACGATGAAATATAACCAAATCTCTATCTTTGCCTAGTTTCTGGTTTTGGAGAGTGAGAAACCATGGGTCAAGCCCAATCTGGACTTTAATTGGACTCTCCAGATGAAATATAACTTGTAGATGACTCAAATATAGCAGCCTTGAGCTTGCCATCTCAGATTCTCGCCCAGAAAAGTAACTCCACTGCTTCCTACTGTCGTCTTCTTCTTGTGCCACATCTAATTCTGAATATTGGCGATCATCAATGGTGATTGATGATCGCCAATATTGATCATGATGGTGATCAGCCATGAAGATTGTCCTGAGAATATAAGGCAGTTCCATGCTTCCGCACTGCAGCGTGATGCCCGTACCACTGATCTACTTCTGCAAATCACTTTCTGGTCCTGAGCCCTTTTGGCACACAAAGTCCACCTCAGCCCCAGGACAGTATTGATGAAGCTGCTGCCCTCCATCAAGATGGATTCAAGTGGAATTTAATCCACTTGAGAACCATCACCCTTCCCTGTGGACTTTACCCCTAAGGTGTCAGGTTAGTTAATGCTGATGATCAGCATTGAGTCACTGGCAGTAGGGTCTACTCCAGTGATGGCCAACCTTAGCACCCCAGTTGTTCTGGAACTTCAATTCCCAGAAGCCCTGATCAGCAGGAGTGCTGACTTGGGCTTCTGGTAATTGAAGCCCAAGAACACCTGGATTGCCAAGGTTTGTCATCATGGGTCTACTCTATTACCTGAAATTGTCCTACACATGTAATCTATTACCTCTCCTCTAATTTTTGGAATCACTTTCTAATCAAAGCTTGTCCAATGTTGTTGCTAACTTTGCAGGAGCAGGAACTCATAGCACTCACTGAAGCAGTGACTAGATTAGAAGTTCTCTAGCCACTATTGAGTAACGCTACATGTGCCAGCTTGCTCAATTCAGATTACGGACAGGCCTCGGCTTGCCTTTGCCACCAGCCATGACAGAGATAAGAAATCACAACCTACAGGGCAAAGGAGGAAAGTGAGCTTGTGGTCACAAGCAGAGGTTAGATTACAGCACATCTGGGCAATTCTCCAGAGGAAAAAAACAAAAAAACCCCAACAACCACTCCAAGCTACTTGGGCAACGGTGAAATTTCATTTCTTCCCGTGCCATGTCTTGGCTGGCAGGTGAGGTGGAACTCACCTGAATGACGCCCCCATCCCACCCCCGGGCTGAGCATTCAGAGTTTTTAATTAGCTAGACGACAGGTAAACCGAGGCCTGCACTGTCAAAAAGGCAGCGAAAGGACCAGAAAAGCTCCAGACCTTTCATTTATTTACTTGGCAAGTTGCAAAAAGCAAAAGTTTCAGCAAAACAGAAGATTTCATAGGCAAAATAATATGGTTTTTTCGCTACAAACAGCTAAAGTGCAACAGAAACAATCACGTGTGTATATATCAGAGAGTAAGTGCCAGTGAAACCAGCAGTGCTTTAATTCTGAGTAAACATGTATTGTATGAGTAGGAAGGTCCCATGGAGAAAAGTCAAAAAGTCAACAATTCAAAAGGACATCTAAATTCAAGTCAACACTCTGGCCAAACTGAAGCACTGACACATATATCTTTACGCACTAAATGTCCTCCAAACATTGATTACAGTAAGAACATACTTCACAATCTTCACTAGAGCAGCGTAAGTACAAGAACCTGCCAAGTTACTTGCAAAACCAAAAGCTAACATGATAATCATAATGAAACATCACACTCTCATCTGCAGCAAGAACTGGGTAATAGAAAATAAAATTACTTTGCTCCACAGAAAACTCTCACATTTGTGCACAGGCGGCCCCCCTCAGTTTGCACAAGTAAAAAGAAGGTAATAACTTTCAGAATACCTATGTGTTTGCTCACAAACTGTGGTGGGTCCCAGCGATACATACCATCCAAAGTGTCAGATACACAAAGTGCTATCTTATTCTGTATACATTTCAATTTCAAACAGAAACATCATAAACTACACTTCTTGTATTATACAGACTTTTAGACCCTCTGCTTACAACTATCTTCTACCCAAAAAGGTGTGTACAGATTGGCTTTTCCATATCAGTGGATTCAGTATCCACAGTTTCAGTTACCTACAGGTGTTAAAAATATTCAATGGAAAATCCTGAAATACATATGTATTTCTATGGTGTATTAGCAGAATTGGCCAGTGGAGGCCACTGTCTAGTAAAGGTAAAGGTTTCCCTTGCTCGAAAGCCAGTCGTATCCGACTCTAGGGTGCAGTGCTCATCTGTTTCTAAGCCAAAGAGCCAGCGCTGTCTGCTTCTGCAGATGTTTCCGTGGTCATGTGGCAGGCATGACTAGACACACCGGAGCGCATGGAATGCTGTTTACCTTCCCACCGAAGTGGTCCCTATTTATCTACTTGCAATTTCTTGCTTTCGAACTGCTAGGTTGGCAGGAGCTGGGACAAAGACAGGAGCTCATTCCGTCCTGCAGTACTCGGGAATCGAACTGCTGACCTTCCGCTTCCCAGTCAGCGTCTTAGCTACTTGAGCCACTGCAGTCCCTCTGCAGGCCACTGCCTGCAATGTAAAATACAGAGTTTGCTGTTATTCACACTTTCAGGTATCCACAATAGGGCTCAGAACCTATCCTCTGCAGATATGGAGGTCGACCTGGATAAGCATACATATACATACATTGTAAATTGAAGGATAACCTTTTGTGCAGCTAACAAAGTAGGCTCTGATCTATAAAAACCTGTATCAGAAAGCTGAATGAATGCAAGATATCCATTGTTTTATTTTGCTGTTTTAAACCAAGTCGAAGCAATTTGCTTGCTGCTAACACTGCAGGACTACCTCTTGCTCTATCAATGACATTGCATATACTCTTCAGGGACAGAAAGTTTTCAAACTTTTTATCTTTTTAGAGGCTATTAACTGGTACAATAGCAATCTCGTCCAACAAGCTACACTTCACTCATTTTATGAAGCGTTAGTAGTGCTCAAATAAGGGGTTTAAGAGATTATCCCAGCAGGATAAATATTTAGAATCAAATAAACTTTGATGCAGTTCAGTCTACAATGGAGCAATCCAAAATGAGATTAAAAATTGGGACTTACTCCTGCTATTCAATTTCATTAGCCAAGCTATTAAACAGATTCTCCAAAGATGGGGGAAACCCACCTCTTTGGCATAATTTTTTTATAAAAAGTTATAGTTAAAGCTATAGTTAAATCTAAGAAAACTTAGATCAGTCCCCCTTCAAAACATGAACACACTAATGTATGTTAACTCAACTAAACACAAGCAGTGAGTTCTTCTTTTTAATTTTTTAAGAGGATTTTTTTTAAATTTAAGACTCAGACCATCAAATGCAACAAAGCTCCTTAAAAAAAAATACAACTGAACTATACCAGTTTGCTGAAAAGTATGCAATTGCAGATAGATGCGGGCTACAACCTGGCAGCTTGTCAATACTGAGAGATGAACTAAACTCTGTGTGTTCAAGTTGGCTCTTCCAAGTTACTGTGACCCACTGTGTAAGAACTGGATGGCTAGTAGGTTTAAGCCTGGGGGTGAAGCCAATCTGTAGAGGAAAGTAGGAGACTCAATACTGACCTTCACTTCACGCTTCTGCAAGTCTTGTTGACATACAGTGGCTGAAACTAGAAGTAGGCCCTTTGAATCAGCAGGGATTTCGGTAAATTAGCACCAATGACCGTTCTAATGCTTCAGTGCGCCTACTCTAGTTGCGACTGAGGGGAATACAGCACTTCAATTTGCTGTAGTGCTTACGTAGGATGGAAATTATGGTACAATTAAGTCATAGAATCAGGAAATCATTGAGTTGGAAGGAGCCTTTTAGGCCATCAAGTCCAACCTGCTCAATGCAGAGATCTGAATCCAAGCCGATCTGACAGATGGTTGCCCAAATCTCTCTTGAATGCTTCCGGTGTTGGAGCGCTCACCACTTCTCGAGGCAGATGGTTCTACTGTCGTTCTACTCTAACCGTTAAGATTTTCCTAATATTCAGCCTATATCTGACTTCCTGTAGTTTTAGCCCAGGGCTTGCCAACCTTTTGACGTCGGGGGCCGGGTCACGCTCCCTCAGACAGTTGGCGGGCCGGACTGGTGGTCCAGCCACCACCGCCAGAATCGGCCGGGGACTCATTTACGGCTGTTGCAACTGCATTTACGGCAGCCGTGGGCTCATTTACGGCTGCTGTAAACGCATAAGAGCCCACGGCTGTCGTAAATGCATTTACAACCGCCGTAAATGAGTCTGCGGCCAATTCCAGCAGCAGCGGTGGCTGGAACGAGGGTGTGGACAGGTTGATTTGGTGCCATGGGGCGGCCCCGGCCCACGGGCCGTAGGTTGCCTATC
Organism: Bradypodion ventrale; assembly: GCA_035047345.1. Lineage (NCBI taxonomy): Eukaryota > Metazoa > Chordata > Lepidosauria > Squamata > Chamaeleonidae > Bradypodion > Bradypodion ventrale. Next base: position 11,081,838 of record JAWDJE010000010.1, read on the forward strand.
CCTGTTTTAGCCCATTATTATGTGTCTTGCTCTCTGGGATAACGGAGAACAGATCCCATCCTTCCTCTTTATTATTATCTTTCAAATACAGTATTCGAAAAGTGCTATCATATCCCTCCTCAGCCTCCTTTTCTCAAGTGTAAACATGTCCAGTTCCTTCAGTCTTTCCTCATATGGCTTGGTTTCCAGACGTCTGATCACCCTTGTTGCTCTTCTCTATATCTTAGTTAAGTCCACCAATGCACTGATGGGTTTTTGTAGAAGGAGTGATCTCTGGTCTAAATTTCTCTACCCTTCAGTTAGCTTCTTCTTCACAAAACCTGCTGGTTTTTAATGTAGATGCTCACAGCTATCAATGACTGGCAAAGGAACCACTCTAAATTTCCCACTTAGGTAAAGAAAGCAAGAGCCGACTTTCACAAGGTGGCAGAACTGAGAGGCAAAAATACTACATACTCTACCCAACTAACTGTAATAAAAAATCTTATATTATATATCATCCCCATTCACAGACAAAGAGCCCGCAATGTCTCCATCTGCAGACATTTCCGTGGCCATGTGGCAGCCAGCCATGACTAGATGCCAAAGAGCATGGAGCGCGGTTACCTTTCCCAGCAAAGTGGCAACTATTTATCTACTTGCAACGTCTTGCTTTCGAACTGGCAGGAGCTGGGACAGACGACGGGAGCTCACTCTGTCATGCAGCACTTGGGTCTCGAACTGCAGGCGTGCCGACCTTCAAGTCATCAAGCTGAGCATCTTAACCACTAAACCAACAAAGCTTATCACAACTCACTACAAAAAAAAATGTACATTTCAAGGCAGCCTGGCAGTCTGCCACCGACAAAACAAACACCCAGGTATGTCTGTTTGTTGCCCAGTGTCCTGAAGCTTTGGTTCGAGCTGCTGTTCCTTGCCAGCCAGGGATCAGCAGGCTGAACCAAAGCTTCACGGCACACCCATCTTTGACCTAAATGAATGGCAAGAAAGCAGGTGGGTGGGAATCCCCATGCATGGGGCAGAGGAGGAAAGAATATTCATGAGCAAATCCCAAAGCTGCATAGCTTGACCCTTTCTCAGAAATACCTTCTATGTTTCTCTTAAAGGAGCTAAAGAAACATAGGGAAGTTCCCACAAACGTTATGTTTCCAAGCAGGCTAAGACAGCTGACTTAATACTTTTCTGTTTTGAAAACAAGGTTTATGGCCCCATAAAGGCTAACGCATTTATTGTAGCCTGAACCTCTGTGGATTATAGTTGTCCTGATCAGATAAATGATGTTCCATCTACTTATCTCTCATAATGCTCCCTTTTCCTGGCTTTTCTTGGCCAATCCCTTTCATGATACAACAACACATTACTGGTGGCTCAGCGGTTAAGCTCGCCTTGTTAGCTGGAAGGCCAGCAAGTCGGCAGTTCAAGACCCGAGTGCTGCATGACGGAGTGAGCTCCCGCCTTTGTCCCAACTCCTGCCAACCTTGCAGTTCAAAAGCAAGAAATTGCAAGTAGATAAATAGGGGCCACTTTGGTGGGAAAAGATCTTGGGGACATGAAAGGAGCCTCATTCGGGTGAGCAGAGTTTCTCCGTCAAAAATCCTTTCAACCCGAAATAATTTCTGACATGGAATTATTATTATTATAACACACATTAATTTTTAGAGTGCCCAAGGTCTAGCTCTTTTCTCTAATTTTATTTATTTATTTGCAGCAGGCTAACATGGCAACTCATTCGGAAATGGTCACTCTTTCCTCGTTCGCTCGTCTCGAGAGTCACAGATGAGATCATGCGCTTTTAGTTTATCTTTCTATGTTTGTCTTTCGCTGGGCCACAACATTAGTCAAATCAAAGGAACGGCTTCCCAACCCTTTTGTACGGCTTATGCAACAAAGCGATCGGAGAGTTCAACACACTGTACTCCAAAACAAACAACATGGCGTTATTGCATCAGTTTATAACCGAACGGTTCTTCAGAGGAGCATGATCTTCTCTCCCAACCATCAGTGGAGTGGATTAGGCAACACCCGCTGCGTTCTGGATTGTGTCTCTTGCATTTCATGCCCTTCTACACCAACTGTTTACATTCCTTCCTCTGCACCCAATGACATATCCGCCAACTGAGGATAAAGCTTCATGCGCCCAACCAAGCAGGCTCCAGTCCAGGAGAGCTTAACCTGTGATAAACCCATTAGTCTTTAAGGAGGCTTTTCTGGGCACACACCTTAAAATATGCTCTAGTAGTGTTAGTTCACCCTTTGAGAAAAGGGGAATCGAAATTCAATCTGGATTCCATTGAAGCCCAATTCCGACGCCACTTCCCAGCTCTTTTGCTTCAAAGGGCTCCTTCCTTGTACATGTGTGTACATGTGTGTAGATGTGTGTACATGTGCCCCATCACTAGACCCTCAAGAGGGGGAGGATATTTGATTAATATCTCTTCAAAAGGCATGTGTGCATGAATGCCATCACCACGCTGTCAAGAGGGGGAGGATATTTAATCATTTTATTAATCTCTTCAAAACATGTATGCATGTACACCACCACTGCAATGTCAAAAGGAGGTAAAGGTTTCCCTTTGCTGGAAAGCCAGTCGTATCCAACTCTAGGGTTCAGTGCTCATCTCTGTTTCAAAGCCAAAGAGTCAGCGCTGTCTGCTTCTGCAGATGTTTCTGCAGTCATGTGGCAGGCATGACTACACACCTGATCTCACGGAACGCTGTTTACCTTCCCCACCGAAGTGGTCCCTATTTATCTACTTGCAATTTCTCGCTTTCAAACTGCTACGATATTATTTGATAAATCTCTTTTTTAAAAAAAAACCCAACTTCCAACTTTTCTTTTCAAATTCACAATCCCACCATAAATGAAAATATGTCCAAATGTCTTTCTTTCTTTCTTTTTTTTTTGACATCTCCAACAATCATTCTTATTTTTTTAGTTCACTGCACTGTCGAGGGGAGGCTCCAAGGACCAGATCCTCCCTTCTGTTCATTATTTTAACTTTTTTTTTCCCTTTAGGACAAAAGATTGAACATATCAAACTTTCTGTCCAAGCCACCTTGGGTAGAAGCACCGGGCACTCTGCACACGCTCAGAAACCCGCTCCTTTTTTTTAAAGCAAACCCCGACGGAGACGAGAGGGAGGGGGGCTCCGCTTTGGGGTCCACCTATTAAGCCGCCCCGATCTGACGACTCAGCATCTGCACTCTGCCCATGCCCAGAGGCGCTCACCTCCCGGCGTGGTCCCGAAGAGGGTGCCGCCGGGCGTCGTGCTGTAGTCGCCGGGAGGCAGCTCGACTCCTTCGGGCAGCAGGACCCGCTTGCCAGGGCCCGGGATAGCCCTGCCCAGCGTCGGCCCCGCAGCCGGGTGGGGAACGCAGTAGCCCGCAGCCGACATGACACAAACACAGCTGAGCCGCTCGCCTTCGCAGTGCACGCACGGAAGCAATCACTCGCAGCAGCAGCAGCAGCAGCAGCAGCAACAGGAGGCGTGGTCCTCGAGGGGCGGGCCCCATCCCCAAGATGTCGGCCGCGCAAGGCACGGCGGGAAGCGTAGTTCCCGGACAGAGCCAGCCCGGCCCCGGTGGTGGTCCTGCCTTGAATATCCGCGAGTATAGATCAAAAGGACTGCACTGCAGTGGCTCAAGTGGCTAAGACGCTGACTGGGAGGCGGAAGGTCAGCAGTTCGATTCCCGAGCACTGCAGGACGGAATGAGCTCCCGTCTTTGTCCCAGCTCCTGCCAACCTAGCAGTTCGAAAGCGAGAAATTGCAAGTAGATAAATAGGGACCACTTCGGTGGGAAGGTAAACAGCGTTCTGTGCGCTCCAGTGTCTAGCCATGCCTACCACATGACCACAGAAACGTCTGCAGAAACAGCGCTTTGAAGCAGATATGAGCACTGAACTCTAGATTCGGATACGACTGGCTTTCGAGCAAGGGAAACCTTTACTTAAAACAAAACGCTGCAAGCTTTCCAAATCAAAAGATCTCTTCACCAGGCAGGCATAAAAATATTAATGCAAGTTCATGGCACGGTCTTATGCCAGGCACTCTTCGTAGGGATGCATGCTCGACAAAAAGCAACACATTTTTCATGGCGTTTTAATGCCCGCCGCCAGGAAGCTGGGTGCTTGGCTCCTCCTTTTCCACATGGTCTTCGAAGTAATATGTGAGCTTTCGCGGATCAAGTCCACTTCATCAGACATAAGAGTAAAACCTTATGGCATCAATGTATTACACACAGGTACAGAGACACACAAAGAATGCACACAAGTTTTCAAGCTTCTTCCAACACCAGGCACATCTCAAGAAGGGACTTTGAAGCAACTCTCAAAAGCCAAAGATGGATCGCTAGATAACTAAATTCTAAGCTGTTTAGAGATCTAAAGATCCTGGTCAGCATCTTGACTTGGATCCGGAAACTTACTGGCAGCTGGTACTGTTAGTGCAAAATTATGTTTTTAAGCATCCACACTATCAAGTATTTGAAGGGGGAGGGAATTATACTAATGGTTACCCCATGATCTTTTTCTCTTTCAAGTATCTGCAAACTCCATTCCTTGTTGTCGCCAGCTGCTACTCATATCTGACTATACATCCCCCCCCCTTGGAAATCATTTCCCAGGAAAAATGCCACTAGCGTGAATTTGTTTAAGATGGATCCTAGCTTGCCATGAAGTGACATACACACTTTGATCACGGAGCCATCTCCTATAGCACATGTGAAATCAGACATGCAGAATTTAACACCAGGACTGCAATAGACTGCCACAGCCATGAGGATATGGGCAAGGTGCACCTTCACAGCCAGTCCATCTGGCATGGCCTCTTCCACCTCCACGACCGTTGGGAATCAGAATAGTGAAGTGGTTGCTCCTCCGCTCATTTTGCCATTGGGGCCAATATAATGGTTTCCAGTGGCATTTCCTCCACTGAGTGGGCCATCACCCCACCTAAAGGGGCTCCTTAATTTACCACTGCCCAACATTCAGCGTTGAGTTGCTGGTTGTACGGTCTACTCCATTACCGTAGTGGGATGTCCAGCTAGACACTCTATTCCTAGATCTCACAAAAGGGCCTATTAATGGTTGCCTAATGGTTTCTTGTTACCTCATTAGGGCTTCTTTGCCCACACCAGGTCTTTTAGTCTTTACCATCACTTTGGTGGTCTATCCTTCTCTTTGTTGCTCTGAGAAAACAAGGCAGCCTGGAGGTGGTCTTCTCTGGGTGGCCTTCAGAACTACCTGTGAAATCTGCACAGTGTGAGATTTTGCAGCCTTCCCTTCCTCTTGCCTCCTCCTTTCCTCCATTATTGAGGTGCAGTGGGAACAAGGATGGTGTGACCTTGCAGTTGTGTGAACATTCACCTGTTGGGGTGAGAAGAGGTGGCGTGGAAGAATCAAACATCTCCCTTATGGCCTCCTGTAGAAAAGATCCAAACTGTGTCAAGGAGAAAGGAAATACACTGTAAGATTGATCAGCAGTGTGACTTCCAAAGAAGTTTGAACTTTAGCACCCCCACCCCCCACTCTTCCACATTAAATGGTGGTACCAATTAGCGTTCTTATCACTTTCATTCTTCTTGATGGAGTGAAACAAAGACTGCCAGTGTGGTCCATGCTCAGCCATCTGTATCAGTCCCACTGAGATTTTGCCACATCGGTGTGCTGATGAAAGCTTGGCCACATGTTCACATTCATATTGAAAAGATCATTATTACCTCTGAGTAACTCAGATGGCTTGATCCTGCCCAAGTAACATGTCACTGCTGGTAAATTGCCAGCATAAAAAATAGGCAGATGGTCAGCTTGAAAAATAAATTTTTAAATTAAAAAAAACAGTTGACATCAGTTGCTGTTGGAAAATGTCTTGGTATTTTGGTCCCTTAGCATTCGGATCTTTGATTTGACTCTCGCTATAAAGATCCGAATAGTGAGATGTTATGTATTCCTAGTGTTGCTATATGGAGTTGAAGCTTGGGCACTGACTAAAGCATTGGAAAGAGAATTGAAGCTTTTGAAATGTGGATCTACAAATGGCTGCTAAATCTACAGGTGGAACTCGGAAAATTAGAATATCGTACAAATGTCCATTCATCTCACTTAAAAGGTGAAACAAATATATGAGATAGACTCACTACATCGAGATATGTCATGCCTTAATTTGTTATAATTGGGATGATCATGGCCTACAGCGTACATGAGATTATGTGATGATTTTGGGGTATATGAGATTGGGGGGGTTGGGGTTTTCATAAGCTGTAAGCCATAAGCATCAATATTATACCAAAGTAATGCTTGAACTATCTCGCTTTGCATGCAATCTCATATATTTGTTTCACCTTTTAATTTGCATTACTCAACTGAATGAACATTTGCACGTTATTCTAATTTTCCGAGTTTTACCTGTATATCAACCATCCTAATTTTTGGACTTTCCAAGTAGGACAAACAATAATTCCTAACATCCCCGACCCAGCTTGGCCAAATCAACTGAGGTATGTGTATATGTGTACATTTACATCTGGCTCATGGTTATCTTGACAGGCAATCATTTATTTTTCTCCTATCAACGTTCTGCAAATTCATTTGAACCAAGAGCCATGCCTGCATCTTGTGGCCAGGAATTCCATAAAACATTTGTGGCTGTTCAGAGGTTGTGGAAATACATCTCTCCTCATCCATAGCAAACACAACCTGCAGGTGTTACAGTTGTTTTTGTGTTTGGATGTGAAGTGGTTAAATGCTGGAAAAAATGGAGTCAGGTTCGTGGATTTCCCTTTGGTTGGTGTCTCTTGATTGGTGAGTGCCAAGAGTGTATCATATAGTACAGTGATGGCAAACCTTTTAGAGACTGAGTGCCCAAACTGCAACTGAAAACCCACTTATTTATTGCAAAGTGCCAACATAACAACAGGGGAGGAAGGACATGATCCCATTGGACTGCTGGGCAAAGGGGCAGGGTGAACTCTGTGCTGGGGGGAGGGAGGAAATGCTGTGCAGAGGGATGGGATGAAGTCTGTGCTACGGTGAATGCATGGGTGCCCACAGAGAGGTCTTCGAGTACCACCTCTGGCACGCGTGCCATAGGTTCGCCACCACTGCTACAGTAGATCATTTTGACTGCTGACATTGATGTTTGCAATATTTCTGCTGCCCTTTGTTATGTAAAGTCTGGTACCCTTTTTCCTACTGACAATGTAGGCACAATAGTGTGCAGCAATATCATGCCATTTCCTGGAGTGTTGTATCCCACATTCATAAAACAGAGGGTTTTTTTAAGATAGAAAAAATTCCCATCTTCCTGATGTAGAGCATTTACCTGGATGTTTACTTAGCGCTGTGCTGCCCTCTACTGGCCTTGCACTTTAATTTTGCCTATCATCTGCTCAACCAGTTGCCCTTGGTAAAGGTAAAGGTCGCCCTTGCTCCAATGCCAGTCATATCTGACTCTAGGGTTCAGTGCCCATCTCTGTTTATAGCCAAAGAGCCAGCGCTGTCTGCATCTGCATGCTGAAGTGCACAGAATGCTATTTACCTCCCCACTGAAGTGGTCCCTATTTATCTACTTGCAATTTCTTGCTTTCAAATTGCTAGGTTGGCAGGAGCTGGGACAGACGATGTGAGCTCACTCCGTCATGACGTACCCGGGAATTGAACTCCGACCTTCCCGTCAGTGAATTCAGTGTCTTAACCATTTGAGCCACTGCAGTTCCTACTCATTCAGTACTGATGGTCTTTACTTCCAGCTTATACTTGGCAATTCAGCTATATGCAAATTTATGCAGAAGGGGTGGCTTAAGTAATTAAGACGCTGAACTTGACAACTGGAAGGTTGGCAGTTCAAGACTTGAGTACTGCATGATGGAATGAGCTCTCATCTCCGCCCCAGCTCCTGCCAACCTAGCAGTTCGAAAGCAAGGAATTGCAAGTAGATAAATAGGTACCACTTCGGTGGGAAAGTTGTTATGGAATGTAAGTCTTTGCTGTTCTCCCTATGGAACCTCCTGCCAACAGAACTGCACCTCCAGGCAGAGTTGCCCCCCTTCAAGAGGGCTCTAAAGACACGGTTTTGCCAGCAGGTGTGGAGTGCATCTGGCACCACAACCCAGCCTTGCTGGCTTATTTAGTTCTACCAGGGGTTTTTAATGAAGGGTTAGGGGTTTATGGATGTTTTTAAATATTTTATTGTTTTAATATTTGGCTGTACAAGGATAGTTTTTAAATTGATGTGAGCCGCCTTGTGTTGCTGAGGCAAGAAAGGCGGAAATACAAGTTCAAAAATAAAAAAAATCAATAAATAAAATAAACTAGTTGCAAGGCATTTTATGCCTGTCATACCTTTAAGACTATACTGCAGGGGCACACATGTGCTCTCTAGCACAAGAAGGAGGGCCTTCTCCTTGCCTGCCCTGGCCCTATGGAACCTCCTGCCAGTGGAACTAAGGCAACAGACGGCACTGCTGCCCTTCAGGAAAGAACTGAATACCTGGCTGGCGGGGCAGGTATGTAGGGGGGGGGGGTTGGTGGAGAAATAACCCCCGCCTGCTGGCTGGTTAAATAAGAACCATCCTCCCTTTTTAGCATGTGTGGGAGGGTTTTTAAACAGAGTTTTTAAGGGAATTTATTGTTTTAATGAGGTTCTGTTTATTGGTGTGTGTGTGTGTGTGTGTGTGTGTGTGTGTGTGTGTGTGTGTGTGTGTGTGTGTGTGTGTGTGTGTGTGTGTGTGTGTGTGTGTGTGTGTGTGTTTCGTATTGTAAGCTGCCCAGAGTCCTTGTAATTGGGGCGGCTATAGAAATTCGAGTAAATAAATAAATAATAAATAAATTAAAAAACCCAGTTATCCCACCCACCCCACCCTGTACATAAGAAAAAGAGAAAGGGCTTCTGATTACAAATTATCTTGGTGTGAGCCAATAGCCGGGGGCCGTATATCCATTAGGACCCTACACCTGCCCTGCCAGCCAGGTTTTCAAGCCTTTTCTAAAGGGCAGCAATTCTGTCTGTTGAAGGACTTCTATATACCGTATTTTCCAGCGTATAAGATGACTGGGCGTATAAGACGACCCCCAACTTTTCCAGTTAAAATATAGAGTTTGGAATATACTTGCCGTATAAGACTACCTCTCTTCCAATGCACACCAAATAAAAATTAACCCACACTCAACCCGAAGACGCGCAGCCCTCCGAGTCGAATGGGCAGGTTCTGGTGGAGCGCCAATCCACGCTCACGTTCTCCTCCTCGAGGTACAGGAAGATGTGTGCAGCTTGCTTCCCCTTGCTTCATACTCCCCGCACAGAGCAGGGACTCAGCCACGGCACCCCCCACCATATGTGCCGGACTTATGAAGCAAGGGGAAACAAGCTGCAGTTAAGTACCTGTCCTATAAGACGACTCCCGACTTTGGCATAGATTTTTCGGGGTTAAAAAGTAGTCTTATACGCCAGAAAATACAGTACCACAATTTGACTACCTCAGTGAAGTCAACTGAGTTGCTTGAGAGACTATATCTATTTTGTGTTCCAGTTATTTCACCTGTATATACTTGCCCTCTGCCTTTTGAGCAAAACTGCTTTGAGTCTCTGTGCACCGAACTCTGGTCTGCTTGCCTTTCTTGCAAAACAACATAAGGCCAGGTGCGATCCTCTTGCTGGTCGCTGCATCACTCTGCTTTCTTACCCCAAATGTCTCAACAAAAGTAAACAGCGTTTTGTGCACTCCGGTGTTTAGTCATGCCTGCCAAATGTCCATGGAAATTCTGCAGACCCAGACAGCACTGGCTCTTTGGCTGTAAACAAATGAGCACTGAACTCTAGAGTCAGATACAGCTGGCTTTCAAGCAAGGGTGACCTATACCTTTACCTAAATTGCCTCATATTGTCAATATTAAAAATAACATTCAATGATTTGAGTGCATTCTTGTTTCTCAATTTTTCATTTCTCTCAGTTTCTACAGAGAAAATTGTGTTATCTGTTTGAGGCAATAACCACCAACATCCATGTGGCATCTTAAAGACTAACAGATCTATTATGGGATAGGTAAAAGGTAAAGGTTTCCCTTGCTCGAAAGCCAGTCGTATCCGACTCTAGGGTGCAGTGCTCATCTCTGATTCAAAGCCGAAGAGCCAGCGCTGTCTGCTTCTGCAGACGTTTCCGTGGTCATGTGGCAGGCATGACTAGACACCGGAGTGCACGGAACACTTACCTTCCCACCAAAGTGGTTCCTATTTATCTTCTTGCAATTTCTTGCTTCCAAACTGCTAGGTTGCCAGGAGCTGGGACAAAGACGGGAGCTCATTCCATCCTTGCAGTACTCGGGAATCGAACTGCTGACCTTCCGCCTCCCAGTCAGCTTCTTAGCTACTTGAGCCATTGCAAAGTTTAGGCATGAAGTGTTGTCCAGAGTGTCAGGCAGCTATCCAATGCAGGTGGCATGGAGTTAATTATAGACAGGGAAGTCAGAGTGACTGGTTAGCTTGGGTTAGGTATAGTATAGGAAATATACACCAGTCCTCTCATTCTAAAAAGGGTCATATACAAATTCATGACACACCAGATTGAAATCCTGTGAAGAGACAGAGAAAATTGGTGCAAAAATGACTATTTTAAGCAGGGTTGGGTGATCTGCATTAGATCTTGGTGATTTGCAGTGAGCCCAAACATTGGTTAGGGAAGGTATGTAAATAGTGTGTAGTCATATTGGGTCAGCTAGACAGTCAGGATTAGGGATGCAGCGGGAACTGGGAAATGGTAATAGAGTACAAAATGTAGTTTTTCTACAGGGCCTGTATTACCCAAACCATCAGGACCTTGGACAGAGTCTTACAAGTGCTTGATTTCAGCATTTTGATGCTTCTTGGGTTTCACCATGAGTGTATCTATGTTGCACAATTATAGCAATTTGACCTTCATCTAACTGTTGTGGTTTTATCCTACAAAATCATGGGATTTTGTGTGTGGTGAGGTACTAAGAATTCTCTACTGGATTCAGCACGGTGCACTAGAGATTTCTAGCAGAGAAATCCAACTGCTTCACCAAAACCAACGACTCTGTAAGGCAGAGCCTTGGCAGTTTTCAAAGTGTTGTGACTGTGTGGTGTAGATACACAGTTTTTGTCATTTGGATTCAATTCTGTTCTGAGGAGTTCCAAGTCTTCTGTATCTCCTCCAGCATTTTCACAGATGAATACACCATGGTGGGATTGGAAATGTACAGAAAAAGGGTGGTCTAATCATTGGCCTGAGTTTGGGTTTTATGGCATTGTGGAGAAAAATGGATTTTTAAAATTATTTTTATTTATTTTTTGTGTGGTGGAGGTGCTTCTGCATGATGATAGTGATGATTAGTGACAAATTTTGGTCAGACAAGATGCTGAATTTCTAGGCCAGAATTTAGAAACCTTACTTTGTTGAAATATAACTCCTGGGTCTGGGTCTGAAGGACACTGAATGTTTTGTCAGAGCAGAATTTGTGCTCTGGTTTTAGCCCAACCAAGATGGAGATTTCAGTGTGTGGGAGACCCTTCATACCAAAGGGATTGGAATGAAAAACTGTAACTTTTGAAACCTCTTGTCTAGGCATGTCCTTTCACATTGTTTACACCATGATGTCAGTTCTCAAAACATTTTAACACCACAAAAGAAACTGACAATTATAGATCAGAGCTAAACTACACACTCATTGTAATTGCTACTATATAACCATAGGTCTGAGATACATACTTTACAAGGTTGAAATGGCGGGAGATCTAAAAATCAGCTTTTCTATTTGGCTCTGTTAAAAAAAAAATCTTCTTTTTTAGCCCTCTACCCAAAGGCCCACAAATAATGATTAGCTGCTGTGACTCTCTTGACCATTATACAGTGATACCTCATACAACGTCCAAACTTGGTTCCACAAGTTTGGACTTTATACGGATTTGGTCTTTGTATGAGGCATGCAAAATCCTAGCCGCGATGCCTCATACAACATCCAAATCCTTGCCGCGATGCCTCGTACAACATCATTTCCATAGAGATACATTGTACTGTAACAGCACAGACAGGGCAAAGTCAAGGAAACAGACAGGAAACTGACAGAACTTTAAGAAATCATTGTCTAAAGGCTAAAAACATTACAAAAACATATCAAACAATCCTGATTGCCCAAGAACCTGAAGAATGCTGCAAAAATCCCAGGAATGCTTCTAAAAATTCTGACGAAAAAATCCAAAAAAATCCAAAATCGTGCTCAAAACCACTCCTACACACTCTTCACCTCATGCAAAACCCACAAGAGCAATGCACGCATGTGTCCTGCCTTTTATACTGCCCAGGCACAATGCAACCTGGGAAAACCCCAATGCCTCATACAAAGTCGCACAACTTTGTATGAGGCAACTTTTTTCAAGGAATTAGGTGATGTTGTATGAATCCGATGTTGTATGAAGCAGACTTTGTATGAGGTATTACTGTACTGAGATACTCTAGCCTATCTCTTTGTAATTATTTCTTGGCTACAGCCTGGGTTAGTGGTGTTGAACCTCCAACTTGCCCTCTCTATGTTCAAGAACAAATACAGGGCTCACCAGTGCAAAAATAAAAGGAACCCAATGCAGAGACCACAGCCATGTGGTGCAAACAATAGTAGGATAAATAAGTTGGTGGGGGAGGGGGAACATTATTCAATAATACACTTGTGCAAGAATACATATTAAAAAGATGTAGAAATAAGTAGAGATAAATACAGTATTAAATTTTGTCACCACAGATGATGATGATGATGATGATGATGATGATGATGATGATGATGATGATGATGATGATGTAGTAGTAGTAGTAGTAGTAGTAGTAGTAGTAGTAGTTGTTGTTGTTATTGTGTCAGAAATTATTCTGGGTTGGAAGGATTTTTGCAGAAGAAACTCCACTCAGGGAATGCCCAAATGAGGTCCTTTTACATCCCCAAGAGCGGGGACAGAGACAGGTGCTCAATCCGTCATGCAGTACCCGAGTCTCGAATTGCTGGCTTGCCAGGCTTCTAGCTAACAAGGCAAGCTTCTCAGCCAATGAGCCACTGCAGCCCACCACAGATGTGATGATACATTCTGAAAGGCAGAATAGCCTCATGGCAACCCTTGTCACTGCCCACACCCCAAAAGCAGCCCGAAATTGCAGGCAGTTGTGTCATTGCATAAGGGTATATGTGTTTGTTTGTGTGTATGGAGAATGGGGGTGACACACAGAGATAAATAAGCTTTGGGCTTACAGTATATCAGCCACAACCAGCTATGGAAAAGTCATGAAGTTCAACTGACTTACCATAGACCAGTTATTATATGACCACACCCAGTCTATATTGGGAATAACTAAGAACTAGTGTAGTAATAGAGATCAGGAAATGGAGCTTGGGAAATCCAGGTCCTAGTTCCCACTGAGCCATAGCACCCATGGGGTGACCTTGGGCCATAAGAACATAAGAACAGCCTTGCTGGAACAGGTCACAGCCCATCCAGTCCAGCATTCTGTCTCACACAGTGGCTCACCATTTCCTTCAGGGTATTCCCAAGGAGCTGCCTTCATCTGTTTAGGATTCCCTGGAAATGGCATTGAGAGATATCCTGCCTATCTCTCCAACCCGGAGGTTGTCCTTAAGTATCCATAATTATAGCCATTGATACCCTTGTCCTCCATGAACTTGTCTAATCCTTTCTTAAAGCTGTCAAGACTGACAGCTGTCACCACTTCTTCTGGCAGGGAGTTCCATAGACCAGTAATCCTCTGGGTGAAAAAGTACTTTCTCTTATTTGTTTGAGAACTAGTACCCAAATGTTTCATGGAGTGTCCCCTAGTTCTAGTGTTATGCGATAGGGAAAACATTTTTTCCTTATCTACTTTGTCCACACCGTGCATGATTTTATAAACTTCAATCAGGTCACCTCTTAGACGTCGTCGTTCAAGAGTGAAGAGGCCCAACCGTTGCAGCCTCAGATGGTAAGGAAGGTGTTCCAGTCCCCTAATCATTCTGGTTGCCCTCCTCTGTACTTTCTCCAACTCCATAATATCCTTCTGGAGGTATGGCGACCAGAACTGTACACAGAATTCCAGATGGGGCCTCACCATACATTTATAAAGAGGTAAAATGACACTTGCTGACTTATTTTCTATACCCTTCCTAATGATCCCTAGCATTGAGTTTGCTTTTTTCACTACTGAGGCACACTGGGTTGACACCTTCATTGAGCTGTCCATCAGGACACCAAGATCCCTTTCCTGGTTTGTCGCAGAGAGTTCAGAACCCATCAGTTTATAAATGTAATTGGTTTTTTTGCCCCAACATGCATCACTCTGCACTTACTAATGTTGAAGCTCATTTGCCACTGTTTTGCCCACTCCCCCAGTGTCAAGAGATCCCTCTGGAGCTCCTCACAATCTCTCACAGTTTTCACTACCCTGTATAATTTAGTGTCGTCAGCAAATTTGGCTACCTTGCTTTTTACTCCTACCTCTAGATCATTTATGAAGAGGTTGAAAAGCAGGGGTCCCAGTACTGAACCTAGGGGGACCCCACTCTTTACTTCCCTCCACTTGGAGAAGTGTCCATTTAGTGCTACCCTCTGTTTCCTGTCCCTTAGCCAGTTGCTGATCCAGAACAAGACCTGTCCCTTTATTCCATGACTGGCAGGTTTATTCAAGAGCCTTTGGTGTGAGACCTTGTCAAAAGCCTTCTGAAAGTCCAGATAAACAATGTCAACTGGATCCCCCTTATCCACATGCTTGTTGACACTCTCAAAAAATTCCAACAGATTAGTGAGGCATGATTTGCCCTTGCAAAAACCGTGTTGGCTCTTCTTTAGCAGCTCCTTCTCTTCTATGTGTCTATTAATTCTATCTTTTAGGATGGTTTCCATCACTTTACCTGGGACACATGTCAAACTGACAGGTCGGTAATTTCCTGGATCACCCCTGGATCCTTTTTTGAAAATTGGTGTTACATTCGCTACCTTCCAGTCATCAGGCACAAAGCCTGATTTGAGTGAAAGATTATATATTTTGGCTAGGAGATCAGCAATTTCATCTTTAAGTTCCCTGAGAACTCGTGGATGGATGCCACCTGGTCCTGGTGATTTGTTAGTGTTTAGTTTAACAAGACATGCAAGGACCTCCTCCCTGGTTATTTCTATCTGGCTTAATTCTTCGGTTTCCCTCCCTACGAAGATAGGCTCTGTTTTGGGCATGTGGTCTCTGTCTTCTTCAGTGAATACTGAAGCAGAGAATTCATTGAGTCTCTCCACAATCTCTGTTTCCTCTTTAATAACCCCTTGCCTTCCATTGTCATATAATGGTCCAATGGCCTTCCTAGTTGGGTTCTTACTTCTAATGTACTTAAAGAAGTCTTTGTTATTTCTCTGAGTATTTTTAGCTATACGCTCCTCAAAGTCTTGCTTTGCTTTCCTGATTGTTGCCTTGCATTTGTTCTGCCAGAATTTATGTTTCTGCCTGGTGTCCTCATTCGGACAAGCCTTCCATCTTCTAAATGAGCTTTTCTTGCTCTTGATCACTTCCCGAACAGCTCCTGTAAGCCACATTGGAGTCCTCTTGGACCTGGCAGTGCCCTTTTTCCTTTTGGGTATGCATTCCAATTGGGCCTCTGTTATTGTTTTTGTAAACAGCCTCCATTCCTCTTGGAGTGTTTGGATTCTCTCAATTTTCCCTTTCAGCTTCTTTTTTACTAGTTTCCTCATCTTTGGGAAATTTCCTTTTTGAAAATTTAAGGTCTCTGTGTTAGATTTTATCAATGACTTGCGGTCTATGATCAAGTTAAACATAATTGAGTTGTGGTCACTGTTCCCTATTGGATCAGTCACATTAACATCTTGCACCAGATCCTGAGTATTACTCAGGATCAAGTCAAGGATTCTTGTACCTCTAGTTGGGTCTTCAACCATCTGTCCCAGGGAACAATCATTTAGCATATCTAGGAACTTTATCTCTTTATCATGTGCTGAACAACAGTTCACCCAATCTATATGAGGGTAATTGAAATCCCCCATTATAACCAGGCTTCCCTTCTTGGATGCCTCCTTTACAACATTCTCCAACTGCCAGTCTCCCTCAAGAGTTTGGGTCGGAGGCCGATAGTATATGCCTACTGTTAGACCATCCTTGTGGCCTCGTACTCTTACCCACAGAGCTTCTAATGGTGACTCCAAATCACCTAGATATTCCAATTCATACGATTTTATCACTTCTTTGACATACAAGGCTACACCACCTCCCGTTTGCCCCTTCCTATCCTTCCTGTACAGTTTGTAGCCTGGGATAACTGTATCCCATTGGTTATCATCCGTCCACCAGGTTTCAGTGATACCAATAATATCAATATTGTTATCTATTGCTAAGTATTCCAGCTCCCCTATTTTGTTCCGGAGGCTTCCTGCATTTGTATACAAGCATTTATATATGCTTTCCTGATACAGTCTTTTCAGTCCAGTTGCATTGTTAGACTGCCTCTTGCATCCTTCTGCTAGAGTGCTGGTGACTAGCTCCTTGCTCTGCTCAGTAATTTTTCAGCCTGACTTGTCTCACTAGACCATTATTTTAAGGTGGTGGTGTGAAGAGATAGGTAGGCCATCTTGAGCTTACCAAAGGAAAGATAAATAACAAAGGCCAGTCTTTTCTTTCGACTCTCCAAACTAACAATCCTAGCAAATTCCACTCAGTCAAGGATGCCGTTGTTCCTGCTGTGAAGAAATATACCCAACATTCACTTTCTCACATTTCTGCTCCACTACCACCATCATGTGCCACCAGCTATAAAGACCTGCTGCTAATATACTCATCCTCTAGAGCTGTGATGGCGAACCTTGGCACTCCAGATGTTCTTGGACTTCAATTTGCAGAAGCCCAAGCACCCTGTGAATTCACATGAATGGGTTTACTGCGATTCATCCGGCCCGTGCTGCCTTCATCGCTCCTGGAAGCGGAAGTAAAATGTGCCCGTATGGAGGAAGGGTTAACCCAGAAGAGTCTTAACCATACAGGCGCATTTTACTTCCGCTTCCAGGTGTGACGAGGGCAGCATGGGCCAGATGAATCGCAGTAAACCCATCTCTTAAATGACAGACAGTCTTGAATGACACCAAATGGTATTCCAGAGGAGTAAAAAGAACCCTTGGCAGCTCCCTGCAAAAGTGGGAAGACCGAATCGTGAAAAGTTTTGGTCAAACCTGGAGAACAAGAGCATGGCAACGAAATGAATGGAAAATGAGTTGCGACCAGCAGGAACTTATCCCTTGATAGTCTCTGAAAAGTATTTTATTTTTAAAAAGTCTATGGTATTTTCTAAGGGCATGTGGACAATTTTCCACATTTTTGCTAATCCCAAACTTTTCTAGGCCTGGAAGAGGCTCCCCCACCCCATACCCCACTCCCCAGAGGCGACCACAAGTCTATTCTGAATAAAAGTCCCCTAGATCAGAGGTTCCAACCTATGGCCCATGGGCCAAATCCAGCCCATGGCACCAAATAATTCGACCCATGCCACCCTCACCACTCCCAGAAGTGGAAGTAAGATGCGCACGCACCTGCGTATGCGCAAACCACTGCCGTAAATAACCTGCAGTTGTTGTAAATGCATTTACAATAGCCACAGGTGCATTTATGACTGTTTTGTGCATGCGCGGGCACATTTTACTTCTGCTTCTGGGTAGGAGGAACCATGTGACCGGCCCGCTCAACCATGTGACTGGCCTGTGGCCCCAAAAGGTTGAGAACCCCTGCCATAGATCTTAAATAGGGTAATCTTGCCTACAAAAACATGGCAGAATTGACACTTGTATCCCCTAGAGGGCATGAAAGGCCTTTCATGTAAAATATTGAGAGAAATCTGATGTCATGGAGAAGATCAGGAATGTTATAGTTCTGCCCTTGGATGGCCATAATTAATGTTGCTTACAGCATTTTTCTCTCCAGAAAAGAATCTGAGAAGTCCTAATTGGAGTGCCCTAAAGAAATATAAATGGATTTTAAAGCATAAAATACTCACAGGCACACTGCAAACTGCATTTGTGTGTGTGTGTGTGTGTGTGTGTGTGTGTGTGGGAAGCTGAGTCTCAATTAATCAGAAATGTTGCTGAAATGTTTCCATTCATGAACAAACCGTGCTCTTGCCTCTGGCGCGAGAAACCAGCTTCTCTTAAAATTCAAATTGGGTTCTTTCTCTTAATTTCTCTTAATGTTTAATGGGCATGGTTATTATGGCGTTGCATCTAAACTGAATCGCCTATTATTCTTTTGACTCAGCAAAGGACAACAGTTTATTGTGTATGTTTTTAATCGCTGCATAAAGAAACAGAAATTATTGGATTTGTTTCTGAGAAGCTTTGGAAAACTCCAGCATGGAGAGGTCATTCCCATTTCCTCCTAAGTGAATGGGTCTTTTATAACTTGGAGACTGAACTTGGGAACTTCTGTATATACAGAGTGTACTGTATGTTGTATCACTGTTATATGATCCCTTCCCACATGGTTTGAAATAACTGAATATATTCAGCATGAATAAGAGAGAGCATGACAGAATGCTTCAAATTTTAATGATGTTTGATTTCCTGTAGGGTTTGCCCCTACAAGGTCTATTTTGATCTCATAGTTCTGTGTAAGCCAACCATGCCATACCATATGACTAATGACAACCTCATCTGAGGGGATCTGATTTGGGCCTCTTAGCAACACCCCATCCATAGGTTACATGTTGCTCATCCCTATCAAAGTCTCTATATCCTGGAGTGAGGAATGTGTAGTCTCCAGACTTCATGCAACTCTGAGGATCCCAACCATAGCTCAAAGCACCTTCTGGGCCTCCCTACTCCTCGACTCAACCCCAATCTAATTTTTAATTTAAACAAAATTAATCTAAAAGCCTTATATGCCCTCTTGGATGATCATTACACAAAGTCACTTTTGCCATGCTTTAGAATCTGCTAACCCCCCCCCCCCATTTTATGTTTTAAACTAGGCACTACAGACAATCCCTCCTTCTATTTTATAATAATTTTGCGAAGAGTAAAGGTCTCATTTGCTTGAAAGCCAGTCATATCCAACTCTAGGTTATGGTGATCATCTCTGTTTACAACCAAAGAGCCAGCACTGTCTGCATCTGCAGATGTTTCCATGATCATGTGGCATACATGACTAGATGCCGGAGTGCCTGGAACGCTGTTACCTTCCCACCGAAATGGTACCTATTTATCTAATTGCAATTTCTTGCTTTCGAACTTCTAGGTTGGCAGGAGCTGGGACAGAGACGGGTACTGTTATGTACTGAATGCTTTGTGATAAGTATCCCTTTAACGGACTTGTATCTGTCTATTGTATCTACTGTAAGCAATCAGTGTGTCATTGTAACCAGCTGTTAAGAACAATGCTGCGCCTGCAGTAGCATCGTTGGACACAGGATACCCATTCACCTGCATACCTGAAGGGCAGGATACTACTGCCTCTACTGCATCGGGCAGGATACTACTGCCTCTACTGCATGGGGCAGGATACTACTGCCTCTACTGCATCTGGAGAAGATGGGCGTGGACTGTTACCCGGGCTATTCAAAATGTACTATAAATAAGGCTGTTGTTTCACCTGTACCTCATGTTCACGTTACTACGATGCAATAAACCTGGTTTTAGCCCTTACTGCGGCTCCTGCTTGTCTTCTGTTGCAAGACACCAAATTGGCGACGAAGGTGGGATGGCGTCCCAACAAGTGAACATCGTACCCTTCGACATCACAAGGCCTGAGAGATGGGAACTCTACGAGGAGCAGTTCCTCTACGCTTTGGACCTCGAGGGCATCGAGGAGGAATCCCAGCGGCGGGCATTCCTACTGGCCCAGTGTGGCTTAGAGACTTTGGAACTGGCAACCAACCTCCTGACGCCGAGACCTCTCAGGGCCGTGCCCCTAGAAGAGATCCTCACCAAGTTGAGGAAGGACTTTCGGCCGAAAGTGTCCGTGTTTCCGGCAAGGTTGGCATTCCAGCAGTGGTGCCAGCGGGCCAGTGAGTCCATGGCAGACTTCGTGACAGCCTTGCGGGTGGCTGCCGTGCCATACCGGTGGGGAGCATCTCTGAGCGAGGCGCTGATGGACAGGCTCCTGCTGGGCCTGCGAGATGAGGGGGCCAGGAAAAAACTACTGGCCAAAGATGAGAGCATCTCGTTCGAGCATGTCCTGCGCATCGCCCAAGCTGCCGAGTCAGTGCAACAAGGCGAATGGGTGTGCGAGGCCAGGACCACCACGGTTGGGGGCCCCCCGCCGGTGGTCCCAGTCCACAGCTGCTCCTCCCACGGAGAGCAAGGGGCGTCCGAGTCCTCCACATCCACCTCCGACTGCAGCGAGGACGAGGACGTGCAACGGGTGCAGAGGAGACCGGAGAGGCGAGACTGCGCCAGAGAGAACCGCCGCTGCGACGGATGCGGGGCATCCCACGACCGGAGCCGATGCCCATTCCGGAAGGCGGAGTGCCACAACTGCGGGCGGCATGGGCACATCGCAAGGGTCTGCAAGCAGCGTCAAGACGACGGCAAGGGCCAGGCAGAACGGCCCCAACGCAAGGCAAACGGGGTCGGGCACATCTTCGACGACGAGCCCCAGGAGCACCAAGCAATCTCGACGGGTTCCCGAGAGCCGCGACCAGGCAGTCCACAGTGTGCAGTTGCAGCGGCCCCGGTTTTTTTGTTGAGGTACTGGTCCAGAGGGTCCCAATAAGGATGGAGATCGACTCAGGGTCGGCGTACTCCATCGTCTCCCACAGGGAATTTCTGCGTATTCCCCCGGTCACGCCCCAAGCTGCGGGCCTTTAAGACTATTTTGCGGGACATTCAGGGCAAAAATATACCATTGTTGGGGTGAGAGACTTCAAGGTTCAGTTTAAGAGACGCTCCGCGCAGTTACCCCTAGTAGCTCTAAAGGAAGGGTCCTGCTGCCTCCTGGGGACACAGTGGTTTGGGCCCCTAGGAGTTTTCATTGGAGGCATACACGCCATGCAGGCTGACCCAATCACAGAGGTGTGTAACGCACATCCTGCCATTTTTGAGAAGGGGCTAGGGAAGTTCAAAGGGCCCCCAGTTTGTTTCGAGTTGGACCCTGACATTCGACCCATCAGGATGAAGCCAAGAAGAGTGCCTTTCGCACTAAAGGACAAAATAGAAACTGAACTGGACAAATTGGTGGGTCAGGGGATTTTGGTGCCGGTGGATTCCTCTGAGTGGGAAACCCCCATTGTTACGGCGCTTAAGGCTAATGGGGAGGTTAGAATCTGTGCTGACTACAAGTGCACGATTAACAAGGCAATCCACCCAAATGCGTATCCAGTACCAGTGGTAAGCCACCTGCTTGCAACCCTGCATGGGGGGAGGTGTTTCGCCAAACTAGACTTGGCCCAGGCATACCAACAATTGTCGGTAACCCCAGCTACAGCTGCCACTCAGACAATTGTGACCCATAAGGGAGCTTTTAAAGTGACGCGCCTACAATTCGGCGTAAATTCGGCTCCGGGGATCTTTCAGTCCCTTGTAGAAAGGTTGTTAAAAGGGCTCCCAGGTGTTTTCCCCTACTTTGATGACATTCTGATTACAGCGGGGGGGAGCAGGAATTGGCCAAGAGGTTAGACCACATGCTAACAGTGTTCGAAAAAGTGGGGCTCAGGCTGAGAAAAGATAAATGCGTATTTTTTGCTGAGGAAGTAGAGTTTCTGGTTTTTAGAATAACCCCTGAGGGCATTAAGCCAGCTGAATCCAAGGTAGCGGCAGTGAAAGATTTTCCTTGTCCCACCACCAAGCCCGAATTGCAGTCCTTCCTAGGACTCCTTAACTTCTATCACTCGTTCCTCCTGGGAAAGCCGTCCATTGCGGAGCCATTGCATAGATTACTCAAGAAGGATGCGGCTTGGCAGTGGGGGGGGGACAGTCAGGAACGGGCATTCCGGGGGCTCAAACAGCTTCTATCGTCCGAGGCTGTGTTGACCCACTTCGACCCAAAGAAACCCGTTGTGCTGGTCTGCGATGCCTCACCGGTGGGGGTGGGGGCAGTCCTCTGCCACATGCTAGAGAGCGGGTGAGAGGCCCCAGTGGCATACTATTCGAGATCCCTGTCCAAGGCAGAGCGCAACTACGCGCAAACTGACAGGGAGGCCCTAGCAATCATTGCAGGAACCAAGAAGTTCCATGACTTTCTCTATGGTAGGCCATTCAAAGTCATGACCGACCACAAGCCCCTCTTAGGAATCTTCACTACAGATAAGCCAACCTTGTTCCCAAGGATGCTGCATTGGGCAATCTTCCTCAACGTGTACCAGTACGCACTGACCTACCGCCCCGGCAAGGAGATTAGTCATGCCGATGCTCTTTCCAGGTTACCCCTCCCACAGGCAGGGGATTCTGAGTGCGAGGTAGAACAGGACCACCAGGTGCTCCTGATTGAGGCCCTAGAGTCACCCCCAATCCTGCCAGCTGAGATAGCCAAGGCTACGGCGAAAGATAAGTTGTTGACCCTAGTCAGTTCATGAGTACAGAAAGGCTGGCCGGCAAGCTCCCCTACAGAGGAATTCAGGATTTACGGTAGGCAGAGAGACGAGCTCTCCCTAGAAAGGGGCTGTTTAATCTTGGGGCAGCGGGTGGTAATCCCCGAAGTTCTGAGGTCCTGGGTGCTAAAGATGCTGCATATCAGCCACCCGGGGATCGTGCGCACCAAGGCGCTAGCTAGGAGTTACGTCTGGTGGCCCAAACTGGACACAGGTATAGAACACATGGTAGGCACTTGCGAGAGCTGCCAGGGCACCCGCCCCGAGGAGTCCCGACTTCCGCACAGAGAATGGGACACGGCCAGGGGTCCGTGGTCACGCTTACACGTGGATTTTGCGGGTCCTTTCAGAGGCACCCTTTTCCTCATAATAGTGGACTCCTACTCCAAGGGGTTGGAGGTAATTCCAATGGCTAGTACATCGTCAGCTGCAACGATTAAGCAATTACACAAGGTATTCAGCTGTTTCGGTTTACCTGATGTACTTGTGAGCGACAATGCCACAACTTTCACGTCAGCGGAGTTCCAGGGTTTCATAGAGATTAATAAGATTCGCTACATTACTGCGGCCCCATTTCACCCCGCTACAAATGGTCAAGCGGAACGCCTGGTGCGAACAACGAAGGACGCACTGCGTAGGATGGGCCCTGGGGAGTTGAACCTGCAACTCTGCCAATTCCTGTTAAGATACCGAGTAACCCCTTTAGCGTCAGGGCTCTCGCCCGCTGAGCTCCTCATGCGGAGGAAACCCGCCACGATCCTCTCAAGGCTAGACCCAACCAGGGTGGAGTACATTGCCAGTACATTGCCGAAACTACGCGGCTGGCGGCCCGACTTGGGTACCGGGAATAGTGGTCGGACAGACAGGGCCAGTATCCTACAATGTCGAGACAGGCACAGGGCTCCTCTGGAGGAGGCACGCCGACCAACTCAGAGGCAGAGTAGTGGAAAGGGAAGACGCTAGTAGCCAGAGGGAGCACTCAGCGTTAGGGTTCTTTCCCACCCGTTTATCCCAAGGGGGAGACACAAGCCACAAGGGGGAGGAAAATGATACAAACCCGCATTCTTCAGACATGCCGGGTAACAGGGACAATTTAGAAGACAGGGTTTTCGAGGATTTGTTAGATTTTGAGTTAGGGGACCGGGGGGATTTTTCGGAGTGGTCCCCCACCCATCCAAGCGAGGAGCAGGGTTTTTCTTTAGTCCCTGGAGCCCCTGGTCTCACATTCCTGGAGTTTACTCCCACACCTAGACCTCCCCAATCCCCGGCTTACGAGTCACGTTCCTCCAATGCAGGAACTCAGTCACGTTCCTCCAATGCAGGAACTCCGGCCCAGAGTGCGGCCACCCCTCGCCCAAAGCGAACGTGCGGAAAGCCTCGATGGCTGGAGGACTTGGTCCTCACCTAGGGGGGAGGGATGTTATGTACTGAATGCTTTGTGATAAGTATCCCTTTAACGGACTTGTATCTGTCTATTGTATCTACTGTAAGCAATCAGTGTGTCATTGTAACCAGCTGTTAAGAACAATGCTGCGCCTGCAGTAGCAGCGTTGGACACAGGATACCCATTCACCTGCATACCTGAAGGGCAGGATACTACTGCCTCTACTGCATCGGGCAGGATACTACTGCCTCTACTGCATCGGGCAGGATACTACTGCCTCTACTGCATCTGGAGAAGATGGGCGTGGACTGTTACTCGGGCTATTCAAAATGTACTATAAATAAGGCTGTTGTTTCACCTGTACCTCATGTTCACTTTACTATGATGCAATAAACCTGGTTTTAGCCCTTACTGCAGCTCCTGCTTGTCTTCTGTTGCAAGACACCAAAGGTACTCACTGCATCATGCAACACTCAGGTTTTGAACTGCTGACCTTTGAGTCATCAAAGTTCAGCATCTTAACCACTAAGCCATCACAGTCCCCATCAATACACTATGCCTGCCCCTTACTCTACACGGCTTCCTTTCCTCCAACACCAAGAAATGAGTTAAGCATATGGCAAAACATTTGCATATGATACAACTAAAATGCCAGGTATTGGTCATGTTCCTCTCAAAAGTTTGAACCCATTGCTTGAAATATAGATGCATTTAATTTAATGGCAAAGGGGTGAGGCGGTGCAGATATAGGTATCTGTTCATCATTCCTCTCCTCGAAGTCCCAGTTCCACCTTAGAACCTAATTAAGTAAGTTGGGGGGAAACCACTGAGTTGCTTCTATAATCTGAATTTGAAACATATGTGTTGCCTACTTTCCAATCTGTTCCACAGCCTGGAACAAAAGTGTTAGATCCGGCTCTTATAAGCACCAGTCTAGGACAACGATGAACAAACAGCAACAGGCTTTATTTAACAATTAAAGATGAGCTTACAAGGTGTTCCGGATCCCGAGATGGCTATACAATCCTAGCAGAGTCCGTCCCTCCAGGCTTTTACGCAGCAATTGTGAAATAAACGAGCTACTATAGAAGCATAGCATAATGGAGGGACCCAGGCTTAGCGCTACCTGGCTACCTGTATGGAGTAGGAAGTATAGATCCGGTCCGGCCCCACCCTTGTTTACCCGTGGGGCTGGGTGTCTCCCCGGCAGTGGCTCCTGGATACAAGATAGTGACCCGCTGGACAAACGTAACTAACCAATCATAACAGAGAGTATATGAAGTTAACCAATGGAGAACATGATCCGAAACTGTAACCAATGACAGGGCCTGGTTTAGTATAACTAGCGCACCCTTTTGCAAGGGTTTCGCGCCACTTTAGGCTTCTAATTAGGATGGGGGGAAACCGCCATTTTCCTTTTGCAAGAGCGCTCCTTGCACTACTTGCAATTGTGGCTCAATACACAACAAAATGAAAACGCTCTGTGTACAAAAACATATTCATCAAAGCTTATGCATTTGCACAATTAACATAAAAATAAAACCTGCTGTTTACCTTTCTGTAACCAATCATCAAACAAATGCAAACTATATATTTTTTTTTTTTTGCAGTACAGTGGAAATTTTGTTAGAGGATAATCGTCATCAGCTTCAACTCGTATCCGAGAATGCATTTCCCCCCCCTGAAGCAGGAAAAATGCCATTGGCGTGAATTTGGTTAAGATGGACCCCAGCTTGCCACGAAGTGACCCACACACTATGATCATGGAGCCATCTCCTGTGGCACATATGAAATGAGACATGCAGGGTTTAACACCGGGACTGCAATCGACTGCCACAGCATTGAGGATATTATCAAGGTGCACCTTCACAGCCAGTCCATCTGGCATGGCCTCTTCTCTTGTTCGAAAGCCAATCATGTCTGACTCTAAGGGTCTGTGCTTTCTTCGTTTACAGCGAAAGAGCCAGTGCTGTGTGCATCTGTAGACATTTCCACTGTCATGTGGCAGGCTTGACTAGATGCCAAAGTACACAGAACACCTGCCAAAGCAATACCTATTTATCTACTTCCAATTTCTTGCTTTTGAACTGCTAGGTTGGCAGTCCATCACACAGTACTAAGGTCTAGAACTGCTGACCGGCTGACCTTCCAGTCACCAAGCTCAGAGTCTTAACTACTAATCCACCACAGCCGCTTTAAGATTTGTTCTACCACCCACTTATTTGTCTTTCTGGTTTCCAAGGTATCCATGAACTCTCTCCAGCATCACATTTTGAGTGAACCAATAATCCCCACACACCCCACACCCCAGTTTGCTTTCTTTGGTCTCCACCTTTCACATCTCTCCATCAAAATCAGGAACTCTGAAGCTTCCTCTTATGGGATCTTATTAAGAAAACATTCCTCAGTTTTCATCTTATCCAATAGGTGGTGATAAAAGACATAATTTATCTCAAAAGAACAAGACATCAGACTCTTTTTCTTTCTCGTCGAGACCAAGCCATATTTTTCAAACCATTCCCCCTCAACCCACTCCCCGTCACCACAACCATCCCTTTCAGATGTCCCTCCTTCTTCGGAGCTTAGCTGCAATCCTCACATAGCTGAGGGCTGAGAATGGATCTTCTGACTGTCACATACTAATTTAATTCGTTCCTCCTTGAGGTTGCTTGTATCTTGAAAAATTCTTATTTTGAATTTCCCATAGGAATGCATTGAATGCAATTTCCCATAGGAATGCATTGAATTTTGTATCTCAAAAAAATCCTATTAAAAATTTGTATCTCGAGCCTGATTTTTCCCCTGAGATTTCCAGATGTATCTCAAGTTTTTCTTAAGTCGAACCATTCTTATCTCGAGGTTTGACTGTACAGTTATATACATATAATCAGTGGTGGGATTCAAAAATTTTTTTTTACTCCCTACTCTGTGGGTGTTGCATGGTGGGCGTGGCCAGGGGGAAAGCCCTGTGTTGCACCCAAATTAAGACTACTGTACTTTATTTCAAAACTTGGATGAGCGGGGTCAGCCGGAATTTCTGCTATTGGTTCTGGCGAAATGGGGTGAACCTTCTGAATCCCACCACTGCATATAATTTATATATATACTGCTATATATACATGTAATATACAGTATATAGACATACATTGTAAGCCGTCCTGAGTGGTGCTTGCACCAAAAGGTCAGGGTATAAATGTGAATGAATGAATAAATAAATAAATAAATAAATAAAAATTCTCTTCCTCTGCTGCCCCCTTCTCTTTTTGCCTTCAATCTTTCCTGTTTTTGTTAAACTAATCAAAGCAGCAATATATGCACCTAGCATGCATCTTTCTGTCTAGAATTATTATGTCCTCTAAGTAGCCCTTCCCAACTTAGCAACAGTCCTTTTGCTGTGCTTTCTTACTGCTCTCACCCACCCACCCACATGACTGCAACTCTACCATGGCTGCCATTTGTACAACCTCACCACCCTCTTCTTCCAGTTACGATCCAAAACAAAGAGAATATTTTCTCTCTCTTCATACACAAGTCATAGATATCATTCTCATTTTACCAGAAACTGGAACTAGAACTTTCCTGGTTCCGGAATACTACTGCCAGTCAGCGTCAAGTTGTAATGAAAAAAGAAACTTCAGTTTTGGGGGAAAATGTCTTCTTTTTTATTTATTAAAACTTTTATTTTTAATTCCTCACCCCCTTCAAATAAGATCTATGAGGAGGATCCTTTATTTCATAGGACAATTATATAGAACAGAGCCACCATTCTCTTGGGACATCAAAGGAGCCTTGTTTGGACGTCCCCTGAGCAGAGTTTCTCCAGCCAAAATCCTTTCAACCCAGAATAATTTCTGACATGAAATTATTATTATTATTCTCTTATGGGAGGCATTTTTCTTGCACAGTTATATTACCAAGGCTAACCTAGAAGCAAGAGATGTGTCCTTAGAGGTAAATCCAGTTGTACAACCCAGTACCATCTCTGGCCCAATGAGAATCTGTTAGATATCTTTTAATTGCCTGGTTAGTTGCTGCTTGGCATGGTACCTGTGCCTTACACAGAGGCCGAATTGTTTCTGTTGCTAAGTGTGGAGAGAATTTTTGGAAGAATGCATGGAACCATCATGGGCACGAAGAGCTCTTTTCAGATAGAGGAAGGTTAAGATTGAAAGGTACTAGGAGCCAACTGACATCTTGGAGATTTGCTTTACTTCCCTGGGCCTGCATGCAGGCAAGGAGATAAATCTCAGACTGAGTGTCATATCTATACCTATAAATCCAGACGTTAACCGTTGGAATGTAACAAATGCTCCCACACCCGTCCCTACTATCCCGTACCGAGCCGCCTGCACTCGCCCAAACCCAGTATGGAGGTTACTGAAGGGTTGAGAAATGCACCAGTGGGGCAAGAGCTCCATGAACACAAACAAAGAAAAAGGACTTCACTACCCAACATCCTGTGCACTGTGCCATGCCACAGCCAATTAGGTTGAGAAGTGTGACCAAATAGAACGTTGTGAGACACGCCGTGGTCAATCAAAATAAAGCGGTAGAAAAAATTTCAATGTACGAACGGTAACATCACAAATTAAACTTCATGTCCCAGCGTCCTACGCACCTATAGCATGTCAGCCAATCAAGCTGAATGTGCATAGAATGTAGGATAAACCGTCTAAAAAACTCAAATTTTTGCCGCACCACTCAAAACCTTTCCCTCTATGAAAATACGATAAATAACTACTACGTTTCTGCTCATTAATCCATGTAATACATATACAACTCATATGTAAAGTAATTTAAAATTAACAATAAAAAAGACGCCGAACGAATGCTCACAGAACAAATTACACTACAAATCCCAGCATCCTACGCGATTACAGCAATGCAGCCAATCACATTGAACGGTGCGAATGCATCAAACGTTGGGAAAAGCGCAAAAAAATCCAATAAAAGGTGCCGCATCACAAACCCCTCACAGTTTTGAGGAGAAATAACCATCACTATGTACAATTGTGCCTAAAAATAATTACGGAGCACAGTCCATTTACTATTTGAGCACATAAACTAAAAACAACATACCTTTCAAACATATTATACTGTATATGCTACACATATTTGACAAAAATTAAAAGTGTATCTTACAGCTCTTGAAGAAATTTCAAAACCAAACACAGTTTCGGGAAGAAATAACCGTCACAATTATGCACAATAGCGCCTGAAGAAATTACGGAGCAGACTTCATTAACTGTTGCTACATGCATGCTACAAAAAAACATATTTTCGCAAACATATTCTACCGCATATGCTGCAGGACTTGAAGAAAATAAAAAAACAACATTTAAATTACAGATCAATAATTATTGAATGAAAACACTAAGAACAGAGCACAAAACTTTACATTACTGTAACGAAAAACAAATACTTAAAATTCTAATAGTAAAACTATTTTCACTAAAAATAATTGCCTCATGAAAAGGTTTTTTATAAATTTGTATGAGAAAAATACAACAAGCTACTGACTGAACACATTTTTTTTGACCAAAAACGTCGGACCACAGTACAGATTTGAAAAACAAACTTTTTTACATAAACAATATTACAGAAAAGTGCATTGTTGACTCTTGCCAAACAACTAAATCATTAAAAAATACTTTGCACATAAATCATAGTTACAGAAAAGTGCATTATTGCCTCTTTGCCATCAAGGGCAAACGAAAGCACAAAGAAACATGATATGAGATTAGAACAGAATAAAAAGACAAGAGCAATACGAAAACAGAGAACTAAAGCTAAGAAATTAATATTAAAAATGGCTGCCTTCTCCTATGATCCAGAAACTAATTATTCAGAAAATGCCGATTTAGAGATTGGTAATTTAGACACAATTTGCTAATTCTGCCAAGACAGAAAATTCAAAACAGAAACCCAATCACTATGTTGTAAAGGAGGTAAAATTAAAATTCAACAGCAAATGCCACCACAAGAACTGATAGAATATACAAGTGGAGTAACAACAGATTCTAAACATTTCTTAAAGAATATTCGAAAATACAACTCATGTTTTCAAATGACTTCATTTGGAGCCACAGCCATTATACAACACAAAGGATTCAATCCAACATTCACAATTCAAGGACAGATCTACCACAATATTGGTTCACTACTACCACTACCAGAAGAACAGCCAAAGTTCCTGCAAATTTATTTCATGGGAAATGAGGAAAAAGAAACAGCACAACGATGTACATACATTGAAGGAACAAAACAACATATTGTACTAAGAATACAAAGAATGTTACATCAACACAATAATCTCATCCGCACTTCCAAAATGCAATGCAAAACATGCCTATAAATGAATACCAAATTGTCATAGCTGCAGACAAAACTCCAACAGGAGAACATATACGGCGATACAATGCGCCAGAAACAAATGAAGTCGCAGCACTCATTTCTGGAGATACTTTCCATCCCAGAGATATAACACTTAAATGACACGACAAAAAACTGCAACGTATATCAGAAACACATCACTCCTATGATGCTCTTCAATATCTCATACTTTTTCCATATGGTGAGGATGGATATCATTTTAATTTGAAACGCATTGATCCAAAAACAGGGAAGGAAACTAAGAAAATAATTTCAGCCATGGACTACTACTCCTACATTCTAATAGTTAGAAATGAAGAACAAAACCACATAATCCACTGCAGAAAATTGTTAAATCAGTTCGTTATGGATATGTATGCAAAAATAGAGAATAAAAGACTACTTTACATTAGAGCAAACCAAAAATCACTCAGAGCAGAACAATACATACATTTAAAGGATGTTGTGGCACAAGATGGAAACCTAACAAACGTTGAAACACTGCTCATCCTGCGAGCAACATATACTGGAAGCCCAAGGCATATGCATGAATATACTCAGGATGCTATGACCTATGTAAGGAAACATGGAAGACCAGACTTATTTATAACATTTACATGTAACCCAACATGGTCTGAGATAAAAAAATTACCTCAGAAATGATGAAACAGCTAACGACAGACATGACTACACAATCACAGAAAATAAAGAAGATGAAGAAATCAGAAACAATGAACAAGAACAAAACCAAAACAAAATCATTCAACAATCATACCAATAGACTTCATCATTCAAAGACAACTTCTCTTCATGTTAAACCCGCCAACAAATATCAATATCCCATTAGCACTGCTAATGCTGAATCATTTCATAACAGCTAAACAGAATCAAGAACAACAAGCCACCAACACACAATCAACAGGTAAATGAAACATTCATAAGATCATAGTTATGAATAAATTAAAAAAACACACAATGTATTTCCTCTATTTTACAGACAATATACAATTAAAGCAACGGGAGAAAACAAACAACAAATAACAGTTTTGAAAGTAAGTAATGCTTTTATAAATAAAATGAAACCATAAGAATTTTTTTGATTAAACCATTAAATTTATTCACAAACAAAAATTTAATAAATTCATTTCATTCATTTTATAGGAAGTAAAAATTTCAAAATATCCAACAACAGCTACAAAGCACATCTATTTAAAGGTAAGTTACGAAAAAATAAAAAAAAAACAACAACAAAAACACTTTCTTATGTTTTACAGAATATGAAAACAACACAAGAACAACACAACAGAAGAAAAAATATCTATTCATACAATTATACAGTTAAAATTAATCATTTCTTCATTATACAGTAACAAAGTTTAAAATAAAAATGTTTCTATATTAAAACATATGAACAAACAAACAAAAACAAGAATATGTTGATATTATGTAAGTTACATTAACATAAGGAACATGGTTGGAGGTACAAGATGAAACCAGTAACAAAATTTTTTGATGGAAAAAGGGATAAAATATAATTGGCGTTTTCCACAACAGTTAAGATTTTTTTTATGAAAAGAGAATGCATGTGATTGATGCAGAGACTGATGCATTGGAATTTGTTGTTGTTCAGTCGCACAGTCGACTCCGACCCTTTGCGACCCCATGGACCATTTTCCTCCAGGCGCCTCTGTCCTCTACCATCCCCCTCAGCCCTCCCAGCTTTGTGCCCATTGTGTCTATAATACCATCTAGCCATCTCATCCTTGGCCTCCCCCTTCTTCTTTTGCCGTCCACCTTTCCCAACATCAATGCCTTCTCAAGTGAATCCTCCCTTCTCATTTGATGTCCAAAGTATTTTAGCTTCATCTTTACTATTTGACCTTCCAATGAGCAGTCAGGGTTAATTTCTTCTAAGATTGACCTATTTGTTCTCCTCGCTGTCCAGGGGACTCTCAAAACCCTCCTCCAACACCACATTTCAAAGGCATCTATTCTTCTGCGTTCAGCCTTCCTAATTGTCCAGCTCTCACATCCATACATTACTACTGGGAAAACCATTGCTTTGACTATTCTAATTTTTGTTTGCAATGTAATGTCTCTGCTTTTCACTATGTTCCCCAGGTTTCTCATCGCTTGTCTCCCAAGAATCAGTCGCCTTTTTATTTCATGGCTGCAATCCCCATCTGCAGTGACCTTTGATCCTAAGAAAGTAAAATCTGTCACTACTTCTACTTCTTCCCCGTCTATTTTCCAGGAACTGATGGGGCCTGTTGCCATTATCTTGGTTTTCTTGATATTGAGTCTCAAGCCAGCTTTTGCACTCTCCTCCTTCAGCCCGTATACTGATCTTTTCCAATCCTGTGGCCACTGTTTTGTTTTCCAAATCTGCTGGCATATTGAATGCAGTAATTTGACGCCATCATCTTTTAGCGCTTTGAAAAATTCAACTGGGATACCATCATCTCCACTAGCTTTGTTGTTTGCAGTGCTCTTTAGGGCCTTTATGACTTCACTCTCCAGGATGTCTGGCTCAAGTTCAATTTCTTCATCATTGTGATTATCAGGAGTGTTGAGGTCCTTTTTGTAAAGTTCCTCTGTGTACTCTTTCCATCTTTTCTTAATTTCTTCTGCATCAGCTAGCTCCTTTCCGTCTTTGTCCCTTATCATGGTCATTTTTGCTTTAAATGTTCCCTTGATTTCCCCAATTTTTTTGAAAAGATCTCTGGTTCTGCCTCTTTTGTTGTTTTCCTCCATTTCTCTGCACTGTTCTTTTAGGTCCTTGCTTTTCTTTGAAATTCTATGTTCAAATGGTTGTAGTTTTTCCTTTCTCCTTTGACTTTTGCGTTCCTTCTTTCCTCTGCTATTTTAAGAGCCTCATCAGACAACCACTTTGCTTTCTTACTCTTCTTTTCTTTTGGTATGGTTTTCTTTGCTGCTTCCTGCATGATGTCCCTCATCTCCGTCCATAACTCTTCCAGTACTCTGTCTACCGAGTCTAAGCCATTAAATCTGTTCATCACCTCCACCGTGTATTCTTTAGGGATGCTGTCTAGGTGATATCTTTCTGGTCTCCGTGTTTTCCCTATTTTCTTTAGTCTAAGCCTGAATTTTGCGATCAGTAGGTTGTGATCTGAGCCACAGTCTGCTCCAGGTCTTGTTTTTGCTGACTGTATGGAGGTTCTCCATCTTTGGCTGCAGAGTATGTAGTCAATCTGGTTTCGGTGTTGGCCATCTGGTGATGTCCATGTGTAAAGTCGCCTCTTGTGTTGCTGGAAGAGAGTGTTTGCTATGACCAGTGCGTTCTCTTGGCAGAACTCAATCAATCTTTGCCCTGCTTCATTCTGTGTTCCAAGACCAAATTTGCCTGTTATTCCCTCCACTTTTTGATTTCCTACTTTGGCATTCCAGTCTCCTAATATAATTTGGACATCATTTCTTGGTGTCTGTTCTATGAGGTGTTGTAAGTCCTCATAGAACTGGTCCATTGTGGCTTCATCTGCACCAGTGGTTGGTGCGTATATTTGGATCACAGTGACATTGAAAGGTTTGCCTTGAAATCTGACTGACATCATTCTGTCATTTTTGAGATTGTATCCCATTACTGCTTTTCTCACTCTTTTATTGACAATTATGGCTACTCCATTTCTTCTAAGGTTTTCTTGCCCGCAGTAGTAGATATGATGGTTTCCAGAGCTGAATTCGCCCATCCCTGTCCATTTGAGCTCACTGATGCCCAAGATGTCAATGCTTATTCTTTCCATCTCGTTTTTTACCACTTCCAGTTTTCCTTGATTCATAGACCTCACATTCCATGTCCCTATGCAGTATTGTTCCCTGCAACACTGTATTTCTCCTCCTCCTTTCGTATCCCTCCCCCTTTTCAGATCTGCTGTGCTGAGCATCCCCTTGTTTTGCCTTTTGTTTTGGTCCATAGGGTTCTCTTGGCAAACTTTGTGGCGTGCCTTGCCGGTCTCTATGCCAGTCTTTTCCCATCACACATGTTATCACAGTTTAAACAGTTTTAAAACAAAGTATTATCATGCACAATATCACAGTTTATCACATCGTATCAAAGTAAAAGTTGAACTAATTAATGAAAGGGAAAGAAAGAAAGAAAGAAAGAAAGAAAAAGTCCACTATATCAAGTCTCTATGTAAGTCAGTTTCTTGTACAGTCACTATGTCAGTTGCCATAAGCCATCTATGTTTAGTCAACTATATTATTTCAGTTCGATTACTTATCCTTTGCATGCACACAGCAGCTCTTGCCTCTCTTCGGCCGCATGGAGTCGGTCAAAGGCGCCGGCTCGGACCTCGCTGTGATGGTGGTTGTGGATGGTATCTCCTGGGGGTGGTCGGGGGTCTCCGGAAGTGTCCTTCTCTCTGGCCCCAGGTCTTTGGATGGGGAGGGAGGGGCAAGATCCTTTACTCACCTCCCCCTTGGGCCTCTCTGGATGGCAAATGGGCAGTAGAGCTGGGCCTTCCTGAAGCCTTTTCTTCCTCTCCAGGCTCAGGTCTTTGGATGGGGAGGGAGGGGCAAGATCCTTTACTCACCTCCCCTGTGGGCCTCTCTGCATGGAATGAGCAGTAGAGCTGGGCCTTGCTGATTCCTTTTTCTTCCTCTCTAGGCCCAGGTCTTTGGATGGGGAGGGAGGGGCAGGATCCTTTACTCACCTCCCCTGTGGGCCTCTCTGCATGGAATGAGCAGCAGAGCTGGGCCTTTATGATTCCTTTTCTTCCTCTCTAGGCCCAGGTCTTTGGATGGGGAGGGAGGGGCAGGATCCTTTTACTCACCTCCCCTGTGGGCCTCTCTGTATGGAGTGAGCAGTAGAGCTGGGCCTTTATGATTCCTTTTTCTTCCTCTCTAGGCCCAGGTCTTTGGATGGGGAGGGAGGGGCAGGATCCTTTTACTCACCTCCCCTGTGGGCCTCTCTGCATGGAGTGAGCAGCAGAGCTGGGCCTTTATGATTCCTTTTTCTTCCTCTCTAGGCCCAGGTCTTTGGATGGGGAGGGAGGGGCAGGATCCTTTTACTCACCTCCCCTGTGGACCTCTCTGCATGGAGTGAGCAGTAGAGCTGGGCCTTTATGATTCCTTTTCTTCCTCTCTAGGCTCAGGTCTTTGGATGGGGAGGGAGGGGCAGGATCCTTTACTCCCCTCCCCTGTGGGCCTCTCTGCATGGAATGAGCAGTAGATGCATTGGAATACCTGTGTCTAAATGATTTGGTTAAGGCATCTTCAAGAGAATGGTTGGCACTGAGGAAGACTCTGTTGGAGTCTGGAGCTATAAGGAGAGATAATGGAGGAGCTAATGAGGAGGGAGCTGCAGGAGGGGAGAAACAGGAGGGGCTGAGGTGATTTACAATCATTGGTAGTAGCTGGTGAAGGGGGAAGAATAGATCAGAAAGGAGGGAAATAGGAGAAAGGAATGAATTTAAGAGTCTTTAAGGATAGTTCTATAAATCAAATTGTTTTTTATTAATAAGAAAAATTGCCCTAGAGCTTTAGTTGGTACGTACATCTTCCATGTTCCCCCCCTCCCCTCTTTGGGAAATGAAGGTGACTTTTTTGGAGAAAAAAGTGGGAAGGATAGAATTGAATGTTTTGAGTGTTTTTTGTTGTAAGAATTGTTTTAATTATTGTAGGTTAGAAGGCATCACGCCCAAAGGAGAAGTCAGAGGTGGAAGAAGATAGTGGCGAGTTAAATTATGAGGGGTAATAAAGTGTTAATGTGGAATGTGAAAGGTACAGGGTCTCCGGTTAAGAGAAGGAGGATTGAATCAGCTCTGAGGAAAGACAGGCCAGATATAGTCTTTTTGCAGGAAACTCATCAAAAATCTCAGGATAAGAACAAAATTTTCTTAGGTGGATGCAACATTATGAAAGGTCATATGGTACATCGAAGGCAAGAGGAGTGGCAATTTTGATTTCGACTAGGTTGGGGTTTGACATAACAAATAGTATTTCTGATCCGGAGGGTAGATATTTGATTGTTAAAGGGAAAATAAAAGATGAGGAAGTAACTCTGGTGAATATATATGCTCCAAATGACCATCAAGCTGAATTTCTAGAAAAAATATATAAAATATTGGTAAAGGAGAAAACAACAAAGATGATTGTGGCCAGTGATTTTAATTTAGTAAGGTCAAATTTAGACTGCACAAATATATTAAGATGTGGAAAAGGTATTAAAGGATAGATATTGGATAATTGGATGGTATCCTTAGGTTTTAAAGATACTTGGAGAGAGTTTAAGGGGTCAGAAAGGGCATATACTTACTTCTCACAGGTTCATAATTCATATTCCAGAATAGACTATATATTTGTAACGGAGAATATGGTTAGAAACATGGAGGAAGCAGAAGTTGGAATTTTCAAGGAGTCAGATCATGCTAAAGTGGTGATGGAAATGAGGATAGAAGTTAGAACATAGCTGAGAAGGAGCTGGAGATATGATGATAAACTATTTAAAGACCATAAATGTAAAGAACAAATTTTGGAGAGTTGGAATGAAAGTTGGCAATGGAATGATAATGATGAGGTATATTTTAATATGGTTTGGGATGCCATAAAGTCAGTTTTCAGAAGGGAAAGTATTAGGTTAGCTAGTATTAGATATAAAAAAATATAAGATGACACAGGATAAAATTGAAATTGAGGTAAAGCAGTTACAGGAGGAACACGCAAGGACAAAGGACAAGAAGGTTTTTGGTAATTTGCAAAGATTGAAGGCTGAGTTGGTAGGAAAGGACATAGAAAAGGTGAAAAGGGATCTTGTTTATTTAAAAAGTGAATATTTTGAATATAGTAACAAAAACTCATAATTATTAGCAAGAACAGCTAAAGAAAAGAGGGAAAAAAGAGAAATTGGTGTTTTGATAAATGAACAAGGGACGAGATGTAATAAGATTAGAGACAAATGTAAAATTGTGAAATAATTTTATCAAGCCCTATATGCGAAAAAAGAGATAGATGTGGAGAAGCTTAAAAGACAATTAGAGAAGCACATAGATATTGGCATAAAATGGGGAAAGCGCCTGGGGAAGATGGGTTATCTGCTGATTTTTATAAGGAATTTAAGGATATAGTGGTACCAAAATTGGTAAAATTATATAATTACATACTGGATGGTGGGCAAATTCCGACTTCATGGCATAGGACCACAATTGTTTTGTTGCCAAAACCAGGAAAGGATCTGGAAAAAGTTGAATCTTATAGACCAATCTCGTTGATCAACCAAGATGCCAAGATCTTCACAGCGATTCTGGCAAATAGATTAAACAATTTTATGGGCAATTACATAAATGTAGATCAGGTGGGTTTTTTGAAAGGGAGACATATGGCAGATTTGACAAGAAGAGTGGTAGATCTAATAGACACGGTGAGACAAAAAAAAAAGTGGGATTAATATCTTTAGATATCTTTAAGGCATTTGATTCTTTACAATGGGTTTCAGTTAAGGAAATAATTAAATGTTATGGATTTGGTGATAAATTTAGAAGAATAATCGATCAATTATATCATCAAGGTACAGCTATTGTTAGAGTAAACGATGAGGTCACTGATGAGATAAATCTAGAAGCTGGCATGAGACAGGGTTGCCCATTATCTCTAATTCTGTTTATTATGGCAATGGAGATGCTAGCAAAAGCTATAAGAGAAGATGAAGCAATAGAAGGGATTATGGGAAACAAGATAAGTTTATATGCTGATGATACATTGATAATTGCTAAACATCCCGAGAAGGCATTGGTTAGAATTCAAGAGCAGTTAAAAGATTTCAAGGATATTACAGGTTTGAAGATAAATTGGGATAAATTGGAAATGATGTTATGTAATATAGGAAAGGAAGAAAAGAAGAGGATAAAGGGAATGGGCAATATTCAAATTAAAGATAATCTGAAATATTTAGGGATAAATATCTCAAATAGGTTCGAAGAGTTTAAGAGATTGAATTATGATAGTTTAAAAACAGAAATTAAAGTTAAAATTAAAAATTTTCAAAAGTTGAAACTGTCATGGTTTGGAAGAATTGCACTTAGCAAAATGATGCTTTTACCCAGAATTAACTTTTTATTTGATACTTTAGCAATTCAACTGAATGATAAGGAAATTAAGGAGTTTCAAAAATTGATTAATAATTTTTGTAACAGTGGAAAGAGGTCTAGATTATTTTAAAAAATGGTATTTATCACAGAAAGAAGGTGGATTAGGAATGCCGAATTTGTTGGTATATTACCGAGCTTTTCAAATTAAGAATGTTGTGAAGATCTTGGCTAGGGAAAAAGTAATTTGGGAAGAAATTGAGATGAAGGAATTTAATCATATAGGTAAAATGGTCTTTTTAGGAGGTAATATGGGGAAAGTAGCAATCAAAAACACTATGATGAAGGGATTAATGAGTTCATGGAAAAATGTAAAGAGGGTTTCAATAATCTCTCCGATTATTGAATTGGAGGATATGGCAAATTTTCCAATAAAGATAGATAAAAAGGTAAAAGAAGTATTGGATAAGAATGAAGTTTTCCTGCTGAAAGACTGGTTACGGGCCTGTACGGATTGTTGGAATTCTGATTCATGTAAAGATATCTTCTCAATCAGTCAGCCTCATTAGCAGCAGTTTATATCCTCAGATCTTTTGAGGTAGAGACAGAAAAAACACGACTCCAGTCCTTGGCTGACAAAGGATACTCATGCCTTCTCTTTATTCAGGCAGAGAGTCTCAGAAACGAAACTTAGGCAAGCATTGTATACCAGAAACGAAACTTAACAGAGACAAAACTGAGGGCCCACAGCCAATCAGAAGTGTCAGAGCCCAAAATCTAGCGTTGTCTCTCAGTAGGCAAAGAGGCTTTTGTTTACAAAATGTGTCAGAGACATGCAAGACAGAAACCAGATGCATTCCTACATGTCCTCCTTTTTCATTTAAATTTGAGAGAGGGACGGCTAATCATACCCCTGCATGTCATCATATACATCATAACTATCCTCCTGGACATCGTACCCCTCCTGACTCCTAGTACTTTGTTCCGGAGGGTGATACCTCATTGAGTACAATTGCCGTCGTGCAAAACTCGATGTCTCCCTTCTACGCAATGGACATGTGTTACACATAGAAATAAGATTAGGAATACAAGTAATGCAAAAATACAAAGGTATAAAGCAGATAATAATAATAAACCCATAAAAGAAAACTTGTCTAAGGACAGATAAATCAGGCAACCAAGAAGTCACCCAATCAAAGAGATTAACATCAGTGCGTACATTGTTAGTAATGCTCTCCTGTAAATTCTGAAGTTCTTTCTCAATAGTATTATTCAGATCCTGGAATTTTACCCGACATCCCTGGTTCCCGACCAGTTTACAAAATCCTCCGGATTTTGCTAACAGGTAATCTATGGCCAGTCTGTCCTGCATTTGGTCTTGATGAAGCTCAGTGATTTCCATTTGAAGATCCCGTATGACCCTCCCTGTGGCATTGATTGATTTCTCCAGCCTACAGGTGAGTCCCAAAATGGACCTTCTATTCTCCTGGGAAATGACACCTGGGTATGATCCCAAGGTGAGTGCTCCAGTGATAGCACTCCCTATAGCTCTCCCCCAGGAGCTACCATCAGAAAGCTGAACATCGATTATCACTTCATCATTGCAACCAGAACCCATCGGGCCGGCAGCAGCTCTCCGGCGCCGTGCATGTGCCCGAGGCGGCATTTGCACTTGTACGGGTAAGGTAAAATAACCCAATGCTGCACATTGATATTGTCCTGGATGGAAATTCGTGGCAACTCCATTAAAAAAGAACCACATGTTGGGATCCTTGATTTGCCATCCATTGCAAATTGAACCACTATCTATAGCAGAATAATCAGGAGTAAACATAGGAAACACATCATATATATCTTCAATAGTAGTGTTAAACAAGGTATAATTAAGCTTATAAGAACTGTTATAACTACCCCATAACCAAAAATAATCGTCACAACCCGTATAATTGCCTACATTCTGCAAAACCCTTTTTGCTTGAGTCCAGTACTTCCATTTACTATTCCAGACTCCAGAACTATGACAGCAGAAACAAAGTCCTTTAGTGTATTTCTTGAATGTCATGCTTCGCCAGCGGGTGTTGTTAAATTGTTCTGGAGGATTAGAGAAGAGTGTAGACCTATCAAGATGTTGTAAATGTCCAATAACCAGCTCTGGCATGTTGAACAATGCCGGAAGAAAGGCCATTTGAGACACTGCCAGTGGATGCTCATAGTATAACGTTGCATTCTTACCATGAACCTCAAACATATAGTTAGCATGACGAATCCAGAAGTTGGGGTTGCCCCCATGAGGCATTGTTCTTACAGCTGGAAGCAGAGTAAGAAAGAAAAGAACAAATGTCAGCAAATTTAGTTTACTGGTGAACCACCATCCTGGAGCTGAGTAACCTTCCTCCATGGGCGGATCGCTCGGGCAGAGACCCTTCCACTCAGGATCCCCTTGTTGCCAATAAATGACCAATGGCTTAGGAAGACACTCCCCTAAGAAACAGGAGCATGCCCTGTTATTACTAGTACCATATAACTAAACATGAAACATGAGTGACATATAACACAAATGCAATATCACAAACCCAATTACATGTGTAGGGTACTGAATGTGTAGGGTACTGAAAACTCTGCCATGTGCTTCTGGAGGTACCTTGAGATATGCAGTTTCATAAGACAATACATAACATAAGCAAAGACAGGTCTTTCTCCTGCAAAAGAATAAGCAAAACATTTAAGCATAAACAAGACATGAACATTTCGTTTCTTCCTTACATGAAGGAGGTCTCTTTAGCATTCTAGAAAGCAATTCTTACTACCCAATTACATGAGTAAGGCATTAAATTTCTTCTTCTCCCACTAGATGTAAAGTGAAAGAGGCATTCAATAACTTAAACCAGCATAGCATGGTAAACCAAATACAGTACAAATATCATTAGAGCATTTCACACTCATAGCATGAGCAGGTAGACAATTTCTTAAAAAGGCTGTCAGGTTTTATAATGCAAACAAAGCCAATTCTTTTTTTAAAGTCCACACAAACTTTTTTTCTTTTTAGTCCCATTAAAATGTCCAAATTAAAAGTCCAAAACTTGATTGAAGCTCTCTGAAACACTATCTTCTCTCCAGCACAGTTCTTGGCATGGCAAGTTGAAATTAAGCCATAAATTAAGTCTCACTGACTTCACAAGACAATCCCACACAACCCCCCTTTTCAGCTTTCCAGGCAGACACACATTCCTTCATGCTCCAGCCACACCCATCTGCATTAAGGCAGGCCGATGAGGTGTGAAGGCACAAGGAATAAATTCTCCAGAAGTTGCAAGTAATTTTCACACAGAAGAAAATCACAGGGAAGTCCAAGTTGCTTTCCCTGCAATCCTGATGCTTGAAACGTGGGACAGCTCACTCTGGATCTCTTTGTTTGAGGGTTGGGCAGTTCAAAATCAGCCAAAAACTGTATGTCTTCTTCCTCCTTGTATTTTTGCCACAGCCTGCTGTCCATACAGGCAAGATTAACCCCCCTCTTTCTCTGGATTTCTTTCATCTGCAGCATCTCAACTTTATGACAAACTGCATCTGTTAGTTTGTACTTGCACCCCTTTTTTGTCTTGGGTTTTGTGCATTCCTCCTTTGGGCCATCCTTCCATTTCTGCAGGATCTTCCTGCCCAAACGTGAGGTATCAAATTTACTACTCAGCTTCTCCTGCTTTTGTGATGAGGGTTGATTCACGGGGGGGGCTGAGATCTCCTAAGCTGCTCTTTGAAACACAGTCCTTGCTTCCTGCCACTCTGCATGCATCAACAGCTTCAATCTGTGATGAGGTCCCCACCATTTGTTCCCCATCAGCCAGCACTAGTATTGCAGCAATCTCATTTGCAAGCGGCTCTCTGTTCACTGGATATACATCAACAGGTTCCATATCCAGCACAGCTGCCGTTAAAGCAGCAGAGAACAGGTCTTTTGTAGGGCTAAAAGGACTTGATTGCTGCATGGCAGGATATAATGTCCCATCTCCATTTCCACCTCCACCCCCCTCAGGGGGCTGTTGTTTCTCATATGATGGAGGGGCAGTTGCCATGGCCCCCCCTTTATCTGGAGGCAAAAGCTGTGGGAGGGGGCCATCAAGTCTTTGAGACAATAAAATATTTTTTGGAGTAAGTCTCTGAAGGCAGTCTCTAATTTCCTCCCATGTAAATAATATTGATCTAGAAATTCCATTATGCTTCTGCATTTCTCTCCCGATCTGTTTCCACTGTTTTAAGTCCAGACCTTCATATTTAAACCAAGGACAGGTTTTTCCTATAGCTTTAGCTAGCTTTTGTATCTCCTGCTCATCAACTCGTTTCCCATTGTGATTCAAAAGATCTGAGATATCTTTACAAAGTTCCTGCGTTTGCGACGCCAGCACACATCCCATAATTAAAAAAATTATATTCTTCTTCACTCACCTAATGGGACCCAATTGTAGAATTGGATGAATTTCGAGCGCTCGAATGACCTTTCCTCCGGTCTGACCTTTTGCCTGGTCGTAGGTGAATGAGACCTCCCCGGTCGCCAATTATGAGGTGTTAATTGCTGAAGCAGAGTTCAAAGAAGGCTCTCATTGTAGTTCAAAGCCTCCCACGGAGCGCCACTTGTTGGAATTCTGATTCATGTAAAGATATCTTCTCAATCAG
Source organism: Bradypodion ventrale (assembly GCA_035047345.1). Lineage (NCBI taxonomy): Eukaryota > Metazoa > Chordata > Lepidosauria > Squamata > Chamaeleonidae > Bradypodion > Bradypodion ventrale. Next base: position 11,124,850 of record JAWDJE010000010.1, read on the forward strand.
TCAGCCTCATTAGCAGCAGTTTATATCCTCAGATCTTTTGAGGTAGAGACAGAAAAAACACGACTCCAGTCCTTGGCTGACAAACGATACTCATGCCTTCTCTTTATTCAGGCAGAGAGTCTCAGAAACGAAACTTAGGCAAGCATTGTATACCAGAAACGAAACTTAACAGAGACAAAACTGAGGGCCCACAGCCAATCAGAAGTGTCAGAGCCCAAAATCTAGCGTTGTCTCTCAGTAGGCAAAGAGGCTTTTGTTTACAAAATGTGTCAGAGACAGGCAAGACAGAAACCAGATGCATTCCTACAACGGATATTGATTGAAGAACAAATTTGTTTGGGCAAATGAAGTTGAATTGGTTCCAGATAGCGTTGGTAAACAAATGGAATAGTAAATATTTGAGTGAATCTGAGTTTGAGTTTGAGGAGTTGATTTCAAAAATAAGAAAGGGAGATAGAAATATTAAGGGAATAGTTAGCAAATTGTATGTAATATTAAATAAGGAGGGTAATCCACAGGATGATTTGAAAACAAGTTGGGAGCCAGAATTGAAATTAAAGATAGAAAATGATATGTGGAAGAATAAATGGAAAAAGAGGATAATGAGAACTATGTTGGTTAGAACAAAGGAACATAATTATAAAATGCTGTGGAGGTGGTATCTGACCCCAGTAAGGCTACACCAGATCGATAACGAAAAAGATAAAATGTGTTGGAGATGCAAAGATACAATATGAACATATGTGGTGGAGTTGTATTGTGGTTAAAGATTTTTGGAAAAAAGTTGAGAAAGAGATTGGTGAAATTATGGGTAAAAAAATTAACCTGGGGCCAGGTACCACTATGCTAACAGATGTGGAATGTTTTAATATAAACAAGGATGAAAAAGAGTTATTAGAAATAATGCTTATTACGGGTAGACAATGTATTGCTAGAAATTGGAAAAATGATGTAAATATAAAGATTGAAGAATGATATAAAGAAATGTTGAATTTAGCATTGAATGATAAATTGACTTGGGAGATAAATAAAAAAGGGGTATTGTTAAAGAGAACAGATTTTGGAATATTTGGCAGGCGTTTGTGGATTACTCACTTAGAGGGGATGAAATAAATAGACCTGTACCTGATCAAAGAAATTTTTGGAATGAAAATATTAAGACAATCTGATTTCTCCAGGGCACTGTAAAAACACAGGGTGTATTATTATTATTATTATTATTATTATTATTATTATTATTATTATTATTATTATTATTATTATTATTATTATTATTATTATTATTATTATTATTATTAATGTTGAACTTAGAAATTAATTACTAAGCCACATTTAAAATACAGTTTAAAAGATTTAATTGTTATTCATAAAGATAGGTTTAATAATGTATTAGTATAGGTTGTGAAAATTTGTTAGGTTTGTCTTTCCCCCCAACATATGTATTATTGTTTAATCTGTTAAAAATTCTAATAAAAATATTTTAAAAAAGGTTTCTATATTAAAACATTTGAACAAACAAACAGAAACAAGAATATATTGATATTATGTTAGTTACAATAACATAATTGTTAAAAAAATATTTAATAAACCATGAACATAATAAATAATGGAAAAAAATTGTTTCAAAAAATCAAAACAATAATACCTACTTACCAAATGTAAAAAAATAACAAACTTTGTTCTTTTTTTAAATTACTTTAAAAAACAACAACCAAAAAACACAATTTAAAACAGCCCAGCAAACTAAAACATTATTTGGTTAAATAAAACAATTAGAAACAATTATATCATCCTTTGTTCTTTTTTCAATCCACAAAAAAAAAACAACCCAAAAAGCTGATCACAGTTTATAACACCCCGGCAATGCCGGGCAACCTCTGCTAGTAGTCTTATAATATTTTACCAGCTTCACATTTCCTCCTGTGGAGAGAGGCTGAACAACAGCCCAGTTTAGATATATGTGCGGACATCTCAATCACCCACAAATCCCTTCTCTTTCCTCATTGACATTGCTGTTAATTAAACAATGCACATGGTGACAAGATGCCTATAAATTTAATTTAATTTAATTCTCACACTTGTATGCTGCCCAAGCAGGAAACCCAACTCAGGGCAGGTCACACAATAATTATGCAGTAAGCACAATAATACAATATAGACAATAATGATACAGTAAAACCCCAACTTACAAATGACTCGAGTTATGAAAAACGCGAGTTACGAAATGTTTTTTCCGTAAACCGGGGTCCCGATTTACGAAAAAAACCCGATTTATGAAATGTTTTTCGTAACCCGGGGTACTGATTTATGAAAAAGCTCGGGTTATGAAATTTTTTAAAATGGCGTGGCTGCCATTTTGGTATGTAAAAATCACATTTTCAGTGCCAAAATGGCACCGCCACCATTTTCTATGGGGATGCCTTAAGTTACAAAAAAACTTGAGTTAAGAATGAGGCCAGGGAACGGATTTTTTTTTTGTAAGTCGGGTTTTTACTATACCATATTCAACCTACAAAAGCACATATCATAATATACAGCGATATGACAATACAATACTACAATGGCCTCTCCACTCCGGCTGCAGGCAATGTCTGGTATAACCTATACCAGTCAAGAAAATATATCCCCTTGTTAGTATTGCTTCACCTAAGATAAGGAGAGAAGTAGCAGTGGCTTAAGTGGTTAAGAAACTGACTGGGAGGCGGAAGGTCAGCAGTTCAAAACCCGAGTACCGCATGACGGAATGAGCCCTGCATGTCCGCGGAAATGTCAGAGCACTGGCTCTTCGGCTATAAACAGAGATGAGCACTGAACCCTAGAATTGGATACAACTGGCTTTTGAGCAAGGGTGACTTTTACCTTTACCTTAGCAGTGAATGCCGAGAGATCCACTCTCTGAATGAATACGAGCCAAAAGTCCACCAATTCAGATCCAGTAAGAGCTTCATAGCAAGAGCAAACATTTTTGAGGGTAAGCAAGAGCAAAATCAAATTAGAAGATGGAGGAAGGAGCTCACTGGACAAGGAATAACATTAAGGGAGGTTGTGGTTGAGAACCTGACCTTCCCTATGTCACTTGGGGGATCTTGAATAGGCTGAGGGTCAGAGAGCCTAAATGTAAGACAAACATGCTCAAATGGAGGCTGCTGGTGGACAACAACACGCTGTGTGAATGTGGAGAGATGCAGAATCTGGCTCATTTGCTGGTCTGCTGATTACTACCAGAAACATCTACTGATAAGGACTTATGTTTGGCCAATGGCAAAGCCAAGACAGTGGCTTCATTTTGGCAGTTTAAAGTTTGATCTGGATACAAAAGATGAAGAAGACTGTTAAAGATGAGGAGAATCTTAGGAGGGGGGGGGGGGGAGATAATGAAATGTCTTCAGCCCAGCAATGGTTAAATAGAGTGATATTTAAACCCCGACTTGGAGGCTGGACACTCAAGTTTCTGAGCTTGGATTGACAAATCTGTCAGTTTCCATTTCAGCCATCTCTCTCTCTCTCCACAAAATTCTTACCTACCTCTAATAAGAGTCTTAGAATTCTCTGCCAAGGTATATATGTGCATCTTTAAGTGTGAATTCTTCCCCTCCCTTGTTTGCTTCTTTAAGCCTGTTTTTGCACAAAACACACCTTCTGTCCTGCCCATAAGTATACAGAACAGAGAATATTTGAAATATTTTTCAGTCTCTACGTTACACAATGCTTTGTTTGCAATTAATTATTTCTACTCCTCACACCAGCTTTTGCGTCTGCCTCCCCTTTGCCCACCCAAGAGCTTTTGTCTCTGTACCAGTGTGGGAAATGAAGGATGGGAGTGAATCCAAAGGAAAAGCTTTGCATAGGATATTGGGTGTACCACTATTCCTGAACTAGCCAGGCTCTGTTCGGTGCCAAGCTGGATCTGCAGAGATTGAAATGGAGATAGATATGAAGGAAGGAAAGGAGCAGGGTGGGGTGGGGTGGGTGAACAGTGATCAGCTTGTGGCTTAATCATTTGATGCATAGTTTTTCAGGGCAGGCCCTCAGGTATTTTGCTAGAAAATCAAATTGTGCTCTCAGCCCTCATTGTCAAAGTCAAGATGAATTCATAGGCTGATGCTGAGGAATGGGCTTCTAATAGTGGTGTATTGTGGCATTAATAGTGGTGCATCATTCCATGCACTTCGGTGTCTAGGCATGCTTGACACATGTCCACAGACAGTGCTGGCTCTTTGGCTATAAACAGAGATGAGCACTGGACCCTAGAGTCGGATATGACTGGCTTTTGAGCAAGAGCAACCTTTATGTTTATTTATTGTCTTAGGGGGAAAACCACCTTAGTTATAGCATTTAACTTTAGTTATAGTTAGCTTTAGATCAGTGGTTCCCAACATTGGGCCCACACCCACAGAGGGACTTAAATTTCCCAAAAGCTTTGAGAAATTGATTTAAGAAATTGATTTGAGAAACTGATCAGTGCTTTGAGAAATCGATGTAGGCTTCTGAGAATTGAAGTCCTGTTGTGTTCTAATGGTTTCATCTTCCTCATGGATTACAATGTATCTGAACCAATGTAACCTTCAGCTGTATCTCATGAACCCTGTAATAGGACGCGAGCTAATGACCACCAGCTGGCAGCAGCGAGCGTCCAAGCTCTCCTGGTCCAAACTCATCAAAGGCAACAGCGCGGGAAGTTTTCCCGCCACCACCGACACCTGGACAAGAAGGGCGTGACCAGCAATGACGTCACGCAGATAGTAGCCAATGGGCTATCAGGGAACCACGTTCAAATGTATTACCACTGTATATAAAGAGCTATCGATCCGCCATTACCTCATGTTCCCTCTGACCACCATGCAATAAACCTGAGTTAACCCAGCCCGAGGCTGTGTCCTGTGTCTTGGTTTTCATACACCAAATTGGCGACGAAGGTGGGATAATGGATCCCCAAGGAGCAGCCAGGGCACAGAACGGGTTCAACATCACCAAACCGCAAGACTGGGAGCTTTTTGAGATGGACTTCCAGGCGGCGCTGGTGGAACTCAAAGTCAAAGAAGACGATGAGGAGAGGAAGAGGGCCATCCTCACCAGAATGCTTGGGATGGATACCAAGCGAACGCTGGTGGGCATCATTGCACCGAAGAAGGTGAGCGAATTCAAAGCAGTCGACATCATGAAGCTGCTGCGTGAGCGTTTCCGTCCCTCGAGGGCAATGTTTCCCGCTCGGAGCGCGTTTTGGAGGCGAGTCCAAGCGCCGGACGAGTCGGTTGAGGCATTCGTAACAGCCATGAGGATAGCCGCCGGCCCCTGCAGATGGGACGACCTAGAGACGGCCCTCAGGGACGGAGTGCTGTGTGGCCTGAAGGACAAGGAGGTGCAGCGCAGCTTGATGAACAAGGAGCCACCACCCACGCTGGCAGAGGTTGTAGAGGCCGCGGAAGCCGCGGAGTCCACGAATGCTGGAGTGGACGAAATGCACCAGTGGCGTGAGTGGCGTCCTAGAGCCGGCAAAGCGGAGAATTCGGTGCACGGGAGGTCCGGACAGTCGGTGCATGCAACTCGACGGGCCTCAAAGTCGTCTACGGAAGGCAGCGACGGCGAGGAGGTCCAGAAGGTCCGAAAAGGGGGGCGCCGCTGCGATGGTTGCGGAGCGGCCCATGAGCGCGCGAGGTGCCCATTCAGAAAGGCCGAGTGTTACACCTGCGGCCGTCGGGGGCACATCGCCAAGGCATGCAGAAAACGGAAGGAGGGCCGGAGGCAGTCGCAAGACCGTTCGACCAGGCCGGACCGTCCAGCGAGGTCCAAAGATGGCGCCCAGACCACGAGGAAGCAGGACGGCGTGGGCCGCGTCTCGGACAACAGCGAGGACGACGCTCCAGTGTTCAGCGTGTCCGCGGGACAGTCCCATTACTTCGTTGAGGTACTAGTACAAGGGGCCCCCATCAGAATGGAAATTGACTCGGGGTCCTCCTATTCGATAATTCCCCAGAAAGAGTTCTTGAAAATCGACCCCCACGTGCGGCCCAAACTTAAAACGTTGAGGTCCACGCTACGAGATGTACAGGGGAACAGCATTCCAGTGTTGGGGGTCGGGAAATTTCGGGTTAGTTTTAAGAGACATTCTGCGGAACTGCCCCTAGTTGTCCTTAAGGGGGGAAGTTGTAGCCTCCTAGGGACGCAGTGGTTTCAGCCCTTAGGCTTGTTCATAGGGGGAGTACATACAGTGGGGGTGGATCCAATACAAGCGGTGTGCGACGCGCATCCCGCCGTTTTTAAAAAAGGACTTGGAAAGTTCACGGGACCCCCTGTAGCCTTCGACCTAGACCCGGAGGTCCGCCCGATAAGACTCAAACCGCGCAGGGTGCCGTTCGCACTCAAGGATAAGATAGAGGCGGAACTGGACAAACTGGTGAGCCAGGGGATTCTTATTCCTGTTGATTCCGCGGAGTGGGAAACTCCAATTGTAACAGCTCTAAAGGCTAACAGGGAGGTGCGCATTTGCGCTGATTATAAGTGTACAATTAACAAGGCGATCCGCCCTAATGCATACCCGGTGCCGGTGGTCAGCCACCTTTTGGCCAGGCTGAATGGGGGAAAGTGTTTCGCTAAACTCGATTTGGCACAAGCCTATCAGCAACTCCCCGTAACTCCCGCCACGGCCGCGGCACAAACGATAATCACACATAAAGGGGCGTTCCAGGTGTCGCGTTTACAGTTCGGCGTGAACTCGGCACCCGGCCTTTTTCAGTCGCTTGTGGAACGCCTCCTGAAGGGGCTGGAGGGGGTGTTGCCTTATTTTGATGACGTATTGATAACTGGGGGGAGTGAGGCCGAACTGGCAAAGAGATTGGATAAAGTACTAACTGTGTTCGAGAAAGCGGGGCTGAGATTGAGGAAAGACAAATGTGTCTTCTTCGAAACTGAGGTCGAGTTTTTAGGGTTCCGGATCACACCCGAGGGTATTAAGCCGTCCAAATCCAAAGTAGCGGCCATCAAGAAGGCCCCTCGCCCCACATCCAAAACCGAGCTACAGTCATTCCTGGGGCTCCTCAATTTTTACCATACATTCCTCCCGCGGAAGGCGTCCGTGGCCGAACCGCTCCATCGGTTGCTTAAAAAGGAGGAGACATGGATGTGGGGTGACGAGCACGAGAGGGCGTTCAGAGAACTAAAGCAGCTCTTAACATCTGAGGCAATCCTGACGCATTTCGACCCCAAACGGCCAGTGGTCTTAGTCTGTGATGCATCCCCGGTGGGGGTGGGGGCGGTGCTTTGCCACGTGTTGGATGACGGAAGGGAGGCCCCGGTAGCGTTTTATTCAAGGTCCCTGTCCCAAGCAGAGCGAAATTACGCACAAACCGACAGGGAGGCATTAGCGATAGTAGCGGGAACCAAAAAATTTCACGATTTTCTGTATGGCCGCCCGTTCAAAATCGTGACTGATCACAAGCCCCTGTTAGGGATTTTCACAGCAAGTAAGCCCACACCGCAGATCCTGTCCCCGAGAATGCTGCGATGGGCTATTTTTCTCAACGCATACCAACACGAGTTGGAGTACCGGCCCGGAAAGGAGATCAGCCATGCTGATGCACTTTCGAGATCTCCTTTGCCCTTGTCGGACGACCAAAAGGCAAGAGTAGAAAGAGACCGCCAGGTATTGCTAATTGAGGTTTTAGATGCACCCCCAATAGTACCAGCCGACATTGCTAGGGCGACAGGCAGGGACAGAACGCTGGAGAAAGTTAGCTCATGGGTACAGAAGGGGTGGCCGGCATCGTCCCCAAGCACGGAATTCGACCCATTTTTTCGGAAAAAGCTAGAGTTGTCCCTAGAAAGGGGGTGCCTTTTGTGGGGCCAACGGGTGGTGGTCCCTACGTCCCTGCGTCCGAGGGTGCTCAAACTGCTGCACGTCAGCCACCCGGGCATCGTTCGTTCAAAGGCGTTGGCCCGGAGTTACTTTTGGTGGCCACAGCTGGACGCGGACATTGAACACATGATCGGCACTTGTGAGGCATGCCAGGGATCCCGACCAGAGGCGGCCCGTCTCCCGCATAGGGAATGGGACACAGCAAGGGGGCCATGGTCCAGGGTGCACGTAGACTTCGCTGGCCCCTTCCGAGGAACAATGTTTCTCCTGGTGGTGGATGCATTCTCCAAGTGGTTGGAGGTTATCCCAGTAAAGAGTACGTCCTCCGCCACCACAATTAGCCAGTTAAGGAGGGTCTTTTCCACGTTCGGTTTACCCGACACTTTAGTCAGCGATAACGCTAGTTGTTTCACCTCCGCTGAATTCAAGGCATTCATGGAGGCAAACGCCATTCGGCATGTAACATCCGCACCGTTTCACCCCGCCACGAATGGCCAAGTGGAACGGCTGGTGCGTACAACAAAGGATGCGCTGCGGCACATGGGCCCGGGGGACCTGAATCACCAAGTATGTCAGTTCTTATTAGCGTATAGGGTGACCCCCTTAGCGTCAGGTTATTTGCCGGCAGAGCTCTTGATGCGGCGAAAACTGACCACGCTCCTGTCCAGGCTAGACCCGACGAGAGTCGAGGACAAAGTGAAAAACGTAGGGTTGGCAGTCTCGAAAGGTTTCGCCGCCGGCGACCCGGTTCACTGCAGGAACTATGCCAGCGCAGGTCCAGCCTGGGTACCGGGGACGGTTGTAGAACAGACGGGGCCAGTGTCGTACCGGGTCGAGACTAACACCGGCCTCCTCTGGAGGAGGCACGCGGACCAACTGAGGCACCGAGTGAGTGGGGGGCCAGTCAGTGGGGCTCAGCAACAGGATTCAGCGTTAGGGTCCTCCCCCACCCGTTTAGCCCAAGGGGGAGACAGCAGCGGACAACGGTCCCAAACAAGGGGGGAAGGCAGAAGCAGCGGCCCCGACTCATACCCTTTTAATACGCCAGTTCTATCAGAGGCCGGGGAAGGGGGAGAGGAGTTCGCGACCGCTGCCCCCGAATTTAATTCGGATTTTGATTTTGCGAGCCGGGGGGGTTTTCAGGAGTGTTCCCCCACCCATCCAAGCGAGAAGAGGGGTTTTTCGTTAGCCCCCAGTGCCCCCGGTTCTTCCCTAAGAAAGAGCACACCTCCCAACAACGCCGCGGAGCCGCGGCAAGGCACTAACGAGTCTCCCTCTCCAATTACAGGACAGGAAACCAGGGGGCAAAGAGAAGGTAGCAAACCCGGGGAAAGGCAGCCCGCATCGAGACCCCAGCGTGTTCGAAATAAGCCATCTTGGCTGAGAGACTTTGTCTCCTAGGGGGGGGATTGTGATTAAAGTGTGGGCTCGAGACTTCGTCTCATCCTAGGGGGGAGGGGTGTTGTGTTCTAATGGTTTCATCTTCCTCATGGATTACAATGTATCTGAACCAATGTAACCTTCAGCTGTATCTCATGAACCCTGTAATAGGACGCGAGCTAATGACCACCAGCTGGCAGCAGCGAGCGTCCAAGCTCTCCTGGTCCAAATTCATCAAAGGCAACAGCGCGGGAAGTTTTCCCGCCACCACCGACACCTGGACAAGAAGGGCGTGACCAGCAATGACGTCACGCAGATAGTAGCCAATGGGCTATCAGGGAACCACGTTCAAATGTATTACCACTGTATATAAAGAGCTATCGATCCGCCATTACCTCATGTTCCCTCTGACCACCATGCAATAAACCTGAGTTAACCCAGCCCGAGGCTGTGTCCTGTGTCTTGGTTTTCATACACCAAAAGTCCAAAATCCAAAGGTTGAGAAACACTGATTTAGATTTTCCCATGCTATGTAGCATATTCGGCAGCAAGGGATCTCCAAAGGGTTCGGTCTTGAGCGAGGGCTTCACAATCTCCCCGTGTCATTTTCAGGAACTTTAAATCCACTGTGAAAGTTCTCCACCTCGTATTTCGAGGATATCCTCATTGTCATTTGGCCAACTTATTGCCACCTGAGGGATCGTATCTTTCTCCAAAAGGAAAATATGGCCTGCCATTTGGAGTCATCTTCATGCAGCGATGTTATGTAATTTGCACGGACCACTCCTTCAAAGCACAACCTCATTAGTCATGTGGTCAAAATAGTGAATTGAGGCTGAGGTGCTCAGTGGTTAAGAAGCTTGCCTTGTTGGCTGGAAGGCTGGTAAGTCGGCAGTTCAAAACCCAGGTACTACATGAAAGAATGAGCAGAGGCCCCTCTGCTGGAAGACGTCAAGTCTCTTGTTTATACTTACTGACGCCTTCCAAGTATTTCAAGAATAGATAGCTATCAGGATCACTATGGAGGCAAACAAACAGGCTAGTTATAGCACTAGCATGCTATTTTTCTTTTATATCTATGTTTAAATATTTTTTTTAAAAAAAGAAACCACATTGAAAGTAGATAAATAGGGACCACTTTAGTGGGAAGGTAACAGCGTTCCGTGCGCTCCAGTGTTTAGTCATGACCACAGAATTGTCTGCAGAAGCAGACTGCGCTGGGTCTTTGGCTTTGAAACAGAGATGAGCACTGAACCCTAGAGTCGGATATGACTGGCTTTCGAGCAAGGGAAACCTTTACCTTTAAGCCAGGTTTTAAATTAATCCTTCTAAGACTGTTTTCAGACAGTGCCTTGATGCACTTATACAGCTGATGTTTTCTTTTTCCCCAACATTTCCAGACTTATATTATAAAGGTATTGATCCATTTTTAAAAAAAATCAGCCACATTGAGTTTAACTTTTTTTAAAATCTAAAATGTTATCAGTCATCTTCTCAACTCCTTTCCCATAAAACAGTCTTGCTGATTGGTCGGCTTTTGAATTGACGTGCTTTGCAATGGTTTTAATTCAGTTGTTTTAACATTACAAACGTTAAAAACTACCAGGTGTCGCTTTCTTTATTTATATTTGCTTTCAGTCTCATTGCCATGAGTCCCAGTTTTGGGAGAAAGAAAGGTTTAGTGTTTGGGAATCAAGACAATGGAAACGGCTGTAAGCTAGCCTAACACATCTTTATTGCATGGAGTACAGCACGAACATGTGGTAATGGGTGACAAACAGCTCTTTTTATACGGTGGCTATCTAATTGAATCTGGCTCTTCGACAGGCATTGGCTGCTGTCCAAGTGATATCATCCTTGGTCACGCCTTTCTTGTCCAGGTGAGGTGAGCGCGGGAATCTTTCCCGCGCAGCTGAAGGCATTTGAGTAATGTGAACCATGTGAGCTGGGCGCTCGCTATTGCCCCCGGTGGCCACTAGCTCGCGTCCTCATACAGAAGGTTACAGTGTTACCTGTACCCATTCGTGTGGTTACAAATACATTCAACACACTACATTCAATACACAACATCCCTCCCCCCTAAGATGGGACAAAGTCCCTTAACCAAACTGGTTTCCTGCATGTGCGTTTTGGCCGTGCGGCAGTTATGCTTGACTCGGCCATCCCCCCTCGTCTGTGTCCTCCTGGTTCTTGTCCTGCAATTGGAGAGGATGACTCGTTAGTGACCCGCCGCGGGCTTGCCGCTTTGGGATGGGCAGGAGAAGGGGGAGGAAGGGTTTCTGATGCGGATGTGGACAAACCGGGGGCACTAGGGGCTAAAGAAAAACCCCGCTCTTCGCTTGGACGGGTGGGGGAACACTCCGAACCCCCCCCCCCGGTTTGGTAACTCAAAATCTAATTCAGGGGCAACAGTGGCAAACTCATTCCCCTCCTTCGAGGGACTGGGTAGAACTACAGGGGCAAACTCGTTCCTCTCTTTCAAGGGACTGGATAAAGCTGGCGTATGAAAAGGATATGAGTTTGAACCTAAGCTCCCCCCCTTGTTTGGGACTGTTGCCCTTCGTTTTCTCCCCCTTGGGATAAACGGGTGGAGGAGAACCCTAACGCTGAACTTTGCTGTTGAGCCCCTCTGTCCGGCCCCCCAATCACTCGGTGCCTAAGTTGGTCAGCGTGCCTCCTCCAGAGGAGACCCGTGTTGGTCTCGACACAGAATGAGACAGGTCCAGTTTGATTAATGACTACCCCCGGCACCCATGCTGGCCCTGTGGTGGCGTAGTTTCTGCAATGAACAGGCTCTCCTATCTGGAAGTTTTTGGTGGGGCTGTGCTCAATGTTTCTTCCTCTATCCTCGACCCGGGTGGGATCCAATCTAGTTAATAATGAGTGTAACTTCCTTTTCATGAGGAGTTCCGCGGGAGAGAATCCCGACGCCAATGGCGTCACTCGATATGCCAACAGAAACTGGCAGAGCTGCCGGTCCAGATTCCCGGGACCCATGCGCCGCAGCCCTTCCTTCATTGTGCGCACCAGACGTTCCGCCTGGCCATTTGTTGCAGGGTGAAAGGGGGCTGAGGTAATGTGCCGAATGGCGTTGGACTCTAAGAACGCCTGGAACTCGGCTGACGTGAAACAACTTGCATTGTCACTAATAATGACGTCAGGTATCCCGAAGGTGCATATCAGTTTGCGCAGTTGTTTTATGGTCCCAGCTGATGAGGTGTTGCGCATTGGAATTACCTCTAACCACTTGGAGTATGCGTCCACCACAAGCAGAAAAAATGAACCCCTGAATGGCCCTGCGAAGTCTATGTGGAGGCGGGACCACGGTCCCCTAGCTGTGTCCCATTCTCTGTGTGGGAGGCGGGACTCCTCAGGCCGAGAGCTCTGGCAACTTTCGCAGGTGTTCACCATGTGTTCAATGTCTGCGTCTAGCTGAGGCCACCAGAAGTAGCTTCTGGCCAGCGCCTTAGAGTGCACAATCCCTGGGTGGCTGACATGTAAAAGCCGTAGCACCCTTGCTCTTAATGCTTGTGGGATCACCACCCTCTCCCCCCACAACAGACACCCCCTTTCTGCGGACAACTCAACCCTCTTCCTGAAAAATGCCGCAAACTCGTCTGCGGGGGGAGCTGTGGGCCACCCCTTCTGTACCCAGGATCTCACAAGGGCTAACGTTTTATCCTTGGCCGTTTCGGCAGCAATTTCCTTGGGCAAAATGGGGGGTGCATCTAGGGCTTCTATGAGGAGGACTTGGCTATCCTGTTCTACCTCACACTTTGGGTCCCCCAGGTGGGACAGAGGAGACCTTGAGAGGGCGTCCGCGTGGCTTATCTCTTTCCCGGGGCGGTACTCTAACGACCCCCTGTATGCATTCAGAAAAATCGCCCACCTAAGCATCCTGGGGGAGAGGATCTGTGGAGTGGGCTTGTCTGAGATGAAGATACCCAACAGCGGCTTGTGATCGGTTATAATGGTGAATGGGCGACCATACAAAAAATCATGGAACTTCTTTGTCCCTGCGACAATGGCAAGTGCCTCCCTATCTGTTTGGGCGTAATTTCGTTCTGCCTTGGACAATGATCTCAAGTAGAATGCAACTGGGGCTTCTCGCCCCCCCCTCTAGCACGTGGCATAGGACCGCCCCCACCCACACTGGTGAGGCGTCGCAGACCAAGACTACCGGCTTCTTTGGGTCGAAGTGGGTTAGAATAGCCTCCGAGGAGAGGAGCTGCTTGAGTTCCCTGAAAGCCCGCTCCTGCTTCTCTCCCCACCGCCAAACCGCACCCTTCTTCAGCAACCCATGCAGGGGCTCTGCAATCGTCGCTTTCCTGGGCAGGAAGGAATGGTAAAAATTCAGCAGCCCCAGGAAGGACTGCAGCTCCGGTTTCGCGGTGGGGCGAGGGGCGTTTTGAATAGCTGAGACTTTGGACTCAGCGGGTTTCACCCCCGCAGAGGTTATGCGGAACCCCAGAAACTCCACCTCCCTGGCCAGAAACACACATTTGTCCCTCCGCAGCCTCAACCCCGCGGATTCGAAGGCTGTAAGGACCCTATCTAGTCTCTGGGCCAGTTCTGATTCGCTCTCCCCAGATATCAATATGTCATCGAAAAATGGCAAGACCCCTGGTAACTTCTTTAACAAACGTTCCACAAGAGACTGAAATATCCCCGGCGCCGAGTTCACGCCAAACTGTAGGCGCGTCACCTTGAATGCCCCCTTGTGAGTTACAATGGTCTGCGCAGCAGCTGTGGCTGGGGTTACTGGAAGCTGCTGGTACGCCTGCACCAGATCTAGTTTAGCAAAGACTTTTCCCCCATGTAAAGTAGCCAGCAGATGGCTAACTACCGGCACCGGATAGGCATTAGGGCGGATCGCCTTGTTAATTGTACACTTGTAGTCAGCGCAAATTCGCACCTCCCCATTTGCTTTCAATACTGTAACAATAGGAGTCTCCCACTCTGCAGAGTCCACTGGCACTAAGATCCCTTGCCCCACTAATTTGTCCAGTTCCGCCTCAATTTTGTCCTTTAGGGCGAATGGAACCCGCCGTGGCTTGAGTCTCATTGGGCGGACCTCCGGATCCAGGTCGAAGGAAACTGGGGGCCCCTTGTACTTCCCGAGTCCCTTCTTGAATACCTCTGCGTTTGCGTCGCACACTGCCTGAATCTCATTCCCCCCGATGGCATGGACGCCGCCTATGAAGATGTCCAGGGGTTTGAACCATTGTGTTCCCAGGAGATTACACCCCCCCTCTCTTAGAACTACCAGGGGGAGTTTCCTTCGGAGTCCCTTGTACCGTGTCTCAAAGTCCCCAATCCCCAATACTGGAATTACATTTCCCTGCACATCTCTTAAGTTCGCCCCCATCTCCTTGAGTTTGGGTCGCTCCTTGGGGGGAATCCGCAAAAATTCCTTATGGGAAATGAGGGAGTATACAGACCCCGAGTCTATCTCCATCTTAACAGGGACCCCTTGCAACAGTACCTCAGCATAAAAACGTGGTTGCCCTAGAGGCACGCTGTGGACGGCCACGTCGTCTTCCGCGTGCACTCGCAGGCACACGTGGTTCCCCTCTGGGTCGTCGCCGCCATCGCCGACTCTGCCGACGCCATCCCGGCTGCTCGTGGAGCGCTTACTCTCTTCCCGGCGTTGCTTGCAGACCCTGGCAATGTGGCCCTTCTGCCCACAGTTGTGGCACTCTGCTTTCCGGAATGGACACTTGCTCCTCTCGTGGGACGCGCCGCACCCATTGCAGCGCCGCCCCCCTTCCCTTTCTTCTCGCTCAGCCCTTTCCTGACCTTCCGGACCCCCTCATCTTCGCTGGAGCCTGGGGTGGCAGAAGCCTCTGAGGATGTGGGCGAGTGTGGGGCAGGGGTCGCCCTCCAGGCCGCCTGGATGGCGGATGCAGCTGCCTCGACTGGTGGGGGCTTTGCCTTGAGAAGCTTGTACCCGGCCCACGTGGATTCAGCTGCTAGGGCCTCTTGTAGTACCTCTTTAAAAGTGAGGTCGTGGCCTCGGTTCATGAGCTTCCTCTGGGTCTCCCCGTCTCTCATCCCGCAGAACATCCTGTCCCTTAGGGCCACGTCTAGAATTTCCCGCCATTCGCATGGGGTTGCCAAGACGCGGAGGGCCGCTGCATACTCGGATACTGACTCACCCGGCTTTTGGTCCCTCCTCAGGAAGGTTGCCCTGGCGGAGAAGAAGGACACCTTGGGCTTGAAATGGCTCCGCAGAACCGCCAGTATTTCCGTCACCGAAACCTGGTCCACCTCTCGTGGTGCCACCAGATCCATCAACGCTTGCACGGCGTGGAAACCGAGCATCGTGATGAGAAGACCCTTCTTCTTCCCAGCGTCGGTGATGCCCGCATACGCCACCATACTCTTAAAATGCATTTCAAACCAGTCCCATTGCTCGGGATGGGTCACGTCGAAAACTGGCTTCTGTGATATTGTCTTGTCCCCGTGGGAATCCATATCCCATCCTCGTCGCCAATTTAGTGTTTGGGAATCAAGACAATGGAAACGGCTGTAAGCTAGCCTAACACATCTTTATTGCATGGAGTACAGCACGAACATGTGGTAATGGCGGACAAACAGCTCTTTTTATACGGTGGCTATCTAATTGAATCTGGCTCTTCGACAGGCATTGGCTGCTGTCCAAGTGACGTCATCCTTGGTCACGCCTTTCTTGTCCAGGTGAGGTGAGCGCGGGAATCTTTCCCGCGCAGCTAAAGGCATTTGAGTAATGTGAACCATGTGAGCTGGGCGCTCGCTATTGCCCCCGGTGGCCACTAGCTCGCGTCCTCATACAGAAGGTTACAGTGTTACCTGTACCCATTCGTGTGGTTACAAATACATTCAACACACTACATTCAATACACAACAAAAGGATATAAATCAAAACTACCAACCGATTGCATTCTTGTTTACTTATCGTGGCACTGAAGGTAGGAAATCCACAAGCACCTCTTCCAACAGTAAGCAATACAATAGAAAGTGGTGGTGGTGGTGGTGGTGGTGGTGGAGGAAACCTGTAGTAATTTGCTTTCCTTTTAGGACACAAAAAATCTGCAGCCTCAGGTAGCTGCTTCACTCCCGCCTTCCACTGTCTTAACCACTTGTGCCTCTGCTATAAGCATGCTATAGCTGTTCAAATGGTTGGCAATTGAGTAATGTATTTTACATGGGAATATTAGAACAGTTGCAGCTACCACTAGGCCTGCTGCCGCCTCAGCTGAATCATGTCCCCTGCATGTTCCAGCAGCGGCTGGGCATGTCTGGGCAAGTCAGTGAGCTGACGTCAGAAATAGGTATATACCTGTAAGGTGAGATGGACCAAGGGCTTTTTTTCTAGTGCAAAACCATCTTATAGGATAGTACAGCTAGGCCATAGTGAGTCTGTTTTTAGCTTAGAATGAGTAGGCGCAGTTGTGTTAATAAACCGGACAATATAAAATGTACCCCACATGATCAACTTAAGAACCTAACCAAGAGGGCAATATTTGCTAATTTAAGATTCTGATCCCCTAGTCAGAATTGGTCTTCAGATTTGGGTTCAGCACACTTGATTTAGTATAGGACACATGGATTAGACCAAGTAGAAACATTATTATTATTATTATTATTATTATTATTATTATTATTATTATTATTATTATTATTATTATTATTATGTGATGCAGTGTCACAGTAAGAAATCTTTCCAAAGAGAAGACAGGTAGGAGGAGTTTCCATCCAAGCCTTTGTCTCCAACATACTGTTTCCCGTATGCCAGGACTAGGTGCTGAGTAAGCAATAAAACTACCATCTCCCACCTACATATTGAAGCAATACAGGTGAGGCACAAGTCACTGTAGATTTTAAACCATCTTGGCCACCCTCGTCAGGACATATTCCAGCTTGTCAAAAACCTCAAAGTGTTGGTGCCCAGAACTAGAGACTGTATTCTAGGTCAGAAAAGTAGAACTGACTGGCACTCTTCCTTCTCTTAATAAAGACACCATCGTTCTCTTCATACAAGCTAATATTGCATTTGTTTTTGTTTTGCTTAGTTACTGCATCACACTGTTGACTAGTGCTTATTTTGTAGTATATACTAAGGCCTCTAGATCCTTTTCATTTATGCTACTGCCAAGCAAGTCCCAAGTAACCACCTCTTACTTCTGCAAATGATTTTTCCTGCCTGAATCTGAAATTTTCAATTTTTTCCCAGCTGAAACTACTCTTTTTTGTTTTTGGTCTGGTTAAAGGCATCTTGAATCCTGATTCTGTCTTGTGACATGTTATCTACCCCTCTCAGTTTGAAGCCCTCTGCAAATTTGATCAGTATATCTTCTATGCCATCATTCAAGTCATTTGCAAAGATTCTAAACACAGCCAAGTCCAGAACAAAATCCTATGGCTCTGCCTGATAATAATATCTCTAAGTTAATGAGGAATTAAAACAGGAATCATTATTTGGGGTGCATCATGTTACCCAGCTACAAGCAACATGATCCTCATCTGCCACATTTGATGCAATTCAAAAAACAAGATAAGACTTCCCCAGCAGGATTTGTCTGCTAAACTTTGAGACATCCAGGATTATAGAAATCCCACTATTTTCTCATATCACCCAGTCTGGTAATAGAGTAGACCATACTGTTAGCAACTTAACATTGATCCTCTGGCAGTGGTTAACTAACCTGACAACCCTGAGGACTAACAGCCTTGGGTGGTGAAGTCCACATGGAAGGGTGATGGTCCCTAAGTGGATTAATTCCCACTTAAATCCAACTTGATGGAGGTCTGCAACTTCATCGATATTGGCCTGGGGCCGATGAGGACTTTGTGTGCCAAAAGGGCTCAGGACCAGAAAGTGAGTCACAGAACTGGATCAGTGGTACAGGTGGCACACTGTGGTGTGGAAGGCAAATGGAAGGCCACTGCATTATATTGTTCCCAAGACAATCTTCATGACCGATCACTATGATGATATATTTAGAATTGTATATAGCACTTGAAGAAGAAGAAGAATGGTCCCAGATCAACCAAACGCCTCTTTTGCAGTGGCATCTCTAGGTGGGCCTTCTGCTTAGGCACACAAACTCCTTGAACGTGATTGAAAGGCATAAACCACACTGGTAGAATTGAAGTGTGCAGCCCTTCACAGTGTGGAGCTGTTGTGTATGCAAGGACACTGTTGCTTTAAGTAAATGAATGTAACCAGCCCCATATCACAATGTATCACAGCTGCTAAAGGAACGCGAGCGAGCCACCCATAAAGGGCTGGTGCGAGCGTTCATACTCACATGGTTCAATCCCCCAAATCACGGACAGCCGCGGGAACTTCTCCGCATGAAGAACTACTACAGAAGAGGGGGGGCGTGCCTCAAGTCGACGCCCCCAACGGTGGCAGCCAATGAGCCACCGTGCAACCAGATTCAAATGTGTTTCGTTACTGTATATAATGTGATGTACCTCCACCATTACCACATGTTCACCCTGACCATCAAAGAATAAACCTGTGTTAGTCCTTATTGCGACTCGTTCTTTGTCTTCCGTGCGAGACACTAAATTGGCGACGAGGATGGGATCAATGGCGAATCCCAGAGTCAAGACGTACCAGTTCGACGTCAGCGAGCCTGAGCAGTGGGAGCTCTACGAGTGCCAGTTTCGGCACGCAATGGAAGCAGCCGGCGTCGACGACGACGCGTTGATACGCTCCCATTTCCTGGCCCAGGTGGGACCGGCCACGCTGCGCATCCTCATGAACTTGGTGGCGCCAAAGAAGGTTGAAGCAGTGCCTATCGACCAAATCCTGGAGTTGCTGAGGGCACACTTCCAGCCGCCCGTGTCCATCTTTCCGGCCCGGGTCGCGTTCCACCGGCGGGACCAGCGCCCAGGCGAGTCCGTGTCCGACTACGCAGCGGCCCTCAGACTGGCGGCCGTGCACTGCAAGTGGGACGACCTGAACCAGGCCCTGCGAGACCGCCTGCTGTGCGGCCTGCGGGACGAAGAGCTGCAACGGAAGCTCATGACCCGCGACGAGCACCTCTCGTTCAATGAGGTGCTGCGCGAGGCGCAAGCGGCTGAGGCGGCCAGGAGCGGGGTCAAGGTGTTCAAGGCCCGCGGCACAACGTCCGAGCGGGCCAAGTCCCCTGTCCAAGCGGCCCGGCGGACTCCGGCGAAGGCAGCCTGGCGGGCACCGAAGTCGCCCGCCGGCACGCCAGAGACCTCCGACGACTCCTCCATAATGGCGGATTCCTACACCAGCGATGACGACGGTGTCCAGAGGGTGCGGAAGCGTGGGGAACGGCGGCAACACCGAGAGCAGCAAGACCGCCGCTGCGACGGCTGTGGCGTGGCCCACGACCGCACGAGGTGTCCTTTCCGCAAGGCCGAGTGCCACAACTGCGGTCGAAAGGGACACATCGCCCGAGTATGCAGGCGCGGGCGAACCGAGGGCAAAGGCGGCTCCAGCCATCCCCAGCACCACCAGCGGAAGGCGGCCGGTTCCAGGAAGGTTTCCACCATCCACGGCGAGGACGGCGTACACCGCGTGGCCCTGGAGCACCGGCGATTCTACGTGGAGGTACAGTTGCAGGGGCGCCCCGTAAAAATGGAGATAGACTCAGGGTCGTCCTACTCCATACTGTCCCAAAGGGAGTACATGCGCATTCCCCCAGAGGCTCGGCCCAAGCTGCGGGCCATGCGGTCCCACTTGCGGGACGTACAGGGAAACGGGATCCCGGTGTTGGGGGTGGGGAAATTCAAGGTGAAGTTCAAGAATTTCTCCAAAAGACTGCCCCTCGTGGTCCTCAAGGGGGGGAAGTGTTGCCTCCTAGGAACGCAGTGGTTTGCTCCCCTGGGAATAGAACTGTCCGGCATCCACGCCATTGATACTGACCCAATGCAGGACGTTTGCAATGCGCACCCGGACGTTTTCAAAAAGGGGCTCGGTACTTACAGGGGGCCCCCAGTTTCATTCGAGTTGGACCCAGAAATCCGGCCCATCCGCCTTAAGCCAAGGAGGGTGCCCTTCGCACTTAAGGACAAAATCGAGGCGGAACTGGACAAATTGGTGGGGCAAGGGATTTTGGTGCCAGTTGATTCGGCAGAGGGGGAGACGCCGATTGTAACGGCCCTTAAATCAAACGGGGAGGTCAGGATTTGTGCAGACTATAAATGTACGATCAATAAGGCCATTCGGCCAAATGCATACCCGGTACCTGTGGTCAGCCATCTGCTGGCCACACTTCATGGGGGGAGGTGTTTTGCCAAGTTAGACCTGGCCCAGGCCTACCAGCAACTCTCAGTGACCCCAGCCGCTGCCGCTGCGCAGACCATCGTGACACACAAGGGGGCATTTAAGGTAACGCGCCTCCAGTTCGGCGTGAACTCGGCCCCCGGGATCTTTCAGTCCCTCGTGGAACGCCTTTTAAAGGGGATTCCAGGAGTTCTACCATACTTCGATGATGTGCTGATAACAGCGGGGAGCGAGGTAGAACTAGCTAAAAGACTAGATGGGGTTCTCTCAGTTTTCGAGAAAGCGGGGCTGCGCCTAAGGAAGGACAAGTGTGTATTTTTTGCGAGGGAGGTTGATTTCCTAGGATTCAAAGTAACCCCAGAGGGGATCAGACCCTCAGAGTCCAAGGTTGCAGCCGTACAGAACGCCCCTCGCCCCACCGCAAAGCCGGAGCTGCAGTCGTTTCTGGGGCTCCTTAACTTCTATCACTCGTTCCTGCCAAGGAAAGCATCGGTTGCGGAGCCACTGCATGCCTTACTAAAAAAAGGACGCGGTTTGGCGGTGGGGGGACAAACAAGAGAAAGCTTTCCGAGAACTGAAATCACTCCTCTCCTCAGATGCGGTCCTAACACACTTTGACCCGAGGAAACCAGTGGTTCTAGTATGTGATGCGTCCCCGGTGGGGGTGGGGGCGGTCCTGTGCCACGTGTTAGAGAGCGGGCGGGAGGCCCCGGTGGCATATTACTCCAGGTCCCTTTCAAAGGCTGAGCGCAACTACGCGCAAACGGATAGGGAGGCGCTGGCCATAATTGCAGGGACCAAAAGGTTTCATGATTTTCTATACGGCCGCGAGTTTACGGTAGTGACGGATCACAAGCCGCTTCTGGGAATCTTCACTACCGGCAAACCCACTCCCCAAATACTGTCCCCCAGGATGTTGCGTTGGGCCATATTCCTCAACGCCTATCAGTACGAGATAGTCTACCGCCCAGGGAAGGAGATCTCCCACGCGGACGCACTGTCCCGATCCCCCCTCCCCAGCATGGGGGATCCCGCATGCGAGGTAGAGCAAGACCATCAGGTCATGTTAATCGAGTCCCTCGACTCACCCCCCATTGTTCCGGCCGACCTCGCCAAAGCCACGGCGGCCGACAAGATCCTAGCCCAAGTTAGCTCATGGGTGAGGAAAGGGTGGCCCACTACTTCCCCAGAGGAGCCGTTCAAGCCATTCTGTAGGCGCAGGGTGGAACTTTCCCTGGAAAGGGGCTGTCTGCTCTGGGGCCAGCGGGTGGTTATCCCAGAAAAGTTAAGGGCAAGGGTACTGAAGCTACTGCACACCAGTCACCCAGGAATCGTGCGGTCCAAAGCCCTAGCTAGAAGTTTCTTTTGGTGGCCACAGATAGACGCGGACATAGAGCGCCTAGTGGGCACGTGCGAGAGCTGCCAGAGCTCCCGGCCCGAGGAGCCCCGGTTACCCCATAGAGAGTGGGACACGGCCCGCGGACCGTGGTCCCGTATCCATGTCGACTTCGCGGGGCCCTTCCGTGGGGCAACGTTCCTACTGGTTGTCGACTCTTACTCCAAGTGGTTGGAGGTAATCCCCGTGAGCAGCACCTCCTCCGCGACAACCATCAAGCAGTTGCGTAAACTCTTTGCTTGCTTCGGCCTGCCAGACGTTCTCGTGAGCGACAACGCAAGTTGCTTCACGTCGACCGAGTTCCAAACCTTCATGGAGAGGAACGCAATCAGGCACATCACGGCTGCCCCATTCCACCCCGCCACAAACGGTCAGGTAGAGCGCCAAGTGCGCACTACGAAAGACGCACTGCGGCGCATGGGCCCGGCGACCTGAACCTACACCTGTGCCAGTTCCTAATCAGCTACAGGACCACCCCCTTAGCTTCAGGATTCTCCCCAGCCGAGCTGCTTATGAAGAGACGCCCGGCAACGCTGTTTGACCGGATGGATCCGTCCAGGGTGGAGGATGAGGGGAGAAATATAAATTTAGGGGGGGGGGGAAACTCCAAGAACTTTTCCACAGGGGACCCGGTTTACTGTAGGAACTACGCGGCCTCGGGGCCAGCATGGGTACCGGGGTCGGTCATCGAGCAGACAGGACCAGTGTCCTACAGGGTAGAGACTAGCTCAGGGCTGCTGTGGAGACGGCACGCCGACCAGCTCCGAAAAAGGGTCACCAGTGAGGGGAAATCAGCGTTAGGGTCCTCCCCCACCCGCATTACCCAAGGGGGAGACACGGAGGCGCACGAGGGCGAAATTAAAGAGAGGAATCAGTTTGTCCCCGACTATGACCAGGACCATGAGTTTGACTATGATTTTCCGTACCAGGGGGAGTTAGCGGAGTGGTCCCCCACCCGTCCTAGCGAGAAGAGGGGTTTCAGTTCAGCCCCGGTGTTGTGTTCTAATAGTTCTACCTTCCACATAGATTACAATGTATCTGAACCAATGTAACCTTGCCTATAGTAACAATGTAACCTTCAGCTGTATCTCATGAACCCTGTAATAGGACGCGAGCTAATGACCACCAGCTGGCAGTAGCGAGCGTCCAAGCTCTCTTGGTCCAAACTCATCAAAGGCAACAGCGCGGGAAGTTTTCCCGCCACCACCTACACCTGGACAAGAAGGGCGTGACCACCAATGACGTCACGCAGATAGTAGCCAATGGGCTATCATGGAACCACGTTCAAATGTATTACTACTGTATATAAAGAGCTATCGATCCGCCATTACCTCATGTTCCCTCTGACCACCATGCAATAAACCTGAGTTAACCCAGCCCGAGGCTGTGTCCTGTGTCTTGGTTTTCATACACCAAATTGGCGACGAAGGTGGGATTAATGGATCCCCAAGGAGCAGCCAGGGCACAGAGCGGGTTCAACATCACCAAACCGCAAGACTGGGAGCTTTTTGAGATGGACTTCCAGGCGGCGCTGGTGGAACTCAAAGTCAAAGAAGACGATGAGGAGAGGAAGAGGGCCATCCTCACCAGAATGCTTGGGATAGAAACCAAGCGAACGCTGGTGGGCATCATTGCACCGAAGAAGGTGAGCGAATTCAAGGCAGACGACATCATGAAGCTGCTGCGTGAGCGTTTCCGTCCCTCGAGGGCAATGTTTCCCGCTCGGAGCGCGTTTTGGAGGCGAGTCCAAGCGCCGGACGAGTCGGTTGAGGCATTCGTAACAGCCATGAGGATAGCGGCCGGCCCCTGCAGATGGGACGACCTAGAGACGGCCCTCAGGGATGGAGTGCTGTGTGGCCTGAAGGACAAGGAGGTGCAGCGCAGCTTGATGAACAAGGAGCCACCACCCACGCTGGCGGAGGTTGTAGAGGCCGCGGAAGCCGCGGAGTCCACGAATGCTGGAGTGGACGAAATGCACCAGTGGCGTGAGTGGCGTCCTAGAGCCGGCAAAGCGGAGAATTTGGTGCACGGAAAGTCCGGACAGTCGGTGCACGCAACCCGAAGGGCCTCAAAGTCGTCTACGGAAGGCAGCGACGGCGAGGAGGTCCAAAGGGTCCGAAAAGGGGGGCGCCGCTGCGATGGTTGCGGAGCGGCCCATGAGCGCGCAAGGTGCCCAT
Organism: Bradypodion ventrale; assembly: GCA_035047345.1. Taxonomy (NCBI): domain Eukaryota; kingdom Metazoa; phylum Chordata; class Lepidosauria; order Squamata; family Chamaeleonidae; genus Bradypodion; species Bradypodion ventrale. The sequence goes on from JAWDJE010000010.1 coordinate 11,148,906, forward strand.
TCAGGAAAGCCGAGTGTTACACCTGCGGCCGCCGGGGGCACATCGCCAAGGCGTGCAGAAAACGGAAGGAGGGCCGGAGGCAGTCACAAGACCGCTCAACCAGACCGGACCGTCCAGCAAGGTCCAAAGATGGCGCCCAGACCACGAGGAAGCAGGACGGCGTGGGCCGCATCTCGGACGACAGCGAGGACGACGCTCCGGTGTTCAACGTGTCCGCGGGACAGTCCCATTACTTCGTTGAGGTACTAGTACAAGGGGCCCCTATCAGGATGGAAATTGACTCGGGGTCCTCCTATTCTATAATTTCCCAGAAAGAGTTCTTGAAAATCGACCCCCACGTGCGGCCCAAACTTAAAACGTTGAGGTCCACGCTACGAGATGTACAGGGGAACAGCATTCCAGTGTTGGGGGTCGGGAAATTTCGGGTCAGTTTTAAGAGACATTCTGCGGAACTGCCCCTAGTTGTCCTTAAGGGGGGAAGTTGTAGCCTCCTAGGGACGCAGTGGTTTCAGCCCTTAGGCTTGTTCATAGGGGGAGTGCATACCGTGGGGGTAGATCCAATACAAGCGGTGTGCGACGCGCATCCCGCCGTTTTTAAAAAAGGACTTGGAAAGTTCACGGGACCCCCTGTAGCCTTCGACCTAGACCCGGAGGTCCGCCCGATAAGACTCAAACCGCGCAGGGTGCCGTTCGCACTCAAGGACAAGATAGAGGCGGAACTGGACAAACTGGTGGGCCAGGGAATTCTCATTCCTGTTGATTCCGCGGAGTGGAAAACGCCAATTGTAACAGCTCTGAAGGCTAACGGGGAGGTGCGCATTTGCGCTGATTATAAGTGTACAATTAACAAGGCGATCCGCCCTAATGCGTACCCGGTGCCGGTGGTCAGCCACCTTTTGGCCAGGCTAAATGGGGGAAAGTGTTTCGCAAAACTCGATTTGGCACAAGCCTATCAGCAACTCCCCGTAACTCCCGCCACGGCCGCGGCACAAACGATAGTCACACATAAAGGGGTGTTCCAGGTGTCGCGTTTACAGTTCGGCGTGAACTCGGCACCCGGCCTTTTTCAGTCGCTTGTGGAACGCCTCCTGAAGGGGCTGGAGGGGGTGTTGCCTTATTTTGATGACGTGTTGATTACAGGGGGGAGTGAGGCCGAACTGGCAAAGAGATTGGATAAAGTACTAACTGTGTTCGAGAAAGCGGGGCTGAGACTGAGGAAGGACAAATGTGTCTTCTTCGAAACTGAGGTCGAGTTTTTAGGGTTCCGGATCACACCCGAGGGTATTAAGCCGTCCAAATCCAAAGTAGCAGCCATCAAGAAGGCCCCTCGCCCCACATCCAAAACCGAGCTACAGTCATTCCTGGGGCTCCTCAATTTTTACCATACATTCCTCCCGCGGAAGGCGTCCGTGGCCGAACCGCTCCATCGGTTGTTGAAAAAGGAGGAGACATGGATGTGGGGTGACGAGCACGAGAGGGCGTTCAAAGAACTAAAGCAGCTCTTAACATCTGAGGCAATCCTGACGCATTTCGACCCCAAACGGCCAGTGCTCTTAGTCTGTGATGCATCCCCGGTGGGGGTGGGGGCGGTGCTTTGCCACGTGTTGGATGACGGAAGGGAGGCCCCGGTAGCGTTTTATTCAAGGTCCCTGTCCCAAACAGAGCGAAATTACGCACAAACCGACAGGGAGGCATTAGCAATAGTAGCGGGAACCAAAAAATTTCACGATTTTCTGTATGGCCGCCCGTTCAAAATCGTGACTGATCACAAGCCCCTGTTAGGGATTTTCACAGCAAGCAAGCCCACACCACAGATCCTGTCCCCGAGAATGCTGCGATGGGCTATTTTTCTCAACGCATACCAACACGAGTTGGAGTACCGGCCCGGAAAGGAGATCAGCCATGCTGATGCGCTTTCGAGATCTCCTTTGCCCTTGTCGGACGACCAAAAGGCAAGAGTAGAAAGAGACCGCCAGGTATTGCTGATTGAGGTTTTAGACGCACCCCCAATAGTACCAGCCGACATTGCTAGGGCGACAGGCAAGGACAGAACGCTGGAGAAAGTTAGCTCATGGGTACAGAAGGGGTGGCCGGCATCGTCCCCAAGCACGGAATTCGACCCATTTTTTCGGAAAAAGCTAGAGTTGTCCCTAGAAAGGGGGTGCCTTTTGTGGGGCCAACGGGTGGTGGTCCCTACATCCCTGCGTCCGAGGGTGCTCAAACTGCTGCACGTCAGCCACCCGGGCATCGTTCGTTCAAAGGCGTTGGCCCGGAGTTACTTTTGGTGGCCACAGCTGGACGCGGACATTGAGCACATGATCGGCACTTGTGGGGCATGCCAGGGATCCCGACCAGAGGCGGCCCGTCTCCCGCATAGGGAGTGGGACACGGCAAGGGGGCCATGGTCCAGAGTACACGTAGATTTCGCTGGCCCATTCCGAGGAACCATGTTTCTCCTGGTGGTGGATGCGTTCTCCAAGTGGCTGGAGGTTATCCCAGTAAAGAGCACGTCCTCCGCCACTACAATTAGCCAGCTAAGGAGAGTCTTTTCCACGTTCGGTTTACCCGACACTTTAGTCAGCGATAACGCTAGTTGTTTCACCTCCGCTGAGTTCGGGGCATTCATGGAGGCAAACGCCATTCGGCATGTCACATCCGCGCCGTTTCACCCGGCCACGAATGGCCAAGTGGAACGGCTGGTGCGTACAACAAAGGATGCGCTGTGGCGCATGGGCCCGGGGGACCTAAATCACCAAGTATGTCAGTTCTTATTAGCGTATAGGGTGACCCCCTTAGCGTCAGGTTACTCGCCGGCAGAGCTCTTGATGCGGCGAAAACTGACCACGCTCCTGTCCAGGCTAGACCCGACAAGAGTCGAGGACAAAGGAAAAAACATAGGGTTGGCAGTCTCGAAAGGTTTCGCCGCCGGCGACCCGGTTCACTGCAGGAACTATGCCAGCGCAGGTCCAGCCTGGGTACCAGGGACGGTTGTAGAACAGACGGGGCCAGTGTCGTACCGGGTCGAGACTAACACCGGCCTCCTATGGAGGAGGCACGCGGACCAACTGAGGCACCGAGTGAGTGGGGGGCCAGTCAGTGGGGCTCCGAAACAGGATTCAGCGTTAGGGTCCTCCCCCACCCGTTTAGCCCAAGGGGGAGACAGCAGCGGCCCCGACTCATACCCTTTTGATACGCCAGTGCTATCAGAGGCCGGGGAAGGGGGAGAGGAGTTCGCGACCGCTGCCCCCGAATTTAATTCTGATTTTGATTTTGCGAGCCGGGGGGGTTTTCAGGAGTGTTCCCCCACCCATCCAAGCGAGAAGAGGGGTTTTTCGTTAGCCCCCAGTGCCCCCGGTTCTTCCCTAAGAAAGAGCACACCTCCCAACAACGCCGCGGAGCCGCGGCAAGGCACTAACGAGTCTCCCTCTCCAATTACAGGACAGGAAACCAGGGGACAAAGAGAAGGTAGCAAACCCGGGGAAAGGCAGCCCGCATCGAGACCCCAGCGTGTTCGAAATAAGCCATCTTGGCTGAGAGACTTTGTCTCCTAAGGGGGGGGAGTGTGATTAAAGTGTGGGCTCGAGACTTCGTCTCATCCTAGGGGGGAGGGGTGTTGTGTTCTAATGGTTCTACCTTCCACATAGATTACAATGTATCTGAACCAATGTAACCTTGCCTATAGTAACAATGTAACCTTCAGCTGTATCTCATGAACCCTGTAATAGGACGCGAGCTAATGACCACCAGCTGGCAGCAGCGAGCGTCCAAGCTCTCTTGGTCCAAACTCATCAAAGGCAACAGCGCGGGAAGTTTTCCCGCCACCACCTACACCTGGACAAGAAGGGCGTGACCACCAATGACGTCACGCAGATAGTAGCCAATGGGCTATCATGGAACCACGTTCAAATGTATTACTACTGTATATAAAGAGCTATCGATCCGCCATTACCTCATGTTCCCTCTGACCACCATGCAATAAACCTGAGTTAACCCAGCCCGAGGCTGTGTCCTGTGTCTTGGTTTTCATACACCAAACCCTGGTACCTCCAGTCCCCGCAACGCGGGCATGCTAGAGTACACCATAGTCCCGGCCCCCAAGAGACAAGCGCCACAAAGACAGGCAGCCAGCGGAACCTCGCCAGCCTCAAATCCCCAAACTCCCGAACAGGCAGTGGGAGACAGCGGGTCCACGAGGGTCGCATCGTCAATCCCGAAGTTCGTGCTAGGTGGGTCCCCGGGCTCCGCAGGCGGTAGGCAAGGGTTCACTTCCCAACTGTTCATTCCATTCCCGTCCCCACAGGCAAGGTCATCGCAGTCTCATCACAGAACCACTAACGGGTCCCCACCTTACATTGCAGGACAAGACCGCGCGGAACCAGGAGCCACGGGCTCCCCTGCGTTAGGGCAAGCGGCCACACGCCCCAGGCGCACGTGTGGGAAGCCACAATGGTTAAGGGACTTCGTCCCATCCTAGGGGGGAGGGATGTTGTGTATGCAAGGACACTGTTGCTTTAAGTAAATGAATGTAACCAGCCCCATATCACAATGTATCACAGCTGCTAAAGGAACGCGAGCGAGCCGCCCATAAAGGGCGGGTGCGAGCGTTCATACTCACATGGTTCAATCCCCCAAATCACGGACAACCGCGGGAACTTCTCCGCATGAAGAACTACTACAGAAGAGGGGGGGCGTGCCTCAAGTCGACGCCCCCAACGGTGGCAGCCAATGAGCCACCGTGCAACCAGATTCAAATGTGTTTCGTTACTGTATATAATGTGATGTACCTCCGCCATTACCACATGTTCACCCTGACCATCAAAGAATAAACCTGTGTTAGTCCTTATTGCGACTCGTTCTTTGTCTTCCGTGCGAGACACTAAAGGAGCCTTTTTTGAAGGTCAGTGAATCAGGTACTTTCTTACTCTTCATGCACATTTCCTTATTGTTTGCCTTCGGCTACAGAAGCATGTCCCATATTCCCCTTTGCTTCTAAGACACCAGCTGTCCTCTGTCCTTATCAGCGTTTCCCACGGAAATGTGTTTATCTCCAGCAGGGACTTGAAAATAATAAATGCCAACTGGGGTTGTTTCATTGGTATGTCTGTTTGTGTCTGAGAGTGCCCCTCAGAATATAAACTTTTTTTAAAAAAAATGTCTAAAAATAGCCTGTTTCATTCTTTTACAGAGGCTGGCATCTCATGAAACAAATTCCAGGGAGCTTGACAATGTTCGGCTTTGCGTGTGTGACTGATGAGGTGGACAAACAAGCAAAGAGAGAATTTCTTTTTCTGGACAGAACTTTCCACAACTATAACTTCTACAAATTTCAATCAGAATACACTCAGGCCATGGTGGATTGTGTGTGTGTGTGTAGGACAGGGTGCCCAAACTATCGCCCATGGGCACCCCTGGTTTAAGCAGAGAAAATGGCAGCCTAAAAATCTATCTTCTCCTGTTGCAAACCATATCAGTTGCAAAACAGATTGCAAGGCCCATTTTACTTCCACGTATGGTGGTAGGAACCACATGACCAGCCCGCTGAACCACGTGACCGGTCCACGGCCTGAAAGGTTTGGACATCCCTGGTGTAGGACTTAGTGCAAAAAGTACCCACCTCAAATATTGGTAGTTAATACCTTAAATTATTACAGTTTCTCAGGTTCAAATGTAGTTGGCAGCCATAGTATCCCCGATAAGAAGGGGCAAATTTAGGCTTGCCAGGTCAGCAGTTCAGATTTCAGAGCCAAAATCTGAAATAAAGGATTGTAGGACATTGCGATGTCACTGAAGGCTTGTGTAACCATTACAAAACAACATGACAGAGCGAAATAGACAATGGGGATTTCCTGCACCACCTCCTAGATAAATATTATGTATGCAATACACTGAGATCTGGGTGCCAGTTGGGAGCAGGGAAGAAAACGGGCATTCAGACATGAAAGTCAACACACACAATAAAAGTTCATTTTCTCCTTTCCTCTTGTTGCGCTGTGTGGGTTTTGCCAGCCTGCCTGGAGACCTGGAGAAGTATAGACTTGACAGCTCTAAGAGTATTCTTGTCAAATCCCTAAAATCAACAATAGAAAGAATCCGGGTCTTGCACACAGCTTTGGCGGTATCAACAGACTGCGTGGAAAGGCCGAAGGAGAAGGAAAACAGATCTTGATTCTGAAAAGAGTTTTGTCATAAGCAGGCTTCTCAACCTGCGGCCTGCGACACCATTTCATGTGGCCCTCCAACCGCCTCCACCACACCAGGAAGTGCCATGTGGTGGAGGAAGGGCAATGTGGCCATCTGGCCCCTGATGCTGTTTGAGGGAGCGTGACCCGGCCTCCGGCTTAAAAAGGTTGAGAACTCCTGCTCTAGATGTTCAGGTGCCAGAAAGTTGTTTCAAAACAACAACAACAAAAAACCCTGCTGGTTTCCAATTCCAGGTGGATTTTCAACTCAGCAGCCATAACACAAGATGACAGATGGATTTTTGGCACCTATGGAACAAGGCATTTTGCCGCTGCATCAGTAGGGACAGAAAAAGGCTCTGTTATGGAAAAACATGCTGGAGGAAATGCCAGAACAACAGCCAGTGACATTTTGAGATAACAGCTTTGGTTGAGATAAGAGCAGAAAGAAAGTCCCTTTGTTTGGGACAGACCCAACCAGTTTAACACATGGCTGGCTTTCCTCCACCTTGGACTGTTCAGTTCTTTGGACAGTGAAATGAAGCAGGCCTGGGCAAAACATCCACTCCCAAAGTGACAATGACAGATGCCAAATAAAAATGAAATATTATTGCCTGGGCATAGATAGCATCCTATGATCTTAAAGTCTAATCTGGGTTGGGGAATTTGTGACCCTAATCCTACCCCTGAGCCCTCCAGATCTGAGCCTAGATCTCCCAACAAGAAGGGAGATGATGAGGGTCATAATCCAGTACATTTGGAGGAAGAGGGTAGACAGCTGGTATCCAAAACTTTAGTGTATGAGAACCAAGACACAGGAAAACAGCCAAGGGCTGGTTTAACACAGGTTTATTGCATAGTGGTCAGAGGGAACATGAGGTAATGGCGGATGTACAGCTCTATATATCAGGTAGTAAAACATTTGAACGTGTCTCCACGATAGCCCATTGGCTATTGTCTGCGTGACGTCATTGCTGGTCACGCCCTTCTTGTCCAGGTGTAGGTAGTGGCGGGAAACTTCCCGCGCTGTGGCACTTTGATGAGTTCGGACCAAGAGAGCTTGGACGCTCGCTGCTGCCAGCTGGCGGTCATTAGCTCGCGTCCTATTACAGGGTTTATAGTGATGCAGCTGAAGGTTACATTGTTACCCGTAGGCAAGGTTACATTGGTTAAGATACATTGTTATCACATATAGATGGTTACACTGTTAGAACACAACACTCCTCCCCCCTAGGATGAGACGAAGTCTCTCAGCCAAGATGGCTTATTTCGAACACGCTGGGGTCTCGGCGCGGGCTGCCCTGCCCCGGCTTTGCTCCCTCCTCCTTGCTCCCCGGCTTCCTGTCCTGTAATTGGAGAGGATGACTTGTTAGTGACTCGCCACGATTGTGCAGCTTTGGGATGGGCAGGAGAGGGGAGAGGACAGGTTTCTGATGTGGATGTGGGCAAACCGGGGGCACTAGGGGCTAACGAAAAACCCCGCTTCTCGCTTGGACGGGTGGGGGAACACTCCAAAAAAACCCCCCGGTTCGGTAACCCAAAATTTAATTCGGGGGCAACAGTTGCAAACTCATTTCCCTCTTCCGAGGGACTGGGTGAAATTGGAGGGGCAAACTCGTTTCTCTCCTTCAAGGAATTGGATAGAACCGATGTATCAAAAGGATGTGAGTTTGGACCTCTGCTTCCCCCCCTTGTTTGGGACTGTTGCCCTTCGATGTCTCCCCCTTGGGATAAGCAGGTGGAGGAGAACCCTAACGCTGAATCCTGTTCCTGAGCCCCACTGATCGGCCCCTCAACCACTCGGTGCCTAAGTTGGTCAGCGTGCCTCCTCCAGAGGAGACCGGTGTTAGTTTCCACCCGATACGACACTGGCCCCGTCTGTTCCACAACCGTCCCTGGTACCCAGGCTGAACCTGCGTTGGCGTAGTTCCTGCAGTGTACAGGATCGCCGACGGCGAAACCTTTCGAGACCGCTAACCCTATGTTCTTCCCTTTGTCCTCAACCCTCGTCGGATCTAACCTGGTCAGGATCGTGGTCAGCTTCCTCCGCATCAGCAGCTCCGCCGGCGAGTACCCTGATGCTAGGGGAGTTACTCTATATCCCAATAAGAATTGACACACTTGGTGGTTCAGGTCCCCTGGGCCCATGCGTCTCAACGCATCTTTTGTTGTGCGCACAAGGCGCTCCACTTGGCCGTTCGTGGCCGGGTGGAACGGCGCGGAGGTAACGTGCCGAATGGCATTTATGTCTGTGAACGCCCTGAACTCTGCGGACGTGAAACAACTAGCGTTATCGCTGATTAGAGTGTCGGGTAAACCGAACGTAGAAAAAAATCCTCCGTAAGTGCTTAATTGTAGTGGTGGAGGACGTGCTCGTGACCGGAATCACCTCCAGCCACTTGGAGTACGCATCCACTACCAGGAGAAAAAGGGTCCCTCGGAATGGGCCGGCAAAATCTATGTGCACTCTGGACCACGGGCCCCTCGCCGCGTCCCATTCCCTATGCGGAAGTCGAGCCTCCTCCGGCCGGGAGCCCTGACAAGCCTCGCAAGTGCCGACCATGTGTTCTATGTCCGCGTCTAATTGGGGCCACCAGAAGTAGCTCCGAGCCAGTGCCTTGGAGCGAACAATTCCCGGGTGGCTGACGTGCAGCAATTTAAGCACCCTCGGTCTCAGGGATGTAGGGACCACCACCCGTTGGCCCCACAGAAGGCACCCCCTCTCTAGGGACAATTCTTGCTTTTTCCGAAAAAATGGGTCGAATTCCACAGCCGGGGAGGACGCCGGCCACCCCTTTTGCACCCAAGAGCTGACTTTCTCTAATGTCCTATCCTTGCCCGTCGCTTTGGCGATGTCGGCAGGTACTATGGGGGGCGTATCTAAAACCTCTATCAACAACACTTGATGGTCTTTTTCTACCCCACTCTTGTGGCCCCCCGCCAAAGGCAGGGGGGATCGCGACAGTGCGTCCGCATGGCTAATCTCCTTGCCGGGTCGGTATTCCAACTCATGTTGGTATGCGTTGAGAAAAATAGCCCACCTCAGCATCCTCGGGGACAGGATCTGCGGCGTGGGCTTATTCGCAGTAAATATTCCCAACAGGGGCTTGTGGTCAGTCACTATGGTGAAAGGGCGACCATACAGAAAATCGTGAAACTTCTTGGTCCCCGCTACTATCGCTAACGCCTCCCTGTCGGTCTGTGCGTAATTCCTCTCCGCTTGGGACAGGGACCTGGAGTAAAAGGCTACTGGCGCCTCCCTTCCGTTTTCCAACACGTGGCAAAGCACCGCCCCCACCCCCACTGGGGATGCGTCATAGACTAGGATTACTGGCCGTTTGGGATCGAAATGGGTCAGAATTGCGTCTGAGGTCAGGAGCTGCTTCAGCTCCTTAAAGGCCCTCTCCTGTTCGTCGCCCCACATCCATACCTCTTCCTTTTTAAGCAACCTATGGAGCGGTTCGGCCACAGCCGCTTTCCGCGGAAGGAATGTATGATAAAAATTTAGGAGTCCTAGGAACGACTGCAGTTCGGTCTTAGATGTGGGGCGAGGAGCTTTCTTTATGGCGGTTACTTTGGATTTGGAAGGTCTAATTCCCTCGGGTGTAACCCGGAATCCTAAGAACTCAACCTCTGTTGCAAAAAAAACGCACTTGTCTTTCCGCAGTCGCAACCCCGCTCTCTCAAACACCGTCAGTACATCGTCCAATCGTTTGGCTAGTTCGGTCTCACTCCCCCCTGTTATCAATACATCATCAAAATAAGGCAAAACCCCCTCCAAACCTTTCAGGAGGCGTTCCACGAGCGACTGGAAAAGGCCGGGTGCCGAGTTCACGCCGAACTGTAAACGCGACACCTGGAACGCCCCTTTATGAGTGACTATGGTTTGTGCCGCTGCCGTGGCAGGGGTCACTGGGAGTTGCTGGTAGGCTTGCGCTAGGTCAAGCTTAGCGAAACACTTTCCCCCATTCAGCCTGGCCAGAAGGTGGCTGACCACCGGCACCGGATATGCATTAGGGCGGATAGCCTTGTTAATTGTACACTTATAATCAGCGCAAATGCGCACCTCCCCGTTTGCCTTTAGTGCTGTTACAATCGGAGTCTCCCATTCCGCGGAATCAACAGGAATAAGAATCCCCTGGCCCACCAGTTTGTCCAGTTCCGCCTCTATTTTGTCCTTGAGTGTGAACGGCACTCTGCGTGGTTTAAGTCTTATCGGGCGGACCTCCGGGTCCAGGTCGAAGGCTACAGGGGGCCCCTTGAACTTTCCCAGTCCTTTCTTAAAAACGGCGGGGTGCGCGTCACACACCGCTTGAATTGGATCTGCTCCCACGGCATGCACCCCCCCTATGAACAAACCCAAAGGCTGAAACCACTGAGTTCCGAGGAGGCTGCAACTTCCCCCCTTGAGAACGACTAGGGGGAGTTCTGCAGAGTGTCTCTTAAATTTCACTTGGAATTTTCCGACCCCCAATACTGGAATGCTGTTCCCTTGAACATCTCGTAGTGTGGACCTCAACGCTCTAAGTTTGGGTCGGACAAGGGGGTCAATTTTCAAGAACTCCCTCTGGGAAATAATAGAATAGGAGGACCCCGAGTCGACTTCCATCCTAATAGGGGCCCCTTGTACTAGTACCTCAACGAAGTAACGGGGTTGTCCTGCGGACACGCTGAACACGGGGGCGTCGTCCTCGCTGTCGTCTGAGACGCGGCCCACGCCGTCCTGCTTCCTCGTGGCTCGGGCGCCATCTTTGGACCGCGTCGGACGGTCCGGTCTGGACGCGTGGTCTGGTGAACGCTTCCGGGCCTCTTGCCGTTTTCTGCACACTTTAGCGATGTGCCCCCGGCGGCCACAGTTGTGGCATTCGGCTTTCCGGAACGGGCACTTAGCGCGGTCATGGGCCGCCCCACAGCCATCACAGCGGCGCCCCCCTTTTCGGACTTTCCGGACATCCTCGTCGTCGCTGCCTTCCGCAGACGATTTCGAGGTTTGCCGAGTCGCGTGCACCGAGTTCCCCAGTTTGCCGTGCACCGAATTTTCTGCCCTGCCGGCCTTCGGACGCCATTCGTGCATCTCTTGTACCCCTGCATTCGTAGTCTCCGCGGATTCCGCGGCCTCCACGACCTCTTGTAATGTGGGGGGTGGCTCTTTATTCATCAGGGCGCGCTGCACCTCCCTGTCTTTCAGGCCGCACAGCACGCCATCCCTGAGGGCTAGCTCTAGGTTCTCCCACTTGCAGGGGCTGGCAGCTAACCTCATGGCCGCTACGAAGGCTTCAACCGACTCGTCCGGCGCTTGGACTCGCCTCCAAAACGCGCTCCGAGCGGGAAACATTGCCTTCGAAGGTCGAAACCGTTCACGCAGCAGTTTCATGATGTCATCGGCTTTGAAATCGCTCACCTTCTTCGGTGCAATGATGCTCACCAGCGTTCGCTTGGTTTCTTGCCCAAGCATTCGGGTGAGGATGGCCCTCTTCTTTGCCTCGTCCTTTACGTCGAGTTCTACCAGTGCTCCCTGGAAGTCCATCTCGAAGAGCTCCCAGTCTTGCGGTTTGTTAATGTTGAAACCGCTCTGTGTCCTGGCTCCCTGGGGATCCATATCCCACCTTCGTCGCCAATTTAGTGTATGAGAACCAAGACACAGGAAAACAGCCAAGGGCTGGTTTAACACAGGTTTATTGCATAGTGGTCAGAGGGAACATGAGGTAATGGCGGATGTACAGCTCTATATATCAGGTAGTAAAACATTTGAACGTGGCTCCACGATAGCCCATTGGCTATTGTCTGCGTGACGTCATTGCTGGTCACGCCCTTCTTGTCCAGGTGTAGGTAGTGACGGGAAACTTCCCGCGCTGTGGCACTTTGATGAGTTCGGACCAAGAGAGCTTGGACGCTCGCTGCTGCCAGCTGGCGGTCATTAGCTCGCGTCCTATTACAGGGTTTATAGTGATGCAGCTGAAGGTTACATTGTTACCCGTAGGCAAGGTTACATTGGTTAAGATACATTGTTATCACATATAGATGGTTACACTGTTAGAACACAACAAAAACCCATACCAATTTTATACCTACGGGGCTACTGGCAAATAGCTGCTGAGATTTTTAAACGCACTTGCATGTCAAGATAGTTGTTGTTTTTTTAAGTCGTGGTGCTCAAATCAATCCCAATAGTGAACAGTAGAAGTTGCTTTACGCTGGTCTGGTGTTAAACTGTCAAGTCACCTAGGCCGAGCATTCTGCTTTGATTTGCCATCACTCTCTCAACAACATCTCTGTTGTCTTGGGCAGAGGGTTTTTTGCTGAGTCTTTACTACCTGAGTAAAGAGAGATTTGGAATATTCCACACCGGATTCCATGCGTACAAAATTTGAGATTTGAGCTACAAGCATCTCCATGAGGTACTTTCAAAGGAAGTATTCTCAGTGCTGAGTACTATTTTAATCCGCACATCTTTAAATTGATGTTCCTGATGCTAAAGGTTACAATGATATTTGCCTTATGTTCAGCTTGTTAGCCATTATGGATCCTAATTGTTTCTCAGGGGTAGTACTAGCTTAGTCTATGTGATGGACCTATTGCTCCCGAGTAGACCCTTGGGCCTACAAGTAAGTGGGACCGCACCAATTCCAAATATTATATTTCATGCACATAAATATGCACATGCACACATATTAAACAGAAGGACTGCTATAATGTCTACAGACACATTCTGATGTTCCTCACAATCTGTAGCTTTCATTGCTTAAGCCTCCTATTCTCCATAAAGAAGGTCACATCAGATGTTACTTTCTAAGTATCACCGCATGATCTAAGAGTTCATGCAGTCTTACGAGTCCTACGAACTATTTTCACATGCTTCCCAGAAAAGTGGAAGACATGCACTGGATGATACATGTCACTGCTGTTCAATGTGTTTTCTAGTGCTAACTGTGGGTGAGTGACCTCCCTGGTCTCCATTCTTATGGATCTTAAACTGAACTTGGGTTAAAAAGCTCTAATACCTCCAATGAGAGGACATACTGTACATCTGTAAGGTGGGATGCATGGCCATTCCACTAAGAGTGAAGTGGCTGAGGCCCAAACCTGTCCATGCGTCTATGTTCTAAAGGCCATGGTCGGGGTTTTCCTCTAAAGTATGAAGTGGGATTTATGTTACATGACTCCATGTTCCATCAGCATAGTTAGTATGGCCAACAGTCTGGTATAAAGGAATTTGAAGTCCAACGGCATTCAGAAGGACATAACAGAAGGGCAAAGTTTGGAGGACTATACTGTTATTATTAGATCCCACCTCTGCCTCAAAATACTTGATGGTGAACCTTGGCACTCCAGGTGTTCTGGTTCTGGAACTTCTATTCCCATAAGCCTTGATCAGCAGGAGTGCTGACTTGGGTTTCTGTTAATTGCAGTTCAAGAACACCTGGCGTGCCAAGGTTCACCATCATTGGCCCTAATCTATTCTAGGACTACTCCTTAATCTCCAGCAGAGTTTCGGGAGACCTAGTTGGCAACCCCCTCACTACTCCGCATTCTCGTTCCTTCAAGTCTCAGATCAAATCTAGCTTGATGAGCGTTCCAGCTTGTTTTCCCCACCACACTACTTCCTGCTGTTTGTCTGCTAGTTTCTTGATCTCTCCCAATGGGACAGATGCCATTGCTCTGCAGGGATTGCTTTGCGTGCGAAGAAGCCCCCACCTCCAATGGAGCACATGAATGTTTATGGCCCACATGAGCCAGAGGGCTAAAAGTGGTGGGAGACTGGCAGCGAGAGGAAGTTCCTGCTTTGCCAATGTGCTATTATCTATAGGACTTCCACCAATACTAACTGGCCCACTAATTAAAGGCAAGTTCACTCAAGACAGGAAGAAAATATAGCAAGGAGAGAATAAACATCCCCGTTCCGTAAACAGCCAGCTACAAAGCAGAGCAGAGATAGTGACGGAGAGGGAAGTGGGCACAGGAAGTAGATCCTTTCCTTTTCTTGAGGCTGCTGGAATGCCACTGCCTTTGTAGCAAAGGAGCCGCCATCTCTGTTAAGCTAACACTTCTTGATGGCCGAGCTCTTGATGCATCCATCGGGTGTACCCTTGTAAAAAGCTCAAATCAAACCTTTATTAGGGTCCCAGACCAGCATAGAACAGGAAAGGGAACAGAAGTTAAAATGGGGATACTAAAAGATATCAAGAGACAAAAGTTAAAATGAGGGTGCTTAAAAAGCTGATCCAGGTATATAGATCAAGAATCTCCCAAATCCCCTTTGCTTTTGGAAGCTATGCAAGACCAGGGATGGCTAGTAGTTGCTTGGAGCCTTCAGGGATGACTAGGAAAGAGTTTTCTTGGACATCCTCCATTGCCTTTGCAGATCCAGCTAGTCAGTGTTGGCAGTACTATGGGCCATAGGTCTGACCAGTGATGCACTCCAAAAAATTTTTACTACCACCTCTGGGAGTGGGGCCAAATCTGTGGGCATGGCCAACACAATGGGCTATGGAGGTGGCCGTGGCCAGACAGGGGGCGTGGCCTGGAGAATTTCTGCTACCGGTTCTCCCGAACAGGACAGGACCTGCTCCAGTGCACCACTGACTCTGCAGAAGACTGCTTTCTATTGTTACTATGTTATATAAGTCACGGCTCTTCGTGTCTATGCCAGATATGAAACTGCCAAAATGAAGGCCAGCCATTTGAGACCTGATCACTGCATGATGGAGCGAGCTCCTGCCATCAATCCCAGCTTCTTCCAACCTAGCAGTTCGAAAGTAGGAAATTGCAAGTAGACAAATAGGCGCCGCTTTGACAGGAATGGTAATTACATTCTGTGCACTCTGATGTCTAGTCACACCTGCCAAATGACCATAGAAATATCTGCAGATGCAGACGGTGCTGACACTTTTGGTGTAAACAGAGATGAACATTGCCCTCTAGAGCCGGACACAACTGGCTTTCGATCAAGGAGGACCTTTACCTTTTAGTGGTAGAACATCTATGTGTTTGACTTGATTCAACTAAATGGATCCTTCCATGCCACTTTAATACAAATGCAATTGAAATGCAGGGATTAGAAAATTCTGGAGCTCCTGGATCCCCCCCCCCCGGCTCCTCTGCAACTAAGTCTGAACTTTCTATCCTTCCTCCCACATAACACTACTTTCACATACACGTATACAGTCTTCTCCTTGCATCCAGTCACCATCCAAAAGCATCACCTTTGACGACAACTTATTGTGATAGTTCCCCATGAAGTCTGAAGATGTTAGGAGCCCATGTTCTTCCAGCGTTTCATGGAAGCCTCTGACCCCAGCATTTCCTCAGAATAGCACTCATCTTCTCATGGTGACATCAGCTTGACTGAGACATTTCTTCTCTGTGCCAAGTTTACATTCCTCTCTGCCTGCCAGCCATGATAACATCCAGTTTGGCCTGCCTGCCAACTAGCTTAAGACACAGATAATTGATGCCCCAGTAAACAAGCTCATCCTGCTTCTCAGAAGCTCCCACCCACCCACTCAGCCAGTCTCCACCTGGGGGCTGCCAAAAACATGAAGGAAGCCTGACATCCTCACCAGAGATGAGAATTAGTGAGAAGATGACCCTAGCCTTCTGTCCTAACAAAGAAATGCCTGCTCCATGGGTGACTCACAGTTCCAGTTGCCTCCATTTCCCTTGGCAAGTCCATTGTGCATCCAAAAAGTGACATGTCATGGAAAACCTCTAAAAAACCAGATACCTATTATTCCCTTCTCAAAGAAGCAAGGGGAAACCCACCCTTTTCCTCTGGATTTCTGCCTAGAGTTGGACATGATTGGCTTTAGAGCAAGGTTAAAGGTAAAGGTTTCCCTTGCTCGAAAGCCACTCATATCTGACTCTAGGTTTCAGTGCTCATCTCTGTTTCAAAGACGAAGATCCAGCACTGTCTGCTTCTGCAGACGTTTCTATGGTCATGTGGCAGGCATGACTAGCACGGAATGCTGTTACCTACCCACCAAAGTGGTCCCTATTTATCTACTTGCAATTTCTTGCTTTCGAACTGCTAGGTTGGCAGGAGCTGGGGCAAAGACGGGTGCTCATTCCGTCCTGCAGCACTCGGGAATCGAACGCCTCCCAGACAGCGTCTTAGCCACTTGAGACCTTTAAATCAAAAAAATTAGTTGGGGCTCTTAGATTACAGTGGGGAACTATCATGAATTATCCACCTGATTATCTGTTCAACAGATGAAACAAAGGGCATCAATTTAAAAGGTTGGTAGAATAAACCCTGAATGATTCTGGGAGTTTTAGTCTAGAAAAATAATTGTTCCAAGCTCTACACCAGACTGGTTCTTTGGCATATACAATGTTCTCCTCCAAAAGTGAAGGATGGTAGGGAGTTGGGGGTGGTGTCACATCTGCCACCTGAAGTGATTCTTCCAGTCTGCCTAATGGTAGAGCCAGACCTGCTTCTGACCATCCTATGTTGGCAGGAGCTGGGACAGAGGTGGGAGCTCGCTCCATTGTGCAGCACTTGGGTCTTGAACTGCTGACCTACCAATCTTCCACTCGTCAAGCTCAGCATCTTAACCACTAATCCACCAAGGTCCGATTTGCATATTGGTCTGATCTGTGGATGATTAATCAAACTGACTTTGGAGATTCTGGCACATACATTTGGCAGCTCTGTCCAGGAATGGTTGCTGTTCAGAATGGCAATTGGACAGCATTCATTACTGGCATCCTCTTTGATGACAAGGGGATTTTTTTTTCAATTCTTTGCATGCAACTCCAAGTGAGAACAACCTATTGAAAAGCGAGAACAGTTTGTCCCCAGTCCAATAACCAAATCAGCAAGTGTCCTGCTGGTGTGTCCACAATGCTAATGAATTTAATTGTTTTCCCAATGAATTCTTCCTAAATAAGAAGACTGTCTGTGAATGCTAGAGTCTCTCACAGGCATTGGTAGTTTCATCTGCCTTGGAAGCCTTATTTTTAGTGGTCAGAACTTCCATTATTCCTTAGCCAGTGGTCATGCTGCCTGTGGACTTGAGCAAAATATGTTTTTTTAAAATGATAGCAATAGCAATTACACATATACTACCCCATAGTTCAGGCATTCTCAACCTATGGCCCGCAGGCTAGACCCAGCCTCCGATGCTATTTCATCCGGCCTTTGCCGCTCCCAGAAGCAGAAGAAAAATGCGCTTTACGTATGCGCAGAATGCAGAAATGCTTTCTGTGCATGTGCAGGACGCGTTTTACTTCCGTTTCCGGGTGGGAGGAACCACATGACCTGCCTGCTCAGCTGTCTGGGGGAGCGTGATCTGCCCCCTGGTGCAGAAATGTTGAGAAAGCCTGCCATAGCGCTTAGTGCACTCTCTGGGTGGTTCACAAGTTAATTAGCATTATGCCCCCAACATGCAGGGTATGAAGGACTCTTTCATTTGGCTAGACTATGCTCCTGAAGACTAACCAGTGTTAACAGGAAAACGGAAATGCAATATGCTGAAGATAATGCATTGCCTGCTCTCACACCTGAGGAGCTGCAACAGTCAGTCAACTGTTTCAAGAATGCATGCAAACGTTTTGGCCTCACCATAAATGCTTAGAAAACCAAGGTGCTTGCACAACCTGCCCTAAGGACAGCTCTTCCAGAGTTCAGTATTACTATCTCAGATTTGACACTGGAACAGGTAGACCATTTTTCTTACCTTGGTAGCATCCTGCCTAAAAACTGCACCTGTGAACAGGATGTGGTAAAGAGAATTGGTGCTGCCCATTCTACCTCTGATCGTCTATCACACCAGGTCTTCACGAACAAAGATTTAACCGTTCATACAAACCTCATGGTATACCAAGATGTTGTTACCTCAATGTTATTGTATGGCTGTAAAACATGGACCCTCTATCGCCAAGATATAAAACAAGTGCGAGCTCTTTCACCAACAGAAGCTAAGGTCCATCTTGAATATCAAATGGGATGACTATGTCACCAACATCACAGTTCTCGAGAAGGCACATGTAAATAGATTTGAAGCTTCCATCATAGGCCATCTTCTTAGATGGAGAGGGCATGTCTGTCGTATGGACAGTTCCAGGTTTCCTCATCAAATTCTTTATGGGGAACTTTCTTTATGGGGTACAAGAGCTCATGGAGCTCCTTTGAAGCATTATAAGGACCAGCTGAAACAAACCATGAAGATGTCAGGTATAAACCCACAAATCTGGGGGGCAGCAGCCATAGATCGCCCACTTTGGTGCCAAACCATCTCTGCTGCTACCGATCACTTTGAAGGAGAATGCCACAGACATGAAGAGGCTAAGCAACTAGCACAGAAGCTTCGTCAAACTCAACTATGCCCTCCACCATCTATTCTGTGTAATGTGTGTAGTTGCATGTTTCATGCCAGGATCGGTTTATTGAGTCACCAGACACACATCCATCAACTGTGAAAATGACTTCCAGGGAAAATGTATACTTGGATACGAGTAGCAGCCAATGACAGCAGCTGGGTGTCACACACCCCCAAAAAACAAAACAAAACAAAAAAACAAAAAACATCTTATAGCAAGATAGTGTCTCTAGGCACTGAGAAAGGTTTCAGGAGTCAGAAGTGAATCTTAGACAAAGAGTTCTGTAGGAATGCATATGGGAGTTCCAGGCATGTGACTTCTCCTTCTATCATGTCCCAATCAAACCCCAGAGTGGCAAAATGAAGCCACTTTCTTGGCTTTGTTATTGGCCAAACTTAAGTCTTCATCAGTGTATGTTTCTGGCAATATTTGGCAGGCCAGTAAATGAGCCGGATTCTGTATCTGTCCACAGTCACACAGTGTGTTGTTATCTGCCAGCAGCCCCCACTTGAGCATGTTGATCTTGCATTTAGGGACTCCGACCCTCAGTCTATTTAGTGTCCTCCAAGTGACATAAGGAGATGTTGAGTTCCTCAGCCATATCATCCTTTAATGTTACTCCTTGTCCAGTGAGCTCCTTCCTCTACCTTCTAATTTGGTTTTGCTCTTGTGTACCCTCAATAATGTTTTTTCTTGTCATAAAGCTGTTACCAGAAAAATGGCTACTGGATACAGTTGCAACTTCGGTTCGAATCGCTGGTGGAGCCCTTCTCCCAAGAACGAGGAGGCGTTTATATTAGGCAAAATAAAAGTGGTTTATTGAAGAGGAGTTTAAGCGTCCCTGGTTAGGTGCCGGATAAAGCCCTATTCTCAACCTTTTGCCTATTCAAAGTTTCCCCTAGTGAGCAGTTCTTTTTGGTTCCGATGTTTGCGTGCAAATGTGCAGAGAGCGCTCTGATGACATTTCCTATCAGGAGATTTTTATACCCTCCACCCAAGGGAACTCAACTAGTTCTACTACTAGCTAACAATTTTACAAAATAAAAGATTTACAATGGTGAACAAAAACCCGGCATCAGACTTTTTTGTTACATTAAATGGTCAATCATATAGAGACAAAACAGGTCAATTACTTAGAACAAAAGGTGATGGAGTAGAGCAATTGCTCTGGAAATGACAGAGTTCATAGTTCAGCAAATGCAGGTTGTGACGTCTTTCAGGTGACACCCAATGCGCACCAGGATTGTAATTTGTTGTTTTTTTTAAAAAAATTTTTATTTAAATCTGCACATTACATAATAACAAAAACAAACACATCAACTTAATACAGGACATTCACCATGTGCTATTTACATTGCCATATGGGACAGAGTTACTTAATTCTTATATGATTCCTTTCCAAAAGGAATGCTGATCCGGCGTTGGCTTCTGACCTTGATCCTTATGCAGTATATCTTAACCTATAAATCCAAGGGTTAACCGTTGGAACTGGCTATAGGTTGCTATGCCTCACCCTACTTGCCTGCACTCACCCTTCGTGCACACGGCCGATCTGGGTACACAGGTCAACGAAGGCTTGAGAAAACCGGCAGTGGGGCAACAGCCCCACAAACGCGAAGAAAGGGAAACAACTTCACTTCCCAACATTCCTTGCGCCGCGCCAGAGCCAATCAGGCTGAGAGGCTCTCGCACGGCGCAGCGTTCGGAAACGCGCCACAGCCAATCAAAAGAAAAGCATTTTAAAAAAACGCAGCACAAACACAAAGCACCAACCCATAACTACAAGCCCCAGCGTCCTGCGCGCCATGAGCGCACAGAACGCTGAGGAAACCAGCACCTGAAAAATTAAAAAGAAAAACAACTCACCGCCTCCCAGCCAAGCAAACACCAGCCGGCTTTCTTTCCCTCACCAACGGCGCCTGAAGGTCCCGACTGGAGTTTCCCCTTTAATATCAGTAGATGGGGGGGTTGTGATCCCCCTCTCCGCTGGCTACCCTAGGGTTGGGAGGTTTGTGGGAACAAAAGGGGTATGTTGCCCAAACCCTTCTGGACCCAGGAGACCAGGGAGAGTGGATCGATTCCCCCCCTCCTAAAAAAACTACGTCTTTAAAGAGAAGAAACCAAGCGGTTTCTTCTCTTTAAAAACGGAGTTGTTTTAAGGAGGGGGGGGAATCAATCCACTCTCCCTGGTCTCCTGGGTCCAGAAGAGTTGGGGGGACATACCCCTTTTGTCCCCCCAAACCTCCCAACCCCAGGGGAGCCAGCGGAGAGGGGGGTCGCAACCCCCCACCCACTGATATTAAAGGGAAAACCCCGATCTACTTTCACGACTCCACACAAACAAAGCACCATAACACAATAAAGGCCCCCTCCCTACCACCCAGCCCACCCTTCCTAACCCCCAATGACCATGACCCCCTCCCCACCACCTAGCCCACCCTTCCTAACCCCCAACGACCATGCCCCCCTCCCCACCACCTAGCCCACCCTTCCTAACCCCCAACGACCATGCCCCCTCCCCACCACCTAACCCACCCTTCCTAACCCCCAACGACCATGCCCCTCTCCCCACCACCTAGCCCACCCTTCCTAACCCCCAATGACCATGCCCCCCTTCCCACCCTTCCTAACCCCCAACGACCATGACCCCCTCCGCACCACCTAGCCCACCCTTCCTAACCCCCAATGACCATGCCCCCCTCCCCACCACCTAACCCACCCTTCTTAACCCCCAATGACCATGCCCCTCTCCCCACCACCTAGCCCACCCTTCCTAAACCCCAATGACCACGTCCCTTCCCCACCACCAAATAAATAAATTTTTAAAAATTACTAAAAACAGTCAAACACATCCAAAAATACACAAAAACAAAAACACCAAAAACACAAAGACACAATCAAAAACAAAACAAACAGACAAAAATACAAATTCCAACACCCCCCCTGCCCACACACACACACACACACACACACACACACACACACACACACACACACACACACACACACACACACACACAAGAAAGAAAACAAGCAAATTTACCAAAAGATGTCCTACCTCCACCAGGACTGGAAAAGAAATGAATAAAGAAAGAGACTACTTACCAGAAGAAGCTCCACCCAGAGGCCAGGAGAGAAAAAACGGTCAAAATATAATAACCCCTACCAGCACCACCTACTCGCCACAATAGTAAAAACAATTCAAAAACACACAACAGCTCCAAATAAAAACAAACCAAAAACATAACACAAATTCACAATTTTACACAAAAGGTCACACCAATAAAAACAAGTCAAAAAAATTACACTAAAACACACTTTAACACAAATCACAAACATATGTCAATAAAATACAATAGAAACTTTTAAAAATCCTGTGCTGAGTTTTAACTCAAATTTAAACTCAAAACATCTAAACACATTTTTAAAACATTGAATGTAAAAAACATTTACTTTTACATTATTAAAATTATTAACTATGGTACAACTAATTAAAAAAATTCAATTAACTAAAATATTATTCGCTTACATAAAACAATTTGAAAAAATTATATCATACTTTGTTCTTTTATTAATCCTCAAAAAAACCCAAAAAAGCAGATCACAGTTAATAACAGCCAAGCCAAAAAAATTGCATAAATAAACATTTAAAAAATTAAAATTACAGACTAAGCAATTTTTAAAAAAACATTAACACAATTTAACCTTCCAACACAATTTAAAACAGCCTGGCAACGCCGGGCAACCTCTGCTAGTAGTCTATAAAACATCTCCACGTGTCCTGAAATTTATTTTCTTTTATTAGTCCTTTTCTTAAATTTAGTTCCCAGGTAAGCTTATCGTTTAAAGCAATAGTCCATAACTCATTGTACCATTCGTCAATTTTTGGAGTGACATCATTCTTTCATTGCCGTGCTATACAGTGTCTGGCACCTGATAACATGACCGCCATTAATTCCCTTTTACTATAATCCACCTTATCAACATCCATTAGTAGTACTATAACTGCGTCCAATTTAACCTTTACATTCAAAATTTTCCCAATTTCATACTCTACACTCGTCGAGAATGGCTTCAACTTCTTACACCCCCACCACATATGCTCGTACGTTCCTATATCCTCCTTACACCTCCAACATATATTTAATTTTGTCTTGTCTATTAAATGTAATCGCGCAGGGGTCATATACCATTCCCATAATAACTTGTGGTTATGCTCCTTAATCCTTACTGATAACGTTTTCATGATTCTTCTTTTCCACTTTCTATTCCAACATTCATCTGTGATTTTAACATTTAGATCATGTTCCCATATTCCTCTTAATGCTTTTTGGGATTCATTAGAATCATCCAATACTTTATATAATTTACTAACTAATCCTTTAATTTCTATTTGACCATTTCTTAATTTATGTACTACAGGATTGTAATTTGGCACAAATCAAAAAGTCCAGATTTGAATCCAAGATGCAAAAGGACCAATGACTAAAATGGGCATCCTTCAGACTCCCCTGAGGAGGAGCATTGCTTGAGGCTCTTGGCCAAATTCCATTCCCACCCAGTAATCAATCTATCCTGAGTCAGCCCAAGCACTATCTACAATTGAATACAGGAGGGGTCCCAAAAACAATGAGCATGGCAGGTGCAAGAGTAAACAAAAAAAAATACAACAGGTTAACAGAGGAATCAAGGTGGCTTTTCTTGGGGCAAAATGTTAAGTGATGGCTTCCTGTGGCATTGAGCCTTCCTGGATGCTTGCAGGAGGTAGGCTGAGGTGCGAGAAAAGATCCTGATTTGAGATACAAACAGAGCATGTTAAAATCAAATTTAAAATATTTTTAGAGTCTTTTTGGGGGGGACATAATCTATACAGAGCAAAGGAAATATGCTAGCTTGAATAGAACAGTTCCAGGTATTTGAAAACATTTTTATTAAGTTATCTAACATCCCAGGTATAACTGCCAATGAAATAATATTAGGAGTGAAAGGGGCCAAGTCTGTTGTGACAACCCTTGCAGTATATACCTTCAAGCGTGTGAATGGGTACATGGTCAGAGTGGTGCTTGTGTACACATAAGCCTAATCAATCCTAAACGTGGGTGGCAGAATAAAGTGAGTGAAATAAGTTTATTTGAGAGGAATAAAACGGAATAACTTTATTAAAAGGGGGTAGAAAGATAGAAATAAAAGACTGGGGTGTGCATTTTCTGAAAATGGGGTTACAAAGCTCTTCCTAGATTTGAGCCAGCCCAGCAGACTTGAGGATAAGCAACTGCAGTGATGCAACAGTTATGGGGTTGCACCTCATCTTGCTGATTCCTGTAACACAGATGAACTGCTACGACAATTTCACACGGATGGACTGCTACTAGCAGAGACCCAATTTCTCAAACTGTGAATCAAAGCAGGTTTTCCCCAATGTGTAGTCAAACGCTGATTCCATCTGTGACACAACCTCTGTGAAAAGAGACCCATATTGTTGGCCATTATCTGTGTGGTTGGGTCCTTCCCTCCAGACAATTGCAGGGATTTCTAAGATAAAAATATATAAAAGGCTCCAATACCACTTGGCACTTGCGTTAGAGCATACAGTGAAAGGGAAGTTATACTGCAGCATGTGGGGCAAAGCTTCACACAGAAGCAGAAACCCAAAATTCATGTGGATGTTTTGAACCACATCAACAAAGCAGCTGGAGCAGATTTCATCTTCACAAGGAGTAGGACTTTTGTAAAGCTAATGGGTCTTAATTGTCTATTCAAAATCACATAACCCCAACACTTTCTGTCTTACAAAAGGGGCAGTTCTCAGTGTATTGTTTCTGGAAAATAATATGTTTCCCCCCAGGAAATATGAGAAGGATTATAGCTTATCTAAGAGGGAACAAGAAAACCTGATAGAATAGTGGATGACAACAGTATCCTTGGTAATCAAAATGTTTCAGTGCTTTTGTTATGCAAGCTCTCACTACATTCCAACACTGTGTGTAGTGATATCTCTCTGTCACATCCGGTACCTTCAGAGTTAAAGCTACACACAGTGGGGTTATTTTTACGTGGGAGGGAGAAATGTGATGACAGATCATTCTAAACAACATCAAAGGGAGATATGGAAGGGTAACATGGAAACTATTCCATGGGGTAGGACATGCACAACCAGACAAATTAGCACCAAAAAACATTAAATTGGATGCTGGCCTAAATAAGAAAAGATTTTGACTGGCATGCAGCCCATCTGCATCAAAGTACATAGTTCAGCTATCATCACAGCATCCATATCAAGTGCTCAGAGGGAATTTGGAACTAAATTTGTAAATCATCACTTGAGGAAGAAAGATTAAGCAAACAAATGAATGAACACAAATTGCTTTTCCACCAGAGGTCATGAGATGATATGGATATTTGAAGCTTCTGGGCTGATTTTCCTTTACTGGAGCATTGGACACATTACATTTTTGTAACATGAACTAGTACAGTGGAACCTTGGTTAACGTAATTAATGTGTTCTCTGGGTCGTTTCTTACAGCAAAATTATTTTAACTGAGTTTCCCATAAAAATGCATTGAATGCCAATCCCATAGGAATGCATTGAACCAAAATACTTTAACTGGAACACGGTTTCCCATAGGAATGCATTGAAAACCAATTAATCCATTCTGAAAAAAATCCGTAAACCGAGCCATTATTTTGTATAGATTTCCTTTTGTTATGCGATTGTTATGTTAACCAAGCCGTTTGTTAACTGAGGATCCATTGTATTTCCAATATCTGAAACTCCCCCCCCCAACAGTGAGTGGCAGCCTTCAGCACCCTAATTTATTAAGTTATTAATTTATTAAGTTATCCCCTTCTCTCTTCATGTCATAGGGCAGTGATGGCGAACCTATGGCACGTGTGCTAGAGGTGGCACTTGGCGCCTTCTCTGTGGGCACCAGTGCAGTCACCTTAGCACACAATTTGCCCCATCCCTCTGCCCAGCAGCCCAATGGGAGCACTTCCTCCCTCCCCCAGCAGAGAGTTCACCCCACCCCTCTGCCCAGCAGCCCAATGGGATCGTTTCCTACCTTCCCTATTGCTTTGTCCGCACTTTGTGATAAATAAGTGGGTTTTGGGTTGCAGTTTGGGCACTCGGTCTCTAAAAGGTTCACCATCACTGTCATAGGGGATTCTGGGAGGTGCAATAAAAATAACTTTCCAAGATTGAACTGCTTACTGTAAAGTTACTTTTTAAACTACCGTTTGGTGCCAGGGCACCTAAACACCAAAGGAAAGGATGGCAGGCAGCATCAGTCATTTAGCCATGAAAATGGGTAGATCAGCAACATTTTTTGCCTTGTGGCAGATTTACCCATGTCCACAGAATGCCAAATGATCTGAATGGACTCAAGTCAGCCATCACGTGAAGGCAAAATCTCAGTGATGGACCCATTCACAGTGAGCAGACAGAAAACTCAGAGGGACACAATAATGATGGAAATGAAAATCCCTAACCTTATCTAGAAGTGCTCTAGGTTTTACCAGCAGAAATAGTATCCACTCAGAGGGAAGGAGCAGTGTGTAAGATTTGGACTATACTGTATCAGGGGGGAGGGGGTGGGATGGGGTGGGGATGATGGATGGTAACCTTTTCCTCCCAAACTACAATCCTAATGAAAATCACAATGCCCATAGAAATGCCATGAAGTTGAAGGCGGGTAACATTTACAGATTGGGGCAATTTTCACTGGGTTCCTGCCATGGGAGATGATGATCACCAATCCATGTGTTCCCCTCCTCCTCTTCCTTCTTCTTCTTCTTCTAGATGGTTGAAGACCCAACTAGAGGTACAAGAATCCTTGACTTGATCCTGAGATCTGGTGCAAGATGTTAATGTGACTGATCCAATAGGGAACAGTGACCACAACTCAATTATGTTTAACCTGATTATAGACTGCAAGTCACTGATAAAATCTAACACAGAGACTTTAAATTTTCTAAAAGGAAATTTCCCAAAGATGAGGAAACTAGTAAAAAAGAAGCTGAAAGGGAAAGTTGAGAGAGTCCAAAGACTCTCTTGAATGACGGCATCTGAGAGGTGACCTGATTGAAGTTTATAAAACCATGCACGGTGTGGACAAAGTAGATAAGGAAAACCTGTTTTCCCTATCGCATAACACTAGAACTAGGGGGCATTCCATGAAACTTTTGGGTACTAGTTCTCAAACAAATAAGAGAAAGTGCTTCTTCACCCAGAGGATCACTGGTCTATGGAACTCCCTGCCAGATGAACTGGTGACAGCTGTCAGTCTTGACAGCTTTAAGAAAGGATTAGACAAGTTCATGGAGGACAAGGGTATCAATGGCTATAATTATGGATACCTAAGGACAACCTCCGGGTTGGAGAGATAGGCAGGATCTCTCTCAATGTCATTTCCAGGGAATCTGTTGTGTATTGAATGCAGTGTGTTGAATGTAATTGTAACCACACGAATGGGTACAGGTAACACTGTAACCTTCTGTATGAGGACGCGAGCTAGTGGCCACCAGGGGCAATAGCGAGCGCCCAGCTCACATGGTTCACATTACTCAAATGCCTTCAGCTGCGCGGGAAAGATTCCCGCGCTCACCTCACCTGGACAAGAAAGGCGTGACCAAGGATGACGTCACTTGGACAGCAGCCAATGCCTGTCGAAGAGCCAGATTCAAGTAGATAGCCACCGTATAAAAAGAGCTGTTGGTCCGCCATTACCACATGTTCGTGCTGTACTCCATGCAATAAAGATGTGTTAGGCTAGCTTACAGCCGTTTCCATTGTCTTGATTCCCAAATACTAAATTGGCGACGAGGATGGGATATGTATTCCCACGGGGACAAGACAATATCACAGAAGCCAGTTTTCGACGTGACCCATCCCGAGCGATGGGACTGGTTTGAAATGCATTTTAAGAGTACGGTGGCGTATGCGGGCATCACCGACGCTGTGAAGAAGAAGGGTCTTCTCATCACGATGCTCGGTTTCCACGCCGTGCAAGCGCTGATGGATCTGGTGGCACCACGAGAGGTGGACCAGGTTTCGGTGACGGAAATACTGGCGGTTCTGCGGAGCCATTTCAAGCCCAAGGTGTCCTTCTTCTCCGCCAGGGCAACCTTCCTGAGGAGGGACCAAAAGCCGGGTGAGTCAGTATCCGAGTATGCAGCGGCCCTCCGCGTCTTGGCAACCCCATGCGAATGGCGGGAAATTCTAGACGTGGGCCTAAGGGACAGAATGCTCTGCGGGATGAGAGACGGGGAGACCCAGAGGAAGCTCATGAACCGAGGCCACGACCTCACTTTTAAAGAGGTACTACAAGAGGCTCTAGCAGCTGAATCCACGTGGGCCGGGTACAAGCTGCTCAAGGCAAAGCCCCCACCAGTCGGGGCAGCTGCATCCGCCGTCCAGGCGGCCTGGAGGGCGACCCCTGCCCCACGCTCGCCCACATCCTCAGAGGCTTCTGCCACCCCAGGCTCCAGCGAAGATGAGGGGGTCCGGAAGGTCAGGAAAGGGCTGAGCGAGAAGAAAGGGAAGGGGGGGCGGCGCTGCGATGGGTGTGGAGCATTCCACGAGAGGAGCAAGTGTCCATTCCGGAAAGCTGAGTGCCACAACTGTGGGCGGAAGGGCCACATCGCCAGGGTCTGCAAGCAACGCCGGGAAGAGATTAAGCGCTCCACGAGCAGCCGGGATGGCGTCGGCAGAGTCGGCGATGGCGGCGACGACCCAGAGGGGAACTACGTGTGCCTGCGAGTGCACGCGGAAGACGACGTGGCCGTCCACAGCGTGCCTCTAGGGCAACCACGTTTTTATGCTGAGGTACTGTTGCAAGGGGTCCCTGTTAAGATGGAGATAGACTTGGGGTCTGTATACTCCCTCATTTCCCATAAGGAATTTTTGCGGATTCCCCCCAAGGAGCGACCCAAACTCAAGGAGATGGGGGCGAACTTAAGAGATGTGCAGGGAAATGTAATTCCAGTATTGGGGATTGGGGACTTCGAGACACGGTACAAGGGACTCCGAAGGAAACTCCCCCTGGTAGTTCTAAGAGAGGGGGGGTGTAATCTCCTGGGAACACAATGGTTCAAACCCCTGGACATCTTCATAGGCGGCGTCCATGCCATCGGGGGGAATGAGATTCAGGCAGTGTGCGACGCACACGCAGAGGTATTCAAGAAGGGACTCGGGAAGTACAAGGGGCCCCCAGTTTCCTTCGACCTGGACCCGGAGGTCCGCCCAATGAGACTCAAGCCACGTCGGGTTCCATTCGCCCTAAAGGACAAAATTGAGGCGGAACTGGACAAATTAGTGGGGCAAGGGATCTTAGTGCTGGTGGACTCTGCAGAGTGGGAGACTCCTATTGTTACAGTATTGAAAGCAAATGGGGAGGTGCGAATTTGCGCTGACTACAAGTGTACAATTAACAAGGCGATCCGCCCTAATGCCTATCCGGTGCCGGTAGTTAGCCATCTGCTGGCTACTTTACATGGGGGAAAAGTCTTTGCTAAACTAGATCTGGCGCAGGCATACCAGCAGCTTCCAGTAACCCCAGCCACAGCTGCTGCGCAGACCATTGTAACTCACAAGGGGGCATTCAAGGTGACGCGCCTACAGTTTGGCGTGAACTCGGCGCCAGGGATATTTCAGTCTCTTGTGGAACGTTTGTTAAAGAAATTACCAGGGGTCTTGCCATTTTTCGATGACATATTGATATCTGGGGAGAGCGAATCAGAACTGGCCCAGAGACTAGATAGGGTCCTTACAGCCTTCGAATCCGCGGGGTTGAGGCTGCGGAGCGACAAATGTGTGTTTCTGGCCAGGGAGGTGGAGTTTCTGGAGTAACCTCTGAGGGGGTGAAACCCGCTGAGTCCAAAGTCTCAGCCATTCAAAACGCCCCTCGCCCCACCGCGAAACCGGAGCTGCAGTCCTTCCTGGGGCTGCTGAATTTTTACCATTCCTTCCTGCCCAGGAAAGCGACGATTGCAGAGCCCCTGCATGGGTTGCTGAAGAAGGATGCGGTTTGGCGGTGGGGAGAGAAGCAGGAGGGGGCTTTCAGGGAACTCAAGCAGCTTCTCTCCTCGGAGGCTATTCTAACCCACTTCGACCCAAAGAAGCCGGTAGTCTTGGTCTGCGACGCCTCACCAGTGGGGGTGGGGGTGGTCCTGTGCCACGTGCTAGAGGGGGGGCGAGAAGCCCCAGTTGCATTCTACTCGAGATCATTGTCCAAGGCAGAACGAAATTACGCCCAAACAGATAGGGAGGCACTTGCCATTGTCGCAGGGACAAAGAAGTTCCATGATTTTTTGTATGGTCGCCCATTCACCATTATAACTGATCACAAGCCGCTGTTGGGTATCTTCACCTCAGACAAGCCCACTCCACAGATCCTCTCCCCCAGGATGCTTAGGTGGGCGATTTTTCTGAATGCATACAGGGGGTCGTTAGAGTACCGCCCCGGGAAAGAGATAAGCCACGCGGACGCCCTCTCAAGGTCTCCTCTGCCCCACCTGGGGGACCCAAAGTGTGAGGTAGAACAGGATAGCCAAGTCCTCCTCATAGAAGCCTAGATGCACCCCCCATTTTGCCCAAGGAAATTGCTGCCGAAACGGCCAAGGATAAAACGTTAGCCCTTGTGAGATCCTGGGTACAGAAGGGGTGGCCCACAGCTCCCCCCGCAGACGAGTTTGCGGCATTCTTCAGGAAGAGGGTTGAGTTGTCCGCAGAAAGGGGGTGTCTGTTGTGGGGGGAGAGGGTGGTGGTCCCACAAGCATTAAGAGCAAGGGTGCTACGGCTTTTACATGTCAGCCACCCAGGGATTGTGCGCTCTAAGGCGCTGGCCAGAAGCTACTTCTGGTGGCCTCAGCTAGACGCAGACATTGAACACATGGTGAACACCTGCGAAAGTTGCCAGAGCTCTCGGCCTGAGGAGTCCCGCCTTCCACACAGAGAATGGGACACAGCTAGGGGACCGTGGTCCCGCCTCCACATAGACTTCACAGGGCCATTCAGGGGTTCATTTTTTCTGTTTGTGGTGGACGCATACTCCAAGTGGTTAGAGGTAATTCCAATGTGCAACACCTCATCAGCGGGGACCATAAAACAACTGCGCAAACTGATATGCACCTTCGGGATACCTGACGTCATTATTAGTGACAATGTGAGTTGTTTCACGTCAGCCGAGTTCCAGGCGTTCTTAGAGTCCAACGCCATTCGGCACATTACCTCAGCCCCCTTTCACCCTGCAACAAATGGCCAGGCGGAACGTCTGGTGCGCACAATGAAAGAAGGGCTGCGGCACATGGGTCCCGGGGATCTGGACCGGCAGCTCTGCCAGTTTCTGTTGGCATATCGAGTGACGCCATTGGCGTCGGGTTTCTCTCCCGCGGAACTCCTCATGAAAAGGAAGTTACACTCATTATTAACTAGATTGGATCCCACCCGGGTCGAGGATAGAGGAAGAAACATTGAGCACAGCCCCACCAAAAACTTCCAGATAGGAGAGCCTGTTCATTGCAGAAACTACGCCACCACAGGGCCAGCATGGGTGCCGGGGGTAGTCATTAATCAAACAGGACCAGTCTCATACTGTGTCGAGACCAACACGGGTCTCCTCTGGAGGAGGCACGCTGACCAACTTAGGCACCGAGTGATTGGGGGGCCGGACAGAGGGGCTCAACAGCAAAGTTCAGCGTTAGGGTTCTCCTCCACCCGTTTATCCCAAGGGGGAGAAAACGAAGGGCAACAGTCCCAAACGAGGGGGGGGGAGCTTAGGTTCAAACTCATATCCTTTTCATACGCCAGCTTTATCCAGTCCCTTGAAAGAGAGGAACGAGTTTGCCCCTGTAGTTCTACCCAGTCCCTCGAAGGAGGGGAATGAGTTTGCCACTGTTGCCCCTGAATTAGATTTTGAGTTACCAAACCGGGGGTTTTTTTCGGAGTGTTCCCCCACCCGTCCAAGCGAAGAGCGGGGTTTTTCTTTAGCCCCTAGTGCCCCCGGTTTGTCCACATCCGCATCAGAAACCCTTCCTCCCCCTTCTCCTGCCCAGCCCAAAGCGGCAAGTCCACGGCGAGTCACTAACGAGTCATCCTCTCCAATTGCAGGACAAGAACCAGGAGGACACAGATGAGGGGGCATGACCGAGTCAAGCATAACGGCCGCACGGCCAAAACGCACATGCAGGAAACCAGTTTGGTTAAGGGACTTTGTCCCATCTTAGGGGGGAGGGATGTTGTGTATTGAATGCAGTGTGTTGAATGTAATTGTAACCACACGAATGGGTACAGGTAACACTGTAACCTTCTGTATGAGGACGCGAGCTAGTGGCCACCGGGGGCAATAGCGAGTGCCCAGCTCACATGGTTCACATTACTCAAATGCCTTCAGCTGCGCGGGAAAGATTCCCGCGCTCACCTCACCTGGACAAGAAAGGCGTGACCAAGTATGACGTCACTTGGACAGCAGCCAATGCCTGTCGAAGAGCCAGATTCAAGTAGATAGCCACCGTATAAAAAGAGCTGTTTGTCCGCCATTACCACATGTTCGTGCTGTACTCCATGCAATAAAGATGTGTTAGGCTAGCTTACAGCCGTTTCCATTGTCTTGATTCCCAAACACTAAAGAATCCCAAGCACGTGAAGGCATCTGCTTGGGAATAATACCCTGAAGGAAATGGTGAGCCACTGTGTGAGACAGAATGCTGGACTGGATGGCCTGTGGCCTGTTCTAGCAAGGCTGTTCTTATGTTCTTATGTTAACCCTCCCTGGGGAAGGTTGAACCTAGTGATGGACTAGGACTCAGAAGCCTTTGGCTCAAATCCCCACCTGGCCTTGGAAACTTCCAGGAAGAGAGTGGCACTGGTAAATTGTTGTTGTTGTTCAGTTGCGCAGTCGATTCCAGCCTCCTGTGTGATCCCATGGACCATTGCATGCCAGGCACCCCTATCCTCCACCATCCTCCTCAACCCGCCCAACTCTGTGCCCATTGCTTCAACAATACCATCTAGCCATCTCATTTTCTGCTACCCCCTTCTTTTTTGCCCTCAACCTTTCACTGATAAAAGCATTCATTAACTTGAATGTTACATGGCAAGGGAATCAATTTCAGCACTGTTCAACACCAAAATACCCCAGTGTGATGCTGGACTGGACATTCTCTTTTAAGCAGCACTCCCTGAATACCAAAGCCAAAGTTAGTACAAGGAACAACATCATCAGGAAACTCACAAACTATAAATGGGAACTCAACCATCCACACTGAACACATCAGCTTTGGCCCTGAGC
Organism: Bradypodion ventrale; assembly: GCA_035047345.1. Classification (NCBI taxonomy): domain Eukaryota; kingdom Metazoa; phylum Chordata; class Lepidosauria; order Squamata; family Chamaeleonidae; genus Bradypodion; species Bradypodion ventrale. Next base: position 11,181,691 of record JAWDJE010000010.1, read on the forward strand.
GTCTCTGCAGCAGAGTATGCTGCTCCAGTATGGAACACACACACACGCAAAAGAAGTTGACCTTATTGTTAATGAAGCCATGTGGATAGTGATAGGATGCCTTAAACCTACACTAGTTGAGAAGATATATCCCTTTGTTGGTATTGCTTCACCTAAGATCAGAAGTAGCAGCAGATTTTGAGAGAACTAAGCAAGAGAATGATCCTTGACACCCTCTGAACGGATATGAGCCTCAAATCCACCGGCTCAGATCCAGGAAGACCTTTATGGCAAGAACAAACATTCTTGAGGGTACACAAGAGCAAAACCACATTAGAAAATGGGGGAAGGAGCTTACTGGGAAAGGAATATTATTAAAGGTAGATATAGCTGAAGATCTCAATCTCCCCTATGTCACCTGGAGGACACTGAATAGGCTGAGGGTTGGAGTCCCTAAATGCAAGACCAACATGCTCAAGTTGGGACTGCTGGTGGACAACAACACACAGTGTGAATGTGGAGAGAGTCCAGCCCATTTGCTGGTCTGCTGATTGCTGCCAGAGACATATAGGACTTGTGTTTGGGCAATGACGAAGCAAAGAAAGTGGCTTCATTTTGTCATTCCAGGGTTTGATCAGGATGAAGAAGAAGAGGAGGAAGAGGAAGAAGAGGAAGAGGAGGAAGAAGAAGAATTCATTTACCTTGAAAGCCATAGCAAGGTTGCTATAAGTCTGTTCTGTGATGACGGCACATAACGCCCACATGGTCTGGTGATCTGCCATCCCCAAATGAAGCAGACCTCACCATGCTCAGTTTTCAAAGTTATCATGCCAATCACTGGACACACTTTTCTGGATTACACCACGTGAACTGATGCAAATGGATCCTCTGTAGAAAAAAGAAGAAGTCCCAGCAGCAGAGAGAAAATACTACATATTGGGAAAAGGAGACTCCAGGCTGATTTATATTTACTTTTATGTAATGTAGTCAAGGGACTGCAGTGGTTCAAGTGGTTAAGAACTTGATTACTGGAAGGTCGGAGTTTCATTCTCGAGTACTGCACGACGGAGTGAACTCCCGTCTCTGTCCCAACCTAGCAGTTTGAAAGCAAGAAAGTGCAAGTAGATAAATAGGTACCACTTCAGTGGGAAGGTAAACAGTGTTCCATGTACTCAGGTGTTGAGACATGCCTGCCACATGTCCATGGAAAAATCTTTGGACGCCGACAGCACCGGTTCTTTGGCTATAAACAGAGATGAGCACTGAACCCTAGAGTTGGATATGACTGGCTTTTGAGCAAGGGCGACTTTTACCTAATGTAGTCAACAACAACAACAACAACAACAACAATAAAAATGTGAATCGGACTGTTCCGATCCTGTAGCATTTCCCGCATTTTTAAAATGTAATTTCAGCCTATGACTGATGATCAACTAGTCTTGAAGGATAAGTGGGTGAAGTGAAGGGTTCCATTCCCTCTGCATGTGTTACAGCATTTGTGGGTAAGGCGCATTGCCTTATCAGTAATCATCAGACGCTGTAGTATGAATCATCGCTCCCACATCATACTTAGCTGTTGCAGTCAATGAAATTAAGCTTTGGTACTCAGAAAGACACCTTGGGCAATAAAATAAAATAAAATAAAAATGGAACTGCAGTGGAATGGTAAGAAGAAATTTGGATCTTCTGGAATAAAATAAGTTAGTGGTGTTAGGCAGAATCACCTAGAGTTAGTGGAGAAAGCAAGCATTGAAGCACCCAGTCCTACACACTGTTCTGAGACGGGGAAAGATACTGTTTGGACTTCAGCTCCCATTGCATCCCAGTTAACATTATTACTAGCTGGTACCGGGCGGCAATTGTAATTTTAAAAACCTCCTCTTCTCTGGCTCTATTTACTAAATTACATTGGGTTTGGAGACGGTAATCTTACTACGTGGTGGGCAGTTGAACTTGTCACTCAGAAAAAAGAAGGGGGTGTGTGTGTGAAACCAAGCCTTACACTGAAGGACAAGAAAATTTAGAAGGGCTTACAAATTGAAAAAACTGCAAAAGGCCAAACTGCAAGAAAGTATAGTTTTAGAGGTCTGTGCTGTGCAACAGAGTGAGCTCCTGTTGTCTGTCCCAGTGCCTTCCAACCTAGAAGTTCAAAAGCAAGAAATTGCATGTAGATAAATAGGTGACACATAGGCAGGAAAGGTAACTGCATTCCATGCACTCTGGCATCTAGTCATGGCTACCATATGACCACGGAAATGTCTGCAGGCACAGACTGCCTGTGGCTGGCTCTTTGGCTGTAAGAAATGAACACTGTCCCCCAAGAATCTGAAATGGCTGGCTTTCAAGCAACGGAGATTATGCTTGGCTTAGCAGGTGCAAGAGATATAATTTCAGTTAACCAGTAAAAGCTAAATATCTGACCACAAAGTCTGCCGCGTTATTAATGGAACTCAGTGTCTTATTTGACATGTCTGTTTCATGTTTGTTTCATGTTATGGAACCATGTTCTTTGAATCTGTGAAATCATCCATCCCTCGTTCTTAGAAGGTGGATCCCTAGCTGTACATCTTCAAATTTTCAATACACTCCTAAATTTGTGACAGTTAGTGTGATTTGTCTCTTCCTTGCCAGAGAAGGGGTCTAGGCATTCCATACCTCATCAGATTGGAGTAACAAACTCCTTAAGCGCTGAGTACCAAAACTGTTTCACTGATGCAGTGAGTGATAGATTACGAGAAGGACTTGCTTCATTATTTTCCTGACAAATCTGTTCACAGCTACTTATGAGCCAGAACAAGCAGGTTCAGAACAAACATCTCAGATGTTTGGGAATGGAAGGTGGCCCCAACGCTGGGCGAGTGATACGTGAGTGACAAGTTCACCTTTCACCTCTAATCTGCCAGTGTGTCAGAAGGCTTGGAAGTCCTTTTTGGCCTTGATTTAGCAAGAACCATTCCAAAAAAAAAAACTTCACTCCAAGTTGACTGCAACATGGATTCAGCCCTTAAATAGCTCTGAATATGGTGAAAAGATCTTTCCTATGTGAGAAATCAGACTGCAAAGGCATCCTGTGCTGAAGTCCTCAGCCTCATCGTAAAACAAAACAGGCTTATTAGCAAATTAAGTGAGGTGAGAAAAAAGATTTCTGCCTTGAACTCAGATGGTTTCAACAGTCAGGAATGCCTTCTTCTGATCATGATCTGTCTGTAATACAGTGGTAGGATTCAAATTTTTTTTACTACCTACTCTATGGGAATGGTGTGTGGGTATGGACAGGGGGAAAGCCCTGCGTGTCACCCCCAAATTAAGACTTACTACTGGTTCTGGTGAACTGGGGCGAACTTGCTGAATCCCACTAATGCTGTAATAGTCCACCCCACCTCACATCTGGGGGATAGCAGGCTGGGGCGGGGTGAGTTAAGGTTTTATTGGTCTGTCCTTTCGGAAGAAAGTCTGGCCAGGATATACTGCTATGGTAATAGTGTAGACCATACTTTCAGTAACTAACCTGACAACCCTGAAGACTAACAGCCTTGGGTGGTGAAATCCACAGGGAAGGGTGATGGTCCCCAAGTGGATTAATCCCACTTGGTTCCATCTTGATGGAAGGCAGCAGTTTCATCAATACTGGCCTGGGGCCTATGAGGACTTTGAGTGCCCAAAAGGGCTCAGGACCATAAAGTGAACCAGATCAGCGGTATGGGTGTCACACTGCGACGTGGAAGTCAAATGGAAGGCCACTGTATTATATTGCTCCCAGGACAATCTTCCTGGCTGATTGCCATGATGATAGCCAGTAAGCCAGTACTCCGAGTTGGATATGGCACTCGAAGAAGAAGAACATAAGAACAGCCTTGCTGGAACAGGCCACAGGCCATCCAGTCCAGCATTCTGTCACACACAGTGGCTCACCATTTGCTTCAGGGTATTCCCAAGCAGATGCCTTCACCATCTTAGGATTCCCTGGAAATGGCATTGAGAGAGATCCTGCCTATCTCTCCAACCCGGAGGTTGTCCTTAGGTATCCATAATTATAGCCATTGATACCCTTGTCCTCCATGAACTTGTCTAATCCTTTTTGAAGCTGTCAAGACTGACAGCTGTCACCACTTCTTCTGGCAGGGAGTTCCATAGACCAGTGATCCTCTGGGTGAAAAAGTACTTTCTCTTATTTGTTTTAGAACTAGTACCCAAAAGTTTCATGTAGTGCCCACTTGTTCTAGATTCCTGACAAATCTGATATGCGATAGGGAAAACAGTTTTTCCTTATCTACTTTGTCCACACCGTGCATGATTTTATAAACTTCAATCAGGTCACCTCTTAGACGCCATCGATCAAGAGTGAAAAGGCCCAACCGTTGCAGCCTCAGATGATAAGGAAGGTGTTCCAGTTCTCTAATCATTCTGGTTGCCCTCCTCTGTACTTTTTCCAGCTCCATAATATCCTTCTGGAGGTATGGCGACCAGAACTGTACACAGTATTCCAGATGGAGCCTCACCATATAGATGGGGCCTCACTATCTCACCAGAGATGGACCAAATATCTGGCTCAGGATAAGGCTGCTGCCTGTGTTGTTATTCATCATTCAGCTGCAACCCCAGAAGCTGTAAGACCTTTCATGTTGGGTTCAGAACCCCAGCAGTGTCTTTCAATGGAATTCTTCCTACAGCTGCAGAAGAGCAAATTCCCAAACAAAATCCCAGTGGAGCCAGGAATGGAGACTAATCTGCATCCTGCAAGAGCTTGAGTGCCTGAGCCCATTTCCATCTCAGAGACATTACACACTGAATCCTGCACTGAGCAGCCACAGTAACGATCTCACTATTTACTTTAGTCTTAGGGAAACAATGGCCAAGTTGCAGTGTGGACAGCCAAGATGACATCAGCACTCGAGTCCTTCTAATCAGATAGTCTTGAAGTAGCCTCTATTCTATTGTTACTAAAAATACGTCCATGTCATGCCATGCTTGGATTTTAAGTGCTTGGGTGACCCTGCATCGACTGTTCTTGCCCTTGGCTGACCAGAGGCATTTAAATGTCTTTGTTGCCATGTTATATACACCCAGCTGGAAACTGGGCAGCAGAGAAGCTCTTTATTGCTGGACTCCCCTAAGCAGTTTCATGGGTGGTGGTGGTCTTCTGGTCAAAGGAAAGCGTAGACACCTAGAATAATTATGTGACATTGACAAAATGTTGGCCAGGATTTGGAGAAGTTAGCAAATCAGGTCAGGCTTTTAGGAAAAATGCCTTTATGGGACAGAGATTTGTTATTTTTGTACTTTTTAGGAGAGGTATTTGTGGGAGTGTTTGCCACATGTGCTCAACCTTGTTAGCTTTAGCAACTATGCATCTTCACGTGTGTGCGTATGTGTTGTGTCGAGTGTGCCATTTGCTGCTGTAACTCAGGGAGAAAAATATCTTGGGATAACAGTGTCAAATCTCGGTGCTGTTTTATGAGGAGGGCTTAGCAGGAGCAAGTGTAACTTTTCTGATTGCGAACCAAGATTGATGGGTTGGTTGAATATTTATATATGTAGGTATTTAACTGGTGAAGATTTTTAGGTGACATGAGAGAGAGAGCGCAACAGTCTGTGTAAAATGTGCATATGCTAATTTTGTTGTTGTTGTTGTTGTTCAGTTGCACAGTCGAGTCTGACCCTTTGTGACCCTATGGACCACTGCACACCAGGCTCCTCTGTCATCTGTCATCCTACATAGCCTGGCCTGATCTACACCCATTGCATCAAAGATGCCATCTAGCCATCTCATCCTCTGCTGGCCCCTTCTCCTTTTGCCTTCGATCTTTCCCAGCATTAGGGCCTTCTCCAGTGAGTCCTCTCTTCTCATTTGGTGGCCAAAGTACTTGAGCTTCAGCTTCAGTATTTGCCTTTCCCACAAGCAGTCAGGGTTGATTTACATGCATGGATACAAATGTAGCACTAATGACCAGAAATTAACTAGAAATACAAAGCATCATACTAAAATTGGGAGAGCGCAAGAGTCCTCTTCAGTATCTAGCTGGGCTAAACATGTGAGGAAAGACAACAAGGTGGCCCCATCTGCCATGTCATCCTTTTGCTCACACAATATAATCTGTCAACACTTGTTGAACTAGACAAGACCACAAGGAAGTGGAGATCCTTACCCGCTCTCTGTTTCACACTGTATAAATAAAGGTCTGGAATACAATGGGGAAATGGGAACAATGTTCCCCTTTCTATTTTTCACAAACTTTTTATACCACAAATTGTGGTCCATACCTCTTGGATAATAGCAGGGGTGCCCAAACTACGGCCCAGGGGCTGGATTCAGTCCCCGGGTCATAGTGACCAGCCCCCTGAACGACGTGACTGGCCCATGGCCCAAAAAGTTTGGGCACCCCTGGATTAGAGCTCCAGCAGCTCTTTGGACAATTATTTGCAAAACAGTTCAGTGGCTAGTAGGAAAACGCTAAGACCTTCTAAAACTCTAAGGGAGGAGAAGGTGACAGTAGGTAGGGATCTACAATTTATCAATTGATTTTCAGAAGTTGATGGGCAAGTTCATCTCAGGGCCATTACTGCCCAAAGGATACCCTTTCTAGTCCCAAATACTGTAGTTCAGGGTTTCTTAACCTTGGACCTCCAGGTGTTCTTGGTTATCAGGTTATCAGAAGGCCAAGTCAGCATACGTTCTGGGAATTGACATCCAAGAACATCTGGTGGCCCAAGGTTGAGAAACCCTGCTAGCTGATCATCTAAGTAGCTCCAACTTCTTCCACCTCAGAAAGGGGATATCAACTTGTATAACATCTGAAGGCCAGTTGTGTCAGCTCAGTCTGCAAGGAGAGGGACTCAGGTAAATCATCTTTAGGGTTGTCACTACTACCTCCATAATTTGTGAGCAGAGATGATTGCCTCCTTGCCTAATGGTAAAGTAAACCGCCCTGCCAACGGTTTTTGATCCCCATTTAACGACAACAGCAACGGAATGATTCCTCAGCCCTCCCTAAAATTATACCAGTAGCACTAGGGTATTGTGTACAATAGGAATGGATATCTTTGCATTTCTGGCACTCAGAACAGAAACTGAAGTTATGAATTCTTTAATCCAAACTCTGTGCATCTGTGGCACCAGGCTCCAGTTACAGGATCTTGAGACTCCAGTTCAAAGCAATTCTCCCAAGCCTGAAGTCCACTCATCCCTGTTCTGAGGCACTTCATGAAAGAACTAGTTCCATGTGAGGCCAAAAAGGGTCTCTATTGAGCTAGAAGTTAAAAGGCTATTGAATGAGTCATTTTGTCCTATGTACTCTATATGGGAGATGAGAGGTGCTCAGAAAATCTATTGCTGCTTCATGTCACATTTTTTTGGGCTTGCTAAGACTTACCAGGATTTTTGTGGCTCAAGGACGACAGACCTCACTAATGTGATGCAACTTCTTTGGTGTACTTGAGGCTCTACTTATAGCCTCAGGAACCTGGGATTTTTATTGGCATGGAGAGTATGTGCCACTCCTCCTTAGTTTTCTCCATTTCCTTTCAATTTACCTGTAATTCTGTCAGAAACAGGTGGACACAAGGATGATGGCTTTGCCCAGTAACAATATATTGTTGTGACTAGGTCCTATTGTAATCCAGAGTATTTGAAGGCAAACTGCTTTTGAAAGTACAATTAAGACTGAATGATTTTATAAAAGACATGTTCTAGGTCAGTGATGGCGAACCTTTTAGAGATCGAGTGCACAAATTCAACAGGCTGCAGAGGGCGGGGTGAACTCTGTGTTGGGGGGAGGGAGGAAGCATTCCCATTGGACTGCTGGGCAGAGGGGCGGGGTAAACTCTGTGTTGGGGGAGGCAGGAAGCACTCCCATTGGGCTACTGGGCCGAGGGATGGGGCAAACTCTGTGCTGGGGCAATGGCGCGCATGCCCACAGAGAGTGTGCCATAGGTTCACCACCACTGTTCTAGATGGAGATTAAACCTGCCAGAATTCCTTGAGTGACACAGATCATTTTTTAACCAATGCACTGTATCCCCAACAAGAGTGCTACAAATGGTATTATACTAGCTATGCAGCTTGCATTTATTTGAATGATATTGCAGTATGTATGGCCAGGTTATCTTGCTCAAGGGTGTTCACAAGAGTTCTCTAGCAGAAAAATATAAGTACCTCATCAAAGTACGAATCCCAAGATTCTGTAGAATGGAGCCATGACAATTAAATTGGATTCAAACTGATAGAATTATGTTGTCCAGGTATTTCTTCCAGTCTGGCCAGGTTCTCCTGCTATGGTAATAGAGTAGACCATATTGCCAGCAACTCAACACCAAATGGCATTTAACTAACCTGACAACCCTGAGGACTAAACAGCCTTGGGTGACAAAGTCTACAGGGAAGGGTGATGGTCCCCAAGTAGATTCAATCCCACTTGAATCCATCTTGATGGAGGGCAGCAGCTTCATCAATACTGGTCTGGGGCCAAGGAGGTATTTGTGTGGCAAAAGGGCTCAGGACCAGAAAGTGACTCGCGGAACTGGATCAGTGGTATAGGTGTCACACTGTGATGCAGAAGGCAAATGGAAGACTACTGCATTATATTGTTCCCAAGACCATTTTCATGACCGACTGCCATAATGATAAACAATATTCGGAATTAGATATGGCACTTGAAGGAGAAGAAAGAAGGTATGGTATAGGAAAAGGGATTGATAAACACATAAAATCACAGACTTTTAGAGCTAGAAGATTGCCCAAGGGTCATTGAATCCACCCATCTCCTGAAGCAGGAAATCCACAGCTAAAACATCCTTAACAGAAGGCCATCCAAACTTTGTTTGAGAACCTTGAGTTAAAAAGGGCCTATCACTTTCTTACATGGTTCACTCTATTGTCAAACAGTTGTTACTGCCAGGAAGTCCATCCTAGCATTTAGTCAAATTCTAGTCCGACCAGGACTAAAATCAACCCTCAAAATTTAAACAAAAATCAAAAGAGGAAATGTCTGGATGTGCATTTTGGGTTGTGATTTATTTTGGTGGCTTTTTTTAAAAAAATGGGTGAGATTAACCTGATTTTAGACAATAAAATCAGGAGGCATCTAGGAGTAGAAACCTTGTTTCAAAATATAGTTTTTATCATGGTGGAGGGGGCGGGATTGTGTTTCTGGACCACAAAAATGACACCTGGGAGCACCTGTGGTTGGTGTAGTTTGAACCATGTATCAAAGAAGGTAGTTTTCAACAGAAGGCATTGCTGATGTTTTATTTATACAGTAATCTGAAACACACTGGAGATAATTTCAGATGCCGAACTATATATTTTTAAAGTCTGTAGAAGCAATAGAAACAGCACAAACATTTAGCAACAACGGAGCCTCCTCCTTGGTCTCTGGAAGAGTAAGCAGTTCTGAATGGAAGTGTCTCCTCAAAAATGTGGAAACAGAAAGAAAAAAACCTCTGCAACAGCAGTGCTGTAAAGCCTGTAAATGAAGCAAGAGAGCATTATGGTTTAGGAATTACGTCAAGGCTCAGATAAGATTTAGAATGATCTCAATATAGATAGCTCCAGATGCCATGCTAACCTTCCTCCAATCCCTCCAAAGAGCATTTCAGGCCATTCTAGGGGATAGCCGATGTTTTGAAGTGTTCAAGTCAAACGAGCGAAGTGTTTTTAACACCCCACAGACTAGCAAATTTGATTTGCCATGCGCTTTTGTACACTGCAGCCCACGTCCAGAAGTGCAACTTTTTGTTGCCTTCACTTTACACCCGTTTCAGTGACAAATCTCCAATGAATGAAGCTAGTTATTTAGAATTGACATCTGTCAGAATGGCTAACAAAATGGAAATATTAAGAACCTTTATCTGCTTGTTCAATACACATACAGGCTGCCACCCCTGTATCGGTGGGTTCAGTATCCACAGTTTCAGTTTGCTGTGGGACTAAAAATATTCAATTTTAAACCTCTAAACACATCATAGATATGTATTTCTATGGTGCACTGTCTAAAGGGCACTGTCTGCAATGTAAAATATAAGGTTTGCTGTTACCTATAGTTAGGGGTATCCACAGTAGGTCCCCTGTGGATACTGGGGGTAGGGATGGTAATCTTACTATATATTTATTATTTATTTATTACATTTATCTCCTGCCCATCTGGGTAGCTTCCCTATTTAGGAGTTCTTAGGAGATACAGTAAAACTCCGACTTACATATGCCTGGAGTTACATAAAAATCGACTTACATAATGATTTTTGCACTAAAACCATGTCCCTATTTACATAAATGTCCCAATTTACATAACACAATTTCCTATGGGTTTGCTTCGAGTTATATAAAAAAATCATTTTTCTATGGGGTTGCTTCAATTTACATAAATATCATTTTCCTATGGGTTTGCTTTGAGTTAAGTAAAAATTCATTTTTCCTATGGGTTTGCTTCGAGTTAAGTAAAAAACCAATTTATATAAAAGCCTACGGACCTGACTTTTTACGTAAGTAGGAATTTTAGTGTACATTTGCTTGCAACAGTGCAAGGCAATGCTATATTAAAACATTTTTGGCTAAATCAAAGACACTCTGAACCCAAGGAATGATTTGCAGGATGTGGCAGTTATAGAACACACATATTTTTAAGTGGGTAAATGGTTTCAGGTGACATGGCCTGACTGTGGAAAGTGGTTACCTCCCCTAACCATTTTATGAGGAACCCCCATTTGGTTCAAAAGTCACCAAGGTTAGGATTTAGCTTCCGGGCTGAAGCCATGTGGTGTTATGTCTCTTTCTAGTGTTCTAGGAGGGACTGCGGTGGCTCAAGTGGTTAAGACGCTGAACTTGCTGACTGGAAGGTAGGAGTTCGATTCCTGAGTACTGCATGATGAAGTAAGCTCCCATCTCTGCCCCAGCTCCTGCCAACCTAACAGTATGAAAGCAAGAAATTGCAAGTAGATAAACAGGGACCACTTTAGAGGGAAGGTAAACAGCGTTCTGTGCACTCCAGTGTTGAGGTATGCCCACCACATGTCCACAGAAACGTCTACAGATGCAGAGATGAGCACTGAACCCTAGAGTCAGATACAACTGGCTTTCAAGCAAGGGCGACCTAGTGTTCTAGGACCCAATGTCCTATTCCAATAAATGACAAATAATTGTTCTCACCTGTTGTATTTTTTTCTTTTCTTGACAAGATTGTAGACGAGTATGTCAAAAGCAAGAATGATTGACTCTTACTGCCAGTAACTGACCCATAAAAGAGGCATTTCAACCTTCCAGAATGGTGGGAATGTTTTCAAAAAAATGTATTTACTGTAGAGAGGGTTGCCAGATGGTATCCTAAAGGAGGACATGTCCTCCTTTTCTATAATTTGTCCTCCCGTCCTCCCTTACCGACTGTATGATACATGTATGATACAGTAGGTAAGGGAGGATAGGAAGACAAATTATAGAAAAGGAGGACATGTCCTTTAGGATACCATCTGGCAACCCTAACTGTAGATGACTTTCTGGGCATCTACAATAAATGAGACTGCATAACCTTCAGACTGATTTTCTATTTAATACAATATATCCTCCCATCCATAATGCTCTTAAAGGTGGCTGTTCCTCTGAAATTATTCATTTATTTATCATTTCAATGAATGTCTCATCTATCTAACTAAATTGTTACTCTGGGCAGCAATAATACAGAAAAATGAGATATGGTAAACAGAAAAATAGAATGACCCATAACAATTTTGTTTTTGTTCAGTCGCACAGTCGATTCCGACCCTTTGCGACCACATGGACCATTTTCCTCCAGGTGCCTCTATCCTCCACCATTCTCCTCAGCCCACTAAGCTCTGTGCCCATTGCGTTCACAATACCATCTATCCATCTCATCTTTGGACGCCCCCTTCTTCTCTTTCCCTCCACCTTTCCCAGCATCAAGGCCTTCTCAAGTGAGTCCTCCCTTCTCATTTGATGTCCAAAGTACTTTAGCTTCATCGTCACTATTTGTCCCTCCAATGAACAGTCAGGGTTGATTTCTTCCAGTATTGACCTATTTGTTCTCTTTGCTGTCCAAGGGACTCTCAGGACTCTCCTCCAACACCACATCTCAAAGGCATCTATTCTTCTGCGCTCAGCCTTCCTAATGGTCCAGCTCTCAAACCCATACATTACCACTGGGAATACCATTGCTTTGACAATGCGAATTTTTCTTTTCAAGGTGATGTCTCTGCTTTTCACTATATTCCCCTGGTTTCTCATTGCTTGTCTCCCCATAATCAGTCGTCTTTTTATTTCATGGCTACAGTTGCCATCTGCAGTGATCTTAGATCCCAGGAAAGTAAAATCTGTCACTGCTTCTACTTCTTCCCCATCTATTTTCCAGGGACTGATAGGGCCTGTTGCCATTATCTTGGTTTTCTTGATATTGAGTCTCAAGCCAGCTTGAGAGGTTCTTTAGGTCTTCCTCACTTTCTGCCATTAGGGTGGTATCATCTGCATATCTCAAATTGTTGATGTTTCTCCCAGCAATTTTGATCCCATATTGTGATTCCTTCATCCCTGCATTGCGCATTATGTGCTCTGTGTATAGATTGAATAAGCAGGGTGATAAAATGCAGCCTTGTCTTACTCCTTTTCCTATTCCAAACCACTTTGTCATTCCATGTTCTGTCCTAACTGTTGCTTCTTGGTTCCTGTACAGATTTCTCATGAGGCATATGAGGTGTTCTGGTATTCCCATCTCTTTAATTACTTGCCACATTTTGTTGTGGTCCACACAGTCAAAAGCCTTGGTGTAGTCAATAAAACAAAAGTAGACTTGTTTCTGGTATTCTTTTGTTTTCTCCATGATCCAACGTATGTTGGCAATGTGGTCTCTAGTCCCCCTGCCTCTTCTGAAACCAGCCTGCACCTCTGGTAGTTCTCTCTCCACATGTTGTTGAAGTCTATCCTGTATTATCTTGAGCATCACCTTGCTGGCATGTGGGATGAGCGTAATTGTTCGGTAATTTGAGCATTCTTTGGCATTGCCTTTTTTGGGGATTGGAACGTACACTGATCTTTTCTAATCCTGTGGCCACTGTTTTGTTTTCCAAATTTGCTGGCATATTGAATGCAGTAGTTTGATTCCATCATCTTTTAGGGCTTTGAAAAATTCAACTGGGATGCCATCATTTCCACTAGCTTTATTGTTTGCAGTGCTTTTTAGGGCCTTTCTGACTTCACTCTCCAGAATGTCTGGTTCAAGTTCAAATTTCTCATTATTGTTATTATCAGGAGTGTTGAGGTCCTTTTTGTAGAGTTCCTCTGTGTACTCTTGCCATCTTTTTTTGATCTCTTCTGCTTCAGCTAACTCTTTTCCATCTTTGTCCCTTATCATGTTCATTTTTGCTTTAAATGTTCCCTTGATTTCCCCAATTTTTTTGAAAAGATCTCTAGTCCTGCCTCTTTTGTTGTTTTCCTCCATTTCTTTGCATTGTTCGTTCAGGTATTTTTCCTTATCTCTCCTTGCTTTTCTTTGAAATTCTGTATTCAGGTGGTTGTATTTTTTCCTTTCTCCTTGGACTTTTGCATTCCTTCTTTCCTCTGCTATTTTAAGAGCCTCATCAGACAGCCACTTTGCTTTCTTACGCTTCTTTTCTTTTGGTATGGTTTCTCTTGCTGCCTCCTGCATGATGTCCCACGTCTCTGTCCATAATTCTTCTGGTACTCTGTCTATCAGGTACAGGACATTAAATCTGTTCATGACCTCCACCGTGTATTCTTTAGGGATGTTGTGTAGGTCATATCTGTCTGGTCTAATTGTTTTCCCCATTTTCTTTAGTCTAAGCCTGAATTTTGCGATCAGTAGGTTGTGATCTGAGCCACAATCTGCTCCAGGTCTTGTTTTTGCTGACTGAATGGAGGTTCTCCATCTTTGACTGCAGAGTATGTAATCAATCTGATTTCGATGCTGGCCATCTGGTGATGTCCATGTGTAAAGTCGCCTCTTGTGTTGCTGGAAGAGGGTGTTTGCTATGACTAGTGCATTCTCTTGGCAGAACTCTATCAATCTTTGCCCTGCTTCATTCTGTGTTCCAAGACCGAACTTGCCTGTTATTCCATTTACTTTTTGATTTCCTACTTTGGCATTCCAATCTCCTAAGATAATGTGGACATCATTTCTTGGTGTCTGTTCTATAAGGTGTTGTAGGTCCTCATAGAACTGGTCAACTGTGGCTTCATCTGCACTAGTGGTTGGTGCATAGACTTGGATTACAGTGATATTGAAAGGTTTGCCTTGGATTCTGACTGACATCATTCTATCATTTTTGATGTTGTATCCCATTACTGCTTTCCTCACTCTTTTGTTGACAATTATGGCTACTCCGTTTTTTCTGAGGTTTTCTTGCCCACAGTAGTAGCTGAATTCACCCATCCCTGTCCATTTTAACTCACTGATACCTAGGATTTCAATGCTTATTCTTTCCATCTCGTTTTTTTACCACTTCCAGTTTTCCTTGATTCATAGACCTCACATTCCATGTCCCTATGCAGTATTGTTCCCTGCAACACTGTATTTCTCCTCTCCCTTTCGTATCCCTCCCCCTTTTCAGATCTGCTATGCTGAGCATCCCCTTGTTTTGCCTTTTGTTTTGGTCCATAGGGTTCTTTTGGCAAACTTTGTGGCGTGCCTTGCCGGTCTCTACGCCCATAACAATAAACTCATACAAATAAACCAAGAATATGCCCAATTAAGTCAATTAAACATCCTGAAAACAACGGTGGCGGCAAAATAAATTATGGAAGGATGTAAGGTAGAGGAAAAAACAATATTAATTTAGGAACATCAAATTCCCAAATAAGTAAGTAAAATTGTCCAGTTCATTAAAACGAAAATTTGTTTCTGGCAGCTTATAGACAGAGGTAACAGAGAATTATAGGGTTTGGATGGATGCATCTTATATTATGCTGAGGCCAGGCCTAACAAAAATTGCATTTCCATACTGGCCATGCGGTTCCATTTCAGCCACTTTGGGTCTGTATCTTGCTTTCCCCTGGATGTGTTTTCTGAAGAAGAAGTACGTCACATTTGTATTTCCTGCACATGTCTGCAAGGAGGACACTCTTATTACTTGAAAGTCCCTCAGTATTTATTGTGATCATTGTTACAGTTGGTCTTGACAAAGGACTTTCTGGTGGATTCATTCTTCAGTTCCCTTGATTTGATCTGGTATATATATATATATATATATATATATATATATATATATATATATATATATATATATATATATATATATATATATATATATATCTATATATATCTATATATATCTATATATATATATATATATATATATATATATATATATATATACACACACACAAAATCTTTGTGTACTCCAATTCCCAAATGCCTCCTTAAATAATTCCATTGTGACTGCAGTGGCTCAAGAGGTTAAGACACTGATTGGAAGGCGGCAGGTCAGCAGTTCGATACCCGAGTACTGTATGACAGAATGAGCTCTCATCTTTGTCCCAGTGCCTGCCAACCTAGCAGTTTGAAAGCAAGAAATTGCAAGTAGATAAATAGGGACCACTTTGGTGAGAAGGTAAACAGCGTTCCGTGCTCTCCGGTGTCTAGTCATGCCTGCCACATGACCACAGAGACAATGCTGGCTCTTCGGCTTTGAAACAGAGATGAGCACTGCACCCTAGAGTCAGATACGACTGGCTTTCGAGCAAGGATGCCCTTTACCTTTACTAGCTAGGTTCTGGAAAATGAGCAGAAAACAGTCATGGGACAGGAGCCTATTCCTCAAAGCCAGCCCCACTGTTAAAAAAGACTATTCCCTTATGAATGTCTTGCACATTTCCCTTGGTATGGTCACCAAAGTCCCCCTGACTGGGAAAACCATGTTTGTTTATGCATCTGGGAGAGATACTGTAGATGTTTCTTTTATTACAGTCTGGATTCTCTTCTTCCTCACTGTCATGCAAAGGAATCCGTGTTCCTCTAGCAACAGTTGATATATTTTAAGGCCAAGAAGACAAGAGTCTCGGTAGATCAGAGGAAAAATCCATCTAATCCAGCATCCTGCTTCCCACAGCGGCCAACCAGATGCTTCTGGGAAACCCCTTGGAAGCATGCAAGCAAGAGCGCTGTCCTGATGGCATTTTTACTATCTTTCACAAGCAGATGCGGCTTAAGTCAGCAAATCAAAATTGAAAAAGCAGAGAACAAGAAATCCGAAATAATCACAGGCTTGATCTGATCCTTCTTTGGCAATTTATGCAGCTGTTTTAGAAAAAAAATAATCTTGAGTTATTTTATTAAATTATCTTGTTCCCCTATTTGAAATAAGAAGGCCATAAACTGCATTGAAAATTTATTGCTGGAAGGTGAACATTGAAGGAAACAAATAAAGAACAAAAGTTTGTAAAATGCACGAATGGCTTCAGAAGTACTGCCTGGCTGATATTTCCTATGCATATTAGTTTACCAAATAGAGCCAGAGCTGGGAAACTATGGTAAAATAATCCCACAGGCAGCACGGCAGAGATGCTGGTTATAGGATTCAGGGAACAGTTACTCATCATCATTCTCACCCTCATCATCATGTCATAAAATGTGATACTGTACCTCTCATCACTGGTGGTGGTTCAATTACAATCCATACATCAAAGTGTAATGATGTTACAGGTATTCTCCTGCAAGTATTTTCATGTATAAGCATGTTGTATTTTGCCATACATGGACTACATGGTGCTCACACCTATACCAATTTCAGACAGAGTTGAATGAAATTTCTCCACTCTTGGGTCATAACAGCCAAGGCATCCATTCAATTCCCAGAAGCCCTGATCAGCAGTTGTACTGACTAGGGCAGTGATGGCGAACCTTGGCACTCCAGATGTTCTTGAACTTCAATTCCCAGAAACCCTGATCAGCAGGAGTGCTGAGTTGGGCTTCTGGGTAATTGAAGTCCAAGAACACCTGGAGAGCCAAGTTTGCTGACCTTGGTCTAGACCAGTAGTTCCTAAGCTTGATCCATGGATCTTTCCTAAAAACTCAGTATCTAAAGCAGAGTTTCTGGACAACAGAACCAATATCAAGTTAGGAACTACTCGTCTAGACCACTGGAAATTTAGGAGGATGCCTACCACTTATTTAGACACCCACCAAAAATCCCCACCTTTTTCTGGAGATATTGTTCTGTTTCTTAATGATTACCAAAACCATTTCCCTTCTCTGTTTGCAAAGACAGCAATAGCAATTGTACTTACATACTGGACCATGAGGGGCTTAGTGGTTAAGACGCTGAACTTGATGACTGGAAGGTTGGCAGGTAAGCAGTTCGAGACATGAGTACTGCATGACGGAGTGAGCTCCTGTCTCTGTCCCAGCTCATGCCAAACTAGCAGTTCAAAAACAAGAAATTGCCAGTAGATAAATAGGGAACACTTCAGTGGGAAGGTAAACAGCATTCCGTGCACTCTGGTGTTGAGGCATGCCTGCCACATGTCCACGGATATGTCTGCAGACACAGACAGCACTGGCTCTTTGGCTATAAACAGAGATGAGCACTGAACCCTAGAGTCAGATACGAGTGGCTTTTGAGCAAGGGCAACCTTTAATTTTACCTTACTGTCCATTTGCCCTTGTAAGGTTCACAAGGTGATTAGCATTTTGCCCCCAACAAGCTGAGCATTCATTTTACCAACCTGTGAAGGATGTAAGGCTGAATCAAGCCTGAGCCTGTCAGGTTAGAACTCTGATTGTGAGCAGAGTTTTTGGCTATACTGTATCTTAACCACTGCGTCTGCACCACAAGGGCTCTTATCCACCTCTTCACCACTGGCACTGGGTCAACAATCCACAAGAATTTGAAACCAAGATGAGATCCTGATCTGATATAGGCACTACATTTTGCTTTTGGCCACATTGCCTTGCATTGTCTCAAGCTAACATGGCTCCTAAGAGCGGAGCCAAAACTGAGCGCACAACAGGCAGAAATAGATTCAGGACTGGTTTTTTCCCCCTTCACATTTAGCACACAGTGTGCACAATCCTTTGAAACAAATTGATTAAGATGTTTTGTACTCTTTACTTTCTGCTACCCTGACAAGAAGAGGCCTGCAATAATTATAAAAAAAGACTTCAGACGTGGAGGCTAACAAGCATATGCACACACTGGACTCTTCTCAGGACATCCTGTCAGCCATTGTCATCGTCCATGTTGTTATTAAAGGTAAAGGTCTCCCTTGTTCGACAGCCAGTCATGTTCGACTCTATGGGGTGGTGCCCATTTACAGCCAAAGAGCCAGCACTGTCATGTAGCAGACATGTCTAGCCTCCGAAGCACATGGAATGCTGTTACCTTTCCTGCCAAAGCTGTACCTATTTATCTACTTGCAATTTCTTGCTTTCGAACTGGTAAGTTGTTATTACAGGGGTACAGATTGCCTTTTAAGGAGAAATCTCCATCTTTCTTGTGCTCTAGTAATCCCGACAGCAGAGGGCCAAGGAACGGGTGAATAACATCATTGCATCCCACCGTGGTGTCATAGCAACACTCAGTGTTCTCAGTGTCCCAGCATGGAGAGATCATAGCAGCCTTGCAACATTTCTCTTGCAATTACATACATATATATGTTCCAAGGAGACAGGATTTGCCTGTCTACTTGTTTTTTTCTGTGTTTTTTTTTGCATTTGGCAAGGGGAGAAAGGACACCCATCCCTAATCCTAAGGCTGGGTCTTTCTTCTGACCAAATGAGTACATTGATAGACAAATAAATAAATAAATGTGGTATTTTGCCCAGTTATTTCCAAAGAGAAGGCAGGAAATGGTTTCTCACACTCTGATAGGAACTAACATCAACGAAATCAAGCAATGTACAGTAGTTAATTCTTTTTTGACTGTAGCAAATATTTGGATTCATAGGGCTATTTCCCTTTGAGAAAAACAAAACAAACTAACCACCATACCAAAATGCTAGCCCAGTGATCAGCTTTTTTGGATGGGACCTGAGTAGAAGTGCTATGGGGCCATTCAACAATTACATGATCCATTTTTGGGGGAAATTGCCCCCCTCCCCCCATGTAATCCGACTGTAATTTTTGCTTCGAAATCCCCCCTCCCTTTAAAATTACGTAATTCAGAGCTTTTTTTAATTGAAACTCTAATTTTTAGAGCTTTTCACTATTGGTGCCTAATGCAGAACGTATGTATCGGATGTCCGGCAAGTTCCGATAGTGTTCTTTTACTATCTTCTTTATAAGGATTATAAATTTCTGTCGGTTAGAAACAGACTGCACAAGCAATTCAATAGTCTCAAACCGGATCAAAATTCCCAGAGATCATTTTTAAAGCTAAAAAAGCGCCATGTTTCGAAACCCCAACAGCTCCAAGTGGATTACGTAATCTTTGACCTGACCCCCCGCCCCCCGTAATTTTCCGTAATTCAGATGCATAGCTGTCAAGTATCCCTTATTGGCCAGGAAAACCCCTTATTTTACCCTCTTTACCACCGTCATCCCTTATTAATTAGACTGCAATGCTCTATTGCCGCCATTGGAGGGCAGCACAGGATAAACATAGCTGTCAAGTATCCTGTATTTGCTGGGAAATTTCCCTTATTTCCAAATCCAAAACTTGACAGGTATGTTCAGATGGCAGACACACACACCCCCTTGAGGATCACGTAATTGTTGAATGGCCCCTGTAGCACTAAACTGTGACTAAAAGAACAAATCCCAGAATAAAATAAGCCACCCTGTTCAGAAAAGCAAAAACACACAGAAAGATGCAGGAAAGGGAATCAGGTCAAGGCTTAGACTTGATGGTGTACCTTTCCCTTGGCAGGGAAATATTGGATATCAGCGACAAATAGTGTTTTTATAAGAGTAAAAGACTCTGTCTGGACAAGTTCTGCATGCGGTGAGTGGGAAGAAGAAGCACAGAGTGTGTCCAGCAGAAGGAAAATGACCTGCTTTAGGAGAGGTATGTCAGGGTATTCTGCTAGAAGAAAGAAGGGATTAGGTTTGGAGGAAAGGAATGTGATCTCATTGGGGGTTTTTTTTTAAAGCAATGCTGGCTATCATCATCAAGACAGAGTTATAAAAACAAGAAAATTCTGCTTGGCAGATTCTTGCCTAAAGCAAACAAGTCAACTTTACAAGGAGCAGTCATTGGTCTCTCCTCAAGGGTTCCTGCGTTACCCCAAAATAGGAAGACACTCACAGAAATAATATATTCTCCAATGAAAGACAAGCTAAGCTTTGAGGACTGATTCCACAAAAGGCCAGGATATAATTTAAGAGAAAGTTCCAAGTTACTCATGATGCCATTGTACCTGCTCTTGAACTACATCTCTGAACCTAAAGGAGAAAAGGACTTCCACAGTTCATCTTCTCTGACTTATTTTGTCCAGGAATACTAGTGTAGTAGAGTGGAGTGGAATATTAGTGAACTGAAGCAGATCTGACTTCCCAATTCTCTCTTGAATGCTTCCAGGGTTGGAGCGCTCACCACCTCTCAGGGCAGTTGGTTCCACGGTCGTACTACTCTAACTGTTGAGATGTTTTTCCTAATAGGTAAAGGTAAAGGTTTCGCTTGCTCGAAAGCCAGTCGTATCCGACTCTACGGTTCAGTGCTCATCTCTGTTTCAAAGCCGAAGAGCCAGCGCTGTCTGCTTCTGCAGACGTTTCCGTGGTCATGTGGCAGGCATGACTAGACACTGGAGCACACGGAACGCTGTTTACCTTCCCACCAAAGTGGTCCCTATTTATCTACTTTCAATTTCTTGCTTTCGAACTGCTAGGTTGGCAGGAGCTGGGACAAAGACGGGAGCTCATTCCGTCCTGCAGTACTCGGGAATCAAACTGCTGACCTTCCGCCTCCCAGTCAGTGGCTTAGCTATATCTGGCTCCCTGTAGTTGCATTTATGGCAGTGTTTCACGCACACATGGACACATTTTACTTCCACTTCTGGAATGGCACTGCAGGTCAGATCCGGCCCACAGGCTGTAGTTTGGGCACCCCTGCTTTAGATTATAAAAGGAGCCATGCTTAGTGGTTAGGATGCTGAACTTTGATGACTGGGAGGTCGGCAGGTCAGCAATTTGAGACCCAAGTGCTGCATGATGTCATGAGCTTCCGTCTCTGCCCTAGTTCCTGCCAACCTAGCAGTTCGAAAGCAAGAAATTGCAAATTGATAATTAGGTACCACTTCAGTGGGAAGATAAACAGCGTTCAGTGGGCATGCCTGTCACATGTCCACAGAAACGTTTGCAGACACAGACAATGTTTTTTTTTTTACTATAACTAGAGATGAGCACTGAACCCTAGAATTGGATACGACTGGCTTTCGAGCAAGGGTGACCTTTACCTTTACCTTTACCTTACAGCATAAGGAAAAACATGGTAGATATCATGGGAATTCAAGGAGCAATTTTACTTCTTTGAATTACTTTACATATATGCAGTAATGTTATTACTTTAATAGTCTTGTAAGTCGAGAAAGGCTAGCTTTGAATTAAGAATGCGACATTGGTAGCAACATTCCAGCAGCACATTCCATAGATGGGACGTCACCTGGGGCATCTGTTAGTAAATACACAAAGCTCCGGGAACATGCGCGGTTGGCATGAGAAAAGGAATGGACAAAGGTAATTCAAGTTCATTCAAGCTGACTGACAGTCGGAAACCTTTTAACAAGAGGGGAGGGAGTTCCTAGGGAAGGAACACTTTCACCCACAACATTACACCTTTAAACTCTCAGGTCAAGGGGAGAAAGGTAAAGGGACAACCAAGAGGAAAGTGCAAGTTCTCACATAAATGCAATTCCAAGAGGGAGCGGAGTGAGTTAGATATTGTATATAAAGTAAACCCTAGAAATTGGTAGCTTAAAAAGAGAGAGGAACACCAGAAGATCTTGTCGAACATCTGATGAGGAACCCATAGGATATGGGGCCGTCAGGCCATTGGCTGCAGATTGCCAGGAATCTCGCCAGGCTGAAATAAGACTTTGCCGAAAATCCAACTTCGGTGGAAAAGTCTACGTCTCTGAGGAAGAATGCATCCTTTTAAAGAAAAGTTAGCAATTCTTATTTTCTTTAGATTGTTTGAGTAATAGTGTAGAATTAGGAGACCCGCCTTGGGTTAAGTAGTGTAGATTAGGGATGAGTCTTTTAGTTATATTTATCTCTTGGATTATTGCCTACATGTTGAAATGAGCGCACAAAATGGATTATTTCAATACTTCTACAATAAACTACTGAAAGATAGTCAATGCTTCGTCCTTGGATCCAGAGAAGGAAGGAGGGAGTAGCGGTGTGCTTTTTCATCAATCAAAATGGAAGGAGTCCTGGGGGTAGCAGGTTTGCTAGTGTTTCCCACAAAGACAGAGAAACACGGGGCTGGGGACCACAGAAGGGTAGGTTTGGCTGGATGTTCAAAGACTTTCGGCCCGGACCGTAGATAACCGGGGTGAAGAGCCACATTTATGTGGGAGTGCGCACTCTCATCAGGGCCAAGGCCTGGGAATAAACATCTGCCATGTGTTCCAGCATAAGAAGAGCTGTGTGGCAGATTCCCAAGGTTGCATCCATGCCTTTCCTGGTGCCAGGTGGACAGTAAGGACTGATCATCAAACACTTGAGCATCCCGTGACCCATTGGGGGTGAGTTGGGACCCGTAAGCCCCCCTGAAAGGCGGTCCCCGGTCCCCAACAGTAGATCTCTAGTAATTTTGAGCTGCCCCATTCTGAGATCTTCTCCCATGTTCATGAACTTGTTCGGTAAAGAAGTCCAAAAGAGAATGCAATAGAATCTGTCTTTTAATTCCCTAAAAAATGAGCCAGTCCCAATGAAGGTCTGTTTCTGCTTTCATCTCCTTGTTTACACTGAGCTGGTTTCAACAGCCAGGCTACTCCACCTCCATCTTCCAAACCACATTCATTCCCCACTGAGATGGATATTCACTGCTGGATGGACTACTGTGCCCCGGAGCAACTCATTATCTGAGAAAATGAGCCGAAAAATCATCTGTGACTGTTGTTCCCAACTCATCTTGTTGAGTCCTACAATAACACCCTTGTGACATAGATTAAACATGATGACTAATCAGCAGAGTGTCCACTCTTTGTTAGGCAATTTATTTTTATATTGACACATTGCACTTTTGCACATTTTCTGGGCTGATGGGCACCAGGGTTTTCCTGCCTTGGGTAAAGGGCCGATTGTCCCTCATGCCATGTACTGAAGTCAACACAACTGGCAGTCAAACCTTCCTTCAATGCTGACAACAGCACCACATAGTCAGGTGCCCCCTCGGCCAGTTGGCAACTTTGAGGATACTGTATGCTCACAATGCTGTCTCCTGCCCTTTCCACTGCTGGCTGAAGTTTGCTTGCCTCAGATGGCTACGTCCCTCTGCATCATCTTTTGTGCTGAAAAATACCAGGGGAATTGCAGATCTGCAGGAAGAAAAAGGATATAAAACATTGTCCAACCATGTGTGTCTGTATAGTAAATGGTTGTTAAAAGGTAAAGGCAAAGATCACACATGCTCGAAAGCCAGTCGCATTGGCCTCTGAGGGGTGCTAGTCATCTCTGTTTACTGTCTGTGTCTGCAGATATTTCTGTGGTCATGTGGCAGGCATGACTAAACACCTGAGCGCACAAAACCTTTCCTGCTAAAAATGTACCTATTTAGGTAAAGGTCACCCTTGCTCAAAAGCCAGTCATATCCAACTCTAGGGTGCAGTGCTCATATCCATTTACAGCCAAAGAGACAGCACTGTCTGCATCTGCAGATGTTCCCGTGGTCATGTGGCAGGCATGACTAAACGCCATAGTGCATAGAATGCTGTTTCCTTCCCACATGAGTGGTGCCAATTTATCTACTTGCAATTTTATGCTTTCGAAGTGCTAAGTTGGCAGGAGCTGGGACAGAGACGGGGACTTACTCTGTCAAGCAGCACCCAGGACTTGCACTACTGACCTTCCCACTTTCCAGTGGTCAAGTTCAGTGTCTTGACCACTAAGCCGCAGCAGTCCTTTTGGGTACTTGCAAATTATTGGAATTGGGGTGGGGTACACTGTGGCTACTTAAATGTAAAGGTCCAGTGAGGCAGAATGAGTTATCAAGCCTCAGATTAGTAGCAAGCCAAAATGGTAGAGAGGCTGGAATAATTAAAATACTGGGCTGGGGTGTGGAAGATTTGGCTCCAAGGCCTCACTGAGACATGAACTTCACTGGGCATCCTTAGGCTTCACACTCCCTATTTCATTTCTTGTCCACCTACTGTGAGGAGACTACAATTTGCCCCCAACACGCTGGGTACTCATTTTACTGACCTTGGAAGAATGGAAGGCTGAGTCAATCTTGGCCTCTTGGGATTGAACTCAGGTCATGAACACAGTTTTGACTGGGTTCTTGCTAGCCTCTTGTTAACACAGCCGCTCAGCAACCTAAGGAGGGGCAACAATGTCACACACACACACACATATATAATATTGGCATCCTGGGGCGGGGTGGGGGCAGGCAGTTAGCTCAGGGGGGGGGGCTGGTCCCCCTGGCCACCCTCTGGCTACGGCCCCGGTCCCAGCTCCTGCCAACCTAGCAGTTCGAAATTGCAAGTAGATAAATAGAGACCACTTTGGTGGGTGGGTGGGGATCTTGGGGACATGAAAGGAGCCTTATCAGGGTGTCCCTTGAGTGGAGTTTCTCCAGCAAAAATCCTTTCAACCCAGAATAATTTTGGACACATTATTATTAGCCCTGGTGGCGCAGTGGTTAAACTGCTGTACTGCAACCAAAATGGAGTGACCGTGATCCAATCCTTCTGAGGTCGGTAAAATTGAGTATCCAGAATATTTGGGGCAAAATGCTAATTGACTTGTGAAACGGCCAGGTAGTGCACTAAGCGCGCTATATACAGGTGAAACTCAGAAAATTAGAATATCGTACAAATGTTCATTCATTTCACTTAAAAGGTGAAACAAATATATGAGATAGACTCACTACACGCAAAGCGAGAGATGTCATATCTTAATTCATTATAACTGTGATGATCATGGCATACAGCGTACACGAGATTATGTGGTGATTATGGGGTATATGGGATGGGGGGGTTGGGCTTTTCATAAACTGTAAGACATAAGCATCAATATTATAACAAAGTAAGGCTTGAACTATCTTGCTTTGCATGTAATGAGTCTACCTCTGTTATGTAAAATCTCATATATTTGTTTCACCTTTTCAGTTGCATTACTGAACTGAATGCACGATATTCTAATTTTCCAAGTTTCACCTGTAAGTGTAATTGCTGTTGCTATTGGGAAGAATGGATGGTTCTCAGCTGAGCTGGGGGAAATCCATTGATACAGTATATTGGACTACAACTGGAACTTTTGGGTGGAAGTGGAGAGGGGAGTGGATCCTGGAAGGTGCAGCCCCAAACAAGACTCTCCCTGGGTCCTGCCAGCCAGCAGTTGCCCCATAGCAAGCCCCATGAGCCCACTGGCTTGCCAGTGGTGGGGGATGACGGGCTTTGGAGTGTTCCCCCTTCTTGCTTTGGATGGCAGTGGGGATGGTAAGGAAAAGAGGTTGCCTGTATTGTGGGCTCAAAATCCCACTAATAATAATTTCAGTGGGAAGGTAACAGCGCTCCGTGCGCTCCGGTGTCTAGTCATGCCTGCTACATGACCACGGAAACTTCTGCAGAAGTCAGCGCTGGGTCTTTGGCTTTGAAACAGACATGAGCACTGAACCCTAGAGTCAGATACGACTGGCTTTTGAGCAAGGGAAACCTTTAGTAAAGGTAAAGATTTCGCTTGCTCGAAAGCCAGTCGTATACTCTAGGGTGCAGTGCTCATCTCTGTTTCTAAGCCGAAGAGCCAGTGTTGTCTGCTTCTGCAGACGTTTCCGTGGTCATGTGGGAGGCATGACTAGACACCAGAGCGCACGGAACGCTGTTACCTTCCCACCGAAGTGGTCCCTATTTATCTACTTGCAATTTCTTGCTTTCGAACTCCTAGGTTGGCAGGAGCTGGGACGAAGACGGGAGCTCATTTCCGTCCTGCAGTACTCGGGAATCGAACTGCTGACCTTCCACTTCCCAGTCAGCGTCTTAGCAACTTGAGCCACTGCAGTCCCTTTACCTTTTACCTTTTCATGTCCCCAAGATTTCTTTCCCACTGAAGTGGTCCCTTACCATAAGAACAGCCTTGCTGGAACAGGCCACAGGAGCCCATCCAGTCCAGCATTCTGTCTCACACAGTGGCTCACCATTGGCTTTAGGGTACTATTCCCAAGGAGATGCCTTCACCTGCTTAGGATTCCCTGGAAATGGCATTGAGAGATATCCTGCCTATCTCTCCAACCCGGAGGTTGTCCTTAAGTATCCATAATTATAGCCATTGATACCCTTGTCCTCCATGAACTTGTCTAATCCTTTCTTAAAGCTGTCAAGACTGACAGCTGTCACCACTTCTTCTGGCAGGGAGTTCCATAGACCAGTAATCCTCTGGGTGAAAAAGTACTTTCTCTTATTTGTTTGAGAACGAGTACCCAAAAGTTTCATGGAGTGCCCCCTAGTTCTAGTCTTATGTGATAGGGAAAGTATTTATCTACTTGCAATTTCTTGCTTTCGAACGGCTAGCTTGGCAGGAGCTGGGGGACAGAGACGGGCACTCACACGGTCATGCAGGACCCGGGTCTCGAACTGCCGACTAGCCGGCCTTCCAGCTAACAAAGGCGAGCCTCTTCACCACTGAGCCCCTAAAACCCCACTGAGACGGGGACGTTTAAACGTCCGAGGAGGTCCTGGGGGGGGGGGGGATGATCTCCTCCCCCGACGGGAGAGGCAGCCGTGCGAGGAAAGCTCCTCGGTCGGGACGCCCCCGCTGCCCCCCCCCCCTGGGGCGCCGTCGGTTGAGGGCCGGGAGGCGGAGAGGGAGCCCTGCTCCGGGACCGGACAGACGGGGCGCGTCCCCTCCCTCCGGCCCGGATGCCCTGCTGTGCCTTTAAGGGCTCCTCCTTTAGGCGATGCCCGTCGAAGGGGGAGGGCGCCGGTCGCCTGGGCGGCTTCAGTCTGCCCGGGAGCATGGGTCGGCCGGCTGAGCCCGGAGCGGCGACCCCGAGTCCTCCTGCGCGCGTGGAGGAGGCACGATCGTGGCGTCGGGCTGCCCCGTCGGAGTAAGGCCGTCGGAAGGAGCTCTCGCTTCTCGCGGCAGAGCGGTGCGCGCCCGCTCGTCCGAGCTGCCATGGCTCCTCCGTGGCCCCCCAATGGGACGTGGTGGGGATCATCGGGGGACCCGACGGCTTCGGACGGCAACGGCAGCGACTGTTCCTGGGCGGTGGCTAGCCTCAGCCGGCAGGGGGCGCTAGGTGCTGCCCTCTGCCTGGCGGTGCTGGTGACGGTGGGGGGCAACCTGCTGGTGATCGTGGCCATCGCCAAGACCCCGCGCCTCCAGACCATGACCAACGTCTTCATCACCTCGCTGGCCTGCGCCGACCTCATCATGGGCTTGCTGGTGGTGCCCCCGGGGGCCACGCTGGTGCTGAGTGGCCGCTGGCCCTTCGGCACCACCGTCTGCGAGCTGTGGACCTCCCTGGATGTGCTGTGCGTGACGGCCAGCATCGAGACCTTGTGCGCCATCGCCGTGGACCGCTACCTGGCCATCACGGCCCCTCTGCAGTATGAGGTACTGGTGACCAAGGGCAGGGCCCGTGGGGTGGTATGCTTGGTGTGGGCCATCGCCGCCTTCATCTCCTTCTTGCCCATCATGAACCACTGGTGGCGGGATGGGGCCGATGAGGAAGCCCTGCGTTGTTACCAGGACCCCCAGTGCTGCGACTTTGTCACCAACATGCCCTACGCCATCCTGTCCTCCATCATCTCCTTCTACGTCCCACTCTTGGTTATGATCTTTGTTTATGCCCGGGTCTTTGTCGTGGCCACCCGGCAGCTCCATGTCATCGAGAAGGACAAAGGGAGGTTCCTCCAAGAAGCCTCCAAAGGAGTCCGTCGGAGGAGACCTTCCCGTGTGTTGGTGGCCATCAAGGAACACAAGGCCCTCAAGACATTGGGCATAATTATGGGCATCTTCACCCTCTGTTGGCTGCCCTTTTTTGTGACCAACATCATCAATGTCTTTGCCCGTTCTTTTGTCCCTGACCAACTCTTCCGCTTCTTCAACTGGCTGGGCTATGTGAACTCAGCCTTCAACCCCATCATCTACTGCCGCAGCCCCGACTTCAGGTGTGCCTTCAAGAAACTGCTGTGTTGTCCTCGGAGCGCCGACCGGCGGCTGCATGCCATTTCCAAGGACCTGCGCCGGCATCCCTGTGCCTTCAGCCCCAAGACTTTGTCAGACAAGAAGAGTGCCCCCATTGCTGCCATGCCCAAAGAGGAGGAGGAAGAAGAAGAAGAGGAGGAAGATCTGGGCACCAACAGCACCAGCAGTGGCTCCAGCAACAGGACTAGAGAGACAAAGCTCTCGTACCTCACCAGCAACGGACATGCTCCGGTGCAGCGCCCTCTCGGGGAGGCCCCGCTCCAAGGCACTCAGATCACCTTGTGCCCACCACTGGAAGAGTAGGTGTCAAGAGAGAGGCACCCGATGTATAATGGCAGGGAAACCCAATGTGGTACATCTTAACTATTCCAGCTGCCTGTTGTGTATGCGTGTGGGGTGTATGTGTTCACTCTTTTGTGTCAATGCACCACTCGGTGCACTTCTGGTCATCCCAAGTAGGCTAAGTGTAGCCCTCCAAGTATTGTTACACTACAATTCCCATCATCCCTTGCCAACATAGCCAGTGGTGAAGTTAGGTGGATGTTGCAGTTCGTTAACAATCTGGAGGTCTGCCACTTGTCCACAACTGTTGTATGCCTTTACCTGCAATAAGACACACCGTGCTCACTCCTTAGTCAACATCATGAAAATAGGATTGCAAAAGCCACCATACTGATATTAATGCTCAGAGAGGCAATGTGGTGTAGTGGTGAGAGTGTTGATCTGGGACTTGGGAGATCCAAGATCTACTCACTACTTGGCTTTGGATTTTACTAGGAAATCTAGAGTTAGTCAGTCTGTCTGCCTGCATTGCAGGGAAGTTGTAAGGATGAAGGGAAGAGGAGGAGAGCCATAAGCTCTTTTTTAGACGATAGATGGACTGTGAAGGTGGCAATGCGTAAATTGGGGTCTGGCCCATGGTGCAAAATCATCCAGCCCACACCACCTGCGCCGCTCCCGGAAGCGGAAGTAAAACATGCCCACGCGTGTGAAAAACACTACTGTAAATGCACCTGTGGCTTTCGTAAACGTGTTTACAATAGCCGCAGGTGCATTTACGGCGGCACATTGCACATGCACGGGTACATTTTACTTCCAGTGGGAAGAACCACTTGACTGGCCCGTGGCGCAAAATGTTTGGGCACCCCTGGCGTAAATGAACAGCCGCCACCTTACTCCATGGAGGGTAGGAGACATGGATCAGTGATGGAGCTCATCTTTTGTGCACAGAAAATCCCAGGTTCTGTTCTGCTTCTCTGGGTGCTGAAGCAGAGGCTAGTAAATACCTCCTGGAAATAAATTGTACATGCATGTGCTTGAGTAATTGCATTAGTGCAAAGGGCTGTAGAGAAGTGAGGTGATCCTAGCTCCAAAGTTTCACTGAGTACAGCCAACAGACAGGAACAATGAGGGAGTTGGGCGGAACCTCCATACAATACAAAATAATGTACAGGAAGGATTGGCAAGTTTAAATCCAGCTTTCCAACAGTATAATAATTTCGTGCCAGAAATTATTCTGGGTTGAAAGGATTTTTTTTTTTTTGCAGAAGATCCTCTCAGGGAATGCCCAACTGAGGCTCCTTTCACGTCCCCAAGAGCTGGGACAGAGACGGATGCTCAATCCATCATGCAGTACCCAGATCTTGAACTGCCAACTTGCCAGCCTTCCAGCTAACAAGGCGAGGTTCTTAACCACTGAGCCCCTGCAGCCCCTTTTCCAACAGTCTGCCCTTATGATGTTCTGGACTCCACTTCCCATCAGCCACATAGCCAATATTAGTATGGTTGTTGGGAATTAGAAGCCAAAACTTCTGAAGGGTGTTGTGGTGAGGATGGATGGTTTAATTCAACGGAGTGGTGACCCTTCAGAAGTTACTAAGGCATTATTTCCATCCTTTGGTTATTCTGGATGGCTAATGGGGACCGGAATTTGGAATACCCAAAGAATCACAGGATCTCCAGCTCTTGTTTGAATAGACTGGTTTCTCCTGATTGTGATTATGACTTTGCTCATTGGTGTTTCCTGTTGTTTGGCTGTTCTTGTATTCTTTTAAAACCATCCTGGTCCTGATCACCCTATGCTCGAAAGCCAGTCATTTCCAACTCTAGGGTCCAGTGCCCATCTCCATTTATAGCCAAAGAGCCAGAACTGTCTGCGTTGGCAGATCTCTGTGGACATGTGGCAGGCATGACTAAACACAGAACACGTTTACCTTCTCACCGAAGTTGTACCTATTTATTTACTTGCAATTTCTTGCTTTCAAACTGCAGGTTAGCAGGAGCTGGGCGGAGATGGGAGCTCACTCAGTCATGCAGCACTCAGGTCTCAAACTGCTGACCTTCTAGTCACGTTCAGTGTCTTAACCACTAAGCCTCTGCATTATTAACAGATAATTGCATTTAAATTTCTGAACCTTTAAAGATCTGATGGAAGGGAAGAAAGAAGGGAATGTAAGGGGGAACTAAGAGAATAGATCTGCATCTCGTACACAACTGCATGTATAAACCTCAGGTCCATCTCATGAAAGTAGGGGCTACGGTGGCTTGCCTTGTCATCTGGAAGGCCGGCAAGTCAGCAGTTCAAAACCTGGGTACTGCAGGATATAATGAGCGCCTGCTTCTGTCCCAGCCCCTGCCAACCTAGCAGTTTGAAAGCAAGAAATTGCAAGAAGATAAATAGAGACCACTTTGGTGGGAAAAGATCTTGGGGACATGAAAGGAGCTTCATTTGGGCGTCCCCTGAGCAGAGTTTCTCCAGCAAAAATCCTTTCAACACAGAATAAATTCTGACACAAAATTATTATTACCTCATGAAAAGGGGAAAAACTATAGAGGGAGGGGAAAAGGTGTACAGTAAAACCCCTATTTACGTAAAAATTCTGTTCTGTAGGCTTTTATGTAAATTGGTTCTTTAGTAGACTTGAAGCAAACCCATAGGAAAAATGAATTTTTTACTTAACTCAAAGTAAACCCATAGGAAAATGATATTTATGTAAATCAAAGCAACCCCATAGGAAAAATGAATTTTTTATGCAACTCGAAGCAAACCCATAGGAAATTGTGTTATGTAAATCAGGACATTTATGGGTTTAGTGCAAAAATCATTATGTAAGTCGAATTTTATGTAACTCGAGGCATATATAGGTCAGGATCGTACTGTACTTGGAAAAATCTATGGTTTGGGACATCAATTCCAGAAGCCCCAGGTGAATTCTGAGTGTTGCAGTCCCAAATAGGAAATGTTCAAAGCTCTAGTCTGGATGCAATTAGTATTTTCCTCGCTAGCCATCCCCCACAATTTCATGGCAGGTTTCTACTTGCAGGTGTGCAAGATAACTGGACAAAAGGGACAAATGAGATCTTAGAGAATGCTAGATCTGAAACCATTAGAGTTTAAATAGTTTAGCATGTAAGCCTTCATACAAAGATGAACAGCAAAGAGGGGGCTGCCTGCTATTTCACTGCTACCGAAGAAATGAAAACTGGATTTATATTTGCTGCTGCTTGGTTTTGAATGGTGTGTAGCAGAGACTCTCTAGGTTTCTCTTGGTATGATACAGCTGCTTATCCTCCTCTCAATCCATAATTCCTGGAAAGTTGGGTAAAAACTCACCCATGGATGTTTCTAAGGCTACAATTAGACATGAAAAACAAAATCAAGATTTACATGAGGGTTTTTTGAGTCCAACGTGAACTCCTTCCACATGCATTACATATTAATACTTGGGTTCACACAAACCATAATTTTCTGATATATTTCATTGTTTAAGTATTAATTTTTATATTTATATTAAATATTTATTTGTAAGTTGGGATGATGTGGTTGAGCAAGTGGAGAGAAGATCTATGGTAGGGATTCTCAACCTGTGGCCCACGGCGCCATTTCATGTGCCCCCCACACTGCCTCCACCACAGCAGGAAGTGTCATGTGGTGGAGGAAGGGCAAAAAGGCCATCCAGCCCCTGAAGCTGTCTGAGGGAGCGTGACCCAACCCCCGGCTTGAAAAGGTTGGGAACCCCTGTTCTACTTGAAGCAGGGTTATTTTTTGCTTGTTTGTTTCTATATTGCTTTTCGGAAGTGATTGGTCCTCAGCCCAATGGATTGGCAAATGCAATTTCTTGCCTCTTTGCGCACAAGACACGAAAACATGCCTGGGCCATTTGTTTGTGCCATTGAGAGTTTGCATGGAAAGAGATCGAGAGGCAAAATATGTGTCATTGGAAGAATAGGTTCATCCATTGTTAATCTGACAAGCCTCCAGATATTTGAAAATCATTGTCTGGCTTCCCATTCATCTTCTCCCATACAAACTCAACGTCCTTGACCTTTTAAAACATTCCTCATGGGTCAGTTTGCAGGAGAATTTCCATAAATCTAATCTGGAGCTGTGCAGTTTTCTTCAGCATGCAACACCTTCGACTAATTTGTGATGGAAAGATTCCATTAGTCTCGGTGGTTTGCATGAGTATTTGCTGAAATACCCCCCACATCTCCAGCTATATCCCTGCCTGATGGGTACAATAACATATGATGCTGTGCTCTACTGTTGCCCATGTCCACTGACTCATATCGGTAAAATACCACTTGAAGAGACACTTCATCTGTGTTTGTATAGCCATGCTGAACTGGCTTCGTTTTCTTTACAACCTTGTGCCAAATCACAAATAATAGGAAGCAAAAGACTGAAATGGTGGGAAATCGTTGTCCAACTGTGTGTTTGAACTACTCTGAATGATACTTGGGAATTGAGAAGAACAACAACGAGAGTTTCTAATATCAATTGCCCCATAGAAACAAGACCAGGTCTTTTAGAATGCTGACATTTACGGGAAAGTTTGGATGAAGACAACAACTGCAAAACATTTTTCTAGACACAACGGCCAAAATTCTGGGGTACACAGAAAGAGCCTTCTCGAAGATTGTGGTACTGTATTTTTCAACCACAGTCAGGTGTACCCTGGTAATGGCGACCTTATGTTGCCAGCTAATCTTTCTCACACTAGGTCAGGCGAAAGGAACTGCAGAATGAACTCACCGGAAGGTGCCTTCATTTGGCAGTTTCATGTCTGCCCTAGAAACAGAAGAAGACGAAGAAGATTCAGAATTCCCTAGTATAGCCAGTGATGGATTCTAGGAGACGTAGTCTCCAAAATATTTTTCGCATTTCTGCTTTGGGACCAAAGTTATACTTTCTCACAGTTCCCTGTTACCACAATTCTCCCATAGGAGCCCTAACCATACATACCATAAGATCAAAGACAAATACATAATTAGCCATATCCTGTCTTTTCTCCTATGAGTTCATGGCTCCATATTGAACTTTCACAGCAACCTTGTGAGGCAGAGCAGCTGATGCTTGGCCTAAGAGTGACCCATCACTGACCCATTCACCAGTAGGAAACACATTCCCCTTTGCTCCTATGTCCATCTGTCCTCCTCAAATGAGAAAACATTGAAAGGAACAAGGAGGGAGAGCCCTCCCCCATTATTTTTGTTTGCTTGGTCTCGTCCATGAGATAATTATAATCTCGTGTCAGAAATTACTCTGGGTTGAAAGGATTTTTGTGGAAGAAATTCCACACAGGGGATGCCCAAATAAGGCTCCTTTCACGTCCCCAAGAGCTGGAACAGAGACGGGTGCTCAATTTGTCATGCAGTATCCAGGTCTCGAACTGCCGACTTGCCAGCCTTCTAGCTAACAAGGTGAGCTTCTTAACCACTGAGCCACCACAGCCCCTGAAATGATACAGACTGAGGCCCAGAGGTAGTGGGCAGGAATCACCAGGCAGCAGTAGCATTAATGAAAAGGGCAGCCATACTCAAAAGGGGTGGTGGGACGGAAGTTGGCACAACCTTTGATATTGATCTGCTACTCATAGACTTTGTACGACTTTATCAATTGGAGATTTCCCCTTCCTTGTGTACAAAGATATGTTTCCTTCCAACAGCTATTGCCCTCTTTTAGGGCCTGTAATGGGAGAAATACCTTTCAACTGGTAAGGTAAAAGTCTCTCTTGCTCAAACTCCAGTCATATCCAACTCTAGAGCAGGGGTGCCCAAACTATGGCCCATGGGCTGGATCCAGCCCCTGACACCAATTCATTCGGCCTGTGCCATCCTTGTTGCTCCCGGAAGCGGAAATAAAACGCGCCTGTACAGGCACGTTTTACTTCCACTTCCAGGAGTGAAGAGGGTGGCACGGGCTGGATGAATTGGCATCAGGGACTGAATTTGGCCTACGGGCCGTTGTTTGGGTACCCCTAGTTAAAGCAGAGAAAATGGCAGCTTAAAATCTATCTCATTCTGTTGCAAAACAGATTGCAAGGCACATTATGCTTCCGGTGGGAGGAACCACCTGACTGGCCCACTGAACCACGTGGCCGGCCCATGGCCTGAAAAGTTTGGGCACCCCTGCTCTAGAGAGTGGTGGCCATCTCCGTTTACAGCCAAAGAACCAGTGCTATCTGCATCTGCAGATATTTCCATGGTCATGTGGAAGGTATGACTAGACGCCAGAGCACTCAGAATGCTGTGACCTTCCTACATAAGTGGTGGTGGGAAGAAGAAGAAAGGGTACAGACGTTCACATATCTTCTCCTGCCTTATTCATGGTGCATGAATAAGCATTTTTCTGAATCAAAATTTCTCTTGTTTCCTCCTAGATGGATTTTGCTTTCGTTGGTTTGATATCTTTGTTTTTAGCAGACAAGAGAAAACTCGCTTCATTTTCCTCCAATGAAAAATCTGTCTAGGCACTCAGAAGAACCAGTTTTAAAATTGATTCACACACTTGTTTATAGATTTCTTTCTTTCTCTCTCTCTCTCTCCTCTGCGTTTCTTTGCCATAATGAAATTTAAGCCTGGATTGATTTGTCCGTGACAGGCTAAATTGTTGTGTTTTTTGGCTTAGGACTCATAACCAAACTCATTACAAATCTCTCCCCCCCCCCCCCCTTTCATTTCAGGACTACAACCTACTTTTGCCAAGAAAGGTCAGCTCCTCAGAGTGAAAGTTGGCTCCCACCAAATAACAGTACCTGAGCACATGATCTAGGTGAAGATTTTTGACTTTCAAGAAGAAAAGCAAACTCCCTTTTCTACAACAATTTATCTCTTTAGTTGCAGGGGTTCCCAACCTTTTCAAGTTGGGCGCCAGGTCATGTTCTTTCAGTCAGTTTTGAGGACTGGACGGCCAGTTTGCCCTGTCTGCATGATGGAGATGACCATTTTGTCCCAACAGCTTCAAAGGGGGAGCAATTTTGTTTCTCAAATGCCCTTGGAGGGGTCGGGTGGGGGGCACATGAAATGGCACCATGGGCCAGGTCTGGCCCACAGGCCTTAGGTTGGGAACCCCTGCTTTAGTATTTCAAACTAAGGGCAAAAGTGTTGTGTCCAGCACGGATAATCTGGAAATTGTTGTTTAATTTGAGAAATGACAGAATGGCAATACCGTTGACATTAATTTATCGTTTCAATAAGGCAGGGCTGAGGAACCTTAGGTGCTGGGTCTTAATTCAGCCCATGGGAGGACACAGTTGGCCACACTAAGGTTGCAGTCATTGTACAGATCTTAGAAGTGACATTATGCCTTTTAACTGTGCTGTTTGTTGTTTATTTTCTGGAAATACTCGGTGTTATGGACTGTTTTATCATGGAACTACATCAAAGGGAATTCAAATTCTTCATCCAGAAGTCTAGTGGTAAACCACTAGTATTGATGATGTGAACTCAGGTATTTTGAAACAACACATACTTTGATCCCCTTCCTTAACATAGTACCTTTAACACATTGTAATGGTTATAAAATGGTAAACCTAGAGCCATGATGGCAAGCTTTGGCACTCCAGGTGTTCTTGGCCTTCCATTACCAGAAGCCCAAGTCAGCACTCCTGCTGATCAAGACTTCTAGGAATTGAAGTTCAAGAACACCTGGAGTGCCAAGGTTCACTATCACTGGCCTAGAGGGCAGGAGGTTATTGCTTTCCAGATGTTGTTAGACTGCAACTCCCAGCAATCCCTGTTTGGTTAGCCAATGGCAAGGGATGCTGGGCGTTGCAATTGGACAACATTGGGAGAGTCACAAACTCTCCATCTATAATTAGAAGCTTTTCAGCCTGTTTATGTGGCTTAAACATAAAAGGACAGGAGTCGCCCATCCCCATTTGCAATCCTGTTGCACCAAGGAAGGGCCATAGCTCAGTGACCCTGCAAATGGAAGGAGCTGGTATATTTTAGTGATTTAAATATCCTGGTTGCACAGCTGGGGCGGCAAATTTGCATCCCCACTGTTCCTCCCAGGAGAAAGGCCAGCCAAATTTACTCTGTCACCATACAAGCTACATGTTTGTCCCAAAATACTACCAGGAAGAGGGACTGGGCAACTACCTCTGAGTGATTTACATCTAGAAAAGCCTAGGAGGGCTGTCATAATTAAGGCTTGACTTGCTGCCACAAAACTAATGGATTTAGAAAAGCTACACCCATCCGGTATCTGTCATGCTGTTGCTGAAATGAGGAATCCAGGAAATGTTCATTCTAGTAGCGGTGGCCAGGATCCTGTTGCACAGCTCTGCAGCCATAGTAGGAGTGTTGTCATCAACAGCAGGAGATTGTTGGTAATTAAAGAGTCACTGCTTTGATTCAGGTTGTGTGTGACTTATGCACAATGAAGCAAAGTCATGTGCAATGCAAAAATGCAGCAGCATCTGTTCAATTAGTGCCAGCCTGTCACTGCCAATGACATAATTCCTAGTGCAGATAGGAACAACAGTTCAAGATTTTGGCCAGTGAGATTTTTGTGCAAAAATCTTCCAAGGAATGTTGATCTCACTGTTTGCCATACCTGCAATGAGAACTAGAAATAGGACTAATCAAATAACTTCAAAGAGTTAGTACTGAATAGAAGCATATTCTTGTTTGTAAGGTCCAACAGTTGTCCACAACTTGATACATACACCAGTGAAAGGCAAGTAAATTTGCTCCTGCCTGTTTCATGGCTTACCAACTCCTTAAGTCAGGAGTTTCCCAACTTTTCATGCTGTGGGCCAGTCACGTGGTTCCTCCTGCCATAAAACATGTCTGCAGCTGTCTAAAATGCGTTTACTGGAGGCGTGTTTGTGCAGTGTGTTTTAAGGCAGGAGGAACCACATGACCGGCCCACTCAACCACATGACCGCTTCCGCTTCCAGGAGTGGCGAGGGCATCACAAACCACATGAAATGGTGCTTGTGGGCCGAGGCCAGCCCACGGGCCACAGTTTGGCCACCCCTGCCTTAAGTCCTAGACCTAGATATTCTGAAGTCATTTGTGTCTGGCACTATCATTTCCCATAACATTTGGCAAAAAAGCAGAATGGCACATTATGACTATTTTTTCTGTTGTAGCTGTGAGCAACCCTTGACCCTCCAGGTGTTTTTTGGGCTCCAGTCCTGAGAAACCACTGACATTGTAGTCAACGGTAAATCATTATCAGAAATCTACTTCAAAACACCTGGAGAGCCGGAGGTTTCCAATAGTCTTTGGGGTCCTCTAGAAGTTTTGTGCCCCATTCCCACTGCTCCACATAACGTGCTCAAGGGTGAGCTCTCATGGATAGAGAATTCCCAAACCCCAGAGAACACTATGTTGAAGAAATCTGATCAGTAGAATAAGTTGGTTTAAGAAGTCATCAATTCATACTAAAACCTATTTCTTTCCTTACATGTGGGTTTAATGCTTTATAAATTCAATAATCCATTTAAACTTTGAAAAATGCTTGTGAAGTGTTCTTTTCCCAAACCTATTATGTTTGAGCTTAAAATTAATTCAAAGTCGAGATTAATTTTCACAGGGATAATAGATTTGAAGCAAAAAAACACCCTGTCACTGTGCTCCCCTCCATTGAAAATGTAAAAGACTATAGTGAATGTGTTTCTAGAAATTCATTTCCAATTTCATTTCCAATTCTATTTATTTAAAAAAATGCATTCTAAAGCTCCCACTTCTTAGTTCAAATGGAGATAATGGGAAAGGATTCTGTTAAAATACACGTACATTTGCCTGCAGCTTTGAATTCATATCTGTGAGCATTTGTATTTGATCCATGAAGATAAACATCCTTTTTGACACTTTGTCCTGGGACAGAAATTAACTCTATGTGATACCATGAAATGGCTACAGAGCGAATACTTCAGATATGGATGATCTACCTCAGAAGTTAGAACTTTGGAAATTAACCAGAGGACAGCTTCACATCCATCCTTCTCCCCATAGTTGATGTTCATATTTTTATAATTTTTGGAGGAGCGTGCTGATCTTTGATCATAATAAAAATCTTACTTACTTTTATTTGAGGAACAATTTCCTAATCCAGGACTTTCTGCATGAACTTCAGTGAAACGAAGTGTTATTTCTCTGTACTCTCAGCATGACGATCCTCAAAGTTGGGAAGGATCCAGAGTACAACAAATTTGTGATTTGTTTCTCTTCAAATGCCATCACTTTGTCCACAGAGCTTCCCTTCCCTTCAGTT
Source organism: Bradypodion ventrale (assembly GCA_035047345.1). NCBI lineage: Eukaryota > Metazoa > Chordata > Lepidosauria > Squamata > Chamaeleonidae > Bradypodion > Bradypodion ventrale. The sequence goes on from JAWDJE010000010.1 coordinate 11,220,440, forward strand.
TTCACCAGAGATGGGGAAAACATTACTTTAGAGGGTTGCTGCAAGAATTTCTGTAGGAGTAGGTTCCAAATCTTGCTTATCAGGTGCTCAGCCTGAAATTTCCTCCATCTCTTCTATCGCCTAGGACTGGTGGAATTCAACAGGCATAAGAGTTTTGAGAGGTGATCTATTGTTGACCATCTCCAGAAGGACCTGTTCTTCTAAAAGTAAGGTTGGGGAAAGACTGACCCAGCAGATATTGGTGGACTATCACACCCATCATCCATTGCCATTTGCTAGCCTGGCTAGGCTGACAGGAGTTGCATTCCCAAAATACCTCGATGGACACACATTCTCCACCCTTTTACTACCGGCTTTTAAGACTTGTTGGTTTGAGGGAAGGAAGAACAGATATAGTCTACAAGATCTAAAGGGCCAATTTTCAATCCAGCTTTAAATTAAAGATGGAAATTGTGTCCCTTTAGAGCAGCAGTAAAGCACTGATCAGCCAATGTACCAACTGAGACTTCTGGGAATTGAAGTCTGAAAACAAAAGATTGGGAAACACTGCTTTAGAAGATTTTGGGTTGCAACTCATAGTATCTATTATCTTTGGCTGTGCCAGCAGGGGAGGATGGGAGTTGTAATCTAACAATAACTGAAGAGCTGCACATTCCCCACTTCTGTTTTAAGGAATGTGATGGCTCAGTGGTTAAGAAGCTCACCTTGTTGGCTGGAAGACCAGCAAGTCAGCAGTTCGAAACCCGAGTACTGCATGACAGATTGAGCACCTGTCTCTGTCCTAGCTCCTGCCAACCTAGCAGACCGAAAGCAAGAAATTGCAAGTAGATAAATAGGGACCACTTCGATGGGAAAAAGATCTTGGGGACATGAAAGGAGCCTCATTCAGGCTTCCCCTGGGCGGAGTTTCTCCAGAAAAAATCCTTTCTGACATGAAATTATTATTATTGCTCTGAAGGCTGCACCTCAACATTAATTGCATACAAACAGGTGACACATGCATGTATACATATGCAAATAGGAGCCATTGGAAAGCCTATGTAACTTCAAGATAGTAAGATGAGGAGGAACAGGAGAAGCTCAGAGTTTTCGCTCTTTGCCCATGGTCAGTCTTTGAACCTTCTGTACTCTTCTGGAAATCTTGTCCATCTACCCAGCTTATTTTTGTCAAAACTCCTTTGCTATAGAAGGGAGAGAAAAACTGTTAAGGACAATGATGGGAAACGGGGAAATGAATGGCATCTCCTTTCCGTAATTCAGAATGTTTTGATGGCATCTGCAGATTGCAGGCTGTGATCTGGCAAAACAAACTTGTTACAAAATAAAGAGTCAGGTCGATCATGCTTATGAGGGTTTTAAGACTACACAGTCTCATACCTTTGATTCAGTACTCCATATCAAGAGCAGCCAAAGTTTCATCTGGAGGGTGGTTGTATATATTTATCCAATTGAAAAAGGGTTGGTCTGTCTGCTAGATTAGGGTTCCTCAAACTTGGCTCTCCAGATGTTCTTGGACTTCAGTTCCAAGAAGTCCTGATCTGCAAGTGTGCTGACTTTGGCTTCAGGTAATTGAAGTCCAAGAACACCTGAAGAATCAAGTTTGAGGAACTCTGTGCTAGTCAATCTGCTTCAGAAATCATGAAAGAGAGACCTAGAACTTTATTTTGGGTCACAGTATAGATTAGCAGGCTGCGGAGATGCAGACCTAAGAAACCCACCAGTTAGCATCTGGTGCAAAAGAGGGATAGAACTCAAGAATTCTGAGCCCAAGAACTTTGCTTTGAGCATCAAGTCAATTAACCAAAGCTGAAGCGACCTAACAGTTTTTCTATCCTTCTTAACTCGTGTTGTTTCAATTGTAACATTTAGTTCTTACCCAGCATTGGAACATGCTAAGCTTCATGCAACTTGCAAAAGTCCTAATATCAAAGGTTTGCCCTCTAGGGTCAATGGGCCACCCAAATTTCATTCATGGGACATAATAATTGAAATGCAAAAATTCACAGGTAGACAACTTTCATACACATCTGTGGTAGGGCAACAGTAAGTTACTAGCCTTCAGATGTTCTGATCTACAACTCACACCAGTCTTAGCCAACATAGCCAGAGGTCTGGGTATTAGGGGTTATACTGTATTTCACCAACATTTGGAGAGCCCCAAGTTGGGAAAGAATTCTGCAAAGTAGCACCAGAAACCCATCATGGTTAGAGTATCGCTGCAGAGTTCCATTAATACACCTTATATGCAGTGTCCCAATGGAGAATTGGGACTTGCCATTCCCATGGCATGGTGACAACATTTCAGTTTTTCAGTATCTTCCGTAATCAATCCTCACTCCTGACAGCATGATGTTGCAACAAACATTTCAAGCTGCCACTCCCTGTTCATCGCAATTAAAGCAATCATCCTCTACTATTTGAGAGAATCTTACACAAAAGGCAATTTGAATGGTAAACATTGGTTATTGTACTTCTCTTCGCTGTGTTGATGTAAACGGTTAGCAGAGTGGCAGGCAGTGGCCAGCAAGAGGTTCACACCTGGCAAGGTGGTCCCTTGTGAGAAAAACAAGCAGACAGATCTTGGTGCAAAAGAAAACTCAAAGTAGGTTTACTCAGAGAATATAGCAAGTATATACAGTGTAACAACTGTAACACAAAACATATATATTCTCTTGGGCTGCTCAGTTGACTTCACTGAGACAGTTCATTTGTGTTATATACAAGTCCATAAAGTTCAGTAGCAGTCCAGTCCAGCAGCGTAAATGCAAACTGTAATGACAGACAAAGCCAAAGAGTTTTACAGCTTCTGTCCTCCTGGTAGAGGCTTACCCCAAGTAGTCCTTCTTTGTCCAGCAAGCACAGATGGCATATCAGGCAAAAGCCATCATCAGGATCAGTGCAAAGAGTCAGTCTTCGTAGCAGGTTCTGGAAGACGCAGGAATCTTCGTCCAGACTGTCAGCAGAGGAAGTTGAGCATTGTAGCTGGAAGTCTGCCATCCTGCTCTGACCTAGATACACTGGCCTGTGGTATCCATGAGCATAATTGGCATAACTGTCCCTGACAGAGGCTACATCACGTGAGCACACTCCGGGCCTCTGGGCTCTGCGGAGACAGAAATTGGGGAGCGGATTAATAGTCATAAGATTGATTCACCTATATCTGACCCGACAGGCAGTCCAAGCAGGAGGAAATTGAATGTCTAACTAAGCATTTAGGAAATAGGTAATACCGCACCTGCGGATTACACCAAGCCCTAGCATAAATAGTGGCCATATTTACTCTTGTGTAAGCCAGGAACAATGGACTTCCCCTACCAGTATTTGCCTTAGTTAATTAACTTCCCCGAGAGAGATTCCCAATTAACCCGGGTAAACATGTGATGTGATTTTCTGTCAGATGACGATTCTATCACACGCTGCCTTGAATTCCTATATATGATGATGATTTTCCCTCAATAAACCACTGGTCTTCGCTCCATCTTGTCTTGTGTCGTTACTTGACCAGTCTCCTCTGGGACCCAACGGCCGCTCCACGGCCCCGATCCAACACTGGCCCATGGAGCACATCAGGGGAAAGTCCCAGGACCTGTGTGCCCCTGCAGTAGAGTCTTAAAAGGCATCACAGACACAATATGCCTTGCAACCAGTTAGGGTGTGAGGCAAAGATTTACATCCCCTAACATGCTGCCATATGAAATGGCCCTTCAAAAGACTCCTTACCTGTCCATACGGAACATAGTTTGGGAAATGCTGATCAACCATACTGATCAACCATACTGCCAGTGACTCAACTGCGATCATCAGGTGGTGGTTAACTAACCTAACAACCCTGAGGACTATTGGCTTTGGGTGATGATATCCACAGGGAAAGGTGATGGTCCCCAAGTGGATTAAATCCCACTTGAATCCATCTTGATGGAGGGCAGGAGCTTCGTCGATACTGGCCTGGGGCTGATGAGGACTTTGCGTGCCAAAAGGGCTGACAGGGCTAATAGCAGGGGGGGGGGCAGGGGAGGCGAAAACCCTCCTGAGCTAACAGCGTGCCCCTCAACCCACCCCGTGATGCCAATGTTATATATTTGAGTGTGACATTGTTGCCCCTCCTGAATTTTTTTTGCCCCTCCTGAAATTTTTTCGCCCCCCCTCTAGAATCCTGACTATGGCTCAGGACCAGAAAGTGACACATGGAACTGGATCAGTGGTATGGGTGTCACGCCGTGATGCAGAAGGTAAATGGAAGACCACTGCAGTATATTCTCAGGACAATCTTCATGGTTGAGCACTACCACAACCAGCAAAAGATGATGATGATTTCACTAGTACAATTTTCAAAATCAGGAAATGGAGAGAATGCGCAAAGTGATATTTTGCCTTCCCTAGCTTTGTTCTCAGGCTACAACTCCTATCATGTTTTATATGTGCAAGCCGCCCGGAATCACCTCGGCGAGGGGGCGGTGGTAGAAATGTGAGTAAAATAAATAAATAAAATCATTCCTCAGCCCCTCTTTCCTTGGGGAAAATGGGTATTATAGCTCAACTGGCCCATTGGGACATGGTTGAGGAAAGAGCAGATGGGACTGGAACCAGAAGTTGCTGAGAAGAAGTAACCCCCCACCTTCCCCCCATCTCTTTCCTTCGTCATCTAGCATCTGTGGGAGGCATCAGAAATCAGAAAAGTTTCTTTCTGCAAGTGGTCATGATGACAGTGAAATTCTGGGAACTGTTGTTCTCCTCTCTGTAATAGTCTGAATTGATCCCTTACAAGATGCTTTTCCCATAGAGCAGTTCGAAAGCAAGTTTGAAAGCAAGAAATTGCAAGTAGATAACAGCATTCCGTGTCTAGTCATGCCTGCCACATGACCACGGAAACGTTTGCAGAAGCAGACAGCGTTGGCTCTTCAGCTTTGAAACAGAGATGAGCACTGAACCCTAGAGTCGGATACGTCTGCCTTTCGAGCAAGGGGAACCTTTACCTTTACCTAAAGGCAGCATGCCTTTCACCCTTGCAAGCAAGAGCAAGGGAAAAGATGATAAAACATGCTGGAAGCAGCAAAGATACAGCTTTGTTCTTAATCCAACGATGCCACCTTCTGGTGTGTCTTGCTTTCTCTTGCTGCCATCTGCTGGATGTTATTATGACTCTGTGGGAGTTTTGCAGGGGAATTTGGATGGCTTATTGCTGGCACATGCCAGGAAGGATGCATTAAGAAACAAATTAATCCCCACTTCTCCCTAAGGAACATAAGGGAATATTCACAGGAGTAAAAGATGTGTTGCTTATTATTTGTGTAAATCAGGGATTCTCAAACTGCAGCCCACGGGCCAGATGAGGCCTGCGGTGCCATTTCATGTGCCCCCCCCCTGCCTCCACCACACCAGGAAGTGAGGGAGCATGACCTGGGCCCCGGCTCTAAAAAATTGAGAACTCCTAGTCTAGATTAAGGACTTCATGTTTGTACTGGCATTGCATCTATTTCTCTGTGGTACCTAATGCAGTTTAGTAGATTGATGAAATTTTTGAAGTCATAGCCATTTTAGTCTGTACAAGCATATCAGATCTATACCTATAAATCTGTGAATTAACCATTGGAATGTGACAAAGGATGTTAGCCAGGTCCCACTAGCCCCGTCCGAGCCTCCGTGCACTCGCCCGACCGGGGTTCGCAGGTAACTGTCGGGTTGAATTTTGCGCCAGTGGGGCAGGAGCCCCCCGATCACAAACAAAAAGAAAGGACTCCATTTCTCAACGTTCCTTGGGCCGCGCCGCACCTCAGCCAATCAGGCTGAGAGGCATGAGCAAAAGGAACATTCGAAAATGCCCCGCGGCCAATCAAAATGAAGCCGCAGAAAGAAACCACTGCAGAAACCGAAAATGCAAACGCCAAACTACAAGCCCCAGCGTCCTGCGCGCCATGAGCGCGTAGAACACTGAGGAAGCTGGTGCGCAAAAAATCAAAATCAAAAACCCAACGTGAGGGCAAGTCTGCCACAGGCGGACGCAGCGTCTCACAGACATGCCGCAGGCCTTCCCGCGGCCCAGCCAGCAAAACTTGGCCATGGGAAGGAAACACCCCCCCCCCCATGCCGCATGGCTTCCTGCAGCCCAGCCAGCAAGGCAAGTCTGCGTGAAGGAAATACCCCCTGCCGCATGGCTTCCCTCGGCCCAGCCAGCAAGGCAAGGCCACGGGAAGGAAACCCTCCCCGGTCCATGGCTTCCCACGGCCCAGCCTGCAAAGCCAGGCTGCAGGAAGAAAAAAACCCCCCGTGCGCCGCATGGCTTCCCGTGGCCCAGCCAGCAAGGACAGAACAGGGAATGACAGAGTGGTTTGGAATAGGAAAAGGAGTAAGACAAGGCTGCATTTTGTCACCATGCCTATTCAACCTATACACAGAACACATAATGCGCAGTGCAGGGATGGAGGAATCACAATATGGGATTAAAATCACTGGGAGAAACATCAACAATCTGAGATATGCAGACGATACCACCCTAATGGCAGAAAGTGAGGAAGACCTAAAGAATCTCTTGATTGGGCTGAAGGAGGAGAGTGCAAAAGCTGGCTTGAGACTCAATATCAAGAAAACCAAGATAATGGCAACAGGCCCCATCAGTTCCTGGAAAATAGACGGGGAAGAAGTAGAAGCAGTGACAGATTTTACTTTCTTAGGATCAAAGATCACTGCAGATGGGGAGTGTAGCCATGAAATAAAAAGGCGACTGATTCTTGGGAGACAAGCAATGAGAAACCTGGGGAACATAGTGAAAAGCAGAGACATCACATTGAAAACAAAAATTAGAATAGTAAAAGCAATGGTTTTCCCAGTAGTAATGTACGGATGTGAGAGCTGGACAATTAGGAAGGCTGAACGCAGAAGAATAGATGCCTTTGAAATGTGGTGTTGGAGGAGGGTTTTGAGAGTCCCCTGGACAGCGAGGAGAACAAATAGGTCAATCTTAGAAGAAATTAACCCTGACTGCTCATTGGAAGGTCAAATAGTAAAGATGAAGCTAAAATACTTTGGACATCAAATGAGAAGGGAGGATTCACTTGAGAAGGCATTGATGCTGGGAAAGGTGGAGGGCAAAAGAAGAAGGGGGAGGCCAAGGATGAGATGGCTAGATGGCATTGTAGACACAATGGGCACAGAGCTGGCAGGGCTGAGGGGGATGGTGGAGGACAGAGGCGCCTGGAGAACAATGGTCCATAGGGTTGCAAAGGGTCGGAACCGACTGTGCGACTGAACAACAACAACAACAAGCCAGTTGATGATCCAGGACAAGACCTGTCCCTTTATTCCATGACTGGTAACTTTATTCAAGAGCCTTTGGTGTGGGACCTTGTCAAAAGCCTTCTGAAAGTCCAGATAAACAATGTCAACTGGATCCCCCTTATCCACATGCTTGTTGACACTCTCAAAAAATTCCAACAGATTAGTGAGGCATGATTTGCCCTTGTAAAAGCCATGTTGCCTCTCCTTTAGCAGTGCCTTCTCTTCTATGTGCCTATTAATTCTATCTTTTAGGATGGTTTCCATCACTTTACCTGGGACACATGTCGAACTGACAGGTTGGTAATTTCCTGGATCACCCTGGATCCTTTTTTGAAAATTGGTGTTACATTCGCTACCTTCCAGTCATCAGGCACAAAGCCTGATTTGAGGGAAAGATTATATATTTTAGCTAGGAGATCAGCAATTTCATCTTTAAGTTCCCTGAGAACTCGTGGATGGATGCCATCTGGTCCTGGTGATTTGTTAGTGTTTAGTTTAACAAGACATGCAAGGACCTCCTCCCTGGTTATTTCTATCTGGCTTAATTCTTCGGTTTCTAAAATACTGTGTAGAGTTTTTACTCACCCCCCCAAAAAACACACACATCTAAACACAGTTTAAAAACATTGAATGTAAAAAAAAGTACTTTCACATTTTAAAAATTATCCAAGATACAACTATTTTTAAAAGGTCACATACTAAAACATTATTTGGTTAAATAAAATAATTGTAAAAAATTATATCATCCTTTCCTCTTTTTTTAATCCACAAAAACAAACCCAAAAAATCTGATCACAGTTTATAACAGCCCGTGTGCATAAATAAACATTTTAAAAATCACAATTACAGACTAACCTCATTTGTACAAACATTAACAAAAGAAAAACCTTCCAACACAATTTAAAACAACCCGGCGCCGCCGGGCAAACTCTGCTAGTAGTATATAAAATGTAACAAAAAAGACAAAACCTTTGTGGCACCTTAAAGACTAACCAATGTATTTTAATGTTAGCTTACGTGGATCACTTTATGATCTGATGAAGTGGAATTAATCTAGGAAAGCTAATATTAAAATACATTAGTTAGTCTTCAAGGTGCCACAACATTGGGCTTTTTTTGTCTTTTTTGTTAAGTTTTATTTACTATCTGATATATTTAGTGGATAGAGTGAGGGACTAGGATTCATGAGACCAGAGTGTTCAAATCCCTATTTCACCATAGAAAGTCACAGGGGAGGTTGTAGAACTAGTGAATAATTATTATTATATGCTGTCAGGTCAGTTTTTACTTTCCAGGATTTTCTAGATAGGGAATATACAGAAGTAGTTTACCATTTTCTTCTTTCGGGGGCACCCTTGGTCTATGCATGACTAGAAAAGCTGTCTCCTCTCCTAGGAAGAATGGTGGGGAATTGAACTCCCGCCTCAAGCTCACAGGCAGATACCCAAACAACTGAGCTATCCAGACAGATCTGAAGCTGGATCTAAGTCGCCAGTCATATTCGACTCTAGAGTTCAGTGTTCATCTCCACTTATAGCCAAAGTCAGCGCTGTCTGCATCAGCAGACGTTTCCATTATCATGCGGGCAGATATGACTAAACTCTGGAGTGCACAGAGTGCTGTTTACCTTCCCACAAAAGTGGTACCTAGTTATCTACTTGTAATTTCTTGCTTTCGAACTGCTGGGTTGGCAGGAGCTGGGACAGAGATGGAAGCTCACTCCATTGTGCAGTACTCAGGTATCAAACTGCTGACTTGCCGACCTTCCAGTCATCAAGTTTAGCATCTTAACCACTAATCCACTACAGTCCCTGGATCTACCACTCCTTATATTCTGTATCCCATTGATGGCATGTAACACATATTTTGGCCGCAATGAAGACAGTGTGTGAGTACTCTCAAGTCATTCATGACAACTCCCTTCCACCCATTGCCATGAAATTATTAGAGGCTGTTGTGTAAGAAACAGTATCGCTTTAAGAATAAATGTAGCCACTGCAATGTCGAATGTAACCTAACAATAAACACAATGTATCTCAGCTGTAATGGAACACGAGCTAGCTACCCATAGAGGGCAGCTGTGAGCGTTCAGCTCACATGGTACAAATTCCCCAATTGCCGTCAGCCGCGGGAACCTTCTGCCCAAGGAACATCTGGAGAAGAAGGGCATGACTCCGGATGACATCACGCAGGTAGCAGCCAATACGCTACCATGTAACTAGGTTCAAATGTATTGTTGCAATATAAAAGGAGCTGTACCTCTGCCATTACCACATGTTCAGTCTACCAGTGTGCCAATAAAGATGTGTTAAGCCAGACTTTGGCTGCTTCTATTGTCTTGGTTCTAGTACACCAAATTGGTGACGAGGATGGGATATGGCGTATCCCAAGATCAAGCCACACCAATTCAACATCAGCGATCCTGAGCAATGGGAGCTGTATGAGTGCCAGTTCCGGCACGCGATGGATGCTGCAGGCATCGACGACGAAGGGAAGATACAGTCGCATTTCCTAACCCAGATTGGGCCGGCCACGCTGCACATCCTGATGAATCTGCTAGCTCCCCAGAGGGTTGACGTGGTGCCCATTGACCACATCCTCACAATGCTTAGGGAACACTTCCAGCCACCCATCTCCATTTTTCCGGCCCGGGTCACATTCCACAGGTGAGACCAGCGCCCGGGAGAATCCGTGTCTGCCTACGCGGCGGCCCTCAGGCTGGCGGCTGTCCACTGCCAATGGGAGGACCTGGACATATCCCTTCGAGACCGCATGCTGTGCGGCCTAAGGGATGAAGAGGTCCAGAGGAAATTAATGACCCGCGACCATCACCTCAAGTTCAACGAGGTACTGCGAAAGGCCCAGGCGGCTGAGGTGGCGAGGAGCAGGGTCAAAGTCTTCAAGTCTCGAGGGACCGCACTTGAGGGGGCCAAGTCACCAGTACAAGCAGCCTGGCAGACCTCGGTACAAGCTGCCTGGCAGGGGCCCCGGTCACCCACCAGCACTCCATCAACTTCCGAGGAGTCATCCGCGACTGCGGGCTCCTGCTCCAGTGAGGACGACAACGTGCAGAGAGTCAAGAGGCAAGGAGAAAAGAGCCAAACCAGCGAGAAAAGAAACCACCATTGCGATGGCTGCGGGGCATCTCACGACTGAAAGAGGTGCCCATTCCGAAAAACTGAGTGGCACAACTGCGGGCGGAGAGGCCACATCGCCAGGGTCTGCAGGTGCTGGCGAGTGGAGGACAAGGGCTCGTCGAGACATCCTCAAACACCCCAACGCAAGGCGGCCGGAATTGGAAAGGTCTTGGCTGACGACGACGCGGTGGCCGTGAACCGCATGGCCCTGGAGCACCGGCGTTTCTTTGTTGAGGTACTGATACAAGGGGTCCCGGTTAGGATGGAAACAGACTCAGGGTCATCCTACTCCATCCTTTCCCAGAAGGAGTTCCTGCGCATTCCCCCAAATGCACGGCCCAAGTTGCAGGCCATGAAATCGAACCTATGGGACATGCAGGGTTATGGGATCCCGGTGTTGGGAATGGGAAACTTCACAGTGAAGTTTAAAAGGTTCATGGAAAAACTGCCCCTAGTAGTTCTCAAGCAGGGGTCATGCTGCCTTTTGGGAACCCAGTGGTTTGCTCCCCTGGGAATCGAACTGTCCGGCATAAACGCCATCGAGACCGACCCAATACAGGATGTGTGCGATGTGCACCCGGCAGTTTTCAAAAAGGGGCTTGGGACATACAGAGGGCCCCCGGTGTTGTTTGACTTGGACCCAGAAATCCGGCCCATACGACTCAAGCCAAGAAGAGTCCCCTTCGCCCTCAAGGACAAGATTGAGGCAGAATTGGACAAATTGGTGGGGCAGGGGATTTTGGTTCCAGTGGATTCTGCGGAGTAGGAAACTCCGATTGTTACAGCTTTAAAATCCAACGGGGAGGTTAGGATTTGTGCTGACTACAAATGTACAATTAACAAGGCCATTCAGCCAAATGCTTATCCGGTGCCAGTAGTTAGCCACTTACTAGCCACTTTACACGGGGGTAAGTGTTTCGCAAAGTTAAACTTGGCGCAGGCATACCAGCAGCTCACTATAACCCCAGCTGCTGCCGCTGTGCAAACCATCGTCACGCACAAGGGGGCATTCAAGGTAACCCGCCTATAGTTTGGCATAAATTCAGCCCCCGGACTCTTTCAGGCCCTCGTGGAACACATTTTAAAGGGGTTTCTAGGTGTGCTCCCATATTTTGACGATGTTTTGATAACAGAGGGAAGCGAATTGGAACTAGCGGAAAGGCTGGACAAGGTCCTAACTGTAAATGAGAAAGTGGGACTGAGGTTGAGAAGGGATAAATGTGTGTTCTTTACGAGGGAGGTTGAGTTTCTCAGGTTCAAAATAACCCCAGAGGGTATCAAACCATTCGAGTCCAAGGTTGAAGCTGTGCAAAAGGTACCTCACCCCACCGCGAAACCGGAGCTGCAGTCATTTTTAGGGCTCCTGAACTTTTACCATTCCTTCTTGCCAAGGAAGGCATCTGTTGCAGAGCCACTGCATGGGTTACTAAAGAAAGACGCGGTTTGGCGGTGGGGAGATAGACAGGAGAAAGCGTTCAAGGAGCTCAAGGGGTTCTTGTCCTCAGACGCCGTTCTGACCCATTTTGATCCAAGGAAACCTGTAACCTTGGTCTGTGATGCATCACCAGTGGGGGTGGGGGCTGTACTGTGCCACGTGTTAGAGAACGGGTGGGAAGCCCCGGTTGCCTTCTATTCCAGGTCACTCTCAAAGGTGGAGTGCAAATACTGCGCGCAAACAGATAGAGAGGCTCTGGCCATAATTGCGGGAACAAAGAAATTCCATGATTTTCTGTACGGCCGCCAGTTCACAATTGTGACCGATCACAAATCCCTTTTGGGGATTTTTACCACAGGCAAGCCCACCTCACAAATCCTGTCCCCCAGAATGCTGCATTGGGCGATTTTCCTCAACGCCTACCAGTATGAACTGGTCCACCGCCCAGTGAAGGAGATCTCCCATGCAGATGCACTGTCCCGATATCCCCTCCCTCAATTAGGAGACCCCAAATGCGAGGTGGAGCAGGATTACCAGGTCCTGCTGATCGAGTCTCTCGACTCACCCCCCATTGTTCCCACAGACCTCGCCAAAGCTACAGCAGCTGACAAAGCCCTGTCCCAAGTCAGTTCCTGGGTTAGAAAAGGGTGGCCCACAACTCCCCCCGAGGAGGAATTCAACCGTTTTTCAGATGCAGGGTAGAGCTTTCTATTGAAAGGGGCTGCCTCCTCTGGGGCCAATGGGTGGTCATCCCAGAGAAGCTAAGACCAAAGGTGAGCAGGCTACTGCACACCAGCCACTTGGGGATAGTGCGCTCCAAGGCTTTGGCCAGGAGCTATTTCTGGTGGTCCCAGATAGACACTGATATAGAGCATTTGGTGGGCACGTGCGAGAGTTGCCAGGGCTCTCGGCCCGCAGTGGCCTGGCTACCCCACAGGGCATGGGACACGGCCCCCGGGCCATGGTCCTGGGTGCACATCGACTTTGCTGGGCCTTTCTGGGGTTTCCTTTTTCTGCTGATAGTAGACTCATATTCCAAATGGCTAGAGGTTATCCCTATGTCCAACACCTCATCTGCCGCAACCATTAAACAATTGCACAAGGTGTTCAGCTGCTTCGGCCTGCCGGACGTGCTCCTGAGCGATAACGCTAGTACTTTCATGTCTGCGGAATTCAAGGCATTCATCGAGAGTAATGCCATTTGGCACATTACCTCTGCCCCTTTCCACCCCGCCACAAATGGTCAGGTAGAGCGCCAAGTGCAAACTACGAAAGACACACTGCGGCGCATGGGTCCCAGAGAATTGAACCTCCAGCTATGCCAATTTCTCATTTGCTATAGGGCAACTCCCCTGGCTTCAGGACTTTCGCCGGCTGAGCTCCTCATGCGGAGGAAGCCGGTAACGCTTTTTGCTCGGTTGGATCCGACCAGGGTGGAGGATGAGGGAAGAAATATAGAGGTAGAGAGCTCCAAATGTTTTGCGGTAGGGGACCCAGTTCATTGTAGGAATTACGCAACCTTGGGACCAACATGGGTTCCAGGGGTGGTTATTGAACAAACAGGGCCAGTGTCATACAGGGTTGAAACCAGTACAGGTCTGCTGTGGAGAAGGCACGCTGACCAACTCAGACGGAGAGTTACCAGTGAAAGAGAGTCAATGTTAGGGTTCTCCCCCCCCCGTTTAGTCCAAGGGGGAGACACGGGGATCCTCCCAAATACAAATGCATATCCTGGATTCTCACATGGGGAGCAGGATACTTTGGAAAAGAGGAATGAGGAGTCATCTGATGAGTTTGATTTTATGTTGCCATACCAGGGGGGTGTTGCGGAGTGGTCCCCCACCCGTCCGAGTGAGAAGAGGGGTTTTAGTTCAGCCCCTGGTATTTCTAGTCCTCCCAGTCCTTTTGTCCTAGAGTTCACCCCATCACCAAGACCCCCGACTCAGGCAGCAGGGGGAAGTACAGGTTCGCCAGTTGCAGGCACAGGAAACCAGGGTGAGACAGCAAGGGTCTCCTCATCAGTTCCTAGATTCATGTTGGGGGGGTCGCCAGATGCCACAAGCGACAGGCGGGAATTCGCATCCAGGTTATATCTCCCGTTTCCCTCTCCAAATGCAAGGTTACCACAGAGTCCCCGCCAGGCGACTAATGAGTCCCCCCTTTCCGTTGCAGGACGGGAGTCTGCGGAACTCGGAAACCCTAGTTCCCCTGAGCTCAGCCAAGCAGCCGTATGTCCCAAGCACACATGCGGAAAGCCACAGTGGTTGAGGGACTTCGTCTCATCCTAGGGGGGAGGAGTGTTGTGTATGAAACAGTATCGCTTTAAGAATGTAGCCACTGCAATGTCCGAATGTAACCTAACAATAAACACAATGTATCTCAGCTGTAATGGAACACGAGCTAGCTACCCATAGAGGGCAGCTGCAGGCGTTCAGCTCACATGGTACAAATTCCCCAATTGCCGTCAGCTGCGGGAACCTTCCCGCCCAAGGAACATCTGGAGAAGAAGGGCGTGACTCCGAATGACGTCACGCAGGTAGCAGCCAATACGCTACCGTGTAACCAGGTTCAAATGTATTGTTGCAATATAAAAGGAGCTGTACCTCTGCCATTACCACATGTTCAGTCTACTGGTGTGCCAATAAAGATGTGTTAAGCCAGACTTCGGCTGCTTCTATTGTCTTGGTTCCGGTACACCAAAGAGCTCAAGTGGCTAAGATGCTGACTGGGAGGCAGAAGGTCAGCAGTTCGATTCCCGAGTACTGCAGGACGGAATGAGCTCCCGTCTTTGTCCCAGCTCCTGCCAACCTAACAGTTCGAAAGCAAGAAATTGCAAGTAGATAAATAGGGACCACTTCAGTGGGAAGGTAACAGCATTCATGACAATGGGCTTCAGCTGAATCCTAGCAAGTCTGAGTGGCTTTGGGTGCGGGGCCCCGTGTTATCCTGGGAGCTACCATTTTTGGTCCTGGCTGGGGCATCTTTTTCCCAGTCAGATCCGGTGTGTAATTTGGGGGTCCTCCGGGACTCGCGGCTACTGCTCGAGGAGCAGGTGGCAGCCATGGCTAGGAGGGCCTTTTCACAGCTTCATCTAATCTACCAATTGCGCCCGCTCCTGGACCGGGACTCCTTGCTCACGGTCACTCACGCTCAGGTCACCTCCAGATTGGATTATTGTAACACGTTCTACATGGGGCTGCCCCTTCAGTTGGTCCAGAATGTGGCTGCTTGGGTAGTGATGGGGTGCGGGCGTTATGCTCATGCTTCACCACTGTTCCAGGAGCTGCATTGGTTGCTAGTGTGCCTTCGAGTACAATTCAGGTTGCTGGTTTTGACCTTTAAAGCCCTTCATGGCATTGAACCAGGCTACCTAAGAGACCGCATCATCACAAGAAATTGAGCCCGTCCTACCAGGGCAAACAGGAGGGGCTCAGTGGCGGTCCCATCAGTGAGAGAGGTACATCTGATTGGGGCCAGGAAGAGAGCCTTCTCCATGTCTGCCTCAGCCCTGTGGAACCTCCTTCCACCCGAGGTGCGTCTCCAGACAGAACTACTTCCCTTTAGGAAGATGCTGAAGACATGGCTGTGTCAGCATGAGTGCCCCCACCTCAGGCCCGCTGGCTTGTCTAGTTTAGGAGACGGTCTTGCCCTGTCTTGGATCTCTGTTTTAATGTGGGTGGTGGGTGGAGAGGGTTGTTTTTAATGTTTATTCGGGGTTTATGTGTTTTTAAATGTGGATTTTAGCTGGTTTTTTTTTGGGGGGGGGGTAATGTTTTTAATTGTTGATATTTTAATTGTTCTATATTGTATTTTTATTTTTGTTTTCCCCTTTCCCTCCTTGTTGTTAGCCGCCCTGAGTGGTGTTCCCACCAGGAGGGCGAAGATAAAAATAAATAAATAATAATACAATAATTCAGTGCGCTCCGGTGTCTAGTCATGGCTGCCACATGAACACGGAAGAGTCTGCAGAAGCAGACAGCACTGGCTCTTCGGCTTTGGAACAGAGATGAGCATTGAACCCTAGAGTCGGATACGACTGGCTTTCGAGCAAGGGAAATCTTTACCTCTACCTTTACTTCAGCATATCTGATGAGAGTGTGACAGTTTTTGGAAGGCTTTAGACTCACCTGTAGCTTATTTTGTGCCTGGAAAGGCTTTTCATGCTGATTTTTCCTTTGGCCACTTGGCAAATGCTCCCCTGCATCTTCCCTTGAACAGTTAAGCTAAAGGTCACCTTGCTCAAAAGCCGGCCGCATCCGACTCTAGGGGTCAGTGCTCATGTTTGTTTATAGCCAAAGAGCTATAAACAGAGCTGTATCTGCAGACATGTCCATGGATGTGTGGCAGGCATGTCTAGATACCAGATTGCATGTCACACTGTCTACCTCCCCACCGAAGTGGTACCTATTAATCTACTTGCAATTTCTTGCTTTTGAACTGCTAGGTTGGCAGGAGCTGGGCCAGAGACGGGCGCACACTCCGTTGTGCAGCACTCGAGTATCGAACTCTGGTCTTCCAGTCTTCAAGTCTGAGTCTTAACCACTTGAGCCATTAGTAGGGCCTTATTTGTCATTTTCCCTGAGTTGGGCCATCATTGTCTGAGATTGCTCATTTTTTTCCAGGAAAGACACTCTGAACCAGCTTAGACTGCTCCTTAGAACAGTAGAGCTGGATGACACCCTAGTCAGGGGCCTCTCATTTTACTTGCCAACTCACTGAAATCCAATCTGAACGATTCAAGCTGCACAAGAAAGTAGGATGGCTGCTCTTTGACCCATGACTCTCAGAATCCAACAGCTAGTTAGCAAATTTTGGGAGTTGCATATCTGTCAACTGCGGCTCTGGAAAATACGGGACCTGCGCAAATGGTTCTGCGCAGATCACCTTCTACGCATGCGTAGAAGGCTTTTACGCTGCGTAGAACCCTTCTACGCAAGCGTAAAAGCGTTCTACGCATGCGTAGAAGGCTATCTGCGCAGAAGGGCTGTTTAGTACCTCTCCCCCCCCCCCCCGCTGCCAATTCCGGGGTTTTGGCAGCTGCAGGCAGGAAATGGTGCAAATTGGCGCCAAAAATTGGGAAATCCCGGCCAATCCGGGAAGGTTGACAGGTATGGAGTTGGGATGCAAAAAGTAACTACTTTGTTAGTTAGGAATAGGTCTTTAAGAGGGTGGAGATACAGGGTGTGGTTTCAGGGCAGGGACAGGAGAGAAAAACCCTTTCACAGAAGCTGTTTCATCTTTTTTCACTCTACTAGTTTTGTAAGTAACTGCATAAAGATTATTATTTGTGCACAATTTTCTTTAAAAAGGTGGGTTCTTTTGGCTCCAAATGCCTCGTAGATGAATTATAGGCTCACATTAAACAATGATGATTTCTTTGAGTCATTTTCAAAAACATTGTGTTCTGTCTAGTTTAGGTCAATGAATGAATTTTCTTTATTTTGTCTCTTCACGGTCTGCTCTGTTTCTGTTTAAGGCTTCATCTGTGTCGTCTTGATGAACTTAATTAGCTGTCTTGAGTCTTGTGGGGCGTAAAGAGGACAAGACAGAGAGAAGAGAATGAAAGACATACGTTTTTATGGGTTGCACCCTCAATTCTTAGATATCTCTTACAGCTTTTTTCAATGATGGGACTCTATGTATATCAATACTTTATGCATCACAGTTTTAAAAAGCATGAAGTATTGATACACTTAATATCAAACTCACTCACTTAATGAGTTTCTGTGGAAGACTAAGATTATCTTATTAAGATTACGGTATTGGAGTTTTTCCATGTGAACTTTCCTAGCCCCTTTTCTCTAAAATGTAGATCAGCCATAACTAGTTAAGTAACCTTTTCCCCCCCATGCAGTACGGTATCATATCATTTACTGGGATCTGAAGTGAGACGCCATTTTTATACTTGGGCAAAATGCTGTTCTCCCCTTTCCTAATTCACAATTGCCTAATTCCTAATTGCCAGGCTGGCCACTATAAAACCCATGTTTATGTAAGGTATGCCAAAGTAAAGGAAGAAGCCGTAACTTTCACTAAAGAGGACCTCTTCACTCAATAACAAATCAAAATATAACCACCAGCTGGAGCAAAGGGGTACTAGTTTGGTGAGCCAGTAAAAAAGGGTAACTCCAGATCCTTAGAAGAGGTTTAGGGGTGATTATCCTGAAACCAAATACAGTAATAGTTTTCAGCTCTATTGGGAACAGAAGTTTTGTCTAGCTAATGGATCTCAACTCTCTATTTCTGTTTAAGGCTTCATTTAAGGCTGAATACTGTGTATAACTGGGTATTATATCGTTCTAAGGATAAAGGTCTCATTTGATCGAAAGCCACTCTTGTCTGACTCTAGGGGGCGGTGTTCATCTCTGTTTACAGCCAAAGAGACAGTGTTGCTTGTGTCCGCAGACGTTTCCATGGTCATGTGGAAGGCATGACTACACACTGAAGTGCATGGAACGCTGTTACCTTTCCTACAAAAGCAGCGCCTATTTATCTACTTGTAATTTCTTGCTTTTAAACTGCTACCTTAATGCAAAAGGAACTAGCTTAGAAGCTGATAAAACACAAGACATTCCTGGTTATTTATCTCTCTGTGTATGTTTCTTATCCTAGATCCACCCACATATTATTATTCACCAGCATGAGTTATCTTTCCTCAAATTCAAGGTCACTATCGTTCGAAAACAAATCGGTGTCACTCTTTTGGGGTAAGGATGTACTTTTTACTATATATTTTAGTTAAAAGTCACCCCAGGCAGCTTTCAGGCTAATAAAAACAGATTTTGTATAGCCACTGGAATAGGGCAGTAAAGTTTAAGGCCGTGGTTGAGGAACCAGCCCAGTCAGGTAATGTTGGCCTCTAGCTCCTGTTAGCACAGACAATGACTGGAATGATGGAAATTATAGTCCAATGGCAGCATTGAAACCCCAGCAGCAAAATCATGCACAATTTTAGGCTGCTTCCAGATGGAACAATGAAAGCTTTTTTGGACCTGTGGCTTGAACAAGCAAAGGCTTTTTATCTGACAGCATGTGCTAATAATAAGCCTATGTATGCAACACTGTCTGTGTTACCAACCAGACTTCACTGGCGACCCAATCACTACTTAAGCTATTTTCACTTCTTGCACGTTTTGCATTTATACCTCCCACTGTAGAGGTTTGCTTTTGTTTCATATACTTGGATTGAATGTAGGCTTTTCATCAGAGCACAGGTCTGAATCAGGTTTGCTGTGCCAGAATGTCCTTCTAATCCTGGGGTTCTCAACCTTTTCAAGCTGTGGGTTGAAAAGACAGTTGAGCGGGCCAGATGCATCCACAGCTGTCATAAATGCATTAATGACAGCCCTGGGCACATTTACGGCTGTCCTAAACGAATCCACTTCCACTTCCAGTGGCTGTGGTGGTGGTGACGTGGGCCACATGAAATGGTGCCATGGGCCGGTGCCGGGCCGCTGGCTATAGGTTGAGAACCCTTGTTCTAATCTCTCAGTGGCTTTTTGTTAAACTGAAACTGCTAGAATAACCAGTATTATGTCTACCTTTTGCATTTCTGCTCCATTGCATTCATAACCCAATCTAAAGCCCATCGCTTAGTGGTATGGAACAAAGGAAAGGAATCATGAGCTAAATTGTAAAATTTGCCAACAGCATGATCAACAGTGGACTCCTGTCCACAGTTACATTATTTTTACTCTTCAGTGGTGCACTAGATTTACAGCTGAGGGAAGAAAATCCTGTTGTGTTAATAGGCTTAGTTCTTCTAGGTAATAGTTTGGGGAAATGGTCTTCACCATGATTTTATGCTAATTTTTTTTAAAAGCAACTTGCTAAGATGGAAATTATTTCTCTCTGCTGGAGATCCTATAGAAGAGTCTGCAGGTTGTATTAGGCCCAGAGTAGGAAATCTGTAACAGTTTTGAGACTATTAAATTACATTCTTGGCATCTCCTGTAGGTTGTGAATTGAATGACAGAACAAGGAAATACATTGTAAAAGAAGATAACCTGCTAGAACACATTGTTTACGTAAAATCGGTAAGTTGTGTTGCTTATTCCCAACAATAGGCTAAACTGGACTACAGCTTCTGTTTATTAGTTTTCCTCAGAACTCTGTGACTTGCCAGATGTTTTTGGACTCCAACTCCCATCAGCCTCAGCCAGGGAAACCAGGGATGTTGAAGATGGAGCTTGAAAGATGGAGATTGAAGTCGGAAGTTACAAGTAAAACTCATTTCACAAGAAACAAAATGAGTAGAATCAATGTTACTCTATTGGTGTAATGAGTAAGATTTTCCCAATATAATGCATTCAAGAGTTATCTTTAAAGAACATTGTAAAGTTTTTTGGGCAGGTGTTCTATCATATTAGGGACTGCAGTGGCTTACTGGCTAAAACGCTGAACTTGATGGCTGGAAGGTTGGCAGGTCAGCAGTTCAAGATCCCAACCTAGCAGTTCGAAAGCAAGAAATTGTAAGTAAATAAATACGTATCACTTCAGTGGGAAGGCAAATGGCATTCCATGCACTCCAGTGTCTAGTCATGCCTGCCACATGACCATGGAAATGACTGTAGATGCAGACAGTGCTGGCTATTTGGCTATAAACATGGATGAGAATTGAACCCTAGTCGGATATGACTGGTTTTCAAACAAGGGTGACCTTTACCTTTACCTTTTTCATATTATTTCAGCAAATCTAATCCTTCTTTCTCCCCAAAGTCACAGAAGGCAATGAAAAAGCAAAGAGCACCAAAGCAACTGATGGAACAGGCTCCTTTTATCAGCAGTGTAGTGAGAAACCTCCATGGGTTCATGTTTGACCTTTGTACCTGAATTCCAGCAGTGTAATTTATGCTATTTTTTCAGAAATTAAAACCCCCCACTGAAGGTGTCAATGCTCCTTAGGGATACTTTTCATTGTGGGGGAAATTATTAGGGTGTCAGGCTGGAGAGGAAGTCATTAATTTCTGTGAGGGAAATTTATTTCCAATATTCCTATCCGTTACAAACAAAATGACTCTAGACACAATATCTTAAAATTTTATTAAGCAGCTTATTGCACGCATAAGCCAATTAACACCAGAATACAATATCTAAAGTACAAGATCTTAATATAAAGAGATGAGCAAATAATATAAAATATAGGTATTTGGGTAAAACAAAGACAGGTTCCAAAAGATCCCATGTTGGCAATGCTAACTTCATTTCTCCTTGAGGAACAGAGCAGAGTAACCAACAAGCTCCAATGTCTAGAAATTCCATGGTCCCAGTGCCCAGCCTAGTTGAGTTTTTAGTTGAATTCATGGTTCCTGGACATGGTATCTAACTGCACTGTTTGTCTTGCTTCTCCAGGTGTCTCTGGGTGAAGATGCTGATGATAAACCTCACGTGGTAGCTCTGGAGTGCCAAAACATGGTTGGTTTCCACAAGCCAGTGCCAGTTGCTTCTCTGTGCCACTCCACCTTACCAATGGTAATTCCAGAGGGCAACAAGCCATGCTGAACACCGAGTTGCAAATTTAATGTGTATCTTACATAAACAGTCTACTTGTCCATCTTAATCTCCTCATATCAGTCTGTACAGCCACACCTCAAAGTAGATTCCAAAAACTGCAGGAAATTCTAGGCTTATTCATCTCCATCAGCAGTTCTTTGGTAAAGCTGAAGGACCTCAACTGCTATTCAAGACTCACGCCCAAAATAATCATCATTACAACATAGGGAACTCCCAACAATGCCCAGTGACTAGGAAAAATCATTATTTTCTCTTAGCTATTTTGAAGATTACCGTATATAATCGAGTATAGGCCAACCCGAATATAAGCTGAGGCACCTAATTTTGACCTGAAAACCTAGAAAAATAGATTGAGTATAAGCCAAGGGTGGGAAAGGCAGCTGCTGCTAGTGAGTTTCAGCAATCAAAATCATGCACGGTGTGTACAAAGTAGATAAGGGAAAAACTGTTTTCCCTATCGCACAACACTAGAACTAGGGGGCACTCCATGAAACTTTTGGGTACTAGTTCTCAAACAAATAAGAGAAAGTACTTTTTCACCCAGAGGATCATGGTCTATGGAACTCCGTGCCAGAAGAAGTGGTGACAGCTGTAAGTCTTGACAGCTTTAAGAACGGATTAGACAAGTTCATGGAGGACAAGGGCATCAATGGCTATAATTATGGATATGTAGTATATCTTCTCAATGCCATTTCCAGGGAATCCTACTAAGCAGGTGAAGGCATCTGCTTGGAAATACCCAGAACCAAATGGTGAGCCACTGTGTGAGACAGAATGCTGGACTAGATGGGCTGTGGCCTGTTCCAGCAAGGCTGTTCTTATGTAAAACTAGCATAGTTTGCCCGGCGGTGCCGGGCTGTTTTAAATTGTGTTTAAAGGTTTTTATTTTGTTAATGTTTGTACAAATGAGGTTAGTCTGTAATTGTGATTTTTAAAATGTTTATTTATGCACACGGGCTGTTATAAACTGTGATCAGATTTTTTTTTTGTGGATTTATAAAAGAGGAAAGGATGATATAATTTTTTACAATTATTTTATTTCACCAAATAATGTTTTGGTATGTGAATTTTTAAAAAATAGTTGTATCTTGGATAATAATTTTAAAAATGTGAAAGTACCTTTTTTACATTCAATGTTTTTAAACTGTGTTTAGATGTTTTGGGGTTTTTTTGAGTGAAAACGCTACACAGTATTTTAGAAATGTTTTTATTTTATTATTGTGTGTTTGTTTGTGATTTGTGTGAATGTGTGATGCAATGTTATGTTTTTGACTGTTTTTTCTCTTGTGGCCTCTGGGTGGGGCTGTTGAGTATTTCTTTTACTTTGACTGTTTTTTCTCTACTGGCCTCTGGGTGGCGCTTCTTCCGGTAAGTAGTCTCTTTCTTTCCTCATTTCAGTTCTGGCCGTCGTGGAGGAAGGATGCCTGCTGGTAAGTTGGCTGGTTTAATTTCTTTTGGGATTTTGGTTTGTTTTTGAATGTTTTTGTTTGTTTTTTGTGTGATTTTTTTAATTAATGGTTTATTTATTTTAATTATTTTGGTGTTTTTGTTTTTTTGGTTTTTTTCTCTTTCAAGGGGGGCAAAGGCACCAGTGCGAAACACTTTCTTTTCCACGGCCTGGGCTTGCTGACCCGGCCACGGGGACCTGACCACCGGTTTTTTTTCCTTCTCCCGGCCTGGGCTTGCTGGCCGGGCCGGGGCAAGGCCAGTGCCAGGGGGGCATTGTGGGGTGTGTGTGTGTTCCTTCCCGCGGCCTGGCTTTGCTGGCTGCGCTGCGGGAAGCCATGGGGTGGGGGGGTGTTTCCTTCCCGCGGCCTTGCCTTGCTGGCTGGGCCGCAGGAATCCATGTGGCATGGTTTTTTTCCTTCCTGCGGTCTGGCTTTGCTGGCTGTGCAGCGGGAAGGCCTGTGGCGTGTCTGTGAGGCGCTGCATCCGCCTGCGGTGGACTTGCCCTCACGTTGTGTTTTTTATTATTATTTTTCACGTGCCAGCTTCCTCAGCGTTCTACGCGCTCATGGCGTGCAGAATGCTGGGGCTTGTAGTTTGGCGTTTGCGTTTTCAGTTTCTGCAGTGGTTTTTTCTGCAGCTTCATTTTGATTGGCCGCGGCGCATTTCCGAACGTTCCTTTTGCTTGCGCCTCTCAGCCTGATTGGCTGTGGCACGGCACGGCCCAAGGAACGTTGGGAAATGGAGTCCTTTCTTTTTGTTTGCGATCGGAGGGCTCCTGCCCCACTGGCGCAAAATTCAACCCGACAGTTACCTGCGAACCCCGGTCGGTCGAGAGCACGGAGGCTCGGACGGGGCTAGTGGGGCCTGGCTAAACATCCTTTGTCACATTCCAACAATTAGCACACAGATTTATAGGTATACATGAAAATATGGTAAAATTAATTAAATTGTTGACACATCTCAATAAAGCATGGTATTGGGACCCTCGTGGTCACTGGCCTGGGTATAAGCTGAGTCCCCATTTTGGGGCTCATTTTGAGGGCTAAAAAACTCAGCTTATACTTGAGTATATATGGTAAACCTAAACTACAGATAATGCGGGGGGGGGGGGCTGAATAAGAGGGAAGATGAAGCCATCATGCCTGCTTATTGTAAAGTTTGTGGATTTCCAGGATCCAGCTATGCAGCCTGTTGTCTAACAACAGCACTGCTTGATCACAATAGTTAAAATGCTGCATTTCAGGTTTACAGAAATAGTGTCACTGAATCAGAGCTTTGAAAAACTGCTTCTTTCTAGAGTAATATCCTTCAGATAATGTTAGACTATACCTCCAATGACGAGAGTGGCAGCTATTAATGTCTGAAGGGTTACACATGCCCCTTTCTTGGCTTTCAAGCAGAGGTGGGCAAAGTGTGACGCCCTCTGGATGTTTTTGGACTACAATTCCCATTATCTTTCTTCAGTAGCTGTGCTGGAAAGGGCTGGTGAGAGCTGCAGTCAAACAACCTGCCCTTTGCCCTGCTCAACTTTAGAGCAATCTGGTTGAACTCTTGGCATGGTGATAGGATGCAATTGTTCCAAATTTGCTGTAGAACTTAAAACAAAAAAATATTCTAAAGCCTCTGATGTCTCTTTTGTTAAAAAAACAGATCTGTCTTCATAGCTTGGAATTAACTCCTCCTGTTACCTTTTTCCTGAAGTCTGGAACTGGGCCTGTTTACCTCAATGGACATTATCTGATCTGTGAGTGAACACGCACACACACTACTTGAGTGAATGAGAGAAAATTTAAATGGGCCAAGAATTGTAAATTGGTAGGTTAGGTAGCCAGATCTGAAGGTTCAAGACTTGGATGGTGTTCCCTGCTTACTTTAAACTGTTTTACAATTTTTAATATACATTTAACAACCAGAACTCACTAATCTTCTGGCATGGTGGTGCCATTTATCAGGCACCAAGGAACGAATGAAAATGTTCACAGTACTGTATGCAATTAGTGATGCCATAGCACTTAATGGGAACTACTGCCACATAGTCAACAGGTGTCATATTGCTAAATGCATTGCTGGCCCCAGCCAGGGGAGCTTTAGGCAACCACAGAAATATTCTGGACTTTAGTTGAAGCATAATGTGTAAGGATGTATCTTGGATGTTAGCTGTCTTTGTTTCCGATCATTTACTATATGCCTACTGAAAACAGCCTGTTTTTAACTCTACATGGATTTCTTGCACAGAGTTGCAGAGGAAAGCACAGCTGAGAAATCAAGGATTTGTATCTTGTTAAGGACAACTACAATTCTCAGAATTCCTGGAGAAAAGACCAAATCAGGGGTTTGCAATCTATGGCCCGTGGCCTGGCCCTGGCCCCTGATGCCATTCCATCCATCCCACAGCAATGGAAGTGGAATGCGTTTATGACAGCCATAAATACATCTGTGCATGCACAAATGCATCTGCCATAGTTTATGGATGCATTTACAACGGGGGAAACTACATGTCTGGCCTGCTCAGCTCTCTGAGGGGGAATGGTCTGGCCAATGGCATGAAAACTTTTTGAACCCCTGGTCCAAATAGTTGATTTCTGCATCCAACCTAAAGTGTGTGTTCCATCTTAATTGCATTTTCTAGATTAGGTTTGTGGTATACCAGTATGGGCTACCTTGGGTCAGCACTCTCCCCACTGCATCCATTTTAAACTTCCAAAAGCAAAGCCTCAATTTCAATTAATTACACTATCTCTCCTTCCCCAACACAGCAGCAGAGTCTGTCTAGAGCTTGCAGGCAGTAATAGTGTGGATGAGGGATAATAGGCTGGGGCTGAACAAGATATTTTCCCACTGAAGTGGTCCCTGTTTATCTACTTGCAATTTCTTGCTTTTGAACTGCTAGGTTAGCAGGAGCTGGGACAGACGGGCACTCATTCCATCATGCATCTCTCTTTGAAGGAGAGTGTACATAATCAGGGTGTGCAACTTGACCAGTCTTTGACTTTGGAAAATCAGGTGTCATCGGTGGTCAAGTCTGCATTTTTCTATCTACAGCAGGGGTTTCTAAACTTTTCACGCTGTGGGCTGGACCATGCCCCCTGGACAGTTGAGCAGACCAGTCACGTGGTTCCTTCCGCTGTAAACACTGCTGTAAAACATGTCCACAGGTGCATTTATGGCAGTGTTTACAGTAGGCGCCGGTGTGTCTGCATGCACAGGCACGTTTTATGGCTGTCATAAACGCGTTCACTTCCAGTAGCAGCGGGGGTGGCAGCAGGCCACATGAAATGATGCCATGGACCATGTCTGGCCCATGGGCCATAGGTTGGCCACCCCTGATCTGCAGTGTATAACTCAACTCCGCTCTTTCCTGGATAGGAAATCCCTGATAGAATTAACCTATGCTCTAGTAATCTCCAGAATCCGCTGTTTTAATGCCCTCTAGGTAGGGCTGTCTTTGAGGCCAGTATGTAGACTTCAGCAGGTGCAAAATGCAGCAGCCAGACTGGTTCTGGGTATTGGTCAGTTTGGCCATATCATGCCAGTCCTGGCTAGTCTGCATTGTTTTCCCCTGGTGCTCCATGCCAGATTCAAGGTGTTGCCATCTTTACCTATAAGAAGGGCCGTTAACCGTTGGTGTCCGGCATGCACACCTTCACCCGGCCCAACCATTCCGAACCAAGCCACCTACACTTACCTGGCCACCCTTGGAGCATTGCCGCAAGGGTCCGCCAGCCGTGAGTGGGGCAACTGCCCCATGAACGCAGCCAGAAAAAAACTACAAGGCCCAGTGTCCTCTGCACCAGGCCACCCCTCAGCCAATGAGGCTGAAGGGCGTGAGCGTGGAGGAGACGGGGCAGCCAGCATGCGGGGGAAAAACACAACTGCCAACATGCCGACAACTTTTCTCCGGGAGACAATTCATCTCCTGAAGGGAAGCGATCCCCACCCTCTCCCCCCCCCCCCCATGCAGCTTCGGTGAGGCAGTGGGGAGAGTACATAGTCTGGCCTCCTCGTAGCTTTGAGGAGGGGGAAGAGGAAGAGCTCCTCCTCTCCCCCGCGCAGCTTCGGCGAGGCAGCGGGGAGAGCCTCGACGCCATCAAGGACTGAGGACAGACAGGTGAGCAGCGCAACAAAGAAGGCTGCGCCGGGGAGGCCAGGCAACGAAAGGCCCAGACAGCAACAAGTATGTGGGGCAGGGGAGATGAACTGAGGGGGGAAATGGGCCCGGGAACCACACCGCCCCCGCCCCCTTGCCCTCCCAATCCCTGTGCCCTGCCCCACTTACCTGTTGCTGGCTGGGCCTTTCGTTGCCTGGCCTCCCCAGCGCAGCCTTCAGAGTTGCGCTGCTCACTGGCCTCTCCTCAGTCCCTGCCGGTGCTGAGGCCATCGCTGGCCGGCTGGAGGGGTGTGTCCTTGTCTAGGCTTGGGGGAGGAGAAGGAATAGCCCCCCCCCCCAGCTTCGGCGTTTGTGTGTGTGTCTGTGTGTCCTCGGCAAAGCTTCGGGGGGAGGAGGGGTAGCTCCTCCTCTCCCCACGCAGCTTCAGTGTGTGTGTGTGGTTGTGTTGTGTGGGTGTGTAATGAGTGTGTGTGGTTGTGTTGTATGTGTGTTGAGTGTGTGTGTGGTTGTGTTTTTTGTGTGCAGAGAGTGAGTGTGTGTACTGTTTGTGTGTGTGTGCTTGTGTTGTGTGTGTTGAGTGTGTGTGTATGTGTGTGTGGTTGTGTGATTGTGTGTGTGTGTGTGTGTGTGGTTGTGTGTGTTTGGTTGTGTTGTGTGTGTGTTTGTGCTGAGTGTGGTGTGTACCCCCCAAAAAAAACCTACCACCAAAACACACCAAAAAACTGCCCGGCAGGGCCAGGCAAAAAATGCTAGTTGACCTATAAAGCCTCGAGTGGTTTGGGATCATGCAATCTGAGGGAGTGCCCCTTCCTCAGGAGTTATACCAAAAACACCCAGGTATGTAAAATCCAAGTGGTTACACCTAGAAAGCAAAAAAAGAGAAAAGAATAAAAAGCAATAAACACATCAAAAGCTTTCTTCACTATAGCTTTCACCCTCTGGAATGAACTGCCAGTGGAGATTAGAACGGCTCCTATATTATTAACATTTTGTTAGTCACTAAATACATACCTGTGTCAGCAAGGCTTTCAAGGCCTATAAGATCATTACAGTAAAGCCCCGACTTACAAATGCCTCGAATTACATAAAATTCGACTTACATAATGATTTTCTGCTAAAACCATGTCCCGATTTACACGATTTCCTATGGGTTTGCTTCGAGTTACATAAAGATTCTTTTTCCTATGGGTTTGCTTTG
The DNA here is from genome assembly GCA_035047345.1 of Bradypodion ventrale. Classification (NCBI taxonomy): domain Eukaryota; kingdom Metazoa; phylum Chordata; class Lepidosauria; order Squamata; family Chamaeleonidae; genus Bradypodion; species Bradypodion ventrale. The sequence goes on from JAWDJE010000010.1 coordinate 11,248,552, forward strand.
AGTTACATCAAAATTCATTTCCCTATGGGTTTGCTTCGATCTACGTAAAAATTTCATTTTTCCTATGGGTTTGCTTCGAGTTACGTAAAAACTGATTTAAGCAAAAGCCTACGGAACTGACTTTTTTCATAAGTAGGGGTTTTACTGTATAACTGTTGGTCTTGGATTTGCTTTTATTGTTATTACTTTCTCTTACTGCTACTAATAGTGTTTACTATGGATATCACTAAGGTCTTGAGATTATCTGATGCTATCTGGTTTTGTCTCTTTAGGTTATTTTTGGGTTATTTCCAGATGATTATCATTCTGATTTTTATACATACTATTTAATGTTGTATTGTACATTTAATATACATAATGTGTTCCACGGGATTGCTCTTTAAGCAAGTTTGCTCTTTAAGCGAAACACCATTGTAAGTGATGAATTGTGACTTCTGGTGGGGGGGATTGTGAACCCCGATTTAATTGTTTAAGTGAGTTTTTGGTTGGTTTTAGTTGTTTAGCAAACTTGGTTTAGTTGTTTAGAAAATTCTGCTCTTTAAGGGAGTTAGTCTCTAAGCGAGACACTCTTTATGTGTGGTTTTACTGTATTGTAAGCCACCCTGAGTGGTGCTTGCATAAAAAGGGTGGGGGATAAGTGTTAATAAATAAATGAAATAAATCTAAGCCAAGGAAACCCCCTGAGGCATCAGCCATATGCAGTATTTCCTGAATTTTAAAAAAAATCATGTCAGAAGTGCACAAAGGTGCTTTCTGTGTTGAAAGGATTTTTGCTGGAGGAAGCCGGCTTAGGGGACGCCCAAATGAGGCTTCTTTCATGTCCCCCAAGATCTTTTCATTCATGTTTATTTTTGTATACCGCGTTTCTTATCGGAATAACTCAAAGCGGTTTCCAAGAATTATCATAATAACAGAGCATAAAAATACAGAAAATAAAAATAACAATAAGTACATTAGACATGTAAATTACATATCCAAGATATAAAATACAAGGCAATAAGAACAAAAATATGGCAAAATATACAATATTAATAACAATGCCACAGAGCAAAATACAAAATACTTTAAATACAAAAGAAAAAGTCGGAGGTAACCTCAACGACCAAAACCAGCCTTAGGGTGAAGGCGTCTTGCCACTGCTCATCATCCCTCGGTTTCTCCGCTCCTGGTGGTATTGCAGAGCGAGCCCGGGAATATTGCGGCTCAGCGGCTGAGGCCGCCTCAGAAGAAGAAGCCGCTGCCTGGGACCCCCGATGCCGCCCTCCCCTCGGTGGCCTTCCTGCTCCCAAAGATGTTGAAGTAAAGGCCCATGGGTGTGGCGGTTCAGTGCCCAGGGCCACCGCAACAGAGGCCACAGTCCAAGTCACTCGCCACTGCTCCCCCCTCCATGCCTTTTGAGCTCCCGGAGTCTTTGGGACGGTGGCCCGAAGGTGGGGCAGCTCAGCGTCCAGGGCTGCCACAGGTGGAACCGCAGCCTGAGTCTCTCGGCGGTCCTCACCCGTCCATGCCTTTTGAGCTCCCAGAGTCTTTGGGGCGGTGGCCTGAGGGTGGGGCAGCTCAGTGTCCAGGGCTGCCGCAGGTGGAACTGCAGCCCAAGTCTCTCAGCGGTCCTCACCCCCTGCGCCTTTTGAGTTCCCGGAGTCTTTGGGGCGGTGGACCGGGGGTGGGGTGGCTCAGCATCCAGGGCTGCCGCAGGTGGAACCGCAGCCCGAGTCTCTCAGCGGTCCTCACCCCTCCACGCCTTTTGAGCTCCCGGAGTCTTTGGGGCAGTGGCCTCGGGGTGGGGCAGCTCAGTGTCCAGGGCTTTCCCACCGAAGTGGTCCCTATTTATCTACTTGCCATTTCTTGCTTTCGAACTGCTAAGTTGGCAGGAGCTGGGTCAGAAACAGGCACTCATTTCATCATGCCGTACTCAGGTCTTGAACTGGCAACTTACCAGCCTTCCAGCTAACAAGGCAAGCTTCTTAACCACTTTAGTGTCTTGCACGGAAGACAATGAAGGAGCCGCAGTAAGGGCTAAAACACAACTTTATTGCATGATGGTCAGGATGAACATGTGGTAATGGCGGAGGTACAGCTCCTTTTATATTACAACAGTACATTTGAACCTGGTTACACAGTAGCGTATTGGCTGCTACCTGCATGACGTCACACCCTTCTTCTCCAGATGTTCCTTGCGCAGGAAGGTTCCCGCGGCTGCCGGAAATTGGGGAATTTGTACCATGTGAGCTGAACGCTCGCAGCTGCCCTCTATGGGTAGCTAGCTCACATTCCATTAAACCGCTGAGATACATTGTGATCATTGTCAGGTTACATTCGGTCATTGCAGTTGCTACATTCATTCTTAAAGGGGTACAGCTTCATACATAACACTCCTCCCCCCTAGGGTGGGACGAAGTCCTTCAACCACTGTGGCTTTCCGCATGTGCGCTTGGGATGTACGACTACTTGGCTGAGCTCAGGGGAACTAGGGGCTCCGAGTTCCGCAGGCTCTCGTCCTGCAACGGAAAGGGGGGACTCATTAGTCACCTGGCGGGGACTCTGTGGTAACCTTGCGCTCAGAGAGGGAAACGGAAGATGTAACTGGGATGTGAACCCCTGCCTATTGCTCGTGGCACTTGGCGACTCCCCCAGCACGAATCTAGGAACTGATGAGGAAACCCTTGCTGTCTCGCCCCGATTTCTTGCGCCTGCAACTGGCGTACTTGTGCTACCCCCTGCTGCCTGAGTCGGGGGTCTTGGCGATGGAGTGAACGTACTTCCCCCTGCTGCCTGGGTCGGGGGTCTTGGAGATGGGGTGAACTCTAGAACAAAAGGACTGAGAGGACTGGAAATACCAGGGGCTGAACTAAAACCACTCTTCTCGCTCGGACGGGTGGGGGACAACTCCGCAACATCCCCCTGGTATGGCAACATAAAATCAAACTCATCAGGTGACTCCTCATCCCACTCTTTCAAAGTATCCTCCTCCCCATGTGAGAATCCAGGGTATACATTTGTAATTGGGGACGACCCCGTGTCTCCCCCTTGGGCTAAACGGGTGGGGGAGAACCCTAACGTTTACTCTCTTTCACTGGTAACTTGCTGTCTGAGTTGGTCAGCGTGCCTCCTCCACAGCAGATCTGTACTTGTTTCAACCCTGTAGAACACTGGCCCCATTTGTTCAATCACCACTCCTGGAACCCACGTTTGTCCTGAGGTTGCGTAATTCCTACAATGAACCGGGTCCCCTACCACAAAACATTTGGAGCTCTCTATCTCTATATTTCTTCCCTCATCCTCCACCCTGGTTAGATCCAACCAATCAAAAAGCGTTACTGGCTTCCTCCGCATGAGGAGCTCAGCCGGAGAAAGTCCTGAAGCCAGGGGAGTTGCCCTATAACAAATGAGGAATTGACACAGCTGGATGTTCAATTCACCGGGACCCATGCACCGCAGTGCATCTTTCGTAGTGTGCACTTGGCACTCTACCCGACCGTTTGTGGCAGGGTGAAACGGGGCAGAGGTAATGTGCCGGATGGCATCCCTCTCGATGAACACCTTGAATTCCGCAGACGTGAAAGTACTGGCGTTATCGCTCACAAGCATGTCCGGCAGGCCAAAACAACTGAACACCTTGCACAATTGTTTAATGGTTGCGGTAGATGAGGTGTTGGACATGGGAATGACTTCTAGCCATTTGGAATACGAGTCTGTTATCAGCAGAAAAAGGGAACCCCGGAACAGGCCAGCGAAATCGACGTGCACCCGGGACCATGGCCCACGGGCCGTGTCCCATTCCCTGTGGGGCAGCCGGGACTCCTCGGGCCGAGAGCTCTGGCAGTTCTCGCACGTGCCCACCAAATGCTCAATATCTACGTCTATCTGGGGTCACCAGAAGTAGCTCCTGGCCAGGGCTTTGGAGCGCACTATTCCTGGGTGGCTGGTGTGCAGTAGCCTGGGCACCTTTGTGCGTAACTTCTCTGGAATGACCACCCATTGGCCCCAGAGGAGGCAGCCTCTTTCAAGAGAAAGCTCTATGTTGCGTCTGAAAAATGGTTTGAATTCCTCCTCGGGGGGGGGGGAGTCGTGGGCCACCCTTTTCTAACCCAGGAACTGACTTGGGACAGGACTTTGTCGACCGCCGTAGCTTTGGCGAGGTCTGCGGGAACAATGGGGGTGAGTCGAGAGACTCAATCAGCAGGACTTGGTGATCCTGCTCCACCTCGCATTTGGGGTCTCCTAATTGAGGGAGGGGAGATCGGGACAGCGCATCCGCATGGGAGATCTCCTTCCCTGGGCGATGGACCAGTTCGTACTGGTAGGCATTGAGGAAAATCACCCAATTCAGCATTCTGGGGGACAGGATTTGTGGGGTGGGCTTGCCTGTAGTAAAAATTCCCAAAAGGGGTTTGTGATTGGTCACAATTGTGAACTTGCGGCCGTACAGGAAATCGTGGAACTTCTTTGTTCCCGCGATTATGGCCAGAGCCTTTCTATCTGTTTGCGCGTAATTGCGCTCCGCCTTTGAAAGTGACCTGGAATAGAAGGCAACCGGGGCTTCCTGCCCATTCTCTAACACGTGGCACAGCACAGCCCCCACCCCCACTGGTGATGCATCACAGACCAAGGTTACAGGTTTCCTTGGATCAAAATGGGTCAGAACAGCGTCTGAGGACAAGAGCCCCTTGAGCTCCTTGAACGCTTTTTCTTGCCTATCCCCTCACCGCCAAACTGCATCTTTCTTTATCAACCCGTGCAGTGGCTCCACAACAGATGTCTTCCTTGGCAAGAAGGAATGGTAAAAATTCAGGATCCCTAAAAATGACTGCAGCTCCAGTTTTGCGGTGGGGCGAGGTGAGTTTTGCACAGCTTCAACCTTGGACTCGGATGGCTTGACACCCTCTGGGGTTATCTTGAACCCGAGAAAATCAACCTCCCTCGCAAAGAACACACATTTATCCCTTCTTAACCTCAGACCCGCTTTCTCGAATACAGTTAGGACCTTGTCCAGCCTTTTCGCTAGTTCCGATTCGCTCCCCGCTGTTATCAAAACATCGTCAAAATATGGGAGCACACCTGGAAACCCCTTTAAAAGGTGTTCTACGAGGGCTTGAAAGAGTCCGGGGGCTGAATTTATGCCAAACTGTAGGCGCGTTACCTGAATGCCCCCTTGTGCGTGACAATAGTTTGCGCAGCTGCAGCAGCTGGAGTTACAGTGAGCTGCTGGTACGCCTGCGCCAAGTCTAACTTTGCGAAACAGTTACCCCCGTGCAAGGTGGCTAGTAAGTGGCTAACTACCGGCACCGGGTAAGCATTTGGCCGAATGGCCTTGTTAATTGTACATTTGTAGTCAGTGCAAATCCTAACCTCCCCGTTGGATTTTAAAGCTGTAACAATCGGAGTTTCCCACTCCGCAGAGTCCACTGGAACCAAAATCCCCTGCCCCACCAATTTGTCCAATTCCGCCTCAATCTTGTCCTTGAGGGCGAAGGGAACTCTTCTTGGCTTGAGTCGTATGGGCCGGATTTCTGGGTCCAACTCAAATGAGAACGGGGCCCCCCTGTAAGTCCCAAGCCCCTTCTTGAAAACTGCAGGTTGCACATCGCACACGTCCCGAATTGGGTCAGTCTCGATGGCGTTTATGCCGGACAGTTCAATTCCCAGGGGAGCAAACCACTGGGTTCCCAAAAGGCAACAGGACCCCTCCTTGAGCACTACTAGGGGCAGTTTTTCTGTGAACCTTTTAAACTTCACCGTGAAGTTTCCCACCCCCAACACCGGGATCCCATAACCCTGCAAGTTCGATTTCATAGCCCACAACTTGGGCCGTGCATTTGGGGGAATGCGCAGGAACTCCCTTTGGGAAAGGATGGAGTAGGATGACCCTGAGTCTATTTCCATCCTAACCGGGACCCCTTGTATCAGTACCTCTACAAAGAAGCGCCGGTGCTCCAGGTGACTTGGCCCTCTCAGGTGCGGCCCCTTGGGACTTGAAGACTTTGACCCCGCTCCTCGCCTCCTGGGCCGCCTGGGCCTCTCGCAGTACCTCATTGAATATGAGGCGATGGTCGCGGGTCATCAACTTCCTCTGGACCTCCTTGTCCCTTAGGCTGCACAGCATGCGGTCTCGAAGGGCTATGTCCAGGTCCTCCCATTGGCAGTGGATGGCTCCCAGCCTGAGGGCCGCCGCATAGGCGGACACGGATTCTCCCGGGCGCTGGTCTCACCTGTGGAATGCGCCCCGGGCCAGAAAAATGGAGGCTGGTGGCTGGAAATGCTCCCTCAATGTGGTGAGGATGCGGTCAATGGGCACCGAGTCGACCCTCCGGGGAGCCAGCAGGTTCATCAGGATGTGCAGCGTGGCCGGCCCAACCTGGGCTAGGAAGTGTGACCGCATCTTCCCTTCGTCGTCGATGCCCGCAGCATCCATCGCGTGCCGAAACTGGCACTCATACAGCTCCCATTGCTCAGGATCGCTGATGTCGAATTGGTGAGGCTTGATCTTGGGATACGCCATCTATCCCATCCTCGTCACCAATTTAGTGTCTTGCACGGAAGACAATGAAGGAGCCGCAGTAAGGGCTAAAACACAACTTTATTGCATGATGGTCAGGATGAACATGTGGTAATGGTGGAGGTACAGCTCCTTTTATATTGCAACAGTACATTTGAACCTGGTTACATGGTAGCGTATTGGCTGCTACCTGCGTGATGTCATTCTGAGTCATGCCCTTCTTCTCCAGATGTTCCTTGCGCGGGAAGGTTCCCGCGGCTGCTGGTAATTGGGGAATTTGTACCATGTGAGCTGAACGCTCGCAGCTGCCCTCTATGGGTAGCTAGCTCGCGTTCCATTAAACAGCTGAGATACATTGTGATCATTGTCAGGTTACATTCGGTCATTGCAGTTGCTACATTCATTCTTAAAGGGGTACAGCTTCATACACAACAACCACTGAGCCACCACAGTGTTTATTGGTAAGACATGGTGTTCTTTTTTAAAAAAAGATTCATTCTTCGCTATCATTGTGACATCACAGCCTCATCTTGCTTCCGTTCTCCTTTCTCCACACCATCCATCTTAACTGGTACAGAATTCCATGCAGTTCAGCTGCATTGTCTGAAGTCACTTAGGCACTCGTGCCTCCTTTATCTCAAGAACCAGGACTTGATTTGACTTTTGTACTGTCCTCCTTGCCTAGTGCGGCTTGGGTGATGACCCTCAAAGGAGGACAGTGGTGGTGTTGGTGGCTTATTTATTTAATACTGCCTTGCAATTCTCTTTTCCAAGTGGAGGAGGATCCTGAATATGAGCCCTCAGAAGATGCGATTGAAGCGGAAGCGGAAGCGGATGAAGCAGATGAAGCAGAAGCAGAAGATGAAGCAGATGCAATGCTTCCTGAGGAGGAAGAGGAGGACGATACTGGCCCTGCGCTGCCAGCAGTAAGTTTGGTTCACTTACCTGTAGCCTGCATGGGAGATTTACAGCTGCCAAGGTGAAGGCCTCCCAGTATACTTTGGTATTGAATGTCAGCAAAATGAGGAGATTATAGCACTGTTTGACATGCTGAAAACCATTTGTGACCAAGATTCACAGCCTTTTAATTAATGTACCTTATTTATATGTCATTTCCCTCCCTAATTGTGTCCTTACCTGTATATTACATGGTAATGTACAGGTAAGCACACAAAAGTTATACTATTAAAGTTATATTATTAATTTAAAATACTATTAAAACATCATTAAACAACACAACACAATACAAGGGACTGTGGTGGTTCAAGATGTTAAGACGCTGAACTTGATGACTGGAAGGTCAGCAGGTCAGCAGTTTGATACCTGAGTGCTACATGACAGAATGAGCTCCCATCTCTGTCCCAGCTCCTGCCCACCTAGCAGTTCAAAAGCAAGAAATTGCAAGTAGATAAATAGGTACCAATTTGGTGGGAAGGCAAACAGCTATTCGTGCACTCCAGTGTCAAGTCATGCCTGTCACATGTCCACAAAAATGTCTGCAGACACGGACAACTCTGGTTCTTTGGCTATGAACAGAGATGAGCACTGAACCCTAGAGTTGGATATGACTGGTAAAGGTTGCCCTTGCTTGAAAGCCAGTCAGATCCAACTCTAGGGTTCAGTGCTCATCTCTGTTTACAGCCAAAGAGCCAGAACTTTCTGTGAACATGTGGCAGGCATGACTTGACACTCATGGCAAACATGATCCAAGATAGCTTCGCTATGCAAGTTTGCTTATGTATGACAAACTTTTGGGATAACTTGTATTGTTTTTTTTTTTTAAAGTAGGCTTATTTCGTAATAGTTTGTGAACAGTCTTGGATCCCTTTGGCAGGAGAATGGTGATATAAAAATGTAATGCATTTATAATACTCGAGATGGGTCATGGTTCATTAAAGTTAACAATGCAATAATGATAACCTGGAAATTCAGATAAGAGTAGAGCAGATTTAAATGCACACACAATTCAAGAGATGAACAGAATATCTTCAAAAATGCCAATAGGCCATCAAAGAAGGGCTAGACAACCATCCTCATTTAGGAAAAAGCTCAGATAAAGCACTGGTCATTAGGTGGCTGCTGAGAAAAGTGTCTCCTACAGATCTTAGTAGGACTCATCTAGCCTTAGAAAGATCTTTCCATGTCATTGAAATGTTTGCAACTTCCATTGAGACTTAACTTTCCCAAGCTCCTGAAGGTCTTCATTGATTGTCACAAGTCCATCTTGCAGATTCTCCCAGTGCTTTCTGATTGATGTCGTGACTGGGAACAAGTTAACAACACATTGGTCCCTCCCAGAAAGAGGTTCATCTCCTCTTCCTTCTCTGTAGGTTTGCTGTGGCTTCACTCTTGGGTGAGAGATTGAGAACACATACCATATATACTCAAGTATAAGCCGCGTTTTTTAGCCCCAAAAAGGGGACACTGCTTATATTCATGAAAATGACCACAAGGGTCCCAAGACCATGCCGGATTGAGATGTGCAAACAATTTAATTACTTTTACCACCTTTTCATGTATTTTGATTATTGACACACGCTAGCAGCTGCTGCATTTCCCACCCTCGGCTTATACTTAGGCCAATCTATTTTCCTGGATTTTCAGGTCAAAATTAGGTACCTCGGCTTATTTTCGGGTCAGCTTATACTTGAGTATATATGGGTATACTACACCACTCTGAGGCTACAACTACCTAGTCCAGTACTGAACGATTTGCTGTGGGTGTAAAGTGGGTAAAATTTTGTTTTTCTAAAAAAACAAGAATTTTCTAAAAAAACACCCTTGTTTTTCAAAAAAAAGAAAGGAGTTTTCTCATGCTGTAAAAGCCAGTTCAAATCAGTCCAGTCTTTTTTGCTCCTGATGTAGGGTTTTTCTCTCTGCCTCTTGGGGTGTGTGTGTTTCTATTCCCCCTTCCCCCAAATTATCACAATTCAAATTGAATTATCCCTGTGATCAGTTGTTTGTTTCTTTCTCCAAAAAGATGTGGTGTGGAATGAAGGAACTACTGTATTTCTTTTTCCTACTGCTGTGCAACAGTTAAACAATCTGCAGCCTTTATGATGAACCATAAAAGGAGAGGTGGAGATTAGCAAAGTACAGAACCAAAGGAAGGGGACTGTAGGCCAGGGTGCAAATCAAACCATGTCAGTTTAAGGTCCAGTGTGAAGATAGGCTTGGAAACAATCCATGCTCCCTGTGTGATCACTTAATCAGAACAGAAGAAGCAGACAGGAAGCTGCAATTCAAGTTGTAGCAATTAGGCTTGTCAGGGAAGATGCAGCTTAAAAGTCCTCCTAGAAGCAAGTGAACAAAATAATAAATGCTTTCTGTAATTTTTAGGAAAGCTCTGGGCCCTTCTACCATTAACTTTCCATCATCTGCCTGATCAAAGCAGGCTTATAAAAATGTATATTTTGATATTAGTATGACTATAATAATTTCGTGTCAGAAATTATTCTGGGTTGAAAGGATTTTTGCGGAAGAAACTCTGCTCAGAGAACGCCCAAATGAGGCTCCTCTCATGTCCCCAAGAGCGGGGACAGAGACGGGCACTCAGTCCATCATGCAGTACCCAGGTCTCGAACTGCTGACTTGCCAGCTTTCCAGCTAACAAGGCAAGCTTCTTAACCACTGAGCCACCACAACCCCTTGATTATGACTAAACATTATCCATTCATTCATTCATCCTTTCATTCATTCATCCATTTATATTCTGCCCATCCTATGGACCATTGCACTTCAGGCACCTCTGTCCTCCACCATCCTCCTCAACCCACCCAGCTCTGTGCCAAGTGTGCTATCTCAATAGAGGCTAAAACGACTAAACTGAGATTATTGTACTTTCCTTCTTTCTTCTTCTTTCTTTGTCTCAGATGCACCACTAGCATATAATAACATACAAAGCTAAAATTAACACATCTAAAAACAAAAGAGAATTAAATAGGCTAGATGACATCTGCTCAATATTGGGCCACTTCAATAGCATTTCCTCTTGCCAACATAAGGTCCTCCTTGGTGCACGTTGAGGGGCATTGTGTGCATTGTATCATATGGGAGATAGTTTGTACTTCTCCGCATTCACACAGGCTGTCATCTACAGGGAAATCTGTACTTTGTACTTTGGACATATTACGAGAAGACAAAACTCATTGAAGAAGACAATAATAGCAGGAAAACAATGGCAAAAAGAAAGAACCAAATGTAAGAGGAATTCACTTAACTAAGGAATCCATGGCCTTTATTTCGTAGCACCTGAGTAGGGCTGCTAATGATGAGACTATATGGAGGTTGTTAGTACATTGGGTCACCATAAACCAAATGTGACTTGACAGCACAAACTTGCATGACAGCAGTGTGAAAATGGGCTTTGAAATTTATTTTCTTTGCATATCCAAATCAGTGCAGGTTCTGTTTTGACTCTGCTTTGGTTCACCATTCCATTTTAATGAGTAGCCAAAATATATTGGTGGATAAGATGTTAGCCATTGGAGTCTGAAACATCTAGATGGCAGTAGGCTGGAAGAGATTAGTCTAGCTCCTGTGATTGTGGAGAATGATGGAGTGATTTTGGCAGAGACTTTGAAGCAGAAATCCTACTCTAATTACACAACAACGATTTTGCTTCTGGGAATAACACATGTGATTTACATGACATCAAGTGTGCTGATTCAAAATCTGAACTCAGAATTTGCCTATCACGTACAGATTTTAAGGTGTGCTATAGCTGTTCAAATGACTGGTAATTGGGCAATGTATTTTTACATGGGAACATTGTAACAGTTGCAGCTACCACTATGCCTGCTGCCACCTCAGCTGAATCATGTCCCGTTGGCATGCATGTTCCAGCAGCGGCTGGGCATGTCTGGGCAAGTCCGTGAACTGATGTCAGAAATGGGTATATAAGGCAAGATGGACCAAGGGCTTGTGTCTCTGGTGCAAAACCATCTTATTGGATAGTACAGCTAGGCCATAGTGAGTCCGTTTTGAGCAAAAGATGAGTAGGTGCGGCTGTGTTAATAAACCGAACAATTTTTGCTACATTTGTGGCAAATATACCCTGTGTGATCAACACAAAAAACTAACCAGAGGGTGAGATTTGCTAACTTAAGATCCTGATGTCCTAGGCAGAATTGGACTTCGGATTTGGATTCAGCACACTTCATTTAGTATAGGACACAGGATTAGACCATATAGCAGACAATTTTTTTTGTGTGTGTGTGTGATGCAGTGTTATTGATAAAGCAATAGCAATGCATAGAAGTCTGGCATTAAGGAAGATGGCCCTCTTTCACAGAGCTTATGATCAAACTAAGGCAGGGTTGGGCAAAAGCACAGACCTCTGGATATTTTTGGACTGCAGCGCTCATCAGTTGGAGCAGTGTAACCAACTGATCAAGGGAACTGTTTCCAGACACATCTGGAAGACCGCAAGCTGCCCAGTGCGGAAATAAATTTAAAATATTATTGTGTCTTTTTAGCTTGGGTATGTTGTAGTAGAGGCTACAGCATCCTTCCTAAAAAATGTCAAACTGGGGAGAACTGGAAAGGCTGTGAGATTTCCTTGAACAATCAGAATAATATAAAATGGGCATCATCCCATTTCCAGATGTTGGCTAGTTTAAAATACCCCTGCTGTAAGAAATCAGAAATAGCAATGCCTGGTAAGTGAAATGTGATTTTAAAAATGTTTTTAGGTGGTTGTTCAGGTAAAACACTTGAAGAGTGGTCTCTTTTAGTATACCACTAGCTTCCAAAACTACTAAAGGCAATACCAAGAATTACAAAGAATTAATACTACGCTTTTCTCCCCTTAGGAAGAAGAAGAAGAAAAATCTAATCAAGAATGATGCCCTGTTATCTAGCAGTATGAAGTATCATATGGAGAAGAGCTGCCAACTGAATAGCATCAGATGGTTCCCTGTTTTGCTGATGAATTATATTATATGTGCATGATTAAAGATTTGTTGCAAGAAAAATTGTTGCTTCTCTTCAGGTCTATGCTAGGCAGCAATCTTGGTCAGCATAGTAGAATGGAGGGGAAGGTGTAGTGATGCCAAAGTTTTCAATCACAACCAAACATAAACAAGGAGGCATATAAAACTTTAGTGGCAGGTTTAGAACTTGTCAAAGTGCCTTTTTTTAGATCAGGAGAAGGTAGGTGTCTCTTCTGCAATCTTTTTTTGTGCCTCATAATTGCACCAAGATGCTCCCAACATTTAGGGCAAAGTTTTCAAGGTTGAGATGTCCAATGAGTGGCTTACCATTGATACTACCCACTTAATGTCTCTGACTGAATCCAGGTCTTGAGTATTTACCAAGGCAGTGATCATCAACCTTTTAGAGATCAAGTGCCCAAACTGCAAACCCAGTTTATCGCAAAGTGCCAACATGGCAATTTAACCTGAATGCTGAGGTTTTACGTTTTTTTTAAAAAAACAACTCATACATTAACATCATTTGTCTTAAAAGAAAAACACAATAATAGAGTTTTCAATGATACAGTACAAACCTAGCTCCTCTCCAACCCCACCATGGGAATCACCTTCTTTCTCTACAGGCTCAACAGTATGCTGTCCACCCTGCATCCTCACACGGCATGTGAGCTTTACCCCAGGGAAGGGAGAAAGCGCTCCCATTGAGCTGCTGGGCTGAGGGGTGGGTGATGTGAGAAAAGTCCTCAAGTGCGTGTGGCGAGAGGGAGGGGAGCAGCCCAACTCCACGTCCCTCTGGCTTTCTAGTAACAAACTCTGGTGCTGGGGTGATGGCGCACGCACCCACTGAGAGGGCTCTGAGTGCCCCCTATGGCACATGAGCCATTAATTCGCCACCACTGCTCTAAGACCTTCTGTTCAGTACTTCACACTAACTCTTCACTGTTTTTATTTAGCACAGCTAAATAAACTGCAGTTAAACTGCAGTGGCTCAAGTGGCTATGATGCTGGCTGGAAGGTGGGAGGTCAGCAGTTCAATTCCCGAGTACTGCAGGATGGAATGAGCACCCATCTTTGTCCCAGCTCCTACCAACCTAGCAGTTCGAAAGCAAGAAATTGCAAGTAGATAAATAGAGTCAACTTCGGTGGGAAGGTAACAGCGCTCCATGTGCTCCGGTGTCTAGTCATGCCTGCCACATGACCACAGAAACGTCTGCAGAGGCAGACAGTGCTGGGTCTTTGGCTTTGAAACAGAGATGAGCATTGAACACTAGAATCGGATACGACTGGCTTTCGAGCAAGGGAAACCTTTACCTAACACAGGTTGTCAGACTGGTAATGTCCAGACTTAATTGCTGCATGCTTCACCCTCTCTTGCAGAGAATTTAATACTTTTGATAACCTCTGGTCTCTACTTGAAAGTAGTGTGCTGAAAGTATCCCTGTCAAACATTGCTGTTTAACAACTAATAGTAGCAAGCACTACTAACAGTGTGCAGGTTTGGGGTGTAAAGACTGTTAGACCCCAAATATTAATTCCACCAGTCAGTGTTATTTTTCAAAGAAATGTACAGTAATACCTCATACAAAGTCCGCTTCATACAACATCGAATTCATACAACATCGCCTAATTTCTTGAAAAAAGTTACCTCATACAAAGTCGCTCGACTTTGTATGAGGCATTGGGTTTTTCCCAGGTTGCATTATGTCTGGTCAGTATAAAAGGCTGGACACATGCGTGCATTGCTCTTGTGGGTTTAGCACAAGGCAAAGAGTGTTTGGGAGGGGTTTTGATCGCGACTTTGGATTTTTTTTGATTTTTTTTGTCAGAATTTTTAGAAGCATTCCTGGGTTTTTTGCAGCATTCTTCAGGTTCTTGGAAATCAGGGTTGTTTGAAATGTTTTTGTAATGTATTTAGCCTTTAGACAATGATTTCTTAAAGTTCTGTCAGTTTTCTGTCTGTTTCCTTGACTTTGCCCTGAAGTCTGTGCTGTTACAGTACAATGTATCTCTATGGAAATGACGTTGTACGACACATCGCGGCAAGGATTTGGACGTTGTATGAGGTATCGCGGCTAAGATTTTGCATGTCTCATACAAAGTCCAAATCCGTATAAAGTCCAAACTTGTGGAACCAAGTTTAGACGTTGTATGAGGTATCACTGTAATTGCCTTTTTGCCATGACAAAAAAGTATGTGAGGAATACTTATTGGTTAGTTCGAAATGCTATTGGGGTGGTGGGGGTCATTTTGAAATGTTGAATCTGTTTGTGTGTGAAAAATAACACCTTACTAACTCATTTCTGATGAGCATTCTTCCTCAGTAATCGGCAACAGGTTTTTAAAAAACATCAATGAATCAAGTTTTGCAACAATGGTTCGTTGCAGGAAGCAAGAAGTTGTTGTTTGCTTATATAGGCTCCACAGAACTTTACAATGTTCTGGAGTGACCCCTCCAAACAGTCTACCAATTATTCTCTGTGAAGAGCAATAAAACCTGTGTGTGAACACTATGCCCCATCAAGTAGTGTCTGTCTTACGATAAGCCTGTGAATTCATGGCTTTGAAAAGGTCCTCTCGTTAACAGCTGTGCTCATGTTTCGTAGACCAGGGGCGGTGGTTTCCTTTATTTAGTTAATCAGTACAATATTTACAAATCACTAAATGAATAAGCAGTGATCAAAGATTCACATTTCTTAACATCTGACACTGACCGTGTTTCAATTCTTAAACCTCTGGTTTATGAATGTGGAATATTGTGCTTCTGTATCCATAATTGAAAATGGCAGGAAATGTTTGCCAGCAGGAAAAAGGATACCAATTTTTTCATAGCAAAGGGCAGCCTACATGTTGACAACACCAGTGTCAGCAGTCAAGATGGTTACAGGATACCCTCTTGTGCTCATTACTTCTCAATGAGACACTAAGCAGAGGGAAATCCCAGAACTTGACTCCTTTTTTTAATCTGTTAAGCATAAACTGTATATCCTACACCTCACACTATTCAAATAGTAGCATGGGGAGGGTGTGTGTGTCTCCCTGTTCATTTTTTCTGTATCACACAATTTTGCATCTCCATCATTACCATCATCATTTTTTATAAAAACTTAAGCTCTCCTCATAGCCCCACAACATACTTTTTGAAATGTACCGATGAGAACTATGTGGTTGCACTATAGAGAAAGAAGATCTGAGTAACTGCTAACTCGTCAGGTTGACACTGATATCAACAAAATGAGTATAGATCAGTGATGACGAGCCTTGGCATTCCAGGCATTCTTAGACTTCAATTACCAGATGCCCAAGTCAGCACTCTTGCTGATCAGGGCTTCTTGGAATTGAAGTTCCAAAACATTTGGAGTGCCAAGGTTCACCATCACTGGCATAGATCATTAACAGTCAATGGGCATGTTGAAAAGAACACAATAATTTTTATGTCCCCCATAATTTTCTCAAAAACAAGCCATGCTAGACTAATATTATTTTTAAAATAAGCATCACAACCTTAGTACTAGAGGGAAATACTATGCATGTGGTGTATTTGAGTTCATCAAGACTTTTGACAATGGCTGCCATAATGTTATGGCCAAGGTGAAAGCATGTGGGATATACTATGCTTCTGCTACATGAATTTTTGGCTGGTTGGTGAGATGTGCTCAGAGTTCTAACTTATCACTATCCTGGAGAAATGTGGATTGTAGGGTAATGAAGAGTTCTTATCCTGTTCAATATCCTTATACAGTAAAACCTCACATAAAGAGCACCTCGCTTAGAAACTAACTCACTTAAAGAGCAGAATTTTCTCTGAATGGTCACCTCGCTTAACTAAAACCAACAAAAAAAACTCGCTTAACAACTAAATTGGGGTTCGCAATCCCCACCACCACAAGTCATAATTGGTCACTTACAGTGGTGTTTCGCTTAAAGAGCCAACTGGCTTAAAGAGCAATACTGTGGGACACGTTATTCTCTTTAAGCAAGGTACTACTGTAGTTGATTTGGATAAAGATGAGGTGAGGATACTCATCAGATTTGTACATGGCACCACACCAGGAAGAATAGCTAACAGTTCAAAAGATAGAATCAGGATTCATGTTAACCTCAACAGGTTGGACAGCCAGGCCCATACCTGTCAACTTTTGGATTTGAAAATAAGGGAAATTTTGGCCACACCCCTCTGTGGGTGTGACCAAATTTGTGGACATGGCCAAATATAGCCATGTGACTTGCTGGGCTCTAGTCATGCCTGCCACATGGCCATGAAAATGTCTGTAAACACAGTCAGCCTGGCTCTTTGGCTGTAAATGGAGATGAGCACTGCACCCTAGAGTTGGATACAACTGGCAGATTTTACTTTTTTAGGATCAAAGATCGCTGCAGATGGTGATTGCAGCCATGAAATAAAAAGGCGACTGATGCTTGGGAAACAAGCTATGAGAAACCTGGGGAACATAGTTGAAAGTAGAGGCATCACCTTGCAAACAAAAAATTGCATAGTCAAAGCAATGGTATTCCCGGTGGTAATGTATGGGTGTGAGAGCTGGACCATTAGGAAAGCTGAGCACAGAAAAATAGATGCCTTTGAAATGTGGTGTTAGAAATAGGTCGATCCTAGAGGAAATCAACCCTGACTGCTCATTAAAGGTCAAATAGTAAAGATGACGCTAAAGTACTTTGGACATCAAATAAGAGAGGATTCACTTGAGAAGGCCTTGATGCTGGGAAAGGTGGAGGACAAAAGAGGGGAGTGGCCAAAAATAAGATGGCTAGATGGTATTGTAGATGCAATGGGCACAAAGCTGTGCGGGCCAAAGAACCCTTTCCCCATTTTCTTGGGGGACTTTTGTTTTCTTTCTTGTTTGCTCAGTGGCTTAAGTGACTAAGATGCTGCCTGGGAGGCAGAAGGTCAGCAGGATGGAATGAGCTCCCGTCTTTGTCCCATCTCCTGCCATCCTAGCAGTTCAAAAGCAAGAAATTGCAAGTAGATAAATAGGGACCACTTTGGTGGGAAGGTAACAGCGTTCCGTGCGCTCTGGTGTCTAGTCATGCCTGCCACATGACAATGCTGGCTCTTCGGCTTTGAAACAGAGATGAGCACTGAACCCTAGAGTTAGAGACGACTGGCTTTCAAGCAAGAGAAATTCTCTCTCTCTCTCTCCCTCCCTCTCTCTCTCTCTCTTTCTCTCTCTCTCCCTCCCCTCTCTCTTCCTCTCTCTCCCTCTCTCCCTCTCCCTCCCTCTCTCTCCCCCCCTCTCTCTCTCACACACATATATAGTGATCAAGCAACACCCCCCTCCCAGGTTAACTCTGGCACAAACAGCTCAATAAAGCATGATTTGCCCTTGCATATATGAAATATCACTCACCTCTAGAGTAGACTCCATGGTGGCTACAAACAGCAGTAGCAAAACCGAAGCCTCCATGAGCACGTGGCAGGGAAGGGAAATGAAAGAGAAATGCCCCCCCACCTCTCTCTCCCCTTCCACAAGCGAAAAGCCTGCCACACAGTGACCTCTGGTGGCCGGAAAAAAATACTGCAGCTTCAGTCAGGATTTTTTTTTTAAATAAGGGAAAATGCGGGGAAATTAATAAAATGGGAGGGGTGGGAAGAGGGTTAAAAATAAGGGTTTTTCCCCGGGAAAACGGGATAGTTGACAGGTATGGCCAGGCCAAACAAGCAAAATAGGTTTCATTGGGAAAATGGATAGTAGTACAATGAGGTGGCAGAAAGTAGCTGTATAAATATGGCATCAATGAGTGGTGGTTGGGCACTTGTATGAATGAACGGTGTAATTCAGTAGCAAGAATGTGCATACCACATACACTGTTCTTACAACCCAGAGATCCACCTTCGCCATACAGTAGACCCTCGCATAACAACGTTACTTGGTTCCCCAAGTTATGTTGTTAAGCGATTTTCGTTGTTAAGCGGGTTTCTATGGAGTTTACCACATAAAGACATTTTTAGCGTTGTTATCCGGATAACGACAGTTATTTTTAGCATTGTTATCCGGATAACGACACTAAAACGTTGTTATGCAGGGGAACACATGGTGCCGTTAAGCGAAAATGACGCTATCTGAACATGACGTTATGTGAGGGTTGACTGTACTAAGATTCCTGAGGACGAGTGGAGGCCTATACATCCTTGCTGCATTCAAACTATTTAAAGCCAAAATCCTATTGCAACTACACTATGGAGTCCAATCAGGACCCCTACCTAACAACCTGGCTCTTATGGAAAAAGTACAATCTAAATTCTTATGTGCAGACCCCTCGCTGTGTTTCCAACACACCACCCTTGGGCTGGAGACCAGCAAGGTCAAGGTTGAGGCGAGATTGTGTGTTGGATTGGGGCCGCGGGGCGGCCGTGAGGTCCCTGAGGAGACTGATCAAGGAACGACACGAGACAAGATGGAGCGAAGACCAGTGGTTTATTGTGGGAAAAACATCAGCATATATAGGAATAGAAGGCAACGGTGATAGAATCGTCATCTGACAGAAAAATCACATCACCCATTTACCCGGGTTAATGGGGAATCTCTCTTGGGGAAGTTAATTAACTAGGGCAAACACTGACAGGGGAAATCCATTGTTCGGGGCTTACACCAGGGTAAATATGG
This sequence comes from Bradypodion ventrale, assembly GCA_035047345.1. Lineage (NCBI taxonomy): Eukaryota > Metazoa > Chordata > Lepidosauria > Squamata > Chamaeleonidae > Bradypodion > Bradypodion ventrale. The sequence goes on from JAWDJE010000010.1 coordinate 11,267,601, forward strand.
CCTCTATTTGCACGAGAGCTTGGGCTGATCTGTGAGTCAGTAATTGCCTAATACGTAACGGAGGTTAGCGATTTGCTTCCCTCAGCAGAATCGCCGGTCAGGTCAGATGTGGGTGAATCAACTCTATGATTATTAATCCGTTCCCCAATTTCCATACTGGCAAGGGCCAGTGACCAGGGGTCTTCCTCATCCGGTGTAACCTCTGCCAGGGGCAGTTTGTGCCAATTGTGCATGCGGAATCCGCAATTGTGGACAGCTACTCTCAACCTTTGGCTCAAAATTTGATTTTATCTCAGTGGCCTGGCTCCTCTAACTCTCCATATTAGCTTCCAACCAGCATGGAAAAGAACATTCCAATCCAGACTGCAATACCTTGGCCTCTCCCAACCTCTCATACAGATCATGAGTCACAACCAGGCAAAACAGGCCATCAAACAGAGAACACTAGACATGGAAAGGCATGAAGACCTAGCCAGGGCCCCTACCTTCCTGGCCCCAGAGTCTTGGAGACACATTGTTGCCCTGGCTCCGTACCTGCTCCAACTTGAGGCACCAAGCTGTCAGAAGGCATTTATACTAGCTGGGGCCTCCCTTTTGCAGTTCTCGATGGAAAATTCCAAAGGACACCAATGAAAAAGAAAAAATGTCCTGGAGAAATTGAAACCATGGAACACGTTCTCTGAAGCTGCCCTTTTTATAGAGATGTCAGGAACAAGTTCATTTCTCCGCTGCTCTGCAAGTTTTGAAGCTGGTCCAGCAGCACATACACCCACTGGTTGCTATCTGATGAAAGACCTACCTTCACCCACAACATTGCCAAGTTCTGCACAGGAGCATGTGAGATCTGAAGAACAATCCTAGCAGGATCTCCAGCCAAATGAACTACTAGCGCCATAGCATAGGCTTAGTAACAGCTGTAACTTTATTGATTTATGTATTAATTTTGCTACTCCTTAACTCTGAGCAAAAATGTTCCTTTTAAAGCATCCACCTTTTAACTTCTGTATCTTGATGTATTTCAAGTACAGGAGAACCTCGGATAAAGTCCAAGCTCCGTTCCACAAGTTTGGACCTTATCCGAATCAAATGGGCAATGCATCGCATAACGTACAAAAATGGACTTTATCTGAGGTTCCTATATCAAATACCTCAGATAACGTCCATTTTTAGCAGTTTTGGATTTTATGCGATGCATCACGTGTGCATGAAAACCGCAACTTTATCCGAATCGGATAAATCCCGAGGTACCACTGTATCCCCATTCTGTTTCCTTTGCTGTTCTATGCTGGTCTTGGACCATAATAAAGATTTGATTTGACATTTGTATAAGGCCACTTGATACATACATACATACATACATACATACATACATACATACATACATACATACATACATACATACATACATACCTTTATTCGACCATCAGTCAGCACAAAATAACACACAGAGATTTAAACTAACATTTAAGCCTAACAATCTTTACCTTCAGGATATACATCCTCTATGTTAATAGGCCGGAGTCAATACTGTCAATTTTAATCTTGCAACGTTTGAGTGCCAAAAATAGGAATTTAGAAACTCGTATGGCTAACAAAGCAGCAATGCTATTCAAGAGAAATCGAACCTGATTTTCTCTAGGCTCAAATCTGATTTGGCAAAGAAGAGAAGTTATGAGTATTTGTCTAATGTCAGCATAGAAAGGACAATTCAGAAGGATATGCTCAGTTGACTCAACCGCTTTTTGGGGACAAAGACAGGTTCTTTGAGCATATGGTATACCTTTGTATCTTCCCAAAAAACAGCTGTATTGAGGGCGTTCAATCTAGCGGCCGTATAAAGCCTGCGATAATCCACATAACCAATTTTGGCCAAATATGGAGCTGGAATGCTCTGCCAAATCTGGTCCCCCAAATACATCTCCAGTTTCAAAAAAGCAATATCCTCTTGCTTGCAGATATCGCTCAGCCTTTGGGCTATTATGGCTCTAGCTTGGGTGTAAGTCATGGATTCTAGGTACAAATGGCACAACCCGCAAACCTGAACTCTATCAATAATGTCCCTTTCCCAGGATGATTGGAAATTATCCCTTAATATTAAAGGGGCTAGGCCCACAGGTTTAAAACACAGCTTGAGCCACGGCCACAGCTTTGCTTTCAAGGCTACATGCTGAAAAGCTTGCCAGCCAACTTCTAATCTCATAACTGCTCCTGCTATTGACGGTGGAATCCTCAGTATAGATCTAAGGAACCGCGATTGAATTGACTCTAGTTTCAAATAATCTGAATGGGAACCCAGGGGGCTACCCACCAACATAAGGGGAAGGATTTTCATCTGGAACAATCTCAGGACAACCTTCACAGATTGAGCTTGTTTCTTAGCATACAGGGATCTAATTGATAGGGCAGCTTTAGATGCATTTGTAGATACATAGTCGCTATGGGCCAGAAAGGGCCTATTAGATCGAATTACTTGGCCGAGGTATTTAAAGCAATGGACTTGTTCCAATGTAATTCCATTCATAGCCCAGGTATAAAGTTTTGGCTGGGAGAGAAGACCATTATTTTTGTTTTGATATAATTTAGTTGGAGCTCCTGTTGCTGACAGAAGGGATGCGCGGCGAAGCAAGATGGCCGCCGTGTGCTTTGCCGCCCCCACCCCCTAGAGCTGGGCATCTTGGCCACGCGAGGGGGTGGAGTGGAGCTCTCCTTTAAAATGAAAGTCTCCGCATGCCCTCGCCGGCTTTATATCGACTGGGCCAAGGGCGCGTTTGCTCTCTTCCCCAGCTGATTTAGATTAGCGAGGTGAGGCCTCGAAGCCTAGCGCCGCCAGAGAGTTTCCATTGCGGCGCTTTGCCATGATTCTTTTGGGCCTCACTCTGGTGAGCCCTGAATCAATGCAGCGTTACCTACCTCCTTTTAGGGCTTGGGAGAAGGACCTTGTGCAGGTCACTCGCCAGATCGATTGGCTACCCACCAATTACTACCGGTGCCATGGCGCCGAAGAAGAAAGCCTGTTCGGTCAGGCCCTCCGGTGTGCGGCGCGCTAGGCCTTCCAGGCTGGCGCTGGCCCCAGCGGTGCCTCCATCGTGGGGTAGGGCCCAGGGAAGGCCCATGCCACCGACAGAGGACACCGATTCTCCCCCAAGTCGGAGTGCTCGGGCGAGATCGGGACCTTAAGCCCACAATCAGGCTTCTAGGCCAAGCCGGGCCCACGCAAGGCCTGGCCAGGCAGCAGTGCCATCCAGTGCTAATGGCGGTGGGTACCCAGCTGGGACCGCCCCACCAGTGATTGTCCCAGGACCTGCAAGAGGGGCTGGGCAGCAGGCCTCGCACGAGGCCTTGCCCACTGATGCTGAGGCCCTTATGGCCCGTATTGCAGCCTTAGAGCGGGCTGCAGGCCTGGAGCTGGTGAACACCATGCGCCGGCAGGCAAGAAGGGTGGCACCTCTGGAGCATAATACGAGCTGGCCTCAGTTGTCCGCACTTCTTAATAGGAGGGTGGAACAGCTTGAGGCCGCACGGTCTCCGGTGGCATTCCAACCGGTAGAGCCGCTTCAACCAGCCTGCCTACTTCATGACCGGCCAGTGCTGACCTTGAAGGCTCGTCTATGTCTGATCCAGCGGGCTCTACTTCGGCCGTGAGCTCCGACGCTCTGCATCAGCCGGAACCCCCGGTGGAGGCAGGTGGAAGGAGTGCACCTGGTGAGTATGCGGGTCAAGTAAGAGCACCATACACGGGTCCCTGGCCTCCAACCTCTGCTTTTCAATGGCCCTGGCCACAGCAGACAGCCCCGGCACCTACAGGGCAGGGGCTTGTATCCACGGCCCCGCAGGTGAACATTTGGAGGGCACCTTATCCACCTGTACCACCCGGGGTTCTGCCTGCAGGCCCCAATGTGCCGTACCCAATTTGGCCTTATGGTCCTCCTGTTAACGTGGCCTACCATACAGTCCCTAGCTCAGTGATCCCGACTGCTGGTATATCATTGCCACTGGGGGATCACCTCTTACCGGCAACCAGAGACAAGATCTGGCGCAGGGAATATGTGGACTTATTTAGTCTACTCAATAGGGAAATGACCAGGGAGAATAAGGAGGAGGACGACAGGGACAAGGAGTTGGCCCGTTGTCGCAAACCTCCACCGACTTGGGCAAACTGGTTACCGGCTTATTTAATTTATGCTGCTGTGTCCATTAGGGCCTGCCCGGATCTGGCAATTCCACTAAACCAGTATCTGGACATTATATATAGGGCGTACGTTGATTTCCCGGGCCAATCATGGCTTGCGTACGATGAGGAATTTCGTATGCGGGCCGCTCTCCACCCAGAGATAGGTTGGGATGAGCCTAACCAGTTGCTCTGGCTACTCTATATGACACCGTCCCATCCTGCCTCTGGTGATCGTTATCATTGTGGCCATGTCATACAATGACCCGGCCCCGCACAGTCTCCCCACCAGTCGGCGGGGCAGGTGGTTCCAGACTGCCTGCTGTGCTGGAATTTCTCATCCCCAGGGGGCTGTACACAGAAGCAGTGCAAATTCAAACACGAATGTACCATCTGCGCTGGACCTCATTCGGCCACCACTTGCTTCAGAGCAGGCGGGTCGCGAGGTATGGGCCATGGACAACAGGGTTCAGGCTGTGCCCTCCCAGATACAGCATCAACTGCGAAAGGGCCCCTCCCTAATTCGACTTGAGGTACTTCAGCGTTGGCTTCACGTGTACCCCAAATGGGCTTTAGCAGGGTTTTCTTTTGGCTTTTGCATCCCTTTTGCAGGTGCGCACGCACCGCAGGATGCGCCTAATTTACAATCCTTGAGGGGCAAGGAGGAAGTGGCAAGGGAGAAAATTTTCAAGGAAGTACTGGAGGGGCGGGTCGCTGGCCCTTTCAGCGAGCCCCCATACCGGAATCTGAAGATGTTCCCCCTTGGCCTGGTGCCCAAGAAGTCCTCAGGTGAATTTCGCCTGATACATCACCTGTCTTACGCGGCTGGCTCATCTGTCAATGATGCTATACTGGATGAGCTGTGTTTTGTCCGGTATACTACCTTTGACCAGGCATTACAGATGGTCCGGTCCTGTGTTCAAGGTGCACTGATGGCCAAGTGTGACATTAAATCAGCATTCTGGCTTCTCCCGGTCCACCCAGGGGATTTCGAACTGTTAGGTTTTCACTTTGGAGGAAAGTATTTTGTAGACAAGGCCATGCCTTTTGGCTGTTCGGTATCCTGTTCAGCCTTTGAGCGCTTTAGTTCTTTCCTTCATTGGGCTTTCGTTCAATGGTCCAGGATCAAAAATGTTGCTCATTATTTGGATGATTTTTTGTTCAGAGGGGAGCATGGCTCTGGGACCTGTGAACGACTGCTGGCCACTTTTCAGGGGCTCACGGCTGAGTTGGGAGTCCCATTAGCGCCTGAAAAGACCGAGGGCCTGGCCACTACATTAACATTTTTGGGCATTGAAATTGACACCATAGCACAGACGTCTAGGCTCCCTGGGGACAAGGTGGTTCGCATCACAGATGTGATCTTAGCCATGCGGGCCAGGTGCAAGGTGTCCCTTCATGACCTGCAGGTGCTTCATGGATATCTCAACTTTGCATGCTGGGTTATTACACCGGGCCATGCTTTTGCTAGATGCCTGTGCGATGCCATGGTTGGTTTATCTCGGAAGCACCATAGGGTTCGTCTCACAGGGGCTATGCGGGCTGATCTTCGGGTATGGCTGGAATTTCTAGCCAATTTTAATGGGGTCTCCTTTTGGCGCAATGATCTTTTCCTTATGCCTAAATTTCAAGTGCAGTCCGATGCTTCGGGGTCATTGGGATATGGCATTTACTTTGAGGGCCGATGGTGCTGTGGACAGTGGCTCAAGGCATGGAACGGTACTTAATTGCTTAGGGATTTAACGTTTTTGGAATTCTTTCCCATCCTGGGCGCACTGATGTTATGGGGTCACATCTGGAAAAATTCCGTGGTACATTTCTGGTGCGACAATGCTGCTGTGGTGACAATTGTCAACGCCCAGCCATCTTGTTTGCCCAGAGTCATGTCCCTTGTGCATCAGTTTGTGTTGCGCTCCTTGCGCCATAATGTTCTCTTCAAAGCCAGGTATGTACCAGGCATCAATAACGATATTGCTGACGCTTTATCCCGCCTGCAGATTTCCCGGTTTCAGGCACTAGCACCAGAGGCCGAGGAGATTCCCTCTCCACTCCCGAATGAGATGTGTACCATTCACGGACGCCTTTCTGCTTTAGCCTTCACTGCCAAGGCCCAAGGTTTTCAGGACACCACGGGTGATTTTCGGATCCGCAGGGTCTTGGATGGTTGGGCTCAGGAACGTGGCCCTCGCCCTGACCTGCGGCAACCGATATCACCTGCACTTCTTTTGAGCCTGGCCAAGGCATGGCCAGACCTTTGCTTTGACCATTATGAAGCAACCCTTTTTCATGTGGCCTCCACGGTGGCCTTTTTGGGGGGCTTTCAGAGTGAGCGAACTGGTGTTCCTTTCACAGAACGACCGGTCGCGCAGGGCCTTGGAGCGGGCTGATGTCTCACTCGCTAACGAGTCGGTCCAAATGACTGTCCGTTCATCTAAGGTAGGCCAGCTAGGCAGGGGCAATGTGGTCACTCTACTTACTTGCAGCACACGGGCTATTTGCCCAGTCCTCGCGCTGACGTACTTTTTGGCAATTCGGGGTACAGCTCAGGGGCCCCTCTTTTGCCACCAGGACAGGTCTCCATTGACTAAGTTCCAGTTTTGGAGGGTCATGGGGGCTGCGCTCGCCAATTTGGGCCTTCCAGGGGTAAGGTATGGTACCCATTCATTCCGCATAGGTGCAGCATCCACGGCTGTAGTTTTTGGGTACTCGAATGATGACATCCATAGGATGGGCCAGTGGGGATCTGCTCGCTTTCGTTCTTATGTTCGCCCCATGTTGCATTGAGCACCTCGCTGGCACTTGTTCTTTTTCTTCTTTACCAGCTCCGGAGCACCTGGACGCACCGGTACGTTGGCCACAGTTACATATTTTGGGCCGCCCATCATGCTGCTTCGTCCGCGTGGGGCTTGCACCTGGGGCTCCGTGCAGTGGCATGCCTCGTCTGGCATGGATTCTGCGGAATGAGGTGGCAGGAGCTACTACCCTTTATTCTGTCCTCAGGGTACTCTATTCCACCACAAATTCTTGTAATACATCTGGGTGGCAATGATGTGGGCCACATTACCGGTTTGGATTTGATTATATCCATCCGGAGGGACCTCAGCCTGATTTGACAACGTTGGCCACAGGTCTGTATTATATGGTCTTATATAATTCCAAGGTCATATTTCCGGGGATCCTCATCGTATTGAGTGGGCCCGGCAGTCTGTTAATCGGGCAGTAGCTCAACATTTTGAGGAGTATGGTTTGGGGACTGTGGTCCAGCACTCCACAATCTGTATATAAGATGCCAGTTTGTATCACAGAGACGGAGTGCACCTCTCTGCACGGGGCATTGACCAATTTTTGGCTTCCTTGCAAGCGGGCCTGGTGACCGAGCTGGCGGTCGGGGTGTGTGAGTCGCGTAAGACTCCTCCCCGTGTGGCGGTTAGCACTGGTAAGGAAAAAGTGGATGACCCCTAGGATTCGGCAAGTACGCAGTTGGTTGGCCATCTGAAGGACAAGGTAGAGGGAATGTTGGGCTGGCCAATCAAAGGCGGACCATGAACAAGGTGATGCTATGCTCAAGACAGCCTGCAAAACCTTGAGAGTTCACTGGATGCTTGTCAGAAGCTGGATTCAATAAGTAGCATTCTGACTGGGGTCAACAATTTGTTTAATTAAGTAAACAAATTGGTACAATGTTGTTAATTAAGAGCTGTAGTAGCAGCTAGTCCTTACCAGTGCTATTTCGGCCCGTTTGCCTTAACAAAGTTAAGAAAAGTTACAATTTAATAAAGTGGCCCAATTTAAATCCATCACAAGTGTCCGTCTCGTTATTAGGGAGTGAGTCCGGCAAATCATGTTGCTGACAGAAATCATGGAGTGCTTGAAGCATTCTTCTTAGCCCAATTGGGGTTCTGTCTAAAAGTGCAGCGTTGTCAGCATACAAAAGTACATAAAAATGCTGGCTCACTAGCTTTGGAGGATGGAAATCATTATTGGCCATGTGAGACACAAGAGAGTTAATATAGAAATTAAACAAAGCAGGAGCCACTTGATAGAAATGAGCCCACTTGACAGAAGAATATGTGTGACTTTTTGTGCAAGGGTGAACAAAAAATAGAAATATTAGTTTGTTGAGCTACAAGAATCACCCAGCTAGTATGGCCATAAGAATTCTGGGAATTAAAGTCCAAAAGAGTAACAGTTCCAAGTTCTTATAATGTAATATAATTCAATGGGCTTACTCAGAATCTTTGAATGTAAATACCTATTGGTGTCTCAGGAAACCATTGTATGGGTAATTCCATGAGTTGAAATTCTACTGAGGATTGTTCTGGAATACTCCAAACAGGTGTTTGGCCACCACTCTTCGAGAAAGAGACCTTTATATAAGAAAATTGTCAGTCAATTTAAGCTATGGAGACTCTTTCAGTCTTCCTTGATGTCCCTTTAGCCACCGAATCAGACGTTCCTTTGAATGTCTACAGAGCAGATCCTTCACCTCAAAAAGTGTGTCTAGGCCATAGCGGTAAGTCTGCCAGACAGGACTGGCTGTCCTCAAGCAGTGGTTCCATGCAAGGAGTTTAACATCCTTAGTAGAGTTATAAGTGGGGTGGTTTATTTATTTATTTCGAACACTGACATATGTTGTCCTGCTCATTGTGAAACATAATGAAACCAAGAATTTTGCTGTATTTTCTGAGACCCAAGCAGTACATTATAGGTCAGGTTTTCAACCTTTTTGTGATATGGGCCAGACCACGCCCCCTCAGACAGATGAGTGGGCCGGAGGCATGGTTCTTCCTGCCACTTCCACCACTTCCGATTGCGGTGGCGGCAGGTGCATTCATGGTGCAATCTCAGCTGTTTTTGACACTCCTGCCACTTCCTGTGGCAGTGGGACCACAGGCAGTACATTTTTGCCATGTTTTCAGATTTTTCCGGTATGTTTTCACCTTGTTTTTGCCACATTTTGGTGCTTCCAGTGGCAGTGGTGGCAGTGGCTGATCTGGGATCCGCACTGTGGGCCTGATTAATTGTTGCTGCATGCCGGATTCGGCCCATGGGCCGTAGGTTGCAAATCCCTGTTATAGGTAAAGGTATAGGTTTCCCTTGCTGGAAAGCCAGTTGTGTCCATCCCTAGCAGCAGGTGCTTATCTCCATTTTTACTCAAAACGCCAGAACTGCCTGCATCTGCAGATGTTTCCGTAGTCATGTGGCAGGCACAACTAGATGCTGGAGCTCACAGAATGATGTTACCTTTCCTGCTGACGCAGTAGTCTATTTATCTCCTTGCAATTTCTTGCTTTTGAACTATTAGGTTGGCAGGAGTTTGGACCGAGATAGGAGCTCACTCTGTTTTGCAGCACTTGGGTCTCAAACTGCTGACCTGCCAACCTACCAGTTGTCAAGCTCAGCGTCTTAACCACTAAGCCACTGCAGCCCTCATTATAGTACATTATAAATGATTCAGTACTGAAGTGGAAACTTATTCTCCCAGATATAAGATTAAGACAGATTTTCATGTCTGAGGAATGACAGTTGCAAATGAAAAACATGTTTATATTCAGAATGGAATCTGCAAAACAAAGGAAGTTAAATGTGCAAACTATGGGAGGTGAGAAAAATTTGCATTGTATCCTTCATACACAATCATAGCAGAACCCTGGGATTAGCTTTGTGGTAGATTCATGAAAGAGTTAAAAGCTATCCTTAAAATACCTAAAATTGTCTAATCAATCTACCTAAGATTTAATTTCCAAGTTCTGTAACAAATGTCAATGCTTTGGGCATCAGCATGGTTATTACAGCTAAGTGGGATGAGAGGAAGCCATGACAAGTCAGAGAAGCTCTAAACCAGTTGTGGCAAACCTTGGCAGTCCAGATGTTCTTGAACTTTAATTCCCAGAAGCCCTGGATCAGCAGGAGTGCTGACTTGGGCTTCTGATAACTGAAGTCCAAGGTTCACCATTACTGCTCTAAGCCAGGGGTGCCCAAGCTTTTCAGGCCATGGACCTGACCACACACCCAGGACAGCTGATCCGGCTGGCTATGTGGTTCATCTCACCAGAAGCGGAAGTAAAATGCTCCCTTGCATGAACAGAGCACTGCCATAAATGCACCCATGGCTGTTGTAAACGCATTTATGACAGCCATGGGTGCATTTAGGCAGTGTTTTGTGCATAAATGAGCACCTTCTGTGCATGCACGGTGGGACGAAACATGTGAACTTTTACTTCCACTTCCAAGAGAAGTGAGGGCGGTGTGAGCCAGATGAATTGGCGTTGGGGGCCGTAGTTTGGGCACTAGGCAAAGCATAACCAGGACAGTTACTAGAGTTACTGTAAATGAGATGGTTAGGAAGGGCATGAGTTTTGTAATCTTGTAAAACAAAATTGTTAATCCTAGTACAAGATAAAGATGTGGCATTTTCACATATTTTTCCCAAGTCACTTCTGTGTTTCTCCTCAGGTTGTTTGACTGATTGTGTAGACGAAGTCTGGATCCCACCAGTCGTGCAACGAATCCTTCTTCAAATCCCCCACGATCCAACCCTGGACCACGAATACCTCCCAGAACTTGGCATGATGGGATTCACCAGAGCAGCCATGGAATTAATCATTGGCAAGAGGAGTCGTGCTCTCTTGGAAAACAGGGTGTGACTTGTACAAGCCATGTCTTCTAAATCAGTGAAAGCCAGGGTAGTAAGACGGTTAGGGAATTAGATGGTTTGAGATCTTGTTATCTGTCAGAGCATCTCCCCCTCAGAGCAACTCCCCACATCACCCACTCATCACAATCTATGAAGCTCCAGGTACTGACCCCGAAGCTGGCTAGACAGACTATAACAGGGATTCGCAACCTAAAGACCGTGGGCTGGATCCAGCCCACGATGCCATTACATGTGGCCCGCCGCCTTTGCTCCTGCCACCGCCAGAAGCAGCAGAAGTGGTGAAAACAGTGGAAAACATGGCACAAATGTGGGGGCCCCCGCCACCATCAGAAGTGGGGAAAAGACGTGTTTTATGGCAGTGTTAGGGCAGTGGGGACCATGTGACCAGCCCGCTCAGCTGTCTGAGGGGGAGTGGTTCTGCCCGTGACATGAAAACATTGAGAACCCCTGGTCTTTAACTAGAAATAGAGCATTCTCAGTGGCGGCACCAACGCTATGGAGCACACTACCGGTGGAGCTGTGCCAGGCCACATCCCTGGCTATTTTCAAAAAACAATTTAAAACTTTCCTATTCAAGGAAGCTTTTCAGAGTGTTATCCCCTTAGCAATAAATTAACCAATCAGTATTTTAGGATTCTCTGTGCCCATAGATGTCAGTTATTATTTTATTTTATATTTATTTATTTGGTTGGTTTTTAAAAAAATTGTTGTGTGTTTTATTACGTTATTTTGATAGTTATATGTACACCACCCAGAGTAGGAACTTTCCCAAATGGGCAGTATAATAATGCAATAAATAAAATAAAATAGAGTTTTGGAATGGGACTTCAAAAAAAACTGATTCTAGACAAAGCAGATCTGACCTAGCCACTTTCTCTTAACTTTATATACTGTACAAAGTTGTTGTGAGATTCAAGTAGGGCCGAGGAGAAACATATAATCAAACCTCGAGATAAGAGCAGCTTGACTTAAGAAAAGCTCAGGATACATCCAGAAATCTCAGGGGAAAAACAGATTTGAGATACAAATTTTTAACAGGATTTTTGAGATACAAAATTCAATGCATTCCTATGGGAAATTCAAGGTAAGAATTTTTTGAGATACAACCAACCTCAAGGAACGGATTAAATTTGTATGTAGAGGTTTGACTGTGTATGATCTCATTGGAGATTTAGTTAGACATAAATGTAATTTAATTTAGAAAAACTGTAATATGCACACAAGGATTAACAGGATAAATATATACATGTCTATGTAGACAAAAGCTCTGCTATTCAGTGGAATTTTTACCCAGGAAATTGTATATACAAAGGTCAGCCAAAGGGTGCTTTCCAATACTGTACTCCCACTCCTCACAGCAAGGGCCAGGGCCATTGAGCCTACTGCTCTTCTGTAGTTTTTTGTATTTTGGTTTTCCAGATCTCATCTTTATGTGTAGCTAAATCTCCTTAAATGGGGAGGGGGGCAAAGTATGGCCTGACACCAAGGCCTCAGTGTGGCACCCCAGGCATCCTTGAACCTTGGTAAATTGTACAAGGTCAAAAAATAAATAGGAATCATGGCCCAAATAGAGTTGCCATAGAGTAGCCGGCTATATAAATTTGAATATAAATAAATAAATATAAAAATAAATAAATTCTCTCCCACAAAACCAGGACAGAAGTGACAAAAATGGGTGAGTTATCTACAAAATAGCCTTTTTAAAAAAAACAAGCATAATATAATAACAGTTATAAAACACTTTCACATTAAATGTATAAATACATAAATGTCATCTGTTGTACTTCTGAGAAGTCAACTCTTAACATCCTCAGTTCCAGGAAACACACTTATTGGGTGGTGGTGTGAGGCAAGGACGTTAAGATTTATCTACAGATATACTCCAACTCCAGGTATACTCCAACTCCAATGTGGCAGGAAATTGCTCATTTGATGGCGAGAGTTTGAATCTATTTTAATGGTGTGTTATAATACACAATCAGTAAGTTCTAAAAATTTGGGACTTTAACATGATTTTTATTGAACTGGCAGGGACAATTTTTCCAATCTTGAATCCGGGACAATCCCGGTTTTCCGGGGCATATGGCAACTCTAGGCCCAAATAGATTTCTGGGGCCACTTATGCGATCATAGAACCAAACCTGTTCTAGACCAGAAAAGACTTTCCCCTTAAATTGGAGAAGATCAGCCCTGCCTTCCATACCCAACTAAGGGCAAATACGGCCCCTGGGTTGCCAGCAATTTCCCACTCTAGTCCCTTGATTTGGTTTCTTAGACTAGAGTCCCTTGTATCACGTGTGGTTTGGCCCAGACTTGAAAGACCAATGGTGGTAGAGAATGGGGGATATAGGTTCACATATGGGAAGGCAAAAGAGATTGGTTCTGGTCATCTTCAGCTACCCCAATGCAAAGGTAGTAGAGTTAAGAGTTAAAAAGTACAGCATGATTCTTATGTTACACTGAGGAAATCCTTCACTGTGCAATGAGAGGATTATCTTCTGGAATCCATGGTATCATCTGTCCTACTGCTCAATCCAGTCACTATACTTTCAATACCTTCAATATGTCATTATATACATTCATTCCAGAAGCAATGTTAACAGCTCTACCAAATTTCACTCGTTAAGCTGAGTTTAGACTGTTGATGACCAACCAGGATCAGAATTTTCTTTCTTTTTCTCTATACCAGAGGTAAGAGGGCCAATTGTCCACCCCACAGACTCCACCAGGCCAGAATGTTATTTCTTTTCTTTTTTTAAAAGGCACTTCCAGTTTCTGGAACATTGATTCTGAATACTATCATGCCACAAATGCTGCTTTGGGGCATTTCAAGGAGGAGAAAATAAGCTTGTTATCTCCCTCTCAAAAATTCTAAGTGTGGTTTGGGTATGTCTGAGCTTGAGGGCCAGAAAGTCAGCAGTTTGAGACCCGAGTGCTGTGCAATGGAGTGAGTGCCTGTCATCTGTTCCAGCTCCCTGCCAGCCTAGCAGTTTGAAAGCAAGAGATTGCAAGTAGATAAATAGGTACCGCTTCAGCATGAAAGGTAACAGCGTTCCATTGGCATCTAGTCATGCCTGCCACATAATCACAAAAACATCCGCAGATGCAAACAGTGCTGGCTCTTTGGCTGTAAATGGAGATAACCCTAGAGTTGGACATGACTGACTTTTGAGCAAGGGAGAAATTTAGGGATGTGTGTATGTGTGCTGCACTTTGCCCAGTCACGCTGCATGTTTTTTTAATCCAAGAGGAGACATTGTTCTTCATTATAGACGATTTGAAGCAGCAGTTCTGGGTAGCTGGCAGAAAGACTGCAATCTTTTCCTTTTCTGTAAATAGGCAGGTGGCATTCACACGATAGGTGGACCAAGTGCCATATGGATCGCAGCCGAATTTCTTCGCCGCTGGTACAAGACCCCCCGCTCAAAGCCAGCTACCATCTATATTCCAGCCCCACAAATAGGTACGTGAAAATCTGGTCTTAACAAGGATCTTCCAGTAATTTGAGAACTATAGTAGATAATATTTAACCAACATTTGGTACAAATTCCAGATGCTATTTCCAGCTAAACAAAATGTCCCTCCCAAATCAGGCTTTCCTTTTCCTGATTAATATAGCACATGTTCTGTGCTTCCAAAGCACATACAGCATGCTATTACTGAACCATAAGCCACCTTCCGGTCTTTTACATATGAGAAGGCTCATCAATGCAAATTGAAGGTGATGCCCAATGCTTTACTAGATCTTCCTCAATTTTCAGGTGATATTGATTGTATATTCCAAGTGGCTGGCTTTACGGATATTCGTTCTTATCATTACTGGGATCCAATCAAATTGGCTGTGGACACAGAACGTTTCCTGGAGAAAATGAAGGTACAGTAACCAATGTAAGAACTTTTGTGCTTGTCAGGCCATCAGTTCAAATAGTCTAGCTTGATTCAAAGGATCAAACAATCAGTCACTTTATCACAGTCTACCACCAGCACAGTAAAATAAGAGGTACATTCTTTAACATTTAAATGCTTAAAATGTAGTTAAATTTATCTTGTTTATATATAACAAGTGACAATGCATCTCCTTTTCCAAGTAGAGCCTTCTCTCACTGACAATAGCTGTCTAGATCTCAAGCTTCAACTTATTCAGAGGACTGAAAGCACTGAATCAGGTTTTGAACCAGTTGTTCTCATCCTTTCTCCACAGAATTACTTCTGACTTTAGCCTTCAGTTCCTGGTGTCGGGAAAGTCTTTATAGTGCCAGGGCTGACATAGATGGGGCCCTGTCTTAGCCTGGAAATTACCCTTGGCCTTGATCAGGACTAGTGCGGCAATGAGAAGTTTTTCTGCTTTAGCAGTTAGCGTTTTGAGCTGCGCTGACCTCTCCTGCCAGAAATGCTCTGGTCACTAAAACGGCGATTCCGAACTCTTAGAGAGCCCAGATTCCACGATAGTCCATCTAATGCCACCACTCCCTTTGATGACACTACGGCAGAGATCAGTTGGCCTTCAGGGTATAGGGGATTAGCCTAGGGAAACAAAAGCTAGGCAGTCCAGCTTTCACTCCTTCCCAAGAAGTGAAACTCTCAAGGCCGTTTTCTCACTCTGGCAACCCCTCCGTTAGATACCTTTAAAGAATAGTCCATTGACGGGCCTCTTCTTCTGACCTGTGAAATTCCCCTCTCCACTCTGCGAGGAGAAAAATAACGCTACGAAAATTCTTCAAATTTAGCAGTGTTTTATTGTTGCAAAAATAAGTTGAAATAGTGCACAGATAAAGGCATTTAAGAATAACTAAGGAAAATACGAAACACAACAGAAAGTAAAAGTTTTAAGCAAAGCTAAACAAGTGAAAAATGGGCATCTCCATGCCCCCATAAATGCTTGACTTGAGATCTTCGCATTTAGAGCATATTGGGGGGGGGGGGAATACACAGAGGTCCCCCCCCCCCCCCCAAATTGGGAGTCTGCTGCTGAGGTGCGAAATATCTGGGTTGTTATATATTTTTGGCCACCCGCACCTCCCGATAGAATGAGGTGAAAATTCCTCAAATGTGACGTTAGGGACATTTGGTCTGGACATCTGGCCTTGCACCTGTAAGTTACATGGTGCTCTTATCTTAGACTAGCAGAGGTTGCCCAGTGTTGTCGGGCTGTTTTAAATTGTGTTGTAAGGGATAATTTTTTTTGGTAATTTATGTAAAAAAGAGGTGTTGGTGGTTAGGGGCACAACCACCACCACCCATACAATACTACTCCAACCACCAACACACACATTAAAAATTCCTGGCAAGGCAGGAGTGTCGTGTGTGTGTGTGTGTGTGTGTATGTGTGTGTGTGTGTGTGTGTGTGTGTGAGAGAGAGAGAGAGAGAGAGAGAGAGAAGCAGTGTGTGTGTGTGTGTGTGTGTATTGTCCCCCCCAAACCCAGGGGACCCTGCAGAGAGGGGATCCCCCCCGCAGGACACCCCGTTATTAAAGAGAAGAAACCAAGCGGTTTCTTCTCTTTAAAAACGGAGTGCTTGGGGGTGGGGGTGGGGGTGGGGGTGGATTCGATCCCCTGTCCCTGGTCCCCTGGGTTTAGTAGGACCCCTTTTGTCCCACCAACCCTTCCAGAGCTAGGGGACCTGGCAGAGAGGGGATCACCCCCCCCCCAAAAAAAAAAACACCCCATGCTGTTTTTAAAGAGAAGAAACCGCTTGGTTTCTTCTCTTTAAAAACGGAGTATTTTTTTTAAATGGTGTGTTTGCGGGGGTGGATTCGATCCCCTGGGTTTGGTAGGGTTGGGGGGACAAAAGGTGTCTGCCCCCCCTAAAAAAAACACTCCATTTTTAAAGAGAAGAAACCAAGTGGTTTCTTCTCTTTAAAAATGGAGTGTTTGGGGGTGTATGGATTCGATCCCCTGTCCCAGGTCTCCTGGGTCCAGAAGGGTTGGGGGGACAAACTGTCCCCCCAACCCTTCTGGACCCAGCACCTTTCATTGCCTCCCTCACCCACTCCCTAACCCCTACCAGCTGCACTTACCTTTTCCTGGCTTCCTCCAGCTGGGTCTTTCAAAGTCTTTCCCTCCGGCTCCCAGCATTTGTTTTTTCAGTCAGCACGTGCTTTCCCAGCCTCCTCTGCGCTCGTATCCCTCAGTCTGATTGGCTGAGGGTTTGCACAGAGCAAAGGACGCTGGGAATTGCAGTCCTTTTTCTTTGTTCGCGTTTGTAGGTCTCCTGCCCCACTGGCGCATTTCTAAAATATTTGTTGACCTCTGGACCCATTTCGGGCAAGTGCATGAAGGCTCGGTACGGGCTAGTATAGCCTGGTGCAGGATCCTTTGGCAAGTTCCAACGGTTAACGCTCAGATTTATAGGTATAGATTCCATCTCAATGGAATCTTCATTAGATAAATCAAAAGTCAGATTCCCAGACTTAGTGTCTGAGGGTTTGATGACAGTGTGAGTGTGTGAGCTGGTATGCTAACTGAACCACATGGTGTTTTTCAGCATTTCACTTGATTGACAAGGCATCTTAACTCTAATTGCTACACATTCTAACATAACACAAAGTAATTTAAAAAGATTACTTGGCATCCTTTGAATTACCATGACAACTGGAAGGGGTACAGAGAAAGAGATTCCTCGAAGATAGCGGTAATTTTTTTGAACCACAATCAGGCATACACTGGTAACGGCAACCTTGTGTTGTCAGCTAATCCTTCTCATGCTAGCTCATCTGAAAGGAACTGTAGAATAAACTCGCCAAAATGTGGCTTTATTTTGGCAGTTTCATGTCTGGCTTAGACACAGAAGAAGAAATTCTTGGAATCCCCAGCAAATATAGCTAGTGATAAGAATATTTGGAGCTACGGTCCAAAACTTTTGGTGGGCCAAAGATTCCCACCTCTGTTGCAAAAAATGGAAGTGAATAAATATGAAGGTTATCTTTTTAGTAATGGTAGCAAGCAGTCATTCACAGACCATTAATTTGCTTTGGGCATGCCCTGTTTTCTTCCAAATACTGTATTCCAAACTATTCCCAATATTATTCCTCTACGTCATGTGGTGAACGATGGGTTGGTTTGCTTGCAGAATGCCCCTGAAGGCTCTATTGTGTTCCTCCATGCACCTGAAGAAACTGGCCTGACACATCAAGATTGGGAGAAAGTTGCAGCAGTGATGGAGGTAAGTTTACAGAACAGCTGGAGAGTTGTGTTACCCAGTCGATCAGTCCATTCCATTGACTGCAAGAGAGGATTATCTCATCATAGATTTATTGAGATATGAAATATTTAGAAGCAGCTTACCTCTGCTTTCTCCTGACCACATAACACAAGTGCCAGCACAAAGCACCCCATCCCCTAGCAGTCCTGTCTACATTTTGTTGTCTTCCTGTCAGGGGCTACTCTATTTTTTAGGTGACAGTAGGATCACTCCATTTTGGTTTGTTTCCAGTACATACAATTGCTAGGATAAAACCAAAGCAGAAACTTTTTGCTTTGATTTTTCCCTTCTGATATTAATTTCCAAGTACGGTATAGTTAAGTGGCTTAAACATAAGGTTTGCCACTTAATAATACTAGGGAATCAATATTGTCTTCTGCTCCATTAGCAGAAGGACGAATAAAAAGTTTTCAAACATTTAAGCCTTTATTAAAGTACTGTACTGTACTTCATTTATTTTCTTTCATCCAAAGATAGGCAGGCCAAATAGGGTTGCCTAAGGTACATTTGTCATACAGATGCAAGGATTGCACCAAATGACAAACCAGACCTCTATGAGACCTTAAGTGACCCTCTCCAGTTGAGCTGCCT
Source organism: Bradypodion ventrale (assembly GCA_035047345.1). Classification (NCBI taxonomy): domain Eukaryota; kingdom Metazoa; phylum Chordata; class Lepidosauria; order Squamata; family Chamaeleonidae; genus Bradypodion; species Bradypodion ventrale. The sequence continues at coordinate 11,286,219 of JAWDJE010000010.1, forward strand.
AGCCAAGTCCTTACTCATTTAAGGCATTTCTCTGCCTGGCAATCTACTTGCTTACATGCATTAATTCTATGTCATCTATGGCCACTAAAGCTAGCATTTATTATAGACTGATGCTTTTAGGCACAGCTACAGTATTTGATGGGACTGCAGTGACTTAGTGGTTAAGGTGCTGAACTTGATGACTGGACAGTCGGAGGTCAGCAGTTCGACACCTGAGTGCTGCATGACGGAGTGAGCTCCCATCTCTGTCTCTCTCAGCTCCTGCCAACCTAGCAGTTCGAAAGCAAGAAATCGCAAGTAGATAAATAGGGACCACTTCAGTGGGAAGGTAAACAGTATTCTGTGCACTCCGGTGTCTAGTCATGCCTGACACATGACCACGGAAATGTCTGAAGAAGCAGGCAGCACTGGCTCTTTGGCTATATGTGGAGATATGCACTTAACCCTAGAATCAGATACAACTGACTTTTGAGCAAGGGCAACCTTTACCCATTATCTACAGTATTTCATGAAGGACAGAAGTATGAGATTTTAGTCTTGGAATGAAAAGAGACAACAATTGCACATAGCCATACCTGTCAAGTGTCAGGGAATTTCTGTCAAATGAGGGACATTTCCCAGCCAAAATGGGAAACTGGACAGCTATCCTTATCCTGTGTTGGCCTCCAGTCTAACTCCAGTCTAATTGCAGTCTAACTAATATGGGATGATGGAGGGTAAGAGTGTAAAATATGGGGGTTTGACAGAAATTTCCTGAAACTTGACAGATATGGACATAGCTGTCATGTTTGTGCAGTCAATATGCAAAGAAAGCCTGGTGTTTTAGTTCTAAATGTCAAAAAATCAATCAAAAACAAGTTAGTTTTAGAACTAGCAAAGCTGAGAAATGATGTTAGAGCAGTGGTTCCCAACCTTTTTTTGGCCATGCCCTAGCTAAACATCTGGGAACCACTCTGTTAGAGAGTAATCAGATCATCCTTTACTTCTTAAGGAAGCTTTGCTTCTAATTGTGAAGCAGCCATCTTGTCTGCTTTTATCCTTATTCACAGTCACAAGTCATCTATGTACACCATAATCACTTTTTCTTCTCCCTTTTCCACCTCCCTTGCTTCTCCAGAAGAGGCATCTCCTCCCCTTTTTTGACATTGAAGCTCAAGGATTAGCTTCAGGAAACCTGGACCAAGATGCTTGGGCAGTGCGGTACTTTGTGGATAAAGGCTTTGAGCTACTGTGTACCCAGTCCTTCTCCAAAATGTTTGGCTTATACGGTAATGATTTATATTCTCAATTGTGGCCCAGACAGATTTACTAGAGAGAGCCACAAGGGATGTTCTTCATACAAACAAACAGATGGCCTAGGTTCAAAGCAACTGGGGTATTGCCTTCAAGCACAGGTTGAGGAAATTTGGGTCCTCAAGATATTTTGGGGCCTATAACTCCTATCTGCCCCACCTAGCATGGCATATCCTAAGAGACTATGGCAGTGATAGCCAACCTTGGCACTCTAGGTTTTCTTGGACTTCAATTACCAGATGGCCAAGTCAGCACTCTTGTTGACCAGGGCTTGTGGGAACTGAAGTCCAAGAACACCTGGAGTGCCAAGGTTGGCCATCACTGGACTATGGGAATGGTAGTCAACAATATGTAAAGGATCAATGGTTCTCCACTAGTGCTGTTTGCATTGCCAACGTGGGGTACACAGAAAGAGCCTCCAGAGATAGTTCAAGCTTGATTCATTCTAGGACCCACTTTTTCATTTTTCTGGCAGTCCAGTGTATCTGGACTGCCAGATATGAGTATGGACTGTAGTGGCTCAAGTGGCTAAGACGCTGACTGGGAGGCGGAAGGTCAGCAGTTCGATTCCCAAGTACTGCAGGATGGAATGAGCTCCTGTCTATGTCCCAGCTCCTGCCAAGCTAGCAGTTCGAAAGCAAGAAATTGCAAGTAGATAAATAGGGACCACTTCGGTGGGAAGGTAACAGCATTCCGTGCACTCCAGTGTCTACTCATGCCTGCCACATGACAACGGAAATGTCTGCAAAAACAGACAACGCTGGCTCTTCGGCTTTGAAACAGAGATGAGCACTGAACCCTAGAGTCGGATATGACTGGCTTTCGAGCAAGGGAAACCTTTATCTTTACTAGTGTATCTGAAAAGGTTTCCTTCAGCAAAAATTTTGGGGTACACAGATAGAGCCTCCTTGAAGATTCTGATATACTCCAGGCAACGACCACCTTGTGCTGGCTAATCTTTCTCAGACTAGGTAAGGCAAAAGGAACTATAGAATGAACTTCCCAAAGGTGGCATCATTGTCTGGCCTAGACATGGAAGAAGAATTGCCAATATATCTGCAAGCACTAGCTGCAGATTCATCAGCCATATGATCAGGGCGGCCTTGATCTGGACAAGTAAAGGGCAGTGTAGAAAATTTGAGGAGCTCCTTCTTTTTCTGCCTGTTCTCCCCATGCAATGAAGTGCATCTTCTGTGTAAACTGGGTTGCACTCAATAATCTACAAAATGATTTTCATCTACATTTCAGCATCCATTTCTCTACAACAAGTATGGGAATCATGTGTAGCTGATGTACTCCAATAGCCTTAAAAATGGTCCCTGAAGTTGTCCTCAAGAACTGTGGTGGCTTAGTGGTTAAGGCGCTGTTGTGTTCTAATGGTGTAACCTCCTACATGTGATAACAATGTATCTGAACCAATGTAACCTTGCCTACGGGTAACAATGTAACCTTCAGCTGTATCACTATAAACCCTGTAATAGGACGCGAGCTAATGACCACCAGCTGGCAGCAGCGAGCGTCCAAGCTCTTTTGGTCCAAACTCATCAAAGAGCCACAGCGCGGGAAGTTTCCCGCCACCACCTACACCTGGACAAGAAGGGCGTGACCAGCAATGACGTCACGAAGACAGTAGCCAATGGGCTGTCGTGGAACCACGTTCAAATGTATTACTACTGTATATAAAGAGCTATTGATCCGCCATTACCTCATGTTCCCTCTGACCACCATGCAATAAACCTGAGTTAACCCAGCCCGAGGCTGTGTCCTGTGTCTTGGTTCTCATACACCAAATTGGCGACGAAGGTGGGATAATGGATTCCCAAGGAGCCAGGGCACAGAGCGGGTTCAACATCACCAAACCGCAAGACTGGGAGCTTCTTGAGATGGATTTCCAGGCGGCACTGGTGGAACTCAAAGTCAAAGAAGACGACGAGGAAAGGAAGAGGGCCATCCTCACCCGAATGCTTGGGATGGAAACCAAGCGAACGCTGGTGGGCATCATTGCACCGAAGAAGGTGAGCGATTTCAAAGCCGATGACATCATGAAACTGCTGCGTGAGCGTTTCCGACCCTCGAGGGCAATGTTTCCCGCTCGGAGCGCGTTTTGGAGGCGAGTCCAAGCGCCGGACGAGTCGGTTGAGGCCTTCGTAACAGCCATGAGGATAGCCGCCGCCCCCTGCAGATGGGACAACCTAGAGATGGCCCTCAGGGACGGAGTTCTGTGTGGCCTGAAGGACAAGGAAGTGCAGCGCAGCCTGATGAACAAGGAGCCACCACCCACGCTGACAGAGGTGGTAGAGGCCGCGGAATCCGCGGAATCCACGAATGCTGGAGTGGACGAGATGCACCAGTGGCGTGAGTGGCGTCCTAGGGCCGGCAAAGCGGGGAATTCGGTGCACGGAAAGTCTGGACAGTCGGTGCACGCAACCCGACGGGCCTCGAAGTCGTCTATGGAAGGCAGCGACGGCGAGGAGGTCCAGAAGGTCCGAAAAGGAGGGCGCCGCTGCGATGGTTGCGGAGCGGCCCATGAGCGCGCGAGGTGCCCATTCAGAAAAACTGAGTGTTACACCTGCGGCCGTCGGGGGCACATCGCCAAGGCGTGCAGGAAGCGGAAAGAGGGCCGGAGGCATTCACAAGACCGTTCGACCAGGCCGGACCGTCCAGCGAGGTCCAAAGATGGCGCCCGGACCACGAGGAAGCAGGACGGCGTGGGCCGCATCTCGGACGACAGCGAGGACGACGCTCCCGTGTTCAGCGTGTCCGCGGGACAGCCCCATTACTTCGTTGAGGTACTAGTAGAAGGGGCCCCTATCATAATGGAAATTGACTCGGGGTCCTCCTATTCTATAATTCCCCAGAGAGAGTTCTTGAAAATCGACCCCCACGTGCGGCCCAAACTTAAAACGTTGAGGTCCACGCTACGAGACGTACAGGGGAACAGCATTCCAGTGTTGGGGGTCGGGAAATTTCGGGTCCGTTTTAAGAGACATTCTGCGGAACTCCCCCTAGTTGTCCTTAAGGGGGGAAGTTGTAGCCTCCTAGGGACGCAGTGGTTTCAGCCTTTAGGTTTGTTCATAGGGGGGGTGCATACCGTGGGAGTAGATCCAATACAAGCGGTATTGGACGCGCACCCCGCCGTTTTTAAAAAAGGACTGGGAAAGTTCAAGGGACCCCCCGTAGCCTTCGACCTAGACCCGGAGGTCCGCCCGATAAGACTCAAACCGCGCAGGGTGCCGTTCGCACTAAAGGACAAAATAGAGGCGGAACTGGACAAACTGGTGGGCCAGGGGATTCTTGTTCCTGTTGATTCCGCGGAGTGGGAAACTCCAATTGTAACAGCACTAAAGGCTAACGGGGAAGTGCGCATTTGCGCTGATTATAAGTGTACAATTAACAAGGCGATCCGCCCCAATGCATACCCGGTGCCGGTGGTCAGCCACCTTCTGGCCAGGCTGAATGGGGGAAAGTGTTTCGCTAAACTCGATTTAGCACAAGCCTATCAGCAACTCCCTGTAACTCCCGCCACGGCAGCGGCACAAACGATAGTTACACACAAAGGGGCGTTCCAGGTGTCGCGTTTACAGTTCGGCGTGAACTCGGCACCCGGCCTTTTTCAGTCGCTTGTGGAACGCCTCCTGAAGGGGCTGGAGGGGGTGTTGCCCTATTTTGATGACGTGTTGATTACAGGGGGGAGTGAGGCCGAACTGGCAAAGAGATTGGATAAAGTACTGACTGTGTTCGAGAAAGCGGGGCTGCGACTGAGAAAAGACAAATGCGTTTTTTTCGAAACAGAGGTTGAGTTTTTAGGGTTCCGGGTCACGCCCGAGGGAATTAAGCCGTCCAAATCTAAAGTAGCCGCCATCAAGAAGGCCCCTCGCCCCACATCCAAAACCGAGCTACAGTCATTCCTGGGGCTCCTCAATTTTTACCATACCTTCCTTCCACGGAAGGCGTCTGTGGCCGAACCGCTCCATCGGTTGCTTAAAAAGGAGGAAACATGGATGTGGGGTGACGAGCAAGAGAGGGCGTTTAAAGAGTTGAAGCAGCTCTTAACATCCGAGGCAATCCTAACGCATTTCGATCCCAAACGGCCAGTGGTTTTAGTCTGTGACGCATCCCCGGTGGGGGTGGGGGCGGTGCTATGCCACGTGTTGGACGACGGAAGAGAGGCCCCAATAGCGTTTTATTCAAGGTCCCTGTCCCAAGCAGAGCGGAATTACGCACAGACCGACAGGGAGGCATTAGCGATAGTAGCGGGAACCAAAAAATTTCACGATTTTCTGTATGGTCGCCCGTTCAAAATCGTGACCGATCACAAGCCCCTGTTAGGAATTTTCACTGCAAATAAGCCCACGCCACAGATCCTGTCCCCGAGAATGCTGCGGTGGGCTATCTTTCTCAACGCATACCAACATGAGTTGGAATACCGGCCCGGGAAGGAGATCAGCCATGCAGACGCACTCTCAAGGTCTCCCTTGCCCTTGTCGGGCGACCAAAAGGCAGGGGTAGAGAGAGACCACCAGGTATTGTTAATAGAGGTTTTAGATTCACCCCCAATAGTACCAGCCGACATTGCCAGGGCAACAGGCAAGGATAGAACGCTGGAGAAAGTTAGCTCATGGGTACAGAAGGGGTGGCCGGCGTCATCCCCAGGTACGGAATTCGACCCATTTTTTCGAAAAAAAATAGAGTTGTCCCTAGAGAGGGGGTGCCTTTTGTGGGGCCAACGGGTGGTGGTCCCTACGTCCCTGCGACCGAGGGTGCTCAAACTGCTGCACGTCAGCCACCCGGGCATCGTCCGTTCCAAGGCGCTGGCCCGGAGTTACTTCTGGTGGCCGCAGCTGGACGCAGACATAGAGCACATGGTTGGCACTTGCGAGGCATGCCAGGGCTTCCGACCGGAGGCGGCCCGTCTCCCGCATAGGGAATGGGACGCAGCAAGGGGGCCATGGTCCAGAGTGCACGTAGATTTCGCTGGCCCGTTCCGAGGAACCATTTTTCTCCTGGTGGTGGATGCGTTCTCCAAGTGGCTGGAGATTATCCCAGTAAAGAGCACGTCCTCCGCCACTACAATTAGCCATCTAAGAAGGGTCTTTTCCACGTTCGGTTTACCCGACACTCTGGTCAGCGATAACGCTAGTTGTTTCACGTCCGCTGAGTTCAGGGCATTCATGGAGGCAAACGCCATTCGGCATGTCACATCCGCGCCGTTTCACCCGGCCACGAATGGCCAAGTGGAACGGCTGGTGCGTACAACAAAGGATGCGTTGCGGCGCATGGGCTCGGGGGACCTAAATCACCAAGTATGTCAGTTTTTATTAGCATATAGGGTGACCCCCTTAGCATCAGGATACTCGCCGGCAGAGCTGCTGATGCGGCGAAAACTGACCACGATCCTGTCCAGGTTAGACCCGACGAGGGTCGAGGACAAAGGGAAGAACATAGGGTTAGCGGTCTCGAAAGGTTTCGCCGTCGGCGATCCTGTACACTGCAGGAACTACGCCAACGCAGGTCCAGCCTGGGTACCAGGGACGGTTGTGGAACAGACGGGACCAGTGTCGTACCGGGTAGAGACTAACACCGGTCTCCTCTGGAGGAGGCACGCGGACCAACTTAGGCACCGAGTGAGTGAGGGGCCAGTCAGTGGGGCTCAGCAACAAAATTCAGCGTTAGGGTTCTCCCCCACCCGTTTAGCCCAAGGGGGAGACAACGACGGACAACAGTCCCAAACAAGGGGGGAAAGCAGCGGCGGTCCCGACTCATATCCCTTTGATACGCCAGCTCTATCAGAGCCTGGGGAAGGGGGAGAGGAGCTTGCGACCGCTGCCCCCGAATTGGGAGAGGAGCTTGCGACCGCTGCCCCCGAATTAGATTCCGATTTTGATTTTGCGAGCCGGGGGGGGTTTTGGGAGTGTTCCCCCACCCATCCAAGCGAGAAGAGGGGTTTTTCGTTAGCCCCCAGTGCCCCCGGTTCTTCCCAAATAAAGCACACACCTCCCAACAACGCCGCAGAGCCGCGGCAAGTCACTAACAAGTCTCCCTCTCCAATTACAGGACAGGAAACCAGGGGACAAAGAGAAGGTAGCAAACCCGGGGAAAGGCAGCCCGCATCGAGACCCCAGCGTGTTCGAAATAAGCCATCTTGGCTGAGAGACTTCGTCTCATCCTAGGGGGGAGGAGTGTTGTGTTCGAGACTTCGTCTCATCCTAGGGGGGAGGAGTGTTGTGTTCTAATGGTGTAACCTCCTACATGTGATAACAATGTATCTGAACCAATGTAACCTTGCCTACGGGTAACAATGTAACCTTCAGCTGTATCACTATAAACCCTGTAATAGGACGCGAGCTAATGACCACCAGCTGGCAGCAGCGAGCGTCCAAGCTCTTTTGGTCCAAACTCATCAAAGAGCCACAGCGCGGGAAGTTTCCCGCCACCACCTACACCTGGACAAGAAGGGCGTGACCAGCAATGACGTCACGAAGACAGTAGCCAATGGGCTGTCGTGGAACCACGTTCAAATGTATTACTACTGTATATAAAGAGCTATTGATCCGCCATTACCTCATGTTCCCTCTGACCACCATGCAATAAACCTGAGTTAACCCAGCCCGAGGCTGTGTCCTGTGTCTTGGTTCTCATACACCAAAGGCGCTAAACTACAGGTTAGCAGTTTGAGACCCGAGTGCTTCACGACGGAGTGAGCTCCCGTCATCTGTCCCAAAATCCTGCCAACCTAGCAGTTCGAAAGCAAGAAATTGCAAATAGGTAAATAGGTACTGCTTTGGCAGGAATGGTAACAGTGTTCCTTGTCTAGTCATGCCTGCCACATGTCTACAGAAACCTCTGCAGATGCTGACAGCACCTGCCCTTTGGCTGTACACGGAGATGAGCACTGAGCCCTATAATCAGATACGACTGGCTTTCGAGCAAGAGCGACCTTTACCTTGTTTACCTTTATTAATTGGCAGCATCAACTAACTGTGTGCCCATGAGAATGTCTATACTGTTTGAAGGATGGGATTGGAAGAATCATTTGAAAGTATAAGTTGGCTGTGTAGACATCTAATTGAATAAGATGCAAATAACATAGCAACACACTACATACCACGAGCCTTTTGCTTCTTCCTACAGAACAGCGTGTGGGAAATCTCATTGTGGTGACCAAAAACAACGAGACACTGATAAGAATCCAATCCCAGGTGGCCAAGCTGATTTCCATGGCATGGTTTTGCCCCACCAGCTTGGGGGGACGGGTCATTGCAATGGTGCTAACCAGCCCTGCCCTGCGATATGAGTGGTAAGGAGGAAAGCAGGTGACTCCAATGACTGAGCTTGAATTTGATAAGAGACAGTCTCCTTTCACATGTTACATGCTTGTAAAGGCTTCACTATATACCTGGAGCCCTGGTGGGGCAGTGGTTAAACTCCTGTACTGCAGCCAGAACATTGTGAGTTCAGTGCTGACCAGGACTCAAGGTTGACTCAACCTTCCATCCTTCTAAGGCCGGTAAAATGAGTACCGACAACAACAACAACAACTATTATTATTATTATTATTATTATTATTATTATTATTATTATTATTATTATTATTATTATTATTATTATTATTATTATTATTATTATTATTTCATGTCAGAGATTACTGTGGGTTGAAAGGATTTTTAGGGGATGCCCGAATGAGGCTCTTTTCATGTCCCCAAATTCTGCCCTCGGGTATCGAAAGCCGACCTTCCAGTCTCCAAGCTCAGTGTTTTAACCACTAAGCCACGGGAGGAACTGTAGGTGTGAAATACATACTGTATATATTATTATTATTTTTATATTTTTTAATTTATTTTCAAAAGAAAAAACAAACATACAAAAAACAATACATCAAATATCATAACAATAATACATAAAACTCATGAAAAATAACCACATACATGATAGTTGAACTGGTTAATTGTCATAGTGCACACACTATTGAATATCCACATTATAGATTAGTACTATAACCATAACCTTCATAAAAGCTTTCAGTATTACAATTGTTTGTTAGTAACCATCAAACTCCTACTTTTCAAATTACAAATCACCCAGTGTGTATTTACATTGCCCCAGAGAGTTTAGTCACTGTATTATCTCCAAAAACTACTTTGAGATGGTACAGGTCTAAAACTATCCCTACCCGTAAGGGAATGATCGACAAAAGGCTTCCAAATACTTCAAAATCTATTTTCTTTCAATTTATTTCTTTTTACTTTTATCTCCCATGTCAATTTGTCATTCAATGCTAGGTTCCACATTTCCTTGTACCATTCTACCGTCTGTATAATTACATCATTTTTCCAATTTCTAGCGATACATTGTCTACCCGTAGTTAACATTATTTCTAATAACTCTTTTTCCTCCTTATTCAAACACATACCTTCCACATCTGTTAGCAAAATGGTACCTGACGCCAACTTAATTTTCTTACCCATTATTTCCCCCATCTCTCTTTCTATTCTTCTCCAAAATTCATTTATCATTTTACAGCTCCACCACATATGCTCATAGGTTCCAACAGTATCTTTACATCTCCAACATAAATTATCCCTTTTATTATCAATCTGGTGCAACCTCAGTGGTGTCAAGTACCATTGCCACAACATTTTATAGTTATGTTCCTTAATTCTTACTGACATTGTTCTCATTATCCTCTTTTTCCACTTATTTCTCCATTCATCCTTTCCAAGCTTTATATTCAAGTCCTGTTCCCACTTCAATTTCAAATCTTCCTGTGGATCACTACCCTTGTTTATTAAAATATATAGTTTACTTACTAGACCCTTAATGCTTTTCTCGCCTTTTCTAATCTTTAAAACCAATTCCTCGAATTCAGTCTTTTCTCTATCTGTACCTAATTCTCTTCTATATTTTTTATTCCAATTATCAACCTTCATTATCTGAAACCAATCCAATTTTAACTGTTCAAACAGTTTTTTCTTCTTAATTTCATCTTCGCAAACCCTTAGCCATTCTTTCACCAAGGAAACTTCATTTTTATCCAATATTTCCTCTTTTTTTGGTCTATTTTTATCGGAAAACACGCCATATCTGCCAATTCCAAAATTGGAGAAAGATCTGGGATTAGATCTTTCTTTAATCTTTTCTACACCCTCATGAGTCCCCTCATCATAGTGTTACTTGTACCTATCATTTTAACCTTAGTTCCCAAAAAAATCATTTTACCAATATTCTTATAATCTTTCATCTCCATTTCCTCCCAAATTACTTTTCCTCTTGCCAAGATCTTCACAACATTCTTAATTTGAAATGCTCGATAATACTCTAACAAATTTGGCATTCCCAAACCCCCTTCTTTCTGAGGCAGATACCAGAGTTTCTTTGAAAGTCTAGATTTTTTACCTCCGTTGCAAAAAATATTGAACATCTTTTGGAACTCATTAATTTCCTTTTCCTTCAATTGGATTGCAAGTGCATCAAATAGAAAGTTAATCCACGGCAGCAACATCATTTTGCAAATTGCAATCCTCCCAAACCATGACAACTTCAACTTCTGAAAACTTTGTATTTTATTCTTAAATTCTGCTTTCAAGCTGTCATAGTTCAGTCTTTTAAGTTCTTCCAATCTGTTTGAGATAGTTATCCCCAGATATTTCAACTTTTCTTTAATTTGTATATTAGATAACCCCGCCATCTTTTCCCTCTCCTCTTCCCCCATATTGCACAACATCATTTCTGATTTATCCCAATTTATCATCAATCCAGTTATAGCTTCAAAGTCCTCTATTTGTTCTTTAATCCTATCCATTGCCGCCTCTGGGTGTTTCACCATTAACAACGTATCATCTGCATACATACTCACTTTATTACCCAATATCCCTTCTATACTTGAATCCTCCCTTATATTTTTAGCTAAAATTTCCATTGCCATAATAAACAAAATAGGAGATAGTGGGCAGCCCTGCCTAGTGCCTGCCTCAAGCTTTACCTCATCTGTAACCTCTTCATTTACTCTAATCCTAGCACTCCCTTTTTGATATAATAGATCAATTACCCTTCTAAATCTATCCCCAAATCCATAGTTTTTAACTATTTCCTTGATCGAAGACCATTGTAACGAATCAAATGCCTTAAAAATATCCAAAGATATTAAACCCACCTTTTCCTTCGTCTGATTAACATTATCAATTAAGTCTAACACCCTCCTAGTCAAATCAGCCATATGCCTTCCTTTTAAAAAACCAACTTGATCGACATTTATATATTCCCCCATAAATCTATTTAACCGATTAGCCAATATTGCTGTGAAGATCTTGGCATCTTGATTTATAAGAGAAATTGGTCTATATGATTCCACTTTTTCCAAATTCTTTCCCAATTGTAGGAATGCATCTGGATTCTGTCAGGCTGTCTCTGACACATTTTGTAACCAAAAGCCTCTTTGCTTGCATGCGTAGAATAGTGAAAAAGTATTCTCCTTATTTGGGCTCTGACACTTCTGATTGGCTGGATGCCCTCAGTTTTGTCTCTGTTAAGTTTCGTTTCTGGTATACAATGCTTGCCTAAGTTTCGTTTCTGAGACTCTCTGCCTGAATAAAGAGGAGGCATCAGTATCGTTTGTCAGCCAAGGACTGGAGTCGTGTTTTTTCTGTCTCTACCTCAAAAGATCTGAGGATATAAACTGCTGCTAATGAGGCTGACTGATTGAAGAGATCTTTACATGAATCAGAATTTCAACAAGTGGTGCTCCGTGGTGAGGCGATTGAATGAACTTCAAAGAACTCTCTGTGAAAGCTGCTTCAGCATTTAGCATCTAATTAGCACCCCATAATTGGCGACCGGGGACAAGGTCTCATTCACCTACGACCAGGCAAAAGGTCAGACCGGAGGAAAGGTCATTCGAGCGCTCGAAATTCAACCAATTCTACAATTGGGTCCCATTAGGTGAGTGAAGAAAAATATAATTTTTTTAATTATGGGATGTGTGCTGGCGTCGCAAACGCAGGAACTTTGTAAAGATATCTCAGATCTTTTGAATCACAATGGGAAACGAGCTGATGAGAAGAAGATACAAAAGCTGGTTAAAGCTATAGAAAAAATCAGTCCTTGGGTTAAATTTGATGAATGTCTGCACTTACAACAGTGGAAACAGATCGGGAGAGAAATGCAGCAGCATAATGGAATTTCTAGATCAATATTATTTACATGGGAGGAAATTAGAGACTGCCTTCAGAGACTTACTCCCAAAAATATTTTATTGTCTCAAAGACTTGATGGCCGCCCCCTCACGCAGCTTTTGCCTCCAGCCGAGGGAGGGGCCATGGCAACTGCCTCTCCATCATATGAGAAACAACAGCCCCCTGATGGGGGTGGAGGTGGAAAAGGAGATGGGACATTATATCCTGCCTTGCAACAATCAAGTCCTTTTAGCCCTACAAAAGACCTGTTCTCTGCTGCGTTAACTGCAGCTGTGCTGGATATGGAACCTGTTGATGTATATCCAGTGAACAGAGAGCCGCTGGCAAATGAGACTGTTGCAATACTAGTGCCGGCTGATGGGGAACAAATGGTGGGGACCTCATCACAGATTGAAGCTGTTAATGCATGCAGAGTGGCAGGAAGCAAGGAGTGTGTTTCAAAGAGCAGCTTAGGAGATCTCAGCCCCCCCGTGAATCAACCCTCATCACAAAAGCAGGAGAAGCTGAGTAGTAAATTTGATACCTCATGTTTGGGCAGGAAGATCCTGCAGAAATGGAAGGATGGCCCAAAGGAGGAACGCACAAAACCCAAGACAAAAAAGGGGTGCAAGTACAAACTAACAGATGCAGGTTGTCATAAGGTTGAGAATCATATGCTGGAGATGAAAGAAATACAGAGAAAGAGGGGGGTTAACATTGCCTGTATGGACAGCAGGCTGTGGCAAAAATACAAGGAGGAAGAAGACATACAGTTTTTGGCTGATTTTGAACTGCCCAACCCTCAAACAAAGAGATCCAGAGTGAGCTGTCCCAAGTTTCAAGCATCAGGATTGCAGGGAAAGCGCTTTGGACTTCCCTGTGATTTTCTTCTGTGTGAAATTACTTGCAACTTCTGGAGAATTTGTTCCTTGTGCCTTCATACCTCCTCGGCCTGCCTTAATGCAGATGGGTGTGGCTGGAGCATGAAGGAATGTGTGTTTGCCTGAAAAGCTGAGAAAAGGGGGGTTGTGTGGGATTGTCTTGTGAAGTCAGTGAGACTTAATTTATGGCTTAATTTCAACTTGCCATGCCAAGAACTGTGCTGGAGAGAAGATAGTGTTTCAGAGAGCTTCAATCAAGTTTTGGACTTTTAATTTGGACATTTTAATGGGACTAAAAAGAAAAAAAGTTTGTGTGGACTTTAAAAAAAGAATTGGCTTTGTTTGCATTATAAAACCTGACAGCCTTTTTAAGAAATTGTCTACCTGCTCATGCTAATGAGATTTGTACTGTATTTGAGTTACCATGCTATGCTGATTGGAAGTTATTGAATGCCTCTTTCACTTTACATCTAGTGGGAGAAGAAGAAATTTAATGCCTTACTCATGTAATTGGGGAAGTGAGAAATGCCTTCTAAAATGCAACCAGACCTCCTTCATGTAAGGAAGAAAAGAAATGTTCATGTCTTGTTTATGCTTAAATGTTTTGCTTATTCTTTTGCAGGAGAAAGACCTGTCTTTGCTTATGTTATGTATTGTCTTATGAAACTGCATATCTCAAGGTACCTTCAGAAGCACATGGCAGAGTTTTCAGTACCCTACACATGTAAATGGGTTTGTGATATTGCATTTGTGTTATATGTCACTCATGTTTCACGTTTAGTTACATGGTACTAGTAATAACAGGGCATGCTCCTGTTTCTTAGGGGAGTGTCTTCCTAAGCCATTGGTCATTTATTGGCAACAAGGGGATCCTGAGTGGAAGGATTCCTGCTGGAGCAATCCATCCATGGAGAGAGAAGAAGGTTACTCAGCTCCAGGATGGTGGTTCACCAGTAAACTAAATTTGCTGACATTTGTTCTTTTCTTTCTTACTGTGCTTCCAGCTGTAAGAACAATGCCTCATGGGGGCAACCCCAACTTTTGGATTCGTCATGCTAACTATATGTTTGAGGTTCATGGTAAGAATGCAATGTTATACTATGAGCATCCACTGGCAGTGTCTCAAATGGCCTTTCTTCCGGCATTGTTCAACACACCTGAGCTGGTTATTGGACATTTGCAACATATTGATAGATCTACACTCTTCTCTAATCCTCCAGAACAATTTAACAACACCCGCTGGCGAAGCATGACATTCAAGAAATACACTAAAGGACTTTGTTTCTGCTGTCATAGTTCTGGAGTCTGGAATAGTAAATGGAAGTACTGGACTCAAGCAAAAAGGGTTTGCAGAATGTAGGCAATTATACGGGTTGTGATGATTATTTTTGGTTATGGGGTAGTTATAACAGTTCTTATAAGCTTAATTATACCTTGTTTAACACTACTATTGAAGATATATATGATGTGTTTCCTATGTTTACTCCTGATTATTCTGCCATAGATAGTGGTTCAATTTGCAATGGATGGCAAATCAAGGATCCTAACATGTGGTTCTTTTTTAATGGAGTTGCCACGAATTTCCATCCAGGACAATATCAATGTGCAGCATTGGGTTATTTTGCCTTACAGACTGGCCATAGATTACCTGTTAGCAAAATCCGGAGGATTTTGTAAACTGGTCGGGAACCAGGGATGTCGGGTAAAATTCCAGGATCTGAATAATACTATTGAGAAAGAACTTCAGAATTTACAGGAGAGTATTACTAACAATGTATGCACTGATGTTAATCTCTTTGATTGGGTGACTTCTTGGTTGCCTGATTTATCTGTCCTTAGACAAGTTTTCTTTTATGGGTTTATTATTATTATCTGCTTTATACCTTTGTATTTTTGCATTACTTGTATTCCTAATCTTATTTCTATGTGTAACACATGTCCACTGCGTAGAAGGGAGACATCGAGTTTTGCACGACGGCAATTGTACTCAATGAGGTATCACCCTCCGGAACAAAGTACCATGAGTCAGGAGGGGTACGATGTCCAGGAGGACAGTGATGATGTATATGATGACATGCAGGGGTATGATTAGCCGTCCCTCTCTCAAATTTAAATGAAAAAGGAGGACATGTAGGAATGCATCTGGATTCTGTCAGGCTGTCTCTGACACATTTTGTAACCAAAAGCCTCTTTGCTTGCATGCGTAGAATAGTGAAAAAGTATTCTCCTTATTTGGGCTCTGACACTTCTGATTGGCTGGATGCCCTCAGTTTTGTCTCTGTTAAGTTTTGTTTCTGGTATACAATGCTTGCCAAAGTTTCGTTTCTGAGACTCTCTGCCTGAATAAAGAGGAGGCATCAGTATCGTTTGTCAGCCAAGGACTGGAGTCGTGTTTTTTCTGTCTCTACCTCAAAAGATCTGAGGATATAAACTGCTGCTAATGAGGCTGACTGATTGAAGAGATCTTTACATGAATCAGAATTTCAACACCCAATTTTGGCAGCAGAACAATTATGGTCCTATACCATGAAGTTGGAATTTGTCCACCATCTAGAATATAATTATATAATTTCACTAACTTTGGAACCACAACGTCTTTAAATTCCTTATAAAACTCTGTCGATAATCCGTCATCTCCCCGGGCTTTCCCCAACTTCAAACCACTAATTACCTCTTTTACCTCTTTATCATAAACCCGTTCCTCCATTTTCCCCCGGTGTTCCTGCTTTATTCCATTCCCTAACTGCCTCTCCAATATCCTTTTAAGCTTCCCAACATCTATCTCTTTTTTTGCATATAATGCTTGATAGAAATCCTTCACAATTTTACATTTATCACTAATCTTATTGCACCTTATCCCTTGTTTATTAACCAACACCCCAATTTCCCTTTTTTCCTTTTTAACTTTAGCCGCTCTTGCTAATAATCTTGAGTTTTTGTTGCTAAATTCAAAATACTCTCTATTTAAATATATCAAATCTCTTTTAACTTTATCTATATCCTTACCCATTAATTCTGCCTTAAGTCTTTGTAATTTAGCGAAAAAATTTTTATCCTTCTTTTTTGAGTGTTCTTCCTGTAGTTGTTTTATTTCTTTTTCTTTTTCCTCCTGGTCTGCCTTATATCTTCTGTACTTTATACTCGCCAACTTTATACTTTCCCCTCTGAAAACCGACTTCATAGCATCCCAAACCACATTAAAATTTACCTCTTCATTATCATTCCACTGCCAGCTTTCCATCCAACTTTCCGTAATTTGTTCTTTACATTTTTGGTCTTTAAATAGGTTGGGATCATATCTCCAACTTCTTCCTCTCCTGTTATCCTTTTGTAATCTCAATTCCAAAAGTACTTTAGCATGGTCTGATTCCTTGAAAATCCCTATTTCCATTCCCTCAATATTTTTGATCATATTTTCCGTTAAAAATACATAATCTATTCTAGAATAGGACCCATGAACATGTGAAAAATAAGAGTATGCCCTTTCCGAACCCTTGATCTCTCTCCAAGAATCCTTCAGTCCCATCGCGACCACCCATTTATCTAAAACATTCCCTTTCAATCCAGCTCTGCACCTTGCTAAATTCGTACAGTCCAAATTTGACCTTATCAAATTAAAGTCTCCGGCCACAATCATTTTTACCACTTTTTCTGACTCCACAACTTTTCGGACTTTTTCTAGAAATTCCGCTTGATGTTCATTTGGAGCATAAATATTCACCAACATTATTTCCTCATCATCTATTTTTCCTCTTACGATCAAGTATCTACCTTCCTGATCAGCAACACGTTTTGTTATCTCAAATCCTAATCTTTTAGAAATCATAATTGCCACACCTCTTGCTTTTGAAGTACCAAACGTCATTTCATAATGTTGTATCCATCCTAAAAAAAATTTGTTTGTGTCTTTTGATTTTTGATGCGTTTCCTGTAAAAACACTATATCGGGTCTATCTTGAGAGCCAATTCCAACCTCCTCCTCTTAAGAACAGAACCTGTACCCTTTACATTCCAGGTTAATACTTTAATATTTCCCATAATCTATTACAATTTCATCTTTTCTAACTTCTAAACTCTCCATTGGGTTGTATATATTATTAAGGTTCTGGATTCTCATGTAGTCAAAGTCTCAGAACCAAGGCAAGTCTCTGTGCCAAAAAGTCTCTATGCAAATGCTCCCATTGCCTGGGACCCCCACATAAACGCAAGGACGGTAAGGAATGGGATAAGGCCTGAGGTGGCAAAGCATTGTCAGGGAGTGGGTCTCTAGCAATGACCCCATAGCCCTTTTCGTGAGAATTTGCCCCAAGGCCTTCCATCAGTTGTTATTGTGTGTATATTTCTGGTTTTAACTGTTGTAAAACACCCAGATTGGGAAAATATCCCAGATGGTCAGTATAGAAATCTAATAAGTAAACAGACAGACAGACAGACAGACTACCATGCCTCTATCCTACAGAACCCCAGGACTTATGGTTTAGTGAGGAATTTAGGAACCATGCCTAAATACTGCAACAGAGAATTCTTAAGTACCTCATCAAACTTCTGATATCAAGACTCCATAGAGCAGATCCATTGTAAACCAATGTCAAACTGCTATAATGATATCAAAGAATAAACAAGACAAGACAAGAGAAGACAAAACAAAACATTGTGGCACCTTAAAGACAAACTCCTGTATTTTAATGTTACCTCTCATGGATCAAGTCCACTTCATCTTGATTTGTTTTGTTTACTTTCTGATATGCTTGCACAGACTAACACGACTACCACTTCAAAAAATTGTGCTATAATGTTGTAGAGCAGCAAAACTTCTGTTTAAACTGCTTAGCTAAACATTTGCTCCCCACTTTTCTGGGAAGGCTGTTGTTCTATGCAATCAAGTCCTCATACGCCATGGACTTACGATGATGCTGTGAATTAATTCCCTCTGAAACATCCTTATTCTGATGTTGTGATGCAGAGTAACAACTGTAGATTCATTTACCAAGTCAATCCATCTCATGCCAATCTTTAATTTTTCTTTCTTTCTGCCTTTTCCTTTTCCTTGAATAACTGAGTTTTCTGGTGACTCAGTAACACAGTCCTCTGTGCTTTGTTATGCTAATTTAACCTCTGTAAAGAAAAGATAAAACTCCCCTCCAAATCCAAAACAAAGAAAAATGAAAGAATGACAAAATTAGAGAAGTCTCGTGCCTTACATTTCCTAATTCTCTCTTCCTCAGGGTACAGAGTCTCCAGATGCTAGTAAAGAGAATCATGCTGATCAGAGAGAAATTGAAACAGAAACTACGTATTCTGGGTACACCAGGTTCTTGGGAACATCTTACAACTCAATCAGGAGTATTTAGCTTCATTGGGCTTCTTCGTTAGTATCCAGTATGGTTACTCTGATAGTAAGATCAGGATAAGTTTAGTTATGAGGCCTCTCCTAGGCACCATGATCAAATCCTGCCAGGTATATGGATCCTTACTATGGGTCCTGTTTTGTTGTGAAGACTTGTCAGTTGGGTGCATAAAAAAAAAGCCCCATCGATTCAATAACCCAAATCTAGCGGAGTAAACTATTTCTGTTTAAGGGTATTGAAGTCATTTGCAGGGGAGATTGCCTATGATCAATGAATCACTGCTTTGGTATCAGGGATCATCCAACTCACTCACAACTCGCTATTACTGCAGCCAAGTTGGGCAACTTCCAAGAGCAAAGCAAGAATTCTTTAATTAGTGCAAGACCCACTGCATGTAATGCCATCACCCTGATACAGGTTTAATTTACTAGGATGTTGGTCTGTACGTGCTGTTAATTGGGAAAAATTACTAACCTAGCCACATATTTTTTTAAAAAAATCAATTTAATAAATCAATTACTTTGGACATCAAATGGGAAGAGAGGATTCACTTGAGAAGGCCTTGATGCTGGGAAAGGTGGAGGGCGAAAGAAAAAGGGGGCGGCCAAAAGTGAGATGGCTAGATGGTATTGTAGACACAATGGGCACAGAACTGGGCGGGTTGAGGAGGATGGTGGAAGACAGAGGTGCCTAGAAGACAATGGTCCATAGGGTCACAAAGGGTAGGAATCCACTGTGCGACTGAACAACAACAACCTAAGAGAAAAGAATGATGTTCTCAAAGAAAGTAGGAGAGTTTCATTTTTAGGCTGCCTTTCTCATTCATATGGTGGGAGGATACAAAGCAAGCTCCCAGGGTTTGAGAACATGAACATGGGAGCTTTGCCAAAATTTGGAAGGGCCGCTGTTTGGACTCCATTATTCTCTTCACCCAGTGCCATGTTGGTGAAGGATTGTGGCAGAATTTTCCAAATTCTATCTATTCCATTCTAGAGGGGAGGATTTCACAGTTAACATGTAGAGAAGACCCATGCTGCCCTTGCAATCTGCAGCCATCCTAGCTAAGTACTGTAAATGCATGCACCATGTGTATAAAAATCACATCAATGCCTTTTGTTCATAGGTGGTAACATACTAGGGAGAATAATGTTCTTCTTCTCCTGCCAGCTTCCCAGGTGGAATTCCTAGCAAAACAGAAGCACATCTACCTCTTTGCAAATGGGCAGTTCAACATCTGTAGCATTAACTCCAAGAACCTGGACTATGTCACACAGAGCATCCATGAAGCTGTTGTGGCCACTACCCTAAAAGACAGCCAGAGTGTGGAGAACAATAAGGTCAAGCCAAGAATCTCACAGATGAAGCAGCCATCAGAATCTTTCTCAACTAGCTAGATTTGATAATAAAGTCAGTGCTTTGGAAGCCATTTATTAGATCACATCACGTTTATTTACTTGATCACCAACTAATAGTTTGAAGTTGTTACTTTTTTGGATCACAGCTCCTGATTTGAGTAGCTGTAGTACAGAGAGACCTTGGTGGTTAAGACACTGAACTTGATGATTGGAAGGTCACCAGGTCAGCAGTTTGAGACCCAAGTGCTGCATAATGGAGTGAGCTCCTGTCATCTGTCCCAGCTCCACAGAAACATCTGCAGATGCAGACAGCGCTAGCTCTTTGGCTGTAAATGGAGAGTAGTGCTGTACCCTAGAGTCAGTAGTGGCTGACCTTTGAGCAAGGGTGACCTTTACCTAATACAGAGTAGTTCTTGCAAGTTTTGAAACAAAAAAAAATTAGTCAGATATTCTGTGCATCATAATCTGATAGGCCTTTGCAGTCATTGGTCACTGAAACAGTCCTTCTCTCATGCAAAAAACAAAAACAAAACCCAACAACATTCTTCTTGATGCTCATGAGCAGTCTTTCTTCAGTCTGGAGGTGGGATTAAATTGGCCACATGGCAACTTTTTCATACCCATCAATGAAGTCACTGCCTACATTTCATAGTACAGAAATAAACCAGAGTATCCTATTGTGCTATACAACCTTGTGAGGCTAATGGCCTAGGAAATACAAGTGGCACTTCTGCAATTCAATTTTGTGTGTGTGAGAGATGTTTGGACGGAAGAGAAGACCTTTGCTATGCTTACGAAGGGGATAATTATCTCTGGTTGTAGCCAGAGATTGGGACTTCAGTTCCCCACTGTGCCTTTCAGACAAAGAGCCAGTCTATGTGGTTTGGGGCAAGCTGCAGTCTTGGGGTGCCCCCAGAAGAAGGGGATGATATACTCCGTCTGAGTACTCGCTACATAGAAAACCCTGAAAGGAGTTGCCATGAATCAGAATTGACTTGATGGCATACAGTTATTGTGTAGGAGCAGGGGGAGATGACAGAAATCTGACAACATTAATTTCAGGAGTACTGCTTTTGTAGAACAAATGTGATGTTGGTGGAACTGATTGTGACAAATTCAGGGCAACTCAGCGAGATTTCAGAAATGTTTGTGTTGGGAATGGCTTCAAGTATTGAGGATGAGCCTTCTAAACCTGCACATACCCCCAAGGAACCACCACTAGAATCCTGTTATCTGCACGTTGTTCCATTCGTAAAGACACCTGGAGAGAGTTGTCAATGGAAGAAGAGCCAGGCTCTAAGTAAGATGTCTCCATTTTTAAGGTCTTTCATCCCTCAAGCAATGGATGGTAACACAGAACAGGCATCCTGGAACAGGAAGCATAAAAGCCTTTGGTCTACTCTAAGACATCACTGGAACAAAGGTGGACCTTGTGTTGCTTGCCTGGCCCTTAGTGTATGATTACTGCAGAGAATAGCTGCCTAAGAATTAGAATTAAGCAAAAGAAAGAAAGAATATTAATTGTTCATTTCCTCAGGAAAACTCATTTACAGTATAAACAGTGCAGGAAGAAAAGTTCTTAGTTATAGAAGCCCCCTGAACTGAATCCCATGTGTACTGGTCTGTTTTTTCTAACAAGGATCAGGTGGCAGTGACTTCAAAGAGAGAAGGAAGGAAGCTTGAGAGTAGTGCTCTATATGTAGAGTGAGAGTAACAAGATGGGGGAAAACAAATTATCTGTTGCTCTCCCTACCTTTTTAGTTGGATTGGTGCTTTATTCCACCAAAGAATGATATCTCTCCTTTGTGTTTTAGTACCAAAATATCTTTGGTCAGCCCTGTATGGCCAGTAGACGTCTTTGACAGAGCATTGTGTGGAAGGTTTCAGCTTGATTAATCACTTGATTTATCAAGTTATTAGGATTTGCGTTTTTTAATAGATCCACATTCTAAAATAAATAAGCTATTATTCCTTTACTGCTTGAACAGTGAGTTTCAAGCTGATCTGTGCAGGCTGTATCATGTTTTTCTGAATTAGCCAGCATGACTTCTAGCCATAGCTGCTTGATCTGGTCTCTCCCCCCCCCCCCCTTTGCTCAAGTGTTTGCTCATTTCCGGAGTTTACCTAATTAGTTTCTGAGCAAGAGCAACAGGTGTCTGGTTTCTTGATTATTGCTTTGCTTCTGGGGATTAGAGTACTCCCCCCTTCACTCTGTTTTTGTATATTTACCATCTTGTTCAAATTTCACTGATAACATATTTGCATGTAAGGGCAAGTCTACTTAGCAATGAAAGAAAAAGAGCTCAGATCTACTGTTGATCACTGATTTCTTGAGTCATAACTAGCTCTTTTGGAAAGCAGCACCAAATCTCCCATTTGCTTTGGCCTGAAGCATTGGTGTGAACAACCATCAAGAAAAAAGAAGAGGTGAAAGGACACCCCCCATTCTAAAATCATTTCCTTTATACTGAAAACAAGCAAGCAAGAAAATTACACTGGGAGTTGTTTTCTATTTTTCTAACATTTGCCAGTTGTGTTCTTTAGATATTGGTATTGCAGGGCAACATAATTTAAATCCGTAAATTCTAATCTTTTTACTTCCCACAGCCTCACTCATAAAATATTTCTCACCAGTTCCCATGGTCTGAGTTCTCAGCCCTTGCCCAAACCTCCATGGAGTCTGGAAGAAGATAAGGTCAGATCAAAACTGGATGGAGTATGCCATCAGACATGATGGAGTAGGTCAATTCTTTCCAATGGCTCCTGAGACATATTCTTAAGATTATAGGAATGTGCTGTGGAAAAATTTGTCACTAATCTTAGTCACACTGAACAGGAAGCAACAGAAGGAAGATGTTGTACAGAGTAGGTGTTGCAAAGGACCGTTGTCCAATGAGAATTCTGAATAAACATTATAGAAAGATCTTGGCCATGACATAAGATATGCTGAATAATATACATTACAACACAGAGATTCTCTCTCTCTTTTTAGACCGTTCAGCTTCCCTTTTATCTCAGTAGCTATTTTATTAGCTCTCTCTGTTTACACCACTATCTGTTTAATACAGGGGTTCCCAAGCTAAGGCCCCATGGGCCAGATCTGGCCCACAGCACCTTTTCATGTGGCCTCCCACCCATTCAAGGACATTCAAGAAACTGTTGGGACAAAATGGCCACCACCATTGTGCAGGCAGGGCAAAATGGCTGTCCAGCCCTTGAGGCTGAGTGAGAGAGTGTGACCTGGCCCCCGGCTTGAAAAGTTTGGGAACCTCTTGTGTTTGAATACAATTATTGCTGTAATATTTTGTAAAATAGTTGGGATCAGTACGATCCTTCATTTTGTCTCCTTCTTCTTGGTCTTGAAATATCGCGGGACTGCGTTCCCACCTAAACTATGTAGTCTGTACAGTCTTCCCTCCGGTCCGTTGACCTCCCAGTCACCCCACTCCCCCTCCTTTTGTTATCCACCCAAATGTATCCATTTCTGAGTGTATATATTGAGCAGTGCTGCGCCATTGCTCCCCATGTTCTGACTGCCTAATAAAGTTGTTTGGCCCTGTATGCTGGCTGCTTCGCATTTCTACCAGAGCATCAAATTGGCGACGAAGGTGGGATAATAGCGTCCCATACACCTACTCTCGCTCCATTCGACGTGACCGCTCCTGAGAAATGGGTCCTGTACGAGCGACAGTTCCGCCACGCCATGGCGGCCCAGGACATCATCAATGAGGAAAAGAAGCGCTCCTGCTTCTCATCGCAGTGTGGCCTGGCTACCCTCGAGCTGGTCATGCACCTTGTGATACCCAGGGGCATCGACACCGTCCCACTGGCTGAGATCTTGGCGGTTCTCCAGACATACTTCCAGCTGAAGGTGTCCATCTATCCGGCCCGGGTAGCCTTCCACAGATGGGATCAATGCCCGGGAGAGTCCATAGCTGACTACGCCGCTGCGCTGAGGTTGGCTGCTACCCCGTGCCAGTGAGACAACCTGGAAGAAGCCTTGCCGGCATGCAGGATGAGGAGACTCAGTGCCAGCTTATGGTCAGGGATGTCCTGAACTTCAAGTCAATCCTCCGGGAGGCGTTGGCATCTGAGGCTACAAAGTTGGGCATCAAGTCTTTTAAGCACAGGCCTGCTGCCTCTGGGGGTTCGGAGTCCACTGTGCAGGCCCACCACTGGTCTTCACCCTGCTCCTCTGTATCTTCAGCATCATCAGTGTCTTCGTCCACGTCCGGGTCCAGCGATGAAGACAGTGAGGTTTGGAAGGTCTGAAAGAAGTCATCGGACAAGTACACCGCCGAGAGGGCCCATTGCAGGTGCGTCGGCTGCGGAGCGAGGCACGACCGCCGTCAGTTAATTGAGAAAGCTGCACGGCGTTCTGGTAAAGATGGAGGTGGATTCTGGTATGTCCTACTCCATCCTACCCCAGAGTGAATTCTTGAAAATTCCCCCAAAACTTTGCCCAAAACTGCAGGCTCTGAAGACATCTCTCCGAGACATGCAGGGTTGCCTCATTCTGGTCCTGGGGGTGGGGGATTTTTCCGTTGTGTTTAAAAACATTACAACAAAGCTACCTCTTGTGGTGGTCAAACGTGGCACAAACTGCTTACTTGGTGTGCAGTGGTTTGAGCCACTAGGGATTAAACTGAATGGCATCAATGCCATCCACGCTGACCCAGTGCAGGATGTTTGTAACACGCACCTGGCAGTTTTTGAAAAGGCAATTACAGGGGGCCCCCAGTGTCCTTCGACCTTGATCCGGCCGTGCAGCCGATCCGCCTCAAGCCTCCCAGGGAGCCATTTGCCTTGAAGGACAAGATCGAGGCCGAGCTGGACAAACTGGTGGGCCAGGGGATTTTGGTTCCTGTGGACTCCGTGGAGTGGGAGACCCCTATCGTGACTGCGATCAAATCCAATGGGGAGGTGAGGAATTGCGCAGATTATAAATGCACCATCAACAAGGCCATTCGGCCTAATGTTTACCCGGTGCCGGTGGTTATCCACTTATTGGCTGCTCTACATGGGGGCAAATGTTTTGCCAAATTGGACCTAGCACAGGCCTATAAACAGTTATCTGTCACACCTGCTGCTGCTGCGGCCCAAACCATTGTTACACACAAGGGGGCCTTCAAAGCAATGCACCTTCAGTTTGGAGTGAATGCAGCCCCGGGTATATTTCAGTCACTTGTTGAATGCCTCCTAAAGGGTCTCCCCGGGGGTCCTCCCCTACTTTGATGACGTCCTTATAACCGCTTGAAGCTAATCCGAGCTCGCCAGTAGGTTAGATCAGGTGTTACAGGTTTTTGAAAATGCGGGGTTACGTCTGAGAAAGGACAAATGTGTTTTCCTTGCATGGAAAGTAGAATTTATCGAATTTAAGGTCACTCCCAAGGGTATTAAACCCTCTGATTCAAAGGTTGCTGCCATCCGCAATGCCCCCCCCGTCCCACTTCAAAAACTGAGTTGCAACCATTCCTAGGTCTGCTCAACTTTTATCACTCCTTCCTGCCAAGGAAGGCTTCCATGACGGAGCAACTACACCGGTTGCTTAAAAAGGACGCAGTCTGGCGGTGGGGGCAGGCCCAGGATCATGCATTTCGTGAGTTAAAAGAGCTTCTCTCATCCGAAGCAACCTTGACTCACTTCGATCCCAGAAAAATTGTGGTTCTTGTGTGTGATGCTTCACCAGTGGGGGTGGGGGCTGTCCTCTGTCATGTCTTGGAAAATGGGAAGGAAGCCCCGGTTGCATTCTGTTCAAGGTCTCTGTCTAAAACTGAACGCAGCTATGCCCAGACCGACAGGGAGGCTCTGGCCATAGTTGCTGGAACTAAGAAGTTCCACGATTTCCTCTGTGGAAGGGATTTCACTATCGTAACAGACCACAAGCCCTTGCTGGGGATTTTTGTTACTTCTAAGCCCACTCCCCAGATTCTGTCCCCTCAAATGTTACGCTGGGCCATTTTCTTAAATGCTTATCAGTACACTCTGATTCACTGTCTGGGTAAGGACATCAGCCATGCTGATGCGCTTCATGGTCTCTATTGCCAGACCTAGGGGAGGCGGATTGCGAAGTTGAGCAGGATCTTCAGGTACTGCTGATCGAGTCTCTCGACTCACTCCCCATAGTGCCTTCAGACATTGCTAAGGCAACAGCAGGGGACAAACTCGCCCGGGAGCCCATGCCATCGGCCCCGGGAGTGGAGACAGGTGGGAGCCGCTGGAGCCGCTGCCGGAGCCGCCGCGGCTGCCTTCGCTCTCCGGGCCCACCCGCCCGGAGAACAGAAAAGGACGCCGCCGACGCCAGCCCCTCGAGGAGCTCCCTGTCTCGCCCGGGAGCCCATGCCATCGGCCCCGGGAGTGGAGACAGGTGGGAGCCGCTGGAGCTGCTGCCGGAGCCGCTGCGGCTGCCTTCGCTCTCCGGGCCCGCCCGCCCGGAGAGCAGAAAAGGACGCCGCCGACGCTGGCCCCTTGAGGAGCTCCCTGTCTCGCCCGGGAGCCCATGCCATCGGCCCCGGGAGTGGAGACAGGTGGGAGCCGCTGGAGCCACTGCCGGAGCCGCTGCGGCTGCCTTCGCTCTCCGGGCCCGCCCGCCCGGAGAGCAGAAAAGGACGCCGCCGACGCTGGCCCCTTGAGGAGCTCCCTGTCTCGCCCGGGAGCCCATGCCATCGGCCCCGGGAGTGGAGACAGGTGGGAGCCGCTGGAGCCGCTGCCGGAGCCGCCGCGGCTGCCTTCGCTCTCCGGGCCCGCCCACCCGGAGAGCAGAAAAGGACGCCGCCGACGCCAGCCCCTCGAGGAGCTCCCTGTCTCGCCCGGGAGCCCATGCCATCAGCCCTGGGAGTGGAGACAGGTGGGAGCCGCCGGAGCCGCCGCCAGAGCCGCCGCAGCTGCCTTCGCTCTCCGGGCCCCCCCGCCCGGAGAGCAGAAAAGGACGCCGCCGAAGCCGGCCCCTCGAGGAGCTCCCTGTCTTGCCCGGGAGCCCATGCCATCGGCCCCGGGAGTGGAGACAGGTGGGAGCCGCCGGAGCCACTGCCGGAGCCGCCGCGGCTGCCTTCGCTCTCCGGGCCCGCCCGCCCGGAGAGCAGAAAAGGACGCCGCCGACGCCGGCCCCTCGAGGAGCTCCCTGTCTCGCCCGGGAGCCCGCGCCATCGGCCCCGGGAGTGGAGACAGGTGGGAGCCGCCGGAGCCGCCGCCGCAGCCGCCGCAGCTGCCTTCGCTCTCCGGGCCCGCCCGCCCGGAGAGCAGAAAAGGACGCCGCCGACGCCGGCCCCTCGAGGAGCTCCCTGTCTCGCCCGGGAGCCCATGCCATCGGCCCCGGGAGTGGAGACAGGTGGGAGCCGCTGGAGCCGCCGCCGGAGCCGCCGCGGCTGCCTTCGCTCTCCGGGCCCGCCCGCCCGGAGAGCAGAAAAGGACGCCGTCGACGCCGGCCCCTCGAGGAGCTCCCTGTCTCGCCCGGGAGCCCGCGCCATCGGCCCCGGGAGTGGGGACAGAAGCAGGACTTGGTCGCCGCCTCCGGTCTCCCCTGCGGATGGGGCGGAGAGATCTCTGCAGCATCGGACACCGGGAACCACCACCACCACCGGCGTCCCAGGCTATGCCCTCGGCCAGGGCTTGAAAAGCCATGGAGGCGGCAGGACCTTCATCACTGCCACTTTTCACTTTTGGACTTGTTGGGGCCGGAGAGAGATGTGTGAGATGTTATTGCATTACTGAGATGTTACTGTGTTACTGTACTCCATTATACTGTGTACTTTATTTTTTTCCTGTATTGTATCATTGTTTGATATGTTGTGAGCCGCCCTGAGTCGGCGTATGCTGAGTGGGCGGCATACAAATCAAATAAATGAAATGAATGAAATGAAATGAAATGAAACTCTTGTTCCAGGTAGTTTCTTGGGTTAAGAAAGGCTGGCCCACATCTCCTCTTGCTGAGGAGTTTAAAGTGTTCTTTAGAAGACATTTCGATCTTTCGCTCAAGAGAGGTTGCCTCCTTTGGGGCCAAAGGGAGGTCATTCCTACTGTATTACACTCTAAGGTGCTTAGGCTTTCACTCATTAGTCATCCTGGGGCAGTGCACTCTAAGGCTTTGGCAAGGAGTTTTTTTCTGTTGGCCCCAGGTAGACTGGGACATTGAGCAATTGGTAGGCCCTTGCCGTAGCTGCCAGAGTACCCGACCCGAGGAGTCCCGACTTCCCACCCAGGAGTGGGACACTGCCTGTGGGCCATGGTCACGGGTTCATGTCGATTTCGCAGGCCCTTTCAGGGGCATGCTTTTCCTACTGCTGGTCGACTCATTTTCCAAATGGCTGGAGGTAATTCCTATGCCCAGTATCTCTTCTGCAGTTACTATTAAGCAGCTCCAGAGGCTGTTCAGTTGTTTCGGACTACTGGATGTGCTAGTATCCGACAACGCCACAACGTTCACCTCTTCCGAATTTCAGACATTCCTCGAAAGAAACGCCATTCGGCATGTAACTTCTGCCCCTTTCCACCCTGCCACCAACGGTCAGGTGGAACGTCAGGTTCGCACTACCAAGGAGACACTTCACCGAATGGGTCAAGGGGACATTGAGGTACAACTTTGTCAATTCCTCAGGTGATACTGGACAATGCCCTTGGCATCAGGGCTGTCACCAGCCGAACTCCTAATGCGCAGGAGGCCGGTCTCATTGCTCGGCCGGTTGGATCCTTCCAGGGTGGAGGATAGGGGTGTTAATGTTGAAATTGATCACAAAAAGGTATTCTCAGCCGGGGATCCAGTGCACTGTCAGAACTATGTGGCCGCAGGTCCAGCATGGATTCCGGGCATTGTGGTGGAACAAACAGGACCAGTGTCCTATCATGTTAAAACAGGCACTGGTTTGCTTTGGCGGCATCACGCCGACAAGCTCAAACATAGGGTGACGGGGTTTCAAGAGGTACAAGATGATTCTAGTCAGGATATTTCCATGTTAAGGTCCTCCCCCACCCGCTTACTCCCAGGGGGATGCGAGGCAGGCGGATTGGCAATCAGTTTTAAACCCCAGCTTTCTAATTCAAGCCAGCACCAGTTCTGTTGGAGGTCGTCCGCAAGCCTAGAGCATGGAAATGTACCCTTTGATTTACAGGATCAGGGGGAGTTTACAGAGTGTTCCCCCACTCGCACAAGCGAGAAGCGGGGTTTTGATTTCTCCCTGAAGCCCCCCATTCTTCAACATTTGAGTCTACCTCAACTCCCACCCAAATGAGGCAAGCTTTCATTGAGTTGCCCCCTACTCAAGGTTCTCAAAGGTGGGACTTTTCTTTGTGTTTTACCCCTCCTGATTCTAGTTTTAATTTCGAGTGATCCCCTGCTCCTGCTTCATCCAAACACGGTTTTGATTTAGTTTCTCCCCTCCCTAGCTCCAGCTCCAAGTCGGGACAATGCTCCCTAAATACAAATGGTTCAGATCAGGCCCCCAGCATGGGGTATCACTTTATGGAACCAAGTCTACTTACAATGTCCGAATATAGCCAGGTACCAGTGCGACCCAAAAGGGTTTGTAAGCCTCCACAATGGCTGAAGGACTTCACCCCATCCTAAGGGGGAGGGATGTTGTGTTTGAATACAATTATTGCTGTAATGTTTTGTAAAATAGTTGGGATCAGTACAATCCTCCATTTTGTCTCCTTCTTCTTGGTCTTGAAATATTGCGGGACTGCGTTCCTGCCTAAACTATGTAGTCTGTACAGTCTTCCCTCCGGTCCATTGACCTCCAAGTCACCCCACTCCCCCTCCTGTCGTTTCCCACCCAAATGTATCCATTTCTGAGTATATATATTGAGCAGTGCTGCGCCATTGCTCTCCATGTCTTATAAAGTTGTTTAGCCCTGTATGCTGGTTGCTTCGCATTTCTACCAGAACATCAAAGAACCCCTGAAATATTTCCATCATGTGGCTTATTTTTCCCTTCCCTGTGGCTTTTTAAAAAAATAATTCCTCTTACCCTTTCCTTTTGGTATTTTACGTCACTCTGAAAACAGCCAGTATCAAAACAACAGTAAATTAGATATGCCAAATTTGCATATTTCACTGTTCGTGCCATTTGCCTATTGCTTCAAGATGGAATTATGTTTCATTCCAGGTGCAGACACTCTCAAACGCTATTACCTAAATTAGGTTAAGATGTCTAATTTACATACTTTATGTACTTATTAGGCTACCAGTTACTATAACCATGGAGGGAATTATATCTGTCCATTGACGTGTTGTCTTTCCCCCACTCTTTTAATAACCTTTCTCACAGCAGCTTTGGGTGTATATCTATACCTATAAAAAGAGGCCTTAACTGTTGGGTTTGCTCAAAGGCTCCTGCACCAGGCCCAACCATCCCCGACCTAGCCTTCCACACTCACCGTAACCCCTGCCTTCTCAGCACCACGGGGTTTTGGCCGTTGCCAGTGGGGCAGCAGCCCCATGAACGCAAACAAAGGGAAACAACTTCAATTCCCAAGAAACAAACACTACTTACCGGAAGAAGCCCCACCTAGAGGCCGGGAGAGAAAAAACAAGTCAAACAAAAAGAGAATCCAACACTATTACTAACAGCCCCACCTAGAGGCCATAAGAGTAAAAACAAGTCAGAAAAATAAGAAATAAATCCAAATCACAAATAAATCTAATAAAATAGATTTTAAAAAGTCACAAACCACAAATGCAAAATAGACCCACCCAAACCACCTTTAACTAAAAAAAACCACAAAAACACAAATAAAAACTGCCCAGCTGGCCGGGCACAAATATGCTAGTGTACAAATTGTTTTTTTTTTTAATGTACCTCTCAGAATCTCACCCTTGCCTGTACCCAGAAGAGATTCATAAGGTAGGAGGTTGCAAGAATTCTTATAAGTGTAGATCAGGGGTTCCCAACCTAAGGCCCATGGGCTGGATCCGGGCCCCAGTGCCATTTCATGTGGCTCCCCACCCCTCCAAGAACATTTTGAGAAACAAAATGGCCACCCCTTTGAAGCTTTTGGGACAAAATGGCCACCCCATTGTGCAGGCAGGGCAAAATGGCTGTCCGGCCCTCAAAGCTGAGAGAGCACGACCCGGGCCCCGACTTGAAAAGGTTGGGAACCTGTTATGTATGATAACTGCTGTTATAACTGTCAAACCATTTAAACCGCTACGTTCCAACATTTTCAAGCTGTCAAACAGTGTCCCAGTTTGACAACTGTGAAATCTCACCAGACAGCATAGTCTCGCGAGATTTTGAGAGGCTCACGATTCGAATTCTGACAGGCGTGCAATGTATCTCCTGTATGCAAATAAGGGGTTCGAAATGTGTGCACATGTTGTTTGGCCAATCAGCATTGTTCTTTATTGTTACTGTAACCTTTTGTATCTATACCTATAAATCCAAGCATTAACTGTTGGAATGTGACAAAGGCTCCCCCACCCATCCACACTATCCCGTACCGAGCCTCCTGCACTCGCCCGAACCCCGTCCGGAGGTCACTAAATGTTTGAGAAGTGCGCCAGTGGATCAAGAGCCCCACGAACGCAAATGAAGAAAAAGAACTTCACTACCCAACATCCTGTGTGCCGCGCCGCACCACAGCCAATTAGGTTGAGAAGTGTGACCAAATAGAACATTGTATTTTGTATTTAATATTGTATTTTTTTCCTGACTTGTAATCTTGTAACTTGATGACATTATTGCTTTTTTATTGTATTATTGATTTATTGTGTTATATTTATTTGTGTTATTGTACTATCTTATTGTTACTGTGTACACTGCTTTTAGTCACCCGCTGGGTGAGTAAAGCAGTATAGAAATTAAACTTGAAATGAAATGAAATGAAATTGTGAGTCGTGCCGTGGCCAATCAAAATTAAGCTACAGAAAAAATTTCAACGCACGAACGGTAACATCACAAATTAAACTTCGTATCCCAGCATCCTATGCACCTATAGCATGTCAGTCAATCTATCTGAACGGCGCGAGCGCATAGAACGAAGAATAAACCATTTTAAAAATTCAATTTCTTGCCGCACCATTCTAAACATTTCACTCTATGAAAATACGATAAATAACTACTACGTTTCTGCAAAATAATCCACGTAATACATACACAACGTATACGTAAAAGAATTTAAAAGTAAAAATAGAAACGAACTCACCAACTGAATGCTCACAAAACAAATTACACTACAAATCCCAGGATACTACACCTTTACAGCAATGCAGCCAATCAAGTTGAGCGGCGCAAACACATAAAATGTTGGGAAAAGCGCAAAAAAATCCAATAAAAGGCACCGCATCACAAACCCCACACAGTTTTGAGGAGAAATAACCATCACGGTTGTGTACAATTGTGCCTAAAGATAAATACGGAGCACACTCCATTTACTATTTGAGCACTTAAACTAAAAAAAGAAAAACCTTCGCAAACTTATTCTACTGCATATGCTACATGTATTTGACAAAAATTAAAAGTGTATCTTACAGCTCTTGAACAGAATTGAAAACCACTCACAGTTTAGGGGACAAATAACCATTACAATTATGCACAATAGCACCTGAAGACAATTATGGAGCAGATTTCATTAAGTATTGATGCATGAATAGTACAAAAATATATATTTTCTCAAACATATTCTATTGCATATAGTGCAGGACTTGAAGAAAATTTATAATTCTGATAGTAAAACTCTTTTTACTAGAAATAATTGCCTCATGAAAGAAACTAATGACTTAACACAGAAACTTTTCACCAAAAACTTTTGACCACAGTACAGATTAGGAAAAAAATACGTTGATTTTCAGTAAAACAAAGCACCACCCATTAAGCAAAGACTCTCAATCATAATGAGTCAAGATACAAAAGCTAAATCTAAAAATACTAAGAAAGTAAAATAGTTATGTAAAACTAATCAACACAAAAAACGAGTTCGCTCTTTAAGGTCGCTGTAATTACATTAGTCAGAAACACAACAGTTAATTGCAAGAAACATTCAAGCTTACCGAAAACAGCAACAATGCACAAAGTTTCCACCCATAATCATTGATAGAAGATTCACCTGTATACCAAAACATCGAACAACATGCTTTCCAGCTTCAGGCGCATATTCTTCCGTAAACAAAGTACATGCTGTAAATCCACGAAAAAGGGAAAACGAAACTGTAGCCACACCTACCCAATTTACAAACAGCGAGCCAATGACTACTATGCAAATAGACAAAAACAACGTGGAAAACTAACGCTTGCAAACTCACGTGAGAATGATATCTTTAAAAAACAAACAAACCTAATGTCAATAGGGGAAGAAAGATCCAGAAACACTGAGGGGAGCATTAGAAAGTAACACTAAACACGTCAACCGGAGTTATTAAAAATAATAATAATAACATTCCAATACAAACTAATTAAAATTCTAAAATGCAGCAAATAAAAAGGACACCAAGCGGACGAGGATACAGAATAATGGATAAAAACAACAAAACTAAACCAGGAGAAATGAACCCAAAAAATCTAACTGATGATAAAAAATTTAGCATCGGAGGAGGATACACCTTTGATAACACCAATCAAGGTAATATTTTTAAAAATTATACTACTTCACAACCACTCACTACGTTAAATTATGAATGGATAAAATAATAAATAACAGCATAACAACACCACAAAAACTGGAGAAATTTCAAGCAAAGTCTGAAGATGAAAAACAATATTTTACAAAAGTAAAAGAATACACAATTCTTGAAATTGAAGAATTTTCAGTAATATTTCAAGAAATAGAAAATTCAGAACAAAAAATGAAACAACCTATACTCAAAATGCAACAATCAGAACAAAATTTAGAAAATCAACAAAATATTGAAATTAAAATGCAAAACAAAAAACAACAAATACAAACAGTGATGGAAAAAGAAATAAAATCAAATGAAAAATAACAAATCAAAAACATAACAACATATCTGAAAATACAAATAAGCAACTACAAGAAATAATTGAAAAAATTAATAAGAAACAAATTTCAGAAATAGAAAACCAAAATAAAAGAACAATAATAAATTAACCACAATGCACAATTTCAAAACAAACAAACAAGAAAATGACAATAAAATACAAGAATTAAAAAAACAAAGAAATCCCTATTGTAAGAAAAAAGAAATAATACAACAGGAAACACTTAAAAATGATAAGGACAACATCTCTGAAAACCTTAATAAACAAATTCAATAAACAAAGAAATAATTGAAAAATCAATAACAAACAAATACCAGAAAAAGATATAATTACTTAAAGAACTATGAGGAAACAAAAACTCTGCACAATTCCAGAAACTAAAGAAGAAGAAGACATCAGGAACAATGGACTCAGCCGTGCAAGCCCACCGATGCTCATCTTCATCATCATCATCATCTCCTGGTTCCACCTCTTCCTCGGGGTCCAGTGACGAAGAGAGTGAGGTACGAGCGGTTCAGCGAAGGCACCGGGAGCACCGCAACGACCGGGAGAAGAAACCCCTCCAGAAATGCGATGGCTGCGGGGCCCGGCATGACCGCAAGAAGTGCCCTTTTTGCACTGCAGAATGCCACAACTGCGGATGGAAGAGGCACATAGCCAAGGTATGCTGGCAGCGAAAGCGGATACCTTCAGCACCAGAATCCAAGTGTGGTTAAATCGTCCATCGCCAAGGTGTCATCCGAGCCAGATCCGTGGCAAATGAGCAGCGTCAGTGATTGGTTCTATGCTGACCTGAGCATTCAGGATGTCCCCTTCAGAATGGAGGTGGATTCAGGTATTACATTTTCAATAATTCCACAGCGGGAGTTTTTGAGAATCCCCCCAACCTCTCGCCCCAAGCTTAAATCCCTCAAGACTTCCCTACGGGATGTGCAGGGTTGCCAGATTCTGGTCCTAGGGGTGGGTAACTTTTTGGTTCGTTTCAAGAACATATGCACCACCTTGCCCTTGGTTGTGGTTAAACAGGGCACTAATAATCTGATTGGGATCCAGTGGTTTAAGCCCCTGGGGATCTGGCTATCTGGCATTCATGCGATAGACTCTGACCCAATTCGGGACATTTGTGCTGCACATCCTGAGGTATTCAAAAAGGGTTTAGGGTTGTACGAAGGCCCCCCTGTTGACTTTGAACTTGACCCTGCCATCCGGCCGATCCGGATGAAGCCGCTCCAGGTACCCTTTGCCCTCAAAGAGAAGATAGAAGCCGAGTTGGACAAACTGGTTGGGCAGGGCGCCCGGTGCCGGTGGACTCTGCTGAATAGGAAACACCGATTGTGACAGCCTTGAAAAGCAACGGGGAGGTCAGGATATGCGCGGACTATAAATGCACAATTACTATTCACCCAAATGCATATCCTGTGCCAGTGGTAAGCCACCTTCTTGCCTCCTTGCATGGAGGAAACTGCTTTGCGAAACTTGACCTTGCCCAGGCTTACCAACAGTTAACCGTGACTCCTGCCGCTGCCGTAGTGCAGACTATAGTTACACATAAGGAGCCATTTAAGTGACCAGACTACAGTTTGGGGTGAATGCGGCCCCTGGAATATTTCAGTCTCTTGTAGAATGCATTCTTAACGGGTTGCCCAGAGACCTGCCATACTTCAACGATGTCCTGATCACCGCTAACGACACCATCAAACTAGCAGCCAGGCTCGATAGAGTACTGTCATGTTTTGAGCAGGCAGGTCTGCATCTCCAAAAGGACAAGTGTGTGTTTTTGGCAAGGGAAGTGGAGTTCCTGGGGTACAGAATTACACCCCAAGGTATCATGCCCTCAGACTCCAAGGTGATGGCCATACAGAATGCACCCAGGCCAAAATGTAAAGCTGAATTGCAATCATTTTTAGGACTGTTAAACTTCTATCACATTTTTCTTCATCGCAAAGCCTCAGTTGCCAAACCATTGCACCAGTTCCTTAAAAAAGACACTGTTTGGCACTGGGGCCATTGCCAGGAGAAAGCGTTCCAAGACCTTAAAAGACTACTGTCTTCTGATGCAGTATTAATGCATTTCGATCCCACAAAATGGGTTGTCCTGGTGTGTGATGCATCCCCTGCGGGAGTCGGGGCTGTATTGTGCCATGTGTTAAATGACGGGAGGGAAGCCCCCATTCCCGTTCCCTTTCAAAGCCTGAGAAAAAATTATGCCCAGACTGACAGGGAGGCATTGGCAATCATGGCAGGCACCAAGAAGTTTCATGAGTACCTCTACGGGAGGCCCTTTACCATCGTGACTGACCACAAGCCCCTCCTTGGAATTTTTGTAAACGGGAAGCCCACGCCACAAATCTTATTCCCACGGATTTGCGCTGGGCAATCTTCTTAAATGCATTCAATTTCACTCTAGTGCACAGGCCCGGCAAGGACATCAGCCACGCTGATGCCCTGTCACGTTCTCCACTGCCTGGGGTTGGGGAACCGGATTGTGAGATCAAAAATGATCACCAGGTTCTCATAATTGAGGCATTCGACTCGCCTCCAGTCATTCCTTCCGACATAGCCAAAGCCACGGCCAAAGATGTGGCATTATCTAAAGTCATTTCTTGGGTACAAAAAGGCTGGCACGTCTCTCCTCCAGCCGAGGAATTCAAAACATTCCACATTCCACCGCAAACGCTTGGAATTGTCTGTGGAATGGGCTTGCCTTCTGTGGGGCCAGCAGGTGGTCATTCCTGTCACCTTCCACAAAAAGGTTTTAAATTTACTTCACACGAGTCACCCAGGAATTGTATGTCCCAAAGCCCTCACCCGTAATTACTTTTGGTGGCACCAACTGGACCGGGACATAGAACAGATGGTTAGCACTTGTGCCAGCTGTCAATGCTCTCACCCAGAGCAATCCCACCTTCCCTCTTGGGAATGGGACTCTGCCAGGGGCCCATGGTCCAGGTTACACATAGATTTTGTAGGACCGTTTAGGGAAGCCTTATTTTTGTTGGTTGTGGATTCATTCTCCAAGTGGCTGGATTCGAGTGCCCAATACCACTTCAGCCACAACAATAATGCACCAAAGGAGGCTGTTTGCTACATTTGGACTCCCAGATGTTCTGGTGTCCGACAATGTGTCCACGTTCACATCTGCAGAATTCTAATCCTTCATGGAAAGGAATGCTATTAGGCACATCACTGCCGCCACATTCCACCCTGCCACCAATGGCCAGGTGGAGCGGCAAGTGCCCACAACCAAGGATGCGCTTCGGTGCATGGGGGAAGGGGATTTGGAGCTCCAGTTATGTCAGTTCTTTTTTACTTATAGGCTCACCCCCCTTGCCTCAGGGCTATCTCCTGCTGAATTGCTCCAGCGAAGGAAACTATCATCCTTGTTGGACAGGTTGGATCCCTCTAGGGTGAAGGACAAGGGCACAAATATAGCGATCCAACACCAGAAGGGTTTCTCGCCTGGGGACCCTGTCCATTGCCACAATTATGCAGCTGGTGGTCCTATGTGGGTACCTGGTTTTGTGATCAATCAAACTGGTCCTGTTTCTTACAGAATCAAAACAACCACTGGTCTGATCTGGAGAGGCATGCAGACCAGTTGAGACCCAGAATACTGGATCCACAGGACGAATACAGATACTCAACATTAGGGTTGGCCCCCACCCGTTTAAACCCAGGGGGCAGACGTAATAGTCAGCAACCAGCTAACATTAACCCAGAAGTGTGTACCATTTTGATTTTGGGGATCAGGGATAAATTACGGAATACTCCCTCACTCAGGCCAAGGGTACCCCCACAATTTCTGAGCCTAGCACACTGGATTCCTCTGTTAATGATGACCACTATTGTTTGGAGTCGCCCTCCACTCTTAGCACACAAAGGAGGGACCCTCAGTTGTCATTTTCATCACCAGCATTAAACTTTAATTTTGAGCGATCCCCTGCTCCTTCATCTGACAAACGGGGCTATAATTTGGGTTTTCAGTCCTCTCCCTCTAGTCAAACCCTCACTCCAGCTGGATTGCCCATCCTACGGGCCCCTGAGCTGGCTCAACCAAGTGTCCGACCAAAAAGGGAAACCAGACCACCATCTGGTTAAAATACTTTATTTATACCTAGGGTGGAGGAATGTTAAGTATGATAACTGCTGTTATAACTGTCAAACCATTTAAACCACCATGTCCCCGCGTTTTCAAGCTGTCAAACAACGTCCCTGTTTGACAGCCGCAAAATCTTGCCAGACAGCGTAGTCTCGTGAGATTTCGGGAGGCGCGCAATTCGAATTCTGACAGGCGTGCAATGTATCTCCTGTATGCAAATAAGGGGATTGAAATGTGTGCACACGTTGTTTGGCCAATTGGCATTGTTCTTTATTGTTACTGTAACCTTTTGTATTGTATATAAGTCTGAGTTTGCCCCATCCAAGTTGCCCCATCAAACCCTACACATAAAGAGCTGTATTTCACTTCTAATGCGAGTCATCATAATTCCTTGAACACCAAAGAACCCCTGGTGTAGATACCTATTTGCTCTTTTATTGAATCCTTCACAACTTGGTGGTAATGATGTGTGGGCTGAATCCACAGAGTGGAGAAGGAGGGGGCATTTTGGAAGCATCCCCCACAAAGGGCAACACCATAAAGGACCCTGGCAGTGAGACTAAAAGACTTATTCAAGAGATTGGCAGGTGCCCTAACACCTTGCTGCCCTCAACATGGCCTCCTAGCTGTTGAATGGGGTGATGGTGGCATAGGGGGACAGTCATTGCCCAGTAATGAGCTCCGGAAGAGTGTCAGGCTGAAAGGACACTGTGGACTCTAGTCAATAAAAATTCTGACCCAGTTCGACCGATATCTCAGCCACATGTTTTTGTTCTGACTTACTCCAAGTGGCTCTGTGGCTGCAGCTGAACTACATGAAGTTCAGAGTACACTATCCCACCCTCTGGGTAAAGAACAAATATATATAGGTACAATATGAAGATGTTGGTGCTTTCTATTGAAGCCCATTTGTGATATCTGAGTTTGGACGTACGCTATTC
This sequence comes from Bradypodion ventrale, assembly GCA_035047345.1. Lineage (NCBI taxonomy): Eukaryota > Metazoa > Chordata > Lepidosauria > Squamata > Chamaeleonidae > Bradypodion > Bradypodion ventrale. Next base: position 11,325,232 of record JAWDJE010000010.1, read on the forward strand.
AGATGTTCTTCTGCACATGCACAGAAAATCATGTTCAATGTAAGCCCACTCCAATACTCATATATGCATTCAGCATAATATGATCAGGAAGAGTTCACACCAATGTGGAAATTACACCATCTGGTCACCAGCCAATTTGCCTTTTCTATTGTTCCCCAATCACATGGACAGAAATCACATATATAAAGTTTGTACATCAATAGGAAAGGACTGTGGTGGCTGAATGGTTACAACATTGAGCTTAACAACTGGAAGGTTGGCAGGTGAGCAGTTTGAGACCCAAGTGCTGCGTGACGGAGTGAGCTCCCATCTCTGTCTCAGCCTCTGCCAAACAAACAGTTCGAAAGCAAGAAATTGCAGGTAGATAAATAGATACTGCCTTGGCAAGAAAGATAACAGGTTTCTCTGTGCTTAGGCATCTACAGTGATGCACTGCAGCAGGTTCTGTCAGGTTCTGCAGAACCGGTAGCAGAAATTCCCCCAAGCTACACCCACTTGGTTGGCCATGCCTACCTCCATAGCCCATAATGCAAGATGTTTGACCACACCCACAGATTTGGCCATGCCCACAGTTTTGGCCAGCCCACAGAGTAGGTAGTAAAATTTTTTTGCAGTGGATCACTGGGCATCTAGTCATGCTTGCCACACGACCACAGAATTGTCTGCAGACACCAGATAACTCTGACTCTTTGGCTGTAAATGGAAATGAGCACCTCACCCTAGAGTAAGATACAACTGGCTTTCAAGTATTGGCAGCCTTTACCTTTCATCCATACCTTTACCTTCCTTCCCATACAATACGACTGAAACGCTTACAAGCATAACTAATAGGGCTGGGACTACAAATCCCATAATCTTCCATTGGGAAGTTCAGACACCTTACAGACACCCTAACATGGCTTACCTGGGAAAAAAGACTCAAGTGGAAGACTACGAGGCTTAGCTAATTCTCCCATTTTTAGCAACAAGGAAGGAATAGGAAATTTGGGCACAGATAAGCTTCAGAATCTTCCAGTTGAGTCTTTTCTCTCCCATGTGAATCACATTTTGATGTGAATCATTTAGGCAAAATTCCCAGGATGGGAGACTTATGGAAATTGTAGTCCAAAATATTCCCCAAATCCCAGCCTCAATGACCAGTGTTGGTGATTGAACCCCCATCGCTCATAGCTAGCAAAGCAAAGAGCATGGCCCACTGATGTGATAGGATGATGTGAATTGCAATCTGCCAACATATTAAGGATCATACATTTCCCCATTCCTGCCTTATGGGTTTCAAATGGCATTTTAAATAATTGTGGGTAAGGTGATTAATGACTGAGACTTCTTGCCTATGCAGGAGAATGCCAATGTACAGTACAGTCAACCCTCACATAACAACGCGTTCGGATAGCATCATTTTCCCTTAACAACGTGTCGTTATGCACCACATGTTCCCCCGCATAACGTTTTTAGTGTCGTTGTCTGGACAACAACACTAAAATAACCGTAATTATCTGGACAACGACACTAAAAATGTTGTTATGTGGGAAAATCTATAGAAACCTGCATAACAACAAAATCGCTTAGCAATGCTACTTGGGGAACCAAGTAACGTCATTATGCGAGGGTCTACTGTAATAGCAAAGAGCATGAGGTAGACCCAGAAGAAGGTGGAGAGATAACATCAAAGACATGTTGGAAGAACACCAAATAACGCTGATGGAGGCTGCTAGAAGTGCCAGAGCAAGTGCCTTGTATCTTCCTCTGCACCTGAAAAGGTGGGGGGGGGGAGAAAAGGAGGAGGCCACCAATGTAATAGCTGTCCTTATGTGGCACTTTCCTGACATCCAGAAGCAAGGAGGACCATGCTGTAAATAAGTGATGTTCTCCCACCACAAGAAGAAGAATAGTTTAGCTCAGATTTTACTTTCCTGATGTGACCCCCACAATCTGGTTTTGCAGATTAGGAGTGAGCCCTTCAGTCTGGGATATCTTTATTGGATCACTAAAAGGTTACAATCTTTCATGTTCAGTTTGTGAGTGACCAGAATGCTATCGGAAACCACCCTCAGAATTTCAGACAAGTCTCCAACTTCAAAGCTGTGAAGTTATGGAACTACCACTACTTTTTTTAAATGCTGCAAGATTTTGGGGGATTTCTTTGGGCCTAATTTGTGTTTGCTACACTCTATGCATTGACTCTTCAGTTTTTATGGTAACTTCATGGCAAACTCTGAGGTGAGTGATGGAGAAAGTGAGTGAAGACAAACAAGCTGAAGAAGCCAAGTGTTCTAAGTCTAGAGGTCTAAAATGCCAAAAAAAAAGGGGGGACAATTCTTGATGAAATGATGGTTATGAAAGGAAAGGTCTCAGTGATCTTCTCTGTCAGATAAGACTGTATGGATATTTTAACAGCCAGCTAAGCAGGAAATGATAACCAACCTGGTGGTTTGTTCTTAGTTTTCAAGGGAAATAGTTGGTGATTCTTTTCCAAGGTTTCATGTCTTGTCATGGATAAGGCCCCTATCCTTCCCTCCCCACTGTTGTGTTCTAAGGGTTTTACCTTCCACATGGATTACAATGTATCTGAACCAATGTAACCTTGCCTATAGCAACAATGTAACCTTCAGCTGTATCATATGAACCCTGAATGAGGACGCGAGCTAATGTCCACCAGCTGGCAGCAGCGAGCGTCCAAGCTCTCTTGGTCCGATCTCATCAAAGGCAGCAGCGCGGGAAGCTTTCCCGCCACTACCTACACCTGGACAAGAAGGGCGTGACTCGCAATGACGTCACGCAGGCAGTAGCCAATGGGCTACAATGGCACCACGTTCAAATGTATTACCACCGTATATAAAGAGCTATCGATCCGCCATTACCTCATGTTCCCTCTGTCCACGATGCAATAAACCTGAGTTAACCCAGCCCGAGGCTGTGTCCTGTGTCTTGGTTTTCATACACTAAATTGGCGACGAAGGTGGGATAATGGATTCCCAAAGTGCCAGGACACAGAGCGGGTTCAATATTACCAAGCCGCAAGACTGGACCATCTTTAACATGGATTTCAAGGCGGCATTGGTGGAACTCAAAGTCAAAGACGACGAGGAAAGGAAGAGGGCCATCCTCACCCGAATGCTGGGTGTAGAGACCAAGCGGACGCTGGTGGGCATGATCGAACCGAAGACGTTGGACGACTTCAAAACCGACGACATACTGAAGTTGCTGCGTGAGCGTTTCCAACCCTCGAAGGCAATGTTTCCTGCTAGGAGTGCGTTTTGGAGGCGAGTCCAAGCGCCGGATGAGTCGGTAGAGGCGTTCGTGGAGGCCCTGAGGGTAGCCGCCGTTCCCTGCAAGTGGGACAACCTGGAGATGATCATGAGGGACGTCGTGCTGTGTGGCCTGAAGGACAAGGAAGTGCAGCGCCGCCTGATGAACAGGGAGCCGCCACCCACGTTGGCCGAGGTCGTAGAGACCGCGGAATCCGCGGAGTCCACGAATGCGGGAGTGGACGAAATACACGAGTGGCGTGAGTGGCGCCCTAGGGCCAGCAAAGCGGAAAGCTCGGTGCGTGGCAAGTCAGGACAGCCGGTGCACGCGACTCGACGAACCTCGAGGTCCTCTACAGATGGCAGCGACGGCGAAGAGGTACAGAAGGTCCGGAAAGGGGGGCGCCGCTGCGAGGGTTGCGGGGCGGCCCACGAGCGTGCGAAGTGCCCTTTCAGGAAAGCCGAATGTTACAGCTGTGGCCGGCGCGGGCACATCGCCAGGGCATGCAGAAATCGGAAAGAGGACCGGAGGCAGTCGAAAGACCGTTCGGCCAGACCGGACCGTCCAGCGAGACCCCAAGATGGCGCCCGACCCACGAGGAAGCAGGACGGTGTGGGCCGCGTCTCGGACGGCAGTGAGGACGACACTGTGTTCAGCGTGTCCGCGGGACAAAACCATTACTTCATTGAGGTAATAGTACAAGGGGCCCCCGTTAGGATGGAGATTGACTCGGGGTCCTATTATTCCATAATTCCCCAGAAAGAGTTCTTGAAGATCGACCCCCAAGCGCGGCCCAAGCTTAAGACTCTGAGGTCCACGCTACGAGACGTACAAGGGAACAGCATTCCAGTGCTGGGGGTCGGGAAATTTCGGGTTCACTATAAAAGACATTCCGCAGAACTCCCGTTAGTCGTTCTCAAAGGGGGGAATTGTAGCCTCCTAGGGACGCAGTGGTTTCAGCCCTTGGGTTTGTTCATAGGGGGGGTGCATGCCGTGGGCGCGGATCCGATACAAGCGGTGTGTGACGCGCACCCCACCGTGTTTGAAAAAGGACTTGGAAAGTTCAAGGGACCCCCTGTAGCCTTCGACCTAGACCCGGAGGTCCGCCCGATAAGACTCAAACCGCGCAGGGTGCCTTTCGCACTAAAGGACAAAATAGAGGCGGAACTGGACAAATTGGTGGGCCAGGGGATTCTTATTCCTGTTGATTCCGCGGAGTGGGAAACTCCAATCGTAACAGCACTGAAGGCTAACGGGGAGGTGCGCATTTGCGCTGATTATAAGTGTACAATTAACAAGGCGATTCGCCCTAATGCATATCCGGTGCCAGTGGTCAGCCACCTTTTGGCCAGGCTAAATGGGGGAAAGTGTTTCGCTAAGCTCGACCTGGCACAAGCCTATCAGCAACTCCCCGTAACTCCCGCCACGGCCGCGGCACAAACGATAGTCACACATAAAGGAGCGTTCCAGGTGTCGCGTTTACAGTTCGGCGTGAACTCGGCACCCGGCCTTTTTCAGTCGCTTGTGGAACGCCTCCTGAAGGGGCTGGAGGGGGTGTTGCCTTATTTTGATGACGTATTGATAACAGGGGGAAGTGAGGCCGAACTGGCAAAGAGATTGGATAAAGTGCTAACTGTGTTCGAGAAAGCGGGGCTGAGACTGAGGAAGGACAAATGTGTTTTTTTCGAAACCGAGGTCGAATTTTTAGGGTTTCGGATCACACCCGAGGGTATTAAGCCGTCAAAATCCAAGGTAGCAGCCATTAAGAAGGCCCCTCGCCCCACATCCAAAACCGAACTTCAGTCATTCCTGGGGCTCCTCAATTTCTACCATACATTCCTTCCGCGGAAAGCCTCCGTGGCTGAACCGCTTCATCGGTTACTTAAGAAGGAGGAGACATGGATGTGGGGTGACGAGCACGAGAAGGCGTTCAACAAACTTAAGCAACTTTTAACATCGGACGCAATCCTTACACACTTCGACCCCAAACGGCCAGTGGTCTTAGTCTGTGATGCATCACCGGTGGGGGTGGGGGCGGTGCTTTGCCACGTGTTGGATGACGGTCGGGAGGCCCCAGTGGCGTTTTACTCAAGGTCCCTGTCCCAAGCAGAGCGAAATTACGCACAAACCGACAGGGAGGCATTGGCAATAGTAGCGGGGACCAAAAAGTTTCACGATTTTCTGTATGGCCGCCCATTCAAAATCGTGACGGATCACAAGCCCCTGTTAGGAATTTTCACGGCAGGCAAGCCCACGCCGCAGATACTGTCCCCGAGAATGTTGCGATGGGCCATTTTTCTTAACGCGTACCAACACGAGTTGGAGTACCGGCCTGGAAAGGAGATCAGCCATGCTGATGCGCTGTCGAGATCCCCTTTGCCCTTGTCGGACGACCAAAAAGCCAGAATAGGAAGAGACCGCCAGGTGTTGCTAATCGAAGTTTTAGACGAACCCCCAATAGTACCGGCCGATATAGCCAGGGCGACAGGCAAGGACAGGACGCTAGAGAAAGTCAGCTCATGGGTGCAGAAAGGGTGGCCAGCATCGTCCCCAAGCAAGGAATTCGACCCATTCTTTCGGAAGAAGCTAGAGTTGTCCCTAGAAAGGGGGTGCCTGTTGTGGGGCCAACGGGTGGTGGTCCCAACACCCATGCGGCCGAGGGTTCTCAAACTGCTGCACGTCAGCCACCCGGGCATCGTTCGCTCAAAAGCGCTGGCCCGCAGTTACTTTTGGTGGCCACAGCTGGACGAGGACATTGAGCACATGGTCGGCACTTGTGAGGCGTGCCAGGGGTCCCGACCAGAGGCGGCCCGGCTTCCGCATAGGGAATGGGACACAGCAAGGGGGCCATGGTCCAGAGTGCACGTAGATTTCGCTGGCCCTTTCCGAGGAACCATGTTTCTCCTGGTGGTGGATGCATTCTCAAAGTGGCTGGAGGTCATTCCGGTAAAGAGCACATCCTCCACCACTACAATTAACCAACTACGGAGAGTCTTTTCAACGTTCGGTTTACCCGACACTTTAGTCAGCGATAACGCGAGTTGCTTCACCTCCTCAGAGTTCGGGGCCTTCATGGAGGCGAATGCCATTCGGCATGTCACGTCCGCGCCGTTTCACCCGGCCACGAATGGCCAAGTGGAACGGTTGGTGCGTACAACGAAGGAGGCGCTTCGGCGCATGGGCCCCGGGGACCTGAACCACCAAGTATGTCAGTTCTTACTAGCGTATAGGGTGACCCCCTTAGCGTCAGGTTACTCGCCGGCAGAGCTATTGATGCGGCGGAAACTGACTACACTCCTGTCCAGGCTGGACCCCACAAGAATTGAGGATAAGGGAAAAAACGTGGGGCTGGCAGTCTCGAAAGGGTTCGCCGCCGGCGACCCTGTCCATTGCAGGAACTATGCCAGCGCGGGGCCAGCCTGGGTGCCGGGGTCGGTTGTAGAACAGACGGGGCCAGTGTCGTACCGAGTCGAAACCCACACCGGTCTCCTCTGGAGGAGACACGCAGACCAACTGAGGCACCGAGTCAGTGGGCCAGTCAGTGAGGATCCCCAACAAGATTCAGCGTTAGGGTTCTCCCCCACCCGCGTAACCCAAGGGGGAGACAGCAGCGGACAACAGTCCCAAGCAAGGGGGGAAGGAAGAAGCAGCGGCCCCGACTCATATCCTTTTGATAAACCAGTTCCGTCAGAGGCCGGGGAAGGGGGAGAGGAGTTCGCGACCGCTGCCCCCGAATGGACTTTAGATTTTGATTTAGCGAGCCGGGGGGGTTTTCAGGAGTGTTCCCCCACCCATCCAAGCGAGAAGAGGGGGTTTTCGTTAGCCCCCAGTGCCCCCGGTTCCTCCCTAAATAAGAGCACACCTCCCAACAACGCCGCAGAGCCGCGGCAAGTCACTAACGAGTCTCCCTCTCAAATTACAGGACAGGAAACCAGGGGACAAAGAGAAGGTAGCAAACCCGGGGAGAGGCAGCCCGCATCGAGACCCCAGCGTGTTCGAAACAAGCCATCTTGGCTGAGAGATTTTGTCTCCTAGGAGGGGGAGTGTCTGGAAGCATGGGCTCGAGACGTTGTCTCGTCCTAGGGGGGAGGGATGTTGTGTTCTAAGGGTTTTACCTTCCACATGGATTACAATGTATCTGAACCAATGTAACCTTGCCTATAGCAACAATGTAACCTTCAGCTGTATCATATGAACCCTGAATGAGGACGCGAGCTAATGTCCACCAGCTGGCAGCAGCGAGCGTCCAAGCTCTCTTGGTCCGATCTCATCAAAGGCAGCAGCGCGGGAAGCTTTCCCGCCACTACCTACACCTGGACAAGAAGGGCGTGACTCGCAATGACGTCACGCAGGCAGTAGCCAATGGGCTACAATGGCACCACGTTCAAATGTATTACCACCGTATATAAAGAGCTATCGATCCGCCATTACCTCATGTTCCCTCTGTCCACGATGCAATAAACCTGAGTTAACCCAGCCCGAGGCTGTGTCCTGTGTCTTGGTTTTCATACACTAAACCCACCATCTGTAAGTAGGAAGTATAGAACATTCCCAAGTGTACATTGAATGATGTAGGGACTACAGCTCCTGTGGTCCCTTCAGCACAGGCCATGTTGGAGGGGTGGCTCATGGAAGGTAAAAGCCAAACTGTTTGAAACACCAGTAGTTCCATCTCTGCAGCTGGTTTCTTCATCCCACGTTGTTGTGTAGTTAATAAAAGTGTTAAATGTATTAATTAAATGTATTCACCATTTTGGGTTCTCCTCAGTTTGCAAGTAACGCGAGATTAGGGTTCGCGTCTTTTTACTCCGAGAAGCGCGAGTTCTAGCCGGTCAAGGATCACCCCACTCTCCTGAGTTCAATCCTCCAATCCTGTTAATTCCTGCCTAAATGTATCTTTCCCTGACTGTATATAAGTCGCTGTGGTGCAGTTGTAAATGTGTTCTGATTCCTGAATAATAGTTATGTGTTTGGTCCGTATTGCTGGCTGCTGCCCGTTATTTCAGGAACACTAAAGATGTGCATACCAACAAGACAACAATGACTTCACCCCACATTTCTTTATCCCATGTGCATACCAACAAGACAACCATCACTTCTTTAGGAAAAATAGAACTAGTAAAGAAAACCCAAACCTGTTTTGTGTAGTGTCTGCATAATGCATTTAACAACGTCCTTCATGTTCCAAGGCTGAGCGTCTTTGAGTGCTAATTAAAAGACCCATTAGTGCAACATAAATTAGTTATACAATGCTCATTATGTTCTCATTCTTCTTAGTGAAGAATAAAAAGCAGAACAGAAGCTATTTTATACAAATTCAGAAACTTACGCTGAACTAGAAAGCCAATGTTTACGCGGGCAAACTCTTGGCTCTTTGCCCCATGCCAGTACTGCAGAATTAGACTCAAGGCTGGCCCTGTTCTTAGGCAGGGTGAGGGAACTGCATTCCCATTGCAAGTATTGAGAGATAACTATAACAGCTCCCTTCCCTTAGAACACAAAGCTGTATTTGCCACAGCTGTGCTGCTTTTGGTTGTGACGAACCTAAGTTGGAAAGGTTGAAATAAGGTTTAATTGCCAGTCCAAGTGGCTTTTACATGTGGTATCAGGGAGGGGGCCTCTTGTCCTTTATCTGGTTAAAAGGTGTCAGTTCTAACTTTTTAAGGCCCTAAACAGTTTGGGACCTTCTTACTTGACAGGACATCTTCCACTCAGAACCATACCTGTCAAGCGCAGCTCCGGACAATACGGGACCTGTGCAGAACCATTCTATGCATGTGCAGAAGGCTTCTATGCATGTGCAGAAGGCTCTTGCGCATCCCCTTCTGTGCAGGGAAAGGTTCTGCACAGAAGGGGATGCGCAGTAACTACTTTCCCCCACCGTCGAATTACGGGATGGCGGTGGCTCCGGGCGGGAAAGCAGAAAAAGTGTCGCTGAATTACGGGAAAACCCAGCCAATACGGGATACTTGACAGGTATGCTCAGAACATCAGCCTGCATCACTCGTTCCTCCCAGATGGTACAGCTCCAGGTGCCAACCCTGAGATTATCACGAAAGGCTGTGACTTGGAGAAGAGCCTTCTCGGTGGTGGCACCAACTTTGTGGAACTCTTCCAGTTGAGCTGCGCCAGGTTCCATCTCTGACTATATTGCCAATGGCCGAGCATTATGTCCTCCCCCCATCGGCAATAGGTTTTATTTCCTGGCAATTTTTTAAAAAATGTGTGAGTGTTATTATGCTTTCTTGATATTTATAATTTTATTCAATTTGTCTACTTTTTATTGTAAAGATTTTTATTATTACTATGTTATATGCCACCCAGAGGGGAAAATATACCAGATGGGCAGGATATAAATTTAATAATTAATTAATTAAATGCTACTCCTATGTCTAGGGGACATCTCTGCTTGCCAATGAGTAACTGGCTACCAGCATTTCAAGGATCATGCCTTCTTTAAAGGTTCAGCTACCAGTTTTTCGTGAAATGCCAGCTGTTAGTTCCTTTTGACTGGAGATGCCAAGGATTCAGCCTATAGTGCTGCTAAGGCAAAATACATATTCAATAGCCTTGGCTCCCCAGTTTCACTGCAGAATTTCCTTCTTCAGTTTAAAACTAGGGGGTACCTTCATGTGGTCCCCAAACCTGAAGAATACTCAGCATGCAGCTGAGGAGGACTTTGTGTGCCAAAAGGGCTCAAGACCAGAAAGTGACTTGAGGAACTGAATCAGTGGTATGGGAGTCATCTTGTGATGTGGAAGGTAAATGGAAGTCCACTGCATTATATGGCTCCCAGAACAATCTTCATGAGGGTACCAATATTCGGAATCAGATATGGCACTTAAAGAAAAAGAAGGGTACATACGGGGGACCTTAGATTCCAAATCCCTGAATTTCCGAAGAATTTTCCAGAGTGAATTCTAGGAGTTTTAGCCCACATACTGTAGATATACCTGCAGACTCTTCCTTCCACTCATTTTCTTTACTTAGTTCCCTATTTCAGAGGGAAATAACATAAGTTAAAAGCAACCATCCACCATAAAAAAACTTGGAAAACCGAAAGGACTGCTAAATTTCATTTTCTACATCTTTCTTGTTCTTTTCTCCCCAAGAAAACCCTGTTTCAAAGCTACCTGGCTGGCTGGTCCAATCCTGCTCACAGTGGAGATAAGTTGTAGCCCCAAGGTTACAACTTGCTCTCTACATGGGGCTGCCCTTGATGACCATTCGGAGGCTACAGCTGGTACAGAACGTGGCTGCCCGGGTAGTGACAGTGTGTGGGCATTATGCCCATGCCTCACTGCTGCTCTGGGAGCTGCACTGGTTGCCAGTATGCCTCCGGGTGCAATTCAAGTTGCTGGTTTTGACCATTAAAGCCATACATGGCAGTGGACCATGATACTTAAGAGACCACGTCACCCCAAGGTTTTCAACCCATCCTATGAGGGCAGACCAGAGAGGCTCCGTGGTGGTCCCATCAGCCAAGGAATTACATCTAACTGAGACCAGGAGGAGAACCTTCTCAGTGTCTGCCCTGGTCCGTTGGAACCTCCTACCATCTGAACTACGTCTCCAGACAGAGTTGCTCCCCTTCAGAAAAGCATTAAAAACATGGTTATTCCAGCATGTGTGGGGCATGACTGGATCCACTTCCCAACTCCATTGGTTTGTTTAGCCCATTTGGCGGTTAACTTGGCCTGACTGTTCTTTTAAGAGGGGTGGGGAGGTTAGGGTGGTTTTATTAGATAGTTTTTATGAGTTGTAATTGGTTTTAGATAGGGGTTTATCTGATGTTTTTATTTGATGTTTTTATCTTACTTGTAAACCACTTTGGGTCACCCTAGGGTGAGGAAGGCGGTATATAAATACTGTAAACAAACAAACAAACAAATAACCCATCCTATGAGGATAGACTGTAGGGGCTCTCTGGTGGTCTCATCAGCTAGGGAGGCACGCCTCACTGGGACCAGGAGGAGGGCCTTCTCAGTATCCACCCCGGCCCTATGGAACCTCCTGCCACCAGAATTGCACCTCCAGGCAGAGTTGCTCCGCTTCAGGAAGGCCCTAAAAACATGGCTTTGCCAGCAGGTGTGGGGTGCATCTGGCACCACAACCCAGCCCTGCTGGCTTATCTAGCCCTGCCTGGGGTTTTAATGAGGGGTTAGGGTGTTTTATTGGACATTTTAAGTGTTTCATAGTTTTAATATTTGGTTTTATTGTATGAGGATGGTTTTAAACTGATGTGAGCCGCCTTGGGTCACCAAGGTGAGAAAGTCGGCACTACAAGTTCAACAAACAAATAAATAAATAAATAAAACGTGACCAGTGTGAACAGTAGGAATTTTGTTTCAGTTGATGTTGTGTTCTCAATACTATGCCTTGTGTTCTCAATACTATGCCTTTAACATATATATCAATGTAACCCGTTGCAATTAGGACGCGAGCTAATGACCACCTGGTGGCAATAGCGAGCGCCCAGCTCACAGGTCCCAATTCCCCAAAGAACTACAGCGCGGGAAGATTCCCGCCACTACTTCACCTGGACAAGAAGGGCGTGACCAGAAATGACGTCACGCCAACGGTAGCCAATGGGCTATCGTGGAGCCACATTCAAATGTATAACCACCGTATATATTGAGCTGCTCGTCCGCCATTACCTCATGTTCCCCCTGACCACCATGCAATAAAGATGTGTTAAGCCAGTCCTTCGGCTGTTCCATTGTCTTGGTTCTCATACACTAAAGTTGATAAGAAGTAACTTGAATTTTTAAATTTCTCCCTATTCATTCAGGGCAGGAAGGATGTGGGATTTGAAACATGTTGCCTGTGGGTGGGAGAGACTGAGAGAGGCAGATTTTTCTGGTGATTAAGCATTACATTACAGGATGGCAACCTCCCTCACCTTCCACATTTTCTTCATTCCTTAATCAGATCGCCAGCCAAGAGCCTCCGTGGAAGCAGACTATTTGTGCTTCTTGCTTATTGCCTCATGCTTAAGTACAATGCTTTCATTTCATTTAACGTAAATCAAGCAGACCTATTTCCATCTGGCAAAACCTGGATGCTACTCCATTGCCTCCATTAGTTTGTTGAGATGAAAGGCTGCCCTGCTTTCTCTCAGGTCTTCTTTCTGTAATTTTCCAAAACATAATTGACGAGTAGTAAAGTAATCAGGAAATTGATTTGAATTTGCCCTCTCACCAGGCAGAAGTTTGGGTTTCTGAATAGCTTTTCATGTGGTTGTTTTTCCACAGAAAGAGGGGCTTTTTCTGCCACTGCATGTAACTGTTTGAGTACTCTGTTAGCTGCTGCCCAAATGGGTTTTGTTTACGACTACCAGGAAGAGAAGCAAAGTCAAGAGGCACCAGTGAACGCATATCCCACATAGGGACAACCCCCAGGCCATATTTGACTTGTGCCATCCGCCAAATGATTTGAACTGACAACCAGTGTGATATATTAAAGATACTAGCTGGGGACTCAGCTCCCTGTCGGCTGCGGCGCAGAGCGGGTGAGGTGAGCAGCGCTCTCTCTCTCTCTCTCTCCCAGTGGGTTCTGGCTTTCTTGACTTTGCCGATGCTGGACAATCCGAAAGCGCTGGCAGTTGCTGCATTGGGCAAGGTAGGCTGTGGCGACGCTGATGACGATGGGTTCCTCTGTGGCCTCCTTGGTGGCTGCCACATCGGTCCATGGTACGTGAGGGGAGGCCGGGTTTCTGACCTCCTTTTTTGTTTCCTCTGCTCCCGCCTTTGGGGCGGGCGGTGTGTTGCCGGCATTGCCAGTGTTGCTGTGGCATTTGTGGGCCCCTTTTAAAATTTCTCATTGCTTGGCCCCGCAGCCTGCCCTGCCATCTCTCCCCCTGTCCCGTCACGGCAGTTAGCCCGGTGCATGCATGCTTACGCGTGCTACCCCATCATTCTGCTCCAGGGCGCAAGGCACCCTGGGAGTTGTAGTTTCCGCTCTGTTTCCCTATATGTGGGGCCCATGCCCCCCATTGGACATGTGACCCCAACAGTGACCAACTGGAATGGCCAAGGTCAGTGTGTGCCGAATTGCAAGGTATTCAGTCCAGGGGTGTGGAAACGCATTTGGACATACACACACATCCTAGATAGATAGATAGATAGATAGATAGATAGATAGATAGATAGATAGATAGATAGATAGATAGATAGATAGATAGATAGATAGATAGATAGATAGATAGATAGATAGATAGATAGATAGGGATTTGAGCCATGATTTCATTGGATGCCCTTATATTCTGTCTCTCAGCCAGAACTTCCAATGGTCTTGTTGTGTTGGTGAAGCAGGGAAGAGGAGAGTTGCAAACACTGTCTCAAGTTCATTAGGGAGCTGTTCATATACCTGTATACACAAGAGAGAAGGATGCCTGTGCACATTTGTGTGTAGGATGAACACATCTGCAAGATTCTAGCCCACGTGAAAAGACATGTTCTCAGGGTGCTAATAAATGATGATGTGTCTTGGCCTCTAAAATATTCAAAAGCTGCTTTCAAGAGGCTATACAAGTATACAAGAAAGACAAGCCATAAGTATGTTTATATGAGCACCAAAAAGTATACAAAGATTCAGAAAGTAGTACACTGCTTTTAGTAGCCTGTTCATACTTATACTGGGGGTGGGGGGTGGGGATGACACCCATCTACATTTTAGATTTTCCACACATACAAACTGGCAACTGAAGATCGACCAAAGGCTATGAATTTTATCGAGTCTGAAATGCGAGTGGCTGGACCATGGCAGTTAGATTCAAGGGCACTTAGATGTCAATGTGACTTATCTAAGAAGAGGGGTCACTGTTTTTTAAAAAAAATCTAATTCCATATTCTATTACTACAGATGTGGAAGAAGGTTCAACTTCTCATTTAGACTAGAGAACTCCAGAGTCTTCAGTCTTATCATCTATTCCAGTTCCTCCAGTCAGGTTTCATCCTAATCATCCTCTTCCTCTTCTTCTTCTTCTTCTTCTGCCTCTGCTTCTTTATATATCATATCCAATTCCAAATATTGGCTCTCATCATGGAGCCTTCCATTTGTTTTTCGCATCTAAGCATGACTCCTGTACCACAGACCCAGTTCTGCAAATCACTTTCTGGTCCTAAGGCCTTTTGGTACACAAAGTTCTTATCAGCCCCAGGGCAGTATTGATGCTGCTGCTGCCCTCCATCAAGATGGATTCAAGTGGGATTTAATCCACTTGGAGACCATCATCCTTCTCTGTGGATTTCACCACCCAAAGCCATTAGTCCTCAGGGTTGTCAGGTTAGTTAACTGCCACCTAACTATCAGCATTGAGTCACGGGCAGTATATATAACCTCATGGCCTCTTTTGGAAGTACTGTTTCCCATAAATTGAGCTACCACAGAGACTGCTCACAGGCATATATTGCATACCTGTCAACTGCGTCTCCGGAAAATACGGGACCTGCGCAAACGGTTCTGCGCAGGTCGCCTTCTACGCATGCATAGAATGGGGCTACGCAAGCATAAAACCCTTCTACGCAAGCGTAGAAGGCGACCTGCACAGAAGGGCTGCACAGTACCTCCTTTCCCCCGCTGCCAAATTCCGGGGTTTCGGCAGTGCGGGGCGGGAAATGGCGCAAACCGGCACCGAAAGCCGTGAAATCCCGGCCAATCCAGGAAGGTTGACAGGTATGATATATTGTGACATTTGCGCCAAACCAGCTCCACGATTTTCCCACTTCAAATTCCTTTGTGGAAGCACACCATTGGCGGAGGGATGGCACAGGTCTTCGCTCCTCAAATCAGGGCTGACCCAAGAAATTTTTGCTGCCAGAGCAGGGCTGTGACATGATGCTGTCCACCCATCTGAGTCAACATGGAGAGTCCCCAAAGCCAGTCATGTTGTTTTGGCACAAGAGGCAGAAAATTCCACAAGCATCTCTTCCCATTCCTGGATGTAACATACCATAATAATACTGAAATAATTATCAATGAGTTTTGGTATGTCCAGCTGACTGGACAGCTCAGTGAGTTAGGCATTGGGCTACGGAGCCAGAGAGTACAATCCCCTCTGTGCCTCCTGGGAAAAGAGCCAACCTGTGTAGCCATGGGCAGACTGCACAGTCGCAGGGCACCCCTTAAGGAAGGGAATGGTAAACCACTTCCAGATATTCTCTACACAGAAAGCTTTGGAAAAGATCACTAAAAGTCAGAATTGACTTGATGACGCATAATAATTTTTATTTTTCGTGATGTTCAGAATTTGATGCCTGAGACAACTGCTTCATGCTGCTCTAATCTTAATACTGTATGTTTAATTGTGTGTTTCTTGATGCCTCTTTCATAATGGCAGGGAGGCAAATGGATAGAAGTCAAACAAGGCAGACTGTGGGGGGAATAATGTTAATTACTGCGTCATGTTATCCAACTGAAGTGAGGATTAGGGTGTAAGTTGAAAATCAGGATGAAAGGGAGCACAGAAAGGATTAGTAAATAAAATGGCCTCATTTGCATGGTGCTCTCATGCTAGCAGAATAAACAGCAAGACAGGACAACAGAGTATAGCAGGAGTGCCCAAACTTTTTGGGTTGGTCATGTGGTTCCTTCCCACTGGAAGCGGAAGTAAAATGTGCCCATGCATGTGCAAAACACTGCCATAAATGAACCCATGGCTGTTGTAAACGCATTTACGACAGCCATGGGTAATTTACGGCAGCGTTTTGTGCATGCATGGGTGCATTTTTCTCCTGCTTCCAGGAGTGGCAAGGGTGGCGATGATTTGGCACCACAGGCCGGATATGGTCCACAGGCCACAGTTTGGGCACCCCTGGAGTAAAGCAATGTCACTCAACTGTTTCCCATGTAAGTACATAATTGGAAAGGCATTTCAAAAAGCTGCTGTAATAGCAATGCAAATTAGAGTTTCCTCTAGTTTGATAAGTGTAGCAATACATTTTCTGGAAACATTGGGTCTTACTTAGCTAATGGCTATACTGTATTGCCTTGGGTGGCAGAGAATTTGCCCATTAAGCCACTTCAAAGCAATAGTAAAAATGACAAATCAAGCTTTCCCCCTGGTATATTGTTTAGTTAGACTAAGATGTTCTCACCTTCATCAGGCCTAACAAGTGTGTCAGCAGAAGAGGATGGCTAGTTCAATTTGTGATGAGAGCAGAGAAACATCTGCACCTACTGGGTGGCAGCAGTAACCGAAAGAAAGAGAAGAAATCAAATCTACAATAGGAAGCAAGAGTCCATGTATAAATGCACTTGACTTGCACCTCTCTGGAGGCTGCTACACTCAGGGACATTCTTACAGTGCTGTGCTTGACAGCAATTTTGTTAAGGGGGGTGGAGGGACTGAGAGGGTATGTTTTAAGTGGGTTAGGGAGGGGGAGAGAGATTGCCTTGCCAGCCGGGAAGGGAGGGCGACACCCTGTCTGGGACAATGGAGGAGGTTCCAGCGGCCCAATTAGAGGTTGTGATGGGCATGGGGCGTTATAGCGGGAACCGAGGGGCGGGATGCACTCGGGGACCGCAGGACCGATGTTTAGTATCTGTCCCACGTTCTGCCCCCCCCCCCGTTACACCTCTAGGTCCTGAGCAGCTGATCCAGGGTGACCCCGCCCTTAGGCTGATGATGATGAATGCCAGGTTGGTCTGTAATAAGGCGCCCCTAATACAAGATTCTATTCTGGGGGAGCGGGCCGACCTGGCATGTATCACTGAGACCTGGCTGAGACCAGAGGATGGGGTTCCTCTATCAGAGATGTTTCCAGCCGGGTTCGGTGTTTGGCACCAGCCTAGGGATGAAGGTAAGGGCGGTGGTGTTGCCATTATAGCCAGGGAGTCACTGGGAGTTACCAGGGCCACTGTTCCACAAATTCTGGGTTGTGAGGCCCTGCTCCTGCGGCTGGGACCCAAGGGACAGTTGGGGGTCTTACTCCTGTACCTGCCCACTTGCAGGGTAAGGGACTCCCTGCCTGGGCTTCTCGAGGCTGTCTCAGCATTGGTGTTAGAGTTCCCTAGGCTGATGGTTCTGGGGGACTTCAATTTGCCTTCGCTGGGGTCTGGTTCCAGGAGTTCATGGCTTCCATGGCAGCTATGGATCTGGCTCAGGTAATTCGGGGCCCTACCAGGGGCAGTGGCCACACACCAGATTTAATCTTTTTGTCAGAGCGGTGGCAGAGTGATCTGAGTTTACAGAAGCTAGATATAACACCTGTGCCATGGTCAGATCACTATCTGGTGGCTCTAGACTTCCTGGGGGTGACATTGCATCGCAGGGAGGCAGAGTCTATTAAAATGGCCCGCCCCCAGCAACTGATGGATCCGGATGGATTCCAGAGTGAACTGGGGGATTTTCCTCTGGATCGGCAATACGATTCGCCCGAGGCGCTGGTTAACCTGTGGTACAGGATGACAACAGCTGCCTTGGATGTAATCACTCCACTACGGCCTCTCAGAGCCCGTGGAGTTAGGTCATCCCTGTGGTTCACAGAAGATCTGCGGGAGCTCAAACGGGCAAAGAGACGCCTTGAACGCCGCTGGGTGAAGACCCGGTGCGATTCCGATTGGACACTAGCTAGAGCCGCTATTAGGGCCTACCTAGTGGCACTGGGGGTGGTGAGGAGACAATACTTCACCACTCTTATTGCCTCCGCTGATAATCGCCCAGCCACCCTGTTTCGGGTGACCAGGTCCCTCCTTGGTAGGGGGGGGGGGCTGTGCCTGGTTGGCAGGGATTGACTGAGGACTTTGCTGACCATCTGGAGGAGAAAATCAATCGGATTCGCTCAGGGTTTAATCCTGGCGTGGATGGGGAGGGTCCGGGGGAAGCCAGTGCACAGTCTTGCAGTGTTATCTGGGCTCGGTTTGAGCCAGTTGCCCCGGATGAAGTGGACAGGCTCCTTGCGGTGGTTTGCGCCACTAATTGTCCATTGGATCCCTGTCCTGCCTGGCTGGTAAAAGCCTCTAAGACGGTGACAGGTGGCTGGGTCAGGGCTATAATTAATGCGTCTTTTCGGGAGGGAATGTTTCCTGCACCGTTGAAACATGCTTTGGTGCGCCCCCTCCTGAAGAAACAATCCCTCAACCCAGCAGTCCTAACCAACTACAGACCTGTCTCCAACCTTCCCTTTTCTGGGAAGGTACTGTAGAAGGCAGTGGCGCGTCAGTTGCAGGGGGTACTGGATGAAGCGGAATATCTGGACCCCTTCCAATCAGGATTCAGACCTGGATATGGTCCTGAGACTGCATTGGTTGCGCTGATGGATGATCTCTGGTGAGAGCGGGATGGCGGTCATCCGTCCGTCCTTGCTCTTCTTGACCTCTCAGTGGCCTTCAATACCATTGATCATGGTATCCTTCTAGAACGGCTCCTAGGATTGGGGATCCAGGGCACTGTGTGGTCCTGGTTTTCCTCATTTCTGAGGGGCCAGACCCAGTCGATGTGGTTGGATAGTGGGAGATCCAGTCCTAGGCCCCTAAAATATGGGGTGCCTCAGGGCTCGGTACTCTCTCCTCTCCTATTTAACATCTACATGAAGCCGCTGGGTGAGATCATCCGTTCCCACGGGGTGCTGTACCACCAGTACGCGGATGACACACAGTTGTACATCTCGGCCCGTGGGAACCCCAGTGATGCAGTCGAAGTCCTTTCCAGATGTCTGGAGGCTGTTGGGGTCTGGATGGGGACAAATGGACTGCAACTGAATCCTAGCAAGACTGAGTGGCTATGGATAGGGGGTCCTGCACTATCCCGGGAGCTACCATCTTTGATTTGGATGGGGCTATCTTGCCCCAGACTGACCCGGTGCGCAACTTGGGGGTCCTCCTGGATTCGCGGCTGCTGCTAGTAGAACAGGTGGCGGCTGTGGCCAGGAGGTCCTTCGCCCAACTTCGGGTGATTCGCCAGTTGCGCCCGCTCCTGGACCGGGACTCCTTGCTCATGGTCACTCACACACTTGTGACCTCCAGACTAGATTATTGTAATGCGCTCTACATGAGGCTGCCCCTGATGACCATTCGGAGGCTGCAGCTGGTCCAGAATGCTGCGGCCCGGGTGGTGATGGGGTGTGGGCGTTATGCCCATGCCTCACCACTGCTTCGGGAGTTGCATTGGTTACCAGTTTGCCTCCGGGTGCAATTCAAGGTGCTGGCTTTGACCTTTAAAGCCCTATATGGTAGTGAGCCAGGTTACCTCAGAGACCGCATCGCTCTAAGGATGTCTGTCCGTCCAACCAGAGCGGACCGGAGGGACTCTCTAATTATGCTATCAGCCAGGGGGGCTCGCCTCTCTGGCACAAGAAGGAAGGCCTTCTCCGTGTCCGCACCAGCCCTTTGGAACCTCCTGCCAGTAGAACTGCGCCTCCAGATGGAGTTGTTGCCCTTTAGAAAAGAACTAAAAACCTGGCTGGCGGGCCAAGTTTGGGGTTCAGGTAGAGGGGTGGCTTCCGTTGGGTGGTTGATATAGAGGAGTATGCCTTCCCCCATGGTTCCATTGGTATCTGCACCCCTTTTTAGGGGGTGAGTTTTTAATTCTGTATGTTTTTATCTATTTTTATCTATTTAAAAATAGATTGTGAACCGCCCTGAGTCGGCCTTGGTCGAGTGGGCGGTATAGAAATTTAACAAAATAAATAAAATAATAAATAAATAAGAGCAAAGGTTCATCAAAGTCTTCTTTAGGTTTATGCAGGACCCATTTATCAGCCATTCCTGCCTTGCAGCATTCCACTACTTCACTTGAGACCTATTTGTGCCTAAGGACCTTCTTCTTGTGGTAGTTTAGTCAGGGTTTGTGTCTAAGTCTTATGTGGTGCTTCTGTCTCTTCGATTGCAGCTTCTCTCCATCTGACAGCTTCAGCTGCTGGTATCTGTCTGATTTCCTTCCAGTTGCTGGCTCATTCAGCAATGAATTTGTGACATAGGTGAGGAAGCACCCCTTTTTCTGTGTTGGGGAGTCACAATTCAAATGGTATTTCTGCTGTACCTTTGGTTGGTAAACTGTACTGGAGAAATCAAATGAGAAGAGAGGATTCACTTGAGAAAGCTTTGATGCTGGGAAAGGTGGAGGGCAAAAGAAAAAGGGGGCAGCAGAAGATGAGATGGATAGATGGAATTGTAGACGCAATGGGCACAGAACTGGGCAGGTTAAGGAAGATGGTGGAGGACAGAGGTGTCCATGGGTTTGCAAAGGGTCGGAATTGACTGTGCGACTGAACAGCAACAACTGGAGAAATATTGCAGTCACGATAATATCTTCTTCAAGTGCCATATCCAATTCCAAATATTGGCGATCCTCACAGCAGTCAGTCATAATGCTGTGTTCTTCCATTTGCTTTTCACATCACAGCATGACACCCGTCCCACCAATCCAGTTCCACAAGTCACTTTCTGGTCCTGAGCCCTTTTGGCACACAAAGTCCTTATCAGCCCCAGGCCAGTATTGATGAAGCTGCTTCCCTCCATCAAGACGGATTCAAGTGTGATTTATTCCACTTCAGGACCATCACCTTTCCCTGTGGACTTTGCCACTTTAGTGTATGGGACCAAAGACAACGAAACAGCCGAAGGGTTGGCTTAACACAGGTTTATTGCATGATGATCCGGAGGAACATGAGGTAATGGTGGTGGTACATCTCATTATATACAGTAGGACTATACATTTGAATCTTGCAGCACGGTAGCTCATTGGCTGCTACCGGCGTGGCCTCGCCCAGGCACGCCTCACTCTTGCAGTTGTTTTCTCTTCCTGCTTAATGCGGGGACATTTCCCGCGGCTGTCCGTGATTGAGCAATGTGAGCCATGTGAGACTGAACGCTCGCAGCTGCCCTCTATGGGTTGCTTGCTCGCGTTCCTTTGCAGCTGAGATACATTGTAATTGGAGTGGATACATTCTTGTCTTTACAGTAACATTGACATGCATACATAACACCCCTCCCCCCCTAGGATGGGACGAAGTCCCGCAACCAATGTGGCTTGCCGCATGCGCGCTTGGGGCGTGCTGGCGCCTGACCTAGTGCAGGGGAGCCTGTGATCCCTGGTTCCGTGGGGGCTTGTCCTGCAACGGAAAATGGGGATTCGTTAATGGCTCTGTGGGGTGTCTGTGCCCGCTTTGCGCTGGGGGACGGGAATGGAATGAACAGCTGGGAGGTGAACCCCTGCCTGTTGCCTGCGGACCCCGGGGACCCTCCCATTGTGAACCTCGGGACCGATGAGGATGCCCTTGTGGTTCTGCTACCTTCTGCCATCCATTCGGGGGACCTTGAGACTGTGGTGGGCGGAATCGCCGTCGCCTCCTGTCTTGGGGGTGTCGGTCTCCGGGGAGCTGGTGCTATGTTACACTCTAACTCACAGGGGCTAGTGGGGCTGGAAGTACCAGGGGCTGAACTGAAACCCCTCTTTTCGCTAGGACGGGTGGGGGACCACTCCGCTAACTCCCCCTGGTACTGCAAATCAAAGTCTAAGTCTCTTGGGGGATCTGTTTTTGGGGGAAACTTCCTCGAGATATGTATGAGATTGGGGCTCTTCCCTTCCGCCGAAAACTCCCGCAGAATATCTAAGAGGACAGATTCCCTTTCCTCCCCCCTTGGTGGGGACCCATGGCCCCCTCTTCCTCCCCCTTGGGCTAAACGGGTGGGGGAGTACCCTAACGCTGAATCGTGGTTACTTCCGTTATCGTCCGGCTCTTCGGGAACCCTGCGCCTGAGCTGATCCGAGTGCCACCTCCACAGGAGGCCTGTGTTGGTTTCCACGCGGTACGACACGGGGCCGGTTTGTTCTACTACAACGCCCGGCACCCAGGCTGGCCCTGCGCTGGCGTAGTTTCTACAATGCACGGGGGAGCCTACGCTAAAACTCTTTGTGGGTTCCATTCCTACGTTCCGCCCTTTGTCTTCCACTCTTGTGGGGTCTAGCCTGGTGATTACGGTGGCCAGCTTCCTGCGCATTAACAGCTCCGCGGGGGAGTACCCTGACGCCAATGGGGTGACCCTGTACCCTAGCAGGAATTGGCACACTTGTAGGTCGAGATCTCCGGGACCCATGCGCCGCAGCGCATCCTTTGTGGTGCGCACGAGGCGCTCTACTTGGCCGTTGGTGGCCGGGTGGAACGGGGCGGAGGTGACGTGCCGAATGGCGTTGAGATCCATGAATGTCCTGAACTCGGTGGACGTGAAGCAACTAGCGTTATTGCTAACGAGGGTGTCGGGTAAACCGAACGTGGAAAAGACCCTCCGTAATTGCTTAATTGTTGTGGCCGAGGAGGTGCTCGAGACTGGGATGACCTCCAACCACTTGGAGTACGCATCCACTACAAGGAGGAAAAGCGCTCCCCTGAACGGGCCAGCAAAATCTACGTGCACCCGGGACCAGGGCCCCCTTGCTGCGTCCCATTCTCTATGTGGCAAGCGAGCCTCTTCTGGCCTTGAGCTTTGGCACGCTTCGCAAGTGCCGACCATGTGCTCGATATCGGCGTCTAGCTGGGGCCACCAAAAGTAACTGCGGGCTAGTGCTTTGGAGCGGACGATCCCCGGGTGGCTGACGTGCAGCAGTTTGAGCACCCTCGGCCGGAGGGACGTGGGGATCACTACCCGCTGCCCCCACAAAAGGCAACCCCTCTCTAGGGACAACTCTACTTTTTTCTTTAAAAATGTGTCGAATTCCGCTGCCGGGGACGACACGGGCCACCCTTTCTGCACCCAGGAGCTAACTGTTGCTAACGTTTTGTCCTTGCCGGTCGCTTTGGCGATGTCGGCCGGTACTACTGGGGGCAAGTCTAGGACTTCTATCATCAAGACCTGGTGGTCCCTCTCTTCCTCGCCCACGTGGCTGCAATCCACCTGCAACCAGGGCGTCGTCCTCGCTGTCGTCGGAGATGCGCCCTACGCCGTCCTGCTTCCACGTGGTCTGGGTGCCGTCCTTGGGCCTCGTGGTGCGGCTCTCGTCCTTGGGCCTCGTGGTGCGGTTCTGCCTCGCCGAGCGGTCTGGCGAACTCCTCCTGGTCTCGCGCCGTTTCCTGCAGACCTTGGCGATGTGCCCGCGCCGGCCGCAGTTGTGGCACTCGGCCTTCCTGAACGGGCACTTGGTGCGGGCGTGGGCGCCGCCGCAGACGTCGCAACACCGGCCTTCCTTCTGGACCTTCCGGACGTCCTCGTCGTCTCCGCTCTCCGCGGATGAGTTTGAAGCTCGCCGGGCTGCGCGCACCGAGCTTTCCGCCTTGGCCGTCCTCGGCCACCAGTCCTGGAGCTCTTGCACCCCGGCCATCGTGGCTTCCGCGGCCTGTGCCGCGTCTAGGACCTCTTGTAGTGTGGGGGGAGGCTCTTGTTTCATCAGCGCGCGCTGAGTCTCGGTGTCCCTCAGGCCGCACAGCAGGCAGTCCCGGAGGGTGACTTCTGGGTTCTCCCACTTACATGGGCCGGCGGCCAGTCGCAGGGCCGCTGCGAAATCGGCGACCGACTCCCCGGGCGCTTGGACTCGACTCCAAAACGCGCTCCGAGCGGGGAACATCGCTATCGCGGGCCGGAGGTGGTTGCGCAGCATCGTCAGGAGCTCTTTAGCTTTGAAGTCGCTCACCCTTCTCGGTGCGATCAGGTCCACCAAGGTCCTCTTGGTCTCGTGCCCGAGCATCCTGACGAAAATGGCCCTCTTTTTGGCCTCGTCCGTAACTTCGAGCTCCACCAGCGCCCCATTGAAGTCTATCTCGAACAGCTCTAAATCTCCCGGCTTCTTGATCTCGTAGCCGGCGCATGTCTTGGTCCCGTGGGCTGCCATCATCCCACCTTCGTCGCCAGTTTAGTGTATGGGACCAAAGACAACGAAACAGCCGAAGGGTTGGCTTAACACAGGTTTATTGCATGATGATCCTGAGGAACATGAGGTAATGGTGGCGGTACATCTCATTATATACAGTAGGACTATACATTTGAATCTTGCAGCACGGTAGCTCATTGGCTGCTACCGGCGTGGCCACGCCCAGGCACGCCTCACTCTTGCAGTTGTTTTCTCTTCCTGCTTAATGCGGGGACATTTCCCGCGGCTGTCCGTGATTGAGCAATGTGAGCCATGTGAGACTGAACGCTCGCAGCTGCCCTCTATGGGTTGCTTGCTCGCGTTCCTTTGCAGCTGAGATACATTGTAATTGGAGTGGATACATTCTTGTCTTTACAGTAACATTGACATGCATACATAACAGCCACTCAAGGCCTTTAGTCCTCAGGGTTGTCAGGTTAGTTAACTGCAGCCTGACGATCAGCATTAAGTTGCTGGCAGTACAGTATTATATACTCTATTACCATAGCAGGATAACCTGGACAGACTTGATGATAATATCACTTACAAAAAATGAGAGTTGCTCTGCATCTGCAAACATGCATCTTGTAATCTCCAAAAGAGATCTCACCTTCTTTTCAGCTGCTCTGGAATTTATAGAGCAGTGATGGCGAACCTTGGCACTCCATGTGTTCTTGGACTTCAATTACCAGAAGCCCAAGTCAGGACTCCTGCTGTTCGTGGCTTCTGGGAATTGAAGTTCAAGAACAGCTGGAGTGCCAAGGTTCACCATCACTGGTATAGCATATGGAGGTGTTTTTACTCATGCAAATCTTCAGAAGAAAGAGCCCTTCTAAAAACTTTTACAACTTCTTGGCTTGCTTTCTTCACTGAAAGTTTTTTTTGCTGTTGCATGACTAAAATCCATTAAAACGTTACTAATTTTGTTCTGCCATTTCTCTGAATTGGTAATGCAATAATAGAGAAATTAATAACATAGCACAAATTGACATTTATTATCATCCCCACCAGCAGACTGGCATGAAATGATGAAGACTTGGTGATTATCTGTTCCCAGCTATAGCATTCCACCAGAACAAAGCAAAAAGTTTCAGGACTTCTGAAGGTTAAATTACATATTACGCTAATAATACACACATGCATCTTTTCTCTAACATTGTCTTCTCTTTGTCTTAACCAAAAGCCACCTTGAAGATCATGAGCTTCATGGCCAAATGGTGAACAAAAGTGGAATAATCTTTTCTACCCAGATCATGTTGCACACCCAATTTTCTCAATGACCTGACCTGGGGTAGAAGAACACACAATCCAGTTTGGGATGAAGCCATTCCCAATGAAAGGCACAATTTTCAATCCTATTTTTAGTTTGGGGGACCTAATGGAGAGAATCATAACAGTACGGTTGGGTATGCATTATAGAATTGTTTTACATACAAGACTTTTCTCAGTCAACCAGTACTACTGCTTGCCAGAAGATCCAATACTAGTTCTTAGATAGCAGTGCAAATACATGTTACAGTACTTATGCCTGGTATATAAAAGAGTAGAAGATCTCCTTTCAGCAAGATTTATATTTAATTTCAGAGATGTTCCCAGGGGTTGTGTTCCAGAGGTGGCCATGTACAGGTCACCAAAGGGGGAGGCAGGGCCGCAATCAGGGGGGATAAACAGGACTGCCGGAGCTGACAGGGGCCCGGCGGTGGCCAGCCCATAGCTCCTGCCAAAGGGGGGAAGAAAATAGATAGATAAATCTTTATTGTCATTGTCCCCTTGCGAGAACAACGAAATTTCTCGGGATTAGTAGCAGGAGTTGGAGGAAAAGAAGGGAAAGTGGGACCTATTTATTTATTTGTTTGTTTGTTTGTTTATTTCCTTTTCTCTTTCTCTCTTTCTTCCTCCCTCCCTTTCTTTCTTTCTTTCTCTCTAATCTCTCCCTCCCTCCCTCTTTCCCTTTCTTTTTCTCTTTCCTTCTCTCTTTCTCCCTCCCTCCCTCCCCCTCTCTCTTTCCCTCTTTCTCTCTCTCTCTTTCTCTCTCCCTTTGGGTGCCAACGTGTGTGTCTCAGATATAAAGCCGTGCCTGGTTCCTCCTCCGCTGTTAAGTACTGTACCACTCTTGTCTCTGTGTGCAGGGGATAAAGGAGGAAACACAATGGTGTTTGTTTTGAGTTTGTGTGTGTGTGGGGGGGGGGGCAGAAATTTCTGATGGCGGCCCTGGGGGGAGAGGAGAGAAGACGACAAAAGCGGCTTCTGGTTTGCGTAAAATTACATATTCTAATATATGATATATGTAGTAACAAGAGATATCTGCTACCATTTAAATAAAAGGTACAGTAAAGTGGGGAGACTGAGCAGGTGACAACTATTGTGGCTGAGCATGCAGTCCAGCTTTGTTAATTGTGGTTGAACAACTTTAAGGTCTTTGATCTTCCTTCTTTTTTATGGTTCTCTTTAAATCGGGACTATGGTGGCTTAGTGGTTAAGTTGCTGAGCCTATCTCTGCCACAAAGGAAATCAGATAAATTCTCTATCAGGTAGAAATTGTCTACTTCTCCATCTGCCCAATCTTCCCTAGTGGTCTTCATGCCTCTTTTTGAATTGAGACTGAAGGGAGGTCAGCAAGGCCCAAGTTAGTGCACCATAACCATGACAACAACATGCTAATTAAAAAATAATTTTCAGCATCATGGAAACATCAGTTTCCATCAGTTCCCTCTCTGTTTTTGTTTAATGGCTTAATTGTTTACAAGACGCTAATGGATTTTTCTTCTTTGCATCTGGATTATGGTAAAAGCATTTTTAACAAGTGAGAAATGAAGAAGGGTGCTTTGAATTTGGGTAATCAGAACAGCAGTTTAAAAGAAGAAGAAGAAAGACAAAGATAGCTTGATTCATCTTAGCCTTCAATGCTACAAGGATAATGTTACCTTTTTAGATTTCATCTCCATCACCAGGAGCCCTTGTGATGCAGTGGTTAAACTCCTGTACTGCAACCAAACCTGTTGACATTGTGAATTTGATCCTGATGATGCTTAAGGTTGACTCAGCCTTCCAAGGTCAGAAAAATGAGTACCCAAAGTGTTGGTGTGCTGACCCACTCGGGCAGGCATCGTCACTGCACAGTGGTGCTACACAGAGAGTGTTTTTCGAGGATAGTCCAGATATCAAAGTCCAAAAGGCAAGCCGAGGTCTGTTTACTGGTAGTCTGAGTCAGTAGTCTAATCCAAAGGATGTCCAGGGGCATCTTCAGGGTTGGCAGAGAAGTCGGGGTCATGGCAGGCAGGTCAGGGTCATGGCAGGCAGTCTGGAATCAAGCAGGATGTTAGTCTTCACACAAGAGTTGTACCGACGCAGGCAGGCTGCAAGAAGCTTGCTTATATGCCTCCCAGCTAATCTGTATTGGCTGGGAGCCTTCTTTGGTGCTTCGCTGTAGCCTGCCTGCATCTCAGGTATAGCTGTTTTCTGGATCTCTCCCTGAATGAGGGCTGATCACTGTCAAAGCCAGACTCCTAATCTGACAGGTCAGCTGCTGGGGAAAACAGACTTGGGCCAGGCACAGGCTGAGATCCCTGAGATATAACAAAATTCTCATCAAATAATATCAATCAGACTTTGTGGGAAACCTATCAGCATAGCTATCATTCAAACCTATGCTTCAACTGCTAATGCTGAAGAAGATGAAATGTAAAGCTATTATGCAAATATCCAAGAGAAAAATTATCACACACCAAACAATGTGCTTATAATCATAGATGACTGGAATGCAAAATTAGAAACAAAGCGGAACCATACGTTGTTGGGGAATTTGCCCTAGGGGACATAAATGAAACAGGAAAATGACTCATAGAATTCTGTGAAGCCATTAATCTATCACAAACAATGCTTCACGAAACCAAGCAGATGACTGTACACTTGGACATCACCAGATAGTCAATATAGACATCAAATAGATCATGTAACTGGAAGTAGGGGATGGAGAAGCTGTATTATCTCTCCAAAAACAAGAATAGGTTATGAACTGTTAATGTCTAATTTTAGAATGAAGCTGAAAAATAACACCAAAAGAATCATAGTGCCAAAATATAGTTTAAACAAAATTCTTAATTGTTTTAAAATCCACATAAGAAATAGATTTGCATTACTAAGCTCAATTGATCATAACCCAGAACTGTGAGTTGGAATCAGTTATTGTTAGGGAAGAATGAAAATATAAAATTCCAGTAGTTTTTTAATAAAGAATTCTTAGATGAATGATAGAAGAAACACTAAAAATTGTCAAGGACAGATGAGAAGCAAAAGTAAAAGGTGAGAGAAATAGGGTCAGAATCCTGAATTATGATTACCAAATGATTTTTTATTTATTTTATTTATAGACAGTTCTAACCCTCACCACATCTGAGGTTGCATTTAACTAGTTCTCCCAACAGATTCCAAAAGAGCATATAGCAGCAAAGCTATTGGGACAAGAAGGAGAGGATTATATACAGTAAGTTCATGTTCCCAACCCCTAGACCAGGGGTTCCCAGCCTATGGCCTTTGGGCCAGATCCACCCCCGATGCTGTCACTGCTCTCGGAAGCAGAAGTAAAACGTCCCCGCACAAGCGCAGAATGCTGCCGTAAATGACCCGTGCAGCATTCTGTGTTTGCTACACATTTGACATAGCATTGCAATTTAACTGGATTGAATGAAAGAATGAAAGAACTGAGCCTCAAAACTAGCGGGAATTCACAATGAGCTTCCAGAGAGGCTAATAATATCTACCATTCCTAATGTTTCCATATTTTCCTACTGCCATTTATTTTACTTACTGGGAGTGGGAGAGGCCATTAAAGAGGAAACAATTAATGCACAGGGCTATTTGAATGGTGGTAGTGCTAGGAGTTAACCCAACATTTTCACAAACCAACCCAACATTTTTCTTTAGGTAAGGTAAAGGTCTTCCTTGCAAGAAAACCAGTTGTATCCAACTCTAGGGTGTGGTGTTCATCTTGGTTTAAAGCCAAAGAGCCAGTGCTATCTGCATCTGCAGACATTTCTATGGCCACGTGGCAGGCATGACTAGATGCCTAAGCACACAGAATGCTGTTACCTTTCCTGCCAAGGTGGTACCTGCTTATCTAATTGCAATTTCTTGCTTTCGAATTGTTAAGTTGACAGGAGCTGGGACATCATGCAGCGCTCAGGTCTCGAAATGCTCCCCTGTGACCTTCCAGGAATCCAGCCATCAAGCTCAGCTTCTTAACTACTAAGCCACCGCAGTCTCATTTTCTCTTCTCTTCTTTTCTGTTGGCAGTATATTCTGGAGTGGGGAAGAGGGGGGGGGGTGTCATCTGGTTGCTGCCTTCATTAAATAACTGGGATCCAGAAGCCTTTGCCAGCATATTGCAAAGAGATTGGGTAGACAACAGCCAGTAGAGGCTTCTCCTACCCTTGGTTTGAGATACCTACAGAAAAACAGCAAGGAAAGAATAGCCAGCAGAGGGTGTGAGCTATCTTCCCACTGAACTCAGGAAACCAAAATGTGCATATTGGGATCACAGCATCTCAGGATTCAGCCTGCCTATATGAACCCTTTGTGACTCCCTCCTTCTCCCCATCTTGCACATACCCACACCCCCTTCTCTTGCTCAGATCCAGCACCCTAGGAGTCGTCAGTGGCTTTTTCCTCCTCACTTTGCTGTCTTCATTCCAGGTAAGTAGGCAACAGAATGCATGCTTTTGTATTTGCACGTTTTTAATAAGCTTTTCTCTTACAATCTCCCCCACCCCACACCCCACCCCGCTCCATGATCAGTTTGGCAGTTAGTCAACCAGTAGCATGGGAATGTGCTTTAAATGACGGTAAAGATTTGTACTCAGGGTTTATTTTTAAATATCTTTCATGTGTTGCTGCTGAAAATTCTCATTGAAGTTGAAAAAAGTTAAGGGCATCAGAATAGAATTAACTAGCAAAAATTGACATCAGGGATATGATTCCATTCCTTTCATTTTGCTACGGTCCTTAAAGTACATCACTTTGAAGGCTTACTGAACCATAGACTGAAAAGTCATTTGTATCTATCATGACCCATCCTAAATCTGTAATCCATATATATTTAGCAAGGACCAAATCCCGTTGAAAACAGGGATACTTACTTTTACATTCTTAGATCTTTCAATTGCATCTTCAATGTTATTGTACAGAACAAAGTCCAACTGAGTATTCCTGACTCTATTTTTTTTTTTTTAAAGAGTAGCTTCATTTTAGAAATGTGTTCTTTGCAATATCCCGTGCATGGTATTTCCATTGGGGGGCGGGGGAAAGCACAAGGTGGTCGTTGCCGGGAGTATATCAGAATATTCAAGGAGGCTCTATCTGTGTACCCCAAATACTTTGCTGAAGGAAACCTTTTCAGATACACTAGTAAAGATAAAGGTTTCCCTTGCTCGAAAGCCAGTCGTATCCGACTCTAGGGTTCAGTGCTCATCTCTGTTTCAAAGCCGAAGAGCCAGCGTTGTCTGTTTTTGCAGACGTTTCCGTGGTCATGTGGCAGGCATGACTAGACACTGGAGTGCACGGAATGCGTTACCTTCCCACCGAAGTGGTTCCTATTTTTCTACTTGCAATTTCTTGCTTTTGAACTGCTAGGTTGGCAGGAGCTGGGACGAAGACGGGAGCTCATTTCTGTCCTGCAGAGAGAGAGAGAGAGAGTGTGTGTGTGTTTTATAAGCTTGAACCACAGTAAGTAAATATGCTAGATATGTCATCAATGTTTGCCCACAGTTGCTTTAAGTTGAAGGGAGTATGAGTAATATTCGTTATATGGATCTGAATTTAAGGTAGGTTCATGTAGTGAGGAGATACGCAACTTGGTCCTACCTCACTGTGGCCAGAGATCAAGGAACTATGGAAGCTGTATTCCAAAATATCTGGAATTCAACAGCTTGCCTGCTTTGTGCTAATCTACATTATAGGTAAGCAGACTTTACACTTGTGAGGGTTATTCCGAGGTGTTTGCTATGGCTAGACTTCTAACATCCACCAACTGGAGCAAAAATACAGCATATGAAAGAATGCAAATAATTTGTTTTGAAATTGAGCTTTGAATGATTACTTTTTTATATTGTACCTCTCAGAATCCCCAGCCATGGGGGTTGTAGTTAAATGGGAGTTGCACCAAGTAATTATATGTTACTAGCTAATTACCCAGCCTTGCCCGGGATGTTTTTGTCCTTTAAAGCAAGGATGATGCGGCTTGACTGCGGTTTTATTTTTCCGCCCAGTGGCATCCCCAGCCCGTAAACATAAAGTTCTGTCAAGCCACAGCCTCCTTTGCTAATCACGGCCACAGCTTTCTTTAGCAGTGGCGTCTCACAGTGGAAAATTAAAGCCACTGGCTCGGCTGTGCTGCGCGTGCTTCTGTTTCGTTGCTGCTTCTCTGGCCGGTGAGGGTGTCCCCTTTGCATCCTACTTTGGGGGGCATAAACCCCCTAATGGATTTTGAGACCCCCACAGTGCTGATCTCGCAAGCCCAAGGCATGTATGTGCAAACTTTCAGTGAGATTGGTCCAGGAGTATGGGTTCGTTTGGAGCACATACAAACCCACACCTCTGTTTTATAGATATATATTACACTAAGTTTAGGAAAAACGTCTTGGCTTGGGGATGGTGGCAGGTGTTGCCCAAAACAAGGAAGTAAGCTTGGTCAGAATGGATTAAAGCAGATAGTATTTCTAAACAGCTACTTTCAGCTTTCTTTATTGTCATTCAACTTCTAAATCTGAAAAATAACACATTTCTATTCAAGGACCAAAGGTGCAAATTAGGTATGGTTGCATTTAAATACGAAAATGAACACATTTGTGTCACAGCATGCCTCTGTTTCCAAGTCAACTGCAACAGCATACAAACCAAAAGCATTGCACCATAGAAAAGTCCAGTATTGTTTCCTTCAGAGACTAAACTAGAGAAGCAAAGTTTCATTAGGAGAAGATTGTCTTATTTGTCCTAACATAAGCTTGCCTCAAAATGAATTTGCCAAATCACCCTACTTATGTTTTTTCATTGCTCATTGGGAGATTGCCACAACTTTGTTCTCATGACATATATCTCAGGCATTGCTAGCCTAAAAGATTTGTGTGCCTGGAGGGATAACATTTCTTCTTCCATGTCTAGGCCAGATATGAAACTGCCAAAATGAAACTACATGTTGGTGAATTAAATCTGCATTTCCTTTCACCCAACTTAATTTGAGAAAGACTAGCTGTCACAAAGTGGCCATTGCCTGGTGTACTCCCAATTGTGATTCAAAAATGCCACAATCTTCGAGGAGACTCTTTCTATGTACTCCAGGGATAATACTATAAGAGCTCATTCTGCTGACTGGGACCCTGAATTTGTCCCCTAAAGTCCTCCTAGGAGAATGCTACCAATTGACCCCACTCACTGTTTGAAAGATGGGGCATCATTTGAGGCTAAAACCTCCAGGTATCTATACTGTACAATCCGAACCTAGCTCACTGAGAATTAAAGCTATCCACAGATTTATGTTCTAAGTTGTTGATTTCTTATGACCTCTGGTCAATTAATAGATAAAATTTATATCTGAGTAAAGCCAAGTTTTGTAATGTTTTTACGGAACTGCACATGTTTACCCTTGGAGGGAAATGAAGGGGGAAATATTGCTTCTGAGATGAAGATGTTTACATCTGTAACATTCATCACTTGTGTTAAGTAATATCTGTTTTTTAAAAAAAAACTTAGTGGTCAGAAAACCTGGGAAATGGTAGTCAATCAAAATGTTTGGATTTTAACATAGAAAATAAATAAACAAACAAAAACATGAAGATCCACCGAGCAATTGGTCTCCAAGGTTGCAGGAAGGGTTCTCACCTGGTCCTACCTTGGAGATGCTGTGGATCAAACCTGGGGCAATGATCTGCCCCATCCCAGTTAAACAGCCCCTTTAGACTATTCCTTGGAGGTCTCCCATTATAGTACAAAACATGCCTGATGACACTTCTCTTCTGAAATCAGAAAAGAACAGCGTTCTCAGAATGAGCTGGTGGTATGAAAAAAACAGAGCCATAACTAAGCATGCCCGTCAAGTGCGGCTCTGGAAAGTACGGGAAATTACTGCACATGTGCAGTTGTGCATGCTCAGTAACCCATTTGTGCATGTGCAGAACAAATTTGCGCATGCACAGAACTCCTTTGTGATGGGCGCACATGCGCAGTAACCCCTTTCCCCGCCATTCAAAATACGGGATGGTGGCAGGAAAGGGGAGGAACGAGCGCTAAAATACGGGAAATCCCAACCAATACGGGATACTTGACAGGTATGTAACTAAGGCAGAACAGCAGAACAGTTGTGGGGTGTCCCATAGGGCTACCAGGACTTAGCCTGGGGCACCCCCCAGTACCATGGCGCCCCCCTTGGGTACCAATCGAAAGAGCCGAGCTGAGCAGCAATGTCCGGAATGATCGAGCAACCGAGTGGGGCTCCATGTTTCTCTGCCTGCCTTCTCCTCCTTTGCTGCCAAAGATAAGGTTACAAAAGCAGCCCAATTTACAGTGGAGCTGTTGTAGCTTAGAGGTTACAATTTTGCCTTATAAGCAAGAGGTTGTCAGTTCAAATCCCCAGAGGGGAGTTGAAATTAGAAGTTTAGCATAGCCAGCACGCCCCTGCAGCAGAGGTTTTCACCAAGGGTTGAAACATTTAGAAGTCTTCAAATTGAGGAAGGACAGGAATGTCAGGAAAAGAAGTGGCAATCTAACTTCAGGCCCCTAGCTCCCCTACAACATAAGGCAGCACACAAAGGGCCACCCATACCCTGGGTCACTGCAGTATGCTCCTCCCTCCAGAAAATGAATCCCATACCAAAAGGGGGAAATTGTGGAACCAGTCACATTATGGGGCAGTCACATTCCCTTGCCCAACCAAGAAAGAGGAAGATGGTCCTCAGGGTGGAGCAGGTGGAAGATTCTCTTGATTGCCCCAGATGATAAAATTGTTTATTGTCCCTTCCGCCTCCCAGTCTGCGTCTTAGCCACTTGAGCCACTGTATATAAGCACTAGATAATTATATTGTTGAGTGCTGGTCTCAAGTAAAGCTTGGCTGCTGTTTTGAGCTGCTTACATACCGTATTTTCTGGCGTATTAGACGACTGGCCTTGTACACAGCATTAATAGATAGTTGGACGCCATTTTGCACTTAACTCAAGTAGAAAAAGTTCTAAGACAAGATTTAGAGGGGGGTGGTTAGTCTTCCAGATGTTTGTGCCTGCAACTCCCAGGACAATCAAAATGAAAGGGGCATAATGAAAGTTGCTAACCAAAGGTGAAGCCAGTCGTATCTGACTCTAGGGCTCGGTGCTCATTTCTTTTTAAAAGCCAAAGAGCCAGCACTGTCTGTCTATGCAGACATTTCCATGATCAGTTGGCAGGTATGGCTAATGTCGGAGTGCATGGAATGCTGTTACCTTCCCGTCAAAGTGGTCCCTATTTATCTACTTGCAATATCTTGCTTTTGAACAGCTAGGCTGGCAGGAGCTGGGTCAGATGACAGGAGCTCACTCCATTGTGCAGCACTTGGGCCTCAAACTGCTGATGTGCAGGCCTTCCAGCCATCAAGTTCAGCATCTTAACCACTAAGTGGGGGCGTGGCCAAGATGGAGAAGGGTTAACATCTGCTTTAACGCTGTACGCTTTACAATATGTTTTCAAAAGAGATTTTCTTACTAAAAAACCCGAAAAAACCCAGCAGCAAGGATTTTAAATGTCTGGGAAAAGTTACCTTTGGTCATCGGTGCCGGGAGTCGAAGTCCATGGAGCAGCGGCGGCGGCAGGTGAGGCTTGCAGTGAAAGCCGGGGGCCAAGCAGGCTGATCACGGGTCGCGGACGGGTGAGACTTCTGAGAGGAGACCGAAGGGAGAGAAAGATGAAGAGAAAGCCTAAGTGGAAGCACGAACTTTGTGTTGGTGGCGGATGAGACTGGTGAGCTGATTGTGGGTACCCGGTGAAAGAAATGGTAAGGAGGAAAGAGGAGGGTGGAAGTCAAAAGAAAGTGAGAGTGAGTGAGTGGATGGTGGTTAATGGCGGCGGAAGAAGAAAATGAAAGTTAAAGAGCAAAGGGGAAGCAATGGTGGAGAAGTAGTTGTGGAGGTGGTGGGTTTTTGGAAGAAGTGTGGAGAGAGACGAGAGAGAGGAGGAAAAGGATGGAGAAGGAAGAAGGAATTAAAGAAAGAAGTAAAGATTGGAGGAGAGTTTAAGACAGATGGTTTTGGCGAGTTCGGGCGGGAGGAGGAGGAGGAGGAAGAAAGAAGACTGGTCTTGGAGGCTGCAGTGAGATTTTTTTCTTTTTTTGTTTTTGTTGCATGTTGAAGTTAGTTGGGCTTTTTTAATGATAAGATGGACTGACAGACTGATATAAATTGGATGAAGTTTGGAGCTGGGGTTTGTTTTTCTCTTTCTTTAATGTTGTTGTTTTTCTGCTCTGATCTCTCCTCTCTCTCCTGATATATACAGAGGACAGATGATGAAGATTCCCTCCTCCCCCCTTCTTCTCTCTTAATTTTTTTTTATACATATAAAGAGGCAATTCTTTTCCTCTTTTTTGGATATTTTTCATTTTTTCATTTTAACTATTATAAATTGATCCAGTATTTAATTGGTTTTCACATAGATTATTTGGTTAATTATCAATTGTAGATTAATTTGGCTTGAATGGGTATTAATTACAAATCAAATTTTTAAAATAATAAATTGATAAATTAAACTGAATGTATACTACATATACTACACTTGATTTAATTGACTGGGTATGATTAATTGATAAGTTAGTTATAATAAGGACAATACAAATATATATATATATATACATTTTTAGTTAAGTATTTTGATTGTTTAAAAGTTAAATGATTAAAATTGTAAAATTATACATTGAAAGAAAAAGAAATTGTTACTAAGAAATTAATTTTATATATAGTTGCTGGGAATATTTAACTGAGTTTAGGACATTTTGAAGCAATATTACAATTGGATTATAATAAGGATCAGCTAAACCTTTGTTTTGGATCTTGAAGAATTACTAGAAGTCATAACTTTATAAGTTTACTGTATTTAATTGAATCTGGTATTTGATCAGGAAGACAGATTTGGAGGAAATAAAGGGGTTGCTGCATTGAGATTATTATTTGAAGTTACAATGGAAAAACTTGGAAAAGGAAAGGGAAAGGATGAAGAAGTGGTGAAACCTAAGAAGATAAATCTGAAGAAGGACGAGAAGAAGGATAAATTAGCAACTGAAGAAGCACCCCCATCAACAGTAGCACCAGAACCTGCACCAATGGATCAAATGCAAATTATGGTTGAGTTGGGTAAATTTCTAAGAAATTTGAGAGGATGGAGGAGGCAAATGTGAAGCGTTTTCGTGAAATTAAGGAAACAAGGGTAAAATACAAAGATGAAATTATGGAAAAACAGGATAAGCTGGTTGCAATGTTCACTGATTTTTCTAAGAAGGTTGATTTTAATTTTCAGAGGATGGATATAAGTGTTAAGTCGATGCAAAAAGAAATGAAATTGATGCAGGATGACATGAAAGGGTTACATGAGAAAGAAAAGGATACTAAAATGAAAGTAGAAGTGCAGGAGAAAAGGATAGACATGATGGAAGAGATGATGAGAAAACAGAACATAGTAATTTGTAATCTTATAGAAAAAACGCCAGACCAGCTGAAGGAAAGAATAGTTAATTGGCTAAACAGTTTGAAAATGGGGAAAGATTTTGCAAATGTTTATAGATTGAAGATATTGCAAATGTTTATAGATTGGGTGCAAGGAAAGGGAAAAGTATTCAAAGAAATGTTTTGGTTAAGTTTGCAAATTGGGGGGATAAATTAAAGGTGATGGCTTTTATAAAACAAGCTGGGTCTGGCATTTTAAAAATTGGTGGGAATGATGTGGAGGTTTACAATGATATATCAGTGGAAGAACATGGTTGGCATTATAAGATGAAACCACCAACAAATTTTTTGATGGAACGTGGGATAAAATACAATTGGAGATTTCCACAACCATTGAGGTTTTGTTATGACAAAAAAATGCATACAATTGATGCGGGGATGGATGCTTTCGAATATTTGTGCTTGATTGGTTTGGTTAAGGTGGCTTCACAAGAATGGCTTGGATTAAGGAAAGCTTTAATAGAATTGGGGGGAATCAAAAGAGACTATGGAAATGCTGAAGAGAGGGGTGCTACAGGAGGAACAGATGTGGATTTTAAAGCATTGACGGTGGTTGATGAAGGGTGAATCAGGATTTAGGGGATGGAGAAGAAATTGGGATGATGCAGGGGAAATAAATAATCTTTATAAATGTTTGTGTGTTTTCAAAAATAAGATTGAGCGCTGGAGCATTAGATAGTAGGCACATCTTGCACATTCCCCCCCTCTCTTTGATAGTCAAGGGCTACTTTTTGTAGAAAGAAGTGGGGAGGGTAGATATGAATGTTTATTGTTATAGTTGTTGTTATTGTTTATGTGTGGTAGAGGGAAACACGCCCATAGGAGGAAGCGAAGGTCATGGAAGATGGTTTTTAAAATTAAGGTATGAGAAATATTAAATATTCTTGGAATGTGAAAGGTACTGGTTCTCAAGTGAAGAGGAGTAGAATAGAATCAGCCCTGAGGAAAGAAAAACCGGATATAGTCTTTTTGCAGAAAACTCATCAAAAATCGGGGAATACAAATAAGATTTTTTTTAGGATGGATGCAAATTTATGAAAAGTCCTATGGTACATCAAAAGCAAGAGGGGTTGAGGTTCTGATCTTGAGTAGACTAGGTTTTGAGATGATAAATAGTGTTTCTGACCCGGAAGGTAGATACTTAATAATAAAAGGGAAGACTGAAATAATTTTAGTGAACATATACGCACCAAATGATCATCAAAGGGAGTTTTTAGACAAAATATATGGTATATTGGAGAAAGAAAAAGCAACAAAAATGATTGTAACTGGAGATTTCAATTTAATAAGGTCAAATTTGGATTGTACAAATATAGCAAGGAGTTGAAGAGGATCTAAAATGCAGATTCTTGATAAATGGATGAAATCTCTAGGCTTGAAAGATACATGGAGGGAGTTTAAAGGGTCGGAAAGCATTTATACATTTTTTTCACAGGTGCATAATACATACTCCAGAATAGATTACAAATTTGTAACAGAGAGTATGATTAGGAATATAGATGAGGTGGAAGTGGGAATTTTTAAAGAATCAGGTCATGCAAAAGTGTTGATGGATTCAAGGATAGAGGGAGTAAAGAAAATTAGAAGGAATTAACACTGGCCTTGGGCTGTAATAAAGAATTTGTTTGTTTGTTAGAAGGAATTGGAGATATGATGCTAAAGTTTTTAAAGACCATAAATGTAAAGAGCAAATAATTGAAAAATGGAAGGAAAGTTGGTATTGGAATGATACGGATTTGGTGAGTTATAATGTGGTATGGGATGGCATGAAGTCGGTTTTTAGAGGGGAGAGTATTAAGTTGGCTAGCATTAGAAATAAACAATTTAAGGAAACACAAGACAAAGTTGAAAAAGAGATAAAGCGGTTACAAGAAGAACATGTTAAGACAAATGATAAGAAGATTTTTGACAAGATGCAAAGATGAAAGACGGAGTTGGTAGGAAAGGACATTGAAAAGGTAAAAAGAGATTTGGTGTATTTAAAAAGGGAATATTTTGAATACAGTAATAAGAATTCAAAATTATTAACAAGAGCTGCTAAAGAAAAGAGAAATAAAAGGGAAATTGGAATATTGGTTAATAAAGAGGGAATAAGATGTAATAGGATTAGAGATAAATGTAAGATTGTCAAAGATTTTTATCAGGATTTATATGCTCATAAAGTGGATTTTACTTTTCAAAAGTTGGAAACAAATGTCAATTTGTTGCAAAGGGATATGAAATTGATGCAGGCAGATATGAAAGGGTTGCAAGAGGAAGATAAGGAAAGTAAATTAAAGGTGGAAGCGCAAGAGAAAAGGATAGATATGGTGGAAGAGATGATGAGAAAGCAGAATATTGTGATACGTAATCTTATGGAGAAAACACCAGACCAGCTGAAGGATAGAATAATTGATTGGCTGAACAATTTGAAATTGGGGAAAGATTTTGTCAATGAGGATATTGCAAGTGTTTACAGATTGGGATCGAGAAGAGGAAGAAGTGCTCAAAGAAATGTTTTGGTCAAATTTACAAATTGGGGGGATAATTTGAAGGTGATGGCATTTTTAAAACAAGCTGGAGAAATGTTTTGGTCAAATTTGCAAATTGGGGGGATAAATTGAAGGTGATGGCATTTTTAAAACAAGCTGGGTCTGGTGCTTTGAAAATTGATGGGAATGACGTGGAGGTGTATAATGATATTGCAGTGAATGAACGTGTTTGGCGCTACAAAATGAAGCTAGTAACTAAGGTTTTGATGTTACATGGGATAAAATACAATTGGAGATTCCCACAACAGCTAAGATTCTTTCATGACAGAAAAATGCATATAATTGATATTGAAACTGATGCACTGAGTTATTTGAGTTCAATTGAATTAGTTGAAGTGTCTTCAAGAGAGTGGCTTGCATTAAGAAAAGATTTGTTAGAATCTGGAAGCATAAGAAGAGAATATGGAGGTCCAGAACAGGAGGGTGCAGCTGGAGGGAAGGAAGAGGGGTCCAAAACTGAGAATGGGGCAAGGGAAGGGTGAAGCGTCTGGAAGAAAGAATTTATGACAGAAAAAGTAGGGTAAAGAGGTGTTTTGTTTTTTATTTTTTTATAAGAATGGCAAAAAATGGAAATGTATTAATGTAAAAAAGCGCTGGAGCTTTCTGAGTT
The DNA here is from genome assembly GCA_035047345.1 of Bradypodion ventrale. Lineage (NCBI taxonomy): Eukaryota > Metazoa > Chordata > Lepidosauria > Squamata > Chamaeleonidae > Bradypodion > Bradypodion ventrale. The sequence goes on from JAWDJE010000010.1 coordinate 11,365,130, forward strand.
TGGCAGATTCCACGTTCCCCCCTCCCCTCGCAAAGGCGGCTTCTTTTTTTTCTGAAGAAAGGGGTGGGGAGGACAGAGCTGAATGTTTAATGTAATAGGTTTAGTTTTAGTTATGGGAAGGAAGAGTGCACGCCCACTGGAGAAATCGGAGATGATAGAAGATCGTTGTTGTTTAAATTATAAAGAATATTAAGGTTTTAACGTGGAATGTGAAAGGTACAGGATCCCAAGTTAAGAGAAGAAGAATTGAATCAGTTCTAAGGAAGGATGGGTCAGATGTAGTCTTTCTGCAAGAGACCCATCAAAATGTCAAAATACGAATAAGATCTTTTTAAGAGGGATGCAATATTATGAAAAAATCATTTGGTACTTCAAAGACAAGAGGGGTAGCAATTTTGATTTCGACTAAGTTGGGCTTCGAAATGGCAAGTAGTATTTCTGATCCGGAGGGAAGTTATTTGATTGTAAAAGGGAAGATTGATGATAAGGAAGTGTCCTTTGTGAATATATATGCCCCAAATGACCATCAAGAGTTTTTTTTAGAGAAAATGTACAAAATGTTGGTAAAAGAAAAGACGATGAAGATGATAGTGGCTGGGGATTTCAATTTAATAAGGTCAAATTTAGATTGTACAAATATATTAAGATGTGGAAAGGGGGTTAAAAAACAAATTTTGGATAAATGGTTGGAAACTTTAGGATTGAAGGATACATGGAGAGAGTTCAAGGGGTCAGAAAGGGTATACCACCTACTTTTCACATGTGCATAATTCATACTCCAGAATAAACTGCATATTTGTAACAGAGAACATGATCAGAAATATAGATGAGGTAGAAGTGGGAATTTTTAAAAATCAGATCATGCAAAAGTGTTGATGGAATTGAGGATAGAGGGAATGAGGAAAATGAGAAGGAATTGGAGATATAATCCTAAATTGTATAAAGACCATAAATGTAAAGAACAAATAATGGAAAATTGGAAAGAGAATTGGCATTGGAACAACACGGATGAGGTGAGCTTTAATATGGTCTGGGATGCCATGAAGTCGGTTTTTAGAGGTGAGAGTATTAAGCTGGCTAGTTTTAGAAATAAACAATTTAAGGAGGTCCAAGATAAAATGGAGAATGAGATAAAGCAGTTGCAAGAACAACATGCAAGGACCAAGGATAAGAAAATTTTTGATAACATGCAAAGATTGAAGACCGAATTGATAGGAAAAGATATAGAAAAGGTAAAACGAGATTTGGTATATTTAAAAAGAGAATATTTTGAATATAGTAATAAGAACTCAAAATTATTAGCAAGGGCTGCAAAAGAAAAGAGAGGAAAAAAGGAAATTGGAATTTTGATTAACAAGGACGGAGTAAGATGTAATAAGGTTAGAGATAAATGCAAAATTGTGAAAGATTTTTATCAGGCTTTATACGCAAAAAAGAATATAGATTTGTTGAAATTAAGAAAACAATTGGAGAAACAAATAAATAATAAGATAACACAGGAACACAAGAACAGGATGGAAGAACGAATAACTGAAAAGGAAATAAAAAAGGTTATAGCCGGTTTAAAAACGGATAAAGCACATGGAGAAGATGGGTTACCAGCTGAGTTTTATAAGGAGTTTAAAGATGTAGTGGTGCCAAAATTAGCTAAATTATATAACTATATATTAGAAGGGGGGCAAATTCCGACCTCATGGTATAGGACCATAATCGTACTATTGCCAAAGCCTGGAAAGGATCTGGGAAAAGTTGAATCATACAGACCAATCTCATTGATAAATCAAGATATTGGCCAAAAGATTGAATAATTTTATGGGTAGCTATATAAATGAGGATCAGGTGGGATTTTTGAAAGGTAGGCATATGTCAGATTTGACAAGAAGAGTTGTAAATTAGATTGATATGGTAGGACAAACAAAAGAAAAAGTAGGATTATTATCTCTAGGTATTTTTAAGGCATTTGATTCTTTGCAATGGGTAACAATTAATGAGGTAATCAAATGCTATGGATTTGGGGATAAATTCAGGAAGACATTTGGGCAATTATATCAACAAGGTACAGCAGTTGTAAGAGTAAATGATGAGGATACAGAAGAAGTAAATTTAGAAGCAGGCACAAGGCAGGGCTCTCCCTTATCTCCAATTTTATTTATTACTAGCAAGGGTTGCCCGGCGTTGCCGGGCTTTTTCACCCCTTTGTTTTATTTAAAACGATGCATGTTTTTTATTTTATATATATATTTATTTTTGAATATATTTTTTTAAAAAACAATTTAACAATTTATAATTTTTGTTTGTAATGTTAGTTGCACAGTAAAGAATGTTACTGGAATTTTGTGAAAACATTTGTTAATCTGTTAACTATTTATAATTTTTTCTGATGTCTTTTTTGCTCCAGTGAAGCGTCTTCTGTATCTGTAAAACATAATATACAGGGGTAGATATTGATATTTGTCTATTGTTATGTTTTTTTTGTTTTTGCAAATGTAGTATTTGTCAATAATATTTGGTTTTTTTTTCTGTAATTGTTGTTAGTTTTTTAAAAAAATTCATTTTTCTGCTTAAGTCAATATTTACCTTCATTAACAGCTGTTTTGCTTTTTGTGGCTCACTGAGATGAGTGATGATTTGGTGAGGTATCTGTGTAATGGCAATAATGACAAAGTTATATATATATGCTTTTAAAAATATTTGATAATGTAATTGTTTTGATTATTTACCTGATGTTTTCTGGCTCTGTTGAGATTTGATTGTTTTCCCCTTTGCTGTTTTGCTTTGTGGAACGCATTGGCTGTAAGTGAGTGTTTATTTTCCTGTTTAGTATTTCTATTCTTGTGGGAGGTTTGTTGGGATGAAAGGTATATTGGCCCAACACTTCTGGACACAGAGGAACAGGCAGAGAGGATCGATCCCCCTTCCCCCCTCCTTAAAACAACTCCGTTTTTAAAGAGAAGAAAAGACGGAGTTTTTTTAAGGAGGGGTGGTGGGGGATCGATCCTCTCTGCCTCATCTTTTGTTTCCAGATGGGTTTGGGCAATATAGTCCTTTTATCCCCACAAACCTCCCAACACTAGGGTAGGCAGCTGGACTTGGGGAGAGTTAGGTGAGCTAAGTGGATTTGCATGTTTGGAGGTGTGGTTTTTCCCCGCGTTGCTCTTTGGATGTGTGGAAGGCATGGCTGTAAGTGAGTGTTTGTTTTTCTGTATAGTATTTATTTTCTTGCTTCTTATTGTTCCGTTTGTGCTTTCCTTTCGGCTACCTTTTTGAAAGTTTCTGGATACGCGATGCTGGCTGTCGTAGACTTTGGCTTTTGCCTTTACTCGTGTTTTGGTAATTGTTACTGTGTTCCTCAGTTATTTCTCTCCGCTGCTTTTGGACTTGGGGAGAGTTAGGTGAGCTAAGTGGATTTGCATGTTTAGAGGTGTGTCTGTTTTCCCTGTTGCTGTTTGGCTGGGTGGAAGGCATGGCTGTAAGTGAGTGTTTTTCCTGAATATTATTTCTATTCTTGCTTCTTATTGTACCGTTTGTGCTTTCCTTTCGGCTTCCTTTTTGAAAGTTTCTTGAGACGCAATGCTGGCTATCGTAGACTTTGGCTTTTGCCTTTACTCGTGTTTTGGTAATTGTTACTGTGTTCCTCAGTTATTTCTCTCTGCTGCTTTTGGACTTGGGGAGAGTTAGGTGAGCTAAGTGGATTTGCATGTTTAGAGGTGTGTCTGTTTTCCCTGTTGCTGTTTTGCTTTGTGGAACACATTGGCTGTAAGTGAGTGTTTATTTTCCTGTTTAGTATTTCTATTCTTGTGGGAGGTTTGTTGGGATGAAAGGTATATTGGCCCAACACTTCTGGACACAGAGGAACAGGCAGAGAGGATCGATCCCCCTTCCCCCCTCCTTAAAACAACTCCATTTTTAAAGAGAAGAAAAGACGGAGGTTTTTTAAGGAGGGGTGGTTGGGGATCGATCCTCTCTGCCTCATCTTTTGTTTCCAGATGGGTTGGGGCAATATAGTCCTTTTATCCCCACAAACCTCCCAACACTAGGGTAGGCAGCGGAGAGGGGGATCGCCACCCCATCCCACTGATGTTAAAGGGGAAACTCCATTCGGGAGCTTCAGGCGCCGCGGGTGAGTAAAAGAAAGCCGGCTGGTCTTTGCTTGCCTGTGAGCTGTTTTTCTTTTTAATTTTCCGGGCGCCGTTTTCCTCAGCGTTCTGCGTTGGCGCGCAGGACGCTGGGGCTTGTAGTTATCGGTTGGTGCTTTGTGTTTCTGCTGGGTTTTTTAAAAATGCGTTTGTTTCAATTGGCTGCGGCGCGTGTCCGAACGCTGCGCCGTGCGAGAGCCTCTCAGTGTGATTGGCTCTGGCGCGGCGCAGCGCAAGGAATGTTGGGAAGTGAAGTTCTTTCCCTTTCTTGCCGTTTGTGGGGCTGAGGCCCCCGTGCCGGATTTTTAAATCCTTCGTTGACCTGCGTAGGCAATTCGGCCATGCGCACGAAGGGTGGGTGCGGGTCAGTAGGGCGACGCATAGCAACCTATAGCCAGTTCCAACGGTGAACACTTGGTTTTATAGGTTAAGATGGCAATGGAGATGTTGGCGAAGGCTGTAAGGGAGGATAAAGAAATAGAAGGGTTTTTGGGTACCAAGATTAGTTTATATGGGGATGATACTTTGATAATAGCTAAATACCCTGGGAAGGTGTTGGATAGAATACAAGTGCTGTTGAAGGACTTTGAGGACATAACAGGTTTGAGAATAAATTGGGATAAATCAGAAATGATATTGTGTAATATGGAAAAGAATGAACAACAAAGGATAAAGGGAAAGACTAATTTACAAATTAAGGATAATTTAAAATACTTGGGGATAAATATTTCAAATAAATTCAAAGAGCTTAAGAAATTGAATTACATAAAATTGAAAAAAAGAAATTAAGGAAAGAATACAACAGCTACAAAAATTGAAGTTGTCCTGGTTTGGAAGAATTGCAATTTGTAAAATGATGTTATTACCAAGAATTAATTTTTTATTCGATGCCCCTTCAATTCAATTGAAGGAAAAAGAAATTAAGGAGTTCCAAAAAAAATGATCAATAATTTTTGTAGTGTGGGAAAAAGGCCTCGAGTGGTGAAAAAGTTGTGGTATTTATCTCAGAAGGAAGGGGGATTAGGGATGCCAAATTTGATGATATATTACTGAGCTCTTCAAATTAAGAATGTTGTGAAGATCTTAGCTAGGGAAAAGGTAATTTGGGAAGAAATTGAAATGAAAGATTTTACTCATATAGGAAAAATGGTCTTTTTAGGAGGTAGTATGGGGAAAGTAGCTATTAAAAATAGAATGATGAAGGCAACACTGGGAATATGGAAATAAGTAAAGAGGGAACTAGTACTGGACATTTCTCCTATTATAGAGTTGGAGGATATAGCAGATTTTCCAATAAAAATTAATAAAAGGGTTAAAGAAGTACTTGATAAGAACGAGATTTCTTTGCTGAGAGACTGGATACGGGCCTGTAAATATAGTGAGAGGAAAATAAATGTGTATGGGCAATTGAAATTGAATTGGTTTCAAATAAGGATGGTTAATAAATGGAATAGTAAATATATGAATGAAATTGGATTAGAAAGAGATAGGACTGAGTTTGAAGAACTGATTTTAAAAATAAGAAAGGGACAAGGTTGTATAAAGGGGTTGGTAAGCAAAATATATAGAATGATAAATAAGGAAGGTAATCCACAAGAGGACTTGAGAGTAAGTTGGGAACAAAATTTAAAAATAAAGATTGGGGAACAGAATTGGAAAAACAAATGGAAGAAAAGAATTATGAGAACCATGTCTGTCAGAGTTAAGGAACATAATTAAAAAATGTTATGGAAATGGTATTTGACTCCAGTGAGGTTGCACCAAATAGATAACAAGAAGGATAAAATGTGTTGGCAATGTAAAAATGTATTGGGAACATATGAACATATGTAGTGGAGTTGTAATGTGGTAATTGATTTTTGGAAGAAAATTGAGTTTGAGATAAGTGAAATTATGGGAATAGAAATTAAGATGGCTGCAAATACTATTATGCTGACAGACGTGGAAAGTATAAATTTAAGTAAAGATAAAAAGGAGTTATTAGAAATAATATTGTCAACAGGTAGACAGTGTATCGCCAGAAAATGGAAAAATGAGGTGAATATGAATATAGAGGAGTGGTATAAGGAAATGTGGGACTTAGCATTGAATGATAAGTTAACATGGGAGATAAAATTTAAAAAGGGTATGGTTAAAGAAAATAGATTCTGGAATGTTTGGCAAGTCTTTGTGGAATACTCACTGACGGGAGAAGAGCTGTATAGACCTGTACCTGGACACATGAGTTTTTGGGAATAAATTTACTGAGCTACTCCGTGCTCTCCAGGGCATTGTAAATAACACTTGGTGGTTTTTTTCCTCTTTTTTCCTTTTTGTATTAATAAGTATGGTAAATTTTGTATTGAAACCATGATTTGGATGTTTGACTTAGTTGATATATTATACTATAGTGGATATGAAAATGTATTTGAAAATGTACATTAAGTCATAGTCAAAATATTCTTTAAAGAAGTGGGCATGGTTTGTGGTTGTTTTTGTTATATATGTAATTTTGATGTCTTTTTATGTATGTAACTTTGATGTTGTATTTATTATTGGTATTGTATTTTGTTAAAATTTAATAAAAACTATATTATTTTAAAAAGGATTTATATGCTAAAAAGAATATAGTTTTGGAGAAGTTAAAGGATCAATTGGGGAAACAAATAGAAAATAAGATAAAACAGGAACACAGAAATAGAATGGAAGAGCGAATAACGGAGAAATAAATAAAAGATGTAATAGCTAACTTGAAGCCAGATAAAGCCCCAGGGGAAGATGGGTTATCAGCTGAATTTTATAAGGAATTTAAAGACATTGTGGTTCCAAAATTGATGAAATTATATAATTATATTTTGGAAGGAGAGCAAATTCCGACTTCATGGTATAGAACTATAATTGTTTTATTACCAAAACTTGGAAAAGATTTAGGAAAAAGTGGAATCATATAGGCCTATTTCATTGCTAAATCAAGATGCTAAGATTTTTACAGCAATATTGGCAAACAGACTGAACAGTTTTATGGGTAATTATATAAATGAAGATCAAACGTTTTTGTTTTTTTTTTGAAAGGAAGACATATGGTGGATTTGACAAGGAGAGTTTTAGATTTAATAGATATTGTAGGACAAACAAATGAGAAAGTTGGATTATTATCATTAGATATTTTCAAAGCATTTGACTCACTACAGTGGGCAACAATTAACGAGATAATTAAATGTTATGGATTTCGAGATAAATTCAGAAGGATAATTGAACAATTATATCAATATGGTACTGCCATTGTTAGGGTAAATGATGATGTTACAGAAGAAGTAAGCTGGAACAAGGCAGGGTTGTCCATTATCACCAATTTTGTTTATTATGGCAATGGAGTTGTTGGCAAAGGCTATAAGAGAAGATAAGGATATTGAAGGAATACTAGGAAATAAGATAAGTTTGTATGCTGATGATACTTTGATAATAATGAAGCATCCTGGGAAGGCGTTAGAAAGAATACAAGAGCAGTTAAAAGATTTTGAAGAGATGACAGGTTTGAGAATAAATTGGGATAAGTCGGAAATGATATTGTGTAATATTGATAAGGAGGAACAGCAGAAAATAAAGGGTAAATTTAAATTACAGGTTAAATATAATTTGAAGTATCTGGGAATAAATATTTCAAATAAATTTGAGGACCTTCAGAAATTGAATTATGGAAAACAGAAAGTTGAAATTAAAGATAAAATACAGCAATATCAAAAGTTGAAGTTGTCTTGGTTCGGCAGGATTGTATTATGTAAAAAGATGTTGCTACCGAGAATTAATTTTTTGTTTGATGCTCTGCCGATCCAATTAAGTGATAAGGAAATTAAAGAATTTCAAAATTTGTTAAATAATTTTTGCAATGGTGGAAAGAAACCTAGAATTGTAAAAAAACAAACTGTGGTACTTATCTCAAAAAGAAGGAGGACTAGGATTGCCAAATTTGAGGAATTATTACAGAGCTTTTCAAATTAAAAATATTGTGAAATTTTTAGTGAGGGAAAAGGCAATATGGGAAGAAATTGAGATGAGGGATCTAAATCAAATGGGGAAAATGGTCTTTTTGATAATAATATGGGGGAAATAGTTACAAAAAATAAAATGATGAAGACAATATTAGGAGTATGGAAAAAGTTGAAGATGGAATTGGCTCCAGATACATCTCCTATAATAGAAATAGAGGATATCAAAAATGTTCCAATACAAATTGACAAAAGGGTGAAAGAAGTTTTATTTAGAAATGATGTTTTCCTGTTGAAAGACTGGATACGGGTTTGTAAAGATGGAGAGAGAAAAGCAGATATGTTTGCACAATTGAGGTTGAACTGGCTCCAGATTGTGTTGGTAAATAAATGGAATAGTAAATATTTGACGGAAGTAAATTTGGAAAGAGGTATGACTGAGTTTGAAGAATTGATATCAAAGTTAAGAAAGGTGAGAAAGAGGTATTAAGGGCTTAGTAAGTAAAATATATATAATGTTAAATAAAGATGGTAATCCACAAGGAGCGTTGAAAATAAATTGGGAACAAGAATTAAAAATAAAGATAGTAGACGAGGTTTGGAGAAATAAATGGAAGAAAAGGATCATGAGAACAATGTCTGTTAGAGTGAAAGAACATAATTATAAAATGTTGTGGAAATGGTACTTGATCCCAGTGAGGTTACATCAAATAGATAAGAATAAAGATAAAATGTGTTGGAGATGTAAGGATACACTGGGAACATATGAACACATGTGGTGGGGTTGTAATGTGGTAAAGGATTTTGGGGGGAAAATTGAGAAAGAGATTTGTGCTGTTATGGGTATGAGACTTAAATTGGGGCCAAGTACTGTTTTGTTGACAGATGTGGAAAATATGGATTTAAATAAGGATACAAAAGAGCTATTGTCAATAATGTTGACAACGGGCAGACAGTGTATAGCCAGGAATTGGAAAAATGAAGCAACTCTGAAAATGGAAGAATGGTATAAGGAGATGTGGGATCTTGCGTTGAATGATAAGCTAACATGGGAAATGAATAAGAAAAAGGGTATAGTTAAAGAAAATAGATTTTGGAAAATATGGCAACTATTCATGGATTACTCATTGAAGGGAGATGAAGGGAATAGACCAGTACCGGAACAAATGAGTTTCTGGGGTTAGAAAACAACTGTGACACTCCGTTTTCTCCAAGGCATTGTAAATAACACTGGGTGTATTATGTGAAAATTGTATTTTAATTATTGTATTTTTACTTTGACTTAATAGTTGTATCAAATTGATGAGTTTAAGAATAGAGTTTGAATATGTATATTAGGATAGTTATAAGAGTATTATAATGTATTTTAAAAAATGGAAATATAACTAAAGATATATGGAAGAAAGAGGAAGGTAGTATATTATTAAGTCATAGTTTAATTATATTCTTATGCTTTTTTCTTTTATATTTTTGTTATATATATTGTATTTGTATGTATGATGTTTGTATTTTCATTTACAGTTTTTGTTATTTTTAAGTTGTATTATTGTTAAAAATTTAATAAAAAATTATTTTTAAAACACCACTTAGCCACTGTAGTCATTGACCAAACATCCAGGTAAATCAGTGGTATAACTCAGTAAGAGGCAACTTCATATGTTTGGGTTACTCACTGCACTTGGCAAGATGGTTTTATAATGAGTCTGTTCTTTCTGAAGCCACATTTGCTGTCAATTTTCACAGAGAGCTACTTTCCCATTCGGATACTGGCCACTTACAGTATTTAACAGCAGAAGCTCTCTGTGAAAGATCGTCTGGAATTGTGATCTCTTTAACACATTTTCCAGTTTGCATATCTATAAGGAAATGCTCTTTGCCAAACTTTCTGTAATTCTAAAATCTCTCTCTTTTTCTCTTTGTGTACATTCTCAGGGATTGAAGGAGAAGATAATTCCCTTCAAAAGGAACAGAAATATTATGATTTTGACATGGAAGAGTGAAATTAAAGGGAAACCATAGACGGAGGCATCTAAAAGAAAAATGGAAAATACATTAAAGGCAGAGGGAGATGTGCACTAACAATAAGTGCAACAGAGTCAAACTAATACCCTTTAAAAGCATGTTATGCGAGTTTCAAGATCTGTGAATGCAGTAGCAGCAAGTTCTTCAAAGCCTGGCTGATGAATTGGCATATACATTGAAGTAGAAGACACCTTTTTGAAATGCAGACAATAAATCCAGGTAGAACTAGTCACAATTTCTACCCTACAGAGAGATTGGCATCTAGTCTTGGATCAAAGAAAAAGAACAGGACGTACACAGCTCCCAACACAAAGAGTAGCCAGAAGCCAAATTTATGATATCAGAAGCATGGCCACAAAGTGAATTTTAAAGGGCTCACCTCCTCGCAACTCATCATATTTTGTGTAACTACAGTCTCTGTTGTGGTTAACTCATGGAGTCCAGGGGCCTTTGGGACAACCGCCTATCCAATGACAGCACTTATGAAGTGGTGCTCAAGAACAGTTCCAATTCCACTTCCCAGTTTACTGGTGTGAAGCTAATTCAGACTTTCAAACCTCTGATCATCCCTTTCTACACTTTGGTGGTCCTTATTGGCATCTTTGGCAACTACCTGCTTCTCTATGTTATCTGCAAGACCAAAAAAATGCACAATGTCACCAATTTCTTCATTGGGAACTTGGCCTTCTCAGATATGCTGATGTGTGCAACCTGCGTCCCCTTCACTCTGGCTTATGCTTTCAACCCCCAAGGATGGATCTTTGGAAAGTTCCTGTGCTATTTTGTGTTCCTAATGCAACCCATGACAGTATATGTGTCTGTCTTCACCCTCACAGCTATTGCAGTGGACAGGTAACTGCTCGCTAAGTGATTGATTTTGTCTCAGACAATTCACATGGAATTTGTTTGAGCTCTGCAAATCTCCACATTAAAGTGATATTCTACAACAGAATGTGTGCTCTACATGCACAAGGTTCCAGGTTGAATCCTTAGCATCTCCATTTCAAAGCAGAGGAGGATAAAGATGTCCAGCTGAGAAACTGAAGAGCTTTTCCTATTCAGTCAAGAGTGAGCAGAAAGTAGATCTAGATCTTTTTAGAGATCTCTGGGTGGTTATAGTAAGAATAGCTAGGATTTCTTGTGTACAGTTGTTGAACAAAATCCATATAAAAATGATTTCCACTTCCCCTTAAATTATTTTGTTGAAGTGAAGAATAGTTTGGAAGAACCAAGGCTGGAAAGTGTTTGTATGGAACCTATGAGCTAAGTCAATCTAAACATATTCTTGATATCAGAGCTGTTTAGTTCTCAGCACTGTCTTTAGATTCTACATATATGTATTTTAAACCAGGTTTCAGCTGGTGCATTTCAGGGTTTGGGTGAGTGTGTGTGTTAAGTAAATCTCACGGCCTGAATCTCAGGTAGCTAATAAGGACAAATAAGTGGGCAATAGATGTTTAGGCTATGGTTTTATCACATCTTTAGACATCTTATCCTTATGCAGGATTATTCCATGAAATCAAGGCAATTTCAAAGAGATACCAAAGTCCTTAATTACATGACAATCCCTGCATATTGGTGTAGATCAATATCATCAAAGTGTGGCTCTCCAGAAGTTGTTATCTATTGACTCCAAACATTCTTCCTCTATCTTTCCTCTTCATCTGGAAGAGCACAGTATACTTCCCAGGCTTACTCAGAAGATGATTTTATATGAACAGTTTTTCTTACCAGCACAGTTAAATGTAATGGAAGCAGACACAACGTTCTTTACAAAGACTATCACATATAAAATGGGGAAAAGAAAGTCATAATTTCCAGTAAAAGAAACATATGAAATAGTGTATGTAGAACTCTTATCTAGCAAGGAAATGGTCTTGTCCATTAGATCAACTTAACCTTGGTTCAGCAGTCAATAAGACAAAGTTCTATGTGTCAAAGCAAGAGTATGGCAAATCAATGGAGAAAAGTTCAGCACCTTGGACAGTAGTCTGGAGCTGGGGGCTGGAATCACCCAATGGACCTCCTGTATCAAGCCAGAGAGTGGAAGCAACTATGTTCCTCCAGAAGCTCTGACCCCTACAGTCATGCTGCCATTGCTGCTTTGGGAATTGGCATGACCTTTAAGTGTATAATTGAAAATCTGTATATCTGTCTGTCTCACACACAAACATGTTTTGCAATTTTTGCTGAAAGCTGTACTTCATTTGTGACGGTGTAAGCATTCTCAACAAATATGCTTGCCTGTTAATGCACTGATGCCTTGGGTGGTTCTTTTTAAATAATAGCGCACTGCTTAACAGGGCAGCTTTCCTTATGTTAGAGATGAACTGTTTGAAAAAGAGCAGGTGATTGGGGAGGAGGGCACAGCATTGCTGAGACAACGAGACTGATGCTTCTTCTCACTAAAGTGTATTGTACACTAGTGCTGAGGACCAGCTTTTGAATATGTATCCCACTGGTGATGCAGTTATAGTGCCTAGCTCTATTTCAGGGATAAGCCATCTGGCCTCTTGGAGAGGACATTGACTACAGCACCCCGCCTTCATGGCCAATTATCAGGGACCATTGCAGTTGTCATCCAGGATTAGACCTTGCTTGCTTTTATCTTAGTTCATAAGTGCTTTACATCATTTATTTGTTTTAAATTAATATTGTTGGGTCCAGAATTGTAATTCAATATAAAGCAAACATTTCAAATTGGCAGTGTTTGGCAATAATAGAATTAATCTCTTCTTTGTTTTGGTACAAGATATCACAGAACTGGCAGTAACACTTAGTGTCCTTGAGCCTTACAGTAGTTCTCTGCTAGGAAGCTCCATGGATATCAGCTATGGACCCTTAAGACAATTTCTGTTATTCTTGCCCAGTGTTTGAAGGAGCTTTGTTTAGCTGCTATTTTAAACTTCCATAAGACCCAAAGTAGTTTCACACTGGGATTCTGTGCAAACTTTAAATGGCAGCTCCCTTCCAGTGAGTGTTGATATTTTCCACCAGCACTTCCAGCCAAGACAGATAACAGCCCACCAAAAGAAAAGGCCATTTTGCACTGGAGCTTCTGAAATGTGGACCCTTAAGAAGGACTATGTTGTATCACTTAGCTGGTATCAAAAGACAGTTGACTCTTGCCTGCCCAAAAATTGCCTTCTGTTAGCAACTGTGTTCTTTAGCTGAATCAGAGACACTGCTGTTTAAGAAAGAGGTTCTCCCATCAACAGCCATTCTAGCTGGCCAAGTAAGGAACATTCATGTAACTTCAAGATATGGAAACTTTATTGTTATCCTCTTTTCTTCTTTCTTTTCCTCCCCTGTCTATTAGATTCAGGATATAAGATGTGGCTCAAACTAAAAGAAGACAGATATTGGCTAAATATCAGGAAAAACATCTTAATAGTTAGAGCAGTACAACAGCGGAACCAAGTGCCTCGAGAGGTGGTGAGCATTCAAGAGAGAATTGGACAACCATCTGTCAGGTCTGCTTAGATCTAGATTACTGCATTGAGCAGGAGTTGGACCCAATGGCCTAAAAAGCCTCTTCCAACTCAGTGATTCTATGATTCTAGGAGTATATTTGAATAGCTGCACAGAAAATTGATATTAACTAGAGCAACTGCAATAATGATAGTAGTAGTAGCAGCAGCAATGATAGTGTGGATGAGGAGGAGGAGGAGTTGGGCAATAGATAACACAGCCTGAAGATGATACCAACAAGTAACTGGGAAACCCTGAAAGAGAAAGCAGCAAGACTCAGTTGAGTTGAGGTATCCTAAGATAAGGTATCCTAAGAAGGGGGATGCAGAAAATGAGATGGATAGATGGTATTGTTGACAGAGAAGGGCAGGTTGAGGTTGTTGGTGGAGGATGGCGTGCCTGGCAGGGGATCAGAATCGACTGTGCAAACAACAACAAATCCTAAAACAGCAGCAATTTGTTAGTTTGAATTGGCTGTTGTCATATTTTTAGAGATGGGGTGGGAAGAAATGTGTACAGGGTTGTCTGTTTCTTGCACCAAAATAATTTGGGAGGCTTCCAATACTGTGTGCCTTGATTGGGTGGATATGGCATCTGAATCTACATTTGGTGCTATCCACTTGGCATCAAGGTAATCTCGCTATGGACTGGGAACATCACATGGGTTTCTTTTTCTCTCCTTCCTAGGTACTATACCACTGTGCACCTTCTTAAGAAGCGCATCTCCTTCACCAGCTGTGTGTATGTCATTTGTGGTATCTGGCTGCTCTCTTGTGCCCTGGTGGCTCCAGCGATTGCCCACACCTACCACGTAGAGTTCCACAAGGAAGGCTTTGCCATCTGTGAGGAGTTCTGGATGGAAAAAGAGAGAGAGCACTTAGCCTACGCCTACAGCACCTTGATCATCACATACATCCTTCCCCTCTCGGCCGTCTCCCTCTCATACATCTGCATCACCATCAAGCTGAAGAATCGTGTTGTGCCTGGTCACCCCACGCAAAGCCAAACAGAGTTTGACCGCCTGAGGAAAAGGAAGATCTTCTGCCTCCTTGTGCTGGTGGTAGCTGCCTTTGCCATCTGCTGGCTCCCCATCCATGTCTTCAACATCATCCAGGACATAGACATAAACCTCATCAACAAGGAATACTTCCTTCTGATCCAGCTGCTTTGCCACTGGTTTGCCATGAGCTCCTCCTGCTGTAACCCTTTCCTGTATGCTTGGCTACATGATCGCTTCCGAACTGGGCTCAAAGAGATGTTCACTTTCAAGCAGAAGATCAGCCCTGCTAACAATTGTGTTGCAGTCAGTGTCATGCTTTGAGAGCTCAGACTTCTTGCACCCATGAAACCAGTGCCTGTTGTTGTTGTTGTTGTTGTTGTTGTTGTTGTTGTTCAGTCGCACAGTCACAGTTGGGCCCCATTGGCCATTTTCCTCCAGGGACCTATGTCCTCCACCATCCTCCTCAGCCCACCCAGCTCTGTGCCCATTGTGTCCACAATACCATCTAGCCATCTCATCTTCGGACGCCCCCTTCTTCTCTTGCCCCCCACCTTTCCCAGCATCAAGGCATTCTCAAGTGAGTCCTCCCTTCTTATTTGATGTCCAAAGTACTTTAGCTTCATCTTCACTATTTGTCCCTCCAATGAACAGTCAGGGTTAATTTATTCTAATATTGACCTATTTGTTCTCTTTGCTGTCCAGGGGTCTCTCAGGACTCTCCTCCAACACCACATTTCAAAGGCATCTATTCTTCTGTGCCCATACATCACCACCAGGAATACCATTGCTTTGACTATGCGAATTTTTGTTTTCAAGGTGATGTCTCTGCTTTTCACTATATTCCCCAGGTTTCTTATAGCTTGTCTTCCCATAATCAGTTGTCTTTTTATTTCATGGCTACAGTCGCCATCTGTAGTGATCTTAGATCCTAGGAAAGTAAAATCTGTCACTGTTTCTACTTCTTCCCCATCTATTTTCCAGGGACTGATCGGACCTGTTGCCATTATCTTGGTTGAAGACCAAATAGGAGAAACCCACCCACCCCCCCATCATTTTTTTGCCACTCAGGCTAGTGGTCCTTGGTTCTGATTTGACTGGTGTGGTGGTGATGGTTCTATGATGTTATGGTGTCTGTTTTGCTCTTTTGAACACTGTGAGCTGCCCAGAGTGGGAGCGTATCCCAGATGGGAGGGGTATCCCAGATGGGAGGGGCCAGAGAGAAGGAAAAGGCATCAGAAGAAAGACACAGGCCCAGCTCTGCTGCCCATTTGCCATCCAGAGAGGCCTAGGGGGAAGTGAGTGAAGGATCTTGCCCCTCCCACCCCATCCAAAAACCTGGGGCCAGAGAGAAAGAAAAGGCCTCTGGATGGCTGGCTCTGGGCAGCCTCTGGATGGCTGTCAAGTTGCCATCCAGAGGTCCAGGGGAGTCCTCCTAGAGTAGCAATGACCCAGAGGGCAAAGAAGAAGGGCCGCGCTGCTGCTGCAGCCAACCGCAGACACCTCTGGAGACCCCCAACCACCCCCAGGAGATTCCATCCGCAACTACCATCACAGCGAGGCCCAAGTTGGCGCCTTTGACCAACTCCATGCGGCTGAAGGGAGGCGAGAGCTGCTGCATGCATGCAAAGGATAAGTAATCGAACTGAAATAATATAGTTGACTAAACATAGATGACTTATAGCAACTGACAGTGACTGTACAAGAAACTGACTTACATAAAGACTTGATATAGTGGACTTTTTCTTTCTTTCTTTCTTTCTTTCTTTCCCTTTCATTAATTAGTTCAACTTTTACTTTGATACTATGTGATAAACTGTGATATTGTGCATGATAATACTTTGTTTTAAACTGTTAAAACTGTGATAACGTGTGTGATGGGAATAGAGTGGCGCAGAGACTGGCAAGGCACGCCAGAAAGTTTGCTAAGAGAACCCTATGGACCAAAACAAAAGGCAAAACAAGGGGATGCTCAGCACAGCAGACCTGAAAAGGGGGAGGGACATGAAAGGGGGAGGAGAAATACAGTATTGCAGGGAACAATACTGCATAGGGACATGGAATGTGAGATCTAGGAATCAAGGAAAACTGGAAGTGGTTAAATACGAGATGGAAAGAATACGCATTGACATCCTGGGCATCAGTGAGTTAAAATGGACAGGGATGGGTGAATTCAGCTCTGGAAACCATCATATCTACTACTGTGGGCAAGAAAACCTCAGAAAAAATGGAGTAGCCATAGTTGTCAACAAAAGAGTGAGGAAAGCAGTAATGGGATACAACATCAAAAATGATAGAATGATGTCAGTCAGAATCCAAGGCAATCCTTTCAATATCACTGTAATCCAAGTCTATGCACCAACCACTAGTGCAGATGAAGCCACAGTTGACCAGTTCTACAACACCTCATAGAACAGACACCAAGAAATGATGTCCACATTATCTTAGGAGATTGGAATGCCAAAGTAGGAAATCAAAAAGTAAATGTAATAACAGGCAAGTTTGGTCTTGGAACACAGAATGAAGCAGGGCAAAGAGAGTTCTGCCAAGAGAACGCACTAGTCATAGCAAACACCCTCTTCCAGCAAAACAAGAGGTGACTTTACACATGGATATCACCAGATGGCCAGCATCGAAATCAGATTGATTACATACTCTGCAGTCAAAGATGGAGAACCTCCCTTCAGTCAGCAAAAACAAGACCTGGAGCAGACTGTGGCTCAGATCACAACCTACTGATCGCAAAATTCAGGCTTGGAGTAAAAAAAATGGGGAAAACAATTAGACCAGACAGATATGACCCACACAACATCCCTAAAGAATACACGGTGGAGGTCATGAACAGATTTAATGTCCTGTACCTGATAGACAGAGTACCAGAAGAATTATGGACAGAGACGTGGGACATCATGCAGGAGGCAGCAAGAGAAACCATACCAAAAGAAAAGAAGCATAAGAAAGCAAAGTGGTTGTCTGATGAGGCCCTTAAAATAGCAGAGGAAAGAAGGAATGCTAAAGTCCAAGGAGAAAAAAAAATACAATCACCTGAATACAGAATTTCAAAGAAAAGCAAGGAGAGATAAGGAAAACTACCTGAACGAACAGTGCAAAGAAATGGAGGAAAACAACAAAAGAGGCAGGACAAGGGAACTTTTTTTAAAAAAATGGGGAAATCAAGGGAACATTTAAAGCAAAAATGACCATGATAAGGGACAAAGATGGAAAGGAGTTAAAAAGATGGCAAGAGTACACAGAGGAACTCTACAAAAAGGACCTCAACACTCCTGATAATAACAATAATGAGAAATTTGAACTTGAACCAGACATTCTGGAGAGTGAAATCAGAAAGGCCCTAAAAAGCACTGCAAACAATAAAGCTAGTGGAAATTATGGTATCCCAGTTGAATTTTTCAAAGCCCTAAAAGATGATGGAATCAAACTACTACATTCAATATGTCAGCAAATTTGGAAAACAAAACAGTGGCCACAGGATTGGAAAAAATCCGTGTACGTTCCAATCCCCAAAAAAAGGCAATGCCAAAGAATGCTCAAATTGCCGAACAATTGCGCTCATCCCACATGCCAGCAAGGTGATGCTCAAGATAATACAGGATATACTTCAGCAACATGTGGAGAGAGAACTACCAGAGGTGCAGGCCGGTTTCAGAAGAGGCAGGGGGACTAGATACGTTGGATCATGGAGAAAACAAAGGAATACCAGAGACAAGTCTACTTTTGTTTTATTGACTACACCAAGGAATTTGACTGTGTGGACCACAACAAAATGTGGCAAGTAATTAAAGAGATGGGAATACCAGAACACCTCATAAGCCTCATGAAAAATCTGTACATGAACCAAGAAGCAACAGTTAGGACAGAACATGGAATAACAGAGTGGTTTGGAATAGGAAAAGGAGTAAGACAAGGCTGCATTTTGTCACCCTGCTTATTCAACCTATACACAGCGCACATAATGCACAATGCAGGGATGGAGGAATCACAATATGGGATCAAAATTGCTGGGAGAAACATCAACAATTTGTGATATGCAGACGATACAACCCTAATGGCAGAAAGTGAGAAAGACCTAAAGAACCTCTTGATTGGATTGAAGAAGGAGAGTGCAAAAGCTGGCTTGAGACTTAATAACAAGAAAACCAAGATAATGCAAGCGCGGCGCCAAAATGGCCGCCGCGCTCTTTGCGGGCCCCCCCCCACAGGACAGAGAATCCGGGTAGTTAGGGGCGTGGCCAGCTCCCTTATAAAAGGGGTGGCCACGAGGCAGCCGAGCTGCCATTTTACCTCAGCGACGGAGCGGAGAAGTCTTTTCCCCTGTGTCTCCGTCGCTCTTTAACTTACCGGGAAGCCTTTTGGCGGCGATTTTTCCTTTTTGGCTTCCCTTCACTCCGGTGGAGATGCCTTCGAAGAAGAAGGCAGCTTCGAGTGCGGCTCGCGCTGTCAGGAGGCGCAACCCGGGTCGGAGGACCGCAGTGCCGCCTCCCCAGCAGCCGCCTTTGCAGGCCCCTGCCGGGACCGGCGGAATGGGGTCTATCGCCCCTTGGCCCGGAGCGGGCGAACAGATTGCGGGCGCGGTAGGGGCTCCGGCCCGCGGCCCGCGAGCGGTGGACACCGCTCCTGCATCTGCCCACCAGGTTGGGCCTGCTGCTCTAGGGTCGCAGCCTCCCCCGGGGCCCTCTAGCCTTGGGGGGTGGTGCGGCCCCCTGCCTTGGCAGGTTTCTCCACCGGCCCTGCCGGGCTTCGGTGTTGGCCAATGGCCATATTCGGGTCCTGGGGTACAGGGACCTGTACCCACGCCTGGACCGTGCGGGCCGGCCGGCCCTTGGCCCCAGGTCAACGTGGAAGCCTTACTGGCCCGCCTTGCGGCCCTTGAAGCGTCGTTGGCTCAGGCCAGTCAGGCGGGGGGCCCCCTTTGGGGTTCCTTTTGAGGCGCTGCCGGCAGGAGGACAACAGCCGACAGGGAGGGTTGAGCTGCTGCAGGCGCGTGGCGCGGTTTCGGCCACTGCCTCGCAGCTCCCCAGCCAGCAGCCAGGTGCAGGTCAGGCCCCGGGGATGAGCTCTACGTCGGTCGTGAGCTCCGACGCCCCCAGTGGGCCGGAACCCCCGGTGGGGGCGGCCCGCGGGGGTGCAGCATGTGAGTATACGGTGTAAGCGAGTACATCCACACACATTCCCAATATGGGGGGGGCTTTTCAATGGCCTTGCCCTCGCGCGGGTGGTGCGGCGGTGCACCCGCTGACGCCTCACCCGGCGATGACAGCTAACGCCCAGGGCCCCGTGGTGGGGGGTGTTCCCTACCCTGAGGGGAATGTTTTGGGTGGCCGGGTTGGTCCAAGCCCCTATTCCTTACCGCTGAGTGACCACTTGGCACAGGCCGCCAGAGAGTAAATTTGGCGGGGGGAGTGCGTGGATATCTTCGCGCTCCTAAACAGGGTGCCCACCAAGGAGAGAGGGAGGGGCAGAATGAGAAGGATAGTGGCAGGCACGTTGTCGCAAGCCACCAAGTATGTGGGCCAAATGGTTGCCGGCCTGCATCATATGCATGGCGGTGTACCTTAGGGCCCGGCCGGATCTGGCAATTCCGATGGTCCAGTATTTGGACAACGTCTACCGGGCGATGGTTTACTTTCCGGGCCCAGCTTGGTTGGCTTGTGACGAGGAATGCCGTAGGTGGATTTCCCCGCACCCTGAGATTAGGCGGGATGAGCCAGGCCAGAGGCTGCGGCTTTTGTACGTGACGCCCACGCGCCCTGCGCCCGGGGAGATATACCATTGTGGGCATGCGGTTCAGCAGGCGGCCCCAGCATAGGTCACCTGCCAGGGGGCGGGGCGGGGGGTTCCAGCCCGCCTGCTGTGCTGGACTTTCTTGTCCAATGGCTCCTCTAATGGGAAGACTTGCAAATACAGACAGGAGTGTCCCACCTGTGTTGGCCCCCATGCGGCCTCTGCCTGTCCCAGGCCTAGAAGGATGCGGGGCAGAGGGTGGGGCAGACAGGGGGCTGGCAAGACTGCCGCAGATGGATCTAGTTCACCGAAGGGCTCCCTCCCCATTTAGGGTGGACATGTTGGAGCGTTGGCTCACGTGGTACCCGAAGGGAGAGGATGCGGGTTCTCTCCTTCAGGGTTCTAGGCAGGGGTTCCGGATCCCTTTCATGGGTAATAGGTCCCCTCAGGATGCCCCCAACCTTTTATCCCTTAAGGGGAGGGAGGAGGTGGCTGCTGCTAGCTTTGACAATAGGGTCTATGCGGGCAGGGTCGTTGGCCCTGTCCCTGCACCCCCGTCCCGGGGAGCATATTATTTCAATGATGCCATGCCTTTTGGCTATTCCATTGGGGCTCGGTATTCGAGCGTTTCACCACTTTCCTAGATTGCGCTTTTGTCCGCAGGTCAGGGTCCCGGTCTGTAGCCCATTCCCTGGATGGTTTTATTCGGGGCTGAACGGGGCTGGGACACGTACACACGTCTCCTCAACACATTTCAGACGCTAATGGAGGAACTGGGTGTCCCTTTAGCGCCCGAAAAGACCGAGGGCCCATCTCCACAGCTAGTATTCCTGGGGTGGAGAGTAACACGGTAGCGCAGGATTCTAGGTTGCAGCGGGATAAGGTGTCTAGGCTAGTGGCCCTTGTCTCGGTCTTGCTGGCCGAGCGCATGGCATCACTGAGGGAACTTCTGGTGCTACATGGTCACCCCAGTTTCGCTGGCAGGGTCGTCGCACCGGGCAGGGCATTTGCTCTGCGCTGGTGCGATGCCATGGCGGGATTCTCCAGGCCCCACCACAGGCTCAGATTTACCCGGGGTATCGGGGCAGCCGTGCTTGTCTGGCCATAGATCCAGAGGTAGTTCAACGGGGTGTCATTTTGGGGTCTGATCTCCTGGCTCCCCCTTGCTTTCAGATGCAGTCCGATGCCTCAGGATTCCTGGGTTTACGGGATGTACTTCAATTGGAAGTGGGCCTATGGTGGGTGGCCACCATCCTGGGCAGGCAAGGGTCGCCTGCATGGTCTCACGTATCTGGAATGTTTCCCTATCCTGGGTGCTTTGATGCTATGGGGCAAGGAGTGGGCCAACTCGGTTGTGCAATTTTGGCATGGCAACGCGGCTGTTGTCCGCATCGTCACTGCACAGATTTCCAAATCGCCCGGGGTTATGGAGCTAGTGCATTGGTTTGTGTTATGCAACCTGTGCCTCAACGTTCCCTTCAGGGCCAGGCATGTCCCAAGGGTTGATAATGATATTGCTGCTGCTTTGTCCCGCCTGCAGATCTCCCGGTTCCGTGCCTCGGCCCCCGGATGCGGAGGAATTTCCCTCGCCACTCCCGGACGAGAGATGGAACGTTGGCAAGGAGAGGTGAACCGGGCGATTGGCCTGTCACTAGCGCCATGCATGAGTAAGGCGTATCATCACGCATTTAGTTCCTTCAGAGTATTATGTACCCGATTCCGACTGCCAGGAACCTGGCCGATCCCAGTAGCCCATGTTCTGCGGTTCATGGTTTACCTGTATGCCCAGGGCCTTGCACCACGCACCATAGCATCTCAGCTGTCGGGTTGGCTTTTATGGCCAAAGTGGGAGGTCGTGTGGACAGCACCAATGAATTCCGGGTGAGACATGTTTGGGAGGGGTGGGTGCGCGTGCCCGGGCGTTTCCCGGGCGACCGCCACCCCATTTACCCAGGGGTTTTTTACCCAGTTGGCCCGGGGCTGGCCTGGCCTCTGTTTTGATAGATGAGGCAGCCCACTTCATGCGGCTACAACGGTGGTCTTTTTGGAGCCCTCCGCATCGGCGAGCTTGAGATGCTGAGTAAGGCGGATGCAAGATTTTCCCAGGGTTTTTACCCAATTGGCCCGGGGCTGGCCTGGCCTCAGTTTTGATAAATGAGGCAGCCCACTTCATGCGGCTACAACGGTGGCCTTTTTGGAGCCCTCCGCATCGGCGAGCTTGAGATGCTGAGTAAGGCGGATGCAAGATTTCCCCAGGGTTTTACCCAATTGGCCCGGGGCTGGCCTGGCCTCTGTTTTGGAAATGAGGCAGCCCACTTCATGCGGCTACTACGGTGGCCTTTTTGGAGCGCTCCGCACCAGCGAGCTTGAGATGCTGTATAAGGCGGATGCAAGTTGTAGGGCACTGGAACTCGAGGATGTCTATGTTGCCAAAGACTGGGCCCAGTTGAGGATACGTTCCTCTAAGACATATCAGCATGGCGTAGGCAGTGGTGTAGACTGCTACGGTGTTCTTTGGCAGACATCTGTCCGGTTGGTGCCCTACAGGAGTTCCTGGCACTGCGTGGCATGCACCACGGCCCGTTTTTTCTGTCACCAAGATGGGTCTCCCCTTACTAAATTTCAGTTTTGGAAGGTGACAGGCAGTGCCCTCACCATGGTGGGGCCTACCAGGTGCCCGTTATGGCACATTCATTCCGTACTGGTGCAGCCTCTACAGCAGCTGCTTTTGGGTACTCTGGGGCTGACATACGCAGCATGGGGAGGTGGGGCTCGAAATGTTTTCAGTTTTATGTGCGCCCACTTCCGCCATGAGTACCAATCCAGTCACCTTACCGTCTTTTTCTCAATTTTTCTCAATTTTCTTACAGACCCTGGGTGTCGTGTTACACCGGTGACAGTATGGCTGGTGGGCCACAGCTATGTGCACAGGGCAGCGCGTTACGCTGCGGCGACAGAGTGGGGACCCCGACTGGGACTGGGTGAACACGCCAGTCTCACATGGCATGGTAAGCCTGGGATGTTATGGCGGGAGCTGCGGCCTTTCCTTTTTTCTGGCCTGAGTGCTGACCCGCCTGACATTCTCATCATCCACCTGGGGGGCATTGATTTGGGCCAGGTCACCGGCTTATCGCTCAAGCAGGCGATTTGCGAGGACCTCGCCTACTTGCATTATGTCTGGCCTGCTACAACCCTGGTTTGGTCGGACATTATCCCGCGCCTTTTTTATAGAGGGGGCGTTCACCTCCTGGCCCTTGACCGCGCTAGGCGCATGGTCAACAGGGCGGTGGTGCGGTTTCTTGCCGACAGGGCTTGGGGACGGGTCAGTCATCACCCCGCTATTAGCCTACAAAATTACGACTTGTACACAGGGGATGGGGTCCATCTGTCGCGAGGAGGTATGGACCTCCTGTTGGGTGATTGGCGAGCAGGCCTGTTGACCGAGCTGACGGTCTGGGGGGGGCGTCAGGCCTTCTTTGAAGCCCCTCCGTGTGGCGGGTAGCACTGGTAAGGTAAACAGTATGACCCACAGGTATCCGGCAGGTTCGCAATTGACTGGACAACACTAGACAGGAATAAATTAGTTAAACGTTGTCCGGTCAACGACGAACCAGGCGACGGGGTGATGGCGATAGCTAACCAGCATGCATCACCCCGTGATTTCACGGATACGCGTCAGAGGGTGGGGTCATGAGTTAGATATTGACTACGGTCAACAATTTGTTTGTTGTCAACAAACAAATTGATACAAATTGATACATTGTAACCAATTGCCGTTGGCAATTTTGGGGTGGTACCTTACCAGTGTTACTTCGGCCTGCTTGCCTTAAGAATTATGATTGGTCGTTTTACCAATACAAATTTATAATTCGGACTAGGGCATTGAATCAATAAATGTGGCCCGATGCTGTTATCCACTTTCAATGTTGTCTGTGTCCGTTATTGGGGGGTGCGCCTGCAATGCAAGCGCGGCGCCAAAATGGCCGCCGCGCTCTTTGCGGGGCCCCCCCCCACAGGACAGAGAATCCGGGTAGTTAGGGGCGTGGCCAGCTCCCTTATAAAAGGGGTGGCCACGAGGCAGCCGAGCTGCCATTTTACCTCAGCGACGGAGCGGAGAAGTCTTTTCCCCTCCACCCCCTCCCTAGTTAACAGTGTGATATTTTGGTCGCTTCGGGGCCGGGTGGGAATTTTTGGCTGGGACCCACATTGGCTTTCGGGTCCTGGCTTTTTTGCCCATCCCACACTGTGGCTATGGTTTGATATAGGGGTTTTTTCTTATGTTCCTACTGTTGACTTTGGTCACATTGGCGGGTAGCACTGGTAAGGTAAACAGTATGACCCACAGGTATCCGGCAGGTTCGCAATTGACTGGACAACACTAGACAGGAATAAATTAGTTAAACGTTGTCCGGTCAACGACGAACCAGGCGACGGGGTGATGGCGATAGCTAACCAGCATGCATCACCCCGTGATTTCACGGATACGCGTCAGAGGGTGGGGTCATGAGTTAGATATTGACTACGGTCAACAATTTGTTTGTTGTCAACAAACAAATTGATACAAATTGATACATTGTAACCAATTGCCGTTGGCAATTTTGGGGTGGTACCTTACCAGTGTTACTTCGGCCTGCTTGCCTTAAGAATTATGATTGGTCGTTTTACCAATACAAATTTATAATTCGGACTAGGGCATTGAATCAATAAATGTGGCCCGATGCTGTTATCCACTTTCAATGTTGTCTGTGTCCGTTATTGGGTGGTGCGCCTGCAATGGCAACAGGTCCGATCAGTCCCTGGAAAATAAATGGGGAAGAAGTAGAAGCAGTGACAGATTTTACTTTCCTGGGATCTAAGATCACTGCAGATGGCGACTGTAGCCATGAAATAAAAAGACGACTGATTATGGGGAGACAAACTATGAGAAACCTGGGGAATATAGTGAAAAGCAGAGACATCACCTTGAAAACAAAAATTCTCATAGTCAAAGCAATGGTATTCCCAGTGGTAATGTATGGGTGTGAGAGCGGGACCATTAGGAAGGCTGAGCGCAGAAGAATAGATGCCTTTGAGATGTGGTGTTGGAGGAGAGTCCTGAGAGTCCCTTGGACAGCAAAGAGAACAAATAGGTCAATACTGGAAGAAATCAATCCTGACTGTTCATTGGAGGGACAAATAGTGAAGATGAAGCTAAAGTACTTTGGACATCAAATGAGAAGGGAGGACTCACTTGAGAAGGCCTTGATGCTGGGAAAGGTGGAGGACAAGAGAAGAAGGGGGTGTCCAAAGATGAGATGGCTAGATGGTATTATGGACACAATGGGCACAGAGCTTGGCGGGCTGAGGAGAATGGTGGAGGACAGAGGTTTGTTGTTGTTCAGTCGCACAGTCGACTCCGACCCTTTGCGACCCCATGGACCATTTTCCTCCAGGCGCCTCTGTCCTCCACCATCCTCCTCAGCCCTCCCAGCTCGGTGCCCACTGTGTCCACAATAGCATCTAGCCATCTCATCTTTGGCCTCCCCCTTCTTCTCAGTGACTAATCCAATAGGGAACAGTGACCACAACTCAATTATGTTTAACTTGATCATAAACTCCAAGTCACTGATAAAATCTAACACAGAGACCTTAAATTTTCAAAAAGGAAATTTCCCAAAGATGAGGAAACTAGTAAAAAAGAAGCTGAAAGGGAAAATTGAGAGAGTCCAAACAGTCCAAGAGGCATGGAGGCTGTTTACAAAAACAATAGCAGAGGCCCAATTGGAATGCATACCCAAAAGGAAAAAGGGCACTTCCAGGTCCAAGAGGACTCCGATGTGGCTTACAGGAGCTGTTCGGGAAGTGATCAAGAGCAAGAAAAGCTCATTTAGAAGATGGAAGGCTTGTCCGAATGAGGACAGCAGACAGAAACAAAAATTCTGGCAGAACAAATGCAAGGCAACAATCAGGAAAGCAAAGCAAGACTTTGAGGAGCGTATAGCTAAAAATACTCAGAGAAATAACAAAGACTTCTTTAAGTACATTTAGTGTATGGGACCAAAGACAATGAACAGCCGAAGTGGTTGGCTTAACACAGGTTTATTGCATGATGATCCGGGGGGAACATGGGGGTAATGGTGGTGGTACATCTCATTATATACTGAGGACTATACATTTGAATCTTGCAGCACGGTAGCTCATTGGCTACTGTCGGCGTGGCCTCGCCCAGGCACGCCTTACTCTCGCAGTTGTATCTTCTTCCTGCTGAATGCGAGTATCTTCATTCTGCTGAATGCGAGTATCTTCATTCTGCTGAATGCGGAGGCATTTCCCGCGGCTGTCCGTGATTGAGCAATGTGAACCATGTGAGGCTGAACGCTCGCAGCTGCCCCAAGGGGTTGCTTGCTCGCGTTCCTTTCAGCTGAGATACATTGCAATTGTGATGGATACATTTTTATCTTGATAGCTTTACAGTACATTGATATGCATACATAACACCCCTCCCCCCTAGGATGGGACGAAGTCCCGCAACCATTGTGGCTTGCTGCACGTACGCTTGGGGCGTGCGGGCGCCTGACCTAGCACGGGGGAGCCTGTGATCCCTGATTCCGTGGAGGCTTGTCCAGCAACGGGGAATGGGGATTCGTTAGCGGCTCTGAGGGGTGTCTGTGCCTGCTTTGTGCTGGGGGACGGAAATGGAATGAACAGTTGGGAGGTGAACCCCTGCCTGTTGCCCTCGGACCCCGGGGACCCTCTTATCGTGAACCGCGGAACCGATGAGGATGCCCTCGTGGTTCTGCCGCCTTCTGTTATCCGCTCGGGTGACCTTGCGACTGTGGTGGGCGGACTCGCCGTCGCCTTCTGTCTTGGGGGTGTCGGTCTCCGGGACATTGGCGCTATGTTGCATTCTAACTCACAGGGGCTACTGGGACTGGAAGTACCAGGGGCTGAACTGAAACCCCTCTTCTCGCTAGGACGGGTGGGGGACCACTCCGCTAACTCCCCCTGGTACTGTAAATCAAAATCTAAACTTCTTGGGGAATCTGTGTTTTGGGGAAGCTTCCGAGGGATATGTGTGAGATCGGGGCTCTTCCTTTCTGCTGCAAATTCCCGCAAAACATCTCTGAGGATCGATTCCCTTTCCTCCCCCCTTGGTGGGGACCCCTGGCCCCCTTTTTCTCCCCCTTGGGCTAAGCGGGTGGGGGAGTACCCTAACGCTGATTCGTGGCTATTTTCGTCTTCGTCCTGCTCTCCGTGAATCCTGCGCCTGAGTTGATCCGCGTGCCGCCTCCACAGGAGGCCTGTGTTAGTTTCCACGCGGTACGAGACGGGGCCGGTTTGTTCTATTACAACGCCCGGCACCCAGGCTGGCCCTGCGCTGGTGTAGTTCCTGCAGTGCACGGGGGTGCCTACGCTGAAATTCTTGGTGGGCTCTATCCCTACGTTCCGCCCTTTGTCTTCTACCCTGGTGGGGTCTAGTCTGGTGATTACGGTGGCCAGCTTCCTACGCATTAACAGCTCCGCGGGGGAGTACCCTGACGCTAACGGGGTGACCCTGTACCTTAGCAGGAACTGGCACACTTGTAATTCTAGATCTCCGGGACCCATGCGCCGCAGCGCGTCTTTTGTGGTGCGCACGAGGCGCTCTACTTGGCCGTTGGTGGCCGGGTGGAAAGGGGCGGAGGTGACGTGCCGAATGGCGTTGAGATCCATGAACGTCCTGAACTCGGTGGACGTGAAACAACTAGCGTTGTCACTCACGAGGGTGTCGGGTAAACCGAACGTGGTAAAGACCCTCCGTAGATGCTTAATTGTTGTGGCCGAGGATGTGCTCGAAACTGGGATTACCTCCAACCACTTGGAGTACGCATCCACAACAAGGAGGAAGAGCGCTCCTCTGAACGGGCCAGCGAAATCTACGTGTACCCGGGACCAGGGCCCCCTTGCTGCGTCCCATTCTCTATGTGGCAAACGAGCCTCTTCTGGCCTTGAGCTCTGGCACGCTTCGCAAGTGCCGACCATGTGCTCGATGTCGGCGTCTAGCTGGGGCCACCAAAAGTAACTACGGGCCAGTGCCTTGGAACGTACGATCCCCGGGTGGCTGACATGCAGCAGTTTAAGCACCCTCGGCCGGAGAGACGTGGGGATCACTACCCGCTGTCCCCACAAAAGGCAACCCCTCTCTAGGGACAATTCTACTTTTTTCTTGAAAAATGTGTCGAATTCCGCTGCTGGGGACGATACCGGCCACCCTTTCTGCACCCAGGAGCTAACTGTCGCTAACGTTTTGTCCTTGCCGGTCGCTTTGGCGATGTCGGCCGGTACTACCGGGGGCGAGTCTAGGACCTCTATCATTAAGACCTGGTGGTCTCGCTCTTCCTCGCCCACGTGGTTGCAGTCCTGGGGAAGGGGAGACCTTGACAGGGCGTCCGCGTGACTGATCTCCTTCCCTGGCCGGTACACCAACGCGTGCTGATACGCGTTGAGAAAAATGGCCCACCTGAGCATTCTCGGGGACAGGATTTGTGGCGTGGGCTTATCTGTGGTGAAAATGCCTAGCAAGGGCTTATGGTCGGTCACTATGGTGAAGGGACGGCCATACACAAAATCATGAAATTTTTTGGTTCCCGCAATGATCGCTAACGCTTCCCTGTCTGTCTGGGCATAGTTTCTCTCTGCTTGAGACAGCGACCTGGAGTAGAACGCTATTGGGGCCTCCCTCCCGTTTTCTAGCACGTGGCATAACACCGCCCCCACTCCCACTGGGGATGCATCGCATATCAGGACCACCGGGCGTTTGGGGTTGAAGTGGGTTAGTACGGCATCGGACGCCAGGAGTCGTTTTAGGTCGTTAAATGCCCTCTCATGGTCGTCGCCCCACTTCCATGCCTCGTCCTTTTTTAACAATTTGTGTAGCGGTTCCGCCACGGCTGCCTTGCGCGGAAGGAAGGAGTGGTAGAAGTTGAGCAGTCCGAGGAACGACTGCAGCTCGGGCTTGGATTTGGGGCGAGGGGCCTTTTTGATGGCGTCCAGCTTGGATTGGGACGGCCGTATACCCTCAGGAGTTACTCGGAAACCCAGGAACTCTACCTCGGTCGCGAAGAAGACGCATTTGTCTTTCCGCAACCTCAACCCCGCCTTTTCGAATATTGTTAGGACCTTTCCCAACCTCTTTGCCAATTCCGCCCGGCTCCCCCCCCCCCCCCCGTTATCAATACGTCATCAAAGTAGGGTAACACCCCCTCTAATCCTTTTAGGAGGCGTTCCACGAGTGACTGGAAAATCCCGGGCGCCGAATTTACGCCGAACTGAAGGCGCGTCACCTGGAACGCCCCTTTGTGGGTGACTATGGTTTGTGCCGCAGCTGAGGCGGGGGCCACCGGGAGCTGCTGGTAGGCTTGGGCTAGGTCAAGCTTTGCGAAACACCTTCCCCCGTGTAGCCTGGCCAGCAAGTGGCTGACTACCGGCACCGGATATGCATTAGGGCGAATTGCCTTATTGATGGTGCACTTGTAATCAGCGCATATGCGGACCTCCCCGTTGGCCTTTAGTGCTGTTACAATCGGAGTTTCCCACTCCGCAGAATCCACGGGCACAAGAATCCCCTGACCCACCAATTTGTCCAGTTCCGCCTCTATTTTGTCCTTGAGTGCAAAAGGCACCCTGCGCGGTTTTAGCCTGATTGGTCGTATTTCAGGGTCCAAGTCAAAAGTCACTGGGGGGCCCTTGAATTTCCCAAGTCCCTTTTTGAAGACCTTGGGATGCGCGTCGCACACGTCCTGTATTGGATCAGTCCCGGTGGCGTGTACTCCCACGGCGTGCACCCCCCCGATGAACAAACCCAGGGGTTGAAACCATTGAGTCCCGAGGAGGCTGCAGTTACCTCCCTTGAGGACGACTAGGGGGAGCGTTGCGGCGTGTCTTTTAAAACGGACTTGGAATTTCCCAACCCCCAACACTGGGATGCGGTTCCCCTGCACGTCTTTCAGTGTGGCCCTCAATGCTTTGAGCTTAGGCCGCGCGTGGGGGGCAATTTTCAGGAACTCCCCCTGAGAAATGATAGAGTATGAAGAACCCGAGTCCACCTCCATCCTAACAGGGGCCCCTTGAATTACTACCTCAACGAAGTATCGGGGATGTCCGACGGACACGCTGAACACCGGGGCGTCATCCTCGCTGTCATCGGAGATGCGCCCCACGCCGTCCTGCTTCCTCGTGGTCCGGTTGCCGTCCGGGGGCCTCGTGGTGCGGTCCTGCCTCGTGGTGCGGTCCTGCCTCGCCGAGCGGTCTGGTGAACTCCTCCTGGTCTCGCGCCGTTTTCTGCAGACTTTGGCGATGTGCCCGCGCCGGCCGCAGTTATGGCACTCAGCCTTCCTGAAGGGGCATTTGGCGCGGGCGTGGGTGGCGCCGCAGCCGTCGCAACGCCGGCCTTCCTTCTGGACCCTCCGCACGTCCTCGTCGTCTCCGCTCTCCACGGACGAGTTTGAGGCTCACCGGGCTGCACGCACCGAGCTCTCAGCCTTGGCCGTCTTCGGCCGCCAGTCCTGGAGCTCCTGCACCCCGGCCATCGTGGCTTCCGCGGCCTGCGCCGCGTCTAGGACCTCTTGTAGTGTGGGGGGCGGCTCTTGTTTCATCAGCGTGCGCTGAGTCTCGGTGTCCCTCAGGCCGCACAGCAGGCAGTCCCGGAGGGTGACTTCTGGGTTCTCCCACTTACATGGGCCGGCGGCCAGTCGCAGGGCCGCTGCGAAATCGGCGACCGACTCCCCGGGCGCTTGGACTCGCCTCCAAAACGCGCTTCGAGCGGGGAACATTGCTATCGCGGGCCGGAGGTGGGCGCGTAGCACTGCCAGGAGCTCCTTAGCTTTGAGGTCGCTCACCCTCCTCGGCGCGATCAGGTCCACCAACGTCCGCTTGGTCTCGTGCCCGAGCAGCCTGACAAAAATGGCCCTCTTTTTGGCCTCGTCCGTGACTTCGAGCTCGACGAGCGCCCCATTGAAGTCTATCTCGAACAGCTCCAAATCTCCCGGCTTCTTGATCTCGTAGCCGGCGCATGTCTTGGTCCCGTGGGCTGCCATAATCCCACCTTTGTCGCCAGTTTAGTGTATGGGACCAAAGACAATGAACAGCCGAAGTGGTTGGCTTAACACAGGTTTATTGCATGATGATCCGGGGGGAACATGGGGGTAATGGTGGTGGTACATCTCATTATATACTGAGGACTATACATTTGAATCTTGCAGCACGGTAGCTCATTGGCTACTGTCGGCGTGGCCTCGCCCAGGCACGCCTTACTCTCGCAGTTGTATCTTCTTCCTGCTGAATGCGAGTATCTTCATTCTGCTGAATGCGGAGGCATTTCCCGCGGCTGTCCGTGATTGAGCAATGTGAACCATGTGAGGCTGAACGCTCGCAGCTGCCCCAAGGGGTTGCTTGCTCGCGTTCCTTTCAGCTGAGATACATTGTAATTGTGATGGATACATTTTTATCTTGATAGCTTTACAGTACATTGATATGCATACATAACAGTACATTAGAAGTAAAAACCCAACTAGGAAGGCCATTGGACCATTAGATGACAATGGAAGGCAAGGGGTTATTAAAGAGGAATCGGAGATTGCAGAGAGACTCAATGAATTCTTTGCTTCAGTATTCACTGAAGAAGACAGAGGCCACATGCCCAAAACAGAGCCTATCTTCGTAGGGAGGGAAAGCGAAGAATTAAGCCAGATAGAAATAACCAGGGAGGAGGTCCTTGCATGTCTTGTTAAACTAAACACTAACAAATCACCAGGACCAGATGGCATCCATCCACGAGTTCTCAGGGAACTTAAAGATGAAAATGCTGATCTCCTAGCCAAAATATATAATCTTTCCCTCAAATCAGGCTTTGTGCCTGATGACTGGAAGGTAGCGAATGTAACACCAATTTTCAAAAAAGGATCCAGGGGTGATCCAGGAAATTACTGACCTGTCAGTTTGACATGTGTCCCAGGTAAAGTGATGGAAACCATCCTAAAAGATAGAATTAATAGGCACATAGAAGAGAAGGCACTGCTAAAGGAGAGCCAACATGGCTTTTACAAGGGCAAATCATGCCTCACCAATCTGATGGAATTTTTTGAGAGTGTCAACAAGCATGTGGATAAGGGGGATCCAGTTGACATTGTTTATCTGGACTTTCAGAAGGCTTTTGACAAGGTCCCACACCAAAGGCTCTTGAATAAACTTACCAGTCATGGAATAAAGGGACAGGTCTTGTCCTGGATCAGCAACTGGCTAAGGGACAGGAAACAGAGGGTAGCACTAAATGGACACTTCTCCAAGTGGAGGGAAGTAAAGAGTGGGGTCCCCCAAGGTTCAGTACTGGGACCCCTGCTTTTCAACCTCTTCATAAATGATCTAGAGGTAGGAGTAAAAAGCAAGGTAGCCAAATTTGCTGACGTCACTAAATTATACAGGGTAGTGAAAAACTGTGAGAGATTGTGAGGAGCTCCAGAGGGATCTCTTGACACTGGGGGAGTGGGCAAAACAGTGGCAAATGAGCTTCAACATTAGTAAGTGCAGAGTGATGCATGTTGGGGCAAAAAAAACCAATTACATTTATAAACTGATGGGGTCTGAACTCTCTGCGACAAACCAGGAAAGGGACCTTGGTGTCCTGGTGGACAACTCAATGAAGATGTCAACCCAGTGTGCCTCAGCAGTGAAAAAAGCAAAATCAATGCTAGGGATCATTAGGAAGGGTATAGAAAATAAGTCAGCAAGTGTCATTTTGCCTCTTTATAAATCTATGGTGAGGCCCCATCAGGAATACTGTGTACAGTTCTGGTCGCCATACCTCCAGAAGGATATTATGGAGCTGGAGAAAGTGCAGAGGAGGGCAACCAGAATGATTAGGGGACTGGAACACCTTCCTTACCATCTGAGGCTGCAACGGTTGGGCCTTTTCACTCTTGAACGATGGCATCTAAGAGGTGACCTGATTGAAGTTTATAAAATCATGCAGATAAGGAAAAACTGTTTACCCTATTGCACAACACTAGAACTAGGGGACACTCGATGAAACTTTTGGGTACTAGTTCTCAAACAAATAAGAGAAAGTACTTTTTCACCCAGAGGATTACTGGTCTATGGAACTCCCTGCCAGAAGAAGTGGTGACAGCTGTCAGTCTTGACAGCTTTAAGAAAGGATTAGACAAGTTCATGGAGGACAAGGGTATCAATGGCTATAATTATGGATACTTAAGGACAACCTCGGGGTTGGAGAGATAGGCAGGATATCTCTCAATGCCATTTCCAGGGAATCCTAAGCAGGTGAAGGCATCTCCTTGGGAATACCCTGAAGGAAATGGTGAGCCACTGTGTGAGACAGAATGCTGGACTGGATGGGCTGTGGCCTGTTCCAGCAAGGCTGTTCTTATGTTCTTATATGTCAGTTGTTATATTAATTCAGTCTCTATGTCAGTTGCTATATTAAGTCAGCTACATTATTGTCTATCAGTTACTTATCCTTTACATGGACCTCTCGCCGCTTGGCTTTCTTCCTTTGCCTTCTTCCCTTCTGTCGTGTGATCTTCTTCTCCAGCACTCGGCTGGCAGCAGGAGGTGATGATGGGTGGATGCTTTCCTGCCATCCGCCTGGTCCTCTTCACCCCCGGCTGGGGTGATCTAGCGGTTGCCCCTGGCTTCAGCAGCCTCGCGGCGGCGGCGGCGGTGGTAGCCTCCTCCTCTTCACCCCCGGCTGGGGATGGTGGTGGTGTCCTGGGCTCCGAGAGTCCTCGTGGCGCCGGCAATGGCTGGCCTCGCCGCGAGGCTGATCCTCCTCCTCTTCACCCCCGGCTGTGGATGGTGGTGGTGTCTGGGCTCCGAGGATCCTCGCGGCACCGGTGATGGCTGGCCTCGGCGTGAGGCTGATTCTCCTCCTCTTCACCCCCGGCTGGTGGTGGTGGTGGTGTCTGGGCTCCGAGGATCCTCACGGCGCCAGCGATGGCTGGCCTCGCCGCAAGGCTGATCCTCCTCCTCTTCACCCCCAGCTGGTGGTGGTGGTGGTGTCTGGGCTCCGAGGATCCTCGTGGCACCAGCGATGGCTGGCCTCGCCGCGAGGCTGATCCTCCTCCTCTTCACCCCTGGCTGTGGCTCCAGGCAGAGGTGCCTGGAGGAAAATGGTCCATGGGGTCATAAACGTTCGGAATCAACTGTGTGACTGAACAACAACAAATGACAACATGTTGGCAAAATCAAAGGTGAAAGGTAGGGGAAGAGGGTGATCCAAAAGATAAAAGGCATTTTAAAGACTAAGAGATTTCAGTGTGAGCTTTCATGAATCAAAATCTACTTCTTCAGACTAGGTTGACTGTGCTGAATCCACTGAATTTCAAAAACAATCACTTTTTTAAATGTATATTTAATCTAAAAGAGTAGTAGACATTCTGAGCAGTGGTGTAACGGAGCTAGAGTTTGCATCTCTTTCTTTATTCGTGTCAGAGGCACCACCAGCATATAATAACATACAAAGCTAACATTAACACATCTAAAAACAAAATAGAATTTAAAAAGGCTAGATGACATCTGCCCAATATCGGGCCACTTCAACAGCATTTCCTCTTGCCAACATAAGGTCCTCCTCAATGCACGTTGAGGGGCATCATGTGTATTGTATCATATGAGAGATAGTTTGTACTTCTCCACGTTCATCTCTGAACCACTGTGATTTTTGTTAAGTTATATGTAGCAGTAGCACAGCAAAACAGGGCAGATTTTAGGCATTCACAGTCTGAAGGCAAGTTCTCCCAAGCTTTCTCCCTGTTTAGCCTAGCCAATAAATACAATGGCAGTTCAATTCCCGAGTACTGCAGGACGGAATGAGCTCTCGTCTTTGTCCCAGCTCCTGCCAACCTAGCAGTTTGATAGCAAGATGCTACAAGTAGATAATTAGGGACCACTTTGGTGGGAAGGTAAACAGCATTCCGTGTGCTCTGGTGTCTAGTCATGCCTGCCACATGACCACGGAGACGTCTGCAGAAGAAGACAGCGCTGGCGCTTTGAAACAGAGATGAGCACAGAGATAAGTCGGATACGACTGGCTTTCGATAAAGGGAAACCTAAATGCTTAGAGAAAGAACAAAATATTGTTCACTCATAATTAAGTCAGAGAAATATACATTTGCTCAGGATTCTTGCTGAGATTGTTTTTA
Source organism: Bradypodion ventrale (assembly GCA_035047345.1). Lineage (NCBI taxonomy): Eukaryota > Metazoa > Chordata > Lepidosauria > Squamata > Chamaeleonidae > Bradypodion > Bradypodion ventrale. The sequence continues at coordinate 11,400,636 of JAWDJE010000010.1, forward strand.
GAAAGAAGTAAAGTTAAACTTAAGTCTTTAGGTCTTTTAGGCCTTCCATATGGCCTGCAAAATGGAGGAGCTCAAATAGACCTCTTTCCTCTTCAAAAGACAAAAAAAACAAGAAAGAGAAAGCTATAACATGCAAAGTCTTAATACAGTCAAATAGGTCAGATAACCCCTAGAGGTGGGAAGACAGGAAACTTTCCAATTGGTTACTTATGGACAAACAATATAAAACAATTTGATTTAGTTTAGGCTTGTATTTCTGTTTCTATGGTTATTGAGCTAACACTCACTGCATGCACTACAACACTAAATATCCAAAATTGTCCACTACATCTCTGATTATATGAATATATTATTTTTAATACACATGCTTATAAAATTAGCAAATGGGAAGCCTCAGAATAAACATTCCTCCTTTTCTTTCTAGTAGGGAGGAATGTCTCTTCCAAAATAACCCCTGCTCTGAGCTACATGTATCATCTTAGAAAATGCAGCGATGCTTCTTTCTTCAGAAATATTGTTTTCTCAGTTCATGGATCTCATGACACATCTAGAGTTAGGTTTGAACAGAGAGTGGCCATGTTTGTTTATGATACCATATAATTTAGGCTATCACTTAGAAATGTTACATATATTATTACAATTCTATGTTCCTTGTGAGACTTTGGGAGTTGCAATTCAAAAAAAGATTTTTTCTGGTCTCTGATTTCAGGTGTTTAAAATTGAAAAAAGGTAGCAAGGAACTCCCAAATTGTCATTTCAAACAGGCATTATAACACTGAATGTTTTATTTTGTTGTTGTTTAGTTGCACAGTCAATTCTGACCTTTTGCGACCCACCAGGCACCTCTGTCCTCCACCATCCTCCTCAACACACCCAGCTCTGTGCCCATTGTGTCTACAATACCATCTAGCCATCTCATCTTCTGCTGCCCCCTTCTTCTTTTGCCCTCCACCTTTCCCAGCATCAAGGCTTTCTCAAGTGAATCCTCTCTTCTCATTTGATGTCCAAAATACTTTAGCTTCATCTTTACTATTTGACCTTCTAAGAAGCAGTCATGGTTGATTTCTTCAAAGATCGACCTATTTGTTCTCCTCACTGTCCAGGGTACTCTCAAAACTCTCCTCCAACACCACATTTCAAAGGCATCTATTCTTGCGCTCAGCTTTCCGTATGGTCCAGCTCTCACAAAAGTAGATATTTAAGACGTATATTCACACACACACACACACACACACACACACACACACACACACACACACACACACACACTCACTCACTCACTCACTCACTCACTCCAGTTTCACATATACATTGATGGGGTCTTAGCTGCATTCAATTGAGTTCTTTGATTCTGGTAGAACACTTGATGAAAATACCAAACCAATGTGTAGCTACAATTTAAAAATGTATATTATAGAGTGGAGCGCTTTAGGAAGGAATCTAAAACAAATGCCCATTTATTAAAACCGTTATACAAATTACTGGTGTGGACACAATTGGAATGCTGTGCATATGTCTGCAACCACATCGAGAGGTTCGAAACTAGATTTAAATGATTTTCCCCCTATTACTTGTCACATAATTTATGTGAGGGTGGAGGAACATTGTTGTTTCTGATTACAGTGTTGAAAATGTAACTTATTGTATGAATACTATTATTTCATTACTGTTTTGAAGGGGGAAACTATGTAAATTATAACAGTATGTCATTACTTTCAAAACGTCCGGTTTAAATGCCTCTAAAAATATCCTTTGATCTTTTTCTATATTTATTATTATGAATTTGTTTTAGTATACAGTAATCAGTTGCATTTTAATTGTCTGCTATGTATCCTGTTTTACTATGTTTGGATACTATGCACATCTACTAAAAATAATTGAATAACATTAGCAGCGAAATGGTGTTATAACTACAACAGTGTTGGGTTTTTATTGTCTACAGTTTCTATTTGATTAACTCTTGCCCTGGCTGGGTTGTGAACCAGGTAGATCACATGCTGTCTGAGGTCTTCTGTGAACATAAATAACATTTTTGTTTTATCTAAATTGTTCCTTTACAAAAAAGAATTGTATTCCTGGAAGCCTCCTGTGACCTGACAGACACTCCTGTGGGGCCATGTGTATTGTATACCAGAATGAATCTAAAATTGTAATTTATTTGTATGTGCATTGAGAATGCAAAATGGAAAACATATTAAAAGAGCACTAAGAAATTCCCAGTCCTGCTGCTCTACTGCTTCTGTCTTGCTTCTACAGGCATGGCGTGGCTGTTTCTTAAAGATATTTTTCATGACAGCTTGCAATGTGCCAACTACCATGAAGCACAGGTCATGGCCTTTGAATATTGCAAAAGCATTCCAGCTTTCCTGGGATTTCAGCTGCGTCTGTTCTTGAGAATGCAGTATAACTTGATTTTCTCTCCCCTTGGCAATATTGTGAATCCTCTTATTTACATTTTAATCTGATTTCCGACAGTATAAATACCTCTTAAGTATTGATGCCAACATGACATATATTCCCATTGCTCTGGTTGTGTACAAAATGCAAATTGTGCAGCCTTGTTACTGTAGGAACAGAAAGCCAGATGCTCAAAGGCATAAGAGAATTGTTCATAATGTTCCTCCCCCAGGCTAGCCAATAGAATAAGTTCAGTTAATTTTAATCACTTGAGGGACAATAAATTTTCTGTGATAAAAGTCTGGGTTTGTTGCGCATGGCAGTCCTATCAAAATTCCTCTAAAATCTTTTCAAAATGCCTACAAAACCCTTTAAAGGTAACTACTTTTCAGTAAAGCCACTTCATTTTCATTCATTGTGTTTTTGACACACCTTGAAGGGTTTGAGTGCGTGACTAGAGCTGAAAACTAAATTATCAGGAGGTTGGATTCTATTACAAGTTTGGACTTCTAGCAGGGTGTCAGGGTCTAGGGCCGTGATGGCGAACCTTGGTAATCCAGATGTTCCTGGACTTCAATTCCCAGAAGCCCAAGCCCCCGTGAATCCACACGAATGGGTTTACTGCAATTCATCCGGCCTGCGCCGCCCTCGTCGCTTCCGGACGAGGGTGGCATGGGCCGGATGAATTGCAGTAAACCCATTCGTGTGGATTCATGGGGGCTTGGGCTTCTGGGAATTGAAGTCCAGGAACATCTGGAGTGCCAAGGTTCACCATCACGGATCTAGGGTGTGGGCAGCTGGTAGGCAACATGAACACCAGGAGGCAGGAAAACCAGGTAATAGGCCAAACTGTAAACAAATCTCAGTCCAGAGTTGGGGTGCACAGAAAGTGCCTCCTCAAAGATTGTGGTACTGTATTCTTGAACCACAATCGGGTGTACCCCAGTAACGGCAACCTCGGGTTACTAGCTAATCTTTCTCACACTAGGTCAGGCGAAGGAAACTGCAGAATGAACTCACCAAAAGGTGCCTTCATTTTGGCAGTTTCACATCTGGCCTAGACAGGGAAGAAGTCCAGAGTCTAAGTCCGAAGGAAAACAGTGATGCAGTAATAGTCCAGGCAATAAAAACATAGTCTAAACCAGGGGTTCCCAACCTCTTCAAGCCTGGGGCTGTGTCACGATCTCTCAGTCAGCTTCGAAGGTTGGATGGCCATTTTGCCCTGCCTGCACAATGAGGGTGGCCATTTTGTCCCAACAGCTTCAAAGAGGTGGCCATTTTGTTTCCCCCTTATTTGTATATACTGATTTTACTATGTTTTTCAGACACTTATAATTTATGATTTCAGTTATTTGCCATTTTGCTGTAATTTGTAATTAGAAATTTTAGATATTTGTCAATCATGATATCAATCATGGTAACTTTTCTGTCATTAATAAGGGTAGAATAGGCTTTGTATTTAATAACTATTTGGTTTGGACTCCTTTTTTTCAGAATTTGAACAAGTTGTCTTTTGGACTACATCCACCCCCACGCCACCCCACCCCCCAAAAAAAACACCAGCCAGTGAAAACATGGGTTAAACTTTTCAAAATTTCCCTCACTGCACTTATCAGTTCCAACACATTGTATTGCTGTTACGTGTTCTGAGATGTGGCCAGGCTGGTTTCCCACATCATTTAGGCATGATGTTAACATTACAAAGGAGCCATGTGAAGGCTACTCAGCCTGTGATTTCAGATCAGACTGGTTGGATGAGCTGTTTCTTAAAGGCAGTAAAAACATAAGTAGGTAATTACAGAGATGCCTGTATGGTTAATTGCTTTGTGATTTTCAAAGCTGTATTGCATGTGCTGGATAGCTTATCCTTCCGACCAACATGTGAGCTCCAAAAAATGCTAGCTACGTGGTCCTCTCGACTAATGTGCCTGCTGTAATAACAAGGAATATGGACTGTCTGTTTGTGTGCTGATCCACCTGGGCAAGCATGGTCGCCGCATAGTGGTGCTACACAGAGAGTCTTGTTCGAGGATAGTCCAGATATCAAAGTCCAAAAGGCAAGCCGAGGTCTGTCTACCGGTAGTCCGAGTCAGTAGTCTAATCCAAAGGGTGTCCAGAGGTGGTATCAGGATTGGCAGATAGGTCAGGGTCATGGCAAGGCAGTCTGGAATCAAGCAGGGTGTCAGTCTTCACATGAGGGTTGTACCGACGCAGGCAGTTACGACAGCCACGGATACTTTTATGGCAGCATTATGCACATGCGTGGATGCATTTTACTTCTGCTTCTGGTGGGAGGAACCACATGACCGGCCCACTCAACCATGTGACCGGCCCACTCAACCACGTGACTGGCCCATGGCCCAAAAAGTTTGGGCACCCCTGTTTTAAGAAGATGACAGCTTGCCTTTGGGAAATGAAAAAAAAATCACTTCATTTTGCAGTCTTTTTAAGTCTCTCTAGAGCACCTTCTAAATGCAATGAAGCTTTAGATTTATATTTTTGGCAAAGTCGGGAACTGATGGTATTATGGGCAAGAGAAGAGTGAGGGAGACTACCTACAGAAGAGACGTAATTCATGGCATCAGGGATTTGAAACAATTTTGAGAAGTGGGTTCATGATTCATGACCATTCATTTCAGCTGATCAATCGTGAATGACCAATTATCTTAACAATGATGTTTGATTGCAGATGATGAGCATCCCGAAAGCTTGTGACCACTTCCAGGTGTTTGGCATGCTGAATGTGACTGACACATCTTTCTGGGTTTTGCAGCCAGAGCTTGGACATTATTAGTTACAAATAGCTAGCTATAGTACTTGCAATTAACTCGTTTAAATAGCAAAGGCATAACGCCATGACATAACAGTTCTAACAGCAAATTAGAAATGTTAGTTTTTTAGCTGCTACTGCCAGATTCCACAGCAAGGCTTGTGCTGGCCGTGAGATCCTTGGAAGTAGAATCCAAAAAAGTAATGCACTCAAGTTCTGATTGTGACTTAGGAATGCTGTGTTTGTAATAAATCAACTGTCGCTTTTTATTACATGGAGAGTAGGAGGGGTGGGGCCTGTATCGCCTGTCAGTTAGGGAAACTGCCTGTTTTCCATTTTGATTTGCTATCTCCATTTTGTGTAGCTGAGAAATTCCCACAACATGAAGGTAGTTTTGGTGTCTTACATGGAAGACAATAGAAGGAGCTGCAGTAGGGCTAAACACAACTTTATTGCATGATGGTCAGGGTGAACATGAGGTAATGGCAGACAAAATAGCTCTATTTATAGTACACTGTACATTTGAATATCCCGGGTGGTAGCTCATTGGCTACTGTCCGTGTGACGTCATAGATCGTCACGCCCATCTTCTCCAGGTGTGGTGTGGCGGGAAGGTTTCCCGCTCTTCAGGTATTCGGGGAATCTGTACCATGTGAGCTGGATGCTCGCTACTGCCACCTGTGGCCACTTAGCTCGCATCCTTATACAGCTTGCTACAATGTGTCTCTGATTAGATACAATTGGATACATTGACTGGTTACACTCTGTTAAAGGGAACCTTGCAACATTCATTCAATACATAACACCCCTCCCCCCTAGGTGAGGACGAAGTCCTACAGCCATTGAGACTTCCCGCATGTTCGCTTTGGGCGAGTGGCGGCCGCACTTGGGGCCGGAGTCCCTGCATGCTTCTGACTACTCTGTCCTCGTCCTGCAATGGGAGAGTGTAACTCGTTAGCGATTGGCTGTGAGTTCTGAGCCGGGGATTGGGGAGGTCTAGGTGTGGGAGTAAACTCCAGGGATGTGAAACCGGGGGCTCCAGGGACTAAAGAAAAACTCCACTCTTCGCTTGGATGGGTGGGGGACCACTCCAAAAAATCCCCCCGGTTTCCTAACTCAAAGTCTAACAACTCTTCGAAATCTCCCTCTTCCAAGCTGTTCCTGTTACCTGGGGGGGTCAAAAGGATGTGGATTTGTGACATTTCCCTCCCCCCTATGGTCTGCGTCTCCCCCTTGGGATAAGTGGGTGGGGGAGAACCCTAATGCTGAATGCTCTGCTTGGTCACTCAAGTCCTGCCTTCCTACTATCCTACCCCTGAGCTGGTCGGCATGCCTCCTCCAGAGGAGTCCTGTGCTTGACTCGACATTGTAGGAGACTGGTCCCGTTTGCCCGACCACTACTCCAGGCACCCAGTTAGGTCCGCCGGCCGGGTAGTTTTTTCCTGGCCCCCTCGTCTCGCAGGCCCAGCAGGAGCCTGTCTCTCAGCACCTCGCTCAGGAACGCTCCCCACCAGTAAGGCATGGCAGCCACCCTCAGGGCTGCCATGAAGTCGGCCACAGACTCACCGGCCCACTGGCACCGCTGCTGAAAGGCCAGCCTTGCCGGGAACACCGACACTTACAGGCAAAAGTGCTTCCTCAGCTCGGCGAGGATCTCGTCTAGGGGTACCTCCCTTAGCGGCCTCGGCGTCAGGAGGTTCATTGCCAGTTCTAGCATCTCCAGGCCGCACTGGGCCAGCAGGAATGCCCGGTGCTGGGCTTCCCCCTTGATGCCCTCGAGGTCCATTGCATAAAGGAACTGCTGTTTGTAGAGTTCCCATTTCTCTGGCTTCGTGGTGTCGGAGGGCGCGATGTTCACTTTTCGGGACGCCATCCCACCTTCATCACCAATTTGGTGTCTTGCACGGAAGACAATAGAAGGAGCCGCAGTAGGGCTAAACACAACTTTATTGCATGATGGTCAGGGTGAACATGAGGTACATAAGAACATAAACATAAGAACAGCCTTGCTGGAACAGGCCACAGCCCATCCAGTCCAGCATTCTGTCTCACACAGTGGCTCACCATTTCCTTCAGGGTATTCTCAAGGAGATGCCTTCACCTGCTTAGGATTCCATGGAAATGGCATTGAGAGATATCCTGCCTATCTCTCCAACCCCGAGGTTGTCCTTAAGTATCCATAATTATAGCCATTGATACCCTTGTCCTCCATGAACTTGTCTAATCCTTTCTTAAAGCTGTCAAGACTGACAGCTGTCGCCACTTCTTTTGGCAGGGAGTTCCATAGACCAGTAATCCTCTGGGTGAAAAAGTACTTTCTCTTATTTGTTTGAGAACCAGTACCCAAAAGTTTCATCGAGTGCCCCCTAGTTCTAGTGTTCTGCGATAGGGAAAACAGTTTTTCCTTATCTACTTTGTCCACACCGTGCATGATTTTATAAACTTCAATCAGGTCACCTCTTAGACGCCGTCATTCAAGAGTGAAAAGGCCCAACCGTTGCAGCCTCAGATGGTAAGGAAGGTGTTCCAGTCCCCTAATCATTATGGTTGCCCTCCTCTGTACTTTCTCCAACTCCATAATATCCTTCTGGAGGTATGGCGACCAGAACTGTACACAGTATTCCAGATGGGGCCTCACCATAGATTTATAAAGAGGCAAAATGACACTTGCTGACTTATTTTCTATACCCTTCCTAATCATCCCTAACATTGAGTTTGCTTTTTTCACTGCTGAGGCACACTGGGTTGACATCTTCATTGAGCTGTCCACCAGGACACCAAGGTCCCATTCCTGGTTTGTCGCAGAGAGTTCAGACCCCATCAGTTTATAAATGTAATTGGGTTTTTTTGCCCCAACATGCATCACTCTGCACTTACTAATGTTGAAGCTCATTTGCCACTGTTTTGCCCACTCCCCCAGTGTCAAGAGATCCCTCTGGAGCTCCTCACAATCTCTCACAGTTTTCACTACCCTGTATAATTTAGTGTCGTCAGCAAATTTGGCTACCTTGCTTTTTACTCCTACCTCTAGATCATTTATGAAGAGGTTGAAAAGCAGGGGTCCCAGTACTGAACCTTGGGGGACCCCACTCTTTACTTCCCTCCACTTGGAGAAGTGTCCATTTAGTGCTACCCTCTGTTTCCTGTCCCTTAGCCAGTTGCTGATCCAGGACAAGACCTGTCCCTTTATTCCATGACTGGTAAGTTTATTCAAGAGCCTTTGGTGTGGGACCTTGTCAAAAGCCTTCTGAAAGTCCAGATAAACAATGTCAACTGGATCCCCCTTATCCACATGCTTGTTGACACTCTCAAAAATTTCCAACAGATTAGTGAGGCATGATTTGCCCTTGTAAAAGCCATGTTGGCTCTCCTTTAGCAGCGCCTTCTCTTCTATGTGCCTATTAATTCTATCTTTTAGGATGGTTTCCATCACTTTACCTGGGACACATGTCAAACTGACAGGTTGGTAATTTCCTGGATCACCCCTGGATCCTTTTTTGAAAATTGGTGTTACATTCGCTACCTTCCAGTCATCAGGCACAAAGCCTGATTTGAGGGAAATATTATATATTTTGGCTAGGAGATCAGCAATTTCATCTTTAAGTACCCTGAGAACTCGTGGATGGATGCCATCTGGTCCTGGTGATTTGTTAGTATTTAGCTTAACAAGACATGCAAGGACCTCTTCCCTGGTTATTTCTATCTTGCTTAATTCTTCGCTTTCCCTCCCTACGAAGATAGGCTCTGTTTTGGGCATGTGGTCTCTGTCTTCTTCAGTGAATACTGAAGCAAAGAATTCATTGAGTCTCTCTGCAATCTCTGTTTCCTCTTTAATAACCCCTTGCCTTCCATTGTCATCTAATGGTCCAATGGCCTTCCTAGTTGGGTTCTTACTTCTAATGTACTTAAAGAAGTCTTTGTTATTTCTCTGAGTATTTTTAGCTATACGCTCCTCAAAGTCTTGCTTTGCTTTCCTGATTGTTGCCTTGCATTTGTTCTGCCATCTTCTAAATGAGCTTTTCTTGCTCTTGATCACTTCCCGAACAGCTCCTGTAAGCCACATCGGAGTCCTCTTGGACCTGGCAATGCCCTATTTCCTTTTGGGTATGCATTCCAATTGGGCCTCTGTTATTGTTTTTGTAAACAACCTCCATGCCTCTTGGAGTGTTTGGACTCTCTCAATTTTCCCTTTCAGTTTCTTTTTTACTAGTTTCCTCATCTTTGGGAAATTTCCTTTTTGAAAATTTAAGGTCTGGGTTGTTCGTGGCACGCCCGATGGAGAGTTCAGAGCTTAGAAAGGAGATAGGTTATGGGAAGTATTAAAATATTATCATGGAATGTGAAGGGTACAGGTTCTGTTCTTAAGAGACGGAGGCTGGAATTGGCGTTGAAGAAAGATAGACCCGATATATTGTTTTTACAGGAAACACATCAAAAGTCAAAAGACACGAATAAACTTTTTTTGGGATGGATGCAACACTATGAGATGGCGTTTGGAACTTCAAAAGCGAGAGGGATGGCAATCATGATTTCTAAAAAATTAGGATTTGAGATTACAAAAAGTATTGTTGATCAAGAGGGTAGATATTTGATTGTAAGAGGAAAAATAGAGGATGAGGAAATCATGTTGGTAAATATTTATGCTCCAAACGATCACCAAGCGGAGTTTCTAGAAAAAGTTCGGAAAATAGTGGAATTAGAGAATGTGGCAAAAACTATTGTGGCGGGAGATTTTAATTTGATAAGGTCAGGGTTAGATTGTACGAGCATAGCAAGAAGTGGAACTGGTTTGAAAGGGAAGGTTTTGGATAAATGGATGGATGCTATGGGTTTGAAGGATTCTTGGAGAGAGTTTAAGGGCTCTGAAAGGGCATACTCCTTTTTTTCACATGACCATGGGACCTACTCGAGAATAGATTATGTTTTTTTTACGGAAAATTTGATCAAAGATATAGAAGGAATGGAAATAGGGATCATTAAGGAATCAGATCATGCCAAAGTATATTTGGAATTGAAATTACAAAAAGATATCCGAAGAGGAAGAAGTTGGAGGTACGATCCTAATTTATTTAAAGACCAAAAATGTAAAGAGCAGATTATGGAAAGGTGGAAAGAAAGTTGGCAGTGGAACGATAATAATGAGGTTAACTTCAATGTTGTATGGGATACCATGAAGTCGGTTTTCAGGGGGGAAAGCATAAAGTTGGCGAGTTTTAAATATAAAAGACATAAAGTAGAACAGATAGAAAAAGAAAGAGAAATAAAGCAGTTACAGGAGGATCATGCGAAAAGTAAAGATAAAAAAATCCTTACGAAAATGCAAAGACTTAAAGCAGAATTAATGGGTAAAGATATTGATAAAGCAACAGAAGTTCAAAACTATTAGCAAGAGCAGCCAAGGCTAAAAGGGAAAAAAGAGAAATTGGGGTATTGTTTAATAAACAAGGTTTAAGGTGTAATAAGAACAGAGATAAATGCAAAATTGTGAGGGAATTTTATCAAGCATTATATGCAAAAAAGGAGGTAGATTTGGAGAGGCTCAAAAAGATATTGGAGAGACAGTTAGGGAACGGAATAAAACAAGAACATAGAGAGAAAATGGAGGAAAGGATCAATGATAAAGAGGTTAATGAGGTAATTAGTGGGTTGAAGATGGGAAAAGCTCCGGGGGATGATGGATTATCGACAGAGTTTTATAAAGAATTCAAAGAAGTGGTGGTTCCAAAATTAGTGAAGCTATATAATTATATTTTAGATGGAGGATCAATCCCGACTTCATGGTATAATAGTACAATCGTTCTACTGCCAAAGCCTGGTAAGAACCTGGAAAGAGTGGAATCGTACAGACCAATTTCTCTTATAAATCAGGATGCCAAAATCTTCACAGCAATATTGGCCAATCGTCTAAACGGTTTTATGGTGGAATACATAAATGTTGATCAAGTTGGGTTTTTAAAAGGTCGGCACATGGCGGATTTGACTAGAAGGGTATTAGATTTAATTGATAATGTTAATCAAATGAAGGAAAAGGTGGGCTTATTATCATTAGATATTTTTAAGGTATTTGATTCATTACAGTGGTCTTCAATCAAGGAAATAGTTAAAAAATACGGGTTTGGGGACAGATTTAAAAGGGTAATAGATTTATTATATCAAAAAGGGAATGCTAGGATTAGAGTAAACGAGGAGGTTACTGATGTGGTAAAGCTAGAGGCTGGTACTAGGCAGGGATGTCCATTATCTCCTATCCTGTTTATTATGGCAATGGAGATATTAGCTAAAAATATAAGGGATGATTTAAATATAGAAGGGATAATGGGTAATAAAGTGAGCATGTATGCGGATGATACACTGCTTATGGTGAAACATCCGGAGTTGGTAATGGACAGGATTAAAGATCACCTACAGGTATTTGAAGCTATAACCGGATTAATGATAAATTGGGATAAATCAGAATTGATGCTGTGTAATTTGGGGGTAGGCGAGATGGGTAGGATAGTGGAGACACTTAATATACAAATTAAAGATAAGCTGAAATATCTGGGGATAATTATTTCAAATAAATTAGAAGAACTTAAACGATTGAACTATGACAGCTTGAAAGTCGAATTTAAGAGTAAAATACAAGAGTTTCAGAAGTTGAAGCTGTCATGGTTCGGAAGGATTGCAATTTGTAAAATGATATTGCTACCAAAGATTAATTTTTTATTTGATGCACTAGCGATCCATTTGAAGGAGAAGGAAATTAATGAGTTTCAAAAGATGTTTAATTGTTTCTGTAATGGAGGTAAAAAAATCTAGACTTTCAAAGAAGCTTTGGTACTTGTCTCAGAAAGAAGGGGGTTTGGGCATGCCAAATTTGTTAGCATACTATCGAGCATTCCAAATCAAGAATGTTGTGAAGATTTTGCCAAGAGAAAAGGCAATTTGGGAGGAACTGGAGATGAAAGAGTATAGAAATATTGGTAACATGATTTTCTTGGGAATAAAGGATAAGCTGAAAAGGTCAAATAATACTATGATGAGGGCTCATGGAGGTGTGGAAAAAGGTAAAGAAAGATATGGTCCCAAATCTCTCTCCAATTTTGGAATTGACTGATATGGTGTGTTTTCCAATAAAATTAGACAAGGAAAAAAAGGAAATATTGGATAAAAATGAGATGCTCTTACTGAAGGATTGGTTAAAAGCTTGCGATGATGATACCAAGAGAAAAAAATATTTGAGAAGTTAAATTTGGATTGGTTTCAGAAATTAAAGGTGGATAACTGGAATAAAAAATATAGAAGAGAAGTAGGGATAGATAGAACAAAGACGGAATTTGAAGAATTGGTAATAAAGATCAGAAAAGGGGAAAGGAGCATTAAGGGTCTTGTAAGCAAACTTTATACTATATTGAATAAGGGTATAGATCCACAGGAAGATTTGAAACGGAAGTGGGAACAAAATTTGAATATAAAAATTGGGGAGGTTGAATGGAGAAATAAATGGAAAAAGAGGATTATGAGAACAATGTCTGTAAGAATTAAAGAACACAATTTTAAAATGTTGTGGCAATGGTACTTGACACCACTAAGACTTTAACAGATGGATAATAAAAGAGACAAGTTATGTTGGAGATGCAAAGAAACGGATGGAACATATGAACACATGTGGTGGAGTTGTAAAAAAATAAGGGATTTTTGGGGAAGAATAGAAGGGGAGTTTGGTGAAATAATGGGTAAAAGCGTTAAGTTGGTGTCAGGTACCATTCTTCTAACAAATGTGGAAGGTTTGGGTCTGAATAAGGAGGAAAAAGAATTACTGGAAATTGTATTAACTACAGGTAGACAATGCATAGCTAGAAATTGGAAAAATGATGTAGATATACAGATTGGAGAGTGGTATAAAGAAATGTGGAGTTTCGCATTGAACGACAAATTGACATGGGAGATCAAAGTAAAACGAGATAAATTAAAAGAGAATAGGTTTTGGAATATTTGGAAACCGTTTGTGGATCATTCTCTTATGGTAAATGATAGCTCAGGACCTGTACCATCTCAAAGAGGTTTTTGGAGTTGAAGTAGAAACTAAACTCTCCGGGCATTGTATATATTCACAGGGTGATTTGTAACTATTAAAAAATAATAATAGTGGTAGCACAGAAAGCTTTTATTGTTTTGATTGTGTAATAATTTACAATGTGGTATCTAATATTGGTGGTTATATGGTAAATAATTAGTTTAAGTACTATTATGTGCTAGCTCCTATGAATTTGAGCCAACATTGTATTGATGTTGTTTTTGATTTATTATTATATTATATTGTATTGTTATTGTTTTTCTTTTCTTGTATGTCTGTCAAAAATTTAATAAAAATTTAATAAAAAAAGAAAAAGAAAATTTAATGTCTCTGTGTTAGATTTTATCAGTGACTTGCAGTCTATCATCAAGTTAAACATAATTGAGTTGTGGTCACTGTTCCCTATTGGATCAGTCACATTAACGTCTTGCACCAGATCCTGAGTATTACTCAGGATCAAGTCAAGGATTCTTGTACCTCTAGTTGGCGGACAAAACAGCTCTATTTATAGTACACTGTACATTTGAATATCCTGGGTGGTAGCTCATTGGCTACTGTCCGTGTGATGTCATAAATCGTCACACCCATCTTCTCCAGGTGTGGTGTGGCGGGAAGGTTTCCTGCTCTTCAGGTATTCGGGGAATCTGTACCATGTGAGCCGGATGCTCGCTACTGCCACCTGTGGCCACTTAGCTCGCATCCTTATACAGCTTGCTACAATGTGTCTCTGATTAGATACAATTGGATACATTGACTGGTTACATTCTGTTAAAGGGAACCTTGCAACATTCATTCAATACATAACAGTAGTTGAAGGATGTGTTAAGCTAATGTTTCAGGGAAACAGCTGCGCCTAATCAAATGTAGCTCACAAGTTTGTTTAGCTTATCACATGAGCCCCTGGATAAGGAATATTCATATGCCTGTAACTAATTATCTGCTGCCCAATTGCACATTATTAGGAGAAGCGGTAAAAATGCATGAAGATGGGTTTTGCTCCACCTACTGGGTGTTTTGGACCTCGGGCACTGACCTGTGTGACAAGCTGTTGTCATCCCATTCCACCTATTGGGTGGTTGTGCAATTAACCTTATAAACCAATAAAGGTTGTGAATAAACCTTATGCTTGGAAGTCAATGGCTCAAGTGGCTAAAATGCTGACTGGAATGCGGGAGGTCAGCCGTTCGATTCCCGAGTACTGCAGGATGGAATGAGTTCCCGTCTTTGTCCCAGCTTCTGCCAACCTAGCAGTTCAAAAGCAAGAAATTGCAAGTAGATAAATAGGAACCTCTTTGATTGGAAGGTAAACAGCGTTCAGTGCGCTCCAGTGTCTAGTCATGCCTGCCACATGACTACGGAAACGTCTGCAGAAGCAGACAGGGCTGGCTCTTCGGCTTTGAAACAGAGATGAGCACTGAATCCTAGAGTCTGATACGACTGGCGTTCAAGCAAGGAAACCTTGGAAGTCACTTCCTTGGGATTTGTTTGAACCTTGCTGCTCATGACTGGTGAAAGATGCGATCTTGTCCTTTACATCAGGCAGCAAAGTATCTTTGGATGGCCTTGGCTTATGAATCCCCAGGATCTGATCAAACATCCTTCTATGTCAGGAGTGCCAGGAAAATGCTGCAGAGCTGCTCTATGATCACTCTTGTTCCCTCCCATTTTCCATCAATCTCTTTCCCACAATAATCAACCAAATACCTGGGAAGATTACAAGGCGTTCCCAACATTAGATGGCTACACAAGTCCCATTTAATCGGTCCCTCGTGTTCCCTACCATAGAGGCAGTGACTAAGCTACACCTTGGCGTGATAGCGTAAAGAGAAGACCCAGGCTTAGCCCGATGCTGGCTAACCTGTGCGGTAATGGGAAGTATAGATCCGGTCCGGCCCCACCCTTGTTTACCTGTGGGGCTTATATAGTGTCTCCCCGGCGGTGACTCCTTGCTACAATGTAGTAACCCACCAGACAAGCATAACCAACCAATCATAACAGGATATATAAGTATTAACCAATCAGGAACAGGATCCAAAGTTGTAACCAATCACAGATCTCTAATTAGTATAATGAGCGCGCCCAGAGA
This sequence comes from Bradypodion ventrale, assembly GCA_035047345.1. Taxonomy (NCBI): domain Eukaryota; kingdom Metazoa; phylum Chordata; class Lepidosauria; order Squamata; family Chamaeleonidae; genus Bradypodion; species Bradypodion ventrale. The sequence continues at coordinate 11,415,948 of JAWDJE010000010.1, forward strand.
GAGAAATTTTGCGCCAACTTTAGCTCCTAATTTGGCTGGCGGGAAACCGCCATTTTATGTTTGCAAGGCGCTGCCTGCGCAACTTGCAATTCTGCCTTAATGCACAACACCTGGACAGCGAGGAGAACTAATAGGTCATTCTTAGAAGAAACTAGCATATTTTGCCCGGCGGTGCCAGGCTTTTTAAAATTTTGTTGGATAGTAAAGGTTTTTTTTTTCTTGAACCAATGGGGCTGTGTTTTTTTAAATGGTGGCGTAATTTTTTTTGATTGTTTGGCTTTGAGGCGCTGCGTCCGCCTGCGGCGGACTTGCACTCCCAGTGGGTTTTTTTTTGTGTGTGTGTGCTGACTTCCTCTGTGCCGTGCTGTTTAAATTTGTTTTTTAAGGTTTTGCCGGGCAAAATCTGCTACTTTTAAAGAAGAATGTGTTTCTTTGTGAATTTTTGCAAATATTTTTACTTCGGATAATTATTTTTAAAAATTTGTAAATATATGTTTTTTTAAATTGAATGTATTTTACAGTGTTTTTAACCTTTACCTTTACCTTTATAATATTTTTATCTGTGAATTATTTTTGATTTTTTTGGATATTTTTGAATGTTTTTGGAATTGATTACCCTATTTTTGGGGATTTATATGAATATTTGGGAATATTTTGGATGTTTTTTTCTCCTTTGGCCACTGGGTGGTGGTGTTGAGTAATTTTTGGTTTTGCTTGTTCCGGTAAGTCTCTTCTTCTCCTCATTTCAGTTCCGGTTTTCATTGGGGAAAGACGTGTATTGGTAAGTTCTTTCCATTTTTTAAGGGGGGGTTGTTTTGGGTTGGGGGCGTTCTGTTTGGGTTTTGGGTTTGAGGTGGGGGTTTCTGTGTGTGTGTGTTTTTGGTATGTTTTTTGGTTTTTTTTAATGTTTTTGATTTGTTTTTTGGGTATTTTCGTGGGCCAGTCTTGATGGCTGGCCCGCGGAAATACCATCGCCGTTTCATGCGGCGTTTGGGGGGGTGTTTTGCCATGGCCCGGGCTGGGTTGCGGTTCGACTGTGTTTTGGGTGGGTGTTTGGCTTGCCGCTTCATGCGGCTTTTGGGGGAGGGTATTGTTGTGGCCCTGGCTGGGTTGGGGTTTGTTTGTTTGGGGGTGGGGGTTTGTTTGCCTGCCTTTTTTTGATTTGTTTTTGGTTGCTGCTGCCACGGCGTTTTTGGCGGCGGTTGGGTGGGGGGTGTTTGTATTTTTTTACAGCGAGTTTGTCTCGCTGGGCTCGCCGTGTCTTCGGCAGGGCAGCGTGGGGGAGAGGGTGTCCCTCTCTTCCCCGTTGCTCCGTGCAAGATGGCCGGTGGGTTTGCATTTTATTTTGATTTTGGGGTTTGTTTATTTGTGTTTTCTGGGCGCTTCGTCCGCCTGTGGGGGACTTGCGCTCACGGTATGGGTTTGTGTTTATTTTTCACGCACCGGCTTCTTCGGCGGACTTGCGCTCACGGTTTGGGTTTGTTTTTATTTTTCGCGCGCCGGCTTCTTCAGCGTTCTGCACGCACATGGCGCGCAGGACACTGGGGAATGTAGTTTTGGCTGTGCGGGTTTGCTTGCTGAGGCGGTTTTTCTCTTGCGGCTTTTTTTTTTGATTGGCCGTGGCGCGTTTCCGAACGTTCCTTTTGCCGCGCCGCTCAGCCTGATTGGCTCTGGCGCGGCGCGGCGAAAGGAACTTTGGGAATTGAAGTTCCCTTTTTTTGTTTGCGACTGGGGGGCTCCTGCCCCCGGGTCAAAAATTTCAACCCGACAGTTACCTGCGAACCCCGTTCGGGCGAGTGAACGGAGGCTCGGACGGGGCTAGTGGGGCCTGGTGCAACATGCTTTGTCACATTCCAACGGTTAACGCACCATTTTATAGGTATAGATCAACCCTGCCTGCTCCTTAGAAGGTCAAATAGTAAAGATGAAGCTAAAGTACTTTGGACATCAAATGAGAAGAGAGGATTCACTTGAGAAGGCTTTGATGCTGGGAAAGGTGGAGAGCAAAAGAAGAAGGGGGCGACCAAAGATGAGATGGCTGGATGGTATTGTAGACACAATGGGCACGGAGCTGGATAGGCTGAGGTGAATGGTGAAGGACAGGGGTGCCTGGAGGTCAATGGTCCATAGGGTCACAAAGGGTCGGAATCGACTGTGCGACTGAACAACAATGCCTCTGTATCACCTCCCAACACCCCTCCTATGAAACAACCACCTTGCTTTGTTAAATATAGGGCCAGCCTTCCACCTAGTTTAAAAGTGTTTCATTATTCTATACCAGGGTTCCTCAAACTTGACTCTCCAATTACTAGAAGCCCAAGTCAGCACACCTGGGAATTGAAGTCTAAGAATATCTGGAGAGCCAAGTTTGAGGAACCCTACTCTATACTGACTTCCTCGGATATATAGTAATTGAGGGTGTGTGTGTTGGGGGGTGGTGGTGTTCTGCTTTCTTTTTGATAGAAGCATTTATGCAAATATGGTCCCTATTAGTTTTGTACCACCCTGCCATCTGGTGATCATCAAACAACTGACATGTAAATCATTATAGCCTTTTCCTGGTTTAGGCAACTGCAACTTGACAGAGCACATGCCCTGGGGGGAAGACAACATCGCAAGCAATGCTGTTATGATGCCAGCTGGTATGCTCAGAGATGCACAGGAGAAAACACATTTCAAGACACTGCCTTCAGATTCCAGCTGAAGAAGATGATAGAAATAAAGAATTCATAATACCATGGGCAGGATCTTCTTTGAAGAAAACTGCACATAGACTGCTCTGTTATTTGCACACTTATTTTAACACTGGTCATGCAAAAGAGGTCTAGTACTGCCTTGGCCAAGCATACAGAACCTTTGTTTGCAATAGGTTGATCTGTAGTTTGTGCAACTGTGAGCCATGGATTTCTAGGGCAAGTAGAAAATACTGTAGGAATGGAGATCCTATGTTTAAGCAGGATTTTTGTGTATGAGAACCAAGACACAGGAAACAGCCACGGGCTGGTTTAACACAGGTTTATTGCATGGTGGTCAGAGGGAACATGAGGTAATGGCGGATGCATAGCTCAATATATACAGTAGTAAAACATTCGAATGTGGCTCCACGATAGCCTATTGGCTATTGTCTGCGTGACGTCATTGTTAGTCACGCCCTTCTTGTCCAGGTGTAGGTAGTGGCGGGAAACTCCGCGCTGTAGCCTTTGATGAGTATGGACCGAGAGAGCTTGGACGCTCGCCGCTGCCCACTGGTGGTCATTAGCTCGCGTCCTCATACAGGGTTTATAGTGATACAGCTGAAGGCTATATTGTTACTGGTAGGAAATGATACATTGTTATCACATGAAGATGGTTACCCTATTAGAACACAACACTCCTCCCCCCTAGGATGAGACGAAGTCTCTCAGCCAAGATGGCTTATTTCGAACACGCTGGGGTCTCGGTGTGGGCTGCCCTGCCCCGGGTTTGCTACCTTCTCTTTGTCCCCTGGCTTCCTGTCCTGTAATTGGAGAGGGAGACTTGTTAGTGCCTTGCCGCGGTTCTGCGGCTTTGTCGGGAGGTGCGTGCTTTATTTGGGAATAACCGGGGGCACTGGGGGCTAACGAAAAACCCCTCTTCTCGCTTGGATGGGTGGGGGAACACTCCCAAAAAACCCCCCGGCTCGCAAAATCAAAATCAAATTCGGGGGCAGCGGTCGCAAACTCCTCCCCCTCTCCCCCGGGCTCCGATAGGGAGTCGGGACCGCTGCTTCTCTTTGATAGGACTGGTGTATCAAAAGGATATGAGTCGGGATCGCTGCCTCCCCCCCCTTGTTTGGGACTGTTGCCCTTCGTTGTCTCCCCCTTGGGATAAACGGGTGGGGGAGGACCCTAACGCTGAGGCAATCTCCGTGCCGTCCGTGGCTTGCTCCCTGGGAACCCGGCTCCGGAGCTGATCCGCATGCCGCCTCCACAGTAGGCCGGTGCTCGTTTCCACCCGATATGACACTGGCCCCGTCTGTTCTACAACTCTCCCTGGTACCCAGGCCAGCCCGGTGCTGGCGTAGTTCCTGCAATGCACAGGATCGCCGGCGGCGAAACCTTTCAGCACCGCTACCCCTACGTTCTTCCCTTTGTCCTCGACCCTCGTCGGGTCTAACCTGGACAGAATCGTGGTCAGTTTTCTCCGCATCAGCAGCTCTGCCGGCGAGTATCCGGATGCTAAGGGGGTCACCCTATACGCTAATAAAAACTGACATACTTGGTGATTCAGGTCCCCCGAGCCCATGCGCCGCAGCGCATCCTTTGTTGTCCGCACCAGCCGCTCCACTTGGCCATTCGTGGCCGGGTGAAACGGCGCAGATGTTACGTGCCGAATGGCGTTTGCCTCCGTGAATGCCCTGAACTCAGCGGACGTGAAACAACTAGCGTTATCGCTGACCAGAGTGTCGGGTAAACCGAACGTGGAAAAGACTCTCCTTAGTTGGCCAATTGTGGTGGCGGAGGACGTGCTCTTTACCGGAATCACCTCCAGCCACTTAGAGTATGCATCCACTACCAGGAGAAAAACGGTTCCTCGGAACGGGCCAGCGAAATCTACGTGCGCTCTGGACCACGGCCCCCTTGCTGCGTCCCATTCCCTATGCGGGAGGCGAGCCGCCTCCGGTCGGGAGCCCTGGCACGCCTCACAAGTGCCGACCATGTGCTCTATGTCTGCGTCCAGCTGGGGCCACCAGAAGTAACTCCGGGCTAGCGCCTTGGAACGGACGATCCCCGGGTGGCTGACGTGCAGCAGTTTGAGCACCCTCGGTCGTAGGGCTGTAGGGACCACCACCCGTTGGCCCCACAAAAGGCACCCCCTCTCTAGGGACAACTCTATTTTTTTCCGAAAAAATGGGTCGAATTCCGTACCTGGGGAGGACGCCGGCCACCCCTTCTGAACCCATGAGCTTACTTTCTCCAGCGTTCTATCCTTGCCTGTCACCCTGGCAATGTCGGCTGGTACTATTGGGGGTGAATCTAAGACCTCTATTAACAATACCTGGTGGTCTCTCTCTACCCCTGCCTTTTGGTCGCCCGACAGGGGCAAAGGAGACCTCGAGAGTGCGTCTGCATGGCTGATCTCCTTCCCTGGCCGGTATTCCAATTCATGTTGGTATGCGTTGAGAAAGATAGCCCACCGCAGCATCCTCGGGGACAGGATCTGTGGCGTGGGCTTATTTGCAGTGAAAATTCCTAACAGTGGCTTGTGATCGGTCACGATCTTGAACGGGCGACCATACAGAAAATCGTGAAATTTTTTGGTTCCCGCTACTATCGCTAATGCCTCCCTGTCGGTCTGTGCGTAATTCCGCTCTGCTTGGGACAGGGACCTTGAATAAAACGCTATCGGGGCCTCCCTTCCGTCGTCCAACACGTGGCACAGCACCGCCCCCACCCCCACCGGGGATGCGTCACAGACTAAGACCACTGGCCGTTTGGGATCGAAATGAGTCAGGATTGCCTCGGATGTTAGGAGTTGCTTTAACTCTTTAAACGCCCTCTCTTGCTCGTCCCCCCACAGCCAAGTTTCCTCCTTTTTAAGCAACCGATGGAGCGGTTCGGCCACCGACGCCTTCCGTGGGAGGAAGGTATGGTAAAAATTGAGGAGCCCCAGAAATGACTGTAGTTCGGTTTTGGATGTGGGGCGAGGAGCCTTCTTGATGGCGGCTACTTTGGATTTGGACGGCATAATTCCCTCGGGTGTGACCCGGAACCCTAAAAATTCAACCTCTGTTTCGAAAAAAACGCATTTGTCTTTTCTCAGCCGCAGCCCCGCTTTCTCGAACACAGTCAGTACTTTATCCAATCTCTTTGCCAGTTCGGCCTCACTCCCCCCTGTTATCAATACGTCATCAAAGTAACACAACACTCCCTCCAGCCCCTTCAGGAGGCGTTCCACAATCGACTGAAAAAGGCCGGGTGCCGAGTTCACGCCGAACTGTAAACGCGACACCTGGAACGCCCCTTTATGTGTAACTATTGTTTGTGCCGCTGCCGTGGCGGGAGTTACAGGGAGTTGCTGGTAGGCTTGTGCTAAATCGAGCTTAGCGAAACACTTTCCCCCATTCAGCCTGGCCAGAAGGTGGCTGACCACCGGCACCGGGTATGCATTAGGGCGGATCGCCTTGTTAATTGTACACTTATAATCAGCGCAAATGCGCACCTCCCCGTTAGCCTTTAGTGCTGTTACAATTGGGGTTTCCCACTCCGCGGAATCCACAGGAACAAGAATCCCCTGGTCCACCAGCTTGTCCAGTTCCGCCTCTATTTTGTCCTTTAGTGCGAACGGCACCCTGCGTGGTTTGAGTCTTATCGGGCGGACCTCCGGGTCTAGGTCGAAGGCTACAGGGGGTCCCTTGAACTTTCCCAGACCCTTTTTAAAAATGGCGGGGTGCGCGTCGCAGACCGCTTGTATTGGGTCCGCACCCACGGCATGCACCCCCCCTATGAACAAACCCAAAGGCTGAAACCACTGTGTCCCGAGGAGGCTACAACTTCCCCCTTTGAGAACAACTAGGGGAAGTTCCGCAGAATGTCTCTTAAAACGGACCCGAAATTTCCCGACCCCCAACACTGGAATGCTGTTCCCCTGTACGTCTCGTAGCGTGGACCTCAACGTTTTAAGTTTGGGCCACACTTGGGGGTCGATTTTCAAGAACTCTCTCTGGGGAATTATAGAATAGGAGGACCCCGAGTCAATTTCCATCCTAATAGGGGCCCCTTGTACTAGTACCTCAACGAAGTAATGGGGTTGTCCCGCGGACACGCTGAACACGGGAGCGTCGTCCTCGCTGTCGTCCGAGATGCGGCCCACGCCGTCCTGCTTCCTCGTGGTCCGGACGCCATCTTTGGACCTCGCTGGACGGTCCGGTCTGGCCGAACGGTCTTGTGAATGCCTCCGGCCCTCTTTCCGCTTCCTGCACGCCTTGGCGATGTGCCCCCGACGGCCGCAGTTGTAGCACTCGGTTTTTCTGAATGGGCACTTCGCGCGCTCATGGGCCGCTCCGCAACCATCGCAGCGGCGTCCTCCTTTTCGGACCTTCTGGACCTCCTCGCCGTCGCTGCCTTCCGTAGACGACTTCGAGGTTCGTCGGGTTGCGTGCACCGACTGTCCGGACTTTCCGTGCACCGAACTCTCCGCTTTGCCGGCCCTAGGACGCCACTCACGCCATTGGTGCATTTCGTCTACCCCAGCATTCGTGGATTCCGCGGATTCCGCGGCCTCCACAACCTCTGCCAGCGTGGGTGGTGGCTCCTTGTTCATCAGGCTGCGCTGCACTTCCTTGTCCTTCAGGCCACACAGAACTCCATCCCTGAGGGCCATCTCTAGGTTGTCCCATCTGCAGGGGGCGGCTGCTATTCTCATGGCTGTTACGAAGGTCTCAACCGACTCGTCCGGCGCTTGGACTCGCCTCCAAAACGCGCTCCGAGCGGGAAACATCGCCCTCGAGGGTCGGAACCGCTCACGCAGCAGTTTCATGATGTCCTCGGCCTTGAAGTCACTCATCTTCTTCGGTGCAATGATGCTCACCAGCGTTCGCTTGGTTTCCATCCCAAGCATTCGGGTGAGGATGGCCCTCTTCCTTTCCTCGTCGTCTTTGACTTTGAGTTCCACCAGTGCCGCCTGGAAGTCCATCTCAAAAAGCTCCCAGTCTTGCGGTTTGGTAATGTTGAACCCGCTCTGTGCCCTGGCTCCTTGGGAATCCATTATCCCACCTTCGTCGCCAATTTTGTGTATGAGAACCAAGACACAGGAAACAGCCACGGGCTGGTTTAACACAGGTTTATTGCATGGTGGTCAGAGGGAACATGAGGTAATGGCGGATGCATAGCTCAATATATACAGTAGTAAAACATTCGAATGTGGCTCCACGATAGCCTATTGGCTATTGTCTGCGTGACGTCATTGTTAGTCACGCCCTTCTTGTCCAGGTGTAGGTAGTGGCGGGAAACTCCGCGCTGTAGCCTTTGATGAGTATGGACCGAGAGAGCTTGGACGCTCGCCGCTGCCCACTGGTGGTCATTAGCTCGCGTCCTCATACAGGGTTTATAGTGATACAGCTGAAGGCTATATTGTTACTGGTAGGAAATGATACATTGTTATCACATGAAGATGGTTACCCTATTAGAACACAACAAGGATGCTGATGGATATATCTAAAAAGATGCTTTGAATTGGGTTCCTCTCAGAACGTGGAAACATTTATCTCTGTATTATCGTTTTCAAGCAAGTGGAGTGGTGTTCCCCAACCTGAGGTTTTGTTTATTTATTTATTTCAGTTTCTATACCGCCCACTTGGCCAAGGCCAACTCAGGGTGGTTTATAGCATAATAAAAAACATAATTAAAAACATAGTTAAAACTGCTTAAAAACTACCCACCCATCACTTTAAAAGGGTGCAGGGACCGAGGGTACTGGAATTCGCTATACCAGCCCCCCCACCCCCCCACCCCCCACACACACACACACAGAAGGCCCTCCTCCTTGTGCTGGAGAGGCGAGCCCCTCTAGCGGATGGTACAATGAGAGAGCCCCTCCGGTCCGCTCTGGTTGGACGGACAGACAGTCTTAGTGCGATGTGGTCTCTTAGGTAACCTGGCCCACTACCATATAGGGCTTTAAAGGTCAAAAACAGCACCTTGAATTGCACCCAGAGGCAAACTGGTAACCAGTGCAGCTCCCGGAGCAGAGGCGAGGCACGGGCATAACGCCGGCACCCCATCACTACCCGAGCCGCCGCGTTCTGGACCAGCTGCAGCCTTCAAATGGTCAACAAGGGCAGCCCCATGTAGAGCGCATTACAATAATCAAGTCTGGAGGTGACCAGAGCATGTGTGACCATGAGCAAGGAATTCTTATCCAGGAGTGGGCGCAACTGGTTCTCCAGAGGTTTTGAATTACAACTGCCATCATCCCCAGCTAGCACAGACAAAGGGAACAGTGAGAGTTGTAACATATCTGGAGGGCAAAAAGTTGGGAAATGTATAGGGGCTCTGGATTTCAAAAAAAAGGGAATTCATTGTCTTGCTACCTTTTGAGATTAGCATTTGGACTTCAATCTTCAACATGCAAAATAAGTTACAGTCTGTTTCACTAGACAGTTTTTATACTGGAGCAAGGACTGCTCAACTTTTAGATGTTTATGACTGTACTTCCAATTACACCTCATTAATAAAACCACAGGCTGGGCATTCTGGCAAATTGAGTTCAAAACAACTGTAGGGCCAAAGTTCGTCACTTCTGGTTACACATTACAATTAAACAACATGACTGCAAAGGTTCTGTTGTTCAACTAGTTTGTTGTCAACATCATAGCATTGTCTTGCATATCTGAAGGAAATATTCAGTTCAATGGAACATACTTCCCACTAATTATAGGACTGTAATCTAAAATCTACTGGCTGGATGGCTCAGTGGTTTAGGTCTCTGGCTGTGGAACTAGGCATTGGGAGTTCGATCCTCCACTGTGCCTTCTGGCAGTCTCTCAAGTTGCCTCTAGAAGAAGAGAATGGTAAGCCACTTCTGAGTATTATGTACCCAGGAAATTGACTTGACAACACACAATTAATTAAATTAATTAATCTAAGATACAATCTTCAAAATTTCTGAGCATGCATGTAACTGCATGAGGAAATTGTGTCACCGGCACTACAAGTGGCAGAGGCTGTGAGGCACAGGATGAGACAGCTTTGGCCCTATAGATTTTTGAGTTTGCTTTCCCAGAAGTAAATACAGTATGGACAATGCTGGAGGATTATGAGAATTGAAGTCTACCCACCTGAAAATCAACAGTCATTTTGTACAACCCATGGATTTTTATGGATTGTTACAAAATCCAGAGCTTTATATCTCCTCCTATCACACATCTAGGGGTAAGAAGCAGAAGCATGCATACTTTCATTAGAGTACACCATGCTATTTTAATGCTAACAAGCCTTTTCATACATGTGTATAGACAGCCAAGCAGACAAAAATTGCTGCCTATCTTGAACCTTCATCACAAGGGTTTGTACATTCTTTATCTGATGAGAGGTAGCAAGCAAAACCATACCAAAATAAAAGAAGCGTAAGAAAGCAAAGTGGCTGTCTGATGAGGCACTTAAAATAGCAGAGGAAAGAAGGAATGCAAAAGGAAAAGGGAAAAGGGAAAAATTCAATCAACTGAACACAGATTTTCAAAGAAAAGCAAAAAGAAATAAGGAAACATTCTTAAATGTACAGTGCAAAGAAATAGAGGAAAATGACATAAGGGGAAAGATCAGATCTTTTCAAAAAAAAATTGGGGAAATCAAGGGAATGTTTAAAGCCAAAATGGCTAGATGGTATTGTTGATGCAATGGGCACAGAGTTGGGTGGGTTGAGGAGGAGGAGGGTGGAGGACAGAGAACTGAACAACAAAATAACTTTCAGGCTATCCAATTTCACCCCAGGCGCAGTCCTTTCTGGGCAATCACTTTATGTACTCAGTCACCAGTCACTGAGTGTTGAGTAACCAACTCCTCCTTGTCTGATTAATAACTGGATTGATGTCTGTCTGACAAGCCTGGTCTGAAGTGATAGCTTTCAGACCCCAACAACATCTCCACATTTAAGCTTGGATTCTCAGTTCCAAATCCATATAGGAAAGATGGAGTGCCTGGAACCAAACAAGATGGCCCACCTTGTCTGGGTCCAGCTTGCCTTATGAAACACCCAAGCCTTCCTCTGTTAAGCAATCGATCCTTTTGTGAGTTAACCAAGCCTAGTCTGCTGCACAGCATTATTCCTGCTCATGGGATATGCCTGCTAAAACCTTAAAATTGGCTCCCAATTTCCTGGTTTTGTGAACCAACGTGAATGGCCCTAACTGGTATATTTAACTGGCAAGTTGGTTTATTATCTCGCTTTTTTCCAGGGTGCTTTTCTTGAGGAAATGTTTCATTACAGTGTTGGCAATTTTAGTAAAGGTCTCCATTGCTTAAAAGCCAGTTGTGTCAGACTCTAGGGGGCAGTGCTCATCTCATGTACAAACAAAGTGCCAACACTGTCTGCATCTGCAGATGTTTCCGTGATCATGTGGCAGGCATGACTGAACGCCAAAGTGCACGGAACACTGTTACCTTTCCACCGAAGTGGTACCTATTTATCTTCTTGCTTTCAAACTGCTAGGTTGGCAGTAGCTGAACAGAGACAGGAGCACACTCCATCATGCAGCTCTTGGGTCTCAAACTGCTGAAATTCCAGTTTGTCAAGTTCAGTGTCTTAACCACTAAGCCACCGCAGTCCTCTAGTAACCCATAAGTGAATGAGTCAGACTGCCCCATAAGGAGCAATTTGGGCATGTTTTTAATTTATTTTGGTTTCTTGTCCTTTGTATGGATGGATCAGCATTTGAGTGAACAAATGTTGCATCATTGTCTTGTATTAATTTCATTCTCGCATCTGTGTTTTTACCACAAAATGAACATATATTATAGAGAGACAATGCATGAGAATAATTTCTAGGCTGGTCTTAATCCTCTTTACACTTGAGAATTCTCACTTATGAATGTCTGAGCTGTAATTTAGAAGTAAACAATGTAGTGAAGTAATAGTAGGCAAAAGGGGGGGATTTTTAAAAACCATCTACCTGATCCTTCTTACTTGCAGCCACAAATTAGATTTCAAATGTGTTTGCAGAAGAAACCAGCAGGTTCAGGAAGGTTTAAGCACTTGATTTCTCACTTTTAGTGCTAACTAATTTACTCTGAGGGACTGCAGTGGTTAAGACCTGAACTTGACAACTGGAAGGCCAGCAGTTTGAGACTTGAGTGCTGCAAGGTAGAGTGAGCTCCCATTGGGAAGTAGATAAATGGGAAGGTAACAGCATTCCATGCACTCCGGTGTCTAGTCATGCCTGCCACATGATCACAAAAATGTCTGCAAAAGCAGACCGCACTGGATCTTTGGCTGTAAATGAGCACCGCACCCTAGAGTTGGATATGACAGGCTTTCAAACAAGGATGACCTTTACCTTTACCTAATATACTCTGAGGAATATCAGTAGAAATAAAGTGACAGGTGTAGGACAGGTGATACCTCTAATCTGCCCAACACAGCAAATTATCCATGTACAGTAGGATGTTTCTTTAAAAAGAATTAGAAAGTAATGGAGGCATCATGTACTCCTCCCTGTAGTTGATTTATCTCCATGGGTGTTCTCTGTGCAAAGTCAGATCTCCTGACTTTCACACCCAGGCAGTGAACGTAAGCCAAATCAAGTTAAATCAGCTCCACGCAGGTAGGAAGCTGTACATCTACAACATCTACACTGGCTGCTTGGCACGGGTGTGTAGATTTTTGTATGTATATGGCAGAAAACATTCTTCTCTGACAGTAACCAGGAAGGAAGGGCAACAGGTGACATCATAAGAACATGCTAAGGTGTGGCCAGTGAGTAACTATCCTCATTCCTGAAGGCCTGCCACACCTTTCAAAGCACCACAGAGCTGTGAGCAAACAAAACACCGAAACTTCCCAGCAGGTTTTCCGCCTGCCTCCTTTCTTCCATTCTCCAGAAAGGACACGACCTCCTGAAATTAAAATATCAGCTGGGCAGTGTGGATGCTAAAAGGGCCACTGGCACTCATTTGTATTCACTATCTTGGCCCAGGTTTATCAGCTTCAATTCAAACAAAGCTGGGAGACATGAAAACATTTTTAGCACTCAAGTCAAGGCCAGAGGTTTTTGGCAAGCTACCCTGATACTTGGAAGTAGAGTGGAACTCAAACAGCACATGTTCTATAAACATAACTATTCTCTGATGTCCTTCCCGAATGATTGTAGATATTATAGTCAACAGTTTGTTTAAACCAAGCAATTTGAAAGAGTCTTACATTACCCTACACAAGTAGGTTCGACAGATCATACATTGCTTTGTTTACCAGAGTTTGGGAAAGAACTGTTATATCCAAAGCTTGGGAAAGTTACTTTTTTGACTAATTTTTGAAGTGGTAACCATGTTAGTCTGTTCAAAGAATATAAGAGAGTAAACAAATCAAAGCAAAATAAGACAAAAAAAACACATTGTGGCCCCTTAAAGACTAACTGCTGTATTTTAATGTTAGCGTCACTTCATCAGACATAAGAGTGAGACTTTATGATATGATTTTATACAGGTGAATGGGAGACACCGATTGTTACCGCACTGAAAAGCAATGGGGAGGTCAGGATATGCGCGGACTACAAATGCACTATAAATAAATCCATTCGGCTGAACGCATATCCTGTACCAGTTGTAAGCCATTTACTTCCCTCCTTGCACGAAGGAAACTGCTTCGCAAAACTTGACCTTGCCCAGGCTTACCAACAACTGACTGTAACGCCCACCGCTGCTGCGGCACAGACTATTGTAACACACAAAGGGGCACTTAAGGTGACCAGACTACAATTCGGGGTGAATGCAGCCCCCAGAATATTTCAGTCTTTAGTTGAACATATACTTAAGGGGTTACTGGGGGTCCTGCCATACTTCGATGATGTCCTGATCACCGCTAAGGATGACGTCAAACTAGCGGCCAGGCTCAATAAAGTATTGTCATGTTTCGAGCGGGCAGCTCTGCATCTTCGAAAAGAAAAATGTGTATTTTTGGCAAATGAAGTAGAGTTCCTGGGATACAGGATTACTTCCCAGGGTATTATGCCCTCAGATTCAAAGGTGGCAGCCATGCGGAATGCACCCAGGCCAACCTGTAAAACAGAATTACAATCGTTTTTGGGTTCACTTTACTTCTATCATGCATTTCTCCATTGCATGGCCTCAGTTGTCGAACCGCTGCACCGTCTACTCAAAAAGGACACTGTTTGGCACTGAGGCCATAGCCACGAGAAAGCATTCCAAGAACTTAAGAGGTTGTTATCTTCTGATGCAGTGTTAAGGCATTTCGACCCTAAAAAATGGGTCGTATTGGTATGTGATGCATCCCCTGTGAGAGTTGGGGCTGTACTGTGCCATGTGCTAGATGACGGGAGGGAAGCCCCCATAGCGTTTTATTCTCGCTCTCTATTGAAACCCGAAAAAAATTATGCCCAAACTGACAGGGAGGCACTGGCTATCGTGGCAGGCACAAAGAAATTTCACGATTACCTCTATGGGAGGTCCTTTACCATCGTGACCGACCACAAGCCCCTCCTTGGCATTTTTGTAAATGGGAAGCCCATACCACAGATCCTGTCCCCGTGGATGTTGCACTGGGCGATTTTTTAAAATGCGTACAATTTCACCCGGCAAGGACATCAGCCACGCTGATGCTCTGTCACGTTCACCCCTGACTGGGGTCAGGGAGCCGGATTGCAAGATTGAACAGGACCACCAGGTCCTAATGATTGAAGCCCTCGACTCAACTCCGGTTGTCCCGTCTGACATAGCCAAGGCCACGAACAAGGATACGTTTTTATCAAGGGTAATCTCTTGGGTACAAAATTCGCCTCCAGCTGAGGAATTTAAAACATTTCACCGAAAATGTTTTGAATTGTTCACTGAACGGGGCTGTCTTTTGTGGGGCCAGCGGGTGGTAATTCCTGGCACCCTCCGCCAAAAGGTTTTGAACTTGCTTCATACCAGTCACCAGGGGATTGTCCACTCGAAAGCCCTCGCCCGTAGTTATTTTTGGTGGCCCCAACTAGACCAGGATATCGAACAAATGGTCAGCACTTGTGCCAGCTGCCAATGTTCTCGTCTCGAGCAATCTCACCTTCCCTCCCGGGAATGGGATTCTGCCAGGGGGCCGTGGTCCAGAATTCATATTGATTTTGCGGGACTATTTAGGGGGGCTGTGTTCTTATTGGTGGTGCACTCCTGTTCTAAGTGGCTCGAAGTAATCTGTGTGTCCGGCACCTCTTCGTCCACTACAATTATGCACTTGAGAAGGCTGTTCACTACGTTCAGACTCCCAGATGTTCTGGTATCCGACAACACGTCCACGTTCACATCTGCAGAATTCCAATCCTTCATGGAAAGGAATGCTATTAGGCACATCACTGCCGCCCTATTCCACCCTGCCACCAATGGCCAGGTGGAGCAGCAGGTGCGCACCACCAAGGATGCATTGCGGCGCATGGGGGAAGGAGATCTGGAACTTCAATTATGTCAATTTCTTCTCATATATAGGCTCACCCCCCTCGCCTCTGGGCTATCTCCTGCTGAGTTGCTCCAGCGAAGGAAGCTTACATCCTTGCTGGATAGGTTGGATCCCTCTAGGGTGGAGGACAAGGGTACTAATATAGGGATCCAACACCAAAAAAGGTTCTCAGCTGGGGACCCTGTCCATTGCCGCAATTATGCAGTTGGAGGTCCTACGTGGGTACCAGGTTTTGTGCTAGACCAAACTGGTCCTGTATCTTACAGAATCGAAACAGCCAATGGTCTGATCTGGAGACGGCACACGGACCAGTTGAGACCCCGAATACTGGACCCACAGGACGAACGCAGAAATTCAACATTAGAGTTAGCCCCCACCCGCTTAAACTCAGGGGGCAGTGGTAATAGTCAGCAGCCAGCTTACCTAGACCCAGCAGTGAGTCCCAGGGATTGCTATGATTTTGGGGAACAGGGAGAATTTACAGAATGCTCCCCCACTCAGGCTGAAGGTACCCCCATTGTTTTATCCCCAAATGCTGGAATCTCAAGTTAGCCATAAGCACTATTCTTTTGAGTCGCCCTCCACTCATAGCAAGCATAGGAGGGACTCTCAGCTGTCATTTTCACCTCCACAATGAGATTTTAATTTAGAGCGATCCCCTGCTCCTCCCAATGACAAACGGGGCTATGATTTAAGTTTTCAGTTCTCTCCTAATAGTCAAACTCTCACTCCTAATAGTCAAACTCTCACTCCCCTGAGCCGGCTCAACCAAGCGTCCGACCCGAAAGGGAAACCAGACCGCCATCCTGGTTAAGAGACTTTGTCTATACCTAGGGGGGAGGAATGTTATGTATGATAACTGTGTTAAATGACATATCGAACATTCAAACTGCCAAATATCCCGCATAAACTACTGTCAAACAGCAACGCTGTTTGACAGCCGCAAGATCTCGGCAGATCACGAAGTATCGCGAGATTTCGAGCGCGCAAAATTCAAATGCCGAGAGGCGGGCTCCTGACCTGTCAAAATGTATATACTATGTAACATGTATTCAAATCACCCAATTATGTTTGCTCCCACTCGAACGTATCTAGTTTATTGTGTATATAAGTCCCCGTTGTTCCCCTCCAAGTTGTGTTCAGACCCCAGAAATAAAAGAGCTGTACAGTATTTCACTTCGATGGTTGTCGTCTCCAATTTCTGAACACCAAATGCGCTGAGCTTGAAGGTTGACAGGTTAGCAGTTCGAGACCCAAGTGCTGTGCGACAGAATGAGCTCCCGTCTCTGTGCCAACTCCTGGCAACTTAGCAGCTTGAAAGCAAGAAGTTGCAAGTTGATAAATAGGTACCAATTTGGCAGGAAAGGTAACAGCCTTCTGTGCACTCTGACGTCTAGTCATACCTACCACGCGATCACAGAAACATCTGCAGATGCACAGCACTGGTTCTTTGGCTGTAAACGGAGATGAGTACACACACACCTAGAGTCAGTTAAAACTGGCTTTTGACCAAGTGAGATCTTTACCTTTACCTAATAAATAAATAATAATAATATTGGGGAGCAGGACCTGAGCAGTGACAGCATGAGAAATCAAATCTTTCAACCTGATTTTTCAAGTATGAAAAGGTGAAAGTTACACACCCAGAGCATGCACAGGGTGCGGTTCCTCTGTCACTAAACTCCAGAAGAGTAGGTTTGTTACAACAACAACTAATTTTTAAGAAAAAAAAATACAAGGTTTAAATTCAATGTTAAGATTCAACTAGAATCAAAGTCAAGGTCACTCAGCTCCCTTCTGCTCATCAAGTTCAGAATCTTAACCACTAAGCCACCGCAGTACCATCCAACTAGAGTAGACCCACTGAAATAAATTGAATTTTAGTTACTTTTTATTAACAAGTCCTGCTCATTTCAATAATTCTGGTCTAGTTGGAATAACTTTTAAGTTTGGCACAAAAAAATCTTGTGAAACATTAGCAACCAACAAATGTACAAAGATAGGAGCTTTTTGTGGACTGTTCCCTTTCATTTTAAGCTTAAACACCTGGTATGGAGGAACAGGAGGCTGTCATACTGTGCACAGAACTCAGGCATGCTTGAACTCTTGTACAGTATCTTGTATTGAGTGTTTAAAACTAACAACTTTACCTTTGAAAACAGGTTTACTCAGCAGCACCTTTTACAAAAGAAGACATGTATCTCTCAGCAGTAGTAAATTCCACCTCTAATTCCACCAGTAGTAAATCCCAATAAACAGAAGTTAATTTCTTTAAAAGGCAACAAAATACAGTTAAGATTCCTACAACTAGAAGCAGGTCCATCTGATATATGGGGGCTATTCTCACCAACCCCCCAGAGATGTGTGCTTGGAAGTGTTTATTTCTTGCAGAGGGAAATTAACCCTCATGTTTAATAAAACAAACTGTTTTCATCACTTTGAAAGTTCCACACAGAGGAGCCATGTTTTCTTTTAGGAAACCTTTACCTGCAAGAGCAGAGGGACTGCGGTGGCTTAGTGGTTAAGATGCTGAACATGAAGACTGGAAGGTAGGAGTTTGATACCTGAGTGCTGCATGGCGAAGTAAGCTCCCGTCTCTGTCCAAGCTCCTGCCAACCTAGCAGTTCAAAAGCAAAAAATTACAAGTAGGGACCACTTCGGTGGGAAGGTAAACAGCATTCTGTGCACATGTCTATGGGAATGTCTGCAGATGCAGACAGTGCTGTTTCTTTGGCTATAAACAGAGATGCCCACTGAAACCTAGAGTCTGATATGACTGGCTTTTGAGCAAGGACAACCTTATGTGCAAGAGTAGAATGAAGTACAAAAATTCAATCCACATCCTTTTATAATGTTAAAAGGCAATTGAGAAGGCTTTCCTATCTGGATTTCTACTTGACAAATATAACTTATTAGCATATTTTGCCCGGCGGTGCCGGGCTTTTTAAAATTGTGTTGGATAGTAAAGAGTTTTGTTTTTTTTGTTCTTGAACCAATGGTGCTGGGCTATTTTAAATGGTGTTGAAAGGTTTTGTGATTTTGTGGCTTCGAGGAGCTGCGTCAGCCTGCGGCGGACTTGAACTCCCAGTGTGTGTTTTATTTATTTATTTGCGCGCCGGCTTCCTCAGTGCCGGGCTCTGTTTTGGAAGTTTTTTGTTTTATGTTTATGCAAATTTTAATTTAATTTAAATTAATTTTTTTAATTTAAAATTTAATTTTGGTTTTTTAAATTTTTATTTCTACGCATTTTTTATTTTTTGCTTTGGTTTTTTTTGGGGGGAGGGGTTTTGAGTGAAAAGTGATTTCTGGTTTTTTGGGGTTTTTTGGTATTTTTTGAGATTAGTGTGAATATTTTTGAATGTTTTGATAACTTATTTGATTAATTTGCGAATTAATCTTATTTTTTTCAATATTTTTGAATGTTTTTTCTCTTGTGGCCTCTGGGTGGGGGTGGGGAGCTTTCCTTCCTCTCTACAATTTTTCTCTACTGTCCTCTGGGTGTCGCTTCCGGTAAGTATTTTCTTTATTTTCTCAGTTGAGTTCCGGTCGTCATGGAGTGAAGATGTCTCCTGGTTGTTGTTTTTTTGGGGGGGTTGTTTTGGGTTTTTGGGGGGTGTCTTTGTGATGTTTTTGTGGTTTCTTTTTGGATGTTTTTGTGTTTCTTTTTGACTGTTTTTGTGTCTGTTTTTGAATGTTTTTGTGTGTATTTTTTTTGGGGGGGGGTCTTTTTTTTGCGGACCAGGCTTGATCCCTGGCCCATGGAAAGAAAAGGGGGGTCTTTTTTTTCATGGGCCAGGCTCGAAGCCTGGCCCATGGAAAGGAAAGGGCGTGGGGGGTGTCTTTTTTTCCATGGGCCAGGCTCGATCCCTGACCTGTGGGTCAGGGCAGCGGTGGCGGGGGGTTTTTATTTTATTTTTCACATGCCAGCTGCCTCAGCGTTCTGCGCACTAATGGCGCACAGGACGCTGGGGCTTGTAGTTTTGTGTGCGCGTGTTTGGTTACTGCAGTGGTTTTTTTCCTGCGGTTTTTTTTTATTGGCCGCGGCGCGTTTCCGAACGTTCCTTTTGCCGCGCCGCTCAGCCTGATTGGCTCTGGTGCGGCGCGGCGCAAGGAACGTTGGGAATTGAAGTTCCCTTCTTTTGTTTGTGTCCGGGGGGGCTCCTGCTCCCCAGCCGCAAATTTCAACCCGACAGTTACCTGCGAACCCCGTTCGGCCAAGTGCACGGAGGCTCAGACGGGGCTAGTGGGGCCTGGTGCAACATCCTTTGTCACATTCCAACGGTTAATGCACCATTTTATAGGTATAGATCTGACTGCAGAATCAGAGGTTGGGAGTTCTATTCTCTACTGTGTCTCCCAAGAAAAGAACCAGCCTGTGTTGTCATGGGCAAGTTACACCCCCAGAAGATGAGACTGGTAAACCACTTCTGTGTATTCTCGATCAAACAGCACACAAATATTATTAGTAACTAAAACTTGTCTGATGCACAGGAACTAAAACAGTAAAGTTTGCCTGGAAAGGTTTTTTTTTGAGAAAATTTTAAAAAGAGGAAAGGAATTAAAATAAGAGCAAAGAACAAAATATATTAGCACTTTTTAAAATTGTTTTTCTATGAGCTTTCAGAGAACAAAATCCATTCAACCAGCCTCCTACCAGTAGGTCTACTTAGCACAAACCTCATGTATAAAGCTACCATAAAATGTACAGAAAAAGATCACTAAAATATAAACCACAAACTAGCAAAACTGAGAACCAGACAGAGACCAAGTGGGTAGAATTTCCTCTCTCTTCTTCATCTAGTAAAAACATTCTTACAGGAATTCTCGCCACCTGTTTACCTTCAGGCTTGTAAGCTTTAACACTCTGTTTATTTGCTTTTATTTTAATGTTCATATTTCATTTTGTTTTGTCATTTTTCTGTTCTGTATTTTTTTGCCATATTGGTGAGGTTTTTTTTGCCATTATGGGGTGTGTGTGTCATCTGTGGAGGCTTTAAATTTTAACTTGCAAACTGCCCAGAGTAATGCTTACATTAAGGCTGGTACAGTATATAACTTCCAGTCATCAAGTTCAGGACCTTAACCACTAAGCTACCGCAGTTCCCCTATAATTTATTTAGTTTGTGTATTATTTATGTCTAATTTTCTAATTTTTTTAAAAAATATATTTCTTTAAATATATATATATTAAATATTTTGTAAGCTGCCCAGAGTGGGAAAATATCCCAGACCTGCAGGATATAAATGTAATAGTAAAGGTAAAGGTTTCCCTTGCTCGAAAGCCAGTCGTATCCAATTCTAGGGTTCAGTGGTCATCTCTGTTTCAAAGCCAAAAAGCCAGCGCTGTCTGCTTCTGCAGACGTTTCCGTGGTCATGTGGCAGGCAAGACTAGACACCGGAGCACACGAAGCGCTGTTACCTTCCCCACCGAAGTGGTCCCTATTTATCTACTTGCAATTTCTTGCTTCCGAACTGCTGGTTTGCAGGAGCTGGGACAAAGACGGGAGCTCATTCCGTCCTGCAGTACTCGGGAATCGAACTGCTAACCTTCCGCCTCCCAGTCAGTGTCTTAGCCACTTGAGCCACTGCAGTCCCTATTAAATGTAATAAGCAGATATTATAATATAAATAATTTTGGGAAGAGGGACTACAAGTCTCATCTCCCACCCCTGGCTGGGGCGGATAGGATAATAATTTCATGTCAGAAATTATTCTGGGTTGAAAGGATTTTTTTTTTTTGCTGGAGAAACTTCTCTCAGGTGGGACGCCCGAATGAGAGACTAATTTCATCTCCCCCAAGGATCTTTCCCGACCGAAGTGAAGTAGTCCCTATTTATCTACTTGCAATTTCTTGCTTTCAAAACTGCTAAGTTAGCAGAAGCTGGGGACAGAGACGGGCGTTTAAACCGCCATGCAGTACAGCAGACCCTCGCATAACGATGTTACTTGGTTCCTCAAGTAGCATTGCTAAGCGATTTTTGTTGTTATGCGTGTTTCTATGGAGTTTCCCACATAACAAGTTTTTAGCAGATAATGATGGTTATTTTAGCATCGTTGTATGGACAACACTAAAAACGTTGTTATGCAAGACACGTGGTGCATAACGACGTGTTGTTAAGCGAAAATGATGCTATTCGAACGTGTTGTTATGTGAGGGTTGACTGTACTCGGGTCTTGAACCGCTGACTTTCCAGCCTTCCAGCGACAAGGAGAGCCTCTTAACCACTGAGCCACTGCCACACGACACGACCCATAACGATATAGGCTGGCACGTGTCGGGGAATGGAAGCGGCGGCCATTGGATGGTAGCTGTGCGGGCGGAGACAGGTGCCATCCAATGGTCGCCGCTTCCATTCCCCGGCAGGTGCCAGCCTATATCGTTATGGTCGTGTGGCTCAGCTTTAAGCTCCGCCCCACACAGTTAACATCCAACGGCCGCCGCTTCCATTCCCCGGCAGGTGCCACCCAGGCCCACAGATCTCGCGAGAGGACGCCTCTCTCCGCCGTCTCAAGCAAGACACTCTCGCGAGAAGCGTCCTCCGGGGGGCGTGGCCGGGGGGCGGTCCCTACCTGGGCTGAGAGGGCTCTCCTCTCTCCGTCCGTCGTCCTGTCAGTCAATCCGACCGTTGCTGCGCGGTCACCTCAGTCGGTTTCTTCTTCTGTGAGGCGCGGAAGGGCCCAGCGGACGACGGAGCCACCATGTCGCTGCCGGGCTCGCCGGGCCCCTTGGGCCCTCGCTGGGCCCCGACCCACGTCCAGGTCACGGTGCTTCAGGCGCGGGCCCTGCGGGCCAAGGCCAAGGGCGGCGGCGGCCAGAGCGGGAGCGACGCCTACGCCGTCATGGCGCTGGGCAAGGAGAAGTTCGCCACCTCGGTGGCCGAGCGCTGCCAGGGCTCGCCCGTGTGGCAGGAGGAGGCCACCTTCGAGCTGCCGCCCCCGCCCCGGCGGGGCCTGGTGGGGGCCGCGGGGGGAGGAGGAGAAAGAGGCGCCGCCGGGCCCCCGCTCGCCCTCCTGCAGCTCACCGTCTTCCACCGCGCCCTCCTCGGCCTCGACAAGTTTCTGGGGCGCGCCGAGATCAGCCTGGCCGAGCTGCAGTCGGAGGGCGGTCGCCGGACCACACGGTGAGGGGGTGGGATGGGAGGAACGGGGGAGGCCAGGAGTGGGCTGGGTTGAACCTCCGGGGTTCAGAGGCAGGCTACCTGTGTGCAGTTGGGGTGGTGGTGGTGGGGGTGGGGTGAACCTCTAGGGTCAGAGAGCCCTCTACCTGTGTGCTTTGGAGGTGGGGGAACCTCCAGGGTCAGAGGCAGTCTACCCGTACATTTGGGGCGAACCTCTCCTAGATCAGGGGAAGTCTACCTGTGCAGTTGGGTTAGGTGAACTTCCAGGGTCAGAGGCAGTCTACCTGTACATTTGGGGCAAACCTCTCCTAGATCAGAGGCAGTCTACCTGTACATTTGGGGCAAACCTCTCCTAGATCAGGGGCAGTCTACCTGTGCAGTTGGGTGGAGTCAAGTGAACCTCTAGGGTCAGAGACTCAGAGCCCTCTACCTGCATGCTTTGGGAGTGGGGGAACCTCCAGGATCAGAAGGAGTATACCTGTACATTTGGGGCAAACCTCTCCTAGATCAGAGGCAGTCTACCTGTGCAGTTGGGTTAGGTGAACTTCCAGTGTCAGAGGCAGTCTACCTGCACATTTGGGGAAACCTCTCCAAGATCAGAGGTGGTCTACCGGTGTAGTTGGGTGATGTGAACTGTCAGAGGCAGTCTATCTGTGTAGTTGGATTGGTTGAACTTCCAGGATCATAGCCTGTCTACCCGTGTGGGAGGCTTTGAGCCTCCAGGGTCGGAGGCAGTCTACCTGTGCAGTTGGGTGGATTAAGCCCCCAGAGTCAGAGGATGTCTGCTTGTGTTGGGGAGGGAAGAGTCAGGTGCTCAGGTCAGACAGTAACATCACCTTCAAACACTGGGGTTAGGAGAGCAGTTTTAAAAACTTTTTAAATGTACAGAGGCTGACAAAAATGTATACACATTTTAAGAGATGTTATCTATGTGTTATTTTTCATAGTTGATTGACTTCAGCAAAGCATTTGACAAATTACCCCATAGTGGTTACATGATAATAAAAAGAGATAACAGTACTCTGGCGGGATTTGTTCTTGACAAATAAAAAATATCCTTTCTCAAAATGTACATAAATTTTTAGGCACATACTCTATTCTATTTTAATGTTGTTAAACTACCTTGTGTCCTTCTGGAGACAAAGGTGGGGCATAAATTAAGGATTTAAATTACTTTTTTTAATGGTCAAATATGACTTAATATAATTAAATGATCCTTTGTGTTTCAGATAATTAGTTCTTTCTCAGGGGGATTGTGGGACAGCCTGTTTCAGGCCCAGAGCTCTTTACCCAGTTGCTCAATCATAATTGAAGTTATTTTCGAAATGTTTCCAGGCTGCCTAAGCTCCTCTCTCTCTGTCTCTCATCTCTTTCCTGGATGGCTTACTTTAGCCCGCCTGAGTTTGCTGGGCTTGTGGAGTGGGCAGATACGTGCCTGCACAATAGTCAACTGTCCGCGAGATATTGGGTTGTTTATTTCCTGTTGGTTAAACAGAAACACTGGCTTCAAAGGCTGTGTATCTTTTGTGTGCTGGAGATTGTGGATGGAGCCATCCAGACGGGTAACAAAGAGGAGGATGTGAAGACAGAAACCGTGTTGGTTGGTTGTGCTCTACTCTAAGCAGGTTCTTCAATCTGCAGCAGTTGCTAAAAGGAGGAAACTACACATATCACAGATCAGGGAGGGCCACTTATTCCTAGAGTTTACTACTTGAATGGAGGTCTATTCTTGTTTATCACCCATTTCTTATTGTGAGAATAATACTCAGGTGTGGAGATAAAAGTAGATGTAAATACTAGCTCTTTGAAGGAAGGATAAAAAGGATAAAGGATTTGAGTTTGATCCTGACGGGGATCAACATTGACTCAGCATTCTATCCTGAGGTCAGAGGCAAAAAGCTAATTACTGTATCTGAATTGCCCAGAGAGTTGATGATAATGATGATGATCATTATCATTTACATTTATATCCCGCCCGTCTGGGGTATAGTTGGGTGAAAATTAGACATATATAAATAAATTATAAATAGCAACAAAAATGATGCCCCCCCTCCATTAAAAAAAAACCCACCCAGTAACAGAGAACACATCTTGGTGACAGAAAATTAATCAAACCCAAAAATGAGATGGCTAGATGGTATTGTAGATGCAATGGGCACAGAACTGGGTGGGCTGAGGAAGATGGTGGAAAACAGAGGTGCCTGGCGGGCAATGATCCATAGGGTTGCAAAGAGTCGGAATCGACTGTGCAACTGAACAACAAAATTGCCTTGCTGTTGGCAGTATATCCTTAAAAGAATCTTTACGCACTATATGGTGGTATATGTTATTGCTATTGCTGAAGGGTGGATTAGAATTATAAGTATTTATAGTAGGGATATAAACTGGCTGAACAGCCCAGTGGTTTAGGTATCTGGCCGGGGAAGTGAATGTTGACGGTTTGATTCCCCATCGTACATCCAGGGAGAAGAACCAAATTGCACAGCCCCAGTGCACCTCCAGAAAAAGCCAATGGTAAACTATTTCATTGTATTCTCTTCCTTAAAAACCTTGGAAAAAGTCACCACAAGTCGGAATTGACTTGATGGCACAGAATTATGATTTTTCTATACCGTAGTAGTGGTATAGGTTTTTGACAAACACTTTTATGGATGCTGTTGATGCTCTACTGGATCTGATCAGCACACTGGAGCTATACTGTACTAAGAATCCATTTTTAAAAGTTGGATCTCTTTCATTTCTCAATGGAGGTTTTGTTTCTTTATCATAAGAACTATTCAATGTAAAATTTGGCTAAAGATGGCTAGTCCTCTGTAGAAGTTTCAAAGCTAGTATCCCTCCATCACATTTTGTGAGTTCTCCCAAGCCTTGTTATCTTTGTTCTCCCACTGGCTTTTTTTGATGATCTGTACAACATTGCTTTGTTAAGATTTAAGTCTTACCAGAGTGCAATGAGAGGAAAATATGTTAGGTATGCTAGGTATGTTAAAGTGGAAGGTGTGTTTATTTTTTTAAATTGAATCTCATGTTTTGTCTAAAAAAAGCAGAAAGAAACAGCTGTAGAAGACATCAAATTTGAAATATTGTTAGTATACAGTACTTGTATAAAGAAATAATATAGTGTTAAATAGTTTATGGATCCTTAGCAATAAGATGTAAAACTCAAGAATGCAATTTAATGTTTCAGACACTTTTGGCTCTGTGTATTAAAACTAGTACTCAGTGGTGCCAGAGTAGAATGTAGTAGGAACAAAGCGGTTGTGGAGTTGATGTAAGCTGCAGTTCACCCTACCTTTTAGAATCCAATTCTAGTCATT
Organism: Bradypodion ventrale; assembly: GCA_035047345.1. NCBI lineage: Eukaryota > Metazoa > Chordata > Lepidosauria > Squamata > Chamaeleonidae > Bradypodion > Bradypodion ventrale. The sequence goes on from JAWDJE010000010.1 coordinate 11,441,500, forward strand.
TGAGAGAGATTGTGTTTTACAGTTGGGCTTTTGAGAATGCCAATTAGTTGGCTATTAAGATTAATTAGGGATGAGGCAAAAGAAGGAAATGAGTAGCCAATAATAAACACATTTTGTGAGATAAAACTAGAGTGCTTACCACTTCCTGTACTGCAGAAGAAAGATATTAAGAATTAGAAGTTGTATCTAAAAATAATATACCATCTAAAATTAGCCTATATCTATAGTTATGTAATTTAAAATTAGAACAATACAAGAAGGACCTTAATGTCCCTAACAACCATGACAGTGTGACTGTGATTTCAAACCAGACATTCTGAAGTGTGAAGTCTTATAAAGTTTTGCTAACAACAAAACTGGTGGGGATTATGGTATTCCAGTTGAGCTATTTAAAGCCCTAAAAGATGGTGCCATTAAAGTGCTATACTCAGTGTGCCAACAAATTTGGAAAATACAACAGTAACCACGGGATTGGAAAAGTTTGATTTATATTTTCCAAAGAAGGGCAGTGCCAAAGAATATTCTAGTTATCCTACAATTGTGGTCATTTCACAAACTAGCAAGGTGTTTTCTTTTGTTTTTTTAATTGTCAGAAGCACACCAATGGTGCTTTCTGAGTTGAAAGATTTTTTTGCTGGAGGAACTACACTCAGCAAGGTTATGCCCAAGATCCTTGGCTAAGCTTCAGCAGTATGTGGATCAAGAACAATCAGAAGTACAAGGTGGATTCTGAAGAGGCAGGGAATTAGAGACCAAATTGCTAACATTCGCTGGATTATGGAGAAAGCAAGGGACTACCAGAAAAAACAACTGCTTCTGTTTCATTGACTATGCCCGTAATGGCAAACCTTGGCACTCCAGGTGTTCTTGGAATTCAACTACCAGAAGCTGAAGTCAGCACACCTGCTGATCAGGGCTTCTGGGAATAGAAGTTCAAGAACAACTGGAGTGCCAAGGTTGGTCATCACTGGACTATGCCAAAGCCTTTAATTGTGGTGATCACAACAAAGTGTGGCATGTCCTTACATCAGGGATTCACAACCTATGGCCCGTGGACCTAATCCAGCCCATGATGAGGACCCAGAAGCACCGAAAATGCGCTGGAAGCAGCAAAAACTTGACAAAAAAGCTGGAAACACAGCAGAAATGTGCCACCCTTGCTCCCACTGCCACGGAATGCTGCAGAAGTAGCGAAAACAGCCAGGATCTTGCCGTGAATGCTGCCGCCACAACCGGAAGCAGCGGGAGGAACCACACCTCCAGCTTACTCACCTGTGTGCTTGAGTGTGGTCTGGCCCATGGCATAAAAAGGTTGTGAACCCCTGCTTTAAATAGATGGCACTCATGTCTAGGCCAGACGTGAAACTGCCAAAAAGAAGGCACCTCAAAAAGAAGGCACCTTTTGGTGAGTTCATTCTGCAGTTCTTGTATATTGTCACCCTACTTATTTAACCTACTAGCATTTTTGTCCGGCCTTGCCAGACAGGTTTTGGGGGTTATTTTATGTGTTGGGGTTATTTTTGGGTGAGAAAGACACGGCAAGGGCGACAGGCAGGAATGCGCCAGGGTAGGCATCTCCCCTGACGGATTCTTGCCTCTCACTCTTGCAATTCTCCTTCCGCTGTTTCGAAAACATCCCTCGAAACAACGGAGGGGAAATTGCAGGGTGAGAGGCAGGGATTCATCAGAGTTGGCTCCTCCCCTGATGGATTCCTGTCTCTCGCCCTTGACATTCTCCCTCCGTTGTTTCGAGGACTGTTTTCGAAACAGCGGAAGGAGAATTGCAAGGGCAAGAGGCAGGAATCCATCAGGGGAGGAGCCTACCCTGGTGGATCCCTGCCTGGCACCTTCTCCCGGAGGGAAGTGGTTCGCTTCTCTCTTGGTTGGCAGGGGCCGAAAGCTTCAGCCCCTGCCAACCAAGAGAGGAGTGAACCCCCCGTGGAAGACAATTGCTTCCCTCCAGGAGGTGAAGGCGGAACGGAGCACCGTTCTCGGCCGTCTCCTGGAGGGAAGTGGTTCGTTTCTCGGTTGGCAGGGGCCAAAGCTTTTGGCTCCTGCTCTCCATGAAATGTGATGGCTTCCCTCCGGGAGACGGAGGCCAAGAACGGAGTGCCGTTCTCGGCCTTCATCTCCCGGAGGGGTGGTTCGTTTCCCCGCTACCCCGTCGAAGCCGCGCGGGGAGAAGAGGAGCTCCCCCTCCTCCCTGCAATCCCGGCAGTGCTGGCGCTGGCATTCCTCCCCACAATCCTGCCGAAGCTGCGGCAAGGCCGGTGCTGGCCTTCGTCCCTGGGGCTGCGGAGAGAAGAGGGGCTCCCCTCCTCCCCACAACCCCACCGAAGGAGGCGGGACAGCTGGCACACACATTAAAAAATGGCCGATGCGCGATCGCCTTGGAAACGTACCACTTACCTCCAGGAGACGAAGCCAACCCTGCGGCCCCGGGGATGAAGGCCGACGAGAACGGCACTCCGTTCTTGGCTTCTGTCTCCTGGAGGGAAGCCATCACCTTCCACGTTCTTCAGCCTAATTGTCTGAGGGGTGGCATGGTGCGGAGGACGCTGGGAAGCGTAGGGTTTTTTTGTTTGGATTCGTGTGGCGTTGGCCCCACTCTCGGCTTCCGGCCCCTTGCGGCAAGGTCAAAAGATATGTGTTGACAGCTCATTACTGGATAGTAGGGACGGGTGTGGCCACGCATGCCAGACACGCACGGCCCAACCCCTTTCTTATAGGTATAGATATGCAGACTGCATCACGTCTGGAGGAATCGTAAGATGAAATTAAGACTGTATTATATTTTTCAGTTAGCAAAATTTCCTACTCTGTGTACACACACTCCTATGAATTGTCAAAATGGCTATGAATTTTGGACACACACAGTCAAACATTTAACAGTTATCTCTGAAAAGTTTAACAAGGAGGCTTAAATACTAACGTCTGGAAACAATACCAGCTTCATGGTAAATGTTTTGCTAGGTGCTTCCTGATCTTAAAGATGTCAGTGCTCTCCAATGTTTGTATGACAGACTTTAAACTCATTTTGGGTGTGTTTCATTAACAAGGAGATGTATTTGTCATAGAAGCGGCTGCTGTTACCCTGTTTAAGACCTTTTAACTCCAGCCTTAAAGTATGCCTCTACCCAACAAAAGAGTCTGTTCTATTTTGTGACATAAAGAATTTGAGTAACACCAGTTTAAATAGAATTTGGAAAATATGAGTTTCTGTTAGCTAATTACTTGCCTTCCCATTTGAAATCTTCTGTGCAATAATAAAGATCATGTCAGTGCGAGGCTGAGGTTGGCCAATGAAGACACGTTGGATCTTTTTATAATGAGGAGTTATGTAAGAGTGGAAAGAAGCACTCTTGGAGCATATTTGTGCTGAAAATGGCAGTGAAGTTATACTGTGAAATTTGAATGAATTTTGAAAACTTTTATAGCTGATGAACAATTACTGTATATTGCAAATACAATTATTGAAAAATGTAGCAGTTTTCATATATATTATAGAGTGATCTCACTTATTTAAATGTGTCTTGTATAAAATTGAAATTTTATATAAAAACTGTGTCTTGCTGTCCATATTGGACCATATAAAGGAATTCTTAGCACACACAAAAAACACCCATCACAATTGGACTGTTTAACCAACATGTTTGTCAACTGAACTCAAATCCTGACTTGTTAAAAGTCATCATATTAATGAGATTTGTGTAAATAACACTAGAAAAATTAATGTAGATAAGAAATAGCAGCTCTCTTACAAAGGAATTTAACATAACAAGTCCAGCAAGCTTATCAAGTTTACCCTGACAGGTTGCTAAGTATTCAAAGTATGTTTGAAGCACATGCCCTGTGCAGTGTTCTTTCATTATTAATAAGCAGTAGGGTTCAGATGCTGTGAGGGCACTTCATTTAAGTAAAAACTAGAGCTGCACAGTTTAGCTGATCAAATCAATTCAGAGTCCATTAGTCATCTGAAATATCTTCCTTAAGCAGAAGAAACTAGATGTCAGGGGGCATGATTTTTGACTAATGATCTCCTTGATAGCCAAGCAATTTATATGCAGAACAATTTTTTAAAGAACAGAAGGATTCTCAGCTATATATATATTCAAAAAGATCTTGATAGGCTTTAACACTGGGCTGAAACCAACAGAATGACCTTTAACAGGGATAAATGCAAAGTTTTACATTTTACATCTAGGGAACAAAAACCAGATCCACTGTTACAAGGTGGGGGATACTTGGCTCAGTATTACTACAATTGAGAAAGATCTTGGAGCTGTTGTAGATCACAGGCTAAAGATGAGTCAACAGTGAGATGTGGCTGCAAAAGAGGCCATCGCTGTTTTGGCTGAATTAACAGAAGTATAGTCTCCAAAACCCATGAGGTACTATTAGTCCCCCTCTATTAAACACTAGTAATACTACATCTAATGTACTGTGATGGCTCAAGTAGTTAAGAATGGAAGGTTGGATTTGATACCCGAGTGCTGCACGGCAGAGTGAGCTCCCATCTCTGTCTCAGCTCCTGCCAACCCAGCAGTTTGAAAGCAAGAAATTGCAAGTACCGTATTTATTCGTGTATAACGCGCACTCGTGTATAACGCGCACCCCTAATTTTCCATGAAACCTCGGTATAAAATTTTGTTTCACACCACGCATTGTAATTGAATGCGTGGTGAAAAAGCTTGTTCATAAGAGCTACCTCCGGGCCACGCCTCGTCTCCCGCGCCACCCAATCAGATCCCGTCAATTTCTTCAAAGCCACGCCCCCGCCTCCCCTTCACCCGCCGCAGCAATAGACAGCCGACCCAATTCTAAAAAGGAAGTAAAAGAGGCTCGCGACGGGGGTGGGACTCCGGGAGTGAGGAGGTGTATGGCGGGAAATGGCTGGAGGCGGAGGCCACACCCCGTTCTGCTGGAGAAAACCACGCCGGCGCCGTCCTTGTAGGGTGGGTGACGTCATGCGCTCACTAAGTCTCCCGTGTGGGCGAGGAAATGAAGCGGCACAACCCTATTTGTGACGCACACTGTACACGACAAGGTGACGTGAACTCACGGGAACTCACCATTCGCGCCCTCAAGGGACCGGCCGCCACTGCCACACCAGTCCTCGTTTATAACGTGCACCCCAACTTTGATTTCTTTTTTTGGTATAAAATTTTGCGCGTTATACACGAATAAATACGGTAGATGAATAGGCACCAGTTTGGTGGGAAGGTAAACAGTGTTCCGTACACCGGTGTCTAGGCATGCCTGCCACATGTCCACGGAAACATCTGCAGATGCAAACAGCACTGGCTCTTTGGCTATAAACAGAAGTGAGCACTGAATCCTAGAGTCAGATATGACTGGCTGTCGAGCAAGGGTGACCTTTACCTAGAGTACTGTGTCCAGTTTTGGGCACCACACTTTAAGAAAGTCTTAACAGTTAGAGCAGTACAACCCTGGAACTAACTGCTTCAAGAGATGGTGAGCACTCCAACACTGGAAGCATTCAAGAGAGAATTGGGCAACAATGTGTCATATCTGCTTTGATTCAGATTCCTGCATTGAGCAGGGGGTGGGGGTTGGACTCGATGGCCTAAAGGGCCCCTTCCAAAATCACTGTTTCTATGATTGCTTGAGTATCTGTTGGTGCCTTTTGTTCAGTTCTGCTGCTTTGTTTCCTTTTCTGGCTTGATAGTAATACTTTAAAGCCATGGTTTCCAACAGGGGGACAATTTGAGAATGAGTTAGATGAAGTTAATGGCCTTTTAGGCTTCCTCCACATTTTGAATAATAAGAATTATATGTCATGGGGGAGGGGGATCATCAGGATTTTAGAGATGTTTGTTGTGGCATGGCCGTAAAAGTTTGGGAACCACTGCTTTAAAGGCTTGCAGTTTTCTGAAAATGTTTCATTTTTGGAAAGGTTCTGTTTCTTGTTTCTCTTCTGGAACTCTTTTTGCTAACAACTTTCTCATTTTCTCTCTCTAGTTCTGTCACATAACTCTGCTGTATCTGCTCCATTCAAGACTATCCTACAGTACTTGTCTTGGTTCATATTTGGGCTATGAGGGATGAAAAAGGTTAGATAAATTTAACATGGCATGTATTTTAGTCTGTAGCACAGAAATATTGTGGCTGAATTTCAGTAGTAAGTAGGAATAGAGTAGGTTCTTTGAATCGTCAAAATCCTGTTGCATAGCATCATAAATTTAATATAGGGTCATTGAATTAATGGGGGTTTAGTGAGTCAGTTCCTCCATAAATTCCATTATTCCAAGTGGTCCTGCTCTAAGCATGATTGACTTTGAATCAATGGAAAACGTATGGAAAAGTTGATTCATTCCAAATCCTGATTGATTCAGTTAGCCTATTCTAGAATGATTTACTATGCTAAGCAGCAGGAGCATATAAAGGAGTTAACACCATTGATTCAGTGGGCCTACTCTAGCTGCTACAGCTTACTGCTAGATTTAAATTATTATACTGTATGCTACAGTTCATTGTCATACCTTTCATGCATGTGGGTTGGTGGATTATATGAAGACGTAACTAGTATTTGTGAGTAAAAGTATTTTGGGACTTAATATTTTCCTACACATCTCCAATGGAGACATCTAATTTGCAAATTTAAATGTATTACACTGGTTTAACTTCTGGCTCTTATTTACATACCCAATAAAATTGGGATGAATTGTGGCTTTCATGGGGGAGGGGGGGTGTCCTAGAATTTTTACAGTCTTTTAATCACAATTACTAAACTAAAATTTCATCAGCAACAGTGCAATTACTGATCATCAACATATACATCTGGATATGTGATACATAATACTTTATCTTTAATATTGAAGTTAATAAAACATGTTTTGGAAGAGAGTAAATTTGAAGCAATTACTTATTTTGCTAGTATGCCAGTAAATATCTGCTTGCAAGAATGAGCAAACATTTTGTACAGAATCTTTGAGGAACTTTGAACAATTGTGAAACATCACAGCTACCTCTGCCCTGGTCTCAGCTGTAGCAGGTCCTCTAACCTGGAATGGTATTTTAAATTTTTAAGATATGTTTTATGTTTTCATAGTAACTATTTCTGGGGGAAAAATCATACTATAGAATCCAGGATTAATTCATAGAAATACTACCTTTTTAAAATCTAGGAGATTTTATTTTCTTCTGCCTTCTTCCCCCCCCCCCCCCCCCCCAAAATCCCCTTTTCTTTACTTTCAAAATGCAATTTTCTGGCCGAATATCTGTAGCATTAACCTGCAGACTTAATTTAGTCATCCTGAGAACTTAATTTTCCTTGAATTAAAAATAATAAGGTGCGTTTCAGCTAGGTTTCTCAAGTCACTAAGGCAAAATTTAACACCTGTTGTTGGTTTTTTGTTTGTTTGTACAGATGGTACAAGCTTCACTCCAAACCAGGGAAGAAGGCAAAAGAAAGGGGTGAGATTGAAGTGGATATCCAATTTATGAGGAGCAATATGACAGCCAGTATGTTTGACCTTTCCATGAAGGATAAGTCCAGGACTCCATTTGGCAAACTGAAGGACAAACTAAAGGGGAAACGTGGCAATGGGTTATCAGACACCGTGTCTGCTATTATCCCTAGCATTAGTCACTCACCAGCTGACAGCGAGGAAGAGTCAAATGAGAAAGAGAAGAAAAAATCCAAGTTTAAGACTCTGTTTTCCAAACCTGGTTTGCAGAAGAATAATCTTTCCCAATCTATGTCTGTATTACCTATCCATCAAGAAGTGTCAGGGAAAGTTCGACTTAGACCCAGTGACTTTCAATCAAAGTGGAGTGATGATGAAGATGAAGATGATACATTGACTCCAGTCTCAGAAAGTAAGTACTGTATGTCTCTTGATGAAACAGTTTCCTAAACCTTTCAAGAGCTGTCTGATGTCTAACTATTGTCTCTGAATGGTGTACAACAAACATGTCTGTTTTTATAAATACTTTTTTATGGTAGTTAAAATTTGGTTTTGAAGTGGTTCCTTAGATGCTGTGAAGAAACAAATGCTGTTTTGTATGTGTTTGGAATACTTGTTGTGACTCGGTCTGACTTGTCTCAGTTAATTTCATACCTAGATGTATTACCTGTTGGTTCATTTAGACAAGTTTAGAGACTTGTGTTTTCATAATTCTCATACTTATATCCCTTTATCTTTTCAGAGCCTTTTACAAATAAAGCTGAAGATAAGGTGCTTTATCCCCCATCTGGCATATCCCATAAGAGAACAGGTAGTGGGGACAGCAGGCAGTTGAACCAAATCACTGGTAGCAATATGAAAAAGGAGACACATTCTTTATTTGGTCTGAAGACTAAAAGTGATCCTACGTCCAGATCCAATGTGTGTATCAATGGCAGTCATATTTATATGGAAGCACATGAGTCAAAAAGCGATGCCTTTTTAAAAGACGGCACTCCATCTTCCCCTCTGACATCTCAGAAAAAGCGTCTGTTTTTGTCCCAGGAGAATTTGTCTTCTGATTTCAGTAAGGAACCTGAAAACACTGGTCCGTTTCCTCCTGAAGGAGGAGCTTCCTCACTGGATTCTTTTAAAGCTATGACTTTGCCATCATACAAACTGCTAAGTGGTGGGGATTTGCTTGAAAGCAATAACCCAGTAATTTCAGAAGCTCCAAAAGAAACCAAAGAAACCAAAAAACAGGAGAACAAGAAATCTGGTTTGCTTTCCCTGATGACAGGAAGAAAGGAAGGTAAAATCAGCGAGGAGGTAGAGAGTGGCGCTGATACCTCTGCTAAGACGAAGGAAGTAAAACGTGATGAAAAGGTTTTGGGAAGAAAAGAGGTTAATCCTTTTGAAGTTCCTGTGGATAACAGAAGGACACATGGCATGGTGAAAAGCAGTGCTGCAGAAGAACTGACTGCAAAGGCATCCCAGAACCCATTTGAAGAGGGAAGCGTCATGAAAGAAGAGAAAGCAGAAAAAAGTACAGTTTCTGTGAAGCCTTCTCAGACCAAACCCGTGAAACCCAGGTTAGTTTTGAGACAACGTTCAGACTTGAATCCTAAAAGAATATTGGAATGTGACATGCCTCACACTAGAGGTTCCATGGGAACTGCAGCTCAACTGGTCTCTTACTAGTGGCAGTGTGGACAGGGCTGGTAGGCATTCAAAGCCAAAAGATCCTCAAACCTGCTTTGAGAATTTGGATGTCTAATATATTTCACTGTACCTACAAAACAGTCACTTGCCTGGGCCAGGGGAGAATTGCATCTGAATGTAATAAGAACAGCCTGAGCATGGTATCTCTTTGGCTGGGGTTTCTCCTTGCTAAGAGATGGAAATCTGGGTGCCTGCTGCTTTCTACAGGCCTTACCCAGCCTGTAAGTCCCTACCCATCCCCTCTGCCCGGCAGCCCAATGGAAGAGCTTCCTCCCCCAGCAGAGCCCTACTCTCTTTGTGGCCAGGTAGGGACTTAATGGGCCATCCTGTAGGTAGAACATGAGTGTGCCACTCTAAAGTCTGTATCTAGAAGAGACAAGATGTTAAACCGTTCCAGTGCTGCCTCCACAGAATATTCCCCAGCTAGCAGGACTGATCCTTTCCACTTAGTGCAGAGAAAGTTGTATGAAGGAAAAGCAGGTGTGTGACTGATTTAATATAGTACAGCTTGTTTCTGCTATTCTGTGTATTCCACTTTCTCCTGAGGAGGAGCAGCAGCAGCAGAGAAGTGTAGTCCAGTCTCGGTTTTCCTGCCTGAGAAAATGACATATTGCCATATGGTTTCTTTTTATCAGTCATGGCAATATTTATAATAGTGTAAGCCTGTAGTAATATTATGAAGTCTACACAAAGAGGTTATTTTCTCTTAGTTTAGCATCACACCAGGGAGGGCTGGGAAGAATGCTGCTGCTAATGCATCTGTTTAAAGACACAACCAGCACTAATGGCAGCGGTCTTCCATCCCGTTCTTTGTCTGCCTGGGTTGATGGCCAAATGCAGCACTTGCATTTCTGTCCCAAGAATGGAGGAAACAGTTGGTGATGAGTGAATGGCTAAGGTGAGGGAATTAGGATGGGTGGCCTCCATGTCCTCGTAATTTTCACAGCTCTCTTATCTCACATATTAATTGATAGAAAGAATTTTCAGTGTGTTTCATTTGTTCATAGGTATATGTTCAGACCACCATAGTGGCTTAGCTCCATGATTTATGTTTATAATTAATAGTTGGGCCAACTTTAAATTAATGTTTTCCTTTATAGATGACATAATCTTGTCTTAATAATGTTGGGTCCTCTTTTCCTTTCAGTCCCTGCACAATGAGTAAATCTTTAGCTCCGTTCTGTTTTGTAGAGATTGAGAAATCACATCTTGAACAAAAATTTCCACAAGAGGCATAGCTGTATTTTGCATCTTTGTACATTTTGACTTTGTTGTTAATTTAAGCTACTGTATTGTACTAGGTAGGTTTTTAAAAACTTGTTTAACTGAAAATGTTAATTTATTTGGTAAACCAAATCCTACATCTGCTTTATGTGGCCCAAATCCTGCTCCTTAGTAGGTCAAATTAGAGCAGGCTCATTGAATTGGTTTGGATTAGGAGGCTATTCCAGATGAGCGGGGTTTAAATCCAATAAATAAATAAATAAACTCCTCTGTAAATTCTAATGCAGGAGTGCCCAAACTACAGCCCATGGGCCAGATTGCCACCAATGCTGGAAGTGCTCCGGCGTCACCAGAAGTGCCAAAATTGGTGCATTTTCGTGCCAAAACTTGGCAACAACACACTGCAAATTTTAAAAAGGGCTCAAAAATACTTCCCCAATGCCCCCTCCTCCTAGAGAAGTGTTGGAGGAGGGGGAAACGCCCAGAAATGCAGCACAATTTCATACGCTGCCAGCAGGAGGAACCATATGACTGGCCCACACAGTTGCTTGAGGGGGCATGGTCAGGCCCCTGGCGGGAAAAGTCTGGGTATCTCTGTTCTAATGGTTCAAATGGGCCTTGTACTGTTACAATTTAGTATATTCAAGTAAGGCACAACTAGAGTAGGTTCATTTGAATCAGTGGAACTTACATCAAATCCCCACTGAGTTACCTACCCTCACAGTGATGGCGAACATTGGGACTCCAGCTGTTCTTGAACTTCAATTCCCAGAAGCCCTGCTCAGCAGAGTGCTGACTTGGGATTCTGGTAATTGAAGTCCAAGAACACCTGGAGTGCCAAGGTTCACCATAATGACAACATACTATATTATGCAACAAGATTTTGCTTTTATGTATCTAATATGCAGTGGCATTGTTACTCTTGTCTTTGTTATGTTTCTGCCTGTCTCATGTTGCATCTGCAACTGACATGCAGGTTTTATTTTGTCCCTCTTTACAGACTGGGCGTGTCTTCAGAGGATGAAACCAAAGCCACATTTACCCTTCCTGTCTCTCCTTCTGCTTCTCTCTTCTATCCTTCCTATCCCTCTGAGAACAATCCTTTTAACTCTAAACAGAGACAAGAGCAGAAAGCTCAGGGCACAGAAGCCTTTGCTAGTCCTGCAAAAAGTGGTAACAATCCATTTTTGACAAAATGGGAGCAGGGACCCGAAAATGCCTTGAACTATTCCCCTGCAGCATCTTCTGATCTTTCTCCTCCTTCTGGCAAAGAAATGAATCCCTTTTCTCCTCTATGGGGACAGGAATCCCAGACGCAGGATTCTGAGAACTCTGCTGAACCTCCATTTGATTTCCAGCCGCCTCCTGCAAATATTATACTTCAATCACATTCTGTTCCTTGTCAGTCTTCTAATGTGGATGATTGTCATGTATCTGACCTGGAAAAGGGCTCTGAAAGTTTTAACAGTCCTCCCACTTATACCTCTTTACCAGGGAAACTTGATGAGTCCAAGCACCCTCATGTTGAAAAGGCTCAAAGTGAAAGTTTAACTAATCTCACAGATGCTGCATTAAATTCTCTGGGAGTAACATTACAATCTCAGAGTGATGACAAAGTGCACATTATAGTACCATTTAAAGAAAACAGTGGGAAAATGAAGAAATCAGTGACCTTTGCCCATGTTGAGTTGAAAGGTAGTGATTTAGATAATGATGGTGAGGCAGCAGATGAAGAATTAATTGAGAGATGGGCTGGAGATGAAAAGGGTGTAAAGAAACCCACTGAAGGAGACAGCCAGCAAGGATTTGAACTGGATGTAGAACCCCTATCTGCTTCTAAATCCCTTGATGAAGTAATACAATCTGCTTATGACAGTGGTGATCCTTCAGAAAATGAAACCAGAGTCACAGTAGAGCCACCGTTACCAGCCCCAAGAGTCCTTGTAATTTTGCCTAAGGAACCCAATACAGCAAAGGCTGTAATCAGTAGCAGTCCTTTCTCTTTGCCTCCAAAGCCAGCACCAAGAACAAAACAAAAAGATATGTGTTCGCCTCTAATAGATGCGTGGAAAGCAAATGACACATTAAGCTATGAGTTTAAAAAATTGTCTTCAGGTAACTCTGACTCCAAAGAAAATCTAATCAGAGCTACTTCATTAGCACCTCCGGAATCAACTGTAAAGCTTTTTGGAAGAAATGATGGTACCATAGATCCTTCTCAAAGCACTAATCACTCTAGTGATGTTGTGAACATGCAGCCTCACATTTTAATTACTGGAGATCTGAATCTAAAAGGGACCATCCTTCCTGTTATTCCAGAAGTAGGTTCAGATGATGAGCAGCTGGGTGATTCTCACCAGGATACTGAAAGAATGGCAGTCTGTGAAGACCTTTCCAAAAATGGTGATGATTCTAGAGAGAAAGAGTTGCTGTCAAAAGAAGAAGAAGTTGATGAGAAGCAAATTGATCCCAACAAGGTTTTTGAATCAAACAAATCCCTGGACAATCCTTCAGCAGGAAGACTTCAGCATGAAAGAGAATTAGAACAGAATGATGCTAGCAGGCTTAAAGAAACTAGAGAGGGTCGTCCTGGGTTTTCTGATAAACCTGTTTCTGTCTCTGATTCTTCCCGATCCTGCTCTAGTAAATCTTTCCAGTCTGACGCTCTTGGTTCTAGTAGTGCAGAATCTCGGGGAAAATCTACAATGGAGAGCTTGGATGCCAAAGTGGAAACCTCTGGCCAGAAGAAGCTGCTTCAGGCAAGGGTTTCACCCTCTGAAACACATCCCAATCAAAGTCTGCAGAGTGGTGGAGCTTATCCTGCTAAGATAAGGTGAGAAGAGTTCTAGGGACCTAAAAAGAGACACTCTTTAAAGGAGATCTAGTATGGTGTAAGGCAGGGGTGGCCAACCTTTCTGCATCGTGGGCCTGACCACGCCCCCAGAACAGCTGAGCGGGCTGGATCATGCCCCCGGAAGCAGAAACAGGCGCATTTACAGCTGATGTAAATGCGCCCACTTCCACATTTACGTCAGCCACAGGTGCATTTGCACATGCATGGGCGTGTTTCATAGATGCCCACTTCTACTTCCGGATGTGGGGGAGTCGATGATGGGCCAGTTGGAATGGTGTCAACAGGCTGAATCCAGCCCGTGGGCTGTAGGTTGGGAACCCCTGGTGTAAGGACTAGAATTCTGGACTAGAACTTGTTCAAGTCCCTGTTGAGACATGAAACTCAGGTATACAGATTTCTGATTTCACCTTACAATGTCTAGGATCATCTAAACCAGGGATTCTCAACCTGTGGCCCCATGGGATGGATGCAACCCACAGTGCCATTTCATGTGGCCCCCCCACCACCTCCACCACACCTGGAAGTGCCATGTGGTGGAGGAAGGGCAAACTGGCCATCCAGCCCCCAAAGCAGTCTGAGGGAGCATGACCCAGCCCCCGGCTTAAAAAGGTTTAAAACTCCAGCTGTAAACAATAGAGCAGAAGTTTGGAATCGTAGCCTAAAACCACAAACTAATGAAACTGACTTGGGTGATCTAGACCCACTTACTGACTCAGACTGGCCTGCCTTATAGGTTGTTGTGAGGATAAAGAAAATAGGAGATCCTTATATGCTGTCTTCAGCTCTTTGAGCAAGAAGCGGGATACAATATAGTTAAATGAACACACCTCTTGTCATAATCCCAATGGATAAATACATTTTAGTAAATCTTTATTCTGCTGTGGCAATTAGACCTTATCCTTAACAGGGCTGTCTTGTGTCAGTGTAAGTAGGGTACAGTATTTCTCAAATATTTCACTTCTAATTTTGTAAAATAAATCCTTTTAAAACAATAATTTGATTCTCTGGCTTTCCTGAAACAAGAGGCAGAAACCATTTGAGGTATAATTAAATAATTTTATGGGTAGGTGTTCTTAGTTCTAAACCTGAAATACACTTATTCCCTGTGACAGAAAGATTTTGAGTTACCAATTTGTCTGAAGTGTTAACTGATTTGAATATGTATATTTCCAAGGTAAACATTTGAATTTAACCTCAATAAGAATTTTACAATTCGAAAATAGACTAAACAAAACTACAAATAGTCAACTGTATCTACTTGACTTTTTAAAAAGAAAGTTGTGACTTGAGTACTGAATTAGAGAATATCCAGGTTCAAACTGCTACTCAGTTTTGACTACCATTATTTCGTGCCAGTCACTTAGGCTGTTGTGAAAATGTAACGTAAACAAGAAGAACCTTCTATGTGGCCTTCAACTCCTTAAAGAAAGGATTGAATATAATTTTAGTAACATTTTCCATTTCCTATTGGATCTTAAAACATCCTTTAGAAGTGCAAATCTTTTTGGAAGAGAAAGGAGAATAAATTACCTTTAGTCTGTCACATTAGTGAAAGCATTTGCCTCAAGCGGTTAAGACACTGACTGGAAGATGGCAGGTCAGCAGTTTGAGACCCGAGTACTGCATGACGGAATCAGCTCTTGTCTCTGTCCCAGCTCCTGCCAACCTAGCACTTTGAAAGCAAGAAATTGCAAGTAGATAAATACGGACCACTTCGGTGGGAAGGTAAACAGTGTTCCGTGCACTCTGATGTCTAGGCATGCCTCCCATATGTCCACAGAAACTTGCAGACGCAGACATTGCTGGCTCTTTGGCTATAAACAGATGAGCACTGAACCCTAGAGTCAGATAAAACTGGCTTTCAAGCAGTGTTGACCTTTACATGCAAGAAGATTGTATGTTCTTTTATGGGCTTGGCTAAAAAAACACCAAAACAAGTGTTCATGTATACATAGCCTGTCATGCCTCAACCAGAGGTAGAAGTTACAAAGTTGTCCAGTGATGAGGTGCCTAAACAAAATGAAATTTGTCTTCCAGACTTCATCCTGTGAAACCAATGAATGCTACAACTAACAAACAACCTGCAAAAACTTTGAGCACAACTATGAAGATCTTGGATAAGCAGAATGAAGCCAATCTAAAGGTATTTAAGATTTGTTACAGACATATGTACTTATTGTGTGTGGTACTAGTAGCATTAGTAGATGGGAGATTGTTGCTTTGTGAAAGTAATGACTGAAATGCATAAATCCAAAGCTTCCTTACACCGTTAACTAAAACTTGTTGGTGGATTAATAACTGAAGATCACTCTGTTTTGCATTGTTTTCTAGTGTTTTAATACATGGCATAAGGCAAGGATTCTCAACCTTCTCACGCCACAGGCCAGACAACACCCCCACATACAGCTGAGTGAGCTGGACATGTGGTTTCCACGCCTTAAATGCTGTAAATCGCTGGTGGGTGCGTTTGCGGCTGTCGTGAACATGTCCGCTTCTGGGGGCCATCATCAAGGGCCGAGTCCGAGCTTTAGGTTGCGAACCCTTGGCATAATGGGTACAAGATAGAAGCCTTGTCTTCATGCCTCATAAAGGCTCTTAGCAGAACCAGAGATTCTTGTTTTCGTGATGTTTCATAAAATTCAGCTATGTCAGTTTACCTCTTCCTCCAAGTTCATTCCTTGCATTCTTCAGCAGTTCCTGGGGGAAAAAAGAATTGCCTGCTTTCGGATCCTTTGAGCACATTGTTATGACAGTTATCTCTACTGAATGATTAACATTTTTTTTATTTTCTTTCCTCTTTCGGATCCTTTGAGCACATTGTTATGACAGTTATCTCTACTGAATGATTAACATTTTTTTATTTTCTTTCCTAAAGAAATATGATCCATCAGAGCCTGCATATGCTTATGCTCAGTTAACACATGATGAACTGATCCAGCTCGTCTTGAAACAGAAAGATACCATTGCAAAACAAGATCACCAGGTGCGGGAGTTGGAAGACTACATAGATAACTTGCTTGTCAGGGTCATGGAGGAAACGCCTAACATTCTTCGTGTTCAAGTCCATGTGAACAAGAAAGCAGGAAAGATATGAAATGGCTGTTTGGTGTGGACAAGGACTTTCTGTGTGTTCCTGTACTAGAAGTAGAATATCAGTGATGAAACAACTTGTGTGTGCCAACACAAAATGTTTTTTCTTTTTCTAAGCTCAAGGTGAATTCCTTTCTCTTAGATTTCTTAATGATTATATAGCCCAAATTGACAGTCTTAGAAGACTAACAAAACAATCTTAGATCTTTTTATTACATTGTACGGGTTTGTGCTTCTGTCGATGTTAAAAGTGTGAGTTTGTGGAACTGTGAATTATTCTATAAGTAGGACATTTTAAAATATGGTGTTTAAAAATGGGCACTTTCCCCATAGTTTTCAAAAACACAGGCTTTTGGTTTGACTTCTTTTTAAAGGTATTTTAAATTCTAGTGCAATATAAGCAATCATATGTTAATTAAATGACATCAAATGAATATATATCATTATAATGAACTTTGATTGAGTCCTGAAAAATGAGTGTGGTACCTAATCCTGTGTAACTTTTTAAAAATTTATTTAAAGGAGCACAATCCATTAGGATTCTTTTCTTAGTTCTATTGAATTAAGAATTGACAAGAACATAGCTGTGCTCTTAAGTTCTCATTCATTTTGTGGGGTTTATGTTGTACAGATTCATAGTTTCTGTTATGCTACTCCTCTTCTCTCAAATATTTAGGCTGTTACCTTTTCTAACAGGTTGTGGAGTCTTGGAAACATCTAACTACTAAAGACAACATGAACCTCTTTTCCCCCTCAGTATTCATTAGTTTCCTTTCAGATTTTTACCTTCTGTTGTTTCATTTCTCAGCATACTAGCCTCATGTAGCTTTTTGTTTGTGCACCCTCATATAAATTATTTTCTCATAAGCAACTGAGACATTTGTCATCGTAGTGATTCCAAAAAGGTGCTATGGTGTTGTCATAATAAAAGAGCTGAAATGCAGCACTTGGTTGATGACCTAAAAATTGGTTTTGCCAGTAAATATCAATCTTGCTAACTATTTTGATGTCTTCCTTCAACTCTTCCAAGTTCTGTAATGCTTCTAAAGCATTGCTCCTTCAGAACCAGTATTTGCTCATAATTTTCCTTTTTTCCTATAATTTAACATACAACATCAATACCCCTTCTTCCTAGTGACAGTTGAAGACTTCCTTGTGCTGCAACCTGCAAACAAGTAATTAGATCTTAATTCTTTCTTGAGCAAATACATTCCTCATCATCACATGGTATTCCTCTTCAATGTTCCATTTGGTGTACTTCCTTTATTGCATTTTTCCAGCACTTGTCTAAGCTGTACTTGTCTAAGCTAAGCATACTTTTCTACATTCAGATTTTAGTTTACTCCCCTTGTCTTTCAAATTACATTCTACACCACTTCATACAGAGGTTTTTGTGTGAATTTTGTGTCTTACACTCCCAACTGCAGTTATTTTTTATTGAGGCATATATTGTTCCATAAAAATAGAAAGCTAGCCCAAGTTTGGGACATCATAGTTCATTGGTTTCTTTGTGTTTCTGATGTAAAGGCTCAACAATCCACAATTTTGCTCTGACAATCTGGACTCCATTCCAGTTCTGTTTGGGCTGCAGTATTTGGTACAAAGTCTGATTAATTTGCATTATCCTTCCACAGTTTATGCACCTTAACCCATGTAATCATTTTGCAGAAAATCCACGCTCATAGTATACATGTATGGTTTGATTTGAAACAATTTGGACTTTATTCATATTAGGTCAAAAAAGTAGTTGCACAGTTTGTTAGAAAACTCATGGCAGAATCCGATTAAAGTATGGCATGTTTAAATGTCAGTCTTCATTTGGAAGCTTAGATAGGGTTTTAACTTTCCAGTTGAAATATATGGATTTAACTTGTCTTAAATTTTGGCTGGGCTGTGTCCTAAATTAAAGAATGATGAGTTCAACTCGGTAAGATTTTGTTGTGAAAGGAATGGAAAACATGCTTATGATATTGTTTCTGCTTTTTTTTTTTACTTCTGGATCAGATATTTTCCTCTCACCTTTATTAATGGTTTACAACAGAATCTGTTTTAGTGAGGTTTATTATCAAAATGAAACTTTTTCTTTTCTCGCTAACCTTGCTAAGTACTGTAGGTAGAAGTATTAGTTTCTGTAATTTGGGAAATGAAGCTTTACTTGAGTATCATTTGAACTGGAATAGAAGATAAAAATTGGTGAGAGATTGCTGAACTAGAATAAAAAATTAAAATTGGTGAGTGATAGGAAGTCCTTTTACAAGAGTAGAATTTGTTCACAAATTCTCGATTTCCAATCTGTCAGATCTACTGGCTTTTTTTTTTACATGTTGGAGAGTCTTAATTTCCAGGCAATAAAATGCAGATATCCTAACAGCAATACAAGTGTTATTTCAACACTTCAGTAAGATGCATTTAAAGTTATAATTATATGATAGTTACAATTTTTACCTCCTTATGCACTTTATAAGAGAGTGGAGGCTGGCTCTGAATATCTCTAGTTCTCATTTCTCATTCAGTCACAACACTGGATTATAAGATTGTCGATTCGAACCCAAGATACTGGCACTTGTTGAATGGTGTCCTGATAATTGTTTTGTTTACTGATAATTGCTGTTTATACTGTACAATCTATCTTGTGATCACCAAAGAACAGAACAGCTCTGGTAGTTACAATACTCTTATTAAAATGCTGTTCTTATTATTTGCTACAACTGTGACTTCTTAGTACATAGCCTAACTATTTATTTTAGGGCTTTAAGACCAAGTAAGGAATGTATTTGAACACATGGCTCTTCTCGGCAGGTTATACTATGCTCCCCTTGTCCTTGAATGGAGTGTGATGTTTGTTGATTAGTTGTTAGTGTTTGTTGCATAATGCTGATTCTCTGAGATGAAGTCCACTGTTTGAGGCCATTGCTTTTATGGTAGAACTAGTCTAGCAGCGATTTCAGATTTCTGAAAGGAGAGGAACTGTTTGCTACATTTATGACTAAGAATTTGTAATGTATGGCTGCCATGTCAAGCTGCCATAATAAAAATAAATGCACATTAAAAATAACCCTTTTCCTTGCAGAAGTGACATTTAGATATGTGGGCACCATATTTAGACTCCCACAAATTTTAATTAGATCAAATAACATTTTTAAGGTTTTTTTAAAAAAAATGTTTAACTCTTCTCCTCCTAGTCATAAAACTCTTGCGTGACTCTTGCCTTTGACAGTACAGTGGTACCTTGTACAATGATTTTAATCCGTTCCACAGGGCTCGTTGTTGTACGAAACAATTGCTATACGATACATGCATCGTATAGCAATTTTCCCTGTCGGATGCATCATACAACGATTTTTTTCACTAAGTGGTTTTCCCTATTGAAAAATTGTTGTATGATTTTTTTCCATAGGGAAAATCGTTATGCGGGATGCCATTCCCCCAAACAACAACAACAACAACACCCTAATTGTTATGCGATTTTGTTGCTAGATGGGGCGATCGTTGTATGAGGTTCCACTGTATTTGTATGAGAATGATACTACTACTACTTTTGTGTGAGAAGACTTGTAGTAGAAAACTGCACGCCTTGTGGTCATGGTCCCAAAACATGAAGAGTGTTTACAGCAAATATTGAGAAAACAGCAATGTGTTGTTGAAATAATATTGGTTCCATTATATGGTACAGTTATAGCAGATTAATGTAATTGCAATTGCCATGGCTGTATGGAATCCTGGGGATTTGTAATTTGGGGAGATATTTGGCATTCTCTGCTGTAGAGAATTCTAATTACCTGACCAAACGACTAGTTTTTGATTCTGTAGAAAGAAGCTATAACATCTGAAATAATATCAAAGAGCTGTAACCGTGTAATGTAGATAACGCTCATTTGTTCTTTTAATGTAGGATTGTACTGGACAAATTTAAAATAGATTTTAAAAATCTTCTAATTCATAATTTCATCTAATTCTCAGTGACTGTGTAATTTAGCACAGTTTGTAACATTGGGCCATGTGCAAATGGAATTACCATTGGAAGAACATAACCTGACTGTTCCTCCCTACAATTACCTTTTTAATTGTATACTGTCTGGTGAGATTTGAGCAATGGATAAGTAGCCTTACAGACTGTGCCTTCTAATCACCACTTCCCACCTGGGCATAGTGTTGTCAAAGGTGGAGGTATATACTGGGAGAATTCATTTGCTTAGTGTTTTTAACATTGAGTGTCTCAAATACACCTTATTTGTATTTTCTGCTTTGTAAATCTTGGTACATTAGTTTTTATATAAAGATATTCACCCTTGTAAAATGTTAAAATAAAATTGTTTAAATTTATGTGCAATACTTGGGGTTTGTCCGTTTTTATTTTACATACAAGAATTGTTTAGTGCTGCATAAGCAGTGGCACAGTATTTGATTAATTTGGGTCAGTTCTCTAGTCAATAGGAATGCAGAACTGGAGCTGTTTATGCAATATAAAATTTGTTGTGAAATGGAGTGTATAATAAGGGCATGGAGCGTGATTGGGTGTGTAGGCTTTCTGCATTTCTTTTGTTATCAAAGAAATCTGAATAGGGTACTGCATACAATATTACAGAGAAGTGCAGACTAGCAAGGCTTTGCCATTTGCAGAAGAAGATTGTTTAGTTCAGGGGTTACCATTTTTTTAAAGTCAGAGGCCAGAGTCATGTTCCTTCAGACAGATGAGCCGGCCGAACTGGTGGTTCCCCCCACTGTAAATGCTGCCATAAAACGTGTCCACGGCTGTTGTAAACATGTTTCCGAAAGCCATGGGCGCATTTATGGCTGTCATAACTGTATCCGCGTCCACTTCCCCCAGTGGCGCACGGGCTGGATGATTTGGTGTTGTGGTCCGAATCCAGCTCATCGGCCATTGGTTGCCCACCCCTGGTTTAGTTCATAGATCTGCTATTTGGCAAATTCTGTTAGCTTCTACATCAAGGCTATGAAAAATGGGTCTTCCAGGGTTGTACTGCAGCTCTCACCTGTATCCAGCAATGAGCAATGACTGTAATTACAGTCTAGCACTAGTAACATCTGAGACAGCACACATTGCCCATAACTTGCACCTGAGATAACAGCACTGCATCCTGGTGTCCATACAACACAAGCCTAAACTATATCAGAGTAAACAAAAAGAAAAAAATGGCACCTTAAAGACTAACTCCTATATTTTAATATTTACGTTCGTTAATCAAGTCCACTTCATCAGACACAAGAGTGAGGCTTCATTGCATTATTTTATATATACAAAGTACAGAAATACACAATGATTGGCTAGCATAGCAAATAGCTCTTTTGTTGTTGTTCAGTCACATAGTCGAGTCAGACCCTTTGTGACCCTATGGACCACTGCATGCCAGGCACCCCTATGCTCCACCATCCTCTGCAGCCCGCTCAGCTCTATGCCCATTGCGTCAACAATGCCGTAACAAAGCTTTTAACGTTGAGACAGGACAACAACATTCTTTCTAAATATTACATTGCAAACAGTGACTTCTAGTGGCCAGCTCTGGTAATGTAGCATATAAATATGTATTTCAGGAATTTTTAATTAAATATTTTTGATCCGCAGAAATAGAACCTGTGAATAAGGGGAGGTGACCTGTACTTTCCAGTTGTACAAAGAAGTACTTCAGAGCACACAGTTGATTTCTATTAGACATTTGTATTGCCTTCTGCAGAATGAACTCACCAAAAAGTGCCTTCATTTTGGCATTTTCATGTCTGGCATAGATACAGAAGTAGAAGTAGTAGCACTAGCAAACGTGGCTTTTTCCATTTCCCCCCTTATTGAACAGAGTTATCAGTTCTACTTACATTTTCCAGAAACTACACAAAAACATAGTTATTATTTTCATGTGCTGCACAGAACTTTTCCACCACGGGAAATTACTAT
This sequence comes from Bradypodion ventrale, assembly GCA_035047345.1. NCBI lineage: Eukaryota > Metazoa > Chordata > Lepidosauria > Squamata > Chamaeleonidae > Bradypodion > Bradypodion ventrale. The sequence continues at coordinate 11,463,707 of JAWDJE010000010.1, forward strand.
TACAGATTTAATTTGTAATTTCTATTATGCTACACTCATGATGGCTCACCTTTGGAGACCACTGCTGTTTCTATTTCAAAAGAGTAAGTTTAAGGAATTGCACAAAGCATACACTTGGGAGTCCCAGATTGGCCATTATTACAAGGAGGAGGAACCTCTGGCCCTCCAGATGTGAGCTACATGTCCCATCATCCTAGATTGGTGGCCATGTTTACTGGCATTCCAACAACATCTGGAAGGGAAGCACTTCAACCCTCCAGATAGATAAACTGAATACAAGACTTACAATGCCATCTGGGGGGGGGGGGGGGAGTAAAAATATTTTCTTCTCCCACAGCAGTACATGTCTTGAGATTTGTCTCCCTGCTTGAATACTCACAGAAGCTCATCACGAGATAAGATGTCACAACCTTAGTTAGAACAATATAAATGATTATTTGACACCTTGTGTCAGAAATATGGTGTTATCTTCTTTTGCTGCATCTAAATCTGAATATTGGCAATCAGCCATGAAGACTGTCCTGAGAATATAATCCAGTAGCCTTTCATCTGCCTTCTGCATTGCAGCATGACACCCATACTACTGATCCACGACTCACTTTCTGGTCCTTAGCCTTTTTGGCATGCAAAATCCTCATCAGCTCCAGGCCAGTATTGATGAAGCTGCTGCCCTCCGTCGAGATGGATTTAAGTGGGATTTATTCTAAATAAACTATGTATAAACTACACGTCAGGACAATTAAGTGCTGAGGCACATTCACAACCCATAAGTAAAGGAACAAATGGCTGACAAGTACAGTAGTTGCATGGCCAGGTGTGGCCAGTTTCCTGGGTTCCCAGTGACCAGTCAAGCAGATAAAAGGCTTGGAGATGGTTCTGAGTGCTACACTTGCGTGTGGTAGCTGTTCACTGGAACTCTCCATGTGAGGTCCAAAGAAGTCCGTGTGAGTGTAGGAGGCCATCATTAGGCTGAGAGAACAGAGGGAGGGAGCAGAGGGAGAGAGCAAAAACACAGGGAGTGGCCAATACATTAGTTTGTAACATCCTGAAAAGGAAGGAAGTAACCGACAAGCCGAGCAACAGCAAAAGGCCTGGTCGACCATGGAAGATAACTAAAGTGGTTGACCACAGAATCCTGCTCATGTTGAAAAGGAATTATTTCACAACATCTCACTAGGTCAAGAACACTCTTGAGGAAGTATGTATGTCATTGTACACATCTACAGTCAAAAGATAGCTTTATGGATGCAAATACAGAGGCTTCACACCAAGGTGCAAAACACTGGTAACACTCAAGAACAGAAAGGCCAGATTGGACTTTGTCAACAAACTCCTTAAAGCAGGAGTTCTCTGAAGTGTTTGGGGATCAAGGAGACAACGGAGGCTTGATTCATGAAGAGGCATTGGCCAAAGATAGCCCGGACGGAGTTTATTAGGAATAACAGGATAAAGACATTCCAGAGAAGAGTATGCAATATATCCTTATTGGTTACCTGCGATAACATAAGGTTACATAATTGGCTAAATATCAGCGTGCCTGCCTCGTGCACACCTTACTGATTGGTTAAGCAGCTGCGTGTTGGTTAGGTAACTACGTGCCATCCCTGGGTATAGTAGGGATGGCTTGACAGCCTTGAGTCATGGTATCAGAGGCCCAAGCTAGAGGCCCAGGCCTAGGCACCAGGCATCTAAGTTTCGACATAAACAGATGAGGCAGGAGAACGATCACCCACGATTTATGACCATGGTTTGCCAATAGACACAGCGATCGTGCTGTGAACATCCTCACAGTTCTCAACCTAAGGCCCATGGGCTGGATCCGGCCCATGGTGCCATTTCATGTGGCCCCCACCCTTCCAAGAGCATTAAACAAAAACCAAAATGCCCCCCTTTTAGAAGCTGTTGGGACAAAATGGCTGTGCCATCATGCAGGCAGGGCAAAATGGCCATCCGGCCCTCAAAGCTGACTAATAGAGTGGGACCCGGCCCCTGGCTTGAAAAGGTTGGGAACCCCTGTTTTAAAGAGTCTGCACAGTTCTGGAATAAGATTCTTTGGACCAACGAGACCAAGATTAACTTGTACCCGATTGGTGGGAAGAGAAGGCGAGAAAAGTACAGAGAAGGAAAGGAACAGCTCTTGATCCCAAAGCATACAATGTCATCTGTTAAACATGGTGGAGGCAACGTTATGGCATGGGCATGTATGGCTGCCAATGGATTTGTGTCCTTGGTGTTTATTGATTATCTGACTGATAATGGAAGAAGCAATATAAGTTCTGAAATGTATAGGGCTCTACATCCTACTCACATTCTGCCAAATGCTGCAAAACGGATAGGATGCTGCTTTGTCCTGCTGATGGATAGACCCAAAATATAAAGCAAAAGCTGCCCAAGAGTTTCTCAAGGCAAATAGGTGGGATTTTCTTCAATGGCCAAGTCAGTCACCAGATCTCAACCCAATAGAGCATGGTATTTGCTTTCTGAAGACAAGACTGAGGGCAGAAAGAGCCACAAACAAACAGCAGCTGAAGGAAGCTGTAGTAAAGGTCTGGCAAAGCATCTTGAGGGTAAAAACTCACCATTTATTTATTTATTTTATTTTATTTTATTTAAATTCAAATTTTTATGCCACCCAATCAGGTAAACCCGACTCTGGGTGGCTCACAACAAGTTAAAACATACATAAAAAACAGTTGAGCCATTAAAACCCAACATACCCACCCATCTATCCCATTTATCATTAAAAGACTACCCACGTTAAAAACTGCCTGCATTGGAATTAAAAGAAATGGGGACTTATTTAAGAAGCCAACAGGCTGGGACCATCCTTCCATTTGGGCACCACACCTGTCCCGCCAACCAGGTTTTTAGGTCTTTTCTGAAAGGTAGCAGCTCCATCTGCTCCCGCAGCTCTACTGGTAGGAAGTTCCACAAGGCTGGTGCGGACACAGAAAAGGCCTCCTTCGTGTACCAGAGAGACGAGCCCCTCTGGCAGATGGAACAATTAGGGAGCCCCTCCGGTCCGCTCTGGTTGGATGGGCGGACTCTCTTGGGACGGTGCGGTCTCTAAGGTAACCTGGCCCACTACCATGAAGGGCTTTAAAGGTAAAAACCAGCACCTTGTACTGCACCCAGAGGCAAACTGGTAACCAGTGCAGCTCCCGAAGTAATGGTGAGGCACGGGCATAACGTCTGCACCCCATCACCAACCGGGCCACTGCATTCTGGACCGACTGCAACCTCCGAATGGTTGTCAAGGGCCTCCTCATGTAGAACGCATTGCAATAATCTAGCCTGGAGGTGACCAGAGCATGTGTGACCCTGAGCAGGGAGTCCCGTTCCAGGAGCAGACGCAATTTACAGATGATGTGAAGCTGTGCGAAAGCCCTCCTGGCCACGGCCGCCACCTGATCTACAAGTAGCAGCCCGAATCCAGGAGGACCCCTAAGTTGTGTACCGGGTCTGTCTGGGGCAAAGCAGCCCCATCCAAGACCAAAGTTGGTAGCTCCCTGGATAACACGGGACCCCCCATCCAAAGTCTTGGAGGGATTCAATTGTAGCCCCTTGTCCCCCATCCAGACCCCAACCACTTCCAGACATCTGGATAGGACATTGACTGCATTACTGGGGTCCCCATAGATCGAGATATATAACTGGGTATCATCAGCATACTGATGATACCTCACCCCATGGGAACAGATAACCTCACCCAACGGCTTCATGTATATGTTAAATAGGAGAGGAGAGAGCACTGAGCCCTGAGGCACCCCACACTGTAGGGGCCTAGCGCTGGACCTCTCACTCTCCAACCACACCGACTGGGTATGTCCCTCCAGAAATGAGGAAAACCAGGACAACACAGTACCCTGGATCCCCAAACCTTTGAGCCGTTCCAGAAGGATACCGTGGTCAACGGTATCGAAAGCCGCTGAGAGATCCAGAAGAGCCAGGACAGATGGATGACCCCCATCCCGCTCCCGCAAGAGATCATCAACCAGTGTGACCAATGCCGTCTCTGTACCATATCCAGGCCTGAGATCTTATTGAAAGGGGTCCAGATAATCCGCTTCATCCAGGACCCCCTGTAACTGCCGCATCACCACCTTCTCCAAAACCTTCCCTAAGAAAGGGAGGTTGGAGACCGGCCTATAATTAGCTAGAACTGCTGGATCGAGAGATTGTTTCTTCAGAAGGGGGCGCACCAAAGCATGTTTTAATGGTACAGGAAATACCTTCTCCCATGGTGAAGCATTTATTATAGCCCCAGCCCAGCCTCCCGTCACTCCCTTGGAGGCTTTTACCAACCAAGTGGGACAGGGATCCAAAGGGCAGGAGGTGGTGCGAACAGCTGCAAGAAGCCTGTCCACTTCCTCAGGGACAACTGGATCGAACTGATCCCAGATAACACAGCCAGACTGGGCTCTGGACCCCTCCCGACCCTCCCCATCCATGCTGGGATTAAACCTCAAGCGAATCCGAGCGATTTTCTCCACCAGATAGTCTGCAAAAACCTCAGCCGAACCCTGCCAACCGGGCACCGGCCCCTCCTTACCAAGGAGAGACCTGGTAACCCGGAACAGAGCGGCTGGGCGATTAACCTTGTGGAACCTCCTACCTTTGGTCATGGCCATGGGATCCAAACTTCAGGCATATCAGAGAGTACAAATTGCTGCCACGAGGTCTCGCTGTTATGTCTGACGAAGTGGATTTGATCCATGAAAGCTAACAATAAAATACAGGAATTAATCTTTAAGATGCCACAATGTTTTTGTCCTCTTTGTTGTTATGTTTACTTTCTGATATGCTTGCACAGACTAACATGGCTGCCACTTCGAAAACTTCAGCCAGTCATTGACTGCAAAGGATTTTCAACCAAGCATTGAAAGCAATCCTTCAGTTTATGCTGGTGTTAGTTCGCTCCATAACTTAAGAGCCTCCCAAAATCTCTCTCCCTCTCCCATATTTTGATGTTTGCAGATTGATACACAGTAGGCAGCATTCATAAGGCATTCATCTTTATTGTAGGGTAAGCAATCTGAACATGAGGTAATGGCGGAGGCGCAGCTCCTTTTATACAGCACGGTACATTTGAAATTGGTTACACGGTTGTTCATTGGTTACTGTATTACTGTACTCATGACGTCATTGCGATGCACGGCATTCTTCATCAGGTTTACCTGTGTCGGGAATATCTCCCACGGCTGGCTGTAATTGGGTAACTTGTATCATGTAGGTTGATCGCTATCAGCTGCCTCTCGATACCATCTAGAGCCACCGGTAGCTCATTGTAACTGTTGCAATACATTAGGCTACATTGTTACATTCCATCTTAAAGGCACAGCATTCCATACATAACACTCCCCCCCCCCCCCAGGATGGGACAAAGTCCCTTAACCATTGTGGTTTCCCGCATGTTCGCTTGGGCCGCACGGCAGCTTGGCCGAGCTCAGGTGAACCAGGGGCTCTGTGTTCCGCAGACCCTCATCCTGCAATGGGAAAACGAGACTCGTTAACTGCCTGTCGGGAACACTGCTCTACCCGCGAACTTGGGGGCGAGAAAGGAACAAACAGATGTGACTTGAAACCCTGCTTTGTCCCCGCAGCGGCCGGGAACCTTCCTAGCACGAAACTCGGGAGCGAGGAAGAATACCTTAATGCAAAGTCCCACCTGTCACTCCGTGCAGCGGGCGGTTCCATGGGTGTTTGTGTCGCTGCTTGGTAAGGGGTGGACTCAAAGGCCGGAGGACCAGGGGTATTTGGGACTAAATTAAAACCCCACTTCTTGCTCGGATGGGTGGGGGATCACTCTGCGAACTCCCCCCGGTCCTGAAAATCAAACATTAAATCATTGGGCTCTCCCCCCCCCCCGGTGGGTACAAAGGGCATGGATTTGTATGTGCACCCCTGCTGTGGGGAAGGAGGTACTCTGTCTCTCTGCGGGAGTCCTCTTGTGGGGAGTACCCCATGTCTCCCCCTTGGAATAAACGGGTGAGGGAGGACCCTAACGTAGACTCACCTGGGCTGTCCCCCCCCCCCGGTTGTTTGTATCACCCAGGCTGGCCTCACCCTGGGCGCCCGTGACCCGTCATCTGAGTTGGTCAACATGTCGTCTCCATAGTAAACCCACACTGGTTTCTACTTTGTATAATACTGGCCCAATCTGATCACAACCCCTGGGACCTACGCTGGGCCGTTGACCACATAGTTTCTGCAATGCACTGGGTCCCCTACTGCTAATACCTTTGTGTTTCCAATCTCTATATTCCTCCCTTTCTCCTCCACCCTGGTCGGATCCAACCAATCAAAAAGGGTTACTGGTCTCCTACACATTAGGATCTCAGCAGGTGAGAGTCCGGATGCCAGGGGAGTGGCCCGGTAACAGATGAGGAACTGGCACAGTTGCAGGTTCAAATCCCCGGGACCCATTCGCCGAAGCGTTTCTTTGGTGGTACGCACTTGGCGTTCAACCTGCCCGTTAGTAGCGGGATGGAAAGGGGCTGAGGTGATGTGCCAAATAGCATTTCTCTCTAGGAATGCCTGGAATTCAGCGGACTTGAAGGTACTGGCGTTGTTGGAGACAAGTACATCAGGCAGTCCAAAGCAACTGAACACCTTGCACAACTGCTTGATTGTTGCGGCTGAGGAGGTGTTGGACATAGGGATAACCTCTAACCACTTAGAGAAGGAGTCGACCACGAGGAGGAACATAGAACCTCGAAACGGACCAGCAAAATCGATATGTAATCGAGACCATGGTCCGCGGGCTGTGTCTCATTCTCTGTGAGGAAGTCAGAACTCCTTGGGTTGAGAACTCTGGCAACTCTCACACGTGCCCACCAAATGTTCAATATCAGCATCTATCTGAGGCCACCAGAAATATCTCCTGGCCAAAGCCTTTGAGCGCACGATTCCCGGGTGGATGGTATGCAGCAACTTGAGCACCCTTGCGCATAGCACCTCAGGAATGACCACCCGTTGGCCCCAGAGGAGGCAACCCCTCTCTAACGAACGTTCAACCCTTTTTCGGAAAAATGCTTGGAACTCCTCGGCTGGCGGAGTCGTGGGCCAGCCCTTCATTACCCATAAGATTACTTGGGACAGAACCTTGTCTTTCACAGTAGCCTTGGCGAGGTCTGCGGGCCTTATGGGCGGTGAGTCGAGGGATTCGATCAGCAACACCTGGTGATTTCCCTCCACCTTGCATTCGGCTTCCCCTATCTCTGGGAGGGGTGACCGGGAAAGTGCATCAGCGTGGTTGATCTCTTTGCCCAGGTGGTGGACCAGTGTATACTGGTAAGCATTTTAAAAGATTGCCCACCAAAGCATCATTGGGGACAGAATCTTGGGTGTGGGTTTGTTTGTGGTGAAAATACCCAGTAGAGGCTTGTGGTCGGTGACAATGGTGAACCCCCGACCGTAGAGGAAGTCGTGGAATTTCTTGGTTCCAGCGACTATAGCGAGAGCCTCTCTATCTGTTTGTGCGTAATTGCGCTCTGCCTTTGAAAGCGACCTGGAGTAAAAGGCCACCGGGGCTTCCCACCCATTTTCCAACACGTGGCACAGCATCGCCCCCACCCCTACTGGTGAAGCATCACAAACGAATACCACGGGCTTCTTGGAGTCGAAATGGGTTAAGATTGCCTCAGAGGAGAGGAGCTGTTTCAACTCTTTGAACGCCGTATCCTGGCTGTCCCCCTACCGCCAAACCGCTTCTTTCTTTAATAGATGATGCAGGGGCTCCGCTACGGATGCTTTCCTTGGCAAGGAGTGACAGAAATTTAGGAGCCCTAGGAAGGACTGCAGCCCTGGTTTCGCGGTGGGGCGAGGGGCATTTCGAACAGCTGCAACCTTTGAATCAGAGGGCTTAACGCCATCGGAGGTTATCTTAAATCCTAGGAATTCAACCTCCCTCACTAAGAACACACATTTATCACGTCTCAATCTCAGCCCCGTTCTCTCGAACACAGCTTGGACTTTATCCAGTCTTTTGGCAAGTTCCCCTTCACTCCCCACTGTTATCAATACATCATCAAAGTAGGGGATGACCCCAGGGAGACCCTTGAGGAGGCGTTCTACCAATGATTGGAAAATCCCGAGGCCGAGTTCACGCTGAACTGGAGGCGTGTTACCTTAAAGGCACCTTTGTGCATTACAATGGTTTGCGCAGCTGCGGCAGCAGGCGTGACTGTGAGCTGCTGGTAGGCTTGCGCTAGGTCTAGTTTGGCAAAACATTTACCCCCATGTAACGTGGCTAGCAAATGGCTCACTGCCGGCACCGGGTACACATTAGGGCGAATCGCCTTGTTAATTGTACACTTATAGTCAGCGCAAATGCGGACCTCCCCATTTGCTTTCATTGCCATAACAATAGGAGTTTCCCACTCCACAGAGTCCACCGGGACCAAAATCCCCTGACCCACCAGTTTGTCCAGTTCCACCTCGATGTTGTCCTTGAGGGCAAAAGGCACCCTCCACGGCTTGAGCCTGATGGGTCGAATTTCTGGGTCCAGGACTGGGGGCCCCCTGTACTTCCTGAGGCCCTTCTTGAAAATGGCTGAGTGTGCGTCGCACACGTCCCGCACAGGATCAGTCTCTACGGCATTAATGCACGGACAGTTCGATTCCCAGGGGGGCGAACCATTGAGTCCCCAGGAGGCAACTGGACCCTTGTTTGAGGACCACTAGGGGCAGTTTTTCCATGAACCCTTTGAATTTGACCATAAAGTCCCCCACCCCCCAAAACCAGAATTCCATAGCCTTGCATGTCCCATAAGTTTGACTTGAGGGTCTTAAATTTTGGGCGCGCATTGGGGGGAATGCGCAAAAATTCCTTTTGGGAGATAATGGAGTAGAACGAACCTGAGTCCACCTCCATTCTAACCGGGACCCCTTGCAACAGTACCTCAACAAAGAAACGTCGGTGCGCCAGAGACACGCGGTTTACTGTTGCGTCGTCATCGGAGAACTTCTTGATGCCATCGGCCCTCCATCGTGGCTGGTCCACCGGCTCTTGGTCTCCTCTCCGCTGCCACCTGCACGCCTTGGCGATGTGGCCTCGCCGTCCGCAACTGTGACACTTGGCTTTCTGAAAAGGACACTTCTTTCGGTCATGGGATGCTCCACAGCCGTCGCATCAGCGGCCGTCTTTGCTACTGGCACTTGACTCGGTCGTCTTCTTCTGAACCTTTTGGACATCATCGTCCTCGCTGGAGCAGGAAGCCGCTGGAGCAGAGGCCTCCAAAGATGATGGGGGGGGGGGGCTCACTGGAGGTCGGGGCGAGCGCCATGCGGCCTGGACAGCCACCAGTGGCCCCTCTGATGCAGCATTCTTTGCTCGGAAGGTTCTGATCGCGGACCTCGCCACTTCAGCCGCCTGAGCCTCCCGCAGAACGGCCTGAAACGAAAGGTGCTCTCGGACCATCAACCTTCGCTGAACTTCTTCATCCTGCAGACTGCACAGCAGCCAGTCTTTCAGGGATATTTCCAGGTTCTCCCAATGACAAAGGGTGGCCGCCGACCTGAGGGCTGCTGCGTAATCAGCCACCGACTCGCCCGGTTGCTGGTCTTTCCTGTGGAAGGCAACCCTGGCCGGAAAAATAGACACGGCCGGCTGGAAGTGTTCTCGTAGAGCCATTAAGATTTGCACGAGCGGGACCACATTGACCTTCCTCGGTGCAAGTAAGTTGATCAGGAGCCTTAGTGCCGGGAGGCCTATCTGTGCGAGGAGGCAAGACCGCATCTTCTCCTCGTCCTCGATGCCCTCGGCATCCATGGCGTGCCTGAACTGGCACTCGTACAGCTCCCATGATTCTGCGTCATTGATATCGAACTTGGATAGCTTAAAACTTCGGGGAGCCATATCCCACCTTCATCGCCAATTTGATGTTTGCAGATTGATACGCAGTAGGCAGCATTCATAAGGCCAAACACATCTTTATTGTAGGGTAAGCAATCTGAACATGAGGTAATGGCGGAGGCGCAGCTCCTTCTATACAGCATGGTACATTTGAAACTGGTTACACGGTTGTTCATTGGTTACTGTACTCGTGATGTCATTGCGATGCACGGCATTCTTCATCAGGTTTACCTATGGCAGGAATATCTCCCACGGCTGGCTGTAATTGGGTAACTTGTATCATGTGGGTTGATCGCTATCAGCTGCCTCTCGATACCATCTAGAGGCAGAGGTAGCTCATTGTAACTGTTGCAATGCATTGGGTTACATTGTTACATTCCATCTTAAAGGCATAGCATTCCATACATAACACATATGCAGAAAAGGTGCATGTCATATTGCACCAAAAAGGGTCATTTTGTAACTCCTTGCAATCTCCCTTAAAGTGAATAGGAATATTCAAGGGGTAGTTCAAGCTCAAACCTCCCCCCCTCCCAATACAGGTAGTAACCTTATTGCTGGACCAAAATGGTCCAGGTTGAGCATGGATCCAGGTTGCGTTGCACCATAATTATATGTACAGTACTTTGTGTGGTCCATAATGCAATCTATTTCCCAATGTAATCACACCCTCAACCTCTTGTTCAGAGTCTATTCTCCCATTGCTGTTCATAGGAGTTCATACAGAAGCAACATGCCAAAAAAGTTATCCTTGTTCTAATACAGGGGTGCTCAAACTACAGCCCGTGGGCCAGATCCGGCCTCCAATGCCAACTCATCCGGCCCACAAAGCCCTCGTTGCTCCCAGAAGTGGAAGTAAAACACGCCTGTATGGGCGCAACGAAGGCTTTGTGGGCCAGATGAATTGGTATAAGGTGTCAAATCCGGCCTACAGGCCATAGTGAATGGTCCCCTGAACCACATGACCGCCCACAGCCCGAAAAGTTTGGGCACCCCGTTCTAATATTTCTAGACCTTCACCTGACTGTAGGGAGACCTGACTGTAGTTGGGGAACAACTCCAACCAGCCCTACCCAGCATAGCTGAAAGGGCTGAAAATAGCTTGTACCTCTTTATATCATTTACTCAATTTTTTATTATTATCATCATTATTATTTGTATTATTATTATTATTTGTATTTTTGTTTTATTGTGCAATGTGATGTCTGTTTGGTTGTTTGATTTTCTTTCCTTGATTTTTTCCCTTCTTTTTGTCTTGTATGTTTATCTTAAAATTTAATTTTAATTTTTTTTTAAAGTAGCCTGTACCTCAGGCAAACTTTAACTGCAACGGAAAAATCAACAAACGAGAGAAGGAGGCTGACTGAGATTTATTCATGGTCGAACCTTCTCTTTCTTCTCAGCCACTAAACGCTTAACTAGGAACCTTTCTCTTTCTGCATCTTGTTTCCTCACGGGGACATTTTATTAAGAGCTGATGGTGTCGCCGCTGATTCCACCGTTGTTATAGCAACTGGCCGGAAGAAGCGTGTGCAACGCTGAAAATGTTCCCCCATGCGGCTACTTCCGGTGCTGATGAGGTCGTTACAGGCGGGTCAGGTTGGAGAAGAGTGGAACGGGAGCCTCTCCCAAGATCGCTGACGGTCTTCTCGGCCTATCGTTCCCAAGTGAGGTGCGTTAGCTCTAGGCTGCCTTTGTGGGCCCTTCAGGGGACGTTGACCATCGGTCGTATGAATGCATAACAGGCTTTTCCAGCTACTACCTGGGAGGCTCGATGAGGTCGGGTCCTCGGTTGCTGTCTCACCGTCTGGCCTTCCCAGGGAATAGGAAATAAACAAGTCAAGCCAAGCAGAACGTGAGACCCCCCACCCCCCACCCCTTTGAGCTGTCGCTTTTCCATGCAAGCCTCTTGGAGAATTCAAAATCTTGCACACCCTTTTAGTGATTACTAATTACTATGTTTCCTGCCAACCTAGCAGTTCGAAAGCAAGAACTTGCAAGTAGATAAATAGGTACTGCTTCGGTGGGAAAGGTAACAGCGTTCTGTGTGTGCTCCAGGTGTGTAGTCACATGACCACAAGAAGACCTGCAGATGCAGACTCTTTGGCTGTAAATCGAGATGAGCACCAGCCCTCTAGAGTTGGACACAACTGGCTTTCAAGCAAGGGAGACCTTCACCTTACCTTTACTAATTAATATATTGCCAGACTATGTTGTATTCTGTTTTCAATCTCATGAGGAAGTTATGACAATAATTCTTCTAAACTCCATTGTGATAATGCTTTGCTTCACAATATTATGATCAAACATAGAGGTGTACATAAAAGTGAATAGTTAGAGATCACTTTGATTACATTAATCCATTTACTATAAAAAATCTTGTAACATAAAACAAAGCAGAGTGTTGAGAGGCAAAAATACAATTGTAGCACAGCAAAAGCAAAGTTTTATGCAAATTCAGCAGTCCACTTCTGCCAAATCTTTGCTATCAAGAAATCTGTTTTGTACAGCCTCCCTTGTCATTAGTCTGTCTACTTATCAGTACATAAGTATACTGTATCCAGTAAACAGCTTAGAATTTTTCTTGTACTGTATTATAGTTTTTAAAAAGCTTAGAATTTGGCATTTTGCATTTAGACACACCAAGCAATTCATTATTTTTTTTACTAAGAAGTAGTTATGATACTGTTCTCCTTAAGACTACTTCAGATCCTTAATAAATGGTCCTCCCCCGATGAAATTTGTTTCAAAACAGAACAGTGTCAGTATTTATAGTTTTACAATAAATCAATAACCATGGACATGGTTCTAAGCTGTTCCAAGCAGTATGTTAAGATGATACAATAAATTCAGATGTTATGAGGGTAAAAATTTCTGTGTTTGTGTGTTTGAGTAAATGTTACCTTGAGCTGGGGGGCAGGGGGAGAAGCATTTGTGGAATAAACCTATTAGTTCTACAATTTTTCACTGATCAATTTGAAATGTTTTTGTAGCTGTTGACTCAATTTATCCTTTCAGGCTGCAAAGATGTCAATCCAAAAGAAATGTCCAGACTGCGGCTCTTTGGAAATTATAGAAGATTCCCATTATGCTCTGAACCAGCTGGTATGTGCAGACTGTGGCTTCATTCTCACTGAAGGACTTCTCACGACCACATTTGCTGATGAAGAGCATTTGCAAGGTATATCGGGGAAAACACACACTCACACAAAACCCACTGTAGCACTTTAAAGACTAGCTGCTATATTTGTGCTGTGAGCTTTCGTGGATCAAGTCCACTTCTTCAGACATAGGAGTGAAATTTCCAGGCATGGCTTATATATACCAGATACAGAGGTAAAGAGTAATCAAGCAGAATGACAGATATAGTAATCAAACAGGATGACCAATAAGCATGCATATCAATACAGCTTCCTACAGCTAGCAGATGATCTCTGGTTTGTTATTCAGATTAGCTTTAAATCCCCCTTTTCACTCTTTAAAGTAGGGAGTTGGAAAACAGAGTACATATATGCTAATGAATTTAACCTCTTACTGTGTGAGCACATCCTGTTCAGTTAAGCATGTTGTGAAAGAGAATATTGCAGGAAAGTTAGTGAAGGTGATATAATACACCAAAATATAGTATATAAAATTTGCAAGGTGAGAAACATTATAGCTTATCCCTTCAGAGCTCTAGGGCAGGGGTCGGCAACCTTTTTAAATCGGGAGCCGGGTCATGCTCCCTCAGACAATTGATGGAGCCGGACTGGTGGTCCCCCTGCCGTAAATGCTGCCGTAAATGCACTTGCGGCTGTCATAAATGCATTTACGGTAGTCGCAGCCACGATAAATGCGTTTGCTTCAGCCGGTGGCAGCAGTGGTTGGAACGAGAGCCAGGGCCTGATGATTTGGCACCGTTGGCTAAACTTGGCCTGTGGGCTGTAGGTTGCCGACCGCTGCTTTAAGGTTTTGACACACGTAACTGTCATGGGAATTTCACGGGATCTTTAGATTTAGGCACTGAAGCTTTGAATGGCTTAAGACCAGGATATGGAGAAGATCCATAGTTGAACTTGTCACCTCCAGTCACTCCAGTGTCTTAAATCTAAGATGTACTTGAAAGGAGTGTAGAAAATGACCTCCTCACAGTGGAACTCTCTGCACAGTTAGCTTTCCACGGTAACTAAAATATGTTTTTCCCGTGATAGATTTACAGTTTAATGGGTTTTAGAATTGCTATTCCCTGGCTTGCTTTTTATTGTTTGTTTGTGTTCTTAATCTGCTGCTTAATTTCATTCTTATTTTCGTGGACATAATGGAAACAAGACAAAGTGAAATATAAGTACCGTACTTTTAAATAGTAAGCTTTTGTCAGGATCCCCCCCCCCCCCCCAATTACTTAGTCTCACTTTCTTACCATTTGAATCCATTCTTCTTGGCTTCATCCAGCTACAGGTAGAGCTCTTCTTCTCTCCATTTGGTTTGAATTAAAGTGGTTTTCTAGAATTTTGTGTGACCTGATTTGAAGGTAATAGCAATGCTACTGACAGTCTTCTTCCATATCTAGGCCAGACGTGAAACTGCCAAAATGAAGGCACCTTTTGATGATTTCATTCTGCAGTTTTTTTCACTTGACCTAGTGTGAGAAAGATTAGCCCACAACACAAGGTTGCCATTACGAGAGCACACCCAATTGTTATATTGTGTCTATATTTGATTTGTTATGATTATATTGTATTTTTGGATTCATATCGTGTATTATTTTGTATTACTTTGTATTATTGATTAGTTGTATTATTATACTGTTATAATTGTATGTTTATTAATTGTATGTATATTAATTTTTTGTTGTAATTGTACCTATATTATTGTGCTGTAAGCCGCTCTGAGTTGGCCTTTTGGTCTGAGTAGAGCGGGGTATAAATCCAATAAACATAAACAATTGTGGCTCAAAAATACCACAATGTTCGAGTCCGCTCTTTCTGTGTACCCCACTACTGACAGTTATGTTTATACAACAATACACTGTCTGGCTGATCATCCTGCTACGGTAATGGAGTAGACTGTACAGCTAGCGACTCAATGTTAAGTGTTGGGCGGTGGTAAATAACTGACTCCCCAAAAAGGCTTTTTGGTCTGGGTGATGGCCCTCTCAGTGGAGGAAATGCTACTAGGAACCATCATATTGGGCCCAACGGCAAAATGAGCAGAAGAGGAACCCTTCACTATTCTGATTCCCAACAGCCATGGAGGCGGAAGAGGCCATGCCAAATGTACTGGCTGTGAAGGTACACCTTGTTAATATCCTCAAGGCTGTGGCAGTCCATTGCAGTCCTGGTGTTAAATCCTGCATGTTTCATTTCATACGTGCCACAGAAGATAGCTCTGTGATCACAGTGTGTGGGTCACCTCATGGCAAGCTGGGATCCACCTTAAACAAATTCATGCTAATGGCATTTTTTCCTGAAATGATTTCCAGGAAAAAAAAATATATATTCAGATATGAGTAACAGTCGCCGCTGCCGCTTCTTTTGGTGCTTGGGACACTTTTGGTTAAAAATGGTAGGAATGCATTTTTAGAAGAGAAGGTAAGGAAGCATGTGTCTCTTTTCATATGATTTTAGTTTTCAGCTACTGAAGAAGAAAGAAAAGAACAAAGGAATGTCTAGAAGAATATGTTAAGTGAAGTAACATATTGAGCAAAACCCGAACTGTAGATGTGAACTGATTGCTCCTAGGAAGCATTTCTTACATATGAATAGACACAACACCATTCAAGGATTTTCATTTCACTGTGACTTGGTCAGCTCTCTCTCTCTCTCTCTCTCTCTCTCTCTCTCTCTCTCTCTCTATATATATATATATATATATATATATATATATATATATATATATATATATAGATAGATAGATAGATAGATAGATAGATAGATAGATAGATAGATAGATAGAGATATAGATATAGATATATATAGGTTTTTTAATTGATGTGTTCTTTTCTTTATAGAAGTGACATACTCCAGAAGTACTGGACAGAAGGAGCAACAGAGTCGGTGCTTGCTGCGAGGCAAGTGTTCCACAGTCACTACCAGTGTCTTTTGTAAAAATTGATATGCATTCCATCTACAAAGAGTGTATTCACTCACTTTCTAAAACCAAAGAGAAGTTAGTGTTTCAAAACTACTTATCTCATTGCAAATGCAGTTTTAAAATGCACTAAATTAATTAATTTTACTATTTTTTCATGTACAGTATTTTAATTATTGAAACTCACTAGCAGCTGCTGCATTTTCTACTCTCAGCTTATACTCAGGTCAGTCTATTTTCCTGGGTTTTCAGGTCAAAATTAGGTACCTTAGCTTATATTCAGGTTGGCTTATACTCGAGTATATATGTATCTCTTACATACTTCTTACATAGTAACAGAATATTTTTCCCATCCAGGGATCAAGCGTGTCCGGGATCTCTGCAAAGTTCTACGACTTCCTTCTCTGTTTGAAGATACAGCTGTGTCTTATTATCAACAGGCAATCAAATGCCCCTGCTTTGCCTTGCTCAGCTTGGAGAGGAAGGAGATCATTGTGGGCTGTTGTGTGTTTGTGACCTGTCGACAGCACAATTGGCCCTTGACCATGGGCACCATCTGCTTGCTACTGTATGCCAATAAGGAGCTGTTTGCTACGACCTACTTACGCTTTTTGAAGGAACTGGCATTGGATGTGCCAGCTCTGAGCTTGATCGATCTGGTGAAAACACATCTCAGCAGGTAGGTTGACATCCTGTTGGGCATTTAGAGTGGGCTCTTGTGTAACAAGGGTGCGGCAGCAAACATCTGAGAGCTTAATGGAAGGCACAGTGTATAGTGCAGAGAGTTGTTTTACTGGTGATAAACGAAAAGATTCAAAGCAATTGTCCAAGGTATATACAAAAAGCAAACACTTTCAAAGCGAACTAGATACTCTGTTCCAGACAGTTCAGTCGCTGAGGAAAAACAGCCCAATAGTAAATAAATAGTCCAGTAATATAAACAAAGGACAAAGTAGCTATCTGTAAGCTGCGCAGCAGTGGCAAACAGTCAGCATTCAGCGACGAGTCTTTCAGAAGTCCTTTAGCAGTCCTTCAGCATTTCTCCAACAGTGAGCCCTCAGCTTTTGAGCCTTCAGCTAAAGTAATTGTGGCTGAGACCTGACTTTTAAGCACGTAGTGAGCTGACTAATGAGCTAATACAATTCCAGTGATACCTCATACAACGTCCAAACTTGGTTCCACAAGTTTGGACTTTATACGGATTTGGACTTTGTATGAGGCATGCAAAATCCTAGCCGTGATGCCTCATACAACGTCCAAATCCTTGCCGCGATGCCTCGTACAACATCATTTCCATAGAGATACATTGTACTGTAACAGCACAGACTTCAGGGCAAAGTCAAGGAAACAGACAGGAAACTGACAGAACTTTAAGAAATCATTGTCTAAAGGCAAAATACATTACAAAAACATGTCAAACAACCCTGATTGTCCAAGAACCTGAAGAATGCTGCAAAAATCCCAGGAATGCTTCTAAAAATTCTGATGAAAAAAATTCAGGAAAATCCAAAATCGCGCTCAAAACCACTCCTAAACACTCTTCGCCTCGTGCAAAACCCACAAGAGCAATGTACGCATGTGTCCTGCCTTTTATACACAATGCAGCCTGGGGAAAACCCCAATGCCTCATACAAAGACGCAGCGACTTTGTATGAGGCAACTTTTTCCAAGGAATTAGGCGATGTTGTATGAATTCGATGTTGTATGAAGCAGACTTTTTATGAGGTATTACTGTAACCTGTTCTGCCATACATTCAGTACTCATAAAGCAATACAGTAGAAGTATATTATCCTACCCAATATGTTAGGCAAAGACTTATGACCTAACACATCCTTGTGACCCTTCCCCTTAACACTTCTCAGACTTGCAGTTATTGAGGAACTATGGAATCTTTCAAAGGCAGCATTTAGTATCCTCGTGGATTCTGTAATACAGGTGAAACTTGGAAAATTAGAATATTGTGCAAATGTTCATTCAGTTCAGTAATGCAACCTAAAAGGTGAAACGAATATATGCGATAGACTTGTTACATGCAAAGCGAGATAGTTCAAGCCTCACTTTGTTATAATAGTGATGCTTATGGTTTACAGCTTATGAAAACCCCAACCCCCCAATCTCATCTACTCTGTAATCATCACATAATCTCATGTACGCTGTATGTCATGATTGTCACAATTATAACGAATTAAGACATTACATATTTCGCTTAAAGAACAGCCTTGCTGGAACAGCCCATCCAGTCCAGCATTCTGTCTCACACAGTGGCTCACCATTTGCTTCAGGGTATTCCCAAGCAAATGCTTTCACCTGCTTAGGATTCCCTGGAAATGGCATTGAGAGATATCCTGCCTATCTCTCCAACCCGGAGGTTGTCCTTAGGTTTCCATAATTATAGCCATTGATACCCTTGTCCTCCATGAACTTGTCTAATCCTTTCTTAAAGCTGTCAAGACTGACAGCTATCACCACTTCTCTGGAAGGGAGTTCCATATACCAGTGATCCTCTGGGTGAAAAAGTACTTTCTCTTATTTGTTTGATAACTAGTACCCAAAAGTTTCATAGAGTGCCCCCTAGTTCTAGTGTTATGAGATAGGGAAAACAGTTTTTCCTTATCTACTTTGTCCTCACCGTGCATGATTTTATAAACTCCATGATCAGGTCACCTCTTAGACGCCATTGTTCAAGAGTGAAGAGGCCCAACCGTTGCACCCTCAGATGGTAAGGAAGGTGTTCCAGTCACCTAATCATTCTGGTTGCTCTCCTCTTCACTTTTTCCAGCTCCATAATATCCTTCTGGAGGTATGGCGACCAGAACTGTACACAGTATTCCAGATGGGGCCTTACCATAGATTTATAAAGAAGCAAAATGACAGTTGCTGACTTATTTTCTATATCCTTCCTTTTTTCACTGCTAAGGCACACTGGGTTGACACCTTCATTGAGCTGTGCACCAGGACACCAAGGTCCCTTTCCTGGTTTGTTGCAGAGAGTTCACACCCCATCAGTTTATAAATGTAATTGTGTTTTTTTGCCCCAACGTGCATCATTCTGCCCTTACTAGTGTTGAAGCTCATTTGCCACTGTTTTGCCCACTCCCCCAGTGTCAAGAGATCCCTCTGGAGCTCCTCACAATCTCTCACAGTTTTCACTACCCTGTATAATTTAGTGTTGTCAGTAAATTTGGCTACCTTGCTATTTACTCCTACTTCTAGATCATTTATGAAGAGGTTGAAAAGCAATGGTCCCAGTATTGAACCTTAGGGGACCCCACTCTTTACTTCCCTCCACTTGGAGAAGTGTCCATTTAGTGCTACCCTCTGTTTCCTGTCCCTTAGCTAGTTGCTGATCCAGGACAAGACCTGTCCCTTTTTTCCATGACTGGTAAGTTTATTCAAGAGCCTTTTGTGTGGGATCTTGTCAAAAGCCTTCTGAAAGTCCAGATAAACAATGTCAACTGGATCCCCCTTATCCACATGTTTGTTGACACTCTCAAAAAATTCCAACAGATTAGTGAGGCATGATTTGCCCTTGCAAAAGCCATGTTGGCTCTCCTTTAGCAGCGCCTTCTCTTCTATGTACCTATTAATTCTATCTTTTAGGATGGTTTCCATCACTTTACCTGGGACACATGTCAAACTGGCACAAAGCCTGATTTGAGGAAAAGATTATATATTTTGGCTAGGAGATCAGCAATTTAATCTTTAAGTTCCCTGAGACCTCATGGATGGATGCCGTCTGGTCCTGGTGATTTGTTAGTGTTTAGTTTAACAAGACATGCAAGGACCTCCTCCCTGGTTATTTCTATCTGGCTTAATTCTTTGGTTTCCCTCCCTACGAAGATAGGCTCTGTTTTGGGCATGTGGTCTCTGTCTTCTTCAGTGAATACTGAAGCAAAGAATTCATTGAGTCTCTCTGCAATCTCTGTTTCCTCTTTAATAACCCCCTGCCTTCCATTGTCATCTAATGGTCCAATGGCCTTCCTAGTTGGGTTCTTACTTCTAATGTACTTAAAGAAGTCTTTGTTATTTCTCTGAGTGTTTTTAGCTATATGCTCCTCAAAGTCTTACTTTGCTTTCCTGATTGTTGCCTTGCATTTGTTCTGCCATAATTTATGTAGCTTTGCATGTAGTGAGTCTATCTCATATATTTGTTTCACCTTTTAAGTGAAATGAATGAACATTTGCACAATATTCTAATTTTCCGAGTTTCACGTATATATTGCCTTAGGCCATGCCATAAAGCAGATGCTGTGCCCGAGTTACAAAGCTGCCAGGTCTTTAACTTGAGTAGATTTTTTTAGACAGTATCTTTCCAAAGTGTCAAAGGCTCGGGATATGATAACAAGGAAGTGAGCCCATGTGGTGGTTCGGACTATGATTAGCAGGTGCCTGATTCTAATCCTCTTAAACTAATCAAATTCATTGTAGCTTTAAGCTAGTTCCTCTCTCTCTCTCTCTCTCTGCCAAAGGTACTGCATAGGCAGTGATGGTGAACCTTGGCACACGAGGTGTTCTTGCTTTTCAATTCCCAGAAGCCCTGGTCAGCAGGCATGCTGACCTGGGCTTCTGGGAATTGAAGTCCAAGAACACCTGGAGTGCCAAGGTTCACCATCAACAGCATAGGGTTCCTGAGAGGATTTGGTGGAGAGGAAGCCATTTTTGCTGCTTTAGCTCACTAGAAGAACAGTAGGCTATAAGTATAACCAATTCCGTGGCTAGGCTAGACATGAAACTGCCAAAATGAAGGTACCTTTTGGTGAGTTCATTCCGCAGTTCCTTTCTAGTGGGAGAAAGATTAGCCGGCAACACAAGGGTGCCATTAGAAGGGTATGCGTGAGGGTGGTTCAAAAATACAACAATAACCAATTAATACATGAGATAGAGGGGCTAACGGACTTTTCTCTGATTTCGCATGCATGCAATCCCAGTTGTGCTGGGAAGGGGGCGTTTTAGGACTGTAGATGGAAGCTTCTCCTGTAGTCAAAATAATAAGAAACTTCCTTTCCTTAAACAGAGGGTTCTCAGAAAGGTGTAAGACTGCAGTGTGAGGAAATTCTACATTTTGTCAAAGATTCTGTCCATTGTTATTGCAGACTTGTTATAAGTGGCCTGTGCTACTACTGCTGTGATGTAAAATGCATTTAATTAAGAGAATTCAACATAACACTGACATAACTTCAGGGAATGGGATAGGCAGTGTGGTGTAGTGAGTTGAGTGACGAACTACGATTCAGGGAACCTGGGTTGAAATTCCTGTTGCACTGTGGAAACTTCCAGGGTGTGATGTTTTATATGATTGTAAGCCGCCCTGAGTGGTGCTTGCACCAAAAGGGCAGGGTATAAATGCATGCAGTACTAGTAGTAAAACCATTCCTCACTTTGTTGAAAACCCATAGAACTGTTGGATAGCTTGGTGGTTTAAATATCATGCAGAGGTTGGGAATTCGATTCTCCACTGTGCCTCCTTAAGATGGGCTGGATTCAGTGATCTATTGACCCCTTCCAGCTCTTCAGCTCTAAGACAATGGTTGTTGTTGTCATTGTCAATTCATCTTCCTAAAATGTTTTGTTTTGTTCATAGTGCCCCTCCCACATTTTTCATCATCCCAGAACAGTCTAGCTCCATTATGGCGAACCTTGGCACTCCAGGTGTTCTTGGGCTTCAATTCCCAGAAGCCCAAGTCTCTATGAATCCACATGAATGGGTTTACCGCCATCACTGGTCTAGGTCAGTGGTTCCCAATCTTTTCTTAGCCATGCGCCACCTAAGCATCTCTAAAATACTGTGACATATAATTCTTATTATTCAAAAAGTGAATAATAGGAGGAAACCTAAAAGGCCATTAACTTGGTCTAACTCATTCTCGAATTGCCCCTCTTAAAAATGAAACTGCCCCTCTGTGGGGTGTTTGCCCCATGTTGGGAGCCACTGGTCTAGGTAAACGGTATGCTTTTTTATCCACCTTTTCTAGCTTCAAGTTTTGTCAGGAATCACCCAGCATTCCAACCAAGTTTGCGGAAGACAAGGCACAGCTGGTGGCAAGAACTGTCCAAATGGTGGAATTGGCCAGTGAGACCTGGCTGGTGACTGGGCGGCATCCCATCCCCATTGTTACCGCAGCCGCCTTCCTGGCCTGGCAGTCCCTGCGGCCTGTGGGTCGCCTCACTTGCACCCTTTCCCAGTTCTGCAAAATGGCTGGCATGGACCTCCCAGGTCCAGCCCACCAACGACTGAAGGAGCTGCAGAACATCCTGCTTCAGATGGCTTCCCAGCTGAGCTGGTTGCGAGTGCTAAAAGTGAACCGGAAGAGCGTGGCCAAGCATGTTGGTGACCTGCTTCAGCACCGCCGCATCCTGCTGCAGGCAGCCTTCCGAGTAGTAGACAGCACAGAAGGTTATGGCACAGAATGCCCCAAAGAGGAAGCAACACAGCAGCTTATGGAAGAGAACAATTCCATATTAGAGAAGAACCGTGGTAGCAAGAGGACTCCACTGCTCCCACCTTGCATCCTGAACCCTGCAAAGAAGCTACGGACACCTGATCCAAACCCTGAGGATTTGGCTGTCACAGGGGATGAGCCCATTTCAGACAGCGAGATAGAGCAGTACATCCGGACACCTGAAGAAAAGGAGAGGTTTAGCAAAGCTCAAGCTTGTCTGTAACACTATAGCCATGAAAGATTCAGAGGTTTGCCAGGGATGATACAGGTTTGTACACTCTGATGATCTGAGTGTATGTGTGATGTGTGCTCATTTCCCTGAAGGAGTAGTAAACAATTATAAAGCACTGCCCTCCCATAGTAAAACAGATACCTGTGAACAAAGGAACAGATTCCTGTTCAGACAGTAGGCTAAATTCATTGGTCAGTACCAAACTGAGATGAACATTTAAGTCCCATTGATTGACTGTAGGATGAACATTGAGATGTAACCTACTAATTGTAGAAATTTTTGACATATATATTCACTGACATCTTGTGGTTACTTTAAAAACATCCTGTTTTTTTAATTAACTGGAGGTGAAATTTAGATCTGCTGTCTCTTATCACATTTCTAGTCCGTGATGGGGAGAATAATGCTGGAGACATTTAGAGGTTGTTCTTATTGTCCAGCATGCCTGTGGCGAAAGGGTTCTTTGTGTGTTCCCACTTGAATGAACTATCCTCTCCAATTAAAGGACTAATTAATAACACTTGGTTGTCAATGTTCTTTGGGAATAGAAAGCTTATATGTTGCTCTCGTAACACTTGAAACCAAGTGTTGGATAGGATGGCCTGTTTTACTTGTTGTTACAGCCAAACTTTCATTGCTATTGGAATTAACCACATCTTTTGGCATGTGCATGATTTGTTAATTTCATTCTTTGCTATTCTTCTTTAATGTCCTGATTAGAGATGTGAAGGCCCGGGGAAAAACCGGCAAAAATCGGGGTGGGGGTGGAAACTGATTTTCCCCGTTTTTTCCCCTGAAGCCTTTTTTGTTTTTCCCTGAAAAATTTGAAAAATAAAAAATATATTATAGGATGTTTTATTTTAACATGATGAATAAAAAAAAATTAAGATAAGGCTGGGTTCAAATATTTTATAAATCATTTCTAAAAAAATATGTATTTTCAATTTTTCCAAAAATTTATGTTGCCATCCCCCGAAAAAAAACTGGTGTTTTTTTCAGAGCTTCAAAATTTTTGGAAATTTTACATCTCTATCAAACCCTGGACTGCCAAAATGAAGCCACTTTCTTGGCTTTGTCACTGGCCAAACGTAAGTCCTCATCGGTGTATGTTTCTGGCAGTTATTGGCAGACCGGATTCTGTATCTCTCCACAATCACACAGCATGTTGTTGTCTGCCAGCAGCCTCCATCTGAGCATGTTGGTTTTACGTCTTTGCTATAATGGTTGGGAAGGGGCTGTATAGATGGCCCTTGCTCGAAAACCAGTCATATCCGACTCTAGGGGTCAGTGCTCATTTCTGTTTATAGCCAAAGAGTCAGTGCTGTCTGCATCTGCAGAGGTTTCCATGGACATGTGGCAGGCATGACCAGACACCGGAGTTCACAGAACATTGTTTACCTTCCCACTGAAGTGGTACCTATTTATCTACTTACAGTTTCTTGCTTTTGAACTGCTAGGTTGGCAGGAGCTGGGAGAGAGACAGAAGCTCACTCCATCATGCAGCACTCGGGTCTTGAACTGCTGACCTGCTCTTCCAGTCGTCAAGTTCTTAACCATTAAGCCACTGCAGTCAAACACCTCTTTGAAAGGGGGTGGGTGGGGGTGCCAGGTAGGCACCATTTGCCCATCCCTGTTGTAGTCTAAATGGACAATTAAATATAGGATCCCCTTATAGGCAGTACTGTATATGAATGGGGCAAAAATTGATAAGGCTCTTAATGTCTTGGATTTCTCAGCAGGCTGTTCAGTCTTAGTCATACCTGTCAAGTTTTGGATTTGGAAATAAGGGAAATTTCCTGGCAAATACAGGATACTTGACAGGTATGCTTATCCTGTGCTGCCCTCCAATGGTGGCAATAGAGCATTGCAGTCTAATTAATAAGGGATGACGGTGGGAAAGAGGTAAAATAAGGGGTTTTCCTGGCCAATAAGGGATACTTGACGGCTATGGTCTTAGTTAGCAATTCGAATTTTCCTCTTTATATTACCTTTAGAGTATTGGTGGTGAATGTTGCTGGACAGCAATTCCCATCTGTCACTCTTGGATATGCTGACTCGAATTTATGGAAACTGTAATCAAACAACCTTTGGAGGATAACATATTATCTACCTTTATTTTAGAGCAGTGGACAAATCAGATGTCATCTTTTTATCATAAAATTCCTTTCTTCCTAAGAAGTATGTTGGGGAACACTCCTTGTCGACCTTTTCTTCAACAGAGGAGCTGAAGTGGAAAGATTTTACTGTACTTAAACGAGGCATCAGGCACCTCTTTGAAAGGGGCTGGGAGGTGTCAGGTAGGCACCGTTTCCCATCCCTTTTGTAGTCTAAATCAGGTTTTCCCAAACTTTTTACGCTGTGGGCCTGAACACACCCACCCCCTCCGTAAGTGGGTGTATTTACGGGTGTTATAAATGCACCCACTTCCGCATTTATGACAGCTGTGGGTGCGTTTACACATACATGGGTGCATTTTACAGCTGCAGTAAATGCATCTGCTTCCACTTCTGGGTGCGGTGGCGGTAGCAGGCCACATAAAATGGTACAGCGGGCTAGGTTCAGCCCAGAGGCCATAGGTTGGGAGCCCCTGGTCTAAATGGATAATTAAATATTAGGGCAAAATGCATGGCATTGCAAAGATTTTTATGGAGGTTGTTGGTTTCACTGTAAAATCTAGAAAATTAGAACATCGAGCAAATGTTCATTCATTTCACTTAAAAGGTGAAACTAATATATGAGATAGACTCACTACATGCAAAGCGAGAGATGTCATGCCTTAATTCGTTATAATTGTGATGATCCTGGCGTACAGCGTACATGAGACTATGGGGTGGGTACATGAGATTGGGGGGGTTGGGGTTTTCATAAGCTGTAAGCCATAAGCATCAATATTATAACAAAGTAAGGCTTAAACTATCTCGCTTTGCATGTAATGAGTCTATCTCATATATTTGTTTCACCTTTTAAGTTGCATTACTGGAATGAATGAACATTTGCACGATATTGTAATTTTCCAAGTTTTACCTGTAGGTGAAGAGTCCAGTTATTAATTCTTTTATGAAATAGTACTGTTTAGTTGAAACTGGTTTAGCTTGCTTTCCATCTCTTTGACAACATACTACTGAGCAAGAAGGAGCTTCTACTATACATACAAGGATGACATACTGTACTATTTGTCCAGTGGATTGGATTGTTGAATGCACAGATCCACTAGTGCTGTGATGGCGAACCTTGGCACTCCAGTAAACCCATTTGTGTGGATTCACAGAGACTTGGGCATCTGGGAATTGAGGTCCAAGAACACCTGGAGTGCCAAGGATCGCCATCACTGCACTAGTGTCACAGTGGCTAAGCTCCACTGGTCTTGGGCTCAGTTCAAGTTTGATTTTATGACTGACCAAAAACAAAAATGTGTGCATTTTGTGGAAGAACACAAAAGTCTCTTGCTGATTGTTGCACATCTTTAATATATTAAACAAGAAACATCTGCTAGAAACAGTTCATTTATAAAATGCAAAACGAAAATCTATCAAATGCTTTCTTTGGCACAGTTGACTCTCAAAGAGCTTTCTGTTTTCTGATATGTCTTTCGCTCGTAATGTAAACAGATGAAAGGAAGGTAATATAAAGCTTTCCCAATAATACTGTTTCAGTGTAGCAAGCATATATAACAAGTTCAGCATTGCCAATACTGTATGTGGATTGTAGCATTGGCATATACATGTTGTAGGCTGGCTTTATTAAACATTGTACATAAAAAAAATAAACAATTTCCATGGAAGTACAGAAAAGAGGATGACTTCAAGTGAAACGGAGGGAAACTACTATTTTGTTGCAAAAGAGGTGACAGAGAACAATTTGGAAGTACAGGTTTGGTGGTGGGGAATTAAGTGCTATATAACTGTTTAATGGCTAGTTCTCCCCTGAAGCCTCTGGATTGTCATGCTGGCCCAGAGCTCCATTTGTTTGGCTTCTGGCACCATTCATTGTGGGCTAAAACAAAGTAGTCCCCTAAAGAAAGCCTTTGTGCAGAAAAGAGAATGCAAGTGTCTATGTACATACATGTAAGGGCATTTTTACTTACTCCCCGTAATTTAGCAAAATGATTTCTCATTATAAAATCATACATATAGTAACAAGAACTGCATGACAACTTAAAGTGTGTTTCTCCTTTGTAGTACCCGCTCTATGTGTCTGATCTCAGAACACTTGTTCTGTTGCTAAGATCCTTCATGCTCCCTGCAACCCACACACTTATTACAATGATTTGCTGATAAATAAAACTCTTTACTCCTATGTATCAATCTTATAGTTACTGCAATGAATTAGCTTGCCCCACTAATAGATGTCTGTTCAACCTTTTGACTAAGCCCATGTTACCATCCTGCCCACCCCCCCAAGCTCTAGCCATTTTGTGGAGCGTTAAAGCACCAAGGGTGTCTATGAAGTGGGATGTATGCTCTACGAATTACAGTGGAGTATCTCTCACTTGTCAATGCAACATGCTTTGTGAAGCATTCAGGGCTACTTCCTGTACATACCTGTCAAGTTGCAGCGATGAAAATAAGGGAAGGTTTCCGGGCGCCGGCACACACATGCACAGTAGCCCGTTCGTGCATGCGCAGTAACCTTTGCGCATGCACACATGCGCAGAAACCTTTAACCCATTTCCTGGCCATTCCAATTACGGGGTGGCGGCAGGAAAGGGGGGAGAGATCAATGAATTACAGGAAATCCCAGCCAAAACGGGATACTTGACAGGTATGTCCTGTAGCCTCCCATATATTCCTGTTTCTGCTCCTTTAGGGAAAAGGCATTGGTACAGATAACAGTCTCATTTGAGTACAATCTTGGTTCACGTGATAAAAACAATTTGTGAGTTCTTTCTCATACACCACAAGAGTTTAATATAGGGATCAAAGCCACCACTGTGCCTATGATTTTAATTTACTATTGCAAGTTGCATTGATTTGCTTTTTTCAAAACCAATTTTTCTCTCAATAGCCTTTGATCTCCCAATGAACATCCCCAGTTCTCTCTTCTTGGGGGACATTCAACAATTACGTGATCCTTTTTCTGGGGAAAATCGACCCCCTTCCCCCCATGTAATCCAACCATAATTTTCACTTTGACCCCCTTCCCCCCCTTTAAAATTACGTGATCTGAACCAAATAGTACTGTATTTTGCACCACCAACCAGTGCTAGCGCTGCAGGAGAAATGGGCAGGCAGGCCAATTGCACTGAAGCAGGAAGCGAAGCTCTAGCCTAGCCTCTTGCTCTCCCTGCAACCAGGAAGCATGGCTTTCCCCCTCCATTTTCACCGCATGGAGCAAGGCACAAAGGTAAATAAAACCCTTTCTTTTTATGCACAAGTTTGGTTTCCCACTGTCGGTTAGAAACAGCTCCAAATGGATAATGCAATTTTGACCTGACACACACACACCCCAACCCCAGGTAATTTTTCTGTAATTCGGATGGAACACACCCCGCTTTGAGGATCACGTAATTGTTGAATGGCCCCTTGACTAGCATGTGAACCAACTGCACAGTGCATTTTTCAGGATCTGGTATAAATTAAAAACATGCTTTTTCTTGCTTGCTCCCTCTCCACCTCCTCTTGTAGCATACGCTGTTCTCTTGACACTTGGAAGTTCAAATGTTCATTAGGAACTACAAAAACAGGAAAGATAAGATGTTCTCTCAAGAGCAAGATACAGTACTACAGCTTTAAACATGTTCAGGAAAGGCTATTTTCCCTGCCCCTCTGCTGTCTCTAGAAAAAATTGAGTGCCTCGTAAATCTAGAGTGGTAACACTACATAACGATTTTCCTACTGGGAATAACACATGTGTTTTACATTATTATGTGCAGTAAACCCATTCATGTGGATTCACAGGGACTTGGGCTTCTGGGGATTGAAGTCCAAGAACAGCTGGTGTTCCAAGGTTCACCATCACAGACTTAACCCAATGTGGGCTGTAACTCAATGTGGACTGTAATCTCTGATCAGATTTGCTTTTTGTTAAGAGAAACAGAAAAATGAGAAGAGACTAGATAGTGAGTTTCTAAACCTGGACTTGCTAGTTGGAGAATTTTGGGAGTTTGGGTCCAAAACTTAGATCTTCCATAGGGTTTAAGTGGCCATCTGTGCAAGTCTTAACATTCTTTCTTCATCTTTAGATACTCCCTGATCTTTTTTTAAGCTTCTGAAATCATAAATGTACATTTATAAACTTCAGGTTCTGAAGTGAGCCAGCTGGAGAAATAACACATTTTCACAACAGTTCTCTCTTCACCCATTTACATTTTGTTGTTCTGAAATGTTGTGTGAGAAGTGGACCTCTGCTGTTGAATTAATTGGGCAGGGAATTAGGAGCCCACTCTGGAAGCTGCCTTTGAGAAAGGGTTTTATCCGCATGGCTACGTCCAGCTTGTCTTTAAATATAGCGGAGTCAACATGAGCTTGATAAAGTGACCGCTTGACTATTTGGCAACAAGAGAGAACATTTTCCATGACCTTCACATGAGAAAATATCCACAGAAAGTCCCAAAGGTGCTTAAGAGCATTCTTAATACCCTCCCAATTCTCTGTTTTGAGTCTCTGGGGCTTGGACATTTTTTTGGACTCTGGAAATGTGATTTCTTTATATAGTTTTTTTTATTAAAAAAATCTACATTCTTCACAATACCTTTCTTTTTCCTTTACCTTCTTTAATCTGGTGCTTAAAGAATTGGTAATTGATAAAGATCAGTTAAATGAACATATAGACAAAATATTTCTGATGGAAGAAAGATACTTGCTTTGTACTTGCCATAACAGATCTCATAGAAATGAAATACAATTTTTATCCGGAAAAGGGAGAGTGCCATATTTAAGATGGTATTCCATTTTTGTAAGTGCTTGTCCTAAAGCTTTTCTACATATATAAGCAAATCTGTGGTCCTTTTGAAACAATTACAATGGCCCAATCCTATACATGTCTATTTAGAGGTAATAATAATAATTTTGTGTCAGAAATTATTCTGAGTTGAAAGGATTTTTGCTGGAGAAACTCCACTCAAGGAACACCCGAATGAGGCTCCTTTCATGTCCCCAAGATCTTTTCCCACCCTATTTATCTACTTGCAATTTCTTGCTTTCAAATGGCTAGGTTGGCAGGCGCTGGGACAGACAGGTGCTCATTTTGTCATGCAGTACTCGGGTCTCAAACTACCAACTTGCCAGCTTTCCAGCTAACAAGATGAGCTTCTTAACCACTGAGGGTGTGTCCTATTGATTGGAGTAGAATTGCAGTTGATTTTTCATAATATATTAACCAGTTAAATATTGCAGCAGCCCCAGTTTGGGTAAACAGCAGTCCTCCCACCTGTGGAACTGGAGAGCAAAACACCCTCAAAGAAGTCTCTAGAAGACTAGAAGAAGGCCAAGAGACTATTTGGCAGTTGCCTAGTCAAGCCTTGTTCATGTAGGGCCATGTTGGCAGTACCCTCTTCCATTGACCTGGCCTGCTTTATGAGCAGAAAAGGTGGGTGGAGATCATTGGTCATCGGGGCATGTGCGCTGTCAACAGCGTTCAGGATTTCACCCTCAGGAACAACCAAAGTGTTGAGTTGGCAGAGGGTTGAGTATTGCCACCCAAAGGTGCAATACTTTGGGTTGCAAAGCAGTAGCACCTAAAAACTCATGTTCTTCTTACCCTAGGCTTTTCTCTAAATGACCTTTTTTTTTTTAGTTTGCCTGGTCAACACTTTTTGATCTCTTACTGTCACAGTGTCAAGCTTGTGCTGTAGCCATTACTACATGTGAAACTCGGAAAATTAGAATATCGTGCAAATGCTCATTCAGTTCAGTAATGCAACTTAAAAGGTGAAACAAATATATGAGATATACTCATTACATGCAAAGCGCGATAGTTCAAACCTTACTTTGCTATAATATTGATGCTTATGGCTTACAGTTTATGAAAACCCCAACCCCCCAATCTCATCACAATTATAACGAATTAAGGCATGACATCTCTCGCTTTGCATGTAGTGAGTCTATCTCATATATTTGTTTCACCTTTTAAGTAAAATGAATGAACATTTGCACGATATTCTAATTTTCCGAGTTTCACCGGTACATTTTTGCTTGAATGACAGTGGGAATGGTGGCAGAGATGCCTTCCCTTTGCCCCACTAAGCATCCTGAGTAACCTAGATGGGTTCCTCAAAGGGCTAGAAAAATCCCTGGAATGTGTTTCTGATAGGGCTGCAGGGAGAAAGAAGGGCTAAAAACATCAACACTGCAGCTAGCCTTGCATTTGATGTGAGCCTCTAATCGGTGATGGCAAACCTTGGCACTCCGGGTGTTCTTGGACTTCAATTCCCAGAAGCCCAAGTCAGCACTCCTGCTGACCAGGGCTTCTGGGAATTGAAGTTCAAGAACATCTGGAGTGCCAAGATTATCCATCGCTGCAAGTCTAAGTTCAAGAACCCGCACAATTTGTTCTTACTGAATGGTTGTTTATGGGCAAGCCACCTTTTGCCTATGCGGGAAACTCCCGTTTGTGAATCTGCTTCCTTTTTAAAGGAAAGAAAAATCTCTCTACTTAGAAACGTTGACACTTTTCCTGTGCAAGGAGTATTTAAAGAGTATTTCCTTTCATTTCACTCTTTATGTTTTTTAAAGAGCCCTGGTGGCACAGTGGTTAAACTGCTGTACTGCAACCAAAACTGCTGGCATTGTGGTTTCAATCCTGACAAGGACAAGGTTGAATTTCCATCCTTAGGAGGTAAGTAAAATGAGTACCCTGCATGTTGGGGGCAAAATGCTAATTACCTTTTAAATCACCCTGAGAGTCAAGTAAGCACTTTGGGGCAGTATATACGTGTAATTGCTATTGCTATTCACTTATTTTACTATTGGATAATAATAATAATTTTGTGTCAGAAATTAGTCTGGGTTGAAAGGATTTCGGTGGAAGAAACTCTGCTCAGAGAACGCCCAAATGAGGCTCCTTTCATGTCCCCAAGAGCTGGGACAGAGATGGGCACTCAATCCATCATGCAATACCTGGGTCTCGACCTGCTGACTTGCCAGCATTCCACTTAACAAGGTGAGCTTCTTAACCACTGAGACACTGAAGCCCCTATTTGATAAAAAGACATTTAGTTCACAAAGAAAGTGAAACGAAAATAGAATATGTGACCACCACGTTTGCTTTCTTTAAACCTTATCTTCAGTTTGATGGTGGTTTGTCAACACAGCCCCATAATCAATCATGTTCAGTTTCTGCATTGAAGCTGAATCAGAATTAGCCATGTGATTGACCCTGAGCCAAGCAGGAGAAAACCTCCGTTTGCATAATGTAAAGCAGGGGTTCTCAACCTTTTAAAGCCAGGGGCCCAGGTCACGCTCCCTCAGGCAGCTTTGGGGGCCGGATGGCCATTTTGCCCTTCCTCCACCACATGGCAGTTCCTGGTGTGGTGGAGGCTGTCGGGGGCCACATGAAATGGTGCCGTGGGTTGCAGGTTGAGAATCCCTGATGTAAAGTACGCAGGCACTTATACTGGATAACAAATTTTGCCTATACATATGTACATAGTTCAGCTTATAAAATGCCGTTGCCCTTGGGTATGCTATACAAATGCACCTGGCAATCTAAGTGACATGCAGAACAGATACAAAATATTATTGCAATGCTCCAGAAATATAAAAAACCTAATGATTGTCTTGCGCCGTACAACTTCAACACTTTACGAAGGCGGGTGACCCCTGCTTACTCCAGGGACAGAAAATAATATCTTGGAACAAAGAAGCCACCTGGTACATTGAATGGCAGGGGCAGAGAAGATGTCGAGTTTCCTGTGACATGGCACACCGAAACATATGCCCCACTTTACCTCCGGTGCCCTGTGAACATTCATCTCTGCTGCAGGCAGTCTAGCAAGAAGCAGGGCTGTTCCCATGGACACAACCAATGCCTGTATGTAGTGCATAACAGATCCTTCCACAGCTTGCTTTAGCAGGCTCTGGCCATAACGTGTCCACACCTGTTTCGGCCTGGCTCTCTGACCTCTCCCTAAACTGTCGTCTCACTCTTCCAGAGCCCTGTTTTCATGCCAGCCATGTTGTCCGCACCAGTGAGGTTGATATCATACTTGCTACCCTTCAAGGCCCCGTTCTGATTCGGCGTATTGAATGGAAAGGATCGCCTTTGGGCTTCTTTTTCCACCATGGCCTGATGTTTGAGGTTGTCTCTGCTGGTGCTTCGCTGCTGGGCTCGGCTCAAAGCCGGCGGCTGGTGGCTCCCGCTGCCGTCGCTCAAGTCGGACTGTGTCAGGGCCGACTCCAGGCTCGGCACCACCCCAGGGCGCCGGTTGTTTAAAGGGCTGTTCCGGCTGCTTTGGTAACTTTCCGAGTGGCTGTTGTGGAGGCTGCCGCTCTCGCTGGTGGGGTGCTCAGAAGATGGGCTCCGCAGTGCCTTCAGACGCTGGTGCT
This sequence comes from Bradypodion ventrale, assembly GCA_035047345.1. Lineage (NCBI taxonomy): Eukaryota > Metazoa > Chordata > Lepidosauria > Squamata > Chamaeleonidae > Bradypodion > Bradypodion ventrale. Next base: position 11,496,789 of record JAWDJE010000010.1, read on the forward strand.
TCCCTTCCCTGTATTGCTTAGTCCGGCTTTTGTGGTACCGGCTGCGACCGTGTAGGTTGTTGGCGCACCTGGCTGGTGATGTACTCTTGCTGTGAGAAGGCTCTGCCTCCTCGTAGCTGGCAGGGGCCAGAGGGTTAACCTCTGCCTGCCCAAGGGCCACTTGGAGGTTGTTGAGTTTGCAGGAGCCTGGGGCTGAATTCGTGCTACTCGGGGAAGAGGAAGACTTGATGGACTGAGCCACTTCGGGGCTGCAGCCAATGAAGACCTGGGAGCCGTCTTCCACCCCTACCCCAGGGTGAATGTAGGCTTGCATGGGCAAAGCATCCCTGTAAGATGGGCAGCAGGCAAACCACGCACTTTGCACATCCTGGCGGCGGGCACAGTGGAAGATAAAGATAAAGAGTCCCAGCGTTGCAGCTGTAATCCCGTAGAGGCAGCTGAAGACAACCTTCAGGAGAAACCACTGCTGGGACACAGCCATCGCCCCAAACGTCCAGAGGGTAACGTACAAGAAATGGGTGGCCACAAGGGTCCAGAACTGCACTTTGAGAGAGTAAACGCCATCCACTTCTGGGCTGGGGCCCCCAGAATTAAGAGTGACGGAGATGGAACCCGAGTCAGTCAAGAAATTGCTGCTGCCTCCCAGGCGCTGACGGGTCTCCAGTGGCTTGGGGGTCTCCTTAGGGTTCTTGCCTTGACACTGCAAGCTGATCCCAGCACACAGGAAGTATATCCAGGTGACGAGCAGAATGAAAGCCACAGGCACGTAGAAGGCCCCAATGCTTGGCCGACAAGCCAGCCAGCAACTGTACAGAGAGAGGAGAGAGAAGAGGGGGAAAAAGTTGAGCAACTAGGTTAGGGTCATCATCAACTAAACAAATATGGGGACCAAGTGGCCCATGGGTCAAACACAGTCCCAAGATGCCTTCACAGCCTCTGGAGCCCCCACAAAAAATAAATAAAGGCATTTTCTCTCAAGATCTGAAAAATGAAACTCCAGGGAACACAATTCTCTAAAATAAAGTTATGATTCTCCACTTTGTTTTATCAGAGAATCTACCTTTATGTGGTCAGTGACCTTCCATACTCATCTCCGTTTACATTCAAAGAGCCAGCACTGTCTGTATCTGCAGACGTTTCCATGATCATGTGGCAGGCATGACTAGATGCCAAAATGCATGGAATGCTGTTACCTTTCTTGCTGAAGTGGTTCCTATTTATCTACTTGCAATTTCTTGCTTTCAAACTGCTAGGTTGGCAGGAGCTGAGGCGGATGGCGGGAGCTCATTCCACTGCCTGTCTGGCTGTAAATGGAGATGAGCACTGTACCCTAGAGTTGGATACGATGGGCTCTCAAGCAGGGGAGACCTTGTTCCCCTATCCCTGCCCTTGCGATGTGGCAATTTGGGACAGAGAGAGATAGTGATTTCCTAAATTGCAAAAGGCAAGTGTGGGGATGGAGGAATACGGCAGAAGTACAGGTGAAACTCAGAAAATTAGAATATCATGCAAATGTTCATTCAGTTCAATAATGCAACTTAAAAGGTGAAACAAATATATGAGATAGATTCATTATATGCAAAGCGAGATAGTTCAAGCCTTACTTTGTTATAATATTGATGCTTATGGTTTACAGCTTATGAAAACCCTAACCCCCCAATCTCATGTACCCTATAATCATCACATAATCTCATGTACAATGTACGCCATGATCATCACAATTATAACGAATTAAAGCATGAAATCTTTTGCTTTGCATGTACTGAGTCTATCTCATATATTTGTTTCATCTTTTAACTGAAATGGACTTAACACTGGGACTGCAATGGACTGCCACAGCCTTGAGGATATTAACAAGGTGCGCCTTCACAGCCAGTCCATCTGGCATGGCCTTTTCTGCTGCCATGACCATTGGGAATGTACTGTAGCTCCCCCGGTGGCTAGTGCGTAAAGCGCTGAGCTTGGAGACCGGAAGGACAGGGTTCGATACTCAAGAGCTGCACGACGGATGACATGAAAGGAGCCTCATTTGGGTGTTCCCTGCAAAAAACCTTTCAACCCAGAATAATCTCTGACACGAAAACAAACAAACAACCATTGGGAATCAGAATAGAGAAGTGGTTCCTCCTCTGCTCTTTTTGCCATTGGGCCTAATGTAGTGGTTTCCAGTGGCATTTCCTTCACTGAGGGAGACCATCACCGCACCTAAAGGGGCTCATCCGCCCATAGCTGTTGGACCCTTTATGGAGTCAGGTTATTTACTGTTGCCCAACAGCATTGAGTCGCTGGCTGTACGGTCTACTCCATTACCGTAACGGGATGTCCAGCCAGACATACAAAATTAGGTATGAAAGTTTGTAGAAAGTTTGTCATCCTTTCTCATAACATTAAATTGTGAAAAGAGCCAAGGAAATCCATTGGCAGCAGGGTCAGGACCCATGAAGAGAAGCCTTTCTTTATACCATGCATATCTGATTTATGGAATCCACTGCACAAGATGGTGTTGATGGCCTCTAGATTTAATGGAAATTAATGGAACTGGACTGCTTATAATCACGAGACCTCCACAATCAGAAATAAACATACAGTATTGCTAAATCTCAGTTTCTGGTAATAAAGAGGGCAAGTCAAGGAGAGGCAGGAAGTCGATGGTTCAATCACAATCATCTTCAGTTTTAAAAAACAAGGCAGAGTCTGAGCTTGGAAAAGTTATAGTTTTGGACTATATCTCTTAGAATCTCCCTCCATAAGGTTGGTTGAAGGACTGTGGGAGTTGTAGACTAATAAGGAAAATACAGGACCAGTTCTGCCACAGAACAGGCACATTAAACTGACAGGAGACAGATTCCTTACATTCTAATATTGCAACTAATAGATTTATAATCAGGTAACTAATCAACTCCATCAACACCCAAAGGGATAAAAGAGGGAGTAAAGAAGAAGAACTAATCAGCAACACCTTTAAATAATAGATTGCTGTAGATATAATAAAGATGGTCAATCATTTGCACAGATGATACTGTTTTCTTTCTGACATGAGTAACAATAGCAGAATTTCATTCAGCACACTCATTTAAATGGATTAATCACAGCAGTCCTCTTTGCTCTTAATAAACAGTGCTTGATGGTGTGCACACAGGTACACGATCACCCTCCATCTCACAGTATATGTATGTATCATTTGCTATCAAGTTGCTTCTGACTTATGATGACCCAGAAGAATACTTAGAAGTGGGTTTACTACTCCCTTCTAGGTGGCACCCTAGGAATGTGCAACTTGCCCAAGGTCACAAAAGTTAGTTCTTGGGAGGCACAATGAGGAATCCAATTCCCAACCTCTAGCTCCACGGTCAGATACCTAAACCCATTGAGCTATCCAGCCATCTCATATTTGCTAGCCTAGCGAGTCTCAACGTTTTCAGGCCACAGGCCTGACCACACCTTCTGGGCCAGTCATGTGGTTCCTCCCACCCGGAAGCAGAAGTGAAACATGCCATGCATGCACAGAATGCATTTAGCGGTGCACATTTTACTTCTGCTTATGGGAGCAGCAAGGGTGTTCGGGGCTGGATGAATTGGCTTTGGGGACCGGGTCTGGCCCTCAGGCCATAGGTTGTGAATGTCTACAGTGACATATGGAGACTCTCTGCCTCTAAACATTGGAAGCCATCCTAACAAGTAGCCTTGGGTAGCTTTAGGTAAAGGTCACCCTTACTCAAAAGCCAGTCGTATCCAACTCTAGGGTTCAGTACTCATCTGTTTACAGCAAAAGAGCCAGCGCTGTCTGCATCTGCAGATGTTTCCATGGACATGTGCCATGCCTAGACACCGGAGTGTATGGAACACTGTTTTTCCTTCCCACCAAGGTAGTACCTATTTATCCACTTGCAATTTCTTGCTTTCAAACTGCTAGTTGGCAGGAGCTGGGACAGAAATGGGTGCTCACTCTGTCATGCAGCACTCGGATCTCCAACTGCTCACCTGCAGACCTTCCAGTCAACAAGTTCAGCGTCTTAACCACTAAGCCACTGCAGTCTGGGTGGGATTTAACCTCCATGCAATTTTGACTCTTCTTTTAAAGCCGCCCGACATGGCAACCAGACCTGGTGTGAACAGATGCTTCCATTTGTCCATGGTGTGAACAGATACTTCCTGACCATTTACCTTGGGAGGATTGCCCCAGATCCTGACATTATGAAATGGTTGTAAAACAATCCATAGATCTTGGCCCCTCTGGAAGGTGGTTTCTGTCTCCCCAGAAGGAGAGGGGTCAAAACGGTCAACTTCAGTAGGAGGTGGACCCACCAAGAAATTAGCCTAGAAGCCTTCCAAAACAGGGAATCAGAACTCATTATTTGCTGCCAATTGTGGAATTTGTGCTACAGTTACTCACTAAGTATCACGGTCCCCATAATTGTGGATATTGACAGCAGCCGTAATCCCACAGATAATGAGAGGGATCCCACCAGCGATCAAGTAAAATCTGAAACACACAAATACAGAACATCATCCTAGTGTTTATTTTAGGGAATATGGCAAGGCATGGGGGAAACAACGCAATAAGGAACTATTTTATGGGCTTCAAAGCAAACAACCCCACCAAATTTGTCAGATCTGGAGCAAGGCTCTCGTGTAAGTCAAAATTTAGCAGAACGGCAGATGACAGGCTTCTGGCCCCTCCACACTACCCAGTTATCTTCTCATCCCCACCCTACAGATACAAACAAAATCAATTGCCCCTTCCTCAGTACCGTAGCATTGGGCGTGGGGCTGGCTGGGGCACCTCCCCTTCCTGCAGCTGAGGTGCCTTCCACGTGGCCTCCTTATAGATCACTCGGGCCATCACCACCATCCATAGAAGAGTGGACAACGACGAATAGTGTAGGATGATGCCAACCTGCAGAGGTGGAGTGGAAGTAGATAAGGAAGTAGATAAGTAGATAAGGAAAAACTGTTTTCCCTATTGCACAACACTAAAACTAGGGGACACTCCATGAAACTTTTGGGTACTAGTTCTCAAACAAATAAGAGAAAGTACTTTTTCACCCAGAGAATCATGGTCTATGGAACTCCCTGCCAGAAGAAGTGGTGACAGCTGTCAGTCTTGACAGCTTTAAGAAAGGATTAGACAAGTTCATGGAGGACAAGGGTATCAATGGCTATAATTATGGAAACCTAAGGACAACCTCCGAGTTAGAGAGATAGGCAGGATCTCTCTCAATGCCATTTTCAGGGAATCCTAAGCAGGTGAAGGCATCTGCTTGGGAATACCCTGAAGCAAATGGTGAGCCACTGTGTGAGACAGAATGCTGGACTGGATGGGCTGTGGCCTGTTCCAGCAAGGCTGTTCTTATGTTCTTATGTAAGAAAACTCATTGGCAGATGCAAACATCTGAGAATCTGAAAGGCTGTGGGCTGGAAAAGGAGGAAGAAAGTTGTTTTGTTTGTGTTTCCATTGGGATTTGGCAAGTATACACTATGTTGGACCTATGTACAAACTGGAATGCAGTTAAACATCAGTGTCTTGAATTTTCAGTCATATTTTGCTATTAAAATGCATACAAAAATGTGCTTCATACAAAAAGTATGCATAAAATGTTATATGGAATAGACCGTACAGCTAGCGACTCAACGCCGAGTGTCAGGCGGCAGTTAATTGACCTGACTCCCTGCAGGGGCCAACAGCTATGGGCAGATGAGCTACTTTAGGTGGGGTGATGGTCCCCCTCAGTGGAGGAAATGCCACTGGAAACCATCATATTGGGCCCAACGGCAAAATGAGTGGAGCAGGAACTCTGATTCCCAATGTTCATGGAGGTGAAAGAGACCATGCCAGATGAACTGGCTGTGAAGGCGCTCCTTGTCAATAACCTCAAGGCTGCGGCAGTCCAGGTGGTAAATCCTGCATGTCTTGTTTCATGTGTGCCGCAGGGGATGGCTCTGTGATCATAGTGTGTGGGTCACTTCATGGCAAGCTGGGATCCACCTTAAACAAATTCACACCAATGACATTTTTCCTGCTTCAGGAAAAAAAATGCATTCTCAGATATGAGTTGCAGCCAATGATGACGGGATGCCGTATTAGTCTGTGCAAATATACCACAGAGTAAATAAAACAAAAAAGACAAAATATTGTGGCACCTAGTTTTTCATGGACAAAGTGGACTTGATCCATAAAAAGCTAACATTAAAACATAGTAGCTAGTCTTTAAGGTGCTACAATGTGGTGGTTTTTGTTTTATTTACTGTCTAATGTAAAATGTTATGTTACTAAGAAATGTACACAAGAGTGGGGAAAATGGCTAAAAAAAATACATTTTGAGAAATATGCATCAAAATAATTATTCATAACTTTTAAAATCTATACCTATAAATCCAAGGGTTAACCGTTGGAACTTGCTATACGTTTCTGCACCCGTCCATCCTATTCCGTACCGAGTCTCCTGCACTCCCCTGAACCCGACCCGCAGGTTACTGCAGGGTTGCCAAAGGCGCCAGTGGGGCAAGAGCGAAAAAAGGAAAAGAACTTCAATTCCCAACAACCTGTGCGCCGCGCCTCAGCCAATCAGGCTGAGAGGCGCGAGCAAAAAGAATGTTGGGAAATGCGGCGCGGCCAATTGAAATCGAGCTGCAGGAAAAAACCGCCGCACGAACGCAAACAAAAAACGCAAAACTCCAAGTCCCAGCATCCTACGCGCTGTGAGCGCGCAGAACACTGAGAAAGCTGGCGTGCGGGGAAAAAACGCAACGGGAGCGCAAGTCCACCACAGGCGGACGCAGCGCCTCATAGCCTCACAAAACAAACAACCAAAAAAAACCATGGCGATACACCCACCAGCCTTCTTTCCCAGAGCAATGGGGAGAAGAGGGACTCCCTCTTCTCCATGCTACCCCGCCGAAGACACGGCCAGATCACCGCCGGCCTCAAGGTACCTTGAGCCAGGGTGGAAAAAAAACAACAGGCCACAGTTCATCAGGGGAAGCACCCTCCCTGGAGAATGACTGGCTGCTGCCTTTGTACTTCCGACACCACTGTTTCGAGAACTAACACGAAACAGCGGTGGAGGTAATACAAAAGCAGCAGCCAGCAATCTGTAAGGAAGAGCACCACCCCTTACGGATTGCTGCCTGCTGATCTTCGGTTAGGTAAGCCAGGAGAGAAAGGAGACAGAGAGGAGAGAACAATCGTCAGGCAGATAGCTCTTCTCTGCCTCCTTTTCACCCGACCAACCTAACTAACCTTACAGGGGAAGAGCAGGCTGACTGCCAGCTCTTCCTTTTCCCCATTGCTGCATCGAAACCAAAGTTCGAAGCAGCAGGCAGCCCGTTCTTCACGCAAAAGTACACACCAACAACAAACAACAAAATTAATAAAAAATAATAAAAAATAAATAATTAAAAACCCATTAATAAGCAAAAAAATTAACCACAAAATCCACAAACAAAAACATCCACAATACCAGAAAAGCACAGACAAAACACCTAACTACAACACGAAAATACCTAACTCTAACAACACAACTACCACAAATTACACAAATAAACACCAATGAAATCACTAAAATAAACAAAACCAGAAATAAACAAACTAATTACACACATCTAAAGCCCAACCAAAACAAAAAAGAACAAACAGAAACACCTCCCAGCCCACCACCACAAAATCAAAACAAAGAAAAATCCCAGAATAAATAAAACCAGAGAACTCACCAGCACGTCCTCCCTCCACGAGACAGGAACAGAAATGAAGAAACAAAGACTACTTACCGGAAGATGCCCCACCTAGAGGCCAGGAGAGAAAAAACACATGAAACAAAAACAAAACCAACAGCCCCACCTGCAGGCCGGAATATTAAAAACAAGTTAAAAACAAAACAGCACCACCTAGAGGCCACAAGAGTAAAAACAAGTCAAAAATAACAATACATCAAAAGTTTACACAAATAACAAACATATGTTAAATAAATAAAATAATTTTTATAGCATCCTCTGTTGATTTTTAACTCAAAAAACAAACCCCCCAAAAAGCAAGACACAATTTATAACAGCCCGGCAACACTGGGCAACCTATGCTAGTGTATATATAAATTGATGATATAACAAGACAAAATGAACTTAGGAGGGGATGAGAAAAGGGTGAAACTTATTGAGGGTTACTCCTTAAAAATTGCAATTCTCTACACTGCAGACCTGAATATTCCCAATGCTTCTTTAATGGAACCATTCATCATTTGAGACATGGACAGGGAGTATCAGCAACTTTCATGGAACTGGACCAAGCCAGATGATATCTTCTGCCTAGAAAACCAGCAGCCTTCCAGAGCTTTCTTAAGAATAGCTCCCATCATCCATGACCTCCAGTTATGTTGGCTAAGTACAATAGGAGTTGAAGTATGGTAATATATTAGAGCAGGGGTGCCCAAACTTTTTGGGCCGTGGGCTGGTCACATGGTTCAGCGGGCCGGTCACGTGGTTCCTCCCACCGGAAGCGGAAGTAAAATGTGCCTCGCACTCTGTTTTGCAACAGGATCAGATAGATTTTAGGCTGCCATTTTCTCTGCTTAAACCAGGGGTGGCCAGATCTGGCCCCTGACACAAATTCATCCGACCCACGCCAACCTCATCACTCTTGGAAACAGAAGTAAAATGCGCTCATGTAAAGATAAAGGGGGATGAGTGGGTGAAAGAAAACTTGGTACTACAGTGGCAACCTGGCAATATTTCATCTTTAGTAATAAATCACAATGGACCCTCATTCTCATGATACTACTGGCAGTATCCATGAGAGCCGCTTCACTGATGTAGCAGAAGTAATGTTGCCGGCGAGTCACTGACTAAAGAATTCCTGCTTCAACTTTGGGTTGTGTGTAACTCCCACACACTGAGATGAAGTCACACAAAAAACAGAAATCAAAGCAGGAACTCTCCAGTTAGTGGCAATCTGCTGCCGCCAGGGATGTCTCCTTCAGTGACATCTCCTCTAATGATGTTTTGCAACAGGATGAGATAGATTTTTAGGCTGCCGTTTTCTTTGCTTAAAGCAGGGGTGCTCAAACTACGGCCCATGGGCTGGAATCCTGCCACCAACACCAATTCATCCGGCCCGCGCCATCCTTGTCGCTCCTGGAAGTGTAAGTAAAATGCGCCCATATGGGTGCATTTTACTTCCGCTTCCAGGAGCAGCAAGGGTGGCGTGGGCTGGATGAATTGGTCTCAGGAGGCTGGAGACAGCCTGTGGGCCATAGTTTGGGCACCCCTGGTATAAGGTGTACATGAGTGGATGTTGAAGTCATAAGGGTATCCCTTGTAAGCTAACAAAGTAACATCCTCCTCCCAATCATACTCACTGCTTGGCAGATAATCATGTAGTTGGTGAGGGTGATGCCTCCTGCAAACACAGCTGACGTCATGGCAATGTGGAAGCAGAGGTTCAGCAACATGTGCCAGCACTTCCGTGTGATGTGAATGGAGCTGGGGTAAGAGAAAAAGAGCCAGAAATACATGGATAAGGACGTTTAGAAGATACATCAGTCCAATGGTAAAGTGGATGCTTTGCAGCTAGACATTTCCAGGTGGAATCCCTAGCACAGGGGTTCTCACCCTTTTCAAGCCGGGGGCTGCTGGGTCACACACTCTCAGTCAGCCTCTATGGCCGGACAGCCATTTTGCCTTGCCTGCATGATGGGGGGCAGCCATTTTGTCCCAACACTTTCAAAGGGGGCAGCCATTTTGTTTCTCGAATCCCCTGGGAGGGGTGGGGAACATATGAAATGGTGCCACAGGCTGGATCTGGCCCATGGGCCTAGGGTTTGGAATCCCTGCCCTTGCATGAGGAGGCAGGGAAAGAAATGTAGACAATTGCTGTAACTCAGAATAAGCTATATTAAGTTGAAACTGTGCTGGATAATTCTTTGGCCTGCCAAATGTTTCAGCCAACAGGTTGGTTGAAAGGACAACATGGTTTTGGACCCATGACTTAAACTGGGTTGACGAAGGTATGTCCCTCTAGATCAGTGTTTCCCAACCTATGGTTTTTGGACTTCAATTCTCAGAAGCCTAAGTCGATTCCCCAAAGCGCTGATCAACCAATGTACTGACTTAGGCTTAAGGAAATTCCCACAGTGGGAACCACTGCTCTAGAAGTTGGACCAACTCCCAGTAGACCAAAGCAGCCAAGCTCAATGGTGGAGAATGTTGGGATTTACAGTCTAGTAACATTTAGAGCAGGGGTGCCCAAATGTTTTGGGCCGTGGGCTGGTCATGTGGTTTAGCGGTCCTGTCATGTGGTTCAGCAGTCCTGTCATGTGGTTCCTCCCACCGGAGGTGGAAGTAAAACATGCCTTGCAATCCTGTTTTGCAACAGGATGAGATAGATTTTAAGCTGCCAAGAGCATTGCACTTTACTGTCATTGTTCTGAAAGTGAACATTGCACACAGTTGATGAACTGCACTCTTCCTTCCCCAGAAGACAAATGGATTAATATCACCATAAAGGGTTGAGCTACATCTTATGCGTAATTCTCTGGTTACCCCTTTTCACTCCACCTCATCTTTTGTATGTTAGTTAGAGCAGAGAACCAGGAGGAAGTGGGTACAGCCCAACCTTGCCAGCCTGCTGTATTCCAACCTCCACCCCACTTTTCTGGAGATAAGAGGTAAGTTTTGTTTGCCCTCTCCTTTCTGGTCTTAAGCTTTTGCATAATAAGCTCCCTCTCTGAAGGAAGGAGAAAACTACTTGGTTTATTTTTCTCTGAATCTTCTCAATTTTACAATGAGTTGCTAACCACCATTCTTCCAGTGAGCCGGCCAACAATGCCCAGACAAATGGTAAGTCCAGGGCTTAATATAGAATGGGAAATGCATTGCACCTGGTCCTGTCACTTGGAGAAGTCTCATCTTCCTCTCGGTGGCTCAGTGGTTAAGAAGCCCGCCTTGTTAGCTGGAAGGCTAGCAAGTCGGCAGTTCAAGACTCTGGTACTGCATGACGGTTTGAGCACCCGTCTCTGTCCCAGCTCCTGCCAACCTAGCAGTTTGAAAGCAAGAAGTGGCAAGTACAGTAGATAAATAAGGACCACTTCGGTGGGAAAAGATCTTGGGAACATGAAAGGATTCTCATTCGGGCCTCCCCTGAGCGGAGTTTCTCCAGCAAAAATCCTTTCAACCCAGAATAATTTCTGACACGAAATTATTATTATTATTATTATTATTATTATTATTATTATTATTATTATTATTATTATTATTATTATTATTATTATTATTATTATTATTATTATTATTATTATTATCTTCTCGTCTCTGAGGGGGAAAGGGGAGCTGTGTTACTGCTACTGTTGATAGTCTAGGTCTAGAAGGTTTGGAGCCCAAAATGCAGATGACATAAGACAGTGATGGAGAACCTTTTAGAGACCAAGTGCCCAAACTGCAACCCCAAAACCACTTATTTATCGCAAAGGGCCAACACGGCAACAGGGGAGGAAGGAAACGCTCCCATTGGGCTGCTGGGCAGGGGGGGCGGGGTAAACTCTATGCTGGAGGGAGAGAAGAAGCACTCCCATTGGGCTGCTGGGCAGAGGGGTGGGGTAAACTCTGTGCTGGGGGAGGGAGGAAGCACTCCCATTGGGCTGAGGGGTGAGTGAACTCTGTGCTGGGGGGAATGAGTAAGTGCTCCCATTGGGCAGTGGGGCAGGACGAACTCTGTGCTGGGGTGACTGCACGGGTGCCCACTGAGAGGACTCTGAGTGCCACCTCTGGCACAAACGCCATAGGTTCACCATCATTGACATAAGATCATTCTTTCCTTGCTGCATAAAGATGCTGATTGGATCGCATGCTTTCTTAGTGGTGATAGGATACTAGACCTCCCCTAGGTCACTTGGCAGACCCTGAATAGGTTGAGGGTTGGAGTGCCTAAATGTAAGACCAACATGCTCAAGTGGGGGCTGTTGGCGGATGGCAACCTGCTGTGTGAATGTGGAACAGGACCGTAGCCAGGCTTCTAGATCTGGGTGGGCAAATGTTTTTCAGGGTGGGCAACAAAGCCTCTTTTCAATGCATTTCTATGGGAAACCACGCCTTGCCAGGGTGGGCAAACTGCTAACTCAGGGTGGGTCAAGCCCGCCCTGGCCCCCTTCTGGCTACGGCTCTGACGTGGAGACGTATATGTTCTGGGTCATTTGCTGGACTGCTGATTATTACTGGAAACCTCTACCAAGGAGAATTTAAATTTGGCCAATGACAAAGCCAAGCAGGTGGCTTCATTTTGACAGTTTTAAAGTATGGTCTGGACACGAAAGAAGAGGAAGGTGACAGAATTGCATCTTCATTCTTACCCAGTAGCATCAGTCTCATTAAGGCAGGGGTTCCCAACCTAAGGCTCGTGGGCCGGATCCAGCACATGACCCATTTCATGTGCCCTGTCCCACCCCTCCAAGGGCATTCAAGAAACAAAATGGTCACTGCTTGAAGCTGTTGGGACAAAATGGCCACCCCCATCGTGCAGGCAGGGTAAAATGGCCATGCAGCCCTCACAGCTGAATGAGAGAGCGTGACCCGGCCCCTGGCTTGAAAAGGTTGGGAACCCCTGCATTAAGGGGATCAATATCAACTGTTATGCATCAAAATGGTGTCTTCCACTACAGGTCTGCTACTACCAAGTTCAGCACCTGCAACCTGAGACAGCTGACTCAAATTGTTTTAAGCATGCATTTGTGAGCCGCCTTGGGGCGCTGTGGCGAAGAAGGTGGTAATAAAAATTCATTAAATAAATAAACAATGCCTAATGAAAGTGCCTCTGGAAGACCTTTGTCCCCATCTCTGAGAAACAGTTGGAAAATTTCTCCTTTCCCTGAAGAAGCTTGGCAAATAAGTTCCTCCTGCTGTTTATTTGCCCACAAACAGAGCAAAGGCTATCTGTGGCATAGAGGAGCCTCACCTGTGGTTGATGATATAGGTAATGATGGTGGCAAAGAGGCACAAAAGGAGGAGGGCCGTGCAGCTGTAAATGACTGGATGCAACACCTCTGCCGGACTCTGCGAGTCGCCTGGGAAGTTGCTTAGTTCCTGCATTTGAAAACATGGAGATGGGAGGGACCAGGTTAGTCTCAGAAAGCCAGTAACTTCAGTACCCTCTTGCAACCATCATTTGCTTGAAAGATTGTTCTTCCTGCTTTTATTGCAACCAATATGAAGTGAACTGCTATATTTTTTTTGCAATGTATTTATCACTTTATTTGAACAAAATTCCTGCAAGTAAATGTTATTTTTTTCCTGCTAAAACTGTGCCTGAGTATTTGTGCTTTAAGAACTAAGAAGAAAGGAAAGGGGGACTGGGGAGGGCTTGCATTTCAAAACGTTCAGCCTTAATCCCTTGGAACATGCTAGCTGCACCGCTCTGAAAAGATTATCGAACAACTGACACTCTTGACAACCACTCAGCTCAGAACATGTGTTACCTGGGGACACCGAGTTTCTGTGCTATGCCTTACAGGACACTGGCCCTTGGCATTCACTGGATGAAACTGATCTTTGAAGAGTATGGATTTTTTAAAAGAAAGTTAGCATGTTAATTACTGGGCTCCCCCCCCCCCCAATTACATGTTAATTATTGCTCGTTAGTCCATGTTATGTTTTAGTCACCTCATTATCATTATTGTCATTTCTATTATTATTATTCTAGGGCCACAGTGGCTTAGTGGTTAAGATGCTGAGCTTGGTGACTAGAAGTTTGGCAGCTTGCAAGTTCAATACCCGAGTGCTGCGTGATGGAGTACAACTCCTGTCATCTGTCCCAGCTCCTGCCAACCTAACATTTCAAAAGCAAGAAATTACAAGTAGATCAATAGGTAGCGTCTAGTCATGCCTACAACATGGCCATGGAAATGTCTGGCTTTCAAGAAAGGAAGACATTTACCTTTACCTATTATTATTATTATTATTATTATTATTATTATTATTATTATTATTATTATTATTATTATTATTATTATTATTATTATTATTATTATTATTATTATTATATTTTCTAAAAATTAAAAATACTCAAAATCTACCTAGAAGACCTTCCAAATAATGTTCAAGAAGTAACAAGAAAATGAGAGTTGTTTACACTATTTTAAAAAATGTTAAAATGTTATACCAGTGGTTCAGCAGGACAGTTGCATGGTTCCTCCCACTGGAAGCGGAAGTAAAACACACCTTGCAATCTGCTTGGCAACAGATATGTTTTGCAAGAGGATGAGATAGATTTTAGGCTGTCATTTTCTCTGCTTAAACCAAGGGCCTAATTATGGCCTGTGGGCTGAATCCAACCCCCCCCCCCCCCAAACCAATTCATCTGGCCCACACCATTGTCGTTGCTCCCAGAAGCAGAAGTAAAATGCGCCCATTTTACTTCTGCTTCCAGGAGCGACAAGGACAGCACAGGCTGGATGAACTGACATCAGGGGCCAGATTTGGCACATGGGCCATAGTTTGGGCACCCCTGTGTTATACCCTTCTTACCCCCAAAAGTTCACACTTTACAGGTAATGTGGTTCCAAGCTCTGATGTAGACACAATTCCCCCAAGGACAGATCTGCCATAGCATATATGGGAAATTCCTATGGCACTTCAGCCAACCCCCACCTTAACACACACCCACACACCCGCAGTGCCCCATCATCCCATCCTGTGCCTACCATTAGCATTGCAACATTACTGAGGTGTCGGCAGCTCACGCTGGTGACGTTGGGCTCCAGACCAATCAGTTGGCAGCCTTCCTCTCTCCAACCGCCGTAACCAGATAAAACATCAAAGTCCCAATAAGCTGCCACACGGTCTGTCCCCTCGTCCAGATGTCTCAGGGAGATGGTGACAGGTTCTGTCAAGTTGCTCACTCCACAGCCATCTAAGATAGGAGAGTGGGTGAGAATGTTTACTAACAAACCCACAGCAAGCCTCAGAGCTCATGCTAACCTAACTCTTCTTAAGCTACAGCAGCAGCAGCAGCAACAACAACGAAAGACTTCCAGGATCCCTCTCCTCCTTAGAAAGAGGATGTAACAGAGCACACAAATCCTTTGGAAAGGAACTCTATGTACAATGCTTTCCAGCAGGGAACTGGAGAAATCAACCAAGTGGGACCTGTCGCAAATGTCGGAAGGCTCCTATCATAGGACTACTCATTGGTGGGCATCAGCAGGTTCACACCAGTACGTGCGTAACGGTAGTAAAAATGGCTGGTAGTAAAAATGGCTGTTTATAGCCAAAGAGCCAGTGCTGTCTGCATCTGCAGATGTTCCCATGGACATGTGGCAGGCATGTCTCAACACTAGAGAGCACGGAACACTGTTTACCTTCCCACCGAAGTGGTCCCTATTTATTTACTTGCAATTTCTTGCTTTCGAACAAGGTTGGCAGGAGCTGGAACAGAGATGGGAGCTCACTCTGTCGTGCAGTACTCAGGAATCAAACTCCGACCTTCCAGTCAGCAAGTTCAGCATCTTAACCACTTGAGCCACTGCAGTCCTAAATGTACACTGTAACTAATACCCTCTGAGGCTAGATAGATTAGGTTCAACTCATCATTGCCCAGACTTTGCTTAAAGCAGCTTTCATCGGTCTTCCAGATCTTTGAACCATTTTTTCCCACCACCGCTGATGTAAGGGATGATTTGGAGTCCACCTGGAGGTGGGATGGGTTGGGGAAGGCTGGCCTATAGGGTTTCCTTCACTTTTTCTCCTGCCATGCCAGGGCCCTTACGTGTGCCTGCATAGATCACCGGTGTGGCCACGCTGCGTCGCTTCCCATCATCAGCCAGGTGAGAAGAGTTTCCAGTGCTGCGGAAGAGCTTGCCATTGCGGAAAACCAAGAACTGGAGTTTACATTTGGAAGGTGGTGGGTGAGGAGGAGCAGGAGGTGAGGAGAAGAGACCAGGAGGCAGCTGGATGGATGCCAGAGCGATACTGTTCTGATAGGACAGGAAACCAAGAGGGTCAGTGGTAGAGGAACACAATGCAGCAAAGGCAAGACAAAACCTACCCTGGAGGAAAGGGCAGCTGGGCAGCAAGGAGAGAAGCTCTCTCAAACTAAGCCAGCTGCTTTCTGTCTAGAACCTCAAAGGTATACCTGTCAAGCGCGGCTCCGGACAATATGGGACCTGCGCAGAACGGTTCTGCGCAGGTCCATTTTACACATGTGTAGAAGCCTAGGCATGTGTAGAACAGACCTGCGCAGAACGGTTCTGTGCAGGACACGTCATGTGTAGAAGCCTACACATGCGTAGAACAGACATGTGCAGAACTGTTCTGCGCAGGTCGCTTCTACACATGCGTAGAAGCCTTCTACGCATCCCCTTCTGCGCAGAACCCTTCTATGCATGTGTAGAAGGGTTCTATGCATGCGTAGAAGGGTTCCACGCATGCGTAGAAGGGTTCCACGCATGCGTACAAGGGACCTGCACCAAAGGGATGAGCACTAACTACTTTTCCCCTGCTGCCAAATTACAGGATGGCGGCGGCTCTGGGTGGGAAATGAAGAAAAGCGGCGCAAAATTACAGGAAATCCTGGCCAATACAGGATACTTGACAGGTATGCAATGGTGAAGATTGAGCTGCCAGTGGGCTGCATGTAACTTGTCAAGACCTTTTGTGTGGCCCTGGTTCTCCTAAGTTCCCCATCACTGAAAAAATTTCAGCACAAACATTGGACAGTTGGGTCCCCGGAAGCTTCAAACAATGTAATTTCCCTACTTCCTATTATGGGGCAAAGGTGATAACTTTTGATTCCTGAAACAGCCACCAACCAGAACTGAAGTTTTACTCACTCCTGGTTTAGTATAAAGGGACCTTGTGTGGACCTCAATGGTCTGAGCATTGTGGGAAATGGGGGAGGTGTGAGCCCTGGGCTGTTTGTCCCACCTCTGAGCTCAGAACAGTTTCCTTAGTTGAGCATCAACTCTCAAAGGTTTGGGCATAGGTCTTCTGATCTTTTCTAAAATTAGAATAGGTAGGGATTGAAACTTGGCTGGACCCTCTCTTATATGTCCACTCGGTCTATTTACTCTGCTACCTCTGTGAATCCCCCATTTAAGGTCATGTTGAGTTAGTGATTTCCTCGGAATCCAATTCATTTATACTTCTTTTTGTGAAATTCAGGTCTCTGCCCTGCCCTTTCTACTGTGCCATTAGGGTTCTTTGGGACCTCAACTTCTCTTCCTTTGCTATCCAAATCTCACCTTGATGTGGAAGCTGGCCAAGGAGATGTTGGGCTGGCCAGTGGTGCAACGGAACTTGATCTGCTGATCTGCTAAGGGCTCAGTGTACCGCTCTTGGCGTTGGGGCCGGCCAGGAAGCATCATCTCCCGCTTCTGGAAAGCTGTGCAACTCAGGCCCATGTAGCTTCCAGGCTTGATTAGGTAGGCCTCGAAGGCGACGTTCCGGGAATTCTGCTCAAGCAAAGCCACAAGACAGGTGAGATAAAGGATACATTGAAAATGGATGGGAGGTGATCAAGTGAGAAATGAACTAAAGAAGACATGTTGACTCCCACTCCATCATTCATGAACTACTGGTGTCCATGTGAGCTTTCTTTCCATTAAACCTGGCTAGGAACCTGTATCCTCCTCTTTTTAACTATCTTGTTTCCTCTAGCCATGGGCTTCCCAGGCAGGGACAACTGAGAGAAGCCACCCACCATTTTAAGTTCCAATAACGCCCTATAACAGAGCAACATTTAGGATAGGTGTTCCCAATCTTTTCGCGCCATCCCCCCCCCCCGAGCTGAGCATTTACGACAGCTGTGAGTCATTTACGGCAGCATTCTGTGCATGTGCAAGTGTGTTTGGCACTAGCACATGTATGCTTTACTTCCCATGGCACCAAATCATCCAGAGCCCCAACCTCGCTCCAGCCACAGACGTGGCCATATTTTATGGCAATGTTTACAGTAGGGGAAACCAACAGTCTGGCCCCTTCAACTGTCAGAAGAAGTGTGACCCAGCCCCTGACTTTAAAAGGTTGAGAACCCCGGCTTTAAACTGTCTTTCTCAGTTTGGATGTAGATTTCCTTTCTTTTCCAATTTTCTGTCCAGGATCTTCAACCTACATCTGGAGCCCCCTCCACTTGATTCACACCCTTAGCCTCTTGCTCTTTGTGGTAACCTCTCCAGCTCACCATCCAAAGAGAGCCAGGATCCTTACCACGGCCACATGCTGGGAGTTGCTGCTGAGGGTATAGCTGGCGATCTTTTCCAGAGAGCGGACAATGTTGGTACAGGCCTTATCCTCAATTTGAGCCATCCACAGAATGTGGTCATCTACCACCATCATGTTGCTGGCCATCTCCACAATGACGTCTACGAGCTGGAGAAGGCAGGAAGACAGTTTGTAAGAGAAAGCATTGGTAGGAAACTCCAAGATGCCAACTAAATATGTATTCATTTTGATGTAAGCAATAAACTAGGCCCCCAAACATTGCTAGCTAACATCTCCAGATGTTCTTGGACTACAACTCCCATTAGAAAGCTAATGCCAGGGACTGTTTGAGAGTTGCAATCCAACAATACTTGGAGGGCTGCACTTCATCTACCCTTGGTCTTGACACAACACAAATTACAGGGAGAACACTACCTCTGCCAAGAATGTTCACAGTCTCTAATGATCTGAGAAGATGGGATCAGGAAGGCCTAAAATATTTTGGCTGGGGGAAAATAAAGATACCACCCACCATTGCATATACCTGTTCACCAAACCAGACAATAAGGAGTGGGGTAGGGTTATGTCTAAGTGTTACTCACTTCAAAGGGACACAGCGCGTGAAGTGGATCCGCCAGAAGGGCGCCCTCTTCAAAGGAGGGGCACATATCAAAGCGGCGCTGTAGACCAAATGGGGGTAGTAAACTGTGATTGTCCGCTGGTATGTTTCCTTGTTGTTGAAACGGAAAACCGCTGTATATAAGATACCATCTTTCCCCACATCCTCAGTCTTGTCTCCCGATCTGAATAAAGAGTCACTATGCTTAACCCACACGCTGCGTTCTAGTCTACTTCTTGCAAGAATCTAACATTGGCGACGAAGGTGGGATATGGCTGCTACTGCATCTTCAATCGGACCGTTTGACATTGCAAAGCCGGAGTCATGGCCCATGTACGAGATCCAGTTCGAGAACTTTGTAATCGCTGGGGAGATCGAGGATGAAGGGCGACAGAAGGCGTTGTTCCTGGCCCATTGTGGTTTGCCCACGATTGAGCTGACCGGGCATTTGCTGCTGCCACAGGCACTGAGGGAAGCCCCATTGACCGACATCCTGGCGGTGCTCCGAGAACACTTCAAGCCTGTCGTTTCCATTTTCCCAGCCAGGGTTGCCTTTTACCGGCGAGATCAGAAGGAGGGGGAGTCGGTCGCTGAGTACGTTGCGGCTCTCCGACAGGCTGCCGTGCCGTGCCAATGGCATGACCTGGAGGAGGCCTTAAGAGACCGACTTCTCGTGGGCCTCAGGGACGAAGCGACTCAGCGGTGGCTGATGAAGAGAAATAGGTTGACTTTTGCCCAGGTCCTGGAAGAAGCCTTGGCGTCCGAGGCTGCGCACGCCAGGGTGAAAATCCTCCATGCCGAAACTGCTGCTCCTGCCCGTGGTGAGTCGGCCATCCAGCTGCATCAGTGCGCTACTCCAGTGGATACAGACAATGCGTCAGAGGAGGGTACTGTCGGGAGGGTTTGCCAGCAAACCCCCCAAACTTCAAGGAGCAACATCGCGCCATGCCAAGGCTGTGGGGGAAGGCACCTCCGCTCACGGTGCCCGTTCAAGACGGCCGAATGCCACAAGTGTGGGCGGAAGGGGCACATTGCACGGGTGTGCCGCCAGCGATCCGAAGGTCCCCCCGGGGACAGAGGTCAGCGCAGGATGGAACACCCAATTTCCAAGGTCCGCATTGGAAGGAAGACATCATCTGGTGTACAGTCAGTGTCCGGGAGGTTCTTCGTCGATGTGCACCTCCAAGGGTGCCCCGTCCGCATGGAGATCGACTCAGGGTCAGCATACTCAATCATCTCACAGAGGGAATTTTTTCAACTTCCTCCAGCAAACCGGCCGAAACTCCGGGCTCTGCAGGTCAACCTGACCGATGTGCAAGGTCGACACATTCCAGTGTTGGGAATCGGAAATTTTGATGTGCGGTTCAAGGCCATCTCAGCAAAGCTTCCCCTAGTCGTGGTGAAGACCAGTAGGAATAACCTTTTGGGTGTGCAGTGGTTTGGGCCCCTGGGTATTGGGTTTTCGGGAATTAATGCGGTTAAGGCCGACCCCATTCAGGCTGTGTGTGAATGCTATCCAGATGTTTTCCGTCCCGGGCTGGGTACGTTCAAGGGGGCCCCTGTTCATTTTGAGCTGGACCCAACTGTCCAACCCATTCGCATGAAGCCACGGAGGGTGCCGTTTGCCCTGAAAGACCGCATTGAAGCGGAGCTGGACAAGCTGGTGGCACAGGGCATCCTGGAGCCCGTGGACTCTGCTCCATGGGAGACACCTATAGTCACTGCTATCAAGGCGAACGGGGACATCCGCATCTGCGCGGACTACAAATGCACGATTAATAAGGCTATCCGAGCTAATTCTTATCCTGTTCCAGTGGTTAGCCATTTGCTGGCCACCCTCCATGGGGGAAAGTGTTTTGCTAAACTGGACTTGGCCCAAGCATATCAGCAAGTGCCTGTTAGCCCGGAATCTGCGTTGTGTCAGACTATTACTACTCATAAGGGTGCATTCCGTGTGAACCGTCTTCAGTTCGGGGTTAGTACGGCTCCGGGTCTTTTTCAGGCTCTTGTGGAAAGGTTATTGAAGGGTCTCCCTGGGGTGCTGACTTTTTTTGATGACGTATTGATATCTGGGACAGACAAGGGGGACCTGGCCACTAAACTGGGGAAGGTGCTGGAGCGTTTCCAAAATGCGGGGTTGCGGGTAAAAAGGGAGAAGTGTTGTTTTTTTGCTCACGAGGTTGAATTCTTGGGGTTCAAAATCACGCCTGCCGGCATCAAGCCCTCTGAATCCAAAGTTCAGGCAGTCTGGGAAGCCCCACGTCCCACTTCTAAGACGGAGCTCCAGGCATTTTTGGGTCTCTTAAACTTCTATCACTCCTTTCTACCCCGAAAGGCGACTGTAGCTGAGCCCCTGCATCAGTTGCTGAGGAAACAGGCGGTGTGGCAGTGGGGGCCTCCTCAGGAAAAGGCATTCCGGGAAGTCAAGGAGCTGTTGACTTCGGATGCTGTCCTTACTCATTACGATCCGAAGAAGCCCCTTTTGCTGGTGTGTGATGCCTTGCCGGTGGGGGTTGGGGCTGTTCTGTGCCATGACATGGGGGGAGGGAAAGAAGCGCCTATCGCATATTACTCCAGGTTGTTAACGGTGGCTGAAAAAAACTATGCTCAGATTGATAGAGAGGCGCTGGCCATAATCGCTGGAACGAAGAAATTTCATGACTTCATTTACGGGAGGGCTGTCACGATTATCACAGACCACAAACTGCTCCTAGGTATTTTTGTGCCAGACAAGCCCACCCCCCAAATCCTGTCTCCGCGGATGTTACGCTGGGCAATGTTCCTTCAGGCGTACCAGTACACGCTCCAACATCGCCCAGGTGTCAGCATTAGCCACGCAGACGCTCTGTCCAGATCCCCTGTTGAGTATGTGGGTCGAATTGAGGCGGAAGGACAGGTCCTTATGTTGGATGTGTTAGACTCTCCCCCGATCTCCGCTGCTGACATAGCAGCCCAAACAAAAAAAGACCCCCTCCTGTCAAAGGTTGTCATGTGGGTTCAGAAGGGGTGGCCGTTGCCACCAACCCCTGAGGAATTCAAGGTGTTCTACTCCAAGAGAAACGAACTGTCACTGGAGCGGGGTTGCTTGGTTTGGGGGGACAGAGTAGTCGTCCCATCTGCACTTCGGAACAAGATGCTCCGCACACTCCATGTTAGCCACCCAGGTATTGTCAGGTCAAAAGCGCTAGCGCGAAGCTACTTCTGGTGGCCCCGATTGGACCTGGACATTGAGGCTTGGGTGGGGAAATGCAGGGAATGTCAGGCTTCAAGGCCCGAAGAACCACGTCTTCCCCGCAGGGAGTGGGATACGGCCAGAGGCCCCTGGTCTCGGATCCATATAGATTTTGCGGGACCGTTAAGGGGAACAACACTTCTGATTATTGTAGATTCCTTTTCCAAGTGGGTAGATGTCATCCCAGTGTCAGGAACTTCCTCTGCCACCACAATCCGCAAATTAAGGCGGGTCTTTAGTATTCTAGGCCTGCCCGACATCGTGGTTACCGACAACGCGTCGAGCTTCATGTCGGCAGAGTTCCAGGATTTCCTATGTCGTAATGGGATTAGACACATCACGGCCGCTCCTTTTCACCCTGCCACTAATGGTCAGGCCGAGAGGCAGGTACGCGCTCTCACGCATGGGACCGGGGGATTTGGAGTTGCAGTTGTGTCAATTTCTGCTGTCCTACAGGGTCACCCCATTGGCCTCAGGGCTGTCGCCAGCCGAACTGTTAATGAAAAGGAAGCTGCCGACTGTTTTTGACCGTTTAGATCCTCAGCGCCAAGAGGATCGGGGCCTCAATATAGACATTCCGAATTTAAAAGGTTTTGAGGTTGGGCAACCAGTCCACTGAAGGAATTATGCCAACGGGCCTCCTTGGTTGGGGGGGGGGGAGGTGTTGGAACAGACGGGCCCGGTGTCTTACAGAGTGCAAATAGAGAATGGCGCGATTTGGAGGAGACACACAGATCAAATGCGGCTCCGAGTCCTGGGACAGAACTCTAACTCCTGCCCAGGGAGGGTGCCACAAGGGGAAACAAGGGGAGATATGGAGAGTGATATGGAGTGGGACCCCCTGCCCACGTCTTCCCCAGAGCCCGAGGCGGGAGGGGAAGCTTCCCCGAGCTCAGAGGCAGGAACAGAAGGGGGGGCCACTCTGAGCTCTTCCCCCACTTCCGAACCAGTTGGGGTGTCCGTTGAGCCTACCCTGGTGCCAGAGACGCACGGGCGGCCCAGACGAGTTTGTGGGCCACCCATCCGTTGGGGAAAGGTTGTTTCTCACTGAGGGGGGAGGGATGTTATGTCTAAGTGTTACTCACTTCAAAGGGACACAGCGCATGAAGTGGATCCACCAGAAGGGCGCCCTCTTCAAAGGAGGGGCACATATCAAAGCGGCGCTGTAGACCAAATGGGGGTAGTAAACTGTGATTGTCTGCTGGTATGTTTCCTTGTTGTTGAAACGGAAAACCGCTGTATATAAGATACCATCTTTCCCCACATCCTCAGTCTTGTCTCCCGATCTGAATAAGGAGTCACTATGCTTAACCCACACGCTGCGTTCTAGTCTACTTCTTGCAAGAATCTAACAGGTAGGAAACTCCTCAACAAATTCCAGATCTCCATCACTGTCCAAGATATGCATATGCTCTGGCTTTCTACTAATCCACCCCTTCCTGGCTATAGTCAAGACCATGATAAACGCAAACATTTCACATTACAAAATCACTCCTCTGCAGTTGGGAGAATAAATTTAGAATAAACTATGCAAATTAAAGACAGATTATGGAAATTCTCTCAGTTCTTTACTGCAGTGTTCAATATACTTCAGACAATATCCTGTTCAATATTTATGTCCATGTGGGATTTCTATTGCAGAAGCGTTTGAGATTTGACAAGGTGTCAGTGGTAAGAAACTAGACACAAAACAGGTATCTCATCAGATTGCCATGGCCACTTCCACACTTGGAGCTACACATATGTAAATATTTAACAGGATATTGGCCTCTATGATTTTAGGATGCAGAAAAGAATGCAAAGAACCCTTCCTCACAACCAAAGGTATTGTGGTTACCTGCTTAATCTGGTCCACATAACTGGTGAACTTCTCAATCATCTGGGAGACATAGATTACGTCCATCATGTCTGAGAAGTTGGCAGCCTCAGCTGTGTAGACACGTAATTGGTGTGCCAAAGTCAGTGCATTGGATGCATTGATGGGCATCTGGGAGCACAGAAAAGAAGGGTGTTGGGACAAGGTTCAAGTTATGTTTAAAAGCCAACAACAATAGAGAGCTATCATCCCAGAATATGGGATGCATTATAACAGGCTCAATGTATAGGAAGCCAGATATAGGCTGAATATCAGGAAATACTTCTTAACAGTTAAAGCAGTACGACAACGGAACCAATTACCTCCGGAGGTATTTAACACCCAACAATGGAGGCATCCGAGAGAAAATTAGACAAACATTTGTCAGATCTGTTTTGATTTGGATTCCTGCACAGAGCAGGGGGTTGGACTCGATGGCCAAAAAGGCCCATTCAAACTCAGTTATTCTGTGATCTAGTCTGGAGCCTGCCTGTATGTCTCCTAATCTTAAATCCAAGCCTAAATCCTTCTTCTAGTCGCAACAGGAGACCATGCTTGATTGAAATAAAAAAATAATCCATTCAAACCAAAACAACAAAGCTCAAACAACAATAAGCAAAAAATAAATAAATAGGGGGGCGTGTCATGATGGAGGGCTGAGAGGGACGAGCTTTTCTCCGCTCGGAAAGGAGAGAAAAGAAAGTGACTTTTTTAAAGTGAAAATAGTCCTTGAAACCGGCTGAAAAATGGATTAGGAAAAAGAGAAGGAAAATTAGCAGTGGAAAATACATTGGAAGCTCTAAAGCAGCGCCGAGAAAAAGAGGTAGGACTGAGTTTCGATCTTGAGAGTGGGGGGATAGGCGACCTGTAATGGCGACGAGTCCCCAGAGCTCCTGATCGAAGAACGGAAACTTTGGAAACGTGAGGAGAGCGGCGTTCTAGTAAAAGTGGCTAAAAGCGTGGATAAAGCATAAGTGGACGTCGGAACGAAAAGTAAGCTTGTTGGGGGGCTGAAAGAAGATTCCGTAGCGGGCTCGCTCGGTCTCGCCGCCCCCCCCAATCGGAGACATACGGAGTTTCGAGGCGCTGGAAAGGAGCAAAGGGGAGAAGCGAAGAAGTTTGTGGGTGAGCAAAGTTGTAAAGATTTATAAAGAGGAAGGGGGAAATAGAACGGAGAAGTAAAGAGACTGATGTTTGGTTTTTTTTTTTTAATTCTTTTCCCCCTTTTGAAACGTTTTATGCCGGTGGGAGCGGACAAATAAGTGGCTAAGCAAAAGGGGCAAGACAGTATTTCCTGCTTTCCTTTTTTTTTCTTTTTTTTTTCTCTTTTTGATGTTTGATTTCTTTTTCCCTTTTCATTGCCTCCCCCTCTCGTTATTATGCTGTGGCCTAAGAGTATTGGTCTTTAAAGAAGAAGAGAGACGATAAGTCTGTTCCTGCATATATATTTTTTTTGGAGATACAAAGGGAAGCAAGAAGGTGTTGTGGCATAGTTCCCTGAGAAATAAACTGCTTGTAGATTGGAACTTTGGAGAACAGGAAAGTGAACTCCTCAGTGTCATTTTTATTTCTGCTGACTCTTCCTTTTTCTCTCCTTAAAAGAGATTTGGAGAACGTTTGCAACTTACAATAGAAAGTTGGCTCCCCCTACATTTAAATTTTTGAAATAAAAAGAAAAAATTTTTTTTTCAATTGTTGTGATTTTTGTTCTCTTTTCCTTTTTATTTTTTTTTTATTTTTATCTGGTTCGAAGCTTTTTAATTTTTAAAATTTTTTCTTAAATAAGATTTTCTAATTGCCTTTTTTTTATTTTTTTTTCTTTCTTTTTTATTTTTCTTTATTCCTTTTTGTTTTTATTTTTATTCTATTTTTATTTTTGTGGGGGGGAAAATATTAAAGTAAAAAAAATATATAAGAGGGAAATTAATTAATTTAAACTGGGACCATGGAGGTTTGAATGACTCTCTGGGTATACATGTGTGTGTATATTTGGTTGTAAATACACACGCATATATAAGACAGAGAGAGGGAGGGGGGAGGAGGGGATAAGGGTTAAGTATTGTAATTGGAAAGTTTAATAAAACTGGTTAGAGTTAAAATATATGGTGAATTTTGAATGACTAAACTTTGTATGTAAATTGATAATAAGCAGTTAGAAATATATTTGAATGAAACGGCAGGGGAGAGGGAAAGAGAAGGAGAAGAAATTGGCTTGGACAAGAGGGCAAAGACCAACGTCCTCGGATAGAAGTTTCAGGAGGCTTACAAGATTGGATGAGGAGGAAGAAGAGATGAAAAAAGCAATGCAACAAGAGATAAAGGACTTGGAGGAACAGGAGACAGTGAAAAAGATGGCACAACAATTACAGCAGCAGCAGCAACAGAAGACAATAATATCACCAACGGCGCCTACTCCATCCGCGGTAAAATCAATCGTGATAACAACAGCAAAAGTAACAACGACAACAACAGCTACGACAACAGTGTCAACGACAGCGGCGATAGCAGGAACAACACCAACAACGATTGTAACTACGTCTACGGCCACAACACCAACGACATCGGCGACAGGGGGAGGAGAAGGAACAAAATCTGAATTTGAAACCCTTAACGAGAAATTTGATGCACTGGGGAATAATATTGGAAACATGTTCGCTCGTTTTAGAACAGAATGGAAACAGGATTTGCAGGATTTGGTAGTAAACCTTATGAAGGGAATTGAAGGCATGAAAGAGGAAACAAAGAACATTAAAAAAGAGCAAGAAGAGATTAAAAAAGAACAAGCAACGATAAAAGTAGAGGTCATGGACTTAAGAAGGAAAGAAAAGGAAAGAGAAAATAAAGTTGGGGACCATGAAAAGAGATTGGAGAACGTAGAAGAACAATTAAGAAAAGCAAATGTTATAATTCGAAAATTTCCAGAGAATTCACCAGACAAATTAAAAGAAAGAATAGTGAAATGGCTTGACGAAATTATGGAAGATGGCTTTACGCCGCATGAGGTGGTAAATGTATTCAGGCTCGGTTCAAGAAGGGGAAAAACTGGGTCAAGGAATGTCATGTTAAAATTTGCTAATGTATCAGATAAGCTGAGGTTAATGGCGCTTATACGTGAAAAAGGACCAGAGGTTTTAAAAGTAGAAGGCCATGATATTGAAGTATACAACGACATTCCAATGGAGGATCGTTTCTGGAGACAGTCGATGAAGCCAATCACAAAAAGATTCCAGGAAAGGGGAATAAGATACAATTGGAAATTTCCAAGACAATTAAGTTTCTTTTATTTGGGAAGAAGATTTTTAATTAATGAAGATATTAATGTCTTGGACGTAATGGCAGATACCAAATTATTGGAAGCAGGAACTAAAGAGTGGTTTGACTTGAAGGAAGAATTGATTATATCTGGTGGTTATAGAAGAAGGGATAGCAATGGAAATGAGAATATGCCAAAAGGGGCGGAAGGAGGAATAGCTCCGGACGGGGAGTAGGTTCAGGCCCAATCCAGACCCCTATGTATGACTGCACCCCCCCCTCCCCCCTCTGAATTTCAGAGGCCATTTGTTAAAAAAAAAAGAAATGGGGAGGGAGAGTAGTAGATTGTTTAGTGTATTTTTTCTTTTAGATGTTTTTTCTTTTTTTACTATTATTATTATTTTTTTGTATAAGGTGAAGGAAATGTTATATGTCGATCACATGCCCGTAGGAGGAAGTGGGAACTGTAAAAAAAGAGCGGGAGATACATAATAGATGAAGGATGTAAAAGTATTAACATGGAACGTGAAAGGTACTGGTTGTCAAGTGAAGAGAAGGAGGTTGGAAGCGGCACTCAGAAAAGATAGACCGGATATAATTTTTCTTCAGGAGACCCATCAGAATTCAGAAAAAACTAATAAATTATTCTTAGGATGGACACAAGTTTACGAAAAAGCATATGGTTCCTCAAAGGCTAGGGGGGTCGCAACTTTGATATCAAATAGAGTGGGATTCGAGATGATAAAAAGTATATCAGACCCAGAAGGTAGATACTTGATAATAAAGGGGAAAATAGAAGAAGAGGAAATAACGCTGGTGAATTTGTATGTGCCAAATGAACATCAAAATAGGTTTTTAAATAAGATATACCGAATATTAGAGAAGGAAAAAACAATAAAAATGATTGTAGGGGGAGATTTTAATTTAGTAGGATCAAATATAGATAGCACGAATATGAAGAGAAGTGTAGGTGGAAATAAGACGTTTGTGTTAAATAATTGGCTGAAATCCTTGGGGCTGAAAGATACATGGAGGGTACTCAAAGGACAGGAAAGGGCCTATACATATTTTTCACAAGTGTACAATACATACTCCAGAATAGATTATATATTTGTCACGGATAATTTGATAAGTAACTTAGATGGTATAGAAATTGGAATATTTAAAGAATCGGACCATGCAAAAGTATTGTTGGAATTGAAAATAGATGCTATAAAGAGCCCGAAAAATTGGAGATATAACGCCAGACTGTTTAGAGATAAAAAAAAGTAAAGATCAAATGGTAGAAAAATGGGAAGAAAATTGGAAGTGGAACGATACAGGGGAAGTACGAATTGGTACCGTATGGGATACCATGAAAGCGATATTTAGGGGTGAAAGTATTAGGTTGGCAAGTATTAGAAATAAACAGTTAAAAAGTAAGCAAGAAGAAACAGAAAAAGAGATTAAAAGGTTACAGGAGATACATGCAATAACTAAGGATAGAAAAGTATATGAAAAGATACAGGGATTAAGGAAAGAATTAATTGGAAAGGACATGGAAAAGGTAAAAAGAGACTTAACATATTTAAAAAGAGAATATTTTGAATATAGTAATAAAAATTCAAAAATGTTGGCAAGAGCGGCTAAAGAAAAGAGAGGCAGAAGAGAAATAGGGATATTAGTGGATAAGGAGGGTATAAGGCATAATAAGACCAAAGATAAATGTAAAGTGGTCAGAGAATTCTATCAAGCCCTATACTCTAAAAAGAAGATAAACCTAGACAAATTAAAAGATAGATTGGAAATGCAAATTAAAAATAAAATAAGTCAAGAACATAAACAAAGAATGGAAGAATTAATAACTGAAAAAGAGATAAAAAAAGTAATAAATAAATTGAAAGTAGATAAAGCACCTGGTGAGGATGGATTACCTGCTGAGTTCTATAAAGAATTTAAGGATATAGTAACCCCGAAACTGTTAAAAATCTATAATAGCATTCTTAAAGGGGAACAGGTTCCTGCATCGTGGTACAGAACAATAATTGTTTTATTACCAAAACCGGGAAAAGATTTAGAAAAAGTAGAATCATATAGACCTATCTCCCTGATAAACCAAGACGCTAAGATTTTTACGGCTATATTGGCAAATAGATTGAACAGTTTTATGGATAAATATATAAATAAAGACCAGGCCGGTTTTGTGAAAGGGAGACATATGGCTGATTTAGTAAGGCGAGTACTAAATTTAATAGATGTGGCAAGACAAAATAAAGAGAAAGTAGGCATACTTTCATTAGATATTTTTAAAGCATTTGATTCTGTACAATGGGTAACAATTATCGAGATAATTAAGAGTTATGGATTCGGTAATAGGTTTATAAAGACAATAGAACAACTGTACCAACAAGGATACGCTAAAATCAGGGTTAATGATGGTTTAACAGAAGAATTAAGATTAGAGGCAGGAACAAGGCAAGGATGTCCCTTATCTCCAATACTATTTATTATGGCGATGGAAATATTAGCCAACATAATAAGAGAAGACAAAAACATAGAAGGAATATTGGAAAATAAAATTAGTTTATATGCAGACGATACTTTGTTAATTATGAAACACCCCAGAAGAACCATGGAAAGGATTCAAAAGCATCTAAAGGATTTTGAACAAATTACAGGTCTGAAGGTAAATTGGGAAAAATCAGAATTGATTTTAAATAATATTGAAAAAGAAGAGCAAAGGAAAATTAGGGATGAATTTAAATTACAGATTAAAGGGAGCTTGAAATACTTGGGGATAAATATATCTAATAATTTAGAGGACCTGAAAAGACTAAATTATGATAAACAAAAGAAGGAATTAAAGATTAAAATTTCACAATATCAAAAACTGAAGCTGTCTTGGTTTGGCAGAATAGCATTGACTAAAATGATGTTACTACCAAAGTTAAATTTTTTATTTGATGCCTTACCAATCCAGCTGATAGATAAAGATATTGAGGAATTTCAAAAACTATTTGATAGTTACTGTAATGGGGGACGTAGACCTAGAATTCTAAAGAAAATGTGGTATTTACCTCAAAAAGAAGGTGGATTAGGAATGCCTAATTTAAAGAATTATTATAAAGCCTTCCAGATAAAGAACGTAGTTAAGATATTGATGAAGGAGTCGGTTATATGGGAGGAAATCGAGATGAAGGAAGTAAAGGAAGTTGGTAAGAGTCTTTTCTTAGACAAGGAAATAGGAAAAATATCGGTTAAAAACAGAATGATGAGATCTATGTTGGGAGTATGGAGGAAAGTTAAAATGAAACTGGCCCCAAACATCTCACCGATAATTGAAATAGAAGATTTGAATAACTTTCCAATAAAATTGGATAACGAGATCAAGGAAATTTTGTTGACAAATAGGGTTCTCCTATTGAAAGATTGGATACGAGTCTGTAAAGATGATGGGAGGAAAAGAGAGTTATATACCCAGATGAAGTTGAATTGGTTTCAGATAATTATGGTGAATAAGTGGAATAATAAATACTGGAGGGAGCGAAGCTTAGAAAGAGACAGGACGGAATTTGAGGAACTAGTTTGGAAAATTAGGAAAGAGGAAATTGGTATTAAAGGGTTGGTTAGTAAAATTTATAAAATAGTAAACACAGAAAGCAACCCACAAGAAACATTAAGACATACATGGGAACAGGATTTGAACTTGAAAATAACGGAAAAGGAATGGCAAAATAAATGGAAAAAAAGAATTATGAGATCCCTATCGGTCAGAATAAAGGAACACAATTTTAAAATGTTATGGAGGTGGTACCTGACACCCGTGAGACTGCACCAGATGGATAAGAAGAACAATAAAATGTGCTGGAGATGTAAAAACAGTTTAGGCACATATGTTCATATGTGGTATGAATGTAAAGAAGTAGAAAACTTTTGGACAAAAATTGAGATCGAGATAGGGAAAATTATGGGAGTACGTCTCAGATTGGGGCCAGATACCACCTTACTGACAGATGTTGAGAATATTAAAATAGATAACGATAAGAAAGAGCTGTTGTCTATGATGTTAGTAATGGCAAGAATGTGTATTGCAAAAAATTGGAAAAGTGATATAATGTTAAAAGTGCAGGATTGGTATGGGCAGATGTGGGATCTCGCATTGAATGAAAAACTAACATGGGAACTAAATCTTAAGAAAGGTATAATAAAAGAAAGTAGATTTTGGAAAATATGGCGAGAATTTGTGGAATACTCATTGACAAGAGACGGAATAAAAAAATTGACACCAGACCAAATGAAATTTTGGGAACAATAGAAATGAATGAGAGATCCCACAACCTCCTAGGACAATGTATATAGCACCAGGGTGATGTAGTTTGTAAGTGTATGTAATATACAGTCTGTCTTAATTTTAATATTATGATTTTTTCTTTATTAATTTTTTTTTAGTTTCTTTGTTATGTATAAAATGTTTGTGTTATGTCTTATGCTTTAAAAAATTAATAAAAATTTATTAAAAATAAATAAATAAATAGAGGAATCCCAAAGGGGCAACATATGTATTTTGATTAACACAAGTGAGCTCTGATATGGATATATGCAAATGGATTTTACATGTCTAGCAACAAAAGGAACCTGTTGTGATAAACAGCACATCCTTAGTCTCTCATCTGAGCAATCTGGTAAATTGACCAGAACAGAGAGGATAAAAAGGCATTTTAGACCATAACACAAACTGTAGTGTAGTACAGAAGCATATCACCAAGAATTGCAGTAACTCTGTCTTCTGCAGACACAACAAGAATTCTCATACATCCTGTGCATACTTAACGGCTTTGACTGGAAGGAGAACAGTGTCTGTTGGACAATACACTTGAGCCTTCCTGTGTCATGTCATCCAACCTTTCAGTAATGAACTCAAAGTGTCCAGGTGGACATGAACTCTGGGTTACCAGTCAGTGCTGTATGACAGGAACTTTGTACACACTCTGTAGTGGCCTCTTTGTCTTCATGTTGTTCAACCAGACCTGAGAACTGACTCTTTTTAAGAGTAATGGCAAGAAACCTATGGGTCAACTTAAGATTTGCCTGCTGCAGATGTAGACACAAAGCTCTACAATTGTGGTGGCGAACTTATGGCACATGTGCCACAGAGGGCACAGAGAAGCATGTCCGTGGACATGCTGCCATTGTCTCAGCACAGAGTTCACCCCGCCCCTCTGCATTGCAGCCCAATGGGAGCGCTTCTTCCTTCCCCTGAGCACAGAGTTTGCCCGTGCCCCTCTGTTTGGGCACTCGGTCTCTAAAAGGTTCTCCATCACTGCTCTATAAATTATTCCCTCCATGTTGCTTGCTTCAGCCAGCATAGTCACAGTGACCACTGTGAGATACTGTGCATGGAGGTACAGTTGTGGATATAACCAAAAGCACCCACAGCAGGAATGGCCAACTTTGTGGACATGGGCTAGATGCCCCCCCCCCCCCAATTTTTAAAATTTTGTCTACAAAATTTCAGGCCAGCCGGAAAGGAGGATGAACGGCACCTGAGGGAGGTCTCGAACACCCTCGGGAGCCGCTTGCTTTTCCACCACACTCAAAAGCTGCTCCAGCCACCACCGAGCCCGGTAGGTTTTTTGACCGTGGCTGGCTGGTAAAGAACGAGCGGCACCTGAGGGCTTTTCCACCGCCCTCAAAAGCCACTCCAGCCACCACCGATCCCAGCGGGGTTCGATTGGTTCCCCGCTGCCGTTGCTGCTCCTGGGACTAACCCCCTTATTTGTCCGGGCTGGAGCCGATGCCGATGTGAAGACCTTCGCCGGCGCCCTTGCAGCTGCTGGGGCCAACTGGACTGCTGTGGCCACCTTTGCTGCCGCGGCTGAGGCACGGAGCTCCTTTCCCCGAGTTGTCGGGGGGAGTGGTAGCTCGTGAGCCTTTTTTTCAGTGGACATGGGGGTCTTGCTATGCCTGGTTCGTTGTATTATTGTTGTATTATTCTTTATTTTTTATGATGTAACTATACTGTGTATTTTTGTATTTTGATATTATGCTTACTTTGTATTGAACTGTATTTTGAATTTACTGTACTTTTGTATTATTACTTTGTTGTTATATTGTTTGAATATGTTGTTTGCCACCTTGAGCCGGCCTTGGCTGAGAAAGGCGGGGTACAAATTAAATTGGTTGATTGATTGATTGCTGTGCTGAGGCTGCTTCTTCAGCAACCATGCCTAGAGTTGACCTGTGCTTTGTCTGCTTGATTGGTAAGCATCTGAATTAGACAGGATTACACTCGACACTACTCCACCACCACCACCACAGTTTGCTTTAGCTGCATCCCTACCTTGAGACTAGCCCACACCTGGAATATATTTCCTCTGAGGCTCAAATCAGAACCGAAACTTTGTAAAAAGCTTCCCTGTTGCTGACGCAGGAATCTCTTGTTCCCCCAACTCACCAGCACAAAGGTGTAGAGGACACGGGTGATATCATTAGTGTACAAGCAATGGGAATAATCCCCCTCCTCCCAGTGGCCTCTTCGGTCACATCGCCTCCACGCTTGCTTCTCTCGTCCAGGCCCACCATTCCCAGATGTGAAGGGATATTGCAGGCACGACTGGTACGCGGTAATGCCAGCCAATGTGCGTGGCCACCTAAGGGCATAAAGGCAACCAGTAAGAACTACATTGCTGCTTTAACTACCGAAGGAGCGCATGCTTTTCTACTCTGTTTTTAGGATCACAAAACAAAAGGCCAGTTAGCAAGCTTGCCTTACATGCAAAAGAGGAAGCTGTGAAAGAACCCGCCTTCAGGCAACGTGTATTTGGATATCAGAGAGTAAATGAAAAAAGAAAAAGACACATGTTGTGGTGCTTAAAAGACTAAGTGCTGTATTTTAATGTTAGCTTTCGCGGATTAAGTCCATTTTGTCAGATGTAAGAGTGAGAGTTCATAGCATCAATTTATACACATCAGGTACAGAGGCATGCAATGGTTGGCTAGCATAACAGGTAAGTATACAAATCAATGTGGCTTTTTACAACTGGTGACAGCAGAAGATCTCTGGTCGTTATTCAGATTTGTTGTGACATTTGGCCCTGTTGAATTGCAAATAGTTAGTAGATGGGTGTAAAGCAAACATTGTGTTACAAGGAACTGTCCAATCCTGGCTGGAATTCTATTACTTATGTATGCCAGAGGTGCCCTCTGTAGTAAGCCCTATTCAGGCATTATTTACCATGGTTACACAAAGAGTGAAACACTCCAATACCATCCCTTGCACCACCATTTCCTCCATGTAAAAAGCAACAAGTGTAAAGAGGCGAGGCTCTACACGCCAGCAAGGACGTTGGAAAAATCTCTTCAAACTCTTTGCTTTTTCATGTAGGCAAAGCTGTAGCTAAGGGCGTGGGGTGAATATGCAGTATAAACATGTTCACTTTGCCTGAATAAGGCTAAAGAAAAATACTAAAAGCAGTTTTTCCCAGTCTAGTGCTCTCCAGTTCAACTGGTCAACAACCCCCTGTTGTCTCTGGCCAACAGAGTCATGTTTATCCAAACAGAACCTGGAAAAACAACCCCCAGAATTTCTCACCTAGTATGACTTAGGCCAGCATTTCCCAAACTACGTTCCGCAGAACACTGGTGGACTTCAATTCCCAGAAGCTCAAGTCAGCACATTGGCTGATCATTGCTTTGGGGAATCGGCTTCTGGGAACTGAAGTCCGAAAACCAAAGGTTGGGAAACACTGCTCTGTGAATCCAAATGAATGGGTTTACTGCACGTACATACAGTAAACCCATTTGTATGGATTCACAGAGAAGTGTTTCCCAACCTTTGGTTTTTGGACTTCAATTCCCAGAAACCTAAGTGAGTACATTGACTGATCACTGCTTTGTGGGATTGACTTAGGCTTCTGGGAATTGATCTTCAAAAACCAAAGGTTGGGAAACACTGCTCTGTGAATCCATACAAATGGGTTTGCTGTATGTATGCACAGTAAACCCATTCATTTGGATTCACAGAGCAGTGTTTCCGAACCTTTGGTTTTTGGACTGGGAGGGTTCTGGGACTTGTTGTTCTATGTGGGAAACTTCCCAAGCTCTTCTACCAACACAGCTAAAGGGTACTGGTTCAAGAAGGCAGAATAAAGTCCCTGGAAAATAGGTGGGAAAGAAGTAGAAGCAGTGACAGATTTCACGTTCTTAGGATCTAAGATCACTGCAGATGGGGATTGCAGTCATTAAATAAAAAGGAGACTGATTCTTGGGAGAGAAACTATGAGAAACCTGGGGAACATAGTGAAAAGTAGAGACATCATACTGCAAACAAAATTTCGTATAGTCAAAGCAATGGTATTTCCGGTGGTAATGTACAGTTGTGAGAGCTGGACCATTAGGAAAGCTGAGCACAGAAGAATACATGCCTTTGAAATGTGGTGTTGGAGAAGAGTTTTGATGGCCCCCTGGACAGCAAGGAGAAGAAGTAGGTCAATCTTAGAAGAAATCAACCCTGACTGCTCCTTAGAAGGTCAAACAGTAAAGATGAAGATGAAGTACTTTGGACATCAAATGAGAAGAGAGGATTCACTTGAGAAGGCCTTGATGCTGGGAAAGGTGGAGGGTAAAAGAAAAAGGGGGCGGCCAAAGATGAGATGGCTAGATGATATTGTAGACGCAATGGGCACAGAGCTGGGCAGGTTGAGGAGGATGGTGGAGGATATGTGCCTGGAGGACAATGGTCCATAGGGTCGCAAAGGGTCGGAATCAACTGTGCGACTGAACAACAACAACAGCCCAACACAACATGGACAATTTAAAAAAGGAGGTTGAAGGAAATGGGGCAGGGTTTTGTGTGGATAGAGGATGAGGCTCCACTGTAAGAGGGAAAGAAAGGCTTTCATGCTGTACCGCAGAATTCTCAGCCAAACTAAATGTCACATGCCAAGGGTTTATAAGGTAATTTATTTGCTTCTCTGGAACTCAATACTTGGCCAGGCTGCTTCAACATCTGGCTATTGAGGCTCTTCCTACACACCCTGTCCCTCTCCCTCTCCTGCTGGCAGCAACAGCTGGATGAATTGAAAGAAGACATATGGTGGTCACGTGGCACCCCCTTCTCTCTCTCTTACACACACACACATACACACACAAAGATAAGCAAGCACACAACACACTCCTTTGGGCTGCTAAGACAAAGATAGTGTTCCCTTCTCGTGTCTTTTGCTGAACGGAGGCTTAATCTCGAAAGAGAGAGAAGGAGACCTAGGACCCATTTGCAAAGCAACCATGTCAAATCACAGGGGAAACATTGGCCAAAAGAAATGGAATCCAAGACAAATTGTCCCTCCAACAGTCTCACCTACACACAGTACACCAATGGGCAGATCTTTCTGTTTTGGCAGATGGTGTCAGTTCATGACTGCAGGGCTCATAAATGGTGGGGAGAAATTAAATTCCTTTCCCAATACCGTTTCCCTGCTGAAATGTTTCTGCCAACCCCCATCCACCCCACAGTAGCTGCTTCACCCCCTTATGGGAAACTTTTCGACCTTCTTTAGGAGAGATTTTCCCTATCAAGAGAGAAGGGATCTGATCTAACCCAGTTCTTTCAAATTTATTTTCATTCCAATGGTCCTCACTGCAGCAGAAGAGCTTCTAGGAAGAGACCTGGTATTCTTCTTGTGCCGTATCCAGTGCCGAATATTGATGATCATTGTAGAAATCAGCCATGAAGATTGTCCTGAGAATATATTGCAGTGGACTTCCAATTGCTTTCCGCATTGCAGCATCACCCCCGTACCACAGATCCAGTTCTGAGAGTCACTTTCTGCTCCTGAGCCCTTTAGGCACACTAAGTTCTCCTCAGCCCTAGGCCAGTATTGATGAAGCTGCTGCCTTCCATCAAGATGGATTCAAGTGGGATCATCACCCTTCCCAGTGGACTTTGCCACCCAAGGCAGTTAGTCCTCAGGGTTGTCAGGTTAGTTAATGTCACATGACTATCAGTGTGGAGTCTCGGTGTTGAGTCGCTGGCAGTGGGGTCTACTCTATTACCATAGCAGGATAATATGACCTGGTGAGTTGATTCAAATCATCCCTATGGGATTCAAATTAGGCTCTTGGGTTGGTTCTGCAGAATGTGAACCTTTCTGGAAAACATTCATGCTCCCCCCGTTCCACAACCAACCTTATTTCCAGCAGGCCAGACCCTCTGCCGAGATGGTCTGGGTTGGGCTACACCAGGAGTTCCTGACCTTTTTCAACCGTGGACCTGACCATACCCCCTGGACAGCTGAGACCACGCCCTCCCCCAGGACCGGGAGTGGGTGCATTTACGGCTGTCATAACTGCAGCCACTTCCACGTTTACAACAGTTGCAGGCAAGTTTACAGATGTGCGGGTGTGTTTTACACCTGATGTAAGACGTGCCCGCACAAGCATAAACACACCCACTTCCACTTCCGGGTGCAGTGGCGACGGTCAGGATCAAACAGTGCCAAAGCCGAGTCTGACCCACGGGCTATAGGTTGCAAATCCCTGGGCTACACAAAGGGTGCTGTCTTTCTTCCCATGCTGGAGTTTTGGGAGCTGCCTCTAATCTCAGGGACAGAGCCCTGTTGCTCCGTCCAGAGGGTGGTGGTGGAAGGTAAGTGGGGAGGGGAGAAGAGGAGAAGACAGGGCTGGATGTTAATTTAAGCCACATTGACTGCACGGTAATTTATATTCCATCAAGACCCGCCAAGGTTATAGAGGGCTCCATCAGTCCTTTTTTCTCTTGCCAAAGAAATTCCAACACCTCCTGCTTCTGGAGTCGGTCTGAACTGACTGATCCTCTCCCGGCAGCCTTTCTTGCAATGGAGGCTTAATCATTCCCAGAAGTGAACACACACACACACACACACACACACACACACACACACACACACACACACACACACACACACACACACACAGAGAGAGAGAGAGAGAGAGAGCACGAAAGCCATATTCTGTAATAGAAATATTACTTTTCTGGACTGTAACTCCCTCAACCATACAATGTCCAGGAGTACTATTTTTTTTTTTAAACTGACTTTACCAACCTCTGACCAGAAAGTGCCCAGAACAGCAGAGATCCATCTCCCCTTTGCTATCTCCCTTCCCCAACTCTTGCTAAAGGGATAATGGCAATGTAGTTATTCCCTTGTGGCTGGAAAGCTGTACCAGCAACAAATGACTGTAAAATGTTCCATAAACAAAGACAGCCGTGTGATCCATACACAAAAGAAATGCAAGAGAAAGGTGATACCATTCTTGAATCGCTTTTTTAAAAAAAATCAAACATTGCGCACACTTTCATGATTCAAGATCACTTCTTCAGGCATGCATCAATTTCTTGTGGATAAAGTAGGAAAATTATAAATGAAAGTCCCAAAAGTTCACATTAAAATGTTGATATTCTTTCCCCTCCTGTGGAAACAACCAATGCATCTTAATTCCCAGGGTTGGCTGGTTGTGTGGGCTTTTAAAATACCCATCCCACGGGATTCGCAGCCTGTTCTGACACTGCCAGATTAGTAA
Source organism: Bradypodion ventrale (assembly GCA_035047345.1). Taxonomy (NCBI): domain Eukaryota; kingdom Metazoa; phylum Chordata; class Lepidosauria; order Squamata; family Chamaeleonidae; genus Bradypodion; species Bradypodion ventrale. The sequence goes on from JAWDJE010000010.1 coordinate 11,535,459, forward strand.
AGCCCAACTTTTTTCAGAACTTGGACATAGCTTTTTTTTACAAACAAGGCCTGATTTTCAGGGGGGTCAAGAATCTTGTAGGTTTCAAAGAAGTAGCTACATTAGTCAGTATAAGCATCTCAGACAAAAACAAAATAAAAAATAACCCTAAATACTTTCAAGACTAACTGCTATATTTCAGTGTGAGCTTTTGACAACTGTAGCATGGGCAAAGGAACAATTGTTCATTAATAAGGGGGGGAAGCTATCAGGCTTTGAATAATTTTAGGTTTCAGGCTATGAGTCTGCAAGATAGCAATAGTGACTCAAGGAAAAAAAAATGTGGGAATCACTTTGTCCATTATCTGTATTCATACCTAGTTGTGAGATCATATATAAATATGCCAGCCATATAGTCCCCTGCAAGGGGAAAGCCTTGTTGAGGTGTGGGGGCTTGTGCAGTCTAACTAGGCAGTGTTGCCCATCTCTTGTCAATGATGTTAGGCTGGGACTAAAAATCACCAAAGCATCCTCCGTCAGATTCCTTGGGCAAGGTAAAAGCAGGGAGCACGCATCATGGTCCATCTAGCCAGAGGGTGATGTGATATCCAAATGGCTAAAAATCCGCACACAAAGGGACGTGATTTCTCAAGTCCATTTGCATGTGCAGAATGTCATCACAGAGACATCTACCAATGTGCATACTCCTCGCTGAATAATGACTCCAAGCAAGCATATAGTCTCAGCTATCTAAGAAAGTGGGCTTGATCAATTAAAGGCCCCATTAAAATAGGGCAGTCAGTCTTTAAAGGTCACCCTTGCTCAAAAGCCAGTCATATGTTGGGGTTTTAATTGTTTTAATATGTATGTTTTAATCCTGTTGTGAGCCGTCCTGAGTCGGGTTCACCTGATTGGGTTGCATAGAAATTTGAATTATAAATAAATAATAAATAAATATCCAACTCTAGGGTTCAGTGCTCATCTCTGTTTCATAGCCAAAGAGCCAGCACTGTCTGCTTCTGCAGACGTTTCCGTGGTCATGTGGCAGGCATGACTAGACACCGGAGCGCACGGAACATTGTTTACCTTCCCACCAAAGTGGTCCCTATTGATCTACTTGCAATTTCTTGCTTTCACACTGCTAGGTTGGCAGGAGCTGGGACAAAGGCGGGAGCTCATTCCATCCTGCAGTATTCAGGTATCGAACTGCTTGTCATGATCTTGAGTATCCATAGCAACCTTAACTGAAGCTACTAGAGCTCTTTCACGCACTCACATTCCTTTGGGAGGAGTTCTTTACAGCTGCAGTCCCACGAGGGAGGTGACTGACAGCTACTGCACCTGCAGTACCACGAGGTTACAGAGTGACAGCTAGGTCAGCTGACTACACCTTGAGGGAGATGACGTCTCTTCTCATGTGAATCACAAAACCCAGCTGCTCTAACACCTGCAGACTGGAGCATCCCAAGAATGCAAAGGTGGGAGGGAAATCTGCTCCTTTTGTGTATATAAGCAGAGCCCTTTCCCTCAGTTCTTCAGTCCCCTAGGGTAGAAGACAGACTTATCTGTCTCCAGAGGCCAGACTCAAACTTCCCATCGGGGCATGGCACATACCCAAGATGTTCCCTTCCAATCAAAGGGAACCCTACTAACTAAAAAATGCTATATACTCTGTCTTTGTCTGTCTGTTCTTTTTCAGATGCTAATGGAAAATAAAACTCTTTGTAATACCAATTGAGTGGATATCAGTTTATCAGGCTATATCCTAGTACTTTGCTCTATGCCCCCACATGCTACCAATATGCTAAACCACCGCATACTCCCTGTAAACGACAAGTGGAATTCTTTGAAGCCGATTGTGGTCGGGTACGGTGAGGCGACCTTACGCTGCACTGGGAGTGTGCGGATAAAGGAAATTACCGCAGCCTAAAGGATCAGTACATGCCTCCTGTAAGCCAGCACCCGGTCGAGCGTTCAAGACATGGATGGCTGAGTGGTTAGATTCGAATCTGAGAGCCAGGAGGCTTTGTCAAGGCAAAAAGAGCAGTACTTTTGGCTCCTCTAAAAAGAGGGTAAGATTAGCCTGCAACGTTTTGCTTCCTTACAGGTATAAGGATGGATGACCCAGAGTCATCACTGATTACCATAGATGTTACATATGGAGATGACTCTGACCAAGGGTCAAACCCACCACTGAGTGGGTCGGAGGTGCCACCATCGGGGCAATCTTCCAGGAATGAGAATCGGGTGTTCCTATTCCATCCCGTAATGGGACAAAGGTTGCTAATGCCCTTAACCCTTCAGGAACTTCTGGGAATATGTGAGTCTGAGGAAGAAGCGGTAGAGGAAACCCAGCAAGGGGAAGCGGCTGGAGGGTCTAATCAACCCGTCCTTGTGCCGCTCTCTGTGCATGGAGCCTCTCCGGCTACAGAACCGAGTCTGTTACTGTCCCAGACAAGCTATGTTGGCCAGGAGGAAGGGCACCAGAGACCCACCGAGTGGAAAAGGATCAGGTCTCAGCATCCAGCCTATCAGGTAATGAATGAAGCTGCACTGGCTGATGCAGTCGCGGCTGAATGCGTCCCCCTCCGTACCATGAGAGGCGAAAGCGTATGGGCGCAAGAAGAGGAGCGCCAGTCGGAGGAAGCTCATAAGCAAGCTCGCTAGAGCTTGTCTTGGGAAAGGGAAGTGCCTGCGGGTCCCCCTATGACTTCCAAATGGCTGTTGGACTGAGAATGGCTGAGGGGAGTGTTACGGAGACTCAGAGGAGAGGTTTGATAGAAGTCATTGAGCACCAGGTCCAGTGTGAGAAGTTTCTCCTAAGGTATGGTCCCCCCGGTAGGGCATGCCAGGTGCTTGAGGAAGCTATTCCAGCACGCCCCGCTCAACAAAACGTTGCGGAGGAGGAAGCGCCGGGAGCCATTGCGGTGGCCTCCCGAGCTCAGGAGAGCGGAATGGCAGCACTAATGGTCTCGGTCCAGGCGGGGCCAGACCGGAGTGTCAAAACAAGAGATCAACACGAACTGGCACAGTTACCACAGGGAGTAGCAGAGCCAGTGGTCTCGATCCAGCTGGGATCAGAACAACGGGTCGGATTGGGAGCCAGACCCAAGGAGGCATGGAAACCGGGCTCCGGAATGGCTAAAATGTCTGTTAAGCCACCGGGAGCCACAGCGCTTTCCTCAGGAGAGGGAGTGACCAGTGCCCAACCCCCTGCCATGGAGCAGGAGGATCTACAGCAGAAGCTGCAGGATGAACAACAAAAGGCAGAGCGGTATTGTAACTATATCGTGAACTGAGCCACAGTATATTACTAGAGCCCTGGTGGCGCAGGGGTTAAAATGCTGTCTTGCAACTAAAAGGTTGGGAATTCGATCCTTACCAGGACTCAAGGTTGACTCAGCCTTCCATCCTTCTGAGATTGGTAAAACAAAAACCCAGCATGTTGGGGGCAAAATGCTAATTAACTTGGGAACTACCCAGAGAGTGCACTAACTGCTATGGGGAGGTATACAACTGTGATTGCTCTGCTTTGTGATAATCATTTTTAATGATATAATTACACTTACTTTTCTTTTATCAATACATGAAAGGCTCAGGACTTCAATTATGACCTTTAAAGCCCTACATGGTAGTGGACCGGGTTACTTAAGAGACCACGTCTCCCTGAGAACATCTGGCTGTCCCACTAGGGTGGACCAGAGGGGCTCACTATGGGTACCAACAGCTGAAGAGGCTCGTATCTCCAGCACTAGATGGGGGGCCTTTTCGGTACCCGCCCTGGCCCTTTGGAACCTCCTGCCGACAGACCTCCGCCTTCAACCACAACTGCTGGCCTTTAAGAAAGATCTAAAGACATGGCTGGCCCAGCGGGTGTGGGGTGCTGCTGTTGGATCTACTCCACCCTGCTGGCTCATATGACTATCTGATAATTTTGTTATGGGGATTTTAGATTTTTAGATTTGTGATTTTAATATTTTAGACATTTTAGAGTTTTTATGATGTTTTATCCATATGTACGGGTTGTTGAGTGTGTTATGTTGGGGTTGTTTGTTGTGTTGTAAGCTACCCGGAGTCTCCTCAGCGAGGGGGTGGCTAAACAAGCCAAATAAATAAATAAATATGTGTTTTGTAGTACAAGTATTTTGTGAGTTTTCAGAGTACAGTATTAGCACTATAATAATACTACAGTATGGCTTAAATCCTGTTGCTTTTTTACATACATGGAAGGTTATGCAAATGGTGTAAACCTCATTTCTTTCTATTTGGCCTTTAACAAGTTGCTGCTAAAATTCTTAGAGGCACACATGCTGTTGGTGTGGCAAACACTCAAGAATCTCATGTAATGATAACTGTGTGCCTTCGAACCAATTCCGACTTATGTCGAGCCTTTTCAGGGTTTTCTAGGTAGAGAATACACAGAAATGGTTTCCTATTCCCTTCCTCTAGGGGGCACCCTGGGACTACTGTGCAACTTGCCCAAGGCTACACAGGTTGGCTCTTCTCCCATGAGACAGTGGGGAATCGAACACTCAACCTCTGGCTCTGTAGCCTGATACCTAAACTACTGAACTATCTATATCTAACATATATGTATTTTGTACCTGTTATTGTAGTACGTAATGCTATAAATACTGTATTAATTACTTTTGACTAATGAGAAACCACCATTACTTTTATTAAAACAGCAACTAATCTTTGGATCCCTGGAGCTGGAAGGGCATCTAATTACTTTTAATGTAACTTTCCAAATTGTTCATCAATATCTCTTCTAATGACTCTAGAGCAGGCACGCGCAAACTATGGCCTGTGGGCCAGGTATGACCCCCCAAGCCAAACCAGGAAGTGAATATGGAAGATGTGTCTGTATTCACTTCCTGGTTTGGCGCGGATGTGCTCGCGCATGTACAAAAGCGTCTGTGCTGAACCAGGAAGTGAATATGGATGCGTCTGCACATGCGCAGAAGAATTCTATGCTGAACCAGGAAGTGAATATAGACACGCATACGCAAACGCGCCATTCAGGGGGCGTGATCAGGCCCCTGGCACAAAAAATTGGGCACTCCTGCTCTAGAGAAAGAAGCATATGAAGAGACGTCAGTTTTTATTTGGCTTTCCTTATAATTCCATCACAAAGGCAGGTGGTGGGAGTGGAGAGAAATATCTACAATATCCCCTCAAGTGGTTATCACTTGTCAACTTCTGCTCCTACACCCTTGCTTCTACAAAACCATTAGCCAACAGGATTCTAGTCATTAAAAATATAGCATTTCTAACTGTGGTTCGAGGGCTGTGGTGGATTAGTGGTTACGATGCTGAGCTTGATAAATGGTCAGCAGGGTAGCAGTTCGAGATCTGAGCGCTACACGATGGAATAAGTGTCCGTCATCTGTCCCTGAAGTCCCGCACTTTACAAAAAGCCTGTACAAAAAGCCAAATAAACTTAACAGTCCTTAACATAGCACAAAACTCTGCCTTTTATGCAATCATGTAAGAAATCAATGAGGGTAGCTTTCTCTTTCTCCCACCTACCCCTCCTCTCTCTGTGGGTGTACATGTATGTGTGATCCATTTCCAAGTCCTGTTGTTATTGCACTATCAAGTCAGAACCAACTTATAACTACCCTAATAAAGATATCAAGGCGATTGAGATGTTTAAGGAATGGTTTTGCCATTTCCATACTCCCAGTATGTCTGCGTGGCTAAGCAGAGATTGGAACCCTGATCTCCTGAGCCCTAATCCATCACTCTACCCACTACACCGCAGTGAATATCTTTCTGTTTGCAACTAACCCACAGCGATACCTGTAATTGGAAAAAATAAATCAATTCCAGTGATAATCATTGAGACTCATGTCCATGGCATTTCAGACTGCCTTTTGAAGTCTGTCTCTGATCTCTACCTGAAGTCTCCACGGTTGTTGGTGATTCGCTCAGGTGGGCAGTAGGTTGCTGACGTCTCCAAGACAACTATCTCCACCTTCTTGCTAACGTTGCCCTGAGCAGTCAAGATGGTGCATTCCCACTCGCCACTGGCTGAGACGTGAATGTTCGACAGGATGAGCTCGCTGGGGACAAACAATGCTTTTAGGAACCATGCATGCCTAACTTATGTTCAGTTTTTACTGGTGATGCATTCTGAACCTAGGACAGGGCAAGCAGACCAGCCCCCATCTCCCACATGGCACAATACATCCTCTGTATGCAGAAGGCCCCAAGATCCCATCCTTAACATCTCTGCTTCAAATAATCTACCTGGTACATGGCTGAGAAAAAGACTATTCAAGAGACAATGGGGCTTAATGGTCAAAAGGGAGTGTTCCCAATTCAGTGTCCATGGATACTATATGCCCACACCACTGTACTCACACACATCTGCTTGGCACTTGAAGGGTATCCTGACAATAACCTTTAAATTGTTAAAATTTGGAAATGGGGAGGTCATGTGAGCAGAACTTTGGAAAAAGTCATTTTTCCAAATGATAGTTCCTAGAATCTCACAGCCATGATGGATGTTCAATAGAGGGTTCTGTAAGATGTACTCAAGAAGAATAACTTTCCTCAAGCCCTGACTTGTGCATGGTATACGCAGTGTTACTTGTGGGACTTAAGCAATCTGCTTTCCAGATGCAACATGGAAAGATGGGGAAGAAACTTTGATGAAATTGTGACACAGCTGCCTGTGTCATTCTGGGAGCTGTAGTCAACAAACACAAATCTGCACACACCTGCTTCTAAGACAGTTGGGTTTTACCAAAGAGAGGCTCTAAGCCAATTTTAATTAACAGTTATTACTTTCTTAAAATGTGTCGCTCCAGTCTGAGCTGGAAAGAGAAGTTCATTGTGCTACACCTAAGAGCATTTCAAAAATAAGCTCTGGCCATAAGGCATCTATCTACCATCTTTGTTCCTCAGAATGCCTTTGGACCCACCTATGAATCCCTGGGGAAAAGCCAAGCTCTATGTCCCTCTGACCTCACCAGCTTCGTTACCTTGTAATGAAGGTGCAATCATGGACAAGGCTCTCCTCCAGGATGACGCCGTTGCGCTCGTCCCCCTGCATCAAGGCACGGTTGTGATACCAAAGGATGTGGGTGCTGTTGTCAAGGTAGGTGGCTGTACATTGGAAAGGGAGGCGGTCCCCTTGGAAAACAACTTGCCGAAGGGATGGGATCAGCTGATGGGTGTGTAGCTCTGGGGCCCCTTCTGTGGGAGGGACAAGAAGAACACTCTCAGATTGTGCAGGAAGGAAAAGGAGACCTACATTGCGATGTCTGTGTAGAACAAAAAAGAACCTTTGATTTGGAATTTTGCAAAGATGGAACTCACCAGTCCTGTTCCTTGGCATAGCCAATTGCACTAGAGTTGATCTATTGAATCAACTGGGATTTAGTGTGTCAACTCCTCTTTTAGCTTCACAGGTTCATACAGGCCTCCTCCAGTTACAACAGGTTTTAGCATAGGCAGCGATGGCTGTTACTCGTATCTAAGTATGCATTTTTCCTGGCAATCATTTTCACAGTTGAAAGGAGAATGACGAACAGGAAAAATGCTACTGGTGTGAATTTGTTTATGGTGGATCCCAGCTTGCCATGAGGTAACCCACACACTGTGATCATGGAGCCATCTCCTGTGGCACATAAGAAATGAGACACGCAGGATTTAACACTGGGACTGCAATGGACTGCCGCAGTCTTGAGGATATTGACAAGGTGCACCTTCACAGCCCGTCCACCTGGCATGGCCTCTTCCGCCTCCATGACCATTGTCGAACCAGAATAGTGAAGTGGTTCCTACTGCACTCATTTTGCCATTTTGTCCAATAGGATGGTTTCCAGCAGCATTTCCTCCACTGAGAGGGCCATCACCCCATCTAAAGGGGCTTATCCACCCGTAGCCATAGGCCCCTTTAGGGAGTCAGGTTATTTACCACCGCCCAACACTCGACATTGAGTCGCTGGCTGTATGGTTTACTCCATGGGTTCCCAACCTACGGCCCACAGGCTGGATCCGGGCCCCGGGCTGAATTGCTGCTGACGCCAGAAGTGCCCTGATGTCACTGGAAGTGCCAAAATTGCCATGTTTTCACACTGAAACACTCCAAAACCGTGGCAAAAATAGCGTAAAAATGTTTCTCCCTCACTCCCTCTTCCAAGGAAAGTGGTGGAGTTGGGGAAAATGCCCAGAAATGCAGTGCAAATGCACGTGATGCCACTGCCACTGGAAAGAACCATGTGACTGGCCTTTCAGCTGATTTGGGAACCCCTGGTCTACTCCATTACTGTAGTGGGATGTCTGGCCAGCTATAGTAAGTTGCAGTTAAAGTAGGACTATTTGAAACAAGTAAAACAAAACCCACCCAAGGCACGGAAAGGTGACTTTTAAATTACAGCTTTCCAGAAATGTCATTCTGGCAGCAGGGGGATGGGTGTTGTTGTTGTTTTGAGAAATAGAGTTGTAGCTTTCCCAAGCTCTGATTCCACTCACACAACAGAACAGGGGTTGCTCACCACAGCACATCTGGCTCTCCCTGATGTTCCGCAATGGCTTCCCATGCAGCCTGCTGGGGTAGATGCACAATGTTTTGTCCGATATCTGGACAGAATGGTTCTTGTACCAGGCCAGGATCCAGCGCAGGTTGCAGTCACATGTCAAATATTCCGTGCCAAAGTCACTGTGGGGGGTGAGTGGGAGAGGGAGAGAGGGAGTGAGAGTAAGAGAGCCACATGCTGAGTTTAAGTATGGATGGAGGATGGCTAAGAGAGAGCACCAGGCATTCACTTCCACTGTGTAGCACAGGGGTGCCCAAACTATAGCCCGGGGCCCAGATTCAGCTCCTGATACCAATTCATCCAGGTCACGAAGCCCTTTCTCCCAGAAGTAGAAGTAAAACATACATTTAACTTCCACTTCCGGGAGCAACAAGGGCGTCGTGGGCCAGATGAATTGGTGTTGGGGGCTGGATCCAGCCCTGGGCCGTAGTGACCAGCCCCCTGAACCATGTGACCAGCCCATGGCCCTAAAGGTTTGCCCCCCCCCCCCCCCGGTGTAGCATATGCATTAAAAATGGCATTAAAATCTTTGTCTGGAATGTCAGTGCATTTGGACAGGTTTGGTGCAAACCGATCCAAACTAGAGCAGGTACAGAGAAGAGCAAAAAGGATGATCAGAGGACTGGAAACCAAGCCATATGAGGAAAAACTGAAGGAACTAGCCATGTTTCACCTGGAGTAAAGGAGACAGAGAGGGCATATGATAGCATTCTTCAAATGCCTGAAAGGTAATCATAAAGAGGAAAGGAAGGATCTGTTCTCCCATCATCCCAGGAGTGTGGGATGTGTAATAATGAGCTCAAAATAAAGGAAGCCATATATCAGGAAAAACAACTTAATAGTTAGAGCAGTACGACAGTGGAACCAACTGCCTGGAGAAGTGGTGAGCACTCCAACACTGGAAGCATTCAAGAGAAAATTGGACAGCCATCTGTCAGATGTGGTTTGATTCGGATTCCTTCATTGAGCAGAGGGTTGGACTCGATGGCCTAAAATCTCCTTCCAACTCAGTCATTCAATGATTCTATGGTTCTGCTATACAAGACTGCTAAACTCCTGCTGAGGACAACTCTGGTCAGGGAATGTTTACCATACTGGACACAGGGCATGGCTTCAGCCTCATGCGTTTCTTCATCTGGTTCCAGCTCCCTCGGAAGCTGGCCAGAATCTTCAGGGGATTATTACAAAGAGATGTTTGCATGGGATATCCTCATACCATGAGCACTACCATAGTAGTAGTAGAAGTAGTACTACCATACCCACTTTAATTACATGCAAGCCCCTCCCGGCACCAATCCTCCTTGGGACAAACTCTTGTCATGAGAGGTAACATTTCCTGGAATGCTGAAGCCATGAAACGTAAATGTCTTTCCCTCATTCCTCTCCTTCCCCCAAAGGGAAAATGGAAACTTTAGGAGAAACTGAAACATAAGTAAAACTTATCCATACAGTTACTTTAATTCAATGACATTTCACCATTCAAACAACTCTGACCAGAATCCTGTTGCTGATTTATGTGTGTGCAAGTTAAACTGAAAACTGCTGTTAACTAAATGCAAAGCCAGTTGTATTGCAATACAGTACACTCATCTGGTTGTAGTACAGGTGTATGCTGAATAATGCAGCCAGTGCTTCATCAGTTAGCAGAAATTCACCATGGTGAGTTACCTAATTAAACTGATCCAAGGATTACCATCACGGTGTGGGTCATTAAATGCGTATTTTATGACCTAGTGCATATAATATTACTATTTGGCACATTTATGAAATGTAAAACCATAGAAGGGACTGCAGTGGCTCAAGTGGTTAAGACGCTGACTGGGAGGCAGAAGGTCAGCAGTTCGATTCCCGAGTATTGCAGGACGGAATGAGCTCCCATCTTTGTCCTAGGCTCCTGCCAACCTAGCAGTTCGAAAGCAAGAAATCGCAAGTAGATAAATAGGGACCACTTCGGTGGGAAGGTAACAGCGTTCCGTATGCTGTCTAGTCATGCCTGCCACATGACCACGGAAGCGTCTGCAGAAGCAGACAGCGCTGGCTCTTCGGCTTTGAAACAGAGATAAGCACTGAACCCTAGAGTCAGATATGACTGAATTTCGAGCAAGGGAAACCTTTACCTTTACCTTTTTAAAAACCATATAAACCTTACTTTCTTCTATGCAAAACCATGAATATGAAGATAGTGACACCTGCGAGTTGCAAAATTGCATGTGGACCAGAGAGTTACAGTAGGAATAGGAATTACTGATCTCTAGGCTACAGGCTATCTTTCATAAAAATTGTCATATTACAGAGTTCCTGGCATTTTAAATGAGCAAAACTATATCTCAAAAAGCATTTCGTTCATTTAAAGAAGACGTGTTTCTTTTAGTACAGTATGTGTATATTTCCAGGTTTTTCCATTTTCTCCAAAGCTTTCCATCTTTCCAACTGAAAATTTATATCTGGAGAAGAAATGGATTTTCTTCTCATTTTTCTGCCTCCATCCCCTTCATGTTTCTAAGCACTCCCACTTCTCTTCTCTGGATCAATACTTTGTAAAAAAAATATTCCATAGAAGAAAATACTTACAGAACTTTCAGAGACAGCAGCTTGTCAAAGACTCCAGGCTGAAGGTTAGAGAAAATGTTTCCTGATATGTTTCTGTTAATAAGAATGTGGAAAAATTAGAAGGGTCCTGAAATCTCTATCCCAATTAGCATTTTGTTTCTAACAATAGCCAGGCAAATGGTTTCAAGACATCCACATATGGTGATTAAAGCTCTCATAGGAAACCTTAGCAAGGCCAGTTCATAGGAAAGGAAGATGAGATTTGTAATTCAACAAGTGGAAAGACACAGATTCTGCACCCATAATTAAAAACCCAAAGCCCCATAATATGCCTGCTCCTCCCCATAGCAATTAGATGCTAACTCTGAACATCACTGGCAAAATCCCAGAAAATGGTCTGATATGTGCATGTTGCTAGCAGGAAGAATGATGCCAAATTTTAGATAGCAAAGGGGAAATTGAATATTAGTGATACTAATATCAGCAGTCAAGATGTTTTGCAGTATCCCCTCTTGTGATCACTACCATTCATAAACAGATGTCAAGCAACAGAAAATCCCAGAACTGGACCACTTTTTACCATCAGTTAACCACATGTCACACAAAATACAAAGCAATGGTCATGGTTTCTGTTTGAATTGTTATCTAGGTATTTATTGCTTGTGGCACAAAGCAGTCTGAATACCTAGAAAAATATGGCTTTCAGTATGCATTCATGTACCTGTTATTTTAGCTGAAATGTACTCTGTTGCTATCTCCTTAATAAGTAAACATGAACTGCATGTATTTCCATACCATGCAACCTAGTGCATTGCACTCTGATCCCTCAGTATTCGGAAGAAAGTTACAGTCAGGTTCCTTGTATTTCTCCTGCTGTGTGCCATCAAGTTGCTTTTGCCTTATGGCAGAATTGTTTTTGAGCAACAGTTGCAATTTCCCTCCAAATACTGATGGCTTGGAGTACCATGAACTAGGGCAGGGATTCTCAACCTGCAGCCTGTGGGCCGGATGCAGCCTATGACACTATTTTATGTGGCCCACCACCTCCACCACCACACTGGGAAGTGCCATGTGGTGGAGGAAGGGCAAAATGGCCGTCTGGCCCTCGAAGCTGTCTGAGCGATAACAACTCAGCCCCCGGCTTTAAAAGGTTGAGAACTCCTGAATTAAAGTAACTGTCTGACTCTCCTGTTGTTGGCAAACTGCCATAAACTAAGAAATCTCTATTGGCGTTATCTGCTACACACCAAGCAACAACAAGTGACGCCTACAGACTTAAGTCAATTCACTGCTAAAAGTTGGGCATTTGTGTAAGTGTGCATAAAGATTTCAGCCTATGTTTCAGAACTTGCATAGGCAAGTGGCTCGTTCTGGTGTGAACGGAGTCCAGTTGCCAGTATACATGCCTTGAGGAGAGATCACTTTTCTACTACACCACCAACAACAACAACCCAGAGTGTGAAATACTCACAAACGGATGAGGCTGGCCAGTCCTTGGAAGATACCAGCGTTGAGGCAGCCAATGCGATTGTTGGAGAGGTCCCTATTGAAGAATCAGAGGCATCAAGAGACATGGGAAGAATGAACAGGCATATGCAGAGAAACCAAAAGATTGAGTGCAGTAAGAAAAAGACAAATCAAGGGCAAACCTCTGATAAATGACAAAAATATTGAATGCAATAGTTGATCAAGTGCTCAGTTTAATTTGTTTTTACTCTTGATGTTACCCTACATTTTTATGGGCTAATACTGCTGTGCTGGTCTGCATAAGGTGATGACCCAAAATTCATTCTTTCCCCAACATGCTTAAAGCATTTCCTATATTCCCAGCCTATGGAGATGTACTGATAAGCCCATTTGCTTGTGTCTCTTCTTCTTCAAATGCTATATCCATTCTGCATATTGGCTAGCATCATGGTTATCATCTTCCTGTTCTTAACTATTTGGAGTGGTTCTTCCTAGGACATTCCACACCAGTCTCTCTTGTTCTTCAGCCACAAGACTGCGGCAGTCCTGAGAAAAGGGTTGGGGGTGGGGTGGGACCGATCAAGTCAATGTGCAAATATGAGACCTGGGCTGAAAAACAAGAACTCAAAGGGAGTTGGGCTACTCTATATTGGCAAGGAGCAGCTTGTGAGAGTACTTACAGGCGTTTCAGGTTAGAGAGGCCAAGAAAAGCTCCAGGATGGATGGTGCTTATGAAGTTGTTCTTCAAGTCTCTAGAAAAAGAGAAGAAAACTATTTAACTCCTATGTTGAGCAAGGTATGGACATGATCTCAGGGTCTTTCTCCCATTGGGTAGTTCACGGTCTCTTCTTACAAAGATGGAGATGAAAACTTCCACTAAACATTACTGCGGCTTGGTTGGATCAAAGAGATGCAATGATACCACTGATGCCTATACAGTACAAGTGCAGTGGAACCTCAGTTAATGTAATTAATGCATTCGCTGGGATGTTTCTTACAGCAAAAATTACTTTAACCGAATTTCCCATAGGAATGCATTGAAAGCCAAAATACTTTAACCAAAATGCGGTTTCCTATAGGAATGCATCAAAAACCAATTAATCCATTCAGATTTTTTTTCTAAACTGGCGGCGGGATCAGATGGATTTTTTCCTTTAAAATGTGTGGGGGCATGGCTAAGAAAGGGGGCGTGGCTAAAATGGTGCTGGAGTAGCACGTACTTTGTTTTGCTGAAAAAAGTGGAATTAAAGTGGATTAACTGAAAAGTTGAAAAGTTAACTGCTCAGAAATGAAGTATTAGGACCTCCGGAGTCTGTAATTTTTAACTGGGAACAGCACGGGATCGGAGTCCGAGGATTGAGCGGTAAGAGAGGCGCGGTGCAGGCTGCGCTAGTTGAGCCACTCTGAGGTCGGATGGGAACCCTGTGTTTTTAAAGCAGCAACTTTAAAACTGGAGTGTTACTAAACAATTTTTTTTAAAAAAAGACCAAGGCTGCGATGGTGGTGGACGAGGGGTCCTGGATCAGAAGGAGGTGGATGCCAGTGAAGGCTAAGTAAGTGTGGAGGGAGAGTGGAAATTAGGAAGAAAGGAGGAGGGCGGGTCGGAATAATGGCATCTGGAGATTGGGAAACGAAAGTTAAATGGTGGAGAGACATGCCGAGAGACTGAGTGAGAGGAGACGGAATGTGTGAGTTTGGTGGAAGGTGGAAGGAAATTGCAAGATATTGAAAGATTGACTGATAAGGAAATTAAGAAGTATTATAAAGAGAACTTGGAGATTGGTGTTTGGTGGTGTGGGCTGGCAGAGAAGGCAGAAAGGATCGCATCGTGAAACCGCTGCCGTGGCTTGGATTACAAAACGGGGCTGATTGAACAGTTTAACCTTATTTGGTAAAAATATTTCACCTGACGGACAGATTAGAATACAATTTGTGGAATCTGCACGCTGTATGGTTGCTATTTCACTTATTGGGAGATCAGAATTTGTTTACCTTCATCTACAAAAGCCACAGTTTTGATTGGAATATTATCATGCATCCTAATTTTTTATTTGGATTTGCTCCTCTGTGCTTGAGCCTTAATAGCTGTTTTTGGACAATCTTGTTCCTTCATGTTTATCTCTGTCCTTGGATATACAGTTACCGTGTGTATGTGTTTTTTTAAGAGACTGAGACATCTGGCTACAATATTGCACTTGGATTGCAATGCAAGGGATACAGTTTTTGGTTGCTGCATAGCTTTTGTGCAATTCCTGGAATCATATTTGGATTACAACTGTTAAAGGCATTTGTTTGGGAACAATTGGTTATAACTATTCACAGTTGAGTTTGGGATTATGAAGAAATAAAACTGGAATTCATCTGCGAGGAAAATTTGAGAGGACAAAAATCAAAGGAGTCCTTAAGATTATTATTTGAGGATATAATAGCAAAAATGGAAAAGAGAAAGGATGAAGAAGTGGTGAGACCTAAAAAGCCAACTATGAGAAAAGAGGAGGAGAAAGACAAAACTACAATGGAGACATCATCAGTGGAAACATCATTGGGAGCAATGGATCAAACCCAAATAATGGTGGAGCTGGGGAAATTATTTTAAAAAATGGATAGGATGGAGGAGTCAAATGTGAAGGGTTTCCGGGAAATTAGAGAGAGGGTAAATGGGAAGTCATAAGAAGCTTGCCACACAGTTAACTGATTTATCTACGAAGGTTGAGGCTAATTATCAGACGATGGATAAAGTTTTTAGTTTGGTGCAGAAAGATATGAAATTGATGCAGGATGATATGAAAGGATTACATGAGGAACAAAAAGAGGTTAAATTTAAAATTGAAACACAGGGGAAAAGATTAGATATGATTGAAGAGGTGATGAGGAAACAGAATGTGGTGATTCATAACTTAGTGGAAAAACGCTAGACAAGCTGAAAGAAAGAATAGTTGATTGGTTGAATAATTTGAACATGGGGAAAATTTTTGTAAATGAAGATATTGTGAGCATTTTTAGAGTGGGTGCAAGGAAAGGGAAAAAAGTTCAGAGAAACGTATTGGTTAAATTTGCAAATTGGGCGGATAAATTAAAGGTGATGGCTTTCATAAAACAGGCTGGGTCTGGCGTTTTAAAAATTGATGGATGTGATGTCGAAGTTTACAATGATATATCTTTTGAGGAGAGGGCGAGGCATTATAAGATGAAACCGGTGACAAAACTTCTTAGAGAACATTCGATTGACTACCATTGGAATTTCCTCAACAACTTAGATTTTTTTTGGATAAAAAATGCATACAATTGATGCTGAAATGGATCCTTTACATTATCTGTGTCAGATAGGGTTCGTTAAGGCATCATCTTGTGAATGGAGGGGATTGAGGAAGGCCCTAATGGAAGCAGGAGGTACTCAAAGAGAATATGGAGGGGAAGTAGAAAAGGGAGCAGTAGGAGGAACTGACCTGGAATCAGAAGTACAGATACTAACAGATGAGGGATGAGAGTAAAAATGGTGAAATAATTTTATAGTATTGACTAGCATACATTGCCCGGCATTGCCGGGCTGTTATAAACTGTGATTAGCTTTTTTTTGTGGATTAAAAAAAGAACAAAGGATGATAAAAAAATTTCAAAATGTTTTATTTATCCAAATAATGTTTTAGTTTTTTTTTTGTAAATAGTTGTACCGTAGGTAATATTTTTAAAAATTTGAAAGTACATATTTTTAAAATTCAATGTTTTTAAACTGTGTTTAGATGTTTTGGGTTTTTATTTTAGTTAAAACTGAACACAGGATGTTATAAATCTTTTTATTTTATTTATTTAACATATGTTTGTGATTTGTGTAAACTTTTGATTTATTCTTATGATTTTGACTTGTTTTTACTTATGTGGCCTCTAGGTGGGGCTGTTGTGTGTTTTGGTTTTGATTTCATTTCACGTGTTTTTTCTCTCCTGGCCTTCCAGTAAGTAGTCTCTTTGTTTTTTCATTTCTGTTCCAGTCTTCATGGAGGGAGGACATGCTGGTGAGTTATCTGGTTTTTTTTTTCTTCTGGGGTTTTTCTTTGTTTTGTTTTTGTGGTGATGGGCTGGGAGGTGTTTCTGTTTGTTATTTTTTGTCTTGGTTGAGTTTTAGGTTTGTTTAATTGGTTTGGTTATTTCTGATTTTGTTTACTTTTTCTTATTTCGTTGTTGTTTGTGTAATTTTTGTTTTTTGTGTTGTAGTTAGGTGTTTTGTATGTGGTTTTGTGGTATTGTGGATGTTTTTGTTTGTGTAATTTGTGGTTTACTTTTTTGTTTATTAATTTTTTTTAATTATTGATTTATTTTTGTTTTATTATTTTTTATTAATTTTGGTGTTTGTTTTTGGTGTTTACTTTAGCGTGAAGAACAGGCTGCCTGTGGGTTCCTCTTTTCCCCATTGCTGCTTTGAATTTTGGTTTTGATGCAACAATGGGGAAAAGGAGGAGGAGGCAGTCAGCCCGTTCTTCTCCCGGGAAGGTTCGTTAG